>CAKAOJ020000004.1:1267500-2520000 GCA_916701645.2 Sebastolobus alascanus
TACACACACACACAGTCACAGAAACAGCATGCAGCACGCAAGATCATATTCATGGAGACACATGCTCCCCCTCTTCAATGATTAGTCTAAATACGCCAGTGATCACAGAACGGCAGGAAGACCCACACACACACACACACACACACACACACACACACACACCATCCCTTTCTCTCTCTCTGCTCCAAAACACACAAACTTTTCATTTGCTGTTTCCTCTCCGAGCAGCGTCGGCAGGCTGCCAAGCTACACATAAACACAGCGCATTGCATTTCACAGCCTTTCTGCAGGTACAGTAATGCAAACACTGGAAAATATTTAAGCCACATCAGCGGCCCGCTCGCTCTCAGTCGGAACCGAGGCTTCTGATGCTTTCACTATCAAGTCGCACCAGCGAGGAATAAAAAAAAGATATGGATGTGTGTCCTTTCGGCACAAGTTAGAGCAAAGAACCAGATTATATTTCATCATTAATAAGTAAGGGATAATGTACAGCGAGCCAGTCATTGTTGTGAAATAAATCTTGGTTCTTGCTTCGCCCTGAAGGGGTTTATTTCACAACAATGACCCGCTAGCTGTACATTATCCCACTTATTACACGGCTACTTACTTCAGAAATCAATAATTTGACACAGAAATGGTCCTCCAGAGTCTGACATCAGAACTGCACCCATAGCAACGGTCTGTTATACATAGCAACGGTCTGTTATACATAGCAACGGTCTGTTATACATATCAACAGTCTGTTATACACAGCAACGGTCCGTTATACATAGCAACGGTCTTTAATACATAGCAACAGTCTGCTATAAAGAAATAACAGACCGTAGAACGCCATGATTGACCAATCAGAATCGAGCCGTGAAATAAGTACTAATAATGGTTTTCGCTTACAAGTTAGTTTGTTAGCTTCTGTATCATTGTTTTCCAGGGTTCCCACTTTTTATAGAGATAATTTTCCAGGACTTTTCCAGTACATTTTCAGTGATGATCTAGCTGGTATGAGACAGGGATCACGCCCATACACTAATATGTTCCTCTTTGTGGAAGTCTGATTTAAAAGATGTGCAGTCGATGGCTATAACTTATCTATGATATCATCTCTTATGTGCTTAGAAATTATGACAAATTGATCATAGAATAATATAATAATTAGGGCTGTCAAAGTTAACGCGATAACGCGTTAACGCAAATTAGTTTTAAAGCCACTAATTTCTTATTTTCTAATTAACGCAATCGATCTTTTGCAGGTTGTAGCAGGCTCAGTTTTAAAGCTAATTTCTTTAACGCATTAACTTAGTTCTAAAGCTAGATTGAAGATACTGGGATCATATGAACCTTCAACACCTAATGAATCCATTGGTACCAACCATGTCATACTAGCTTGTCTCAAAGGAGGTTAAATAACACTCCAAACTTGCGCTAAATTTTGGCGAGGGACAACTGTCACGGCCATTTTCAAAGGGGTCCCTTGACCTCTGACCCAAAGATATGTGAATGAAAATGGGTTCTATGGTTACCCACGAGTCTCCCCTTTACAGACATGCCCACTTTATGATAATCACATGCAGTTTGGGGCAAGTCATAGTCAAGTCAGCACACTGACACACTGACAGCTGTTGTTGCCTGTTGGGCTGCAGTTTGCCATGTTATGATTTGAGCATATTTTTTATGCTAAATGCAGTACCTGTGAGGGTTTCTGGACAATATTTGTCATTGCTTTGTGTTGTTAATTGATTTCCAATAATTATTAAATACATACATTTGCATAAAGCAGCATATTTGCCCACTCCCATGTTGATAAGAGTATTAAATACTTGAAAACTTCTCCCTTTAAGGTACATTTTGAACAGATAAAAAATGTGCGATTACTATGGACAATCATGCGATTAATCAAGATCAAATATTTTAATCGATTTACAGCCCTAATTATTTTATATAAATTCTCCTCCTCTGTCCTGGATTCTGTCTTCTTCTCCCTCTTCTATCTGTTAATCTGTCCGTATAAAACTTTGCTCTGACACTTTTACTTTGTGTCTTTCTCCTGCTCTGACTGAGGGAGCTATCCATCCACAGAGATGGCTGTCTGAACTTATGTATTTCACAAAACCAGCTACGAATTCAGCCATCTAATTTAAACAAATATGTATATCAGGAAGTCCATTCAAGGGGCAGGGAGTCTGCAGGTTTTTACTTCGTCCAGACATCAGGTGATTTCACTGATTAACACGACTTCAACCGGAGAAACATCCTGGGTAAATGACATCAGTGGAAATCTGCACTCTCTCAGCCCTCTGAGCTTTTAAGAGATGTTGGTAGAAACTTGACTTTTCTGTCTGTGACATTATTCCAAGTATGTTCACTCGTCTTCATCATCTGCTCCTGTGATCCATAAAAAGGAACACTTAGTACATAAATGAACAAAGTGAATTCTACCAACACATAATTAACAAGTTTTCATTCGACTTTTCTCCCACTATGTCTGCAGCATCTCTGCTCCAGCAGACGTGCATGTCAAATTAGAGCCGGTTCACTTTCGCAAAACTAAGTAACAAGAATAATTTTTTATATAATGGCAAATTTATCTGTGTGCTAAAAGTATGCTTTTTGGCCACGCTAGCGGCATGGCTCTAGTGATGGCAATGTCGGTCGTTCGCTCTGTCCACCATTTTGGTCCAAACTACCTCAACTATTCGATGGATTGCCATAAAATTTGATACAGACTTTCCTCTCTGGATGAATTATAATCACTTTGATGATCCTTTGGGAGCCGATCCCAGCTGACACTGTCATCGGTCGCCAGCCTATCACAGGGCTGACACATAGAGACAGACACCATTCACGCTCACATTCACACCTAGTCCCAGTCAACAATTAACCTAACCTGCATGTCTTTGGACTGCGGGAGGAAGCCGGAGAAAACCCACACTAACACGGGGAGAACATGCAAATTCAACGCAGAACCTGCAACCCTCCTGCTGTGAGGCAGCAGTGTTAACCACTGCACCACCGTACCGCCCCAATGACAGTAAATCTAGAGACAAAAAAAACAATTCCCCTCACTGTTCCCTATTTATATGATTAAGAAACGACTCAACAATATTTGCACATATGTCATGTCTAGGAAGCTGCAAAACCTGAATTTCTACTAGAGCTCAACGTGGTCTTAAGGGAAGGAGTTAAGTGTGCGACGGACTCCAGTTACCGGCCATTTTAAGGTGATATGAGATCGATCTTAAAGGTGCTAAATGTGAGATCGGGAGCATTACTACTGCCTCCGCACGGCTCTCAACATGGCGACGGCTCGCAACTAACAGCACTAAATCGTGAAAACAACGGCAACAGTGCTGATAGAGCTAATGAGTGTTAACCTGGGTGGGAGCTGGAGGGTGGGTGCTACGCTTCCCTTCCGCAACGACACTGTCAGTCGGGACGCCGTTATCGGATGTAACCGCCGTATGAGAGCAGTGCAGAGTGGCAGCCTAAAAAGCATGTGCGGCCGGCCTGGCTTTGTCAACAAAGCACAAGGATTGCAACACGCACAGAAGGACAGCGACTTCATTCTCTGCTCAGGTAGACATTACTCCTCTATATCTTTACAGAGACAATAGTTGTTTGCTGCTATATTAATACTCTGGATATTGTATAGAGAACCTTTAAGAAAACACTAATATGAACTGCGAGGTAGGACTGTGACTCGTGAGCTTACGAGCACACAGCCACAAACACACAACATTTGTGCGCACAAACCTGAACCAGCGGCTTGATTATACGACCCTGAGAAGATCATTTACACACAAATGCTTCCACATCCTTTAACACACACACTGGCCTCTTCCTCCTCCTCCCCACCTCCACCTCCTTCTCCCCTCTTCCTCAGCTTCCTCCCTCTTTATGTCAAACCTGCACATGAACACGAACGGACCGCACAGCCCCATGAGGAGAAATGGGGTCGTTTGCTTCCGTTATCTCCTTTTCTCTACACCGCTCCCCCCCCCCCCCTTCCTCCTTACACTCCCTCCTGCCTTTTCTCTTTCTACCCCTTGCTTAACTTACTCCCGCTTCTCTCTCTCTCTCTCTCTCTCTCTCCACTTCCCCCTCCCCCAACAGCCCTCAGCCAATGGCGTCTGGGTGTCAGGCAGCTCAGAGAAGCTGTTGTCATGGTGACGGGGCTCCTGTCTGTGCTCTGTCCCTCAGGCATCCCAGATCCAGAAAGCAGCATCGTGTTTACGTGAGAGAGGAGAGGAGGAGAGGAGAGGAGAGGAGAGGAGAGTAGGAAAAAATCAGGAGGAGGAGGAGGAGGAGGGAGGAGAGAGGAAAACAGTGCTGGGGATAGACGTGAGGGACAGCGAGGAGGAGGAGGTGGAGGAGGAGGAGGAGGAGGAGGAGGAGGAGGAGGAGGAGGAGGAGGAGGAGGAGGAGGAGGAAGAGGAGGAGGAGGAGGAGATTGCGAAGGGAGGGAGAGAAAACTGCCCCACTTTGACCAGCTTTTGTTCTGCCGTGTCTTCGGGTTTGAAGGCCTCACACGCATGCATTAGTGTGTTTATATATATGTGTGTGTGTGTGTGTGTGTGTGTGTGTGTGTGTGTGTGTGTGTGTGCGCCTCACATGGCCCTGTAGACACCCAGGCATCTCACACCCCTATTCCTGGCACCTCCACCCAATCTCTGACCTTTCCTGGACTCCAGCACGCAGACACACACAGGCCTGACCAAGCACACAATCACAGCTCTTTATATGCCTCCACACACATACACACACACACACACACACACACACACACACACACACACGCACACACACACACCCGCACACACTCACACACACTCACACACTCACACACACATTCATCCAAGATCATGTAACCAGCCCAAAACACTTGCACCTGGTGTGGCCTAAAATAAGGTCCCCAGGCAGCCGTGTCGCAGGGCGGCGGGACGATGACAGCAGCTCGGGGGGGCCTGGGTTAACCACTGTGCCACAACACACTCACAGTCCAGATCATTTATCTCCAGGGGGCATCTGTTGCTGATTGGTCGATGCCATCGTCTGCGCCCTGACCATGACACTCGCAGTATGGGGGGGTTTGCTTTTATACATTATAAGGCTGCACAGTGTGTAGAAACACAACTATTCCAATAGAGCAGGTGCTGAGCAGCACCCCGGGCCCTCCATACTCTATAATAGGGGTTGTAAGAAAACATTGATTCACATGAGTATCGCGATATTATGTTGTGCGATACTGTATCGATTCTCCAGAACACTGTATTAACCTCTTGAAAATCCGACGGCTCGCCAACGGGCCCGACCGCTATTCGTTTTTCTTAGGTCGTAGCGGGCTCAGTTTTAAAGCTAGAGTGAAGATAGTGGCATCATATGAAACAAGAAAACCTAAAGAATCCATTGGTACCAACCATGTCGTACTAGCTTGTCGCAAAGGAGGGTAAATAACGCTCCAAACTTGCGCTAAATTTTGGCAAGGAAAAACTGGCATGGCGATTTCCACAGGGTTCCCTTGACCTCTGACCTCAAGATATGTGAATGAAAATGGGTTCTATGGGTACCCACGAGTCTCCCCTTTACAGACATGCCCACTTTATGATAATCACATGCAGTTTGGGGCAAGTCATAGTCAAGTCAGCACACTGACACACTGACAGCTGTTGTTGCCTGTTGGGCTGCAGTTTGCCATGTTATGATTTGAGCATATTTTTTTTTTAGACTAAATGCAGTACCTGTGAGGGTTTATGGACAATATTTGTCATTATTTTGTGTTGTTAATTGATTTCTAATAATAAATATATACATACATTTGCATAAAGCAGCATATTTATCCACTCCCATGTTGATAAGAGTATTAAATACTTGACAAATCTCCCTTTAAGGTACATTTTGAACCAATATAAAATGTGCGATTAATGGGCGATTAATTTGCGATTAAAAGCCCTAATAATAATAAAAACTACTACTGTTACCAGACAGCAGTTACTTAATATTTACATTTGAAGAACAATGTAACTGACATTTTTCGATGTTCCATGTCACACTGGCTTGTTGTGCATGAGGCTAAATAACTCTCCAAAGTTACGCAAAATTTTGGCGAGGAAAAACTGGCATGGCGATCTTCACAGGGGTCCCTTGACCTCTGACCCCATGTCTTTCAGAGGCTGCTGTAGCATGTTCAGTTCTATGGGTACCCACAAGTCTCCCCGTTACAGACATGCCCCCTTTATGATAATCACATGCAGTTTGTGGCAAAAACCATGCGTTTTTTTGCATGCAGTAAAAATTATTATTATTATTATTTTTGCCTATTCTAAAATGGTGTCTTTCTGGTGTGTTTTTTATACTATGACAGTATTTCTGGAATTAAATAAAAAAAAAAAAAAAATCGCAATATATTGAATCGTTACCCCTGTATCATGATACGCATCGTATCGTCAGATTCTTGTCAACACACAGCCCTACTGTATAATGATCCCCGTCAGCTCCTGTATCTGTAGCAGTGGCGGCCTATCACTCCACAGTCTACTCACTTGACTCTTTCTTCCTTTTCACGAGACAATCCAGCACGTTAATTGCAAGGTAAACAACTGAAGAGGAGCGTCAACCCCTCAGGAGCTCTCCTCCTCTCCTCCCTCCCTCCTGTTCCTTCCTCTCGTCTTTTTCTGAGGCGAGGTTGGTTAAGCCCCCCTTCAGAATCAGAATCTGGACAAGCACCAGTTGGAAGCTAATCCGACTCGCCGACTGGACCCCTCCTTGGAAGCGACGCAGCGGGGGTGGACTGATGAAAGGAAGGCTGATATGAGGCAAACAGAGCCGCAGACACAGCCTGCCTCAGACCCCCGCGCTGCGTTCAGCACTGTACAACGAGACGTTCAGGACATTAAAACAAGCGTCGCTTTCCTTATTCAAGCTCAAGGCTGGCGACTTTCTTTTAGGTGGACGTTTCTGTCCTGCTGCCACTTGATGCACAGGTTAAGGCACTTAATGTCTGAACTGTGTTCGCACTGTGTTCTAACAACTATTAACATCCTGTTTGTTCAAGGCCGAACCTCTTGACTGGAACATTACATTTCGCTCACAGTCAATGAAGAGCCGCAACAAAATAAGCTTCTATTGGAGTAAAGTGCCCATATGAGGGAAAAGCCTCGAAGCCATCCCAAATTATTTTCTTTAGAACAACTGCCCGTCAGGGCAATTAAATAATGAAATAAAGTACTTAATTCTTTATTTGAAAAGGTTTGTGCAAGAGTGTGCGTGAGTGTCTGAAACTGGTGGGATTCAAGAGCGCGATGTCCCCGATACACGTTTCAAAATCCTGTTTGTCTCCTTCTCTTTTTATAGTTTCAGTTTGGTTTACTCACTAAAATATCTCTAAACAATATCTTCTTACTGCCCAGTTGCCAAAATCCAGATGAGAGACGAGCTGATAAAAATGTTCATCTTAGTCACCTTTAATTATCACCGTACGCTCACAGCAATTAGGCTTTATGAACAGCAGCAAGTGATTGAGGGACTTTCTTTGCCCCGAGTTTTAACTCTCAGCCTCTGATTGGTGGAGGTTGCAGTCTGAGAGGTAGACTGCAGATGCTACTTACTAAACTTTATTACGTTTGTCATATACATACAGGTACATACATGAAATTTAACCCATCCTAAGCATTTAGGGCTGCTGTAAAGCGCCCAGGGTGCAACTTGGGGTTCGTTCGCTCAAGGACACTTCGATATGTAGACAGTAGGAGCCGGGGATCAAACCGCCAACCTTGTGGTTAAAGGACGACCCGCTCTACCCTCAAACAAAATCATTAAATCTATATATTTATTTATGGTAAATAATCTCCGTAAAAGATGCTTGAATTGACAATCAATCAAAGATAAGGATCTGTTTGAAAACTAAATGTGTTTAAAGTGCAATTTACATTTCTATTTCTTTTACTTGACTACCATTAATTTGGAAACCCCGATAACCACTTCACTGATAATGTGCCATTTATCTATGTAAATATATTAACTAAAAAGTTAACGCAATAATGGTGCATTAACGCAAATCCATTTTAATGGCACTAATTTCTTTAACGCAACTCCCGATTTTTAGGTTGTGGCTAAATAACGCTCCAAACTTAAGCTAAATTCTGGTGAGGAAAAACTGTCATGGCCATTTTCAAAGGGGTCCCTTGACCTCTGACCTCAAGATATGTGAATGAAAATGGGTTCTATGGGTACCCACGAGTCTCCCCTTTACAGAAATGCCCACTTTATGATAATCACATGCAGTTTGGTGCAAGTCATAGTCAAGTCAGCACACTGACACACTGACAGCTGTTGTTGCCTGTTGGGCTGCAGTTTGCCATGTTATGATTTCAGCATATTTTTTATGCTAAATGTAGTACCTGTGAGGGCTACTGGACAATGTTTGTCTTTTTTTGTGTTGTTAATTGATTTCCAATAATAAATATATACATACATTTGCATAAAGCAGTATATTTGTCCACTTCCATGTTGATAAGTATATTAAATACATGACAAATCTTCCTTTAAGGTACATTTTGAACAGATAAAAAATGTGCGATTTATCGCTATTAACTAGACAATCATGCGATTACTTGCTATTAACTATGGACAATCATGCGATTAATTGCGTTAAATATTAACTATTTTAATCGATTGACAGCCCTAATATAAGACAGGAAAACGCATTCACATGTTTTTCTTTTTTTTTTTTAGTAGACTGAAACCAAACCAAAGCCCCTGTGTGCACCCCTACTGTTAATCGCCACATTATCCTCCCTCTTCATGTTCAAATTTCAAGAGATTAAAAATAGCAATAAAAACACAAACACAAATGACCTGCAGCCGACAAAGAAGAGTCTGGTGCGGTGCTCGTTGAACTGATAAATTTGGCGAGGCCTCAGTCTGGGCGTTAACTGCGGATGAAAGCCGCGCGAGTTTGAATGACTTTGACAAGATGGGAGTAATATGAGATTTTTGATGTTTTCAGAATAAAGAAAAAAAGAAAAATCAAACCAAGGACGTTTTTGTATCTTGTCTTTGAAACACGGAACAGACTAATTGTCTGTTAATATCTGAAGAGTATCTATTCATAGACTAAGACAGGCGCACACACAGAGGACAACTTGATGACAGATGGAAAGAAATTAGAGGCAAAGTAGCATTAATATTCCATCTCTTAATAACAACCAAAGCCCTTCCCCCACCTCTGGCACCACACAGTCACACCCACACACACGTACACACACACACACACACACACACACACACACACACACACACGTTCCTGTGTATGTGCGTACAAACAGTCCTGGAGAGCATTTCTGCTCGGCCCGAGACAAACAGGAAAAATTCTCCAAATTCAACCGCTCCCATCCTCCTCCCTCTTCCTCCTCCTCTCCTTCCCTTCCCTCCTTTTCTGCTCCCACCGAACCCCAACCCCCCTACAACCTGGTCTCCTTCCCTTTCCTCTCCCCTGCTCCCCCTCCTCTCTCCTCCCCTCAACCACCCACCCACCTACCCACCCAGTCCCGCTGCCCTCCAGCCCTGCAGCCTCACAGCAAAGTAGAGAGCAATCCCTTGGTGGGTCAGCCAGATTAAACTGCCACTGTAATCCGCTTGACTTTCACCTCCTTGTCCTCAGCCGAAGAGAGAGAGAGAGAGAGAGAGAGGGATGGAGGGATGGGGTGGGTGGAGGAGCGAAAGGGCAGAAGGATGGAGAGAGATGGGAGAGAAAATGTAAGATATAAAAAAAGAGAAAAGAGAGGAGGATGGAGGGGGAGGGCAGAGCTGGGGGGAGTAGCTAAATGACAACAAGGGCATGGAGGGGAGAAAAACAAGGAGTACAAAAAAAAGAGGAGAGAAAGAGAGAAAAGCAGAGAGAGAGAGAGGCAGTACAGGGCTGAATTAAAGGAGTATGAAAAGGAGGAAGTGAATAATGAATCTCATAAAGGAAAGATATTAAGGACGAATAAGAGTCAAATAAACTGTGTTACGAGAGGGAGCGATGAAGGACAGTGGGGTAATCCTGGCGGCAGAGCTTCTGTGGCGAATAAAATGAACCAAACAGGAAACCATGGTGAAGTACGCCCTCGTATTCATGTAATGATGAAATTTGTTTTGTATGAAATTCATAGGAAATGATAGTCGCCCTCGTGGCCGATCAGTAACGAATCCCCCCTCTCCCCCCAAACATGAAGGGCAAAATGAGTGAAAGAATGAGCAATGTTGTTGTTGTGAATGTTGCAGATGAAGCATTAAATGTAAAACATTGGCTAGTTTATGCATAAATATGAGCCTAATATTGATCTCTGCTCTCTAAAACATTATTATTAACCAACTCTTCCCAACTAGTTTAATAGTCACGTCATGCTAGTGTCGCTATGTGGTGCCTATACGTGTAAATCCTGATTTAAACCTGGAATAATATATTTTTTTGGCCACTTGGGGGCAGCAGAAACAAGTTATGAACACAACATTGACATATCATCACATTGATATGCCACACTCGTTAGCAAACAAAAGCTGAGCGCAAAATCTTCTATCACAATATGGGTGATTTCATATCTCGATAACGATATATATCATGATATAGCATGTTTTCTGGTAATTCAATAAATAAATAGTCTATATGAAATGACCACATGGTAAAGCCTATTTTTGCATACTCTTGTGTGACTTAAATACTTGACAAATGAAAAGTAATGGATATTTTCTCATTTTAAGAACTTAAAGATACTACAATTCCCTAGAGGTGGAGCTTCACAGGTGCATTGCATACTGCCAATGATTGGAATGGGATTGGTTATTTCTACCAGCCTGTCCTTTGTTGAATCACGTATGCTCTGATGAAGGTCTGACAGACAAAAAGCTTAGAATTTAGTGGAATACTGCATAGATCTAAGTGTGCGGATATCTTTTCTATCATCTTTTGGACTCATTGATTTTTCCAGCACAGCTGGAGCGGTTGTCATCCTGCATTAAGAACTTAAAGATAAAAATGAACACACGTTTTAAGTGAAATTATAGAGAAAAAATAAATAAATAAATACAGGCCTAGTCTATATCGTGATAGAAACGATATAGAAAAATATCTACGATAGACATTTTTATTTCGTTTTGATGATATTAATCGTCATATTGCCCAACCCTACTGTCCCTAAAACAACTTGGTTCAGGTTAAGGAAAGATCACGGTCATTGTTAAAAGAGACCAACGTTGACTTTAGTAGGAAACTAGGTGCAAACGGCAGCCTACCGTGTGCCCAACAACCAACCCTGACCTCCTACTTCTGTGGTTTTGTGGTCCTACATCAACGTCTACTTCCACCTTTGTGTCTGAGAGATAACCGTGATTATTTGAATGACCACAAGATGTGACGTGTCTGGTTAGCGTAAACATTTGTTGTTTTATACAAATGATTGATAGTCAATGTTGAAGGGACTCTATCGGTGTTCATTCTTTTTTTGCATCATTGAATTTATTGGAGCAGTATCATGAAAACGTTATTATTTGAGATGTTAATTCTCATAAGAGCCGAATCACTGTCGCTGTCGCTGTGTGTGTGTGTGTGTGTGTGTGTGTGTGTGTGTGTGTGTGTGTGCAGAATCAAAGCCACAAGAGAAAACAAAGCTGTACACATGCCACGTCTAATTTGAAACATTGATGAGCATCTCAGCCCTGTTAATCAAGTTATACCGCAATCACGACCTTAATGCAAATAAGATAAACAAGTCAATTTGTGTACATGACAGTTTCAATAATCAAGAGTATTGCCACCCTCGGGTTACGGTTTAACTGCATGTGAATGCACTGAATCTCAAGTCCTGAGACACTCGTCTTAAGTTATGTATGAATGCAAAATTCCACATCAAGTCAAAGGACCTAAGTCAAAAGTATCAAAACAAATCACTACTAATCTAATATATATATTAAAAAAACAAAATCAATCATTTATTGGAATATCTTTTAGTTGTGTGACCTTTAGGACAATTCTATTTACAAGGTATTTTTGCAAATGAACTCTGCATCATGTGAATCTGTGCTCCTCAGTGCTGACACAGTGCAGACAACTAACATCATCATCCGTGTGTGTGTGTGTGTGTGTGTGTGTGTGTGTGTGTGTTTGTGTGTGTGTGTGTGTGTGTGTGTGTGTGTGTGTGTGTGTGTGTGTGTGTGTGTGTGTGTGTGTGTGTGTGTGTGTGGGAGCATGTCCGCTGGGTATATTGGAAGAGTGTTAAAGTGTGGAAAAGAAATAGAGTTAACAGGTATTCCCCTCGTCCTCCTCCTCCACCCCCCCAGCTGACAGAAAGGGGGGTGCTGGGTGATGAGAGAGGGAGGGAATGAGGGAGAAAGAGAGGGAGAGGCAGGAAGAGGGAGGATATCCTGCGAGGAACGGCTGTGATATATGAGCAGGGCCACTTCAAACAAGCAGGGGGAGGGGGACACTCCTACTCCAATAAAACCAGGGGAGGTAGAAGGAGGAGAAGAAAAGAGTCTGAGAGATTTAAAGAGGGAGTTACAGTAGAAAAGTTGGTGCCAGATGAGCCGGAGTGGAGATCTGAATGAGAGTGGGGTGTCCCCACATTCGTGGCGCAATAAAACCCCCAAAAGTAGAAAAGACTGACCAGACTCTGCCTGCAATATAACTTTCTATAGACACCAATCTGCAGGAGGGCATCTTTAATGTTGAAAGTGAATGAAAAGAGCTTAAGACTAATGCTCCAACTATTATTCACTAATGGGATGGTCATTCAAACAACTGTTTCGGTCATTTCTCAAGTAAAAAAAAAATGCTATATTTCTTCGGGTCACAAACAGTGAGGGGCAAATTCACAAAAGGATTGTGCAGCTTTTGCGGTCCCGAGTTCTGTGCAAATAAGACAAAAAGAATCCGTTTAAGCACCTGCAAAGGGTGAAATGCACCCGTAACTGCGCTGCCAAGCAAATAGCGTCTCGATGCTCCTGTGTGGTTAAATTTGTACGCGTTTAACTTAGCTAATATAGAGACATTTGGCACAAACTTGCCCCTTTTTATGAAAATGAGCCTTATTGCAAAAACAGTCCAATTAACAAAGATCAGTGCTAATAGCCACACACAGTTACAGTGAAATTATTAGTGTCTTCAGATAGTTGGTGAAGTGCATTCATACTGACAGACTGGGATATTAAATCCCTGATATAGTTTCTCTCTGTCACGTTTAAAGTCTTTGCCTGAAGTTTGGAGGAATGCCTCTGTACCTTGTCCTGTACCTGCAGCTCACGCTCTGAACATTTCATTTTTCTTTTTCTCCCTGCCATTGTTCTGCCTTCTGAGTTCTTGGCGCGAAGGCAACATTTATACTTTGCCACATGGATAATTGCAATCTGATGCAAAAAAAAAAGGGCAAATTGCACAGCTGCAAAACTTTATGGGCTTGATAATATCATAAGTGCAATATGTTTTGTGAATCGGATCTTGAGACTGGGCAGATAGCGGTTGCAGGTGATGCGCAATTCGTGGTGCCATCAGCGGCCGCAATCCATTCTTTGTGAACCCGCCCGTAAGAGTGTAGAACTTAATTTGGACAAACTACCTAATGGGAGCTTTATAGTCATTCATCATAAATTAAATATTTACCCCAAAATATCTAGATTTTTTTCAGGGAAGCAGATCATTTTCACTCAAATTTTTCTAAATGCATCCAAACGTTGTTACTGCTGCAAAACAATGCTGACCGCTGTAGTTAGAAATGGATAGAAAGATTTGGGGAATATGCAAATGTGCTACTGATTATGCACCAAAGTCCCTCAAAATGATAAAAGAAAGCACTAAATGGTTAAAAAATACGTTTGACCAACAAATGATATTTTCAAAATCAGTATTTTTTTTCAGCTGTTCTTAATCCTCTGAGATCCACATAAGACCCATTTTTGTCTTTTTTAGGAGGGTACAGGGGGTCTTTAGGGGGAGATAGCAGATCAACAGTAGATGTCACATAGAAGTGGTGTACATCATCTGAAAGCTGGGAACCTGAAGATTAATTTGAGATGCAGCTCAGCGCTGTGTGTCAAGTTGTTCTAGTCATAAATAAGAACTAGAAATTAATTAATTAAAATGTGAAAGTGTTTAAGAGCTTAGAACATTATGATGGAAGTATATGATGGCCATCCCCATGCTAATTTATGTCTCATAAGCTGCTGCAGCAATTTATGGGTTGATACCGTTTGTTACACAGTTGTGGTGCTAAATTTGACAATATTTTACCACACGAGAACTGATAAAAATGATGAATAATCCCTCCAAAACACCACATTAAGACGCTCTAAAACTGAGCCTACTACAGCCTCTGAAAGACAGTAAAGTCGGTCGGGATCGCCCGTGATCCCGCGGGGTCTCAGGGGGTTAGCATTCAAAATAAACACTAAAACATTCCCAGATTTCTTCACCAAATAATGAGTCTTATTCATCAATAAATTTAAGAGCTGTTACAACTTTACTTGAAACTCAAAGCGAGTGAAAAATTCCCACAGTCACACACACACACACACGTGGACACACGTCGCCGTGCCCGTGTGTCCTACAAGAAGTGATTGATGATTTCAGGAAGGGGCTCTTGGGCAGAGGAAGTCCAGTCTGGGTCACACTTCATCCACACATCCAGTCATGAGCACCATCTGCATGCACTCACAAATCACACACACTCTCGTAAGTCCACCCCCCCCAACACACACACACACAGGAACACACTCCTATACTCATTTCAACATGTGATACTGCTCCTCTCATGCTGTTTACTATATAATGTCTTTCCGACAGCAGTATGAGAGAGGCAGAGAGGGGGTGTGGGGGGGTACAGAGTCAAGGTGTGCGGAGCGAGTCGGGCACGCCGGCACAGTGTGCACTCCACAGTTTTAGGGATCTGTGTGCCACTGTGGGCCAGCATGGGGCTGTTTCTGACAGCAGCCATTACAACAAATAATTGAACGGCAAATGAAGACAAATGATATGATTGCAGTGCGCGTCCCAGCAGTCAATCCGCTATCTAGGTGGTTCCCATTCAAAGCCATTGATCAGCTTTACAACCTAAGTAGCCGGCCAGGAAACTAAATGGTGGCGATCAATGCTATTTAACAGATTATTGACTGCTGACTGGTTGCCTGAGATCAAAATAGAGACAGGGGGGATGAAGAAATAAGCAAATAGAGGAGTGGAATGAAAACACATGAAATTGGAATCGGTTCCTTTGCTTCAGTGATGATAAATGGGAAAGAAAAACACTGAGACAGCAGAGAGCGGGGAGAAGGAGAGGGGTTGCATTTTTCGTGCGCGCGGCTGAATGTGCATGATCATGTGCATTTAATGAAGAAAGCCGGAAAAGAAAAGAAGCCGGAAAGAAAGAAAGAGTTTGCATACAGTCAGTTTTATCTAAAGACTCTCTCGCTTGTTTCAAGCTTCACATGTGGCCAGATGTGGTCTGTCTGTGTGCCTCGTGCTTCACGCGCTCCACATGAAGCCTCCACACCTGAAAGCTCCACACATTATTCGTGCTTCGGGAAAAAAAAAAAAAAAAAAAATCAGCTCAACAAGGAAGAACCTCAGCAGAATCAGCCGCTACTTTCTGCTCCTCTTTGTTCAGCCGATCCTTGATGGAGCTTTCAAGTGGCGCGCAAGCTGGCACATCACAACAGCCGCTTGCACCGCAATTACGTCCTTTTGACTTGGTGCTCCTTCTCGTGCGTTTCTCCTGTTTGTGTTTACAATGCATGAACCAGACTTGGGCCAGCCGTCAGCTAATCGGGCCCTTTGGTTGGGGAGAGAGAGCTTTGTTTCTGTTTGTTGTGATCATTAGTTAATGAGAAGGAGTATCGGGAGCAAAGAGGAGGTTGATTCTGCTAAAGATTGAATTCAGGCCAAGCAGAGTCAGAGACTGATGTGGAGTGATGGGGGGAAACCTGCACGGAGATTTATATGTGTGTGTGTGAATAGAGAGGTGAAGTCCCTCCTCTTCCGATGGACCACAATGGGACCTTATTTCAGAAAAAATATGAACGGTAGTCAACGGCAAGAGACAGATAACTTTTGGATCACGTTTGAATTGCGCCATAAATCACACATATGATGTTTGTCAATTTAAAACATAATTTTGCAAGTCAAGAAAGTCGCAGTTTGTAGTAGTGTCATTTAGTTTTGTGTGAAACCACTCATACATCTCTAGCTAGTTAACTTAGCCATGAACACGCACAAATGACACGTTATCTTACCCGATGTGTTGTATCCAGCGAAGGGAAGCGAAAAAACGAGCAAGACCCGTTGCTGGTGTGAGTACATCCCGGTACGAAACCAGGCTGGTCTCATACACTGTTCATAGCTATACGAACACAAAAATCAATTTGTGTATAATTCACATAATCGTGAACCAGGAAATATAAAGAGCGGCGAATGCCGCGTAGTGAGGAGGTCGAGGATGGGTGGGTCAAAAAATACCAGACTTTCGCCCAGGAGACCGGCGTTCATGTCCTGTGTGAAACCAGAAGTCAACATTGATGTATTTGTCAGGTAACTTACGCACTTAAGTAACGCCACTTCCGAAGTTATTCTAAGCCAAACCACGATATTTTCCTAAACCTAATTAAGTTGTTTTGTGGCCTAAACCTAGGTGGCAATTCTGGTTGCAAAAAACCAAGGTGGCGACGGCCAAAATGCCGATCTCCAGGCTTCAAAAAGGCAGTTCACAAACCAATGGGTGACGTCACGGTGACTACGTCCTCTTCTTATATACAGTCTATGGTTCATATGGACTCTTCTCGTTAACATGGTAAACATGACCCCATTCGAAGGCAGCATATTTTATGTTCATATGTGTGTATGTGTGTGTGTGTGTGTGTGTGTGTGTGTGGACTATAAAACCAGCTCTTGAAAATATACCAGTTGCACGTAGATTGTTGTTGTTGGGCATCAGATTCGGCTTCATCTGTGATGGTTGTCCAGCTCTTTATCTCCGTCTACTTTTCCTCAAATTTACTTTAAAACAAAATACGGTTTTGTGCTTTGAAACGGCAAAAAAAAGTAGCCACACGCTTCAGTAAATCACCGTTTGAATACGGACTTAAATATGGCTATAGTAGAAGTGTGCCTCTGAGAATGTATGTGTGTAAATGACTGTGTATGTGTGTCTCCCTGCCTGCGTCTGTGTGTGTGTGTGTGTGTGTGTGTGTGTGTGTGTGTGTGTGTGTGTGTGTGTGTGTGTGTATGTGTGTGTGTACACTCCCCTTGCCTTTTCTCAGTTCAGCAGAACCTCATTAATTCAGCAGGAATGGAAATCATTTCTGCACAGGAGACAGAAAGAGATGGAGAGGAAGACGCGTGGAAGGGTGGTGGTGGTGGTGTAGGGGTGGTGTTGGGGGGGATGAATACTCAAATTTCTTCTTTTTTCTTTACTGAATATCATTCTATTAAAAAAAATAACAATTTAACGTTCTGGGTAAATAGCAAAATGAATGTGCGGTGTTAGTCACAAAGGGAATTCTGCGCATATATTAATACGATCTAAAAATAATTATGTTACATTGTGATTTGGTCATTTGAGAAATAACACATATGTCTAATCTCAGCCTTGATTTATCTAAATCTCATAAGGTTTATACACAAACAAGTCGACTGGACAAACAACCAAATATAGCAAACGTCCAGATGGATACATTAATAAAAAAGGTAATCTTCCTTATGTAGCGGCAGATCAGAGCAGAGCCTCCTCCATCCCTCCCTCTCTCCCCTCCTTCTGCCATCTCTCCATCCTGCAGCCCGCCACCAGACAATATGGAGCAGACAGTAATCTGGCCATGCACTGAAGAGATTACAGCATCCAGCAGAACAGAAGAGAGCAGCTCAGTTCAGAACAGCACAGAGAGGAAGAAAGTCGAGTCAACACAAAAAAAGCAGGGAATTTATAGTCCGTCCGACCAAACCGAGCTGTTCGGTAGAAAACCTTGCTCTCTTCTCTCTCTCGCGCTCGCTGAGCGTCGGCTGGTCGCGCACACTCCTTCAGTGAAAGCTGACCTTTTCAGAGTGCAGTGCAGTGTTGTGGATCTCTCTATTCCAAATGTCACTTTTTACAGAAAGGATGTGATGTGATAAAAACAGATCAGACGGCGCAGGCGGGACGCATAAGAGGAATAACACATGTACAGTATAGTGAGCATGTTGCGCACACACACACGGTGTTGGTCTTTTTCTTATGGAAGCACACATACATACATACATACATGAACACACACTGAAGCTTAAACAGTCAATGACGAAACAGATGTGCTGCCCTATTTATCCCCTGAACTTAATCATGAGAGATATAAATAACCGATCTGAAGGCTTACAAGCAGACAGCAGGTTGGAGGTTCACACGTTGCAGTTGTTACTAAGTACATGATGATGTGGATCTTTGGATTTTCAGGCCCTCTCGGAAGAATTAACCCTTAAAGGCAGCAGGGGCAGCCTTTGACCCCACGCTGACCTGAAGGCTGGCTAATAGCTGCAGTGCAGCTCACTCAGGGGAAATACATCAGTCACATTCACTACTATATAAATGCTATAGTTTTAGCTCTATTATCTTTTCTGTGCAAAAGTTAGTACACACCAAGTAAGAAGCATGAGTATGGACAGGTAAAATCTTGAAAGTGGCATATTTTCTTTCCAAAAGTCTGTTTTAATGACAAACTTCCTCTTACATTTTTAAATCCTACCGCACTTTATTTACATTTACATCCTACCGCACTTTATTTACATTTACATCCTACCGCACCTTATTTACACCCTACCGCACCTTATTTTTTTCAGATATATCATCTCTTGTGATTATCTACTGCACTACTGATTCATGTGCAATATATGTACTATTATTACTGTGCAATAACTCACTGACTTGATTGTACTGTATACTGCCTCGACCGTACTGTATTGTATTGTATATATTGTATCATAGGCCAACATTTCGAGTTAGATATATATATATATATATTTACTTTTCTTTTATATATATATATATATTTACTTATTTTATAGTAGTTTAGGTTAAACTTCTTTTATACTGTATGTTATGCGTGATTGCACCATCAGGACTGCTTCAAATTTCGCTGTACTTTGTGTAGTGACAATAAAAGGAATCTCGAATCTCTCTCTCTTGAATCTTTAATGGGACAGTTTGGATGTTTTGAAGTGGGGTTGTATGAGGTACTTATCCATGATCAGTGTATTACCTACAGTAGATGACAGTCGGCACGCCCCCAGTTTGGAGAAACGGACAGGAGTTATAGTACCGTATGCAAATTTTAGCCACTTAAATGAAAGGCTCAGCTTAAAAAAATTAATATCAGTTTAGCTGTATGTTAAATTTTGAATATTTTTTCGGTGGTTTACCTTGCCGTGAGACAGCTAGGCCTATACAGTCTATGTTTCCAACAGGAAAATCAAACCATTTTCTATGCTGTCTTCAAAGCCACCAAACTCCATTGAAAAAAAACAGTAATTTTACCTCGCAGAACACGGGAGTTGCTGGTCTAATGCTGCTACGATCGGTTAGTTTGTTTGTGTTATTGTTTGACTTTGGTGTTTTAAAGGGTTAGTTTGATTCACCAGAGTCACACAATAACACAAACAAGCTAACCGATCGAGGCAGCGGTAGAACAGCAACTGCTGTGTTCTGCGAGGTAAAATTACTGTTTTTTTTCAATGGAGTCTGGTTGCTTTTATGAGAGCAGAGATGGAGACAACGGTTTCAGTTCCCCGTCGGAAAGGGCTGTCTGACGGCAAGGTTAAGTGGTGAAAATATTCTAAATATAGTGTACACTTAAACTGATATTGATTGTTTTAGGTGGGTCTTTTTTTAAGGTGTCTCAAATATGTTTTGCTGCTGCCCCCGTCCGCAGCAGTACATTGCTTTGCTACCGTGCTGGTACTGCTGTCTGTTTCTCCAAACTGGGGGTGCGCCGACCGCCATCTACTGTAGGTAATACACTGACTATGGATAAGTACCTCAAACAACCCCATCTTCCAAATAATTCCAAGGTTGTCATTAGCCAGCAGTTTTGAGAATAATCAAACTTTCAACTCAGTGTTGTGAAATCTAGCTACAATTAGAAGGTAATGTTTTGTTAACTGCTACAGCAGCTTGGAGTGAGCTGCTTTAATCTTGAGTGAAAAAGTGGAAAGTTAAAAGGGAAAAAGCGTGAGGGTGCATAACAGGAGAAGAACGAAGGGAACGAGGTGAAGAACGGTGGGAAAACAACCAGACTCAAGGTGAGAGCCTTGAGAAAGAGTCTGTAAAATGGAAAGCAGGAGAGGAAGATACTCTAAGATTAGAAAACAAACACGACGTCGACTTGAAACATTCAGATGAGGAGGGAAAGAAAGAAATTACTTCAAAGTGGGCAGTTCATCTTCCCTTTAAGACCCATTTACATGTTCTTCTGTTTCACCAAGAAGACAAAAGCCTGATGATGGACAGATATAGAGGGTGTAAAGAAGAAGGGAGGAACATAAGTTAAGTGTGGCTGAAAATGAGCTCAACAAAAGACACTTCGCCGACAGGTTTTCAGTGTAACTGTTGCAGCAGAGGTTTGCTGCAACAGCATGCAAACCCAAAAACCCGTCTCGTGCATCTCAAACTTAACTGTCTGATACGTAAAACCAAACGGCCAAAACACGTAGGCAACTAGCTGATTTGAATTATTCTTATTATTGTTTTTTACGAGGTTTGTTTATTTCATGTGCAATTTGGTTTAATACATGTGAGACTGCCAACCAGTACACATAGAAAGGTAACTCTGTAGTACACAGAAGTATACTGGCCAACATATACGCATACCTCTGCCAAAGAAGACGAAACTCTGGTGTTTCACTGACAACAGCCACTGCTGCAATTTTGGACTGAAAACACTTATTATATTTACAATATTTTATTGTTCAACACAGGCCATTTCAGTAGAATATGACAATAGAATAGAAAAAATGTTTTACTTTTGTATGGCACTTTTTAGGCGGACGTTTTACTGGCGTCCGGTTGGCACTTTCAGTCCAAAATGTCAGAATCGTGGCTTTGCTGCTGGGCGCTGACTTTCACTTCTTGGCAATATAAGTTCTTTGCCTCTGCAGGCAACTTTACAGACTTGCAAAAGTAATGTGTTAAGAGACAAATGAGAAGCTGTGACGGTGCGGAGGTAGACGAGTGAAGGTGTAATGTTTGAGGGAAGGACGGGATGATAAAGGTGTTGTAGTAGAGAAAGAGACCAAAGAAAATGACGACTGGTAAAGGTGCACTGAGAGAGGGATGAGCAGATGAAGGTGTAGTAATAAAAAGGGGGACGGTTCTGAGGGTGCAACGGTGGAGAGAGAGGCGAGCTGAAGGAGCCAGGTGTGGCAGCAGCCACAGAGGTAATCAGTGGGCCGATGGGGAGTCATTCCACTCAGAGTGAACGGGCTGCCGAAGTACCTGGAATAAAAATAATCATTACACTGCATTAAAGTCACTGTCTGTAAATATACCCTGGGCAGCAGTAAAGCACGCTCACAGTGGCCCCCGCCATCAGGACACTCGCACACCTTAACGCATGTGAATATGTAAAAAAAAAAACACACATGCAAATAAAGCAAAATGCAAATATTTGCGAGTACGTCTCTGTACAAGCGAAACTCAGCGACTCCCCTGCTGATTCTGTGCATTTATCCCGTCATTACAAAGACGGGCTTTTAACAGAAACAAACTGTTCTGCAAATATAACTCAACCAGCTCAAAGTGCTTTCATTATCCCCCCCTATAACTTATAAGTGTTATTTTAGCAACAGAAACCCCGACAGAGGCTTGAACTGGATCTCTCTCACACATTTATTCTGCCTCTCAGTATTGCTGCCTTTGGAAAATGGGGATTAAGTCTGCATTTAGGAGAATTTGAATTGCAAATAAGGCTTTGTAATTGTTTTAGTCTTTAATCCTAGCAGGGAGGGCCTCAGTGTAATGCAAAGTTGAGACGGGCGAACATCTCAGGCATTCATCTGAGGAAGGACTGTGTTTGTTTCACCACTCGGTTCAATGAGACTTAATAAGAAGGGTGTCCGACCAGCACCACACACACACGTAGACACGTACATATGCATGCACGCACAAACACAAGCAAACACACTTCTGCACACACGCTTCAACCCATGGGCTCATTGATAGAGCGGCCAGTTTATTTTGGTTGTGAGTTTGGGTGCCCAGCTGGTACTTGAGACTGGTGGACTGGCAGAGCTGTGCAGCAGACAGCAGACACACACACACACACACACACACACACACTGTGCCAGGGACACACTGTGCCAGGCTGCGACGGTTGCCAGCTACAAGCCTGCCCACTGCCACAAAGAGAGGCAGAGGCAAAGGAGAAAAGGGCAGTACAAAGTGTGCATGAGTGTGTGTGTGTGTGTGTGTGTGTGTGTGTGTGTGTGTGTGTGTGTGTGTGTGTGTGTGTGTGTGTGTGTGTGTGTGTGTGTGTGTGTGTGTGTGTGTGTGTGAGAAGGACAGAGATTGCCAGTGACGGACTTTTGGAAAAAGGATTGTTAGAGTGTTTAAAAAGATGAAGCTCGAGCAGAAAAGCAGCTCTGACTTGAGGGAAGAAGTGAAGCTGAAGTTACTTATTAATCAATTTATTTATCAATTTATCAAAGTAATTTAAATCTAACGCAAAACCTGATGTGACAAAGTGGTACTGTGACATGTAAAGCATGCAACACGTAGAATAATCAAGCAGACGGGCAGAGGTGGAGGAAGTATTCAGATCCTTTACTCAAGTAATAGTACTAATACCACACTGTAAAAATACTCTGATACAAGTAAAAGTCCTGCATTGACAATTTTACTCAAGTAAAAGTACTAATACCACACTGTAAAAATACTCTGATACAAGTAAAAGTCCTGCATTGAAAATGTTACTGAAGTAAAAAGTACTAATACCACACAGTAAAAATACTTTTTACATTCCACCACTGCAGACGGGAGAGAGGGGAAGTAAAAGCTGCAAACTAACTGAATGTTTGCTTAAAGTGACATCTGTGACATGAATGTTTGGTCACAGAGAAAACAAGTTATCAAGCCCCCGTTAGTGACGGTAATGAGGAAACAAACTAAATGCTGCGCGGCAATTTTCGGTTCGACCACAACAGTCAAAATCACCAACTACACAATCAGTGCTTTGTGGTTGCGGCAGCAGCACCTCAAATTTAAACGACCACTGGAGGTTTCACTGTGAGAGGAAGAAATCTTCAAAGACTCCAGCCCAAACCCTCCTGCCGCTCCACACGTCCCCCTCACTTTTACTCTTTCAGGTTGATTTTCTGACTAAAGGTTCTCTGAACATCATTATCTGACTCTCCTGCCACCAAAGTCCAGATGAGAGATGAGATCTGAGTTGAAGAAAATGTTGATATTCTCATGTGAGAGGCTTTCAGTTATTGTTACTGTGCGCTCAGAGCAACAGGCTGCAATAGAGGCTGTATCAAACCCCCAGGAGGAGCTCCATTGGGCCCAAAAAGACTTTTCCCCGTAGACTTACATTGAGAAAGACACACTTGAATAACCCTTATTCAAATAATTGGGTCCTATAAGATGTAAAATTCACTAATAGTCAAATCCAGTTATTTTCTTCGGCATAATGAACTGCCGTTCATGTGAGAGAGCCGAGGCCGAGCGACTGGGAGGTGGGGTTAAAGAAAACGCTAGTGCGCTTGTTCTACGGGCCCCGTGGATGTGGAAGATCCGGGTAATTTTATACCCAGCAGTCAAACTTTTTTTGCTTCATGTGCCACTTCAGCACCTTTCATTCTTATTTTATTTTCCATTTTATCTTATCCCTGTATTTTCCTTTATTGTGAAGTACTTCGTGCTGCATTTCTTGTATGGAAGGTGCTATACAAATAAAGTTTATAATAATAATCACAATAATAATAATTATTATTAAATATTCTCCTAAAAAGATGCTAGAATTGAACATCAAAGATGAGACACATATAATACATTTCTTGTATGGAAGGTGCTATACAAATAAAGTTTATAATAATAATAATTATAATAATAATAATATTAATAATAATAATTATTATTATTATTATTATTATTATTATTAAATATTCTCCTGAAAATATGCTAGAGTTGAACATCAAAGGTGAGACAATAATAATAATAATAAGTAAATAAATAAGTTAATAAATATATAAATAAATAAAAATGATCATACATTTATTCGTTATTTTTTTTACTTTCTCCCCTTTTTTTTTACCCCCCGCACTTCTGAAACCAAACTTGCGCCGTTGGCATAACTTCACATACCTCCATATCTGGTTTAATGTGTCCCTATCAACACCACCCTTAAGACATATTATGCGGAAAAACTCCTACCACTTGACAAAACACTATTCTAATTCAAGGCCTTTTTCATATAACGACTTACATCTTATATATGTGGACACACATACATACTGTATAGTATACATATATAAAAAAACACTGCTTACATATACATAGTGTTTGTATCTCTCTAAAAATCATGAGTGACAATGTTGATTCCAAACGTCGTGACTCCTGTTTAATCCATAGTCTCGCAGCCTTAAAAGTGTCCTCAAACACTTCCACACAACGTCCCAGTTCTTCATTTCCTCCACACGCACAGTTTGCCAAATACTAAATTCCTCAGCGGACAGTTAACATGCGCTCCTGGACCCTTTACAACAGCAAGCAATCACACTTGACTTAAAAAAATCAAACTTTTCTCATATGATGTCCACCACAGCAGCTCCAGTGTGAGCTGATTTAATTTAAGGACTTGGCTTCACGGCTCCCAGAGTTAACCAACAGGAGTGTGTGTTTAAAGATAGGTTTCACTCCCTGGGACCCGCCTGACAATCCTCGTAACCATCGTCAGTGTTTTAGACCTAATGAGGAACGGCAGTAATGGAGTGCTGCTCCCAGCTTTGCTCCGAGAGGAGAGAACGGGGAGCTATACGCAGCTGGAAAAGTGAGACCAGCAGCGTCACGTCACTTTGAAAACCAAACCTCCTTTGAAATTTACTTAGTAAAACAGTAAAACGCTCACAATCATTGTTGAAAATTACACCAGGTTGTTCTGCCCTCTCCCCGCAGACTTAGGACACAAAGTTATAACAACACAAAGTCAGAGCAGGTTGCCAACGTAAGCAGAATCAAACACAGCAGAAGCATCATAATTGCAGTAATTTATGCCGTTTTGTGCAAGACGGGGTCTCTTTACACAATGGATAAATGGATACTGTAAGTGGATGTGGTTTGGGAGTCACCAGTGTCGGTGAACTTCAAAGATGGAGAGAGAGAGAGAGAGTGTTTGTGAATGTCTGAGCCCAGTCAGGAGATGCAGGCTTGGCAGGAGAAACCACCACAGACATGATGCCACAAACAGAAACACCTCCGGCATGGAAGGTCGCCCTCGAACTTGCAACCCCCTGACAAATCGCTCACTTCAATTCTCCACAGCGAACTGGTTACAGACGAGGCAAACAAGTGATGAATGTTGCTTTTTTTAATTATTGAACCATAATCTATTTCCTGAAAATGACTAAACTGAAACAGGATTGGCAGCATTCAACCTGGTTTCTCTGGGAGAGATAAACAAATGCCCCGAGGAGTTTCTACTATTTCCCAGAATGTAGTATTCATTTAAAAGCATGCGTTTAAATTTTATGGATGAAGATGTTGCAACTAAGAGGGCATTCATGGGTAACTGGGTTAGGGAAATTAAATGGTACTGGGATGAAAATCTGCATGCAAGGAGGGAAAGTAAGCGCTGCAGGGTTTGGCTCCTACAATAACATTTACGCTGCTCTGGCTACGGCGAAGCTAGCACCAAAACTCAGATAAACTATGAAAAATGCACACTTCAAAAAGAGTCCCCAGTGTCTTCAGACACCTCTTTCTTCCTGCACGCCGATACATCTCCCTCCCTTCTTCTCCAACTCCCTCTTGCGTCCCGTCTCTCCTCCTCTTCTCCCCTCCGTCGCTCGTCTTCCTGTCCCCGGTTTGTTGTCTCCATCTGTCTGTCGTCATGTCTGTCTCTGTCAAACACAGATCCGGGAGCTCACGCTCGCCGAGTCGAGATCAAATGCTAAACCGCAGCACGTTTTAAGCTTGCCCAGAATGAACCTGTGAGGAGGGGAATCATAAACAATATTTGATCTTCTTGCTTCTGTCACTTCCAGACCTCCAGCCGAACACACACACAGCTTGAGGGCAGCACTTTCAGGCTTTGTTGCTTCCCTCAGATAGGGAAAGGTATACATAGACAGAGGAGCCAACTGGCCTTTTTCATTTAGACGGTAACAACGGTAAACAACGGCACACAAAGACGGCGTCATCTCGCTCAACGCCCGTCTGCCTGCAGCCTGCACTCCACGCACTGTTTGATATTAAAAGACGGCACAACGGAGGAGGTGAGGAGGGGGGGGGAGATAGAAAGACAGATAGAGATGGACAGAAATGGAGACACAATGTTGTGGCATGCCGTTTATGTGTAGGCTATATTTAAACGGCCAGGAGACATCGCCGTGCCAACGCTGACTCCATTCCTCTGCTTCTCCTCTTCATCCCTCCATCCATACCCACTCTGCCTATATTATGGATGTTATTATTATTCCTGCATGTCGTCATGTCGCCCCCGCTTCTCTCCTTCCCCCGAGCAAGAAAGCGGGCACTACTGGCACCCAGCCAGATTACCCAATCAATCTCCTCCGAGAGGGGGGGGGAGGGCGGCGGGAGGAGAGGTGGAGGGACGGAGGGAGGGAGGCAAAAGGAGAGAGGGGGAGGATAAGAAAGAGAGCGTGGAACAGAGAGGAAAGGAAAGAAAGAGCGACGGGGGGGTGGAGGATGGTGAAGGGGGGGGGGGGGGCTGGCGGTGAAAAAGACCTGAGAGGAATTGAAGCAGGCAAAACGGTGCAGGATGAGTAAATTCTGTGTTTTGAAAAAGAAAAAAGGACAGAGACAAAGACGGCTATGAAAGGGAAGGAAGGGCTTCAGCAGACGTGTGGCGTTAAAACGAGGCGAGTTGAGCACCTGGTACGGTGACACACGGCGAGTTGTGGAGATGGAAAACACACACGAAATCACACACAGAGTCCAGACAAAGGCTTGGCCATCAACGGTTGTTTACAGAGTGCAGCTCCTCCCCTCGTGCCACCTGTTACTGTGGTCCAGCCTGACAAATGTTTAACCCTCTCAAAGAATCCCCAGGCAACAGCCAACAGCGCACCTCCATCCATCCACCGTCTGCACACTGCATGCTGGGAACACAGCAGATTAACGGCTTCAACTAACACCTATTTTCATTGTTTTTCGTTCACATTAACTGATTTAGAGCTGAAACAACAGCTGTTTATTAGCTTAGTCGATTGACTAGAAAATTAATCAGCAACAACTTTGATAATTGATTTATCATTTGAGTTATTTTTCAGGCAAAAAAAAGGCAATTATTTGCTTGTACCAGCTTCTTAAATGAGGGGATTTATTCCTTCTGTTGTCTTATATGACAGAAAACTGACTAAACCAGTGGTTCCAAACCTGGTTTCCTTAAAGCCTCCCCTACTTGTATCTAAGAAAAGCTAACCCCCCCCCCCATATTTTCTGACGTCATCACCCTAAAAATAAATTACTAATCCTCGAAGAAAATCCTCAATTTGAATAAAGTGATTCAGTGTATTAAATGAGTTATTCTTTTTTTAATAAATCAACTTTCTTTAATGAACATGCAACAGTTTTTTGATCGCAGTGAAAACGTTTTTGAAAGGCTAAACGCCAACAAATATCCATTGAAGCTGAATATCTTGTTAGATAAAAACAATTTGTGGATTTTGGAAATGACTACATCTATCTTTTTTCAATACATTTGGACTTTACAACGATTATGATTTTTAGTTCTACATGTGCAAATCTAATTTTGACAACCTCAGAGCAGACTAATCCTGGCGCACCCCCTGTGATCTCTGGCGCCCCCTAAGGGCGGCACGGACTAGGGAGGCACCGATCCGACTTTTTCAGTCCCGATACCGACACCTGGGCTTTGGGTATCGGCTGATACCGAGTACTGATCCGATACCAGTGTTTAATTGAGAAGCTGTATGCCTCACTGTGTGGAAGTGACTGGGATCATTCTTTCATGTGTAAGGAAACATCAGGCTTGACTTAAAACATTGCTTTGTTATCTTTGTTAAACAAAACGTAACAAAATACATAGCCTAGATATAAATTTACTGAATTGTATTAAAATAATAAATAGTACACTAGCAACTTGGTAAAAAATCTTCAGAATTTACAGGAATTAACTAAACTATCTTTGGGTTTTGGTCTGACAAAACAAGAGATTTGCAGATGTCAGCTCAGTGTCTGGGAAACCACGATGGGCATGTTACACTATTTTCGAACATTTTGCAGACAAAATGATTAATAGATGATGAAAATAACTGTTAGTTGCAGCAATAAATTGAGTAATTATTTAGTCTACAATATATCAGCACCCAACACATTTTTGCAGAGCCCAACATGACATGTTCAGATTGCTCATTTTGTCCAAAAAATATTTAAAAAATCCAGATATTTTCAAATTAAAATGATATAACAGACAAACTGCAATTTGAGAAGCTGGAACAAGTGAATGTCATTGATATATGACAACTAATCACTTCAGATCAAATTCACAAATGTATTTATGATTTATGATAGTTTTCCCTCACGGAATCTTTCTTTGATGCTTAGAAGAAGATGTTTAGATGCCCTTATTTGACTCTTCTATCTCAAACATCACGACGGTTCTCGTCAACAAGCGGAGAGCTGAGTGGAGTCAGTGAAGCGATGCGATGTGAATGACGCACTTGTGGCACTAAATCTGTGACACTCCGCAGGCGCTGAACCCGGATTGGCATGAATCGCAGATGTTGGGGGTCGCGACCTCTGGCTGGGGCAAAGCAAAATGTCTGCAACAACAAGGCCGAGTGTATCACTTCCTGAAAGACTGTTTGTCTGTGATTGCAAGTGCGTGCATGTGCGTGTGTGACGGAGGAAACAGAGACTCATTCTTCTGCCTGCTTTAATGTGAGCAAGAATGTGAACAAGCGTGCCTCCACGCTCGTCAATATGTATGCTTTCTTCATCACAAAGCTTCCGTCCTTTAATCATTCATATTGAGTTACTAAAGACGTGCCATGTTCTTATTATAATCAAACACGTTTCCTCAACAAAGTGCTCTTTTGAGGAACATCCAAATTCCAGCAGAAAAGAGGACTATAAGACGTGCGGATCTCTTTTAGGAAATAAACATGATTAAAAGGCGGCGTGAAGAGGAAGGACAGAAACACAACTCTAACAATTAAGACAAGAGAGACCACTTAAATGACTTTACAGAAGTACAAGACTTCAGCTCTTTATGATACCAAATCATCTCGCTTACTTTGAGTATGTGCATTTTTTCTTTCTTTTTTTCATACAAGTGTGGGTATGTGATACAAGCGTGCCTGCATGTGTGAGCGTGTGTTCGAGTGGCTATGATAGCAGATTCGCCATCCAGGGGTGAAGCCAACCAGCCAGTCAGAGGCCTCCAGTTCTGGGAGTGTGGCCAGGGCTCCAATCCCACCACATTCCCCTGGATTAGCTGTCGACCAGTCCCCAGATCTGAGGATTAGCACATTATATTCCATTATCTTTCCCAAACTGGAGAATCCACAAAGTCTACATCATCGCTCACAATGGGGGCCAGTAGGACAGGGCTGAGTGAGAGGGGCCTTCAAACGGGGCCAAATTGAGCCAAACCGAGCTGAGCCAAACCAAATCTGTAACTAACACTGTACACTGGCTCAATGTTGCCTAGCAACCACATTAGTTCCAGGAAACAAATAAGCATTTCTAAATATCAGTTTTATAGCACGGCAGTTATTTTCTCATTGTTATCCACAACAAACTGACGGCGTAGCTGGCGGAGAAGACCATAAATTATATAAAAATAAAACATTAATAAAAACCAATCCTGCTTTATCTTGCACACATTCCTCTTTCACTGGAGCGACGCACAGAGCGGAGCGCGTGCGACTCCTGGGAGCCGTGTTGTTTTTCACTCTGTGATCCGGGGGGACGGGGGGACGGGGGGGGGGAATGAGGGAGCCGTTATCAGCAAGGGGCCGTGATAGAGACTTGATCAGGCCGTCGGTCTGCGGGGACCGAGGAGCCAGAGTTAATCAGAGACAGACAGACCCCTCATCACCCTGGGGATTCACACGCTTCGACCCTGACACTCTCTTTCCCTCGCTCTGTCACGCAAACACACAAAGACACACACACACACACACACACACGGCAACAGTCACAGAAGCATGTGTGTGAGCACACACACCTACTCTTGCATTTTACTGTTGTCAGAGCCTCTGCCACACCCTCCGAGCATGCACACACACACACTTTACTGTTGACTGTCACTTTGGGGTGAATCTTAAAAAGTTACAGTTAACACGTTCACAAATTCATTTTAACACCATTACTTTCTTTTATGCATTACCGCAACTTGTGATTTTTAGGTTGTAGCATGCTCAGTTTAAAAGCTAGAGTGAAGATACTGGCATCATATGAAACTAGAAAACCTAAAGAATCCATTGGTACCTACTAAACCAGCTAAATAACGCTCCAAACTTACGCTAAATTTTGGCGAGGAGAAACTGGAATGGTAATTTTCAAAGGAGTCCCTTGACCTCTGACCTCAAGATATGTGAATGAAAATGGGTTCTATGGGTACCCACGAGTCTCCCCTTTACAGACATGCCCACTTTATGATAATCATATACAGTTTGGGGCAAGTCATAGTCAAGTCAGCACACTTACACACTGACAGCTGTTGTTTCCTGTTGGGCTGCATTTTGCCATGATATGATTTGATCATATTTCTTTATGCTAAATGCAGTACTTGTGAGGGTTTCTGGACAATATTTGTCATTGTTTTGTGTTGTTAATTGATTTCCAATAATAAATATATATATACACATTTGCATAAAGCAGCTTATTTGCCCACTCCCATGTTGATAAGAGTATTAAATACTTGACAAATCTCCCTTTAAGGTACATTTTGAACAGATAAAAAAAATGTGCGGTTAATTTGCGAGTAAATATTTTCATCGGTTGACAGCCCTGGTTCCAGCATCTACAATCAAATGGAGGGAAAAGTACAGTATTCCTTTATAATAAAATAGCAACACTAAAAAGCAGCGGCCCCCTGGGTCAGTCATTACTAACTCATGCTGTGCAGCCAAACACTCCTCAAAGACTTTATTTTAAGATCCATAATTTTCCAAAGAGAGCAAACACATGAATCATACATGAGTTTCGGTGCAATGTGTAAAAAAAAGATGCACGAAACATTTAGAATATTTTGGAATATTATAACTGTATCTTAAGGAGTTAATGGCCAACAAATAATTCTTGAATTAATAATGTTTTTTATGTAATGCGTCACCAACAGATCAGCCCTCTCGGACAGACAGCTCACACACTCTGACCTCCTGAACTTGAGCCGGGTCGAAGGTCAAACAACACCGTCTGAATGCTTCAACTACAACGAAGTAATGTGTTTGTCTGTTAAAAACGAGACCTCATAGCGTCCTCAATCAATTCCAAAACTAATCTACGTTTTGGTCTATCGTCAAACACACAGCAGCATCAGTGATCCTGACTGATTTATGTCGCCGGAGACTGAAACACTTTCTAAAATGTGTCTTTTTTTACAGCGGCAGAATTTGAAGCTCGGTGTTCAGCCATATATTGACCGGGCCTGTCAAACCGGAGCCGCTAAAGAGCTGACATGCAGGTATCCAGCTGGCCTACCTCTGGAGAAAGGTGTAGGAAATTATATTGCATTTAGATTAATTAGACACAGTTGTCAGATTTAATTAACTACTAGGTTTAATTAACCATGTAATTAATCTTATGGTGGTCCAACACATGCACACACACACAGACGGGAGCGGAGACATCAAACTCACGCCCCCCCCCCCCCCCCCCCCCGCACACACATGCGTAGTACATGCACAACAAATGTAATCTGTTCAGCTGACAAGTGCTCACACTTTTGCTGTCAAACCTCATAAGAGAGTTCAGCTGAATGGATGAGTGACTGGCTGTGGGCTAAAACAGCCTGAATGAAATGGTGAGAATAGCACCTCTAATCCATTTCAGGTTTCACTGCCGCCCAGGTGGAACGATGATCTAGTGGTGGAAGCAGTCTGTCCAGTCAACATCCTAACACCCGTGTAATCCTTAGTCAAATACGTCTCCGGCAACATATAGTGTGGACGAGCCCAAAAGGAAGACATTTTAAAACCCAAACTGGCAGAAAGTGAGAGACATAATCACCTCAAAACGGTCATTTGCAGTAATGAGAGCTGCACCAACAAAGACTTTCAATTGTAGTCGATCTGCTCACACATCAACCTGCTCTTGTGTGTGTCGATAGGTTACTGATCGACTGCACCAACTCTTCAGAAGATGAGCGGGTCAAGAGGGCCGCGGACCCTGACCCTTCACCGCCCGTCTAGCCCCCTGCAGCCACAACTAGCCAGCTCTAAATGTGTCCTATGTGTATATGAATTGTTGGTGAATGTGTGTGTTAATGTGCTTGTGTGATCAGCCAGCTGCTTTATGTGCTTTGACCTTTGCCGAAGCCTTGAGTGGACCAATAAATAGCCAGGCAGCGACGCGACCTTTCACCTCAGAAAGACAGTTTCGCCGAGACCTGAAGGGGGTCAGGGGGTCAGCGTTTGAGGCAGTGCGGCCAGCAGCTGAGCTGCAGATACCTAACCGAGGCTGATCATGTGGCAGAAATGGCATGAAGACTCTCGATTAGACTTTAAAAATTCAAAAAGATGGAAGTGTAAGGGCTTTCCCATAAAATATAGAAGCGGTGTTCATAGGTGCTGCATTTTTAAAAGCATGCTGCTTCAGACGTCTGGCTCAGAGACCGTCCAATCCAGAACAGAACAGAGGCTGCAGCACGCAGACCAGACATGTCAAAACAAGAACCAGCAGCAGCATTACCACAGACAGAAGAGTCCCATCTCTCGCTCTCACTTGCGTGTGCATGTGCGAGTGTGTCCAAGAAGTGGTGGATGTGTGCATACTGGAGGGTTGGTTAAGTTCACTCACATAGTCATGGAAAGCCTTGGCCTCGCTGGAATGTTCACATGTCTCCCTCCGGTCCGGGGCAGCGCAGTACAGATCCCAGAATACACTGTGCACACAGGACAAGAGCAGAGACAGCAGTTAGACACTTTACTATGTGGGATCCAAAGACGTGTTATGTTCTTGGTTTGTGTGTTTCTGGTGTGGATATATGGTTGAAATGAAGACAAGTTTGCGTACAATGTTCTGAGTGAAAGTGGTTAAAGTGCAAGTGTACACACTAAATGAGAATCAAGCTGATTTTGGGCCCGATTCCCCCCCACAATCATCAGCAAAGCCCTGATTTTTTGATGGTTCCTATGTGAGGTATGTTAAGAGTGTTTTTTATATCCCCCAATTGGCTCGGAAGTCCATCCTGGCCGCACCGATTTCAAATCGTAAATGTTAAACGTGTTCAATATTTACGATCGGATATCCTGTTGTGTGTGGGGAACCCCGAGGACAGACGATGGTGCCGTCACATGGGAAAGAACGACAGCCAATTGTGAACCGTAATGTGGTGATGTCACCTAGGAACACATTTACATAATACCTGTCTTGCAGCTTATTTGGTACGCCCGCAAACAAAGCTAGTTCGAGCGGAGCATAGTCCGAAGAGTTTGGTTCGGCTGACCAATCACAACAGTGGACCAACTGACCAATCAGTGCAGACTGGCTTTTTGGGAGGGCGGTGCAGGAGCTTAAACAGAGCGTTTCAGACAGAGGGTGAAAAGAGGTGCTGCAGCACAGCCGGTATGAGAAAAATAAAGCGTTTTTTGAACAATAAAGCATGTAAACATGTTCTAGTAGAAACCCAAAATACAAGTAGGCACCTGAAAATAAGCATAATAGGTCCTCTTTAACATTTAAGAAGCTGGAACCACTGAATATTTAGCATTTTTGCTTAAAAAAATACTAAAATAAATTGCTGTCAATTGTGTTATTCATTAATTGACTAGGCATTTCAACTCTACTTTACAGTTTTCAATACACAACACTATAGACCCAGACATTGGATACCAAGCCCTGTTAAAAAGCCCTGTAAAACCAGGAACCCTCTACAGTCAGATGCACGCTGGCCGGCGCCACACCGTCCTACAGCAGCCTGAAGCCTGCAGCTCAGCTCCAGAGAGCTGTTATCCAGGAGGGACGGGTCACCAAATGTTCCTCTCAATCCGCCCTGGCGACCTGCAAGTTAGTGACCAATCAGCTGTGATTATGTTACTTACTGCCCAATCAGCCGCACTCATATTAGTTAATTAGACCAATCCCACTCCTGCAGGGCAGCAGGGGCCACCAGGTCCCACTCCAAATGGACCCTTAATTACTGCACTGAAATTAAGTACCTGCTAAGCCGGTCCACATTAAGGACTTCTCCTTCTTCAAGATATTGATTTCATGGACAGCGTATAAAAAAAAAAGCTGAACTCATTCTTGCCGTCATTTAAAAAGGTGCAAATAAAGTGTTAGAGGCATTCTTTGTGCTGATGTTAGGGACAGCCGTGACACTTGATATGACAGACTGCGAAATGGAGCAGAAAATATTAGCTGATTGCCCATAACTGTCAGAGAATCGCTCACCAGCACCCTGTCACATGTTGGCCATTTTTCATTGAACACAGTGTTTGATTTTCATGGTTTAGTGTTATTATCTCCTAAATATGGTTATTATAAAACATTTCTGATCACTGATATGTTCTTCTGAGGACACCAAGAAAACTAGAGTGCAACATAGTGGGGCAGCTACACTGAAATACTCATAACAATTGTGCATTTTGCGATAAAAACAACACATTTGGCACAGATGTAGGTTTATATGTTATGAAAAGATATAGATATCGGGGCGCTGCAAATTTGGCCCATGGGGGCCATGGCAGCCATTTTTCAAAATGGCCACCAAATAGATGCTTAATATTCCTAAATGTTGCAGAAAAATGATTTTATGACTCTTGATGATTTCCAAGCTGATTAGATCAGATGTCAGAAGATCACAGACATGTTTTTTCCCTCTTTACTTCATAAGGATGCTTTTTAAAAGCTTTTAATATGAGAAAAACGCGAAATGCACCGATGGAAAGCTGAAGATCTCGTCGTTCTATCACGAAGGCAAGGGGTTGAAGTTTGATCCTGAAGAGACCATGCTCCTTTTATTTGGTTTTCACATTTTTGTCAGGCTAAAAGCTTTCAAAAAACAGAGAAAAATCATGTCTGTGATCTTCTGACATTTTATTTAATCAGCTTGAACACGAAGACAATGGAGTAGAAGCGCTGCTGGGTCTTTGTGCTAATCACATACAGGTGCTCTTTGGATCCTTCAGGTGTATTGAGCTCATTCAATCTTGTGAAGGGCTCATTGCATGGGTGGACTATGGTCTCAAAAATAATCCAAGGCACACTGTAGTGTTTGAACAAAATTAAAATGCCTTTATTTTACATGGCAATACTTGTTTAAAATGACCAACGCGTTTGCGACCAACATAGGTCTTCATCAGGGACACTGTCCACTTGAACACACTTTGGAAATCATCAAGAGTCATAAAATAAGGTTTCTCCAACATTTAGGAATATTAAGAGCCTAATTGGCGGGCCATTTTTAAAAATGGCTGCCACGGCTCTCAGGGGTCAAATTCGCAGTGACCCGATTTCTATATCTTTTTATAACATATAAACCTACATCTGTGCCAAATGTGTTGCTTTTATCGCAAAATGCACAATTGTTACGCTTAACCGCCCCGCTAACAATAGGTGTCCTAAAAATAAAAAAGAATGATACATTTCAAGCCTTCGGCAGCAACCTCTGAAAGCATATGAACTACAATAGAAATGTGTTGGTAAAGTATTTAAAGATTAAAAGACAGAGTCGGTGCCCCGAGGCGTTCAGCGAGCACTGGGGTCCCCTCTAGACAAGGAGGGCGCTGAAGGAACAGAGAGGGACTGTGCAAAGACGGCGGTGAACACATATGGTGTGTGTGTGTGTGTGTGTGTGTGTGTGTGTGTGTGTGTGTGTGTGTGTGTGCGTCGTGCTGCCCTTCTGTCACTCGACAATAAAGCCAGTGTACATTATCATATCTATCGGTTGGTGTTAAAGAGATTGCTGCTCCGTCAGCCACGAGCCGCTGGTGGAAAAAAGGCTCGGCCATCGCAAATCCAATCAGCTCTCAGGGAAATGAAATGGAACGTAGGTTACAGTTTGTTACTCCGAAAAGACACAAGCAGGTACAGGTTCGGGGCGGGTAGGGGGGGAAAGGTGATCTAACATCTCACGGCCTGTGAAGTCTGAAATATATTGCGATTTGAACAGCTGACCTGCTTCTGTCTGAGCCTCGCGGGGAAATCTCATTCTCTCTGTGTCTCTGCATAATCTGAAGCAGGATCGCTGGTGGACGAGACTAAACGTAGGAACCAAGGCTTTCATTATTCTGATATTATTTCAGGTGGTTGACATAGGATACATTCCTCTGTATAGCTACAACGGAGCCATGAAAAGGTGTTAGATTAGCAAGAATTACTCCAATATTGTACTAATGAAAGGCAGCTTTTCAGGGTGCAATCAGGGGAAAAAATCCATTCCCATCTACTCTACCATCTCATGTATCACTGGGACTGAATCAAGTCTGGATGGGACCATTGTTAGCTCTGATTTGACAATCCCACCCACATTTCGAGGAAAAAGCCCATGTCATGGTTGTTGTCGCTTCCTTTTCAGAGACACTAATCTTTGGAAATTATCTGGGAAGTCAACATTCGCGGCTAATTAGCACCAGCAATCTGCAAGAAATCTTGTAGTCTGCACACCCTTGTAATAGTACATTTTCTATCCAATTATCTAATCATTTCAATCTAATCAGCTCATCATGGGAAGCTCTTTATGGTATTATGGGTAGTAAGTGATGGTATTTGAGCCACACAACTCTGCATAGGAGAAAACTCTTACTTTGAAGAGTCACAGGAAGAGATTTAAATTGCAGTTTGGAGGTCATGCTAACTCTTTTTTTATTCATTCAAATGAGAAACAAGGCTAAAAAAAAATACGAGCTGGCACAGTCAACACACACACACACACTTTGTATCCAGAACAGAGGAGGAAGGGATTAGCGACCAGCCGTCCAGAAGAAGACAATTACTAAAATTAAATGCCATCACGATAATTATTTGCAATTAACTGTGGTCTGACAAAGCCAGTGGTTACAATGTGCTTTTCCATTATAATAAGAAGCGTAAACAAAGACACAGAAAGACAGGCTGCTGGTGGCAGGTCTAAATGATAATCCCGTGTGCGTCTTCAGCCAGTGAGTCAGAAGAGACGGAAATATACATAGAAATGAAGACAGAGATGGAGACAGATGGAGATAAGTAGGCAGACAGAGCATGAGTGAAAGAACCAAAAAACAACAACAACAAAGTTACAGAGAGTCGACCAATGCCGTCTCCTCCTCTTATCAGAACAGGCTCTTCTTAATGGGGCGAAATGCTGCAATCAAAGAGCGGAGGCGGGGAAACACAACCCTTCCAGTTGTCTTTATTACCTTGACTCAAGTACCAGCTTTTCTCCTGGAAGCAGCAATGCATCCAGCAAGCAGGATGAAACATCATCACCAGGCCATGTAAATCAGGAACCATCCCATTGGACTAATAAATAAAGACTGGCAGCTTAAGAGGAACCAACAATAAAATAAAGCTGTTGGTAGATGTTCACACATACAGGTGGAGGATATTCCTGCACTCAGGTACATGGTGGAGACTTCAGAGACCTTCTGCATGCCAAACACAAAGTGCCCGATCACAAAGGAATTTGGCAAAGCAAATTGAATTCACACATGCTTTTGACGTGTCATCTGTACGCCATTTGAGTCCAATGTAAACATATCCACGTAAATATGCCACACTCAGAGCTAACGACATAGAATAAAAAGCAAGAAAGACCGCTTATGGCGTGCGGGTGGGGGAGATGGATGGGTGCAACCAACACACGACTTTTAACCAGGGGGCCGGTGTTTTGTTTTGCAAGTTACGTTAATGACATTTGTCACTTTTTTTCCGTAGTTATGCATATGTTTTTTAACGTAGTTTACGTACTTACTTTAAGCCCAACCATGACATTGTTCCTAAACCTAACTAAGTAGTTTTGTTGCCTAAACCTAACTGTGGATGTTACCGCAGTTTTGTTGTGTGCCGTACAAATAACGCGCTAAAATGCGTCCTCATGATACGCGGAATGTGGTGCTATTTATACGCCTTCCCATGAGACCGGGTTAACCATCTACACGTCTCACAACTGACTGTAAACCATGCCGCATCTCTTTTGTGGAGCAGAGGTCATATAAAATGAAATGGTGAGACGCAGCTAATACGATAGATTCTTGTATTTTGGACTCTCCGAGTTGCTAAATGATGCTAATTCGCTCGGCAAAGTTGAACTCATTACGAAAGCTCTGCACAGGTTTACTTTAAATCCACTAATGGCAACAACTGCATTAAAATGAATTGAATTTTGGTCTGAAATTCTGCTGTTATTAATGGTGGTGTGACCAAACTGTAATTCTGTGAACATTTTCAAGTAGTTTTGCAACTGCTGAAAACGTTGAGATAAGATTGATACAGTTTCATATTTCAGGATATCCAAGGAAGTCCTCAGTAGGGGATCTACGATTTCAGAATATATCTGCATTTTTCTCATGCACTAGGATTGGATTTGCTGCGATGTCGGAGGAATGGGAAGGAACAGGAAAACCTCACGTTACTCTGATTTAAGACTGTTGATGCATTATTACAAGATGGCTCCCCCCATTGCCGGCCTTGTAGGCACCCCAGCGTTAATTAGTGTTTTGTTTCGTTGCATAATTGTAGCAGTTCGTTAACAAGTGAAACCAGATACAAACAAACAGTGTACAGCTCCTTTCAAATTAGCTGAATCGACTGTATTAGTGTTGCTATTGGATTTTATTTAGATTTAACTAGTCCATCTCTGACTTGCACTAGGAGGCTGGATTTTCAAACTCAGCGGCTCCCATTTACGATATGAACGATACGTTGCGAGGAAAGACGGATAAATTAAGCAACGAGAGGAGAAGGAGAAAGAGGAAGAGGTGGAGGAGACTGTCTGAAACCGTATATAAAGAACAGTCCAGACATTGAGGAGCAGAGGACGGCTCACTGTTTTCTCTGCCCCTCACAAACAAGAATTTCAGCTAGAGGCAATCACACAGAGGATCCCTCGACATACTGTTGTTGTGCTGAGGTTTTCATGTGTGTGTATGTTTTGTGTGTTGGGGTGAGGGGTGTGTGTGTGTGTGTGGGGGGGTGTATTGAGGATTCAGCGGCCATCCAGTGAAAACTGGTTAAAGCAATCGATTTGGGGATAAGGAGGAGACAACTAGCAGCAGCCAATAGAGAGGGAGCTAATGACACAATCAACACCTGCAGCCCTCGCTGAGCCTTTTCTTTATCCTTCCACCCATAACAACAGATGTGGATGAGTGACCCCCACCACCAGGCTCCCTCTTCCTCCCCCAACATCCCCCCCCCCTCCCCCTCCCCCTCCCCCTCTTACAGCTCTGAAGCCCCCACGCCAACGCCATCCTACAGGAAACAGCCACATAAGCAGAGACAGGAGGGAAGAAAACCCCAGCGAGGTGCTGAGGAGGGGACGGCGGGGGCGGGGCCGGGGTGGCGGCGGGGTCGGGGTCTTAGATTTGGCTGTTTAACACAAAAGAGGCTGGAATGCAAAGAGTTAATCCGTTCGGGGGTCTCTCTTCCGCAAACAAAGGGACAGGCCTCCAGACAAAGGTTGAGGGAGGGGGAGCGAAGGGTGAGGGATGAGGGAGGTTGGTGGCTTTCCTACCATCTGGAGCTTTTGTTTTGGGGGAGGCTGGAGGTTGGAGGGGGGGGGCGTTTGCTCGTGGCGTAGGGGTGGACAAGGGGACCCCCGCCCCCCCCTTCCTCCTCCAGCAGCCGACCCCCGGACCCCACCCCCAGAGAGTCTCCATGTCCACGTGCTGCGTGGCCCAGACAGACGCCCCTCAGCTAGGTCATACTACACCGGAGCCCTGCCCCGCTCAGCCAGGCTAATCATCAGCCTACACACACACACACACACACACACTAGGTCATCTCCCACACTCTGCTGAAATATATCAATACAGTCAGAACACACACTACGAGTGCTCGGTTTCCCTCTCTCTCACACACACACACTGGGCCGGTCTCCCCGAGCCCTCTCATTGGTTCAGGCAGAGGGGAGAGCAAACTTGCGCTGCGCTGTATGTTTGTGTATGTCATTCTGTCAGTATTACTGGTAGCTGTCCAATTGAGAGCTGTCAGGTTGAGAGAAGCCAGGCTCTTTAAGGACCATTATGAACCGTGTCAACAGGCTGCACAATTACAACACACACTGGGGCCAGAGAGGATGAATGAATGAAGCCGCACGTCCGGGTTTATTACACAGGGCCGGCCGGGGGGCTTTGGGGATGAGCAGGATAGCATGAATGACAAACAAAGCGGGCCCTGTCAAACCTCTTATCCCGGCTCTCTTTGCCTCTCGTGCTGCCTTGCTTGCTGAGGATTCAGCCTCTCAACCTCCCTGCCTGTCTGCCTCCTTGATTCTTTGTCTGCATCCTTTCCAGCTGCCCAGCTTCCTCCTCGCTTTGCCTTTAAGTTGGATTTTCTAGCTCTTGGCTGGACAACTAGAAAGTGGGGGAATCCTACATTTGGATGTTCCCATTTCAACGAATTCAGACATGAAAAAAAAAAAAAAAAAACAGCGCACGTGTCAGGCCCTAAAGCCCACTGACCCTGTTCTCTGTCCTCTATTAATCTAGCATTAAGAGATCTGACAGATTTGTTTAAAGACGCAGAAAGAAAAGAGGAACAACCCACGTCAGACACTTGTTCTGTTAAATGGACCATGAGGTTAAAGTCTCAAAATCTGGACGACGGAGCAGAGGTTTTCAAACTGTGAGGCGGTGTGACGGGACAGATGTGAGGCAAAGATGCTGCGTGAGGTGAAAGGGAGAGGTGCTGTTCTAAAAACAACAGGAAGTTATTTGCGTCAAAAATGGCACTCCCATCTCAGAGTCATAACTCAGTCAAATCTGATTACACAGACTTGATACACATATTTGTAGATTCAGTGTGACTTACACTTTCTGAGGATATCATTACCTCTGTCAATGGCAAACAAACATCCATAAATCCCCTTACAAGTTGTAGAAAAAAAAACAATCCTTAGGACTCAAAACTTGCCTGAGAATTATCACGTTTTAAGTTCTCTTCAGTATCAAAGTAATCCAGTGATAGTTGTCTGTACATCCATGGGTACATGGCAAACAATAACTACTAATAGCTAATTCGGCATACCTTGTATCATATGGTATCATATGAAACTAGAAAACCTGAGGAATCCGTTGGTACGCATAGGAGGATAAATAACGCTCCAAACTTACACTAAATTTTGGCGAGGAAAAACTGTCATGGCCATTTTCAAAGGGGTCACTTGACCTCTGACTTCAAGATATGTGACTGAAAATGAGTTCTACGGGTACCCACGAGTCTCCCCTTTACAGACATGCCCACTTTTTGATAATCACATGCAGTTTGGGGCAGGTCATAGTCAAGTCAGCACACTGACACTGACAGCTGTTGTTACCTGTTGGGCTGCAATTTGCCATGTTATGATTTGAGCATATTTGTTATGCTAAATGCAGTACCTGAGAGGGTTTCTGGACAATATTTGTCATTGTTTTGTGTTGTTAATTGATTTCCTATAATACATTTATACATACATTTGCATAAAGCAGCATATTTGCCCACTCCCATGTTGATAAGAGTATTAAATACTTGACAAATCTCCCTTTAAGATTTTGAACAGGTAGAAAATGTGCCACTAATTTGCGATTAATCACGATTAAAGTATTTAATCTAATCCCTAATAGCAACATCGCACTTCCGGTTTACCCCCCCCCCCCCCCCCAAAGAACCATGGGAACTGAAGTTGCAAAACATGGGAGGTTAGGCGCGTTGCAGTTGTCTCGATCTTGTCTGAGGGGGGATCCACAGTGTCAGACTTTAGAGGTTTAAGATAAAAAAAACAGTTGCGCTTAAATAACAGTGCAAAGCAAGTTAGCTCACTTGTCAATCAGAGGGACGCCAGGATAACAGCACTTAAACATGTGTGAGATGATGCACTTAGCATTCCCTGCAATTACTGTCCCTCTCCACCCCTGCACATTCTTTCAGACCATCAAGAGTACTTCTACAGTATGAATGTGAGCTGTTGAAAGCACGTGTGTGTGTATGTGTGGTCAAGAGAGAGGGAAGAGTGAGAGGATATACAACATATACATACCACCACCATGAGTGTAAAAATCCTGGAGGTTCCCCAAGTGTGATGTTCTTCTCCCATCGGATCTGAGAGGAAGAAGACAGAGGAGGGAAATGAAAGATTAGACATCGCGGCATGTTTTATGCATAATGTAATCATTTTGCTCAACTGTCCTCCCAACTTTTGACAGACGGAGCGATAGTCGGCCAGAAAAATAGGCCAGCGGGCAGCGCAGTGAAGTGCAGTGCAGCGCTGAGTTTGTGGATAAGAAACTGTGACTGTCTTGAAGCGGCGGCCCTCTCCACTGCCCTCACAAACCAGCAGAGCTCCTGCCTGTATCTGGACACCCAGATAAGATCCAGTGAGAGATAGCAGACCCGCTGCCTGCTTCACACACACTCCTCCTGACATGACTCCACACACACACAAACACACATTCACATAGTCATACATACAGGATTCACCAGAGTCTGAAGACAGCAGCAAGATTTGTCTTTGTTTTCTATATATATATATATATATATATATATAGAAAATTAGATCCAAGCTTCAGATTTCTATTAAAGTGTCTATTCTATAGATTTCCCCAGTGCAGTTTATAGTGATGTGATGTGCCGTATGTGGGTTGGGCTTGTTGATTTAATGCTGCTAAAGAGCTGAGTGCTGCACTGTGCAGGAGAGCATAGAGTGGCAAAGTCCTCCCGGGGACAGAAGTGTATTGTGTGTACACTATAAATATGAGTGTGTGTGTTTGTGTGTTTGTGTGTTTGTGTGTGTGTGTTTGTGTGTGCTCCTCACTGAAGAGGAACAGAGGCTAATTGAGGCAGGAGAGTCCAGGTGATGATAGCGCTCTCATTAGATGAGCAGGTGTGTGTGTGTGTGTGTGTGTGTGTGTGTGTGTGTGTGTGTGTGTGTGTCTTCAGTTTACCTGCGAGGATAGAAGTCCCTTATCTATTGAAACATTTGTGTGTTTTTCTGTGTATGTGTGTGAGAAAGAGACTGTGAGGTACATACTGTAGGTGCTGCTGAGGCTGAGAAATCTCAACGCATTGCAAAGAAAAGGAACAACACATATATTGGATTTAGCAAATAAATAAAACACGAGCAAACTGAGAAACACGTTCACCAGTTTGATGACACATGTGCAGCGTAAAGAAACACACTGCAAATATAGAAGTCAAACAGGATACACATTTCATCCTGAACTGTGCTTTAAAATGACAATAAAAACAATGTTTATTGTAGTTTTAAAATGAATCGAATATCAAAATAGTAGACTGATGATCGACTAATCAATTTGTCGTTTTTAAGCCATTTTTCATGTAAAAATGCTCAACATTTCATGGTTTCTGCTTCACAAATGTGAGGATTTGATGCTTTTCTTTGTCATTTATTTTACTAAACTGCATCTTTTTGGTTTTAGAGTAGTGCTGCAACTAATGATTGTTTTCATTGTTGATTAATCAGTCAATTACTTTCTCAATTAATCAGTGAGTTGTTTGGTCTATAAAATGTCAGAAAATAGTGAAACATGTCGATCAGTGTTTCCCAAAGCTCAAGATGACGTCCTCAAATGTCTTGTTTTGTCCACAACTCAAAGATATTCAGTTTACTGTCATAGAGGAGTAAAGAAACCAGGAAATATTCACATTTAAGAAGCTGCAATCAGAGGATTTTGACTCTTTTTTTTTTTTTTTAAAATGACTCAAACCAATTAATCGATTATCAATATAGTAATTGATTAAAAGAAAAAAAGCTTTTTGTTTTAGACAAATAAAAATAAATTAAAACAAGCTATTTGAATACATCACCATGGGGATATGCGAAATATGAGAATATATATATTTTCTTACTATTTTCTTGTATTTTAGAGACAAAATGATTGATCGACTAATCAAGATTAAATGGCAGATTAATCAATAATGAAAATAATCATTACTTGCAGCAACAGTCCACTTACTACTGCAGCTTTTTCCCGACCAGAGCATAAAACCGCATCTCTAGAAGTCAAGAATTAACTTTAACACTTAGTTATGTTGTGCTGTGTACAATTTGCAGCGAGTCTATATCTGCATTGCATCTTTTATGCCCCTTAAATATCTCTCAATTTGCAGCAATTTATCTTCTTAATAGGCTGTATATCTTGTCAAACGGTGAAGATATTTATTTCGTTTGCTTGTGTTTTCTTAAGTTGCAGTGCGTTGAGCGCTCTCAGCCACTGTAGCGAGGAGAAACAAGCAGGAGAACAAGGAGGAAATAAGGAGGCACTAAACAGCAAGGAGGTTTAACAGGAGGACAGATGCTCAACGTGAAGAGAGGATCACAGTAAAAAAAAAATCAAAGAAAGGAGAGGGTGTTGTGTGTTTCAAGAAAGATCTGGAGAACGTTGAACGAGTGCTAACATGGTAATTGAACATTGAGCGATGCAGAGGAGTAAAACAAATCAAGTCTGTTTGCAACCGTTTCCTCAAATACTCGTGAGAAATCCCTCAACACTTTAAAGCCTACTGCTGGAACTGCATGAAAAGGTGAAAGGTCAAGCTGCTGTGTTTGCTCGGATATGTACCCATTACTGTCAGTCTAATCCAAACACACTGACTCTGACCATATAAGACAACTAAACACAAACGACGCTGTGGTCGAAATAAACAAAATCATTAAGCGATATATACGGTCGCAGACGCAGCATTTGAGACAACTGGCGTCAAATTGACTTAGCAGTCTTTGCATGCGTGCCTCGTGGACATGGACTGTTTGTGTGTGTCTGCGTGTATGTTGTTTTAATCCCCGTCTGTGTAGATGTTGTTTTAATTCCTGTTTGAGGCCGTTTAAATATGTGTGCGCCTCCGGTTGCCTGCGACCCAGAACTTCACCTCTTTCCAGCAGCTCACCAATAACAAGATTCACCCACGAGGGCTCTGAAATGAGCGAGGCTCTCTGCAGCCCGACCGCTTGATCTCCCCGTGCTGCTCCCCCCCATCTTTGCTTCATATTTTAGACGTCCGCTCGTGGTGGTTGGCAGCTGGGCCAGCCTCCAGCATCCCTGCCCGCCCTGCTGCCAGCCTGCCTGCACACTATGAGCTAAGGCAACCAATTTCTGTCTGATTGATACTTCCACGTCCCAGATAGAGTGAGTTTGGAATCTGTTCTTTTCTGAGTATTTTCTCAAATTTTTCAAAACTTTTTCAACACAACTGGAAGAGATATATTTTTTTTAAGAATTACAATGATCATATTGATAGTGGCAGTTCTTTTACAGCTTGTTTTGTTGCCCAGGCCAAGTCAGACGTAAAATAAATGGTTGCGGTTGAAAGCAGTCATAAGCAAACCTCACAGAAGCTCCTACAACTCTAAAGGTGCTGCCCATTAAATCAATAAATAGTTTGACATTTTAGGAAACACGCTTATTCTCTTTCTTGCTGAGAGTCAGATGAGAAAATTGATACCACTCTAATGTCTGTACTGTAAATATGAAGCTACAGCCAGATAGCCAGTTAGCTTAGCTTAGCATACGGACTGGAAACAGGGTTGGCCCTGGTTGCCTGGCAACTTCACTGTGGAGACATAACTCCCGGAAGTTACTGTGCCAGACCAAGAAAAAGTCAGGGACATCACCCCACAAGATATAATGTGTTAATAATGAGCTACTAACACAGGCTAGTTGTTTCCCCCTGTTTACAGTCTTTATGCAAGGCTAGGCTAGCGGCTGCTAGCTTCATATTAACTCCAAAGACATGAGAGTGGTAGCCTATAAATCTTCTAATTTAACTCTCGACATAAAAGCATATAAGTGTATTTCCCAAAATGTTGAGCTAAGGGGCTCTATACATGTAAAGATATAGAGACATAATGTCTACCTGAGCAGAGAAGCAAGTCGCTCTCCCTCTGTGTGTGTTGTAATCCGAGCTTCTCCATGTTTTGTTGACAAGCGCATGCTTTTAGTGCACGGCCGCAACTCATACTGTGGTTACAGCTGATAACGCCGCTGTGGAAGCGTAGTGCCACTTCATCCGTTCCCCCCCAGGTTAACACTGTTAGCTCTGTCGGCACTGTTGCCGTTGTTTTCTCTGTTAGCACTGTTACCTGTGGGCCGCCGGCTCAGCCGTCGCCATGTTGAGAGCCGTGCGGAGGCAATAGATACACTCCCAATCTCACATTTAGCATCTTTAATCCGTCTGTATGACACTGCTTTTTATAAAATCGGAGGAGAATTTTAAAATCAGCGCTCTTACTTCATCTGTTGCTAGCACTCTTAGGGGCCGTACCTATGCCGCGTCTTTTGCAAGCTCAAATCCATTGTTGTCAATGTAGAAGCGCGGCAGGCACGCACAAATGCAAGAGTGTACAAGCGTTCCCAAGAGTCTATTTTTTGGGGCGCAACGGCTACGCTCCGAGATAAAAAATAGTTAAACTTTTGGAACGCTGCAGCGCGCACCGCATGTCATGTGACGAGGAACAACCAATCATAGCCGGCAGATATCTTTTCTTTCTTCTGTAAATATCAGTCTACGGTAAATATATGGAGGCGAAGTTAATCATTTTAGTGCTGGACTACCCAGAGCTTTAGCATTTGTCCCACGGACTGTTTTACTTACTTTTCGGCACCCTTTCCGTCCGAGGACGCCACAAAATCCGGCACAGAGAAATGAGAGTGTGAAGCTACTGTGAGGGATTTACGGTGCTGGAAATCCATTTATCTTTGTTTTGACTGAGTTTTAGTTTAGTCAGTGAGGCTTCCTGCAAAATTTCCGCAACTTCATCATTATCGTCATCACAGCACGCAGGTTTTAGTTGCTTAGTAACGGCAGGCGTGACAGGAGCACAACCTCCCAAGCACATTGGACAGAAAAAAAAGCGGTACGGCTGCCATTTTCCACGCATTTTTAGATGCGCCATGTATACGGCCCATTACAGAGGATCAGTTGAACCGCTTGTTGCTCACTTCACTCTCACTTCTGGGTGTGCAGCATGCATGTGTGAGTTTATGCAGGTGCAACAGTATCTCTATGTGACTCTACACTGAGCTCACCTGATGAAACGGCAGATAAACGCTGTCAGTATTAAAGTTGAATGATCTAGACCTGTCTTAGCTTGCCATTAAAGCCCTCTCAGTGTATTATTAAGAGGAGCTGGATAAAGCCAGTGGGCAGGAGAGGTGTTGTACAGGAGAGGGCCTGGACACGGGACCATTAGCAGGAAGGATGTCCATTAAGGAAGAGGATGCAACACATTAGAGACCTTACCTCTTCAACAGTTCAGGGGCCTAATAAGAGACTACTAAGTCCAGCAGACCTGGGACACATGATGATGTTTGGACTGGTTTCAAATATTAAAGGTACACTTGATTTAACGTAGCAGGGACTGGCTTCGCTTCTTAAATGTCATGGCAGAAAGCAACAGCACATGCTCACAATATGTCAAACTGCTCTAATTATACAATGTTTATGATTACAAATTAGAGCTAATAATGAAGGGCGGATAATCATATTATGTAGCCCGACCGGTGCCATGTTTACATTGTCCCGAATTAATAAACACTCAAAAGAACATTGCTGTTGTTCAGCAGCGGTGGAAAAAAAAGTCACATTTTTCAGCGTCCAGAGCTCGGCTTTTAGTAATATTGCTCAACAGCTGCTTGAACCCTGAACAACTTATAATGTGAATTCCATTCGTGGTCATACAATAGAGGGGGAACCACACTCACGCTTTAGAAACAGGAAACTGAAAGAACGTCTTACCTCTGACAGGAAGGTCTGTGCTGATTTCTGTGCGCCGACATGCAGCAAATACTCGTACACATATAAAGCTAACCTGGAAAACAGAGAAAGACACAGAGAGAAAGAAGTCAGTGTCTCAAAAACAGCACTCATTTGAAAGATTATTTTAATAAAAAACAAGTTCATGCTCTTTCTTCATCTTTAAATGTGTCACACGTCTCTCATTCCAAGTAGCCCATCAACGTAAGTCCAACAAATGTGCACAATTGGCAGAAAATCATCACTGTGTCATCTTAGATGGAGCTTGGATAAACAAGATTTCACAGTATGAAGATCATATAGACAGTGGAGGGGTTGTAAATGTGTGATGTAAAGCTCTGCAGCTCTGAGCTAAAGAGCCTCCGTGGCACTCAGCCATATCCCTGTGGTTTTAGGAACTCGGCTGTTGGGAGGCACAGAGGCTGAAAACAAGACAGCGCAGACGCCGATAGAGACATGGACGGACGGAGGAGACGAAAAATATCCTCAGACGTGGCTGAAGTTGGACTCTCAGATGTCACCACGCTGCATGTTATTTTTAGGTGTCACGCACATGTTGATGCCCGTCTATGCATCAGTTATTTATAACAGTAATTACTTTCTGGTGATGAAAGATTCCTAAATAAACTCACAGAAACATAGTCATCGAATATTATTGGCTTATCAAGTTGTTACGGATAACCAGCAGACACAGAGCAACATTAGCATCCTATTGGAGTTAACTCTCGCATGCTGACAAGAGTTGAGATTAACAATTTAGTTCTGGCTTCGTACATCAAACCTGAATACAGTTTAAATACAGGGCTATTAGTTAAAAGTGCTAAAACAACAAGAAGAACAACAACAACATTGCTGCAAAGGGTGGAAGAACTTGGTGTTGACTCTCAGTGGGTTTGTATCCACAAACAAGACTTTAATTAAGTGTTAATAGCAAAAACATATCTTAATCAAGCTTTAAATCTTTTAGCACTAAACAATATATGTATCGTGATTAGGGCTGTCAAAGTTAACGTGATAATAACGCTAATTTCTTTAACGAATTAACTTGCAATTTTTAGTTTGTAGCAGGCTCAGTTTTAAAGCTAGAGTGAAGATACTGGTATAATATGAAACTAGAAAACCTAATGAATTGGTACCAATCATGTCATACTAGCTTGTCGTGAAGGAAGTTAAATAACGCTCCAAACTTGCGCTAAATTTTGGCGAGGAAAAACTGTCATGGCCATTTTCAAAGGGGGTCCCTTGACCTCTGACCTCAAGATATGTGAATGAAAATGGGTTCTATGGGTACCCACGAGTCTCCCCTTTACAGACATGCCCACTTTATGATAATCACATGCAGTTTGGGGCAAGTCATAGTCAAGTCAGCACACTGACACACTAACAGCTGTTGTTGCCTGTTGGGCTTCAGTTTGCCATCTTATTATTTGAGCATATTTCTTTTATGCTAAATGCAGTACCTGTGACGGTTTCTGGACAATATTTGTCTTTGCTTTGTGTTGTTAATTGATTTCCAATAATAAATATATACATACATTTGCATAAAGCAGCATATTTGCCCACTCCTATGTTGATAAGAGTATTAGATACTTGACAAATCTCACTTTAAGGTACATTTCGAACGCATTAAAAAAAAAATGTGATTAATTTGCAATTAATCATGATTAAATATTTTAATCGATTGACAGCCCTAATTGTGATATTTAAGCTTTGTTCCTGCTGTTATTGAGCACTCATAGTAATGATGGAAACTGTCGTTGAAAGGAAAACTATGCCGACTGTATAAGAAAATATCAAAAGTATCGAATATCGCGATATATTTTGCCATACTGTGTTGATTCTCAAAAACGTTATCGGTTTTTAATCAATAGTTTACATGCAAAGGTTAACTCAGTCGATACTTTATTTAATTTGCAAAGATATGCGTCCTCTCAGTGTACATGTCCTCTCAAAGTAGTGCTATGATGTTGGATGTTACAGGGACTGAGATAAATGCAAATGCAGATTTGTGTCGTATCGCCAGATTCTTGCAAATACAGATCCTTACTGTACTCTATTGTAAAGTTGAACACTTAAGTCATGAACAAAAATACTTATCTATAACTAATAATACTAATAATGTATATTAAATTGGCCTACAATTATATGACAAGCTGTGCCAATTTTGACTGCATTTTCTGTGTGATGTGTTGATACAAAGAGTAAATGTAATGTTTCCACATAGCAAGTAAAAGTCTGGTTGCCTGGCAACAAGATGACAAGACTCCATGAAGTCACTGCTCCCGGCTAAGAAATAGTCCAACACATAAACCAGTGATACTGAACTCACTGGGTGCCGGGTGGCCCGTCAACCATTTTCTATTCACAATGAAAATAAATTGATTCACAATGGGATTTTATTTCAACTTTAATGTAATTAAGGTGCCAGAGTGCATAAAAATAGAATACTAGAGGTTGTTTATCACAAACAAAGCTAAGCCCCAAATGTCCTCAAATCCTAGAAAGAAATGAGTTTTGGCCCTTTTAATGTTGATTAATTTTATCTGATAATTATTATTAATGTTTGTTTATTAACTGGCCCCTGGCCTCCTGTCATTTTGCAAAAGTGGCCCCCGGGCAAAGCAAGTTGAGTATCCCTGACATAAGCCCTCTTAAAAGCACACTGTGTCGGTTTTATATGAATTAAACAAGCATGTTAATTAGTGAGCTTAAGAGGTGCTGGTTTTGTTATCCTCAGGCAGAGTCAGGCCAAAGAACGTATATATTGCCAAGAAGTGAAAGTCAATTGTTCGTTCTATTGCAACATCAGCGCCCAGCAGCAAAGCTACGCTTTCGCCATTTTGGACTGAAAGCGACTACCGGGACGCCAGTAAAACGTCCACCTACAAAGTGCCGTACAAAAGTAAAACTAAATTATTTCTATTCTATTGTCATATTCTATCTAAATGGCCTGTGTTAAACAATAAAATATTATAAATATAATAAGCGTTTTCAGTCCAAAATGGCGGCGGTGGCTGTTGTCAAAAAAACACCGGAGTTTCGTCTCTTTGCTTCTATACTCTTTGGCCAGGCTAGCTGTTTCCCCCTGTTTCCAGTCTTAATGCTAAGCTAAACTAAGCTAACAGTCTACTGGCTCTAGCTGAAAATTGTACGTCTCATCTAACTCTCAGCAAGAAAGCAAATAAATGTATTTCCCAAATGTTGAACTAGTCTGTATACTTCAATATACAGATGGGAACCTAAGGTCTGTTTTTCACTGAAGAAGCAAAAAGGCAGAATGATTTTTTGGGGGAGACCAGATCACTGCTCTCTTTCTCTCAACAGCTGACTCATCCTTGTTACTCGTCACTGTCTTTGCCTTGTTAATGCTCATCCCTGAGAGACAAGAAGGGATCAAGACTACAGCAGCAGCTGGGACAGACTCAAACCTCAACTGAAGAACAACTTAATAACAACAATGATGTCTTCTTAATCTTCTGTAACTGCAACAAAATCATCTGGAACATCTCAGATATTCAGTATAATGCCCAGTCCTCACTGTGAAGCTGCAGAAAAACACATCAGGACAACATTTGCCTCAATATTTTTACTACAATGCAGAAGTCTGGACAACCTGCAATCATCTGTATGCAGTTGTCTCCAGGTCTGACACAGAGCAGAGGTGAGCTGCTGTGCTTTTGTACGCGGTGGCAAACTGTTTTTATGCTGATCACATGCATCAAGGCCAGAGCAGACACAGAGTTATGATGTTTGGGTTGATGCTGGATGATACTGAATGAATCAATAATGAGCCAGACCAGAGTTGAGCAACCTGACTCTTTATCTCCCTCAAAGATATCACCGAATTTCACTGCAATGTCTCGACAACAATCTGCTGAAAGAAAATGATCTGCTACAGCAGGTCCGAACCAGTTTCAACTAGCATTAGACATTAGATGCTATCGCCTCTTCTATTTCTCACTCTTACATCAGATACAACTGTATCAACACCCATTTCAGATAGGTAGTGTAAACACACTGTGGATTTATAGTTGGACAGAGTTTTTCATTAGAGCGTGTGTGTGTGTGTTTGTTGGGTGGATGTGGTGACGGAGGGGTGGTCACTGTTTTTTTAAAGAGGCGTCACTACTAAAAGGTCCGGTCACAGATTGCATGTGCAGAAGAGGATTGTGAGAAGTCACAAGAAGGAGCAAACCGCTTGTTGTAAATGTTTAATATCGATCTCAAACGGAGTGACCGTCCTGGTATCGCTAAGTGAAACTGATCAGTGTTGTGTTTAGGAGCATGTCGATCACGTTTAATTACGTGTTGTCTGAAAATGTGAAAGACAATTTTCTGCTTGGAAAAAAAAGTGAATGCAACGTCCTGATTTTATATACATTTATATCAATCCAGCTAATAACATTATGATGAAATAGTTTGAGGTTTTTAGAATATAAGTTTAAAAAAATTATGTATAAAAAATTAGATAGTAAAAAAAAGAATGCCCTAACCCTACTTACAATCACATCTAGTTTCCTTAAAGGACCAGTGTGTAACAATTAGGGTTATCTATAGGCAGAAACTGAATATAATATTAATAAGTATGTTTTCTTTAGTTTATTATTAACCCGATAATAAGAATCGTTGTGTTTTCGTTACATTAGAATGAGCCGTTTATATCTACATAGAGAGCGGGTCCTCTCCACGGAGTCCGCCATGTTGCACCGCCAGAACGAACAAACCAAACTCTGGTAACTTTTCCTGCTTGGGCCGGAGTCGATAACGTTACTCGCTCCCTTCGCCGCCGCTCTCTCTCTCTTGCTTCACCACTCACTTTCCACCTACACACACACTCTCTACGCAATGGCTCTGCTCCTAATGACCCTAGAGAGGGACATTCGTGTTTTCACGTCGGCCACCGTAGCTCTCCAACACGCTTGGCACACAGGAGAGGCTTCAGTTGGTTGCAATCTCCTCACCTCACCGCTAGATACCACCAGATCCTACACACCGGACCTTTAATAGATAAAACTCTAAAACGACATCTTTGATTGATATATTGTGTTTTTAGGGAGAATAATAACTATAAATAAAACATAGAAATACTTTTTATACATCAGTGGGGGCGGCAGTGGATCAGTCCGTAGGGACTTGGCTTGGGAACCGGAGGGTCACTGGTTCAAGTATGGACTATGGACTGGTAACTGGACCTCCTGCCGAGGTGCCCTCTAGGGAGTAACCAGACCCCCAAATTGCTCCCTGTAGCTGGTTAAATGCAGACACTATATTCCACTGTGTGCTGTGTACAATATGTGTAAATATATACAATAAAAGCTCATTTACAGACAAATCCTGACGTGATCTTTGGCGCCCCCTAAGAGGTGCGCGGACCCCAGGTTGGGAACCACTGCTCTACAGTATGGCCCCAAAAACGCAGAACCATGAGGAAAACCCGCTGGAAAGTTTTTCGGCGTATACGCTCAGTGAGCAAGTGACGGGGTCGGGCAAAAAACAAAACGGTGTGAGCAGTTCGGGGATGTTTACGTTTCCCAGGTACTGGGTAAGGTGAGTCTGTTGGTGTAAAATTGAAAACTGAGGCCCTCTTTGCAGCGTGAAATACCCGGCGGCAGGCATCAGCTCCTATATACCCCGTCCACACTGTACAGGATCGAACATTCCCAGAGATTCCCATGAGCAATGCGGCAATGCAATGAAATTTTCATGGCAGAGCCCGGTGTGATCTGAGGGGTTCTATGCCCTAGTGATGGGCACCTGCCCCGGCTGCAATGCATTATTTAAAAACACTCATTCAATCCAGGCTTCAGGGGACACCTTTTGTTACTCTGTCAAAATCAGTAAGTGTAACTCGGCTGAGGAGGAGACTTTTTTTCGCGAGCTCATGGAGCAAAGCCTGAGGAAGGCCAGGTAGATAAAGGACTCATGGGGGGGGGGGGGGGTGTTGTACTGTACAGGAGAGCTGTGTCAGAGGGAAACTGAAGGTCAGGGCCTCAACTCTTCCCTCTGTGGATACTGTAAACCTGAATTCCTTCACTGTGAACCCTGCACTAGTTACACATGTCACTCAGGAATAAAAGATGAGATGCTCACAAGACAAACCACAACCACGCAGTCCATCTCGCGTTTCCTCTACAGCACATTTCACTCTCTCCTTCCTCCACTAAAGTCGTCCACAGATGAAATTCAACGATAATTGATGCAGATTACATGATGAGAAGAAGGAGATCTGTCTGAGTGGGTGGAAGAATATTTGACCTGCGCTTTGACTGCAGACTAAATGTCGAGGCTGGTTGTTTAAAGCTGCTGTGTGACTTTACATTAAAAGAGACACAAAGTCAAGCAGTGTTGTCTGTTTCTCACGCTCCCGATCATTCGCCACCGTTTTTCCACCAACTATGTGGGAATCTACTCCACCATTTCTGATCCTCTTTCCTACCCTGGCTCTAACCTCGTGCGGCCTAACTACTGCTTTGCTCCGTGTCCACACATCAAGGAGATCTCTCCCACTACCTCGTCCCCAGGAAACACACCTGACATTTAGCCCCGGGCTGCCCCATCCAGCCTTCCCTTTCCTCCGCTCGCCTCTAGAGACAAGGGCATCTCGGCTGAGTTTAGCCAGCTAAAGCACAGACAGTTAGCAAATTAACTTTCATGTCGTCGTTTCAATAATTCAGCAGTGAGAGCAGGGGCAGGGTGAGGTAAGGTATGAGTGGAGGAAGTGATGGAGGAGGGTTCAGCAGAGCTCGTTACTGCATCTGCTTTCATATATAATCTTTAACAGAAGAATCAACATGTATAGCATGCATCATTTATGTATTCAGTGGTGCACTGCATGCAACAGAAAGCGTAACTGGATAAAAAACACAAATATTTCCGAAATATTAAATATTTATAAACATCCTATAAAAGCAGCGTAGATCATACGCTGTAGTGGTGAACAGGTGTGGATGTATCTTGAAGGTGAATGAGAGACTGGATGCCTGTTTGAGACACCTGTGATACTGTGAAGCTGTTTCACTAAAGCTTATTCCCACTGCACACACTGTTTATATTTGCTTAGCTTTGTTATGGCAGTTCCTTTGTCAAAACAAATCAGTGTCAATACGCGTGTAAACACGCATGGCTTTAGCCATGGGTTAATCCACACTCTGTCACACACACACACGCGCACACACACACACACACACACATACACACATACACACACAAATACATCTAGTCCTCTCACTTCCTACCAGCAGCGAGCTCGACTCTGACGTTTACCTATTGACAGACTCACCTGTAAATGTCCTCTAACCTCAGAGTTTAACTGACTGATGACTTGTTCTTTTTCAGTTTTCAGTGAAAGAGGCAGAGAAGAGAGAATTATAATGATTTGTGATAAGAGATTATATTAACACATAGTTTTTTTATAACTAGGGCTGTCAAAGTTAACACGATAATAACGCAAATTCGTTTGAACGCCACTAATTTCTTTAATGCAACTTGCTATTTTTAGGCTGCAGTTTTAAAGCTAGAGAGAAGATACTGGCATCATATGAAACTAAAAAACCTAAAGAATCCATTGGTACCAACTAAAACAGCTAAATAACGCTCCAAACTTACACAAAATTTTGGCGAGGAAAAAACTGGCATGGCCATTTTCAAAGGGGTCTCTTGACCTCTGACCTCAAGATATGTTAATAAAAATGGGTTCTATGGGTACCCACGAGTCTCCCCTTTACAGACATGCCCACTTTATGATAATCACATGCAGTTTGAGGCAAGTCATAATCAAGTCAGCACACTGACACACTGACAGCTGTTGTTGCCTGTTGGGCTGCAGTTTGCCATGTTATGATTTGAGCATATTTTTTTTATGCTAAATGCAGTACCTTTGAGGGTTTCTGGACAATATTTGTCATTGTTTTGTGTTGTTAATTGTTTTCTAATAATAAATATAAACATGCTTTTGCATAAAGCATCATATTTGCCCACTACAATGTTGATAAGAGTATTAAATACTTGACAAATCTCCCTTTAAGGTACATTTTGAACAGATAAAAAATGTCAGATTAATTTGCGATTAATCACGATTTAAATATTTTAATCGATTGACAGACTCAGTTATCACCAGAGCCTCCTCCCACAGCAGATAATGAGGACGATAACATGATCCAACTTTAATAACAATAACAAACAATAATCCAATCATTTGTTTTCTATGTTCATCTTTATGAACACATGAAGTCTTTTTTCTCTGTATGCTGAATGATAAAAGACACACACACACACTCCTCTTCTGTGTGCTCTGTTGCCAAACTGATTATCAACTTCAGGCACGTAGCCTCAATATTTATACTGTCTCCTTTATTTCAAGTGAGAAAACTGACAAATTTGTGCGGATGCACCCAAAGCAGCTGACGAAAGGCAGCATTAATTGACTGTTGACATATCTGAATGAAAGCAGTCAGCCAAAGGGTGCCGAGGGTAAATCAAGGGTTTCTTTACTTTTAGTGCAATGTTTCTGCCTATGTTGGTGCGTGGCTCTTTATGCGTCTTTCAAAAGGGTAAAATGCAGATGGCAGAGCCATCTGTGTAGAATCAAAACCATGCATTCAGACCTGAAGATCCCCATTAAACTGCATGTAAATACATGGGAGGAGCCAGAGGAGGAGTGGAGGATGTAAAGAAGCCCGTGTTCAAAACAAACTGATTAAGTTCTTGAAGTTCTTTCTCCAAACAAATCCAGCAACACTTGAACTCTCTCAAAAATGTCTGTAAACAAACACAGAGGATTAGAAAACAAACGCAGGGAGCAGAATTCTTTTGAAAACTAAGAACGTGCTTTTAAAAAATGAGATGTTTGATCAAGCTATTAAATATTTTTTTTGTGAATGGCACCTTTAATTAGGAAGCCGGATTCATCAGTGCATATTTCAAAGAGGTTCCACTTACTAAATAATACGGTGACATTAATATTGAAGCTGCTGTACCCCTGTTCAAATTAAATTAAATAAAACGCTGAAAAAAAAAGTGGAGTAATTAATTTTTTTGCTCGCAAGGGCACCGGTTCTTCCTCTACCTTTATTATTATTATTATTATTATTATTATTAGCATGTTTGCTTTTTACAAAATGTCTGATCACAATAATGTTTTTCAAAGATGTGCAAGGAAACCGCTTCACTCCCCCCTCGTGCGTGCTCTGTGATCTCCAGACAGTGAAACCAGGCATCACTTGAATGGCGAGGCCTTGGTTGTGTGGAGGAATCCACACAAGTGTGAAATGTACATGTGACTGTTTGTTTTATGTTTCATTTCTGAACAGGTTGGATTCGAGCCTTGGTTTCAAGGATTTGAAGGAAATAAAAACACACACACACACACACACAGCTTTTGTGCAGTGTTGCAAACACTTAAATGCACGCTTGAGTTTGTATATGGGAATGTTTTCTATAAACTATATTGTATACTATTCAGGTGGCTGATAACTGGCGCGTTCAGTACTATAAACACAGGAGGACGTGCTGTTGTATAAAGGCGCATCGGCTTTTTCTTAGAAACTTTTTAGGTGTCAGACTGCACATCTGTACACTCCAGATTACATGCAGAAACTACCAAATCTCACAACCCCAGTGGCAACATGGGAGGATTGTAACACCAGGAGCTATAATAAAAACACTGGAGCAACACTGACAACATTGCAGCACAGAGTGAGTTACAGGCCTTTATCACTGCTGCTCTCTTGGAGTTAAAAGACAGTGGTGTATAAGTGATTATGAAGATACGGTTTTCTTTTGGCTGTTCCAAAACTTCCAGGTTAATCCCCAACATCCCTGAAAAGCCTCAGCAGCTGGCCGTCACTCTTAATGACACCAGATTGCTAACGAAACCAAACGGTGTAATAAAGTCTGTTAGAAATACTGCATGTGAAACATTTTAACAAAAGGTTAATGCATTAACTACATAATATTCTCCTCTGCAACTTCTTCCTTGTTGCACCAATTGGTCTAAAAACTCACACACCCTGCACACACCCTTTCAACTACACAACACTGCTCTGGACAAATTACATTCTCTCCATCAGTCTCTGCTTTTCCTTTAACAACCTTTGTGCATCTACTCTAACTGCAATACGGTGGGATTTAATGGAAATCAAAAGAAAAATAATCTTAAACACTCACACATTACTGGAATAAAACATATTCTGTGGAACATAGAGAGAATAACGCCTGATATATTTAATTAGAGTTTTGTATTTTGAACATACCAGCTACCAAAAACTGATTCCAACCTTATTTTAATGAAATCAAGAGAGAGAGAGAGATATTATATTATTAATTTACAGTTTATTTTAATTAGGTAAGTATATGACTTGATAATCAACCCTCTAAGCAAGAGCTGTGATACTCTGTCATATGAGCGAGTCCATCCGGGGCGCCCTCTTTTTAGTATCTGAATATGTAAAGAGCCGTATGAATATGTAAATATGAATATGAGCTAATTCAGTGATGCATTGAGGCAGCTGTTGTGAGCTCCACATTTACAAGGGAACATGTGTTGGCCCTGCGGGGCAGGTTAGGGTGACAAGACAGGTGAGGGGAGAGGGCAAGCGTCGTCCATTATGTCTGGACAATACCTATAAGGCTGTGACATGTGGCGGGCATGCGCACACTTTAAAAACTAAATATGGATTTAAAGAATAGGATATTTACTGTGTTCTGATATATGAAATGAATGCAAACAAACACACTAAAATAAACAAATTCAGGAGTTTTGTTACCCACAAGCAGCCTTAAAACAGACGCATTCATCATTCCCAGCTCCCAAAAGACTTGTATTTCTTCTGAGTTAAATTATTAATCCTCCTCCTACACTATCATTTGAAATACATGCTGCCTCTGCACTGATTTCACTCCCAATAACACATGGAACATAATCCACACTCCCTGAACAAGCAAGTGCAACTAAAAAACATTTAAATCATCCGTTGCTTTCAATGTATTGTAAATAAGCTAAAGGCAAACAAACAGGTGGAGAAGCAGCAACGTCTGCTGATGGTTCATATGCAATATTAAAGCATCATATGCTGGTTCAAAGGTCACTCCGCCTGCTGTTCAGAAAACCACATGGGACTGTTTTCATTTAGGAATCACTCCACACAGACACAAACACACACACGGAGCTGCTCAATTTTCCAATAATCTGATGTGGATTCAGAGTGAAATTAAACGCTTGTGGCACCAGAAGTGTACAAAGTCGTATTCGAGGAAGCTTACACTAAGCACATAAGCGAGCCACATCTCTAGAAAGCTTAATCAATTGGATGTGACACAGCAATGCATCAAAAAATACAAGAAGGTCTCTAAAGAAATTTTGTTTCTATTACAGATGCATGAGGTGCTGCAGCCTCTCAGGACCTGACAGTGTTTTTAGATTACAATTGCATCTCAGCAGGGATCCCTACTCACTCCTCCAACCTCAGACTGTTTAGTGCTTAAAAATAGCTAATGGTGATAGAAGACTACACCGATCTAAAGTAATGCTGGGATGCAGAAAAGGTCCAGATCTTTGAATGGCCCCATACAGAAATATTATAGGCAGCGTCGAGAATAAAGAGCATGCATGAGGAGCAGTGCAGTCTACAAGGGACAGTGACAAAGTTTTTTTTAATCTTTTATACAAAAATGCATGCACTGGCAAATGTGCTTTTATGTGAAAATAAATAACATTTAACACAAAATGTTACAAAAAAAGCATTATGGAATTGCACCGCATTTAAAAACACACACAAAGGTGATTTTACGCAATATTTCCAGACACAATAACCATGAAAAATTACATGCGATACTACATTCATCTACTGGTCTTGTAATATAAGTCTGCTTCTGTAATATTAACAGCTTGATGCTCGTGGCAGCATGACTCTCCTTCGTGTGAGCTGATACTAAAAAGTTTAGCACCGCTGTCTGGCTGCTGAATGGGACAAAACTTTTCCCTTCATCGCCAGGTTGGATTGCGCCCGGCTTTACGCACAAGAAACACACAGCGAATAACCCGAGCAAGCTGCTCGGTTCTGTTTCTAAAACACAAAATAATTCAACCAGCAGCTTCATGTCTGCTAAAGTTTACAAGAAGACGACCGGGGCAGCCTGTGCGCGCAGGGACGAGCACCCAACAGAAACACGTTTCACCCGAAATTAAATGTAAACGCGCAAACTTGCTGCAGAAGCAAAGCGTGCTGTGTGATAACATTAAATACAGTGTTGCTCTCCAAAAGGGTGCACCACATAACAGAGGAAGAAGTGTGCGCGCTTGGCACAATATTAGTAAATATTCCGCGAAAGTGCAAACAAGAGGTAAAATTAAAAAAAAAAAAAAAAAAGTTTAAGAGACGCACCTCTAAGGTGGTCGGAGGGGAGGGGGAAACCGCACAGAGGAGCGCACTTTACTACAGTACACTCCTTTTAAATTACAGTAGCTAGTTTAGAAAGTTGGACTCCCCTCCTCTGCCCCCCCTCGCCCGCATGATAAGCAGGTAAAGTCGAACATATAGCGCGTAATTCACTTACTTTTCTCTCGCTTGGCTATCGGAAGGGACGACAGCTCCTTTACCTTTGGCGTACATGCTGGATTCTGTTTTAAGACTTTTGCCCCACTCAACACCTGTCAAAGAAAGCAGCCAGGAAAACGCTCCATCTCCATAGCTACCCCTTTAGTGTTTTTCCTCCCCCCTTCTCCTCCTCCTCCCCCTCCCTCCTCCCTCCTCCTTCTCTCTCCTCTCCCTCCCTCTCTTTCTCTTTTTTTTTTTTTTTTTTTTTTTTTTTTTACATCTCCAACATTGGCCACAAATCAGGCACAGTTTCTATTGGGGGGACTTGAAACCGTCCTCTGTTGGATTTTTTTTCCCTCCTCAGCCGCTGTTCCGCAGGCCTGCCTCTCCTCCCTCCGCTGTGCAAACGGTGGGGGCTCCTTAAAGGGAAACACACACTTCTTGTTTACTGACCTCAGAAACATGAGGAGAGAAGGGGGGAAGATGGGGAAAGGCATGCCGGGTACAGGCCCTGCACTTAACGACTACAGCCAGCTCTTTTTGGGAGGCTGGCAATAATCCGTATGTATTTTCCCCTAAAAAGACATTCCAGGACTTCGACTCCAATTTGATTTTGGGACTTTGACTCACACCGATGAGGACACTACTCTCATTTTTAACATGTTTGCACACACTCTGATTGAAGGTATTATGTCCTGTATTGTGATGTGAACTTGATGTAACAAGTAGGCTATTGTTTTGTCATGATCACAATATAATAACTGCACCGTATGAGCTCAAGAAAATATACTATACTTAATATTTTTAGTATAGTAGGGCTGTACCGAATAGCTCGAAAATTCATTCATAACCTTGGCATTCAAATTCTGAATCAACATTCGGATGCTGCGCAACTCTTTAAACCGGTATTTCTGCATATTTGCAGATTAAGTAAATATTAGGCTACACTAATATTATTAGTATTTTACTATTTAAATTCCAGTGGTGGCTGCTTAGGAATGTTTCTGACTTGTGTGCTCTAAACATTTCCAATAACGTTGTGTAATGAACAAAAGTTACAATTTATTAAAAAAAAGATAGATGTAATCATTTATAAAATATCCAAATGTTTTTATCTAAGGAAATATTCTGCCTCAGTCTATATTTGTTGGCGTTTAGCCTTTCAAAAACAACATTTTCACTGCGGTCAAAAAACTGTTTGCTCTCCCGCTTGCCACGGCGCACACAAGGGAGTATTATACTATATGTAGAATTAGATTCCAGTGGTGGCTGCGTAGGATTGTTTTCGACTCGTGTGATCCAAACATTTCCAATACCTCCAGAGCGTTGAAAAGTCCAAAAGCTAAATTGTATTGAAAAAAAGCTAGATGTAATAATTTACAAAATTAACAACATGTTTTTATCTCACGAAATATTCTGCTTCAGTCAATATTTGTTGGCGTTTAGCCTTCCAAAATCAACCCGCTTGCTGCACACAAAGGGAGGCACGCAATCACAAGTTATTTTCCAACCCAGTCGCACAGCAGTTTGTGAAATAGTCGCAAAATTTAATGTCTTGATTCGTGTACAGAGACACAAATTTCAATTTTTTTTCGTGATTGTCAATTTGTATTTACTATATAGTAGCCTTTTAAAGATATTTAGTTTGAAGAAATACTGATTTCGCTTTAGGATAGTCTGGTTCCAGGATTATTACCAACTCGATGGCTCGGGGAATGACACAGGGAAAAAATGTTCACAAATTCTTGACTCATGCTTCAAGTAAAAGAAGCAGCTTGAGAAATGTTCACAATATGCATCACTGGTGTAGTTCTATCAAACTGGTATGAGGATTAGGCCTTAAATAACATGGTTCTCTGATACCCTTATTGATTTTTATTTAAATCGGTGCGTGTTTGCCTGATGATAATCCCTGACTGAGGTCACAGTTTACGCCCCTTTTTACTCACAATTATTTCACTCAAACTGAGAGATAATCATTGTTGTAGTCTGGTCAGAGTACAACCAACCACACAGACAGCTCTGAGGTTTACTTTACTGACTCTGCTTTCTGAGCAGCAGAGGACATGATCTTTTGTTATTCAAATGATAAAAAATCAAAAACTGAGCAGTTTAGATGTGGATCCAGAAGCGATGAGTTAACCAAGGGCGTTCTTGGTTAACACAAGGGAGGCTTAAGCAGTCTCCAGTGCCAAGTCATACTCAGTGCTCTGCATAGAGAGCGATCGCCTCACAGTAAGAGCAGCTTCTACTGTACCTTTCACGTCTCGCACAGGGCCACAGTCCTGATGAGATCTTTAGCTGATTGTTAGCTAAAAGGGGATTGGTTATTATTATTCATTCCAACTTTGACACCCCAATGACCCGAGGACAACCCACTTTCCCTGGCACTCTTACACCTCCGACTCCAATTACAAAGCAGCTGTAGGGAGGTGGCACACTGGTTGTTCCATATCACTGAATGTGACCAGCTCGGTATTATAGCATCTATGATTAGCTACTAGATCCTTAAAGGGAGACACGTTTATGGTATTTGTCAACCAGGCCTAAAGGCAGGACGTGCTTGTGATCTTTAACTTTTAATATCCTACATCATGCTCCCTTATCAGGCTAGTTTACTGCTCACAGAGATCAGTGCATGATACTGTGCTGGCTACAGGAAAAAGACACAAGGCAGGAACTAGATCTGAAGAATACAAGGGCTTATGCAATCAATTATTTTGTGTTTCATATTTGTACATAAAGGGGTGCTCCAACGATTTTGTATTGCACTTCTATAAAGTTGAGGAGCTCACAAGGGACAGATTTTAAAAAAAGAATGAGGAAAATTGAAGCAGCATTGGCTGAGATATTCTTAGTTTAGTCCTTAGTATAGGTCAAACTCCAAAAACCCTGGATCCTACATTTCCCACAATGCAACTAAATAGCATCTTTCATAGAGCTCAACAGTGACCACCCACTTTTTTTGCACGGCTCTGGTTCCAGAAGTGAATTTCCCCTTCAGTCACTTCATTGACATTTCAGAAAATCCTTATACAAAGTATAAGCATGGAACCAAGCCAACCAGCTACAAGATGAACTGTGACCATAAAACATTTGATTCGGAGCAAAAAATAATAATTGAAAAACATATAAAAAGGCAAAAGTACTTGTTAAGACTGTGTGCATAATTATTTATAACAAGGAAGCACTCAGTCCAAAAAAACATTGCGAACGGTGACTCGCCGCCTCTGGAAAACCCAGAAAAACCTTTGAACCAACAGTTGCCGATCTAAAATTAAGAGAGATTCAGCGACTGCATCCCTTATTCCTCACCTCAAATGTTTTCAGAAACACAGTTCTGTGATCTTTTTTCATAATATAAGAGAAAGTTTCCAAACGAATCGCCATGTTGGTCCGTTTTGAAATCCGGGAGCAGACCACGGAGCAGCACTAACTTGAGTGTGGAACGCTGGACACTTCTCACACTCAGTGGTCGCCATCTTGGCTACATAGCGGAAGGGGAGGGACCACCGGTTAAGGAAGATGCAGCGGTTGCGGTTGCTCCAGCGAACACCGCACCATACAAATATTACCCGGCAGATATTTTTGCGAGCGACAATCGCGGTCAAATGTTGGCGGTAATGCTCCGTCCGGTTGCAAGTTGCCATTAAAAAGAGGAAGACGACGAAGCGGTTGAATGTTGTGATCGTCATTTCCGGTAAGTGCATAACAGCAGTGTTTGATTTGAGACAACACTATCCTACTGTAGTACACTATCCTGTAATATGGAAGTAAGTACTACATGGAAATGTACTAACAGAAGTATCCAAATTAAGACACAGCAGTGTGCCCAATCTAACAAAGATACTTTGTTAGATGATACTTTTTCAGACTGGCTTCATGCCACATGTTTGAGGTTAAATGTAAAAAACTGTTAATCCATCTGATAAAGTAATACATGTTTTGACGTCAAAAGTTAATAATAGTGATGATACGTAATAACTGTAATACAATTTCAAGAGACCACACCTTGCAGATGATCTTTCACTGGTATTCATGTACACTGGGTCAGGGTAACAAATGAATTAATGTGAGACATATAAAACAATGATATATGTCCTTATTTTGGCAATCCATTAACATTTTTGGGAGGAACCTAGAGGTAAGCTAGTGCTGTTTTTTCCTGCTTCTCTCTCGGTCTTTTTCTCTTTTGGGTGGCCTTTCTTTCACTCAAGCAAGCAATGTAGTTGTCGCAAAGCCAGGAACCGCTAAACCATATCTGGCCACATTTCTTTACCCTGAAATGTGTGTTAAACTCTCGTTGCTCTGTTGCAGTCTGCAGAGTGCAGTCCTTCCCCATTAACGACTTTCGTGTTATGCAACAGCTCCAGCAGCGAGGGTCCACGTTAGACGTGCAGGCATCCAGTACCCCTCTATAGGTCTCTGCTCCGCCCTGACGGCGGCCTGCACGGGAAGGAAAAACACAATAAGTTGCAGTCCAGACCAACAGAGGAATTCCCCCAGCCCCTGCCTTTGTGAGGCCAAATTATAATTAATCACAGGTTGAATAATTCAGCGCCGAGCGAATGGATGCCTTTCTCAGCCCATTTCTCGGCACCTGCCTCAGGAGGCGTCCCCAGAGCCTGCATGTGTGTGTAGGTTATGTGTGTGTGTGTGTGTGTGTGTGTGTGTGTGTGTGTGTGTGGTGGACAAGCTTATCCAGGGCCAGTAAAAAGAGAAACACACACAACCCCAAAACAACCAAACACAAGACAGCAATGAAACCTCCGCCCTACAATCCCTATGAGTCAGACTTAACTCGCAGTGGCCCCTTGATCCGCCTCTTCTCTTCTTCTTCTTCACTCTCATTCCATCTTTCCTCTCCTCCTCCTCCTCCTCCTCGACATCTTGACTAACAGAAGAGAAATTTCACTTTTAAATGCATTATATGGAGAACCGGACTCAAATACCTACTTACTCTCTTTATGTCACTGATTGGGTCAACAGGTTGGAGGAAGTTCATGTGTTTGCATGCAACAGAGAGTTGGAGACAATGGGGGGGCACATGTGGTAAAGTCATTGATGTTAATCCTGTCTCACATGTTAAAGCTATAGTAGGCAAGATTGGAGCAAAAAGGAGGAAAACAACCAATCAGAGCCGAGCTGGAGCCTTGCCGTCTCTGAGCAGCCGTCAATCACTCACGAAACATCGATCAAACGGTCAAACTAGGCAGCGCTGATCAAATATGAATCAATATTCTGTTACTGTAATGTCTATTTCTCTCCTCAAATGTTTTCAGAAACATCTTGTAGTGTACTGTTTAGCTGTAAAATGAGAAAGTTTGTGACCCGGCCGCCATGTTGAGATCAGTTGAGGAAATACCAAGCACTGCCCACCAGCCGGAGCACAGCCAATAGGAACGCTCTCTCTTTGAAATGACCTGTGATTGGCCAAAGTCTCCGATAATTGGCTAGATTTTTTTAAAGCCTGAAAACAGAGCCATGATGAGCTGCAGAACTCTAGTTTTCTCTCAGAAAACTTGATTTACAATATGCTGAAAGGTTATTGTGAAATGTTTGCCCAATGATGCCAAAAAATATACTGCCTACTGCCACTTTAAGTGTGAAATTTACACAGGAAACTGCAACAAGACATCACTCAATAGATTGTTCAGCCATCGTTAATGTGAAACATGTTATTGGCTGTCATTCGTTCACTGAATTGAAACCAGCGTCTTCCACAAACAATCAGGTTTTGTTTTGTTGCTAGGTTTGAGTAATGCTCAGCTTAAGGTGTTTACCTTTTAATTGCAAAAACTACATATCTCAGCAAAGACCACAGAAAACACTGAGCGTGTAGGAAATTTTATACAGCAGCAAACAGAAAATCCATCTGCACAACAGAGCCTTGATAAACATCTACTGCTGCTGAAACATTTTCGAAGCTGTAAGCCCCTGCTTACATAACTTGGAGCACTCTGTTATCCCAAATATGAACCTGTCTGTCTGTTATTATGTCTGTCTGTCTGCGTGCCTACCTACCAGCTGTTATGTCTGTCTGCCTGCCTTCCTGTCTGTTTGTCTGTTTTGATTTGCGTCATTCCACTTGGTCACCAAGTTCGTCTGTGCCATTCCCAAACACCCTCCCAACCCCCCCGACCACCTCCCCCCCTCGCTTCGCTTCATCCATCTGACACCCAGCGGCTACTGCGGGCCTCTGCTGTGATGAAGAGAGACTGTGCTCTTCAGCGCTGCCATAATTAGAGACAAAGAAAGAAAGAAAGAAAGAAAGCTTTGGCACTCTTCGCTTTTGTGCGCCTCCTCTGCAGATACAGGTTGCAGCCACACATGAAAGCAATAATAATAAAATCCATCTCCTACATCTTTCTTTCTGGGTCGCCTCGTAAAAATGTTCAAAGTCATTGCAAACTTTAAAAACACTATTCCACATATTGCAGTTGACAACACAAAAGCCTTAATGGGTAAAAGGAAGCTGTGTTACATTTTCCCTTTCTTCTTGTTACTTCAGATTTACCAGCTGCTAAAGCCACCTTACCATCAATCGAACCTTTAACCCAAGAAATGTGGCCTTAACCAGCCGTTTAGATTGAAAACACCACTGCATTAAAAAAAAAAAATGCAAGGGGCTGCGATGGTGGGGTCATGTTGTTTCAAGTACCAGTGAGACGACGAAATGTAATCCAGGAAGTGCAGATTTTTGAAGCCTTATCATACGCCATAACACACATTATGGTTTCTGCCCACGATGACAAACCTGAACAACATAAAAACAACTGATTCTACTTCGTCTTTGTCGTCTTGTTTTTGGCAAACAACGAAAATGCGTATCACCGCCACCAGTGGGACAGACAGCCCAGCTGTTATTTTATGGTTGCCACGTTGTTTGAGAAAATCAACATAAATACAGGTTAATGACAACAGCTGTGCGATCGGCTATGTCGACATTTGAAATAAGAGAGAGACAGTTGGTTGTCTTCTTAACTTTGCTTTCCAGACACACTAAGCCGACATCAAAGAACTGACAAGTTGCATTTGAACACGCCGCAAATACGACAGCCGACGGCCAGTTAGCACGTATGTCCTGCGCCTGCGTGAGAGGAAATAACTCTCCACACCAGCAGGCGGAGGTAGTCTGTATTCATCATTCAAAAAGGGAAACCGTGACGTTGAAGAGAAACATGGTAAAATCTTTGGTCGTCACTCCAAAATGGTGACCCTAGATCACACGGTGAGACCACCGAGCGCCGAGCTTTGGCGACGGAAGTCATGGTCAAGACGTGACCAAATTATCACAATGTGACAAATGCTACAACAAACTTCTGCAAACTAAGAATATGACCCAAAATGTTGGAGAATACACTTATCAGTGTAAGCGCCATTCTTGAATCAAAGTAAAAACCAAAACATGACGGAGGGATTACAGGAGTTGATGACGTGTCTCTTCTCAACGTATTCTCATACAATGGTTCGTGTCATATCTTACGAAATAGTTATTCCTCTTTTTTCGTTCGTTTTCCTACGAATGTCCAGCAACACTTGTCAGTGTCCGCTCGTTACATGCATAGAGTCTTTTCAAAATAAATTTACGTCTTCACAGGAAACAATTTCTTTAGGTTTAGGGAACAAAACTACTTAGTTAGGTTTAGGAAAAGATTGTGGTTTGGCTTAAAATAACTCAGAAAGTGACGTCACTTACGTACGTAACTTGACAAATACATCAACGTTGACTTCTGGTTTCACACGAGAAACGCCGGTTTCCTGGGCGAAAGTCCGGTATTTTTTTACCCACCCATCCACCCCGACCTCCTCCCTACACAGTGTTCGCTGCTCTCTATATTTCCTGGTTCACAATTAGGTGAATTACATATGAACGGATACCATGGGATAAACACAAATTACAGTGCATTACTTTTCGCTAAGAACAGCTAAGAACTGTGTATGAGAACAGCCTGCTCTGCTCGCAATTTGTGACACGCTTCAAAACTGATATCAAACAGTGTGACGCAGGTTGCCACCAACAAATCATTTGACCCGTCTCCCAGAGTGTGACATGCAATGAACCTTTAAGATAGCTGTTATTGCACAGTGTGTGAGGGCCTTGACATGGAGTACATTAAGTACACATACAGAAGATGACCGTGAATTGTGGTGGTGGTTCAAATGTTTGGGGAAAAAAAGACTTGAACGTGGTGTGATGAGGAGCAGAGAGCGTCATGTGATTTGATAACGGTGTCTTCCTCCTCCACTTGTATTCTCTACACTTTGTCCCTGTACCTTTAAGAACAAGAAGAAGAGAGGGGAGGGGGCGAGAGAGGATGGAGAGAAGTGCAGTGGCAGAAAGAGAGAGAGAGGGAGGCGGTGGTAATGTTCTCATGTGTTTTCTTTCTGTGGGAAGTGGCACAGCCCCACCGCAGCATAAACACACACATGCATGAACACACGCCTGCCCACACACACACACACACACACAGGAAGGCAACACATTTTTCTACGTGTGAGTGAGGGTCCCTATCCTCACCGAGTCAGAGAGGAGAGAGAGCCATGTTGACGACCATATTCCACAGATGTGATCCCATCATACTCTGCAGACATGGAGGAGGAAGGAGGAGGGGACGCTTAGTGGCTGAGAGGAGGAAAGAAAAGGAGGATTTTCTGAGTAAAAGTTAGAGAGTGAAAGACCCCAGACGGGCCACTGCAGTGAAAGTATTGGTATTTTCTCACCAGAGGAATTTCCTTTGTGACTGATACATCACAACTGATACGATACAGAGACTGTAATGTCGCCAGCAGCAGATCCCCTTTATTTCTGGGTGATAACTGTGAGGAAGAATTGCTCTGGATTTTTCCAGTGCGGCTTCCTGCTTCGTTTTAGATGAGAACCACAAACAGCTAGGCCCAACCCGACAGAGCCACACTGAAACATGTGGTTACATCCTATGCCTGCTCACTCTCTCCTTCCATTATCCATTATCCACCATGCTCCACCCCGCCATCCTCTACTTCCCCACCACCGCAATATATTGGCTTCCTCAGACGCAGAGTCAAATTACCACGACAGAACTGAGGAAGACAGTCGAATGAGGCGAGAGTGGCAGCTAGCTGTTTCTCTAACAGGCTTTGTGGTACCCGGATCCCCTAAGCTGGACCCGGAGGGCCATGGCGAACCGCAGTCATACTCTGATAAGGACCGGGCCCGGCGATGCGACCGGTAGGCAGGCGGTGAAATTGCATCATCAGCGTGAAGGCAGCCACCGCGCCAAAAACACGCCTCGGTGGAACCCGCAAAAACATGCCGTGCCAAGTCACTCCTCCTCCTCCTCATCTACCATCCCCACTCTCCATTTAGCAACCTCTCCCCCACCCCCACGTCTCTGTCACATTTTTTAATTCTCCGTACCAAAACATGCACATGAGCACGCCTGCCAGCATGCGTGCCCACACTAGCACGTGCATACATTCTGCATCACAGTTTGTCTCTGCTGCAAGTCTCCCACGCGTCCTCGTACACCACTGCCAGGCGGCACGGAGCACTGTGACCTCCCACTGCCCCGAGGGCCTATGTGTATATGTGTGTGTGTGTGTGTGTGTGTGTGTGTGTGTGTGTGTGTGTGTGTGTGTGTGTGTGTGTGTGTGTGTGTGTGTGTGTCACAGGGGGGGGGATGGGGTTTAAGCAGACGGGTAATGGGGGTTGTCACACCAGGGAGTCGGGGATAGACGGTTGTCTGCTCCTCTGTGCCCTACAAGAGAGAACTGGTGCCATTATGAACATCATTCACTCCCCAAGCTTCACAACACACAAGCCTTCAGAGATGAAACCACCAATCACACAGGGGAGAAAATGAAACCTGCAACTTTTACAGCCATTAAAGTGGCAGTAGGAAGTATATTTTTGGCATCATTGGACAAAAATTCCATAATAACCTTTCAGCATATTGTAATTCAAGTATTCTGAGAGAAAACTAGACTTCTTCACCTCCTCACGGCTCTGTTTTCAGGCTTTAAAAAATCTGACGGGAGACTTTGGCCAATCACAAGTCATTTCAGAGAGAGAGAGCGTTCCTATTGGCTGTGCTCCGGCTAGTGGGCGGTGCTTGGTATTTCCTCGACAGATCTCGACATGACTGCCGGGTCACAAACTTTCTCATTTTACAGCTAATCAGTACACTACAAGATGATTCTGAAAACATTTCATGCAAGAAATAGGCATTACAGTAACAGAATATTGATTCATATTTGATCAGCGCTGCCTAGTTTGACTGTTTGATCGGAGTTTACGAGTGATTGACAGCTGCTCAGAGACGGCAAGGCTTCAGCTCGGCTCTGATTGGTTGTTTTCCTCCGGTCTGTGAAATTTTGTAGATGCCGTTAGGAGCACCGCAGGACACCGGAGGACACAGAGGCACATGATTTTTTTTTATCCAGATTACCTGTCTCATGCACTACTGTCAGGATATAGTGACCGTTTTATAAAAATAACTTTTTTGGTAACACTTCTTTTTACATGTCCGCAAATTTCATGGTAAGTTAGGTGATAATTAGCAAGTAACCTATTTGAAATTTATTTTGAATTACTGCCAAATTACCCTAATATTTACCTCAAATGGTATCAAATTATTTTGTTTGGCTGTCTTGACTTGGGACTTGACTCAGGACTTTTATTATTATTATTTTATATCTATTATAAATATTATTTAATAATTGCATTCCGCTATTTCCCAATAAGCAGTAATAAATAGCTGGAAATTTATTTAATACATTTCCAGGAAATAATACAAAGTTAATTGATATGCTTTATTTCCATGTCTGCTGGTAAATAGATAATAATTATGAAATAACTTTTTTGAAATTTCTTTAAAAAATCTCCCTGAATCATTACATTAGCTACCAGGTTACATTTTTGTAGACAATAAGTCACACAATGATCAGAAGTGTCTTCTATTAGTTTTAGTTATCCACCTCCAAGGGCCCTATTTTAACAATTATTATTAAATAATGCTTATTCATTATTTATTATGTATTTTTTAGGTAAATATTGGGGTAATTTGGCAGTAATTCCAAATAGGTTGCTTGTTAATTATCACCTAATTACCATGCAATTTGTGGACCTGTAAAAAGAAGTGTTAACACTTTTTTTTAAATCATATTTGCTCCAATCTCGCCGACTGCTGCTTCAAGTGTTTCACTTTATTTCAGAGTCATCACTATGAGTCAACACCGTCTCCAGATTTTTTCAAACGTGTGATCTTTTCAGTCTGAACATAAAACATCACAAATCAATTACAGCAATATGGAGGCGGTGCGATTGGTATTTATATATATATAAAACAAGCAGTTGATGGAGACAATGGAGTGACACTAATGTGTTGTCAGCTGCGTTTTGTTCCAGCGGACTTGTCAGCTGCTTGTACATTTCACTAACTTGGCTAAACTGCGTGTGATGCAAAGACGAGGTCACCGAGGGGACAGTAGCTGACACGATAGCTGGAGGTGTGTGTCACGCGGGGGGGTGGTTGGGGTGTAGCGGTGGGCGGGTAGACTGGATTGAGATCCTGTCAGTGTACAGAGGAGGGTGGGGGGGCGGCGGCGGAGGGCTCAATGATATGAATAATACCACACAGAAAGTAAACAGCCATTCTCAACGTTCTTAACACCTACAGCAGCTGAGTGGCAGACAGAGATGGTGGGAGGGAGGGAGAGAGGGATACAAACACAGAGAAGATCGCTCCTGTATGAAGTTTGCCTAATTTTTTAAGCTCCCAAAATAGCCTCAGTGGGATGATGAATTTAGAGCTGCCTGTGTTGTCAGGAGAGTAGGATGGAGGTATTGTTTGGCTCTCTTCGCCTCCCTCCTCCCCCTTTTTCCTCGCACTTAAAACATCTCGATAGATAGACCCACGGGAGCCTGTCTCCTGCATGAACCCTGCTCCTGCTTTAAATTGCACTGTAAAAAATCTTGAAGTCTATAAGAAGGCAGCGGGGACGGCACACTGAAGCTTTTGTCTCAGTGTGCACCGCTGTGAAGAGTAAAATCAAAACCGAGCCAACGCCATGGGATGCCTGGGGAATGCCACCGCAGGCTCCACACTGAGGTGGAGGCTCGGCAAGATGCTCACCGGGGCTTTTTGGCTTGTGTGAGAAAAGTATCCCGGTAGGTGTGTGTGTATGTTTGTATGTGTGTGTGTGTGTGTGTGTGTGTGTGTGTGTGTGTGTGTGTCAGGAATTTAGCATCCCTCCCTCTCACTCTTTTTCCCCTCAGCTTCACTCAAAGTGGCTCAAACTAAAAACGGGTGTTTTAAGAAGTAAGGAGGGATTGTGAGTTTTGCTGTGACTGTATTTCTGTGTGTGTGTGTGTGTGTGTGTGTGTGTGTGTGTGTGTGTGTGTGTGTGTGTGTGTGCGTGTTTTGCTTGTGTGCTTGCGTGCTTGCGTGCTTCAGTACATGTGTTTATGTTACATGGAAGGGGGTGTAAGCCTTGCAGAAAATAGGTTGACGTGACCTACATATCCATGTGGCTTCTTATTAGCATACAGCCATATTTCACACACACACACACACACACACACACACACACACACACACACGACAGATAACATGACTTGTGTCATAGAGACAGCCAAGAAGAAGGCTATTTACATTATTTGCATAGTGTCCTTTGTTTGCCTTTAACCGTCTCAACACCAGAGCAGATGGCACTCTGACACACACACACACACACACACACACACATATACACACACACACACACACACACACACACACACACACACACACACACACATGTACGTGGTAGGTGGACATCATGAATGAATGTGCGTGCAACCCTGTGGCCAACCATTTCCATCTTTAGGGTTGCATGACAAACTATTTACATGATGAAGCTCACACTCCACAGTGGATGTGATCATATGTGACTGACACCATCAAAACTGATAAATAAATGACACCACAAGGAGTAGAAGGTGCATTTGAGGTTAAACCAATATACTTATATAATATTTATAATGTAAAAAGAAGAATGGGGAAAAATGACAGTTCCCAAACAGAGAAAATGACGACATTGGTCATTTGGTGAATGATCTAAATCAACCTACATTTATGTTTATCTGACAAGAACCTCTTGTTGTCTCAGATATATTCAATTTAAGTACTAGCAAAAAAGTTTTGAAGGAAAAGTAATTACTGCCTGGACTTTGTTCACTCGCGGGCAACACTTTTTTTCCAGTCTAGGACTTGCCACTAACGTCGTTGACACTGTATTCTGGTCCAACATGTGGTTAGCTTTAGGCTACAGACACACTTAGGTAAAGGCTCGGAAATGATTGTGGTTTTGGTAAAATATTGAAAAAGTAAACGGGTCCAAGTCAGCGTTGACTTTTTCATTATTTAACCAAGACCATGATCTGCCTAAACATAACCATAAAAACACCAATCCTGCTTTAGTCGCCACCAGCAAGTCAAATAAGTTGTCAGTGAACATTTTACAGATCTGTTCAATATGAACGTTCCTCATTTTGTTAATAAAAAAAAAAATGTTTATCTCAAAACATATTTGTTGTTGCAAATTTCTAGGAGACCATGCGAACAATGTGTTTGTTCTTAGAAGGTGAAATTGCGAGACGTTGTTATAGCAGCGCTGGTCGGAGTGGTTGGATGGGTCAACAAAGTGTGTGATTTTGACACAAGAGTTTGTTTGTATTTCGTTTCCAACCCACTCACCAGAATAAAATGGCATTGTAAGTTTCTGCAAACCACGGATACGTTGAATCTCGACGTTTCTGGACCAAAAATATGTTTCATATCAACCTTTCAACATACGTGTTGTGACGGCCCCTGCTTGTCTGCAGAGGTGTGATTTATCAGTGACGTGCCTGTGTTGTGTTTAAGGTGCCTGATTGGAATCCCTGGCAGATCTGGAGCACCTGGGCCCGGTGCTCCACCAGATATAAAGGCCCAGCTTTCCGTGCGGCTCTCTCTCTCTCCCTGCCGGCTGCCTGAAATCCCTTTTGCTTTGCTTAGCTTTTGTTGGACTTTTTTCTTCACAACACCTCACACTACATTATTCAAGCACAACCACATTGACACTACTGATTTCCCTGACATGGCCCACGGGCCGGGTTATGACAAATTGGGGGCTCATCCGGGATATCAAGGTTATAATGTTTTAACCACTCGTGGCGCTGTTGCCATTTCAAAACTGCTTTCAAAATTACATTTAGGTTTAGGCAACAAAACTTGGTTTAGTAAAAGATCATGTTTTGGGTGAAAATAAGTCAGGCTGTTCTCATACACCATTCGTAGCTATACCTACGAAAAGTAAATTCACTGTCATTTGCATATATCCCACAAATTCAATTTGTATGTAATCCACGTAATTGTGAAACAGGGAGTATAAAGAGCGACACACGCCGTGTAGGGAGGAGGTCGGGGTGGATGGGTGGGTCAAAAAACATCGGACTTTCGCCCAGGAGACAGCTGTTTGTCCCGTGTAAAACCAAAAGTCAATGTTGATTTATTTATCATGTAACTTCCGTACTTAAGTTACGTCACTTCCGGTATTATTTTAACCCAAACCGCGACCTTTTCCTAAACATAACTAAGTAGTTTTGTTGCTAAACCTAACAAAGTGTTTTCCTGTGAAGATGGAAGTTTATTTTGAAAAGACTGGAGCGGAAATTAATGCCGAGCATTCGTAGGAAAACGCACGAAAATGAGGAATAACTTTTCATAAGATATCATACAAACCGTTGTATGAGAATACGTTGAATAAGTATGTTACTTTTGGTTTCACAGGGGACACAAACATTTTAGGAGACCAGGCTGCCTGTTTCCTACTGACCGTTAACCTTGTTTACTTTTAACCACGACCATGATCTTTCCGACCCTTAGCCAAGTAGTTCTTCTTTTAAACATGACCAACATCGCCCCCTAACCTTGACTAAGTAGTTTTTGATCTTAAACATAACGAAACGTTAACCATAGTGGTGGTGGCAGGTCAGAGGACGGCCATATGAATCACTTTTGTAATGCTCATATTTGCTGTTATGGAAGGCGATGACAAACCATTTTGCTGTTTAGTTTGGAGACCTTGTTAATAATTGTGTGAGAAACCCTGTGGCGAACAATTTCCATTTTGAGGGTTGCATGACAGTTTACATGATGATGCTCACACTGCGGTGAATATGATCACCACCATAACACTACAGTAACTATAGTAACAGATTAACATATTATATATGATATAATTTAAGGCTAAACTAATAACGTACAATATTGGTATTTTAAGAGAAAGAAAGGGGAATCGGGGAAAAAGAAAGCCTCCAAACAACATAACTCATTGTGGTTTGTGATTCACCAGTAATGACAGCATCCTCTCGACAGGCTTTATTCATAAACCCTTTTTTAACACACAATTGCAACACAACAGGAGACATTCAAAAATCTCTGAGCTCAGTTTTCTGTTTAACTGTTTCAGACCTCAGAGCAGGAGGAGTTTCTCTCTCTCCCCTCTTCTCTCGTTCTTTCTCCACTGCTGTTTTCTGCTTTTTCTCTCCCTCTCATCCCACATTTCATCTCTTCCTCCCTCTCCCTCTCTCTCTCTCTCTCTCTCCTCTCTCTCTCTCTCTTTGCAGAGCAGCCATCCCCAGGACAACTATTAATCAGAGGCAGAAATGATAGATGTTTTGCTCACCAGCAATGCCATCTATTTTGCCTAAGTACAAACAGTAGATGTGCTGTGCATATTTATTTCAGAAAAAAAGAGCTGTGGCTCAAAAGAACACACATATTTGCAAATTTACGAATGCACACACACATATTCTCGTCCTCTGTAAACAGCCCCCGCCACCGTGACGCAGAATCCAGACTTAAATATAACAGATTCAGCTCTCTGCATTTTTTTTTTCTTTTCTCTGCTTGTGTTTGAGTGTCTGGGTATTACTGCGTGTCATGGCACCTTGCAGCTCCTCCAGCGCACCGATGATTAAGCAGAACAATGGACGCTGTGGTCATTGTTGGCGTAGGATCTCTTTAAAAAGACTTTAACTAGAGGCATTGGTGAGTCAGAGGACTGTAACACTCTATAAATAGTGCACTCCACAAGGCTTGAACCTATTGATATGAATCATTCACTGTCTGAAGTATCATGCAAATGGACTGATTCTCAGTTTTCCTTTCACAGTGAACTAGACATTCATCTGACGCCCAACATGAAGCGACCTACCAGAAATGTGGGACCAATCATCGCTTTTCTCCACTAACTTAAAGCTTCAGTAGGTAGAATGTTTTTGGCATCATTGGGCAAAAAATCCATAATAACCTTTCAGCATATTGTAATTCAAGTGTTATGAGAGATAACTAAACTTCTGCACCTCATCATGGCTCTGTTTTCAGGCTTTAAAAAATCTAGCCCGTGATGGGAGACTTTGGCCAATCACAGGTCATTTCAGAGAGAGAGCGTTCCTATTGGCTGTTCATTCAACGGCGGCAGCTGTCAATCACTCACAAACTCCGATCAAACGATTAAACTAGGCAGCGCTGTTCAAATATTATCTTGTAGTGTACTGTTCAGCTGTAAAATGAGAAAGTTTGCTCCGGCTGGTGGGCGGTGCTTGGTATTTCCTCAACTGATCTCAACATGGCTGCCAGGTCAGAAACTTTCTCATTTTACAGCTAAACAGTACACTACAAGATGTTTCTGAAAATATTTGAGGCGAGAAATAGGCATTACAGTAACAGAATATTGATTCATATTTGATCAGCGCTGCCTAGTTTGACCGTTTGATCGAAGTTTGCGAGTGATTGACAGCTGCTCAGAGACGGCAAGGCTCCAGCTCGGCTCTGATTGGTTGTTTTCCTCCGGCCTGTAAAATCTTGCAGATGCCATTAGGAGGACACCGGAGGACACCAGAGGACACATAGGCATTTCCGATGATTTCTTTCAGATTACCTGTCTCATGCACTACTGTCAGGATATAGCGACCGTTTTATAAAAATAACTTTTTTTAAATCAGATTTGCTTCAATTCTACCGACTGCAGCTTTAAGCTATTCTTATTTCTTTCTAACATCAACCAGAAACGTCTTTAGCTTGTCGTAAAAGCTGCAGTAAAATTGTAATTTTTAAAGATTTTACTGATAACTTCTGAAGTTGTGGCTCCGAGCTATACTGCAGACGTTTCACCTTGTTATGATCCTGTGCACAGCCTCAGGCTCATAACAAGGCCCTCACAAAGGTTAAGCAAAGACGCTCTATAACAATGATAACACATTACAAGCTCCACCAATGGTTTGAAATGGTATGCACTTCCTGTCTCCTAAGTGGGCGTGGTCATGGCGTGTTCGCCCCCCCCCCCACCCCCCCATCACATCACGCCTCCCCTCGTTTGGAAGTGTTGCGAACGTCATGTGGATGGATGAAAGCAGACTGGGTTATATTTGCATAATATATTTACATTTTCTTTGCTAACATTAAATGTTTACACAGCTAACAGCCATATTTAGCATTATGAAAATTAGTTAGCCAGGGCGTTCCCGAACGTTAGATGCCAGATCTCGGTCTCTCGGTCTGTCTGAAAAATGACATTTTAGTGTCAGAATAATATGAAGATATATGGCGTGTGAAAAATGGGTCCAATATTTACTTTGGTGACTATATGGGGCGAAAGAATCGGTCATAATCTGTGTTCACGTTCACTTCTAACATTGGAGTTAATAGAACAAACCCCACGTGACACAGATGCAGGAAACTGACTCTCAGTGCGCTGTCTCCTTTCTGAAGACTCTCTGGTTAAATTATCCCCTTTCTTGTTGTTTTCAGTGCCCCCAGAATTTGGAGTGACCTGCTAGAAGAAATTGCTGCCACAATCATCTCACCTTTTAAATCGTCTCTTAAAACCTGGTTTTACAGACTTGCTTTTATGTGACAGCTTATTATGCCACAAAGGCAAGCATCTACACGTAGCCCCACTGCTAAGACCAAAGGCTGCTTAAAAAGAACCGGTTCATGCGATATGTCACTCAACCACGTCAGAAGGCAGAAGTGTTCATAGTTGTTCTGAACAGCCACAATGGACGGTGGGGTTAAAAGACAGCTGTCATAGAGAGGGGGAAGACACGATAAATATGGGGGTGTTGGACCATCTGACAAGCAGTTCTGTTGAGGCATACTGGTACAAAACTGATATCTCCATTTACATGTCACATAGGATCTGATTTTTTTCTAAGATCCTCCTAAGAGATGATTTTTTTAAGAGCTCATTCTGCAATCTGAAATGGCAAAAACTATAACAAAATGGTCAAATATCCTCTTTTTCTTTATGTGTTGGTTGGCAAACACCATTTTATATATCTGATTCAAAGGATAGGCCATTATAACAGAGATGGACCAACACATTCTCAACCCAACTTGTCACATACTGCCGCTTTGTCACGTCTCTTGGCGTCGCTTTATTTTTGGCATCAAAACCACTATAGTTACCCTTGGCATCACTTTAGGATTGGGCAACAAAACCAGTATAGTTAGGTTTAGGAAAGAACAACATGTTTGGACTTAAAACTACTATGTTTGTACAGTGAAAATGAAACTGAAAGTTGTGAACACAGGACACGAATGAACAGCTGATTGTAACGTGGACCCATCCACCTCATTTCCCGCCCGCCCTTAGTATGTCTTTTCGCTCTTTAAAGTACGTCACCACACTCCCGGCGCACTTCCCTGAGCGTTTACTGTTGCCGCGGATGGGTTTTACATTACAGTTAATGGAACGCCCAGTGCATTTCATACCGGCGCCAAAGGGCGGTCGGCGTTCGGTACCGTCGCACGCCTTGTGCGCAGGTAACCGGTGTTTGTGTCCTGTGTGAAACCAAAAGTACTTATTTTAACCCAAAACATGATCTTTCACTAAACCTAACCAAGTAGTTGTTGCCTAAACATAAACATAATTGAGAATGCAGTTTTGAAACGGCAAAAAGCGCCACGAGCTGTTGAAACACTACAACGCTGATATACACACATGTAAAAATGTTGATATGAAATGTTTTTTTTGATTCAGAAAAAACAGCCCTGTCTCCTAAAAATAACGTTCCCATACAACAAAATTGCATTCTCAATTACGTTTGGAAGGAAACGTATTTTATCGCGGATTACATTTGTCTTTTAAGTATCACAAATACCTTTGTAAGTCTGCGGACGGCCACATCGAGCGACCGTGAATTAAAATACGTTGCATAAAAACGTTATTGAATAATAACGGGTATAACAAGCCAGAAAGTCCACTACTGGTGGGCGGGAGGGGAGTTGGATGGGTTCAACGTTTCTAGAAATGTTGATATGAAACGTTTTTTTGGTTCAGAAACATCAGTGGTTTGCAGAAACGTACAATCCCAGCATTTTATTCTGGGGACTGGGTTGGACGTTGGAGTGGTTTGGATCAGTGTTTGTGTGTGTCAGTTTGGCATGACTAATGAGGATTTAGTGGAACAAAGAGGCGTATCCGAGCCACAGCGTCGGCTATGAGGGAGGCGCAGTCGTAGCTACAAGATACGTACGCCAGTGATTGGCCGAGACAACATGGCCCTCTCCTGAAGAATGCTTCCTCCCTGGCAGCCCGCCGACGACTAGCTGCCTGCCTGGGAATTAATTGAACGGGCCACTCCATGTGCAAGATTATGACACATGCTCTATGTGTCGAGCAGTGTCAATTTACTGCTGGGGTGGGGGATGGGTGGAGCAGGGGAGTAGCAGGACGGAGAAACAGGAAGATGATGGTTTATAATAGATTGAAAGTGAAGCATGGGGAATAGTTTATAGTGAGTCGAGGGTTTCTGGTGTGAGATTATTGTCCCAAATGCATAAAATAATGGTTCTTTTATTCAGTGTCCCTTAAAATACTATCATACAGTATATAGCTATATGTATGTTTAGCACCAAGACCAAGCTCTGTTGAGTCACTGCACACATAGTGACCAACAAAATAGAAACATTTATAGTCAGCGTCTGAACCACAAGGAACGCCCAAAGAGTTTCTTCATTATCTTATATGTAATTGTTGATGGACAAAACCTGATTAGTTGCTGTTTGGAAAACTGCAGGTGCATAAAATCTCATTTTGAATTGGTTTGTGCACTACAGTTTTACAACCAGAAGTGACAGGAGAGGGTGGAGCTAAGTACAACCAAACGCCGAATAAGACATTTCATAACCAAAAGGTTATAATTAACTTTCATGAACTGAAAACACACTGTGAAAGGGTTAAAGTTGAAAGATGAAAACACGGACAACTCCCAGACCGGACAACGGCGTGGTAGCGACCTGTCAATCACAGGGTAGCCACGCCCTAAAGCATCTCCTGCTTTATGGTCTATTTGATTCTAAATGGGACCATAATTTACAAAACGAACATCATGCTGTATTGAAGAAGACTTCAAACTAGCGATTGAGACCATAAACTCATGTTTACAATGTTTACTGAGGTAATAAATCCAGTGAGAAGTAGGCTCATTTTCAATAGATTTCTACACAATCAGACTTCTTTTTACAACCAGAGGAGTCGCCCCCTGCTGGCTATTAGAAAGAATTTGACTGTTTTCAGGCTATTAAATAGGCGTTATCAGTCGCTATAAGCCCCATAGATGTAGGTCAATAGGTGCTTACTACACCCATTAGTAGGTTTTATCATCTATTCACATGGTAGATCACCGAAAGAAGGTATAAAAGAAGACGACAGCGACCTCTAGCAACCGTAGTAAATATGACAGGAGCAGCAGCAGAAGACAGACGCTAGGGCCGAGGTCGGGGATGATGGCATAACACAATGTTTTTCCCTGAATTTAACTAAGTGTTCTTTTTTGCCTAAACCTAAAGTTGTAGTTTTGTTGCCTAAACTTGAAGAAATTGTAGCTTTATTGTCTAAACCTAACTGTTTTTTTTGCCTAAACCTAAAGAAGTTGTAGTTTTGTTGCCTAAACCTAAAGAAGCCTTTTTGTTCGTGTTCAAAAGGTGACATTTCATTCAGTTTTACGTGTTAGAACGTGTTGCTTTTAAGTTTCACTTTTACTTTTACAACGTAGTAGGTGTAGTAGGCCCCTAATGACCCACATCTATGGTGCTTATAGCGAATGATAACGCCTATTTAATGGCCTGATAACAGTCAAATCGGGTGCACATGTAGAGCCCTATATGGTAGCAGCTCACAAAATGAAATAAACAAGTTTTTGGAAGAGCAGTTTGTCTGCAGTTGTAAAGTCTTCAAATGAAACTGTCTGCAGTGTTTGATGTTTTTCGTTGCACAACTTAAATCATCTTCTGTATATTAACTGTCAAAATAGTGCACTAACAAAATTGTCACATAGTATTTTATAGCAATAGTATTTACAATACTGTAAATGCAAATATAGTATGTGTATTTATTGTACATGTAAATGATGAAAAGTAGCCTGAAGACGCATGAACTGCCACGGCTGCAGCAGTCTCACAGTAATAAACACAAGGAGGATCCAACACAAGGAACTGGATTTCTGAGTCACGTCTTCATATTTAAACTGGTAGTCAAGCGTTGTGTCATATGGCATCCGATCAGGTTTTGCAACTGTAAGACTTTGGTGGAGCATCACATTTAACAAGTCAGTAGTCAACAACACCATCTTCAGTTTGTGAGGCTGAACAAGCTCTCCGGCTGTTAAACAAGCACCTGTAGTCCAAAGTGGCTAATTTTGAGGGAAGTAAGTAAAATGTTTTGTGTGTTTGGTTTTTATGATTTTATGTATGTTTGTTACGTAATGTTGTGATCAGTTTTCCCCATACATTTAAACTTCAGACACCAACAAATACACAGTTTGATTTCATTATCATATCCTATATCTATGGTGGACAATTAAGTTTAATCCTGAGACAAAATCAGGCCAGCTTCTCCTCCTTTAATGACTTACTCACCCATGGACTCATTTACATGACTGAAAATCATGCTTCTTAAAATCAGTCATGCACCATAGACTCCAAGAACAAAACTGGACGTCTTGGCAAAGCTTGAAGTAATCCAACAGTATGGAGAGTATCGATAATGAGGACACAAACCTCAACTAGACTCCGGAGCCCTGCTCAATTATATGCCAGGATTTGTCCAAGTAGATAAATCAGAAATAATTGCCCAGTTCCCCTACATTTCCTGGCCACACTGAATGGAGATGAGGGGCCACAACACAATACAATCAGACATCAGTCACTTCTCAGCCTTCACGGGTCAGTGGCTGAAACAATAGGGAACATAGGGTAATTGTTTACCATATTTTTTTGGACAAAGACAGTGTTTTTCTATTTATTTTTGTCCAAATCAGGATTTCAATTTGGTCAACTGAGAGGTGGAGACAATTTGGAGCTCTTTATCTTCCTTATCAGGTTTTCTTTCTCGGCTAATCCTGGCTCACCTATCAGCCACTTTACACATGTGGCTGTCAAACTCTTCATGTGTAATAATGACATGTACAAAAGTTTGCAAACTGCTGGGATCTGGGTCCGCATCAATAACGTGATGTCAGTCATTGGCTGCAAACAAGACACCGGTAGCAGACACAGTGTGCCTGTTAGCACTCTACAGCTTTTCAAACTGTCAAACAACTCAAAATGTCACAAAAGTTACAGAAAAGTCGCTCACAAACCAAGCCAGAATAAACTAGTTTAAGTGGCAGTTGCATAACAGAAGTGTTTACTTTAGAAAATAAATATGGGAGTGTCTGTGTGTGCTCACATATCATGCTCATTTTCAGGTTCATACTTGTATTTGGGGTTTCTACTAGAACATGTCTACATGCTTTAATGTTCAAAAAACACATTATTTTTCTCATACTGTCTGTCTGAATATACCTGTATTCACCCTCTGAAACGTTTTAGCGTCTGTCTCTTTAAGACCCCCTCAGGAAAAGCCCAGCCTGCTCTGATTGGCTTGTGAGAAAAATATAGTGCACCTTTGCAAAGATAGTTCTGAAGGGGCCTATCTCAGTCCAGCCCCCTACACCCTCTCCCGACCGACTTCCACTCTGTTTGCACGTTCGCGTGGAGGGTCCACCATATTAAGTGCCACCAATTAGCGGGGAGTGGAAGTGGGCTTTATAACCCTCCAACAGAGAGCTTGCATCGATGCCCACTTACTGGTCACGTTGCGACGGCGTTTTGCGTTCGTCATGGAACACGCTCCGTACAAATGTAGTTCCGTGCAACTACCTGTACAAACGAAAACTGCTCAAATTAAGACAGACATTTAATATTGTCATACAGATGTTAACAAGGTTACGTTGTATTTAGGATCAAATGTCTAGTCGACGTAAATGTCGGTAGACGTGTTCTTTTGTGTTGTATATTTACAGGGACTGTTGCCAAAAAAAATTATGTTTACCAAAAAAAAGATGAAGCATGAGAGTAAGTTTTATTTTTAGTTTCTCTGTATATTGCATGTTCTTTTTCTTCTTAATACTGTACTGTGAAACTTTGCACAGCCCGAGAATATATCAACACAGTCTCACGGCAGTTTGTGAAATAGTCACGAAATTTAATCTATTTGATCCATGTATATAGACGCGAATTTCCCTTTTTTTTGTGACACTCATCACGACTTTCAACGACATATTTTTCGTGCATCCTACGAATTTCCAGCAACACGTGACGCACGTGTCAATTTCCGCTCCAGTCTTTTCAAAAATAAAACTACTTAGTTAGGTTTAGGAATAGATCGACTTGGTTCGGCTTGGGCAACAAACTACTACGCTAGGTTTAGGAAAAGATTGCGGTTTGGTTTAAAATAACACCGTGCCGTGCCGTAACTTAAGTGTGAAAGTTATGTGACAAAAACTACTTATTTAGCTTTAGGAAAAGATCGTAGTTTGGGTTAAAATAAAATGTATCAATTGGTGACTATTTCACGAACTGCTGTGTGACTGGGCTGAATATATCTTTGCACATTCCTACAAAGCTTTAATTTTAAACGGATACATTGTAGGCTACATATTTGTTAAATAGTCGGCCTATTTTTCATATTTATATATTTTATTTTTTTCTATTCTATATTTATGTTTCTTGTTTAGGCACCGAAACAGCAAATTCCTTGTATGTGAAAACCTACTTGGCAATCAAGTTTCTGTCGGAGAGAGGGAAGTTTGTCCCAAAGCTTGCCACTGTATTTCTACCCAACATCTTAAAGAAGAGTGCTTCACTGAGCTATGAGTGTGACTACAAAGAGAGAGTTTACTGCATCACTGAGTGGGACTGGGGAGGATCCAGTTTGAGAAAGGCCCAAGCTGTGGGCGATATATTCTAATGAGTCTGAATGTGACATAGGAAGAGGAGCCAAATCTGAATGTTTAATCACATGTTTTCTGATCTAGACAGCCCACAAAAAACTGACTGGGTTGTCTCATTTCACAGTTTGTGGGTTGGTAGGCAGCCAATGTATGTGCACAAGCACAGAGAAAGTGAGTTTTTCATGATGTGTCCCCTTTAAATTACAGAAAGATAAAGACTATAAACTACACTCTTCATGCAGAATAGAAAAATAGCTTTCAAGGTCTTTCTTTTAATGTCACGCGGCAGTGTTAGGTCAACAATGGCTGACCGAGGGGAACTATAAACAGAGAGAAGACGGGATGAGAGGAGCAGGACAAATGGTGTATGGAGGGCTGAAATGGAGTGAATCACCTTTTACGGGGTCCTGCCTCAGCGCTCCTGGGTGATTGAACAGATCAGCTGGGTTCAGCCTGACAGAGTGAAAGAGAGAGGAAGACAGGAAGAGAAAGATTTATCGGTATATAGCGATGTGATCCTCCTACTGTATGTTACCAAAGTAGTAAATCATAGTGTGAACACCTGCGGGGTAAAAGGTTGGGTTTATCCACAATGCCAAGGTGACGGTAAACCGTTAGAGGTTAATTCATGGTCAGAGCACAAAACAAAAACGGCAAAATTCTGCATATTAAATAAAAACCTTTAAGTCATTTGTAAATTGGTAAAATATGAGATTTGTTACTGCCTTGACTTGCCTCAGAAAAACACCTTGGTATGTAAAGTTCTTTACAAATAGAAGGCTGACATCCACGATGAAAAGATAATATTTTAAAGCGTAATTCTAGTCGTGTGCCATTCGACACATGACCTCTCTGCTTTCTTCATTTAGAATCTCACTGCTTTTGTGCTAGCTGTGCATAGCTGTCCCACTCGTTCCTAAAACTGAAAATAGAATAAAGACAAATATGCAAATTTAAAGCAAGGTTTGCTAACACCTGGTAATAATTCATGAGAACTACATCAGAAAACTGCTGTTAAAATGAACTTTGAATGTATTTAAAATGCTTAAAAAGAGAAATAAATGACATTTATATGTATGTGTATATATATATATACACATACATATAACACACACACACACAACTACTTAACTACATAAATATAAAAAACATTATCTGCAAAAGTTGCAATATATCTTTATTTATTGCATCCAAAAAGCACCTCAATAATTAAAGAACAGGACTGTGGAGGAACCCCTACATGTATGAGTGAGAATATAGTAATGTTAGTTTTAGACATTACAAATCTATTCATGTTTTCATGCTAGACTCAAAGAAGGTAAGATGTGGCATCCTTTATTTACATTATTTTAGAGATGACCACTTGAAAGGTTATTTATAACTGTTGCAATGATACAACTGTTGTCCAAATATCTAAAATGCCTTCATGATGTCACTGGACATTATTAAAAAAAAAACATTTCAGAAATCAGATTATAATCTTTTTGGTGTTAAAGTAGACAAGACGAAATAAAGTAATAAAGAAAAATTCTGCCACATATTTATCTAAAGTGTATTTTGGAGATGTCATAGCGACGTGTGACATATAAACTGCAACGTCCCTTATTCAAACCTGACCAGAGAACTTAAATGTCTCTCGCCTGTGTAATAATAATGTGAGTCAATGTGTGATAATTAGGGCTGTCAATCGATTAAAATATTTATTCTCGATTAATCGCATGATTGTCCATAGTTAATCGCAAATTAATCCCACATTTTGTATCTGTTCAAAATGTACCTTAAAGGGAGTTTTGTCAAGTATTTACTTCTCTTATCAACATGGGAGTGGGCAAATATGCTGCTTTATACAAATGTATGTATATATTTATTATTGGAAATCAATTAACAACACAAAACAATGACAGATATTGTCCAGAAACCCTCACAGGTACTGCATTTAGCATAAAAAATATGCTCAAATCATAACATGGCAAACTGCAGCCCAACAGGCAACAACAGCTGTCAGTGTGTCAGTGTGCTGACTTGACTATGACTTGCCCCAAACTGCATGTGATTATCATAAAGTGGGCATGTCTGTAAAGGGGAGACTCGTGGGTACCCATAGAACCCATTTTCATTCACATATCTTGAGGTCAGAGGTCAAGGGACCTCTTTGAAAATGGCCATGACAGTTTTTCCTCGCCAAAATTTTGCGTAAGTTTGGAGCGTTATTTAACGTCGTTCGCGATAAGCTAATGACACCAGTATCTTCACTCCAGCTTTAACCCGCTACAATCTAAAAATCGCAAGTTGTGTTAATGCGTTTAAGAAATTAGTGGCGTTAAAACGAATTTGAATTAACGCGTTATTATCGCGTTAACTTTGTAGCCCCGTTGTTTGTTGTTTCTTTTTTAAGTGATGTGTTTTGTTCTTCCAGCAGTTGATGTGACACAGTAGCCGGGTCACGACAGCTTTTAAAATGTGCTCAAGATCAGGGAGGTCTATCAGGGAAGAAAATGGCAAACAGAAGTTTTGTTTGTTTCGGTGTATTTAGCATGAACAGCAATAACCACTATGGCTGAACAAAGACCTAATAGCTTGTATCCAGATGTATCTAGATTGTGTCCAGATCCATTTCAGATGGCCTGCAGAGTGCATCTCAAATGTGTCTCCAGTGACCAATTCTGATCGGATTCTGCTCCCCTGCTCACTGGTGATTTTATCTGTGGGGACACTGAATGCTGCAGAAAAAGGAAGTCATCAGATAAGAGGACCGCTGTGGCTATTTGGTATTTCCAATTTGGTTTTAAAATGTCTGAATTATGCATAGGCAAATCAACTGTTTTGAGGCTGTGTCATGTATATGCACACTGGCTGAATATGTACTCCTTCAGTTCAGCTGTGGATGCATTTACGCTACGTATACTTAAGAATATGGTTTAGTATGAAAGGTTTACTTACGAGGGACTCAACATAGTATTACAAAAGAGCCTGAGTTTAGCTATCCAAACTGAACATTAAAATCATTATGCACCTTTTTACAAATGGCTATTACAATTTGGAGACTCCCATGGTTCAACCCAGTAAGCATGGTTTTGGTGGTTTGCAGATCAAAAGACAAAATTGGTGGTTATAATACAAATACAAATTTTATCTTCACCTTCGTTTTTATGTTCAAGAAGTGATTGTAAAAGATTGGTTGTTTCGTGTTTCTTTTGGATGCATTCCCACCTACAGTATATTTTGTTCTGTTCATCAATCAGTTAACTCTAGATGTATTTTAGGTCCAAGTGTTGACAGGGCCGGAGAAATAGTGCCAGTTACAGTGACTCAACCTCCGATGAAATAAAGAAAAACAAGGCAGACATCAAAGCAGGCTAACAGTGATGGAAAGTTCAAAAACACCACAATTACCACTTCTATTTCAATAATATTACATTAAATTAAATGATGCTGGCAAAGATTTCCCCCTTAAAATAGGTATTTTGTAAAGTTTTAGTACATCATACAGATTTTTACTCTTGTTACCTTGAAGGGGGCTTCACCCATAAATAGAAGGTCTGTCAAAGTTAATGCGATAATAACGTTTAACGCCACTAATTTCTTTAATGCATTAACGCAGAAAATACAAGTATGAACCTGGAAATGAGCATGATACTATGTCCCCTTTGAAAGGAAAAAAAAGCACACACAGACACTCCCATATTTATTTTCTAAAGTAAACACTTCTGTTATGCAACTGCCACGTAAACTAGTTTATTCTGGTTTGGTACCAACCATGTCATACTAGCTTGTTGCCAAAGAGGCTAAATAATGCTACGAAGTCACGCTAAATTTTGTAGAGGAAAAACTGGCATGTCCATTTTCAAAGGGGTCCCTTGACCTCTGACCTCAAGATATGTGAATGAAAATGGGTTCTATGGATACCCACGAGTCTCCCCTTTACAGACATGCCCACTTTATGATAATCACATGCAGTTTGGGTCAAGTCATAGTCAAGTCAGCACACTGACACACTGACAGCTGTTGTTGTCTGTTGGGCTTGAGTTTGCCATGTTATGATTTCAGCATATTTTTTATGCTAAATGCACCTGTGAGGGTTTCTGGACAATATTTTTCATTGTTTTGTGTTGTTAATTGATTTCCAATAATAAATATATACATACATTTGCATAAAGCAGCATATTTGTCCACTCCCATGTTGATAAGAGTATTAAATACTTGACAAATCTCCCTTTAAGGTACATTTTGAACAGATAAAAAATGTGCGATTAATCACAATTAACTAAGCACAATCATGCAATTAATCCTGATTAAATATTTTAATTGATTGACCACCTTTTTTGTTAATTTTGTAAATTTTTAGTACATCATACAGATTTTTACTCTTGTTGCCTTGAAGGGGGTTTCACACATAAATACAAACGTACTGTACATATAGTCTACCCCTGACTTAGTTTTTCTTTTATTTTAGTTATTAGGTTTTATAAAATGATCAAATCTACAGTTCTTCTAGTTTTCATCACTCAGACGATACATTTCAGTTCATTTACTTTCAACTTTTTAAACAAATGTATTCATGCAATAAATAGGTTTATAGTTTTGGGGAGAATATGCACGTACTAAATCAGTTATGTTTTTCAATGACATTGCCCAGTAATACTGTATTTAACCTCATAACCATGTGCACACAGAGAGTATTATTATTTTTCTGTGTCATGAACCTCTGCCTTTGTCAACCATTAGAACTGTTGGCTCCACCACTGTTTTCCCCTTTACTTGAACTCATGTGTTGACAAGTTGTATTTCCATGACTGTTTGTTAATTCTGATGAAAGAGTCACTCAACCTGCAACTCTCCTATTCATGCATGATCATCATGGCTCAGTGTACACTGACACAGACACACACTTAGTGACTAACTCTTAAATGTAGGCCTGTCAGTTGTTCATGAACAACACTGAAGTCATTCTCATCATATGTGCACTCAAGTTAACATAAATTTGCCACAAGTCCAACCTGTTCTTCATGGCGCCACTCTGTGTGGGACTGTCTATGTTTTGTGTGTTGCATGTGAGTGAAAAATCCAGTGGACTGTTTGGCGGGGGACACACTGAACAGTATGTTCTCATAGTGTGTGTGAGCACACGGCTTCTGTTATGAAACTTTACAGGTGAGTAGTTGAGATCAAAATGAAGACAGTGGGTGTGTTCTGAGCAAGGGCGTCGGAAGTAGGGAGGTAGGAAGTGCAACTTTACTCCGAATGCACTCGGGCTGTCCTCGACCAAAGAAATTCTTAGTCGACTAACAATCATACGATTCATGCGGCTCTGCCGATTGGTTGATTTAATCGACAGAACTGTTTCTCCACAAAGAACCACAAAAAGCATCACTTTAAATATTGTGTTTACCAGAGATGTGCTCATTAATTTCTGGGAAATACATAATTTGGCATGAAAAAAGCATAAAAAATGACTAATCGACTAAAGAAATCTTAGTCGACTAAGACCAAAACGAGGGTAACAACTAAGAGGGGGCAGCCCTATAATGCAGCAAATTTATTTATTTATTTCAAAAGCAACCACACCAGCCGCAATGACAAACTGGGCCAGGGGCATAAATACGGCCATTTCCTACCCTCCTACTTACGGCGCCCTTGCTCAGACCACACCCATCTTCAAACCTGACCTTCGTGTCGATCTCAACTGCACACCTGTAAAGTTTCGTGACTACATCTTGCACGGTTGTGATGCTATTATGTGACAAAATCTGTCCACAGACAGAAACATAAACACCTGGCAAAGCACTCAAAACTGCATCTGTTGTAGTTCTTGTTACAGTAGGTGATATTATGTCCTGCCCTATTCTGCCTCTGATTGGCTTACCCTGGTATTCTTACCCTAACCCTCACCAATCTCACTCCTCATGTCTAAACCTAACCAACCCAACCAACGAAGGCAGCGAGTACTAGCCAATCAAAGGCAGAGTAGGGCAGGTCATGACTTCGCCATCCTGGGGAAAAATTTGACCTACAGTAGGTGTCTCCAGGACCACATATTGCCACGATGACATACACAGAGACTCTCAAAGTGAAAACAATGCCATTCACACGCTGTCGCAGCTGGTAAACCAACTAGTTCTTTATTCTCTCCTACTAATCTGCAAAGATGCAACAGGTGACTGTTCTTTACTGTGGATCAACTTTACACCCAGAGACCATTGTGGGGCTTTCTATTCAAACAAGAGTTTACAGTCATGCTAGCAGCTCTGTGAGGCTGAACAACAGTTCTTTGAGCTAAATGCTAACGTCAGCATGCTAACATGTTGATGTTTAGCAGGTTTACCATGTTCACCATCGTAGTTTAGCGTGTTAGCAAGACAACATTTGGTATAAAGCACTAAATACAAAGTACAGCTGAGGCTGATGGGAAAAGTTTTGCAGGTATTTTGTTAAAAAACCAAAGTATTGGATAAAAAAATAAAAATGTTGGCCTGAGGATGGCGCTAGAGGACAAGTCAGGGGACTAAAGTCACCAGGATTCATCCTCTGGGCACCATGAATGTCTGTACCAAATTTCACAGCAATCGATCTCATAGAGCCAGGCCGCTAGCATGGCTGGAAATTTGCACATTACTCATTACATGACACATGTTTTCCAAAGCAATTATTGAATCATACATTTTAAACAACTGAAATTTGCAATATTGCTCCTAAATTGACAATAGCATGTCCTTACTTTTGGAAATCAGACAAAAAATTAACACGTTTCTGTGTTTCCATGTAAATGATCATTAGAATAAAACCATATTCATCATTTCTCATCTACATTTTCTACAGGATCCTGTGAGAGATTTCTAGTTTTAAATAATTCAGCCCGATTTTTAGATGGATTCAAAACAGCAGCTTCATTTTTGATCGCTGAAATGATTTCTGAAATTGAAATGATAATCCGTTACAGTTGTCATCAATGGGAATGGTTGGGGAGCATGTGATACTGAGTAATAGACATAGATGTGTGCCATTGTTCCAGCAGCGTTTTTGAACTTTAACATGAGTTGTAGCAGCTAAGATGAACTATTGCTACCTCTGGCGACTCGTTAGTGCTAAGATAATTACTGGTGCCTTGGTGGAGGGGAGGAGCTAGGCTAATGAGGGATTAGACAGAGGTTGTTACCCTGTTTCCTTTTGATGGGATTACTGCGCTGAGGGCTATATATGCTGGCTGGCTTTTAATGATGGTCGTTCTGGTGTCATTGGAAACAACATCAACTATAAAAGTGGCCCTGGGCAAGAGAGGAGAGGAGAGGAGAGAAAGGAAAGGAGAGGAGAGAAAAGGAGACGTGCAGTGACACTGTGAGGTTTAGTTAATTAACCCCCATTCTGCACCGTGGCTGCTCTCTGCTATCACCTCGCTGTGGGAGACACACCGAGCATTAAAGGGATGTTTCACTGAAAACGCTGCTGTAAGAATACTAACATTTCACACTGCTGCATATCCAGAGCTTGTGTAAAATGCTGATGCGAGTCCCCGCCGGTAAAGTGTCAAAACGATAAGAGTAAAAAGGTATACATGTTGTGAGAAACATTCAGATCATTGGGAGTTGTCATGGTAGCTCAGTTCTCATTGATATGCATACCAGCTTATAATTTCAGCTCCGGTGATTCTCAGAACAGGATGAGTCACACCTACCCAACTTCGCTCTCTATTACTCCTCTTTCTCAGAGCTGGCTTGTGAGGACTTGAGACTGAATTACATTTGGAAGACAAAATATTTACTGACAGTATATTGTTTGCACCCCCAACTCAAATCTGACCGTGTTTCACTGTCTTCAACAACAAATGCTCGCACGGATGAAAACCTCATAAACCGAATAGATAAGGCTCCAATAATCAGTATTACACCGATCAGCCATAACATTATGACCACCTGCCTACTATAGAGTATTTCCCCCTTTTGCCGCCAAAACAGCCCTGACCCGTCGAGGTATGGACTCCACTAGACCTCTGAAGGTATGCTGTGGTATCTGGCACCAAGCCGTCAGTAGCAGATCCTTTAGATCCTGTAAATTGCGAGGTGGGGCCTCCGTGGATCGGGCTTGTTCATCCAGCACATCCCACAGATGCTCCATTGGATTGAGATCTGGAGAATTTGGAGGCCGAGTCAACACCTCGAACTCGTTGCCATCCTCATGATGTAAAAGAAAACGTGATTCATCGGACCGGGCCACCTTCTTCCATTGCTCCGTGGTCCACTTCTGTTGCTCACGTGCCAATTGTAGGCGCTTTTGGCGGTGGATACGGGTCAGCATGGGCACCCTTACCGGTCTGTGGCTACGCGGCCCCATACGCAACAAACCTTTCTATCGGAACCAGCATTAACTTTTTCAGCAATTTGAGCTCCAGTAGCTCTTCTATTGGATCGGACAACACGAGCCAGACTTCGCTCCCCACGTGCATCAATGAGCCTTGGGTCTGACCCTGTCGCCGGTTCACCGGTTTTCCTTCCTTGGACCACTTTTGGCAGGTCCTGACCACTGCAGACCAGGAACATCCCACAAGAGCTGCAGTTTCGGAGATGCTCTCCAGTCGTCTAGCCATCACAGTTTGGCCCTTGTCAAAGTCGCTCACATCCTTACGCTTGCCCATTTTTTCTGCTTCCAACACAAAGTTCAAAATGTTCACTTGCTGCCTATTATATCCCCCCCACTGCCAGGTGCCATTGTAACGAGATAATCAATGTTATTCACTTCACCTGTTAGTGGCCCTAATGTTATGGCTGATCGGTGTATATACACCACCACAGCATAAACATTATAGAGGTATTCACCCTGTTAGAGCAGGATACACACTACAGGTCTATTCTGAATATACACACAACATACAACCATGAGCATAAAAGGATGTGTGTGGTCAGATTAATGTGATGCCATAGCAACCGAGTAAGGCTCCTCCTCGTCAGGGCCCAAAGGAAAGAGATGAGGAAGCTGCTCGAGTCCAGGCGTGAACCAAACTGACTCAACAACATGACGAACACCACAATTGTCAATATTTGTATTATAGATGCAGCCTGAAGCTTTGTATGTATAACAGTCATTTGTCTGTGTGTGTGTGTGTCTCTCTCTCTCTCTGTGTTGTGTGTATCAGTGACAGACTCGTCCAGGGAGTAAATTTGCCCTCTTTGTTTTGTTTTGGGGGGCTTTAATTTTGCTGCTGTTGGAAAATTACCCATAATTGCAGCCTGCAAATGCTTATCCCTCTCTTTCTCCTCTCCAGCTAGTCTCTAGTGTACACTAGCTGCACACGCCAACACGCACGCACACACACACACACACACACACACACACACACACACACACACACACACACACACACACACACACACACACACACGCACACACACACACACACACACACCAGACGGATACCCTCTGTAGATAAAATGGTCGCTGCTAAAGGATAGACCCACATTTTCTCGCTGCCGCAATTGGACACATTGCCACATCGAGACAAGCACACATGTTTGCATGAACACACACACACACACACATGTCCACCCCGAGGTTGATAATGAGACTGGGGAAACATGATTTATGTTTCATAGTGCAATCTAATTGATTTGATTAATCACATTCTTTCTTGACTAATTAAATTACCACAACAGATTACAGAATATTTGGCCACAAACGTGCCCGGCAGCCACGCTGTTAGTTTTCAACTCGGAGTTACATTACGTGTTTCTTAAAAAGCTGTGATCAATGAATTTTATGGCCAATAAATCATTCAAGATCCATTCCATAAGCGAGAGTTTGTGCTTTACAAAACATGCACATGAGAATACCCCGATCCATTTGTCTCAGTATAAACTATATGCCAGCAGCAGCTAGTCAATATGTATGATGCAATATGTTTTTGTGCAGATGGTCTAGATTGTGAAATCCCACATATGCTCATGATAATAAGTAATATCCATTAGATATTGCGTACATACTTCTCTTTATTTCCTCATTCTAATGCTGTAAAGATTTAGATATTGTGACCATGTAAAGATATCAAATATTCTCTGTTAAGAGTGTCGTCCTTTGGCCCAGATATAGATTAGTTGACCTGTCTTATCCAAGCTTAGGCTGCGCTGTATGGTTTCATTCCTGTGGTTTTATCTCTCGTTCCCTCACAGTGAAACTCAGCGGGAATAAGAGTTTCTTTCTGAACAACATGTGAGCCTGGAATTACAAATGTATTTTGATTGGAGTAGTTTTTGGTATTAGTTTGGAGTGTTTATGTAATGTTGGGCCCTCTCAACATTTTAGGTCCCTTTTTAGACTGGATCCAGATGTCCACAACTTTGGATAGGTTAAGTTATGTAAAGAAATTAATGAAATTAAATGAAAGAACGACAAGAAAAGAAATTCTCACGTGAACATTTTCAAAATGTTTACGTTATGAGCAGGACAACTTATCTTAAAACTAAGATAAGTTTTTGAACTATGTTTTCCAAGAAGTAATGTGGGAGTCTGTATTGTCACGTGACAAATGACACGTTTTTTATTGACGTTTGTGACATGTTTTCTGTAGTTGTTTGTTTCAGTCTGTAGTTTAATTACTTATTTTAAGCCTAACCATGACGTTTTCCCTTAAACTCAGACAGTTTTGGACGTGTCAGGGACGGCGTGTCAGTTTCCACTCGTCACATGCATAGTGTCTTTTCAAAATGAACTTCTGTGTTTGCAGGAAACGTACAGTTTCTGCTCGTTACATGCATACAGTCTTTTCAAAATAAACTTCCAGCATAGGTTTAATTAGATTTTAGGTTTACTTGGTTAGGTTTAGGAAAACATCGTGGTTTGGGTTCAAATAAGTATGTTTGTTAAGTTAAGTAAAGTTACATAAGCTACTGCAAGTAAATTAAGTAGTCAACATTGTGTTTTGGTTTCACACGGGACACGAACAACGGTCTGCTGGGTGAAAGTTGGAATTTCTCGCTCTTTATACAATGTCAGTTGTTCTGAGTGTCTAATAATTATGCGGAAGGGTTTATATTGGATTTGGTTGAAAGCTTGATGCGTCTCATACAGACGCTAAGGGGTCTCTTGGTGTGTCTTTATCAGACGTTGAGGGCCACTGACCAAGTGTTGGTATTTGAGGAGTTATTGGGAGTGAGAACGGGTTGGCAAAAACACCACAATTTTTGTTATTGTTACCAAATTTGTGTGAAGTTTTGAAACATAACAAATGAGAGTCAAAACTTAAAAGACAAAAAAACAACAAAGATAACGTGTTAGATTTACTTTAAACCCACAACTCTGCAGGTCCATTGCATACTGTTTCTTTTCACATGGCACCTGAATGCTATTTTCATTAATCTCGCTGTCTTTTTTTATGGTCGCTGGAAGTCACCTATATATTGACTTGGCTATAGATGCTGTTATGAAATGTGTTTTTGCCGTGTTGAGACACCGGGCTGCTGAGAGTTGGTGACTAAGATGGCCGTAGCACAGAAAATGGAAAATAAATTCTGTGTGAGCGGGGTGAGGAAAAAAGAAAAAGAAAAGACAGAAAAGGAAAAAAGGGAAATACAAGGAGCACGGGACTTGTGAAGTTTAGAGGTACAGCGGGACCTTATAAAGTGGGCGAAAGAGTGTGAAGATAGAGCACATAAAAAGAGAGCGGGGGGATAGGGAAGATTGGAAAAGAGAGTGAAGCCAAATAGAGGACAGATTGGTCTGCAGAAAGAGGAGAGCAGGGAGATGAGAAGGAGAGGGTGCAGGAAGGAAAAAGAGAAGACAGGGAAGTGTAGAAAAGAGAAAGAGTGAGACAGAAAGGGAAATAAAAAGAGGGGGAGAGTAAAGAGGTCATGGAGTGGTTATGAAACCAACTCTGACCTAATCTGGTGTGTTTATGACTCTGTGTTTTCCTTTTTTTTCCAGCCACTGAGATGCAGGCTGGAATTAGACTGGGCGGGGGCTTAGGATGAGCTCAAAGAGAGGAGCGACGCAGGGAGATGGGAGCATATTGTCCATTTTACTGACAGATACAGCTCTATACTGTGTGAGTGGGAGGAGGTAGGGAGGTCAGGGTGGGTCACAAACAGCTTCATTCAGATGCACCCAGCAGCAGCTGATGGCCTGTAATCATTAACCAGTGAAATCAGCACAAACAATAGAAAGGTGGTCAGGTAAGTTTCCATTACATGTGTCCAGACGTGAAAAGGGACGCAATGGAGGGAAATCCTTTTTCTTTTTTAGAGCGTAAATTTGAAATAAATCCGCTTTTCTGAGTTGGTAAATTATATGTACAGTCACTTTATTATGCTATCAGCTAATTCTGGTACCAGTCCATCATGCTCATTGTAAAGTGTCTCCAGAGAAAATAAGGTAAATCAAATAAGACCAAAAAAAGATTCAGTAAAAAATCAGTGAAAAGTCTGTTATGTTGTACTTTTTGCCCACTATTGTATGTACAAGTTAACGCCACTTTTATTCCGATCTGGGCAGGCAAACGTGTGATTTGTGATTTTAGGGCTGTATAAATAAACCTGACTTAAAGCTGGGGTCTGCGATTTATCCAGTATACACTTTTTGTTATATTGGTTGAAATGGTCTTTACACCCCGACAGCAATCCGTTTCTTATGAGCACTGAAAATAGACCAGAAAAGATCCGTCATCTGTAGCTGCTGTAATCCTGTAAAAACGTCTCCCAGTCAGTTCCTCTCGTCCCGGCTGTAAAGAATCAATCAGATGCCTCCCTGCCTCCCTGCTCGTACTCTAGCCTCAGCGTGCACCAGCGTGAACTCAAAGCGCGTGTCCGCCGCACGTTCACTGGAGAGTGGAAGAGAAAACTCAGCTCTTAAAACACCGGACAACGAGAACGAACTCGTACCACTATTACCATATTAACGAAAAATACAACTTTGATTTAGTTGTTTATGTTCTGTTAGTTTACTTTATAAGATACTGCAGGTTTAAACTATTTATTCTAACAGCTCAAAGTGAAGTCAGACAAACAGGATTATCAACGAGGGGAGACGGCGGATAGAAAACATTGCCGAACAAAATTTACGTTACTCAAACTACTTTTTCAGTTACAGCAACAAACGAGTGGACTGATCTCCCTCCAGATATTAGAGTAATGTTAAAAAGGGTCGTGTTGTCTCAGCAGGTATCTCTCTCTTTCCCTCCCCTCTCTGCTGCTCTGTGGCTCTCCGGCGAGCTGCTGCCCCCCCCTCTCCGTCAACAAGGAAATAAAAGCCCCTCGTCTACGAGACCGGTCTCTTGAGAGAGCTCCAGCTCATAGCGGGGTCTGTGTGAGTGAATGCCCGGGTGGAGAGGTGGCGATCCCGGCAGCAGCTAGCTAGCTGTGCCGGCAGTTTGTGGAGCTTCTAAAACCGACAACAGTGGAGAAAATGTTTTATTCGCCATCTAACATCGTAAAACTGTCAATATTCTAAATCTACACCGTTGATTTCTCGCCTCAACATTTTTCAGAAGTGAATTTAGTGATGAAATAGCTACGAAAAATGTGAAGTAGTTATGATGCGGCGGTGCTCGTGCATGTGTGTGGGGGGCGTTGCCTTATAAGGAGTTTCGAGGGGAGGGGGGGGCTTAGACGGAGCTCCTGAGGCGATGCGACTTTCAAATTATGGTAGTTTTCCAAGATCGCAGACCCCAGCTTTAACTCTAAACTAATATATAATAGATTTTTGATGATTTCGCCCTTTTGTCTGTTTCAGTCTCCTGTCATTGCTATCCCCTCCTTTCTATGTCTTTCTTTGTCTTTTCTTTGTTTGCTCTCGTTCTAATACTGCAGCCGTGCTTCACACTGAATTATAGATTCCAGTTGACCTGCCGTCACCCCACTCGGGTTGTGAGAAGTGCTGCTTTTCTGCTGCATCGTTGTTGCATATGGATTGTACAAGAGAGTCAGTGATCTTCCTCTCGTCGTAACTAAACCACAGACAATGTGACACTAATGCTCATTCAATATGCTAATCTTTGAATCCAACCTAAACACGTGTGACTATGAACAACTCCTTCTCAAAGCTACTAGAATGTGAAGGAAAAATGTGCAAATCTGTCATGTTATCAAGATCTCAGGAGTTCGTCCACTGACAATTTAATAACAGCCTGTGAAATCTACTGTGAGTTTATCCCATTACAGAGACAGCGTGCAGATTTGTTTGTAATTATTGGGTACACTAGATACGTATGTTGATTGCGTGTGCTTGGTATGTACATACATGAGGAACAGACTCAAGACAGATCCAGAGAAGGCTGCAGAGATAAGAAACCCAAAATGGCCAAAGAGACGCAACACCAAAAGAACTTCGTCTTTGAATCCTCTATGGCACAAACAAACTATCCACAACCAATAGCTGCTGTTCAACCCACAGGAAGTCACTACGTGACTACGTAGTCACCTACGACGGCGTATTACGGCCATTGTAAGTAAAAAGAAATTATAATTACGGAGCTGGGGGAGGGGGGTAATATTACAAAAAAAAAACTTGGATATTCTCTGAAATTAAACTGGTAAATTTACGAGAAAAAACACAAATTTACGAGAAAAAAAAAATATTCTCTGAGATTAAAGTGGCAAATTTACGAGCTTAAACACAAATTTACTTGAAAAAAACTTGAAAAAAGTGTTTTTTTTTGGTCCGAGAACCACATTGCTTCATTTTGCAAGGTTGGATCAACCTCATCACACCACAGACGCCACCGTTAAACACTGCGGTTTGAGCCGCCGCGTGCAAAATACATAATATATATTATAATAATAATAATACTATATATCACTAATATTTACTGATTCTGTGCTGTCTGATGGTCAATGCAAATACCCAGCATGTTTTCAGAATCAGTTTTTTTTTAGCTTTTCCACCCAAATTTGCTGATCTCATCATATAGCTGTTCAAGTTTTGGATGATATAAACCAGTCACATGTCTGGATAATCACCCTGGCAAATGGAACGCCGTCTAGTCACAGTTGGCCAAGTCGCAGGTGGTGAACCAGCTCCAGGACACGTTTCTTGAGAACATCACACACTGCAGCACAGACTGTCTAGTTTTTAGTGCTACGGACTTATACTTGATTTACAATAAAGTAGAATGAGCCAAATAGTTTCAGGTAATGATGTCATAGTTTAATTAAGCTGTATAACAGAATAGATGCTACTGCATTTTTTGCCATGACTGCAAAGTCATCATAACATGGTGGTAAGTGGGTTATCGTAACAGTGACATATTTTGGAGAGGCACCAAATGTTCCCTGTTCATGTGTCATCACAACCTCTCATCACATTGTGATTATATCAGCTGCGGGATCATGCCAAGCCGCTGTAATATAAAACCTGCGTTGTGCCTTGTTCGGGAGCCGCAATAATTCATTAATGAACTTGATAGTGGGAGCGTGTGTGTGTGTGTCTGTGTGTGTGTGTATGACAGAAAGAGAGTTTCATGTTTGCGTGTTTCGTGTGTGTGTGTGTGTGTGTGTAGCAGTTTCTGGGAACCAGCAGAGAGGCTCACCATGTCCGCAGACTGTCTGGGAAAAAAGGAATAAACTGTGGTGTTTTAATGCTTTCCTCTGTCCTCTTCTGCCCACATCTGACTGCAGAACAGCACTGCTCACGGGCTTGTGCGTCTGCTTCACTTTCTGGCGAACAAAGCCAAAACAGACAACGCTTCTCCAGCTGTATTTCTTCTAATGCAACAGACCAACATACACAGCGAGCAGAGGAAGCCTGCACCCTGATGGAAAAATTCAGATCTATAATTCTTTTCATATTTTCCCCCCAATTATAATATTAGCCTTCCCTGGGCTGACATTCAGCCAGCTACCTTCAGCGCAGTTTGATTAAATGTTTATCATTTTCATATGACGTGCGTACGCTTCACAACAACAGGCTGGTTTGAATTCATGTGTATCGTGCGCTGTTTCCTGCAGGGAAAAGGCCAACTAACTACCTTCAGGTTTTCTGTCTTCTCCCTTACAGGGCCTCTCCAACCCCCACCCCCTATTCTTACACACAAACGCACTAAATCTCTCTCTCTCACACACACACACACACACACGTGCACACACACACAGATGCACACATTACTGTGCACACAATCGGTATGACACATGAGAACACACACAAACACACACACACTCTCTCTCTCACTCACACACACACACATACACACACACACACGCACACACACATGCACACACACATTCCTACCCGCTCGGCTGGGACGGTATGTGAACAAACCACAGGCAGGGAGAGGTAGAGGAGGCCAGGCCTCCACTCTTACTGATTACTGCAGGAGAGAAGAGGAGAGAGGAGGCTGCTGCCAGCTCCTCTCACAATGACCTAAACACACACACACAAACACACACACACACACACACACACACACACACACACACACATGCATGCACACACACGTACAAAGAGAAACGATAAATCTCTCTGCTGGCTGCTACACTACTGTATGTATGTACATATGCAGACAACAGTACATGCACGTTACCACACATTAAAAAACATCAGATGCTCACACACACGAGATACAATCAGTAGAACTGTTAAAGCTTCAGTAGGCAACAAGTTTTTGGCATCATTGGGCAAAAAATAGCACAATAATCAGCATATTGTAATTCAAGTGTTCTGAGAGAAAACTAGACCTCTGCACCTCCTCATGACTCTGTTTTCAGGCTTTAAAAAATCTATGACCAATCACAGGTCATTTCAGAGAGAGAGAGAGCGTTCCTATTGGCTGTGCTCCGGCTGGTGGGCGGTACTTGGTATTTCCTCAGCAGATCTCAACATGGCAAACATGGATTTATAAAGAGAACTGGATACAGTGTTGGAGGCGGGCTCCCGTTCATTCCTATGAGAGTTGCTCAGTGGCGCATGAAGCCTAAATGGCTCGACTTCCAACTGGAAAAGTACCCGGATCTTCCGGCGATCTTCCGCATCCATTGAGCCCATGGAGCAGGCGCAGTAGCGTCAGCTCGGTCACATGACTCGTCACAGGATCACAGCCGTCACGCTGTCGTCATGGCTTTCTAACTCCGCCTCCCAGCCCTCGCTCCAGCCTCAGTCTTGGTCTCATTCACAAGAACAGAGGAAGGGAAATAACTCTGGATTCAGCTATTAGTGCATTTTACAACTTTTAGGACCTGATGGTTTAAATAAGGGATATTAGAGTGTTTGTACTAGGAGGTTGATTCACCTAAAGAAAAATTATCCGCTGATCTGATCTGAATTATCGCTTTCCCAGGGTAAGTCTATGGGAAAAAGTCTTTTTGGGCCCAATGGCATCACGTAACGGTCACGGAAGTTGTAGTACTGCCGTTTAGTCACTACGAAAATTGGCATCAAAGACCGACGCTCTTCCTGGTGCTTGGTTTTTCCGCAACTGATCTCAACATGGCTGCCGGGTCACAAACTTCCTCATTTTACATCTAAACAGTAGACTACAAGATGTTTCTGAAAACATTTGAGGAGAGAAATAGGCATTACAGTAACAGAATATTGATTCATATTTGATCAGCGCTTCCTAGTTTGACCGTTTGATCAGAGTTCGCGAGTGATTGACTCGTGGCTCTCATCGACTTCAGCTGGACGGCAGACTCCAGATCAGCTCTGATTGGTTGTTTACCTCCGGTCTGTGAAACCTTGCAGATGCCGTTGGGAGCACCGGAGGACACCGGAGGACACCGGAGGACAGAGAGGAACAGGATTTTTTTCAGATTACCTGTCTCATCCACTACTGTCAGGATATAGTAGCCGTTTTATAAAAATAACTTTTTTTAATCATATTTGCTCCATTTCTACCCACTGCAGCTTTAACACACACCCTTTCAGATCACACACACACACACACACACACACACACACGCGTATGTGCACCTTTCGGTCTTAAAGCACACCATCAGTGCGACATACATTAATGCTTTTACAGCCCCCACTCTCGGACAAACATTTACACTGGCTCCCCTTCGTCCACACCTCTCCACCCTCTTAAACTCCTGTTCTGACACCCCTGTGTTTATGGAGCCACGCTCACACACACACTCCCATGTGTAACACTCAGACCTTCCACATACTGTACAAGCCCCGTCACACCACAGTTTACACCCTCACAGTACAGGTTGTGCTGTAATAGTTGCCATGCCAACAAACGCTGAACGCACAAATTAGTGTAGACTCTTTTTCCACAATCTACATTTCTTTTTGTGTGTGTGTGTGTGTGTGTGTGATGCTAAAACTGACATAATGAAACATTTTATTACATTATATTTGAAATAAAGAAGAAGGTAGGCCTATAGTATGAAAAATGGCACTTCAATAGGTAATATGGCAGCTGTTTGAGGTCAGAAATCAGAAATAAAACAATCTGTTTATGTACATTACTCTCATTAGCCTGTTCGATTTTCAGTCAAACAGCAGTTTGTGAAATAGTAATAATTTAATGTATTGATTCTTGTACATAGACAAGAATTTCACTTTTTTTTTCCTGATGTCAGCACAAATCGTATGTATCGTAATTCGTATGTAATCCACGTAATTGTGAACTAGGAAGTATAAAGAGCGGCGAACGCCACATAGGGAGGATGTCGGGGTGGATGGATGAGTCAAAAAACACAGGACTTTCACCCAGGAGACCGGCTTTCGTGTCCCGTGTTAAACCAAGTCAAAGTTGATTTAAGTGTCACGTAACCTCCGTATTTTAGTTACGACACTTCCAGAATGATTTTAACCCAAACCACAATGTTTTTGTAAAGGTAACCAAGTAGTTTTTGTCACATAACTTCAGTACTTCTGGTGTTATTTTAACCTAACCCAAATTTTCCTAAGCCTAACTAAGTAGTTTTGTTGCCTAAGCCTAACCAAGTCAATCCATTCCTAAACCTAACTGCGTAGTTTTATTTTGAAAAGACTGGAGCAGATACACATGCGTCACGTGTTGTTGAGAGACGTGTTGAGCATCAAAAAAAAGGGAAATTCTGTCTATGTACATGAATTGAATAGATTAAATTTCGTGACTATTTCACGAACTGCCCTGAGACTGTGTTGCGCTATTACTCAAGCACAAAGACCCACTCCATATTATGTGTGTGAAGATTAATGTGTCGCATATATCAGATTCGGTTCACTGTACTGGCAAAATAACAGGTGTTAAAGGGCACACACACAACTTTGTATTTCTATACTTGTGAGGACCCTTAATGACATCATGCATTAGCCAGCCCCAACCCTCACACTAACTTTAACCTACATCAAATTCTAATCTTACCCTAAAACCGAGTCTTAACCAGCAAAAAGCCCTTCGAAGAAGTTTAGAGCAGCCAAAATGCTTCACTTTCCAAAAACGTCTCTCAGAGTCTAAAATTCACATTGGTCCCTATAGACCTACACATACGCATTGAGACATATTGTATTTCTCCTGTTGCTGGCCAAGTGCTTTGATGTAAAATGGACAGTAAATGTCCTCTCAAGCATTCATGTGTCCCAATAAAACATCTGCTCCAGACAGGTTCTCCCTCCATCCAGCGGCCTGATCGGCATCCGAAAACAGAGCTCCTTCTTTTGGAGCTTTACGTCTCCCTTGGTTCTCCATGTCTGTGTTGGAGCTGTATGAGCTTCTTTGCCAAAATCAAATCCAGGTCCCCCTTCCTACAGGCACCATGGATCTGTATTTTTGTCTCTCTGTTTTACTGTCTCTCTCCGACTCTAAATCGTCTTTTATTTCTTTTCCCGTTCTGTGTGTTGCCAAAAAAAATCTAATCGTCTGTTAAAATAACTCTTTGAACACAAGACATGACTTCACCTACAGTCATGAATACAGATTGAGATTTGCAGAGATGGAAGATTGAGGGGAAAAAAATGCTAAATTAAAGAGTTAAATGTCCAGTGTCGTCTGCAGCTCTGTGTGTTGTGTTGATGCTGGTGGGCTGGAGCTTGGCATCGTTCAGGGTAATGCCTCTGAAAAAAAAAATAACTATCTCTGCTCCTTGCTTTCCTATCGCTCATGCATGCCGCCATTTGCATGTATATTGCAGACATAGAAATGCATATGGTTGAGAGGTTTCTAAACTCCCAAACCACCATCTCTCTCTCTTTCTCTCTCGTTCACTCTGCTCCACATCACCTCATCCCAACCATCGCTAAATCTTTGCAAAATCTCTCCACCGCCATTTTGTCTGATATCGTTTTCTCCTCTTTTGTCTGAAATATATTAACATGCTCGTCTTCTTTCTGTCCTTTTCTTTCTTGCCTTCTTAATTTCTCTTTTTGCTCGTTCGATGCAGCTTTTATTGTGGAGCCTTGTTCTTTTTTTTATTAGCAGTCTAAGAAAGCGTGACATTTATATGAACTGCTCTTGGAGTTTCTCTTCCCCCATTGTCTCAGCGAGGCTGCAGACCCCTCAGCGCCATGGCTCCACACGGGGGTCAGCTCTTGGCCCCTGTCGCCATTCATAATTCTCATATCAGCCGGCAATGAAACTTCATATCTTCATATCAACGATCCCTGCCTTTTAATAACACGGGAAATTGCTGGTCTAGGTAGCCGCTTGCAATGAATATTCTGGATCTGCATCAGCTGGATTCATTAAATCAGAAGAAATAAAAAGGGGAGGAAAATATCTCGTTGTGTATTGTTTTATGAAAACATTAAATCTGTCATTTACAAGTGACAGTGATGTTCATTTCTCCTGGTACGTTTCGTCTGTCTTTCTCACAAACACACACTAACACATGTGCAACACAGTGATGATGAGTGTACTGGAGCCTCTAATGGCCACACAACATTTCCCCTCCCTCTGCTAAGTCTTCTCATGAGAGCAACCTGGAAACTGAACCTGTATGTGTGTGTGTTTGTGTGTGTGTGTGTGTGTGTGTGTGTGTGCTGGGCACATGCTCGCATTAGCAGGCGCAGCTCCTGACTGATCTGTTTAAAGACACACCAGCCACTCTGATTACCGTCTCCATAGCCAGCCATAAATAATGAGATTTAGCTCAATTAGGATCCTCTTGAGGTGTAAAACAAGTGGAGAGGCTACAGTTAGCCTCCAGTAATCCACACAGCTCCTGCTCGGCCTGCTAGTGGATTACAACCCCCGGGTCACTGTTTATCCTTTACGTAAACTGACTGCTGTGTGCAGCGCTCGGGCTGCAGGGCGGAGCGGAGCAGAGCAGACACCTCCTGGCCCGATAGCATCTGATCTCTCAGCTACTTGACGAACAACAGGACACTCCGGCTTCCACCTCCCCCCCCCCCCCCCAGCAGCAGTACCATCACCGCAGATGCTCCATCCATCTTCCAGCTCTTACTCTGGATCTCTATCTGCGCCTCTCAGACACAGGGACTGGAAGGGCAATTCAATCTCAGTCATATCTGCTGAGAAATGGTGATGCTGCTGCCGTCGCCTTATACGGTGGGCGGTGGGCGACAGGCTACATGCGTGTATCGCCACACAGGAAGCCACTGATTTAAACAGATATCAACCATATACAAGTACACTGTTTTAGATTTCTGATGATCTGATAGTCAACAGTTTAAAATAAGCACCCCTTTTTTGGTACAAGCATGAAAATAACGGTTACTGTTCTTGAACCCTTTGGATCCTGGTCTCATCTGAAACGTAAATCTTTGGACGTAGATTTGGGTATCTGGAGTGTCTACCAACCCACAAACTGTGAAATAAGACAACCCAGTCAGTTTTTTTGTGGGCTGTCTAGATCAGAAAACATGTGATTCAAGCCATTCAGATTTGGCTCCCCTTCCTACAGCTCGTTCTCATTCCCAGGGCGTCAAAGACCGAGGCTTTGTCACGGCCGTCAGCGTTTGATACCGCCGCACACAGCACCCTTTAGCACCAATGTTTAGTTTCATTTTCACTTTACAAATATAGTAGTTTTAAGCAGTGTTGTAGTCAAGACCACCTAAACCAAGACCAAGTCATGACCAAGACCAGAGTGTATCGAGACCGAGACAAGACCAAGACTTTGTGGGAGGTTGAGACCAAGTCAAGACCAAGACGAAGGGCTAGACCGAGTCAAGATCGAGACCAGACCAGTACGAGTCTCACACTGCATGACAAACTTACGATTAAATGTGGAACATGCAAACTATATAGGCACTCATCAAATTGATCTGAAAGATCCACATTCTCATAAAAATACCCACAGAAAACAAATGATTTACTGCCATATATGCTGCATATGTGTGTATGTATAAGTGTTACCATGAGAAATGTGTTGATAAAATAATCAAACAGCATTAAAGAGGCGAATTTTATGTGTGGGAATTTTCATTTGTGTTCTTCGAGCAACCGCAGTAATGATGTTAACAAATAAATCAGACAATGCAGAGGCAATTTAGTGATACCCCTGCAGTTGGAGTCTTGAAATAAAATCCAGAGTCCTCTTTGTCTGAGACTGAGACAAGACCAAGACCGAGACCTTCAAAAAGTGGTCTTTAGATCGGTCTCAAGACCAAGACCGATCTCGAGTACTGCAACACAGGTTTTAATTCCAACCACGTTGTTCTTTTCTAAACCTAACTAAGTGGTTTTGTTGCCTTAACCTAGAGTGAAGCCAAGGGGCATGACGATGTCGCGGTATGTGACGAGTTATGATGAGAATGTGTTGGAACTACCTTTGCAAAGGTGCACCATATTTTTCCCGCTAGCCAATCAGAGCAGACTGGGCTTTAAAAAGTGTGTTTTGAACATTAAAGCATGTAAACATGTTCTAGTAGAAACCCAGAATACAAGTATGAATCAGAAAATGAGCATGATAGGTTTCCTCTAACAGGTTGTGTACTTCCAAACAATAGTTTGTCAAGGTTGAGCAAGGATTCAACTGGATGCCATCCCAAATATGGCAACAAACTGCACCTGGCACGTATTTGAGCTGCTGCTTGTTACGGGGTTTTAGTGTACGTTTTCCAGTTATGAACGTATCAAACATCTTTTATATAATCGTAGCTCGTTTGGGAGGTAAGATACTTGATGGTAACTGAGGGCGACCTGCCCTATTTTCTGCGGATCAGTGCAGAGTCTCCATGAACTTGAAAATCAATCGTCATGGCCAAATCAAGGTTATAATCAGCTGTATCTGTATTCACATTCTTCTCACAGCGTAATGCAGTTTTAATAGTCCAGCGATGATCCAAGTTTGGGTTATCCATGTTTGGCGCCAACTTGAAATCAACGCTGTTTTGTTCATTGGCAAAAGATGAGCACATTTAACAAGACAACTTAGCGCACAAGGATGAGCAACATTAGTCTGTGTGTGCAGCACAGAAAATCCCTGTATTCAGGCAAGGAAGGTAATGCAATAAACAAGAGGATCAGATGACTTATGAGCATGCCACAGTGATGACGGAGCCGCAAAGACAGTGTTAACATTTTTAAGACGACAAGCGTTGAATCTTCTTGCGGTTCTACAAATCGCCTGCGAATCAGACGTCGTTTCTGAATGATTGACAGCTGCAAGTCTTTGCAAACTTCAAGTCGGGGGTTTGAGCGCACCTCAACCAATATGTGACAAAAACTGTAGTTTTGCAGGGGGAGACTGGAATGTCTCCCAGAGAGGTGTGGTCTGTCTGTCTGTCTGTCTGTCTGTCTGTCTGTCTGTCGGTCGGTGTGTCGGTCTTTTGGGCTTCCATTTTACGGCGTGTTGGTGAGGCCGATGCAGATACGGTTTCACTCCCCTTGGCAGAGCCGGGCCCCGCTGCTGACAGCAGGTTTTATTTGATGTGGACGTCCCGTGTTGGGTTTCAGAGCTGGCTTCAACATATGATCTCCATTATGAGCAGAGGAGGAACGCATGCTGGTGGATGACTGGTGACTCTGGGCAGACAGGAGGGGAGGAGGGGTGAGGGGGGTGGAAGAAGAGATGGAGGAAGGCCAACAGATGGAGAGTGGCGTGGAGGGAGGGAGAAATGTAGAGGTAGAGAGACAAATGGATCAGGTGGACGACATGATGAAATGGAAGAATGGATGAAATTAAAAACAGAAAGATGTGAAGGAATAATTGAGAAAAGTGAATGGGGTTTGGTGTAAATTAAATCCAGTTTAATAGCAGCCAGGCCCTGACTCCTTCATATTTAGCTGTATACAATTAAGCCGGTGTTACACAATGCTTTATTACATGCATTTCGTCCCTTACATCAAAGATTTTATGCAGAAAAACAGCAGATTTTTCAACAGAGATCTATTTTCACTCAGTGGTTTGGTTTGATTTCAGGGTCTTACCACACACAACAGATGTTGATAACACTAAGGAAATTATATAATATGTAATAGTAATTAGGGCTGTCAAAGTTAATGCGATAACATGTTAACACAAATGAGTTATAATGTCACTAATTTCTTTAACGCATTAATACAACTTGCGATTTTTAGGTGGTAGCGGGTCTTTTAAAGCTAGAGTGAAGATATTGGCATCATATGAAACAAGAAAACCTCATGAATCCATTGGTACTAACCATTTCATACTAGCTTGTCGTGAAGGAGTTTAAATAACGCTCCAAACTTGCGCTAAATTTTGGCAAGGAAAAACTGTCATGGCCATTTTCAAAGGGGTCCCTTGACCTCTGACCTCAAGATATGTGAATGAAAATGGGTTCTATGTGTATCCACGAGTCTCCCCTTTACAGACATGCCCACTTTATGATAATCACATGCAGTTTGCTAAATGCAGTACCTGTGAGGATTTCTGGACAATATTTGTCATTGTTTTGTGTTGTTAATTGATTTCCAATAATAAAGCATATTTGTCCACTCCCATGTTGATAAGAGTATTAAATACTTGACAAATCTCCCTTTAAAGTACATTTTGAACAGATAAAAAATGTACGATTAATTTGCGATTAAGTATTTCAATCGATTGACAGCCCTAATAGTAATATATATTATATTTTGTTTTAGATATACAGATTAATTAGCGACTTTAACATAAATGGGGCTTTTATTTTTTATGTAAAAGTAAGATTACCAAGAGAAATTCAGTTTCCCCCATGGACATCATATACCATCTGTTCATTTATTACATAAAAGTCATTGCTATTAATGGTGTTGGTGTTATTGTTATTTTTTGTCTTTGAAGAATATAAACTTATGTAATATCACTCTAATTCAACTTATTTGATTTTTCCCTATTTAATAAAGAAATGTAGTCCATAAATGTCAAGATGCAAACATAACTTCCGTTACAGCAATATTTACATATGAGAGCAGTTTAGCTTGATGAAAATAAATGTTTTCACTGAAGAGATTATGACTCATCTTTTTCATTATCAATACTCCGCCACACAGAACACAGCCAGTCTGCACCGTCTTCACGTTTTATAATTTTATCAACTTTATCTGCTGTATGTCATAGATTAAGTGATACTTAATGATATCACCAGTCAACTTTATGAACCACTTTCAGCATTAGTTCCACTGTATTGAAAATGAGGAGGATGTAATGCCTTATAGTACATACAATGAAATGAAAACAATACTAGCTCAGGATACAAACTGCTAATCTCATACACTATGCCTCATGAAACTTAATTATATGTTGGCACACTACCTGATTGTTACTTAAATAACTTAGCTAATGAAGCCCTTTAAAATCTGGAATATGTTCTAACTAATAGATTCAAGGTGTTAGATGGCGTTTTGTTTAAAGCCAGATGAATTAATTACAGAGAAAGTCTCACATAGCACCTGCTGTGAAAGGTCAAAAAGATAAGTGACTTAACTACGGCAAACAGAGCTTTTGTTCAACAAATTTATTAATTCTGTGCAAGGATGTCTAATGAGTCAGAGTGTAGAAAAAATGACTTTAGGAATAAACTAGGGCTGTCAAAGTTATAATAACGCGTTAATGCAAATTCCATTTAACGCCACTAATTTCTTTAACCATGTCATACTAGCTGGTCGTGAAGGAGGCTAAATAACACTCCAAACTTACGCTAAATGTTGGCGTTTTCAAAGAGGTCCCTTGACCTCTGACCTCAAGATATGTGAATGAAAATGGGTTCTATGGGTACCCACGAGTCTCCCCTTTACAGACATGCCCACTTTATGATAATCACATGCAGTTTGGGGCAAGTCATAGTCAAGTCAGCACACTGACACACTGACAGCTGTTGTTGCCTGTTGGGCTGCAGTTTGACATGTTATGATTTGAGCATATTGTTTTATGCTAAATGCAGTACCTGTGAGGGTTTCTGGACAATATTTGTCATCGTTTTGTGTTGTTAATTGATTTCCAATAATAAATATATACATACATTTGCATAAAGCAGCATATTTGCCCACTCCCATGTTGATAAGAGTATTAAATACTTGACAAATCTGCCTTTAAGGTACATTTTGAACAGATAAAAAATGTGCGATTCATCACGATTAACTATGGACAATCATGCAATTAAATATCTGAATCGATTGACAGCCCTAAAACATACAAAAGATCATCGTCGTGCACTCCCTCCATACATCAAATTATTGTCAAACTCCAACTAAGTGGAGTGATAACTGGCACAAATGGTGACAGTAATATAAGCAAAACAGTCTCATCATCAGCAACAATCGGTTCTGACAATTAGGAATCAAACCTCACACAGATGATGCTCTGCGTGACCTTCAGGGGCCGAAAATTTCATTCAAGCACCAGAAATTAATTTCACGTCATTATGTGTGCATTTGCAGGCTGTTATAGGCGACAGCCTTACAAATGTAATTCTCTCAATAATGGAAGTAAGTTGCATTATGGTATATAGCCTCCCATCTTCCCTTGTGTTGATAATAACTTGGCCTAACTCTAGCACCAATGTGTTTAATAATTTGATGGAGGAGGAAGAGGAGGAGGGGGGGTGAAAAAAAATCATATTTATTGGATTTAACTGTTTTGGGGGCTCTCTCTCCGTCAAATTGAGCCTGCACACCATTCTATAATTCCTTCTTATCGGCCAGAGGCTTTAGTTATTTACTTTAAAATGGACTAATTTCTTATTCCAGCGGAGGGGGGACCGGCTGCTGACTTGAACAGCTGCTTCATGACCCAAAAAACTGTCAGTCTTTCCCTGGAATAAATTGTGGAACGTTCCATTTGGCAGCGCGGGGGTGGCTGAATCTGGGCGATACCACGTAGCCTTCGCAGAACGAGCTGCTTTTCTGTTGTATCGAAATAAAAACAATCATATGAATATTTTAAGATATTTATATTGAATTGTGTGACATTCAGTGATGTTTTGAGCCATATTGGATGAGCTGTTTTGTAGCGATCACCCCCGCCTCTGAGAGCAGAGATTCGTGTAGGCTCATAGTAGAATCAATTCACAGAGAGGGCAGCTTGAAACCGGCCGCTCATGCCTGTGCGCCTAGTTTGGAGAGAGTGGCGTGTCGGGCAGCTTGGAGTTTAATAGTCCGGGTAGCATCCGTGCTGTATGTACATGTCTGTCTCCCCATGTGTACGTGCATGGCTGTTAAAAAAAAAAGGGAGGAGAAAAAAATGTGCTCGGAATTTTGATTTGACACGTTGTTAAAGCTCTGATTGAATCTTTGTTTTAGGCGCACCGGAGGTTTATGACAGATGTGGAGAAATAAAGTTCCAACCAGGTCCGCTCTGGTGGATGTGTCCCTCCATCTCTCTCTCTCTCTTATTCTGAGTGTGTGTTTGTGAATCAAAGCGACTGAGATGGAGTGTGTGTGAGCATTTCCCTCCCCCAAAAAAACACACCAAACTTTTCACCGTGGCAAAGCAGATCTGACACAGAAGCACATTCATTTTGACACTTGTCACACACAGTTGGCGTGACTCAGATGGCTGCAAAGTTGACAGCTTTCACGCACAGCTACCTCTGTTATTTGGTATCCATGTGCACAAAGAAACAAACAAAAAGATTCAAGATTTCAATTTCAAGATTTGACTGAATATAGGGAAACAGTTAACAAACCGTAACACCAAAATAGCCAAATATATTTTCCAGTGTTAAAGCTGCAGTGGGTAGAAATGGAGCAAATATGATTAAAAGAAGTTATTTTTTATAAAATGGTCACTAAATCCTGACAGTAGTGCATGAGACAGGTAGTCCGGTGTCCTCCGGTGCTCCTAACGGCATCCGCAAGATTTCACAGACCGGAGGAAAACAACCAATCAGTGCCGCGCTGGAGCCTCGCCGTCTCTGAGCAGCTGTCAATCACTCGCGAACTCCGATCAAACGGTCAAACTAGGCAGCGCTGATCAAATATGAATCAATATTATGTTACTGTAATGCCTATTTCTCACCTCAAATGTTTTCAGAAACATTTTCTAGTGTACTGTTTAGCTGTAAAATTAGAAAGTTTGTGACCCAGCAGTCATGTTGAGATCTGTCGAGGAAATACCAAGCACCGCCCACTAGCCGGAGCACAGCCAATAGGAACGCTCTCTCTCTGAAATGACCTGTGATTGGCCAAAGTCTCCCGTCACGGGCTAGATGTTTTAAAGCCTGAAAACAGAGACATGAGGAGGTGCAGAAGTCTCTCATTACACTTGAATTACAATATGCTGAAAGGTTATTATGGATTTTTTTGCCCAATGATGCCAAAAATATACTACCTACTGCCACTTTAAATCTATTTTAACTCTGTGGAATCTTTAATATTCATATTTTTTAAAAGCCAATTTACACAATCCCATTAAGACCACTCATCTCCAGGTCACTTTCTTGCTCAGGGTATACAGAGCAAGAACACATTACATGTTCATCATTTTCTCTGAGTGTAATCTCTGAGATGAATTATTCACAAATATACACTACAATAGACTGTCCAATCAATCCCCCTGATGAACTCTCCTTCTCCTGCCTTTAACTGTCTCTTACTGTCGCTCCTCTCTCATTATTCTGTTCATTTCCACAGCCAGTCACACACACACACACACACACACACGCTGCTGTGTGTGTATTTGCCTGTTTATATATATATGTGTGTGTGTGTGTGTGTGTGTGTGTGTGTGTGTCAGTGGTGGTGGCTTGTTTAATGCACTGCAGGTTGGCTCCTGCAGCAGGTCTGGCCAGATAAGAGCAGCACACAGCTTTCTGCTGGGAGGGAGAGAGAGAGAGAGAGAGAGAGAGAGAGGGAGAGAGAGAGAGAGAGGAACATTGCCTCTTCACTCACATAAACCATTAAATTGTAATAATGGGGCCACCAGCGCTCAAACCTGGATCCATAGCGCCCCCTGTGGGTGATTAGTGGAGCGACAGCCCAAGTGACAGGGTTCCTTGTTGCTGGTTAGTGCTGTGTTTGTGCACCCCGCTGCTGAATGAGGCACTCATGACTATTATTTGGGGTTGATTAGACTAAATATGCAACAACTATTTTCCTTTGCAATGCAACGAAGGAGATGAGCAGCAGTGGAAAGAGTTAGGGAAAGGAGAGATCATGAAAAAGAGGTATAGTCAAAGAGAACTAGAGACGACTTTGCAATGGGATCACACCAGCCCCGACACCATGGGCCCCTTCCCCACTTCCTACCCCTCTACTTGCGGCGCTCTTGCTCGGACCACACCCATCTTTGAATCAGCCTTCATTTTGATCTCAACAACATCTGTAAAGTTTCTTGACTGCATCTTGCACGGTTGGGATGCTATCATGGTGAAAAAATCATAATCATAACAGAAATATAAACATTAAGTACAAAGTAGCCTACTGAGAAAACCAGTGGACCACCACCGGTTCTGTAAAGTGAAGCCAAAGCTGAAGTGTCTTAAACCTGCATGTAACAGCCAGCAGGGGGCGACTCCTCTGGTTGCAAAAAGTAGAAGAGAACCTATAGAAGTCTATGAGAAAATGATCCTACTTCTCACTTGATTTATTACCTCAGTAAACATTGTAAACATGAGTTTATGGTCTCAATCGCTAGTTTCAAGTCTTCTTCAATACACCATGATGTTCATTTAGTTAATTAAGGTCCCATTTAGAGGAAAATAGATGATAAAGCAGGCGATGCTTTAGGGCGTGGCTACCTTGTGACTGACAGGTCACTACCACGGCGTTGTCTGTGTATTCGTCTTAGAACTTTAACCCTTTCACAGGGTGTTTTCAATTCGCAACACATTTTTGGTCACCTAAAAATGTCTTATCGTTCGGTTGTACTTAGCTCCACCCTCTCGTGTCACTTCTGGTTGCAAAAAACAAGATGGCGACAGCCAAATACCAAGATTGCGACGGCCAAAAACCAAGATGGAGACGGCCAAAAACCAAAATGGCGACAGGCCAAAAACCAAGAAGGCGATGGCCAAAAACCAAGATGGCGACAGGCCAAAAGCCAAGATGGCGAAGGCCCAAAACCAAGAAGGCGATGGCAAAAAACCAAGATGGCGACGGCCAAAATGCCGAACTCAAGGCTTCACAACGGCAGTCCACAAACCACTGGATGACGTCACCATGACTATGTCCACTTCTTATATACAGTCTATGCTTAAAACCTCTTCTGTAGTAGTTCCCGCTACAGTTGATGTCTCCGGGACCACATTTCGCCATGATGACTCACACACAGACTCACAAAGTGAAAACAATACCTGCGTCGCCATGGTTATACCTTGGAGCCAGGTACTATGGCTACATTGTATTGTGGACATGTCCTCAGTGATGTTTCTGTTTTTGCCTCAGCATATTTAAAAACAAAAAAAGGCATTTTCTAGCCTTTTCTCTGCCAGACTTGTATTCCTAAAAGTGTTGAAACTGTAAAATAAAAATCGTTTGGTGGCCAGTCAAATATTTCTAAGTGGGAATGGGTTTGTGAGGGAGAATTTGGACTCATGACCTCAGTATTGATATATTAAATTATGAGTAAGGCCCTGTTTGAAGCCACTGTCTTGTGGCAGAAAAAACAAAACATCAGTATGCCAATGGCTGAAATGGATTAACCAGATTTGCTTGATGATGGTCCACACACTGCATTTACTGACGTGTGTGTTGTCCCAAGCCCGAGGCTGCAAGGACCATAAAATCTCAGTTTATCTTCCCCTGCGTCAACAGAGAAGTACTGATTGTGGGAGACAGAGAAAGAGTGAGACAACAGAGCCCATTTGCATTAAATGAGTCAACACGTCAGTGTGAAAAGTACAATCTGTCCCTAATCTTCTTCATTTTTTAGTTTTTCCTCCTCCACCACGTCCACACACAAATCTATTTTTAGCCAGATCTGTTAGACACACACACACACACACATGAGACCCCCTACCTTTCTCTCTCCAGTCCGTCATCAATGGGAGCCCAGCTGCTGCCAAACTCATTCACTGCGCACACAGCGAAGGCCTGGCCCGGTCAAGTTACTGAAGTGGCACTACACTAGGCAATTTTTCTCTCTTTACCTAAAGTGTCTGAATGTATGGCAGACAAATCAGAGCTGTGATCCAGCCTGCACGTCCTGTGTGGTGGATGAAAAGGAAGTCAAAGACACACATTTGCACCCTCTGCCCATACAACAGGACCTGGTATGAGAAAAACAACAAAAACTCTAAGGATGTTCTTGCTCTAAAGAGTTAGCTGCTCTCAATCCTGGTTGTCCAGAGAGCACAACTTCCTCTGATTCCTTTAATTGTCGTCACCTGGGTGGTATCAGTGCTGCCTTCACAGACCTACAGTACGTATGGTGACCAGCAGCGCCACACTTTCCACACTGCACACTTTATTCCTGCCAAAACATCAGAGGCTAATGTAACGTAACACCCTCTCCTTGTCGAGAAGCTTCCTTTCCTTTGATTATGTGTCACAGCTGACAACAAGGAGGCATGTTTTGATATTTCCTTCCGTCTGTCTGTCTCTCACACAGCCAACCAGCATGGTATGCTAATTGGACACATGCACTGGAAGCTGTGTTGTGTTGCCCCTGGTTTGTGTTTGATTATGTATTCATTGTATCTGGTGTTTGTGATGCAATGACAGAGGAGCCAAAGCAAATATCTATCTGTTTCTCTTTTCTTTTCTCTTTCCTTGAGTGAATCTTATTTTAGAGGAAGCGTATTAAAATGAAGCTAAAGGGCTTAATTCTATCTGTTACAGGTGAGTGCAGAGAGATTGATTTATACCCCAGAAGGCCATGGTGCCAGATTGCAATGCAGATAAATCTACCGTTCTGTACAGGTCTCAGTACAAGTTTAGGACCGTTCAGACCTGTAGACTGTGAGCAACCTTTCATTCATAAATGATACGTTCACTGTCAGGAGAAAATACAAACACATACAAGATCACATGTAAATGTAGTTGATCAAATGTTGACACTTTCACAACAACTTCAGGGTATGATTTTAGTCAAAATGAATGTGCCAACTCTCAGATTTCTCCAAGTTTAAGAACTTCATCACGTGTTTTTGTCTCCTGCAGGTAAAAGCAGACAGGTGCTTCATTTATTCTCTCAGCAGTTGTCCCAGCAGCAAAATGATGCTGCAGCTCTCATCTGTTATGTTTTCTGTGAGCGTTTTTCATCCCTTCAGAAACAAGCTTAATGGATTTTGTAGAGGAGTAAATGTCACCCATTATTTTTCTTGACTATTATGCCCACCTCAGCTCTCTCGTGTAAGCAGCTCTGTAGTGAGGAGAAGGTGCCAACAGGATGCACAACAAACATCTGTCTTATATGGTCATAGAAGCTTCTCTCTCTCTCTATGATGTTAAATGACGTTATAAATAGAATAAAAACACTCCTCTGATGAGTAATTATTCAATTTGTCACTTGAGATCAGGTGAACTCAAAACAAGGCACAGACAGAAACACTGAAACTCTGCTGCCACCAAGTGGACAACAACACTTATTACACGTTTAGGATTTCATCGTCAGAGTGAGGAGGAAGACATGAGGAGAGAAAGAAGAATTTTAATAACAGATTTCAAAACAAAACATTTATGTTTAGATCACCAGATTGATTGGTAATGTGATTTTTTTTTTGATGGATGTGGATGTCCACATACTTTGGACGTGAAAGAACTTGACTGGCCTGATCTCAACCCCCAACAAACACCTTTAGGATGACTGTGAGGCCTCATCACCCCACATCAGTGCCCGACCTCACTAATCCCTGCAGCCAGTGTGCAATCTTATAGAAAGGCTTCCCAGAAGAGTAAACGCTGGTGTAGTAGGTGGTGAATCGGGTGTTAAACTATCAAAAAAAAGGTAATGTTCTGGTGTCCACATACTTTTGGAAATATTCATTTAGCTATCCATCCTGCTATTATACTGGCTACAACTTTCTTTTTCTGCTTCATTTTTTCTGTGTCACACACATGTTTCTTTTTAATTTAATCTTCTTTTTAGTGTACATGAGAACTAGAATTACCACCTTGTGGTTGTATGCCTCCACCAACCAGTCAAGTTGCAGTTTACATCCATGTCTGTCCAAAATGACGTCACTTCATCATTTTATCCTGTTGGACATTTGTTTGAAATAGTCATATTAATTTTTTTTTTTTTTTTTAAAGTTACTTTTTTTGGCTTTTTGTCTTTATTCGATAGTGACAGTCATGAAAGAGGAAGAGAGAGGACGACGTGCCGCAGAGGGCCATGGGTCGGGTTCAAACCCGGGCTGCTGCGGTAAGGACTCGGCCTTGGTACATGGGGCGTCCTGTCATAAGGTTTCTTGAGCTATGGCCAAAAACATGTTTTGTGAGGTCACAGTGACCTTTGACCACCAAAATCGAATCAGTTCATCCTTGAGTCCAGGTGGACGTTTGTACCAAATTTGAAGAAAAGAAATTCCTTCCAGACGTTCCTGAGAGATTGCGTTCACGAGAATGGACCGGACGTGCGTACAGATAACCCAAAAACATAAAGCCTCCAGCCACGGCTGTGACCGTCGTGGAGGCATAAAAAACACTGAACTCTCTAATTTATTTACAATGAAAACACTTTATTTCATCATGTTGTATGTTATCATTTCATTGAAAATGATAATTGAAACAGACCAGTAAAAAGGAAACAATACAGTTTGAAATTCATATCATACTCCTTGTGATATTTCCTTCAGTTTGAACCAGCTCAGATATCAATTGAATGGCTTTTTAATTCAGAGTCCTTCCTGTAAATCACGAGGATTATCGTCATCCGTTATTACACATTCTATTCAATGTTTACAGTAAATAGTAACACAAAAAAAAAATCACAAGTCTACAGTAGAGTCTTGCCATAGTGGCATGGCGGGCGGCTAAAGCTAAACTATCGAAGCGTCACTTGCATGCACGGTTTATTGTCTACACAGCCGGGATGAAAAGAGAGAGAGAGCGTTACAGGACGGCAAAAGCACTGAGAGGAAAACAGAAAATCTTCTCTAAGACTGTGCAACTCTGTTCAATAACAATAATGTTAAAAGCTTTGCGTTACACATTGTTACAGAGGTTATCCGTCAGTGTGTGCTCCTAGGACATACAAAATAGTCAGCTATTAGAAAGCACGTGGCACATATAACAGCTAAGAACTCTTGAAGTGATATAAGAGCAATAATATGATAATAATAATAATAATACAGTAATAGGTGCAATCTCCCCTCGATGTGTCTCTTTCCAATCTGTGGTACAATGTATTTTACATTTACATTTTGTATGATGAATTAACTGTACATGGCACTTCAATAACACTATTTAACAGATGTTGATGGTTCTGAATAAATAGAGTAGAAAATAAATAGTGTTTATTTTGCTCGTTCTCAGACAGTGTGTCCGGTTTTTAATCCAGTTCCAGTTTTGAATTTACACGTTTTTAGTATTTATGTGCTGTTGTAGATGTACACACACACACAGACTCACAGACATATCCAAACATACACAAACACACAGAGGAATAACTTGACAAAGACACTATTTTCGTATTTGGAGTTAGTGTGCCTTTGATTCTCTGAACTTGGTGAGAATGTGGAGCTCACCTGAGATTTTCTTTTTGAGGGGGAAAACATGATTTTAAATTTCTAATAATTCCTGCAGCGCTCACGAGAGTGCTCTCAAAGCATTTAGCCCTCCTTCCATCCATCTTCCTTTCCTCTCCCTCATCAATTAATCCAAACTCTGTGAGAACGAGGCTAAATTAAATCTAGAATGAAGCTCAGCGTTTGTCTCCTCTTGTCCACGTTAGACATGAAAAATGATATGAAAGCTCTCGGCTGCAATCCATCCTCTCTGCTTGTCTCCAGCTCTGAGACAAGAGACGTATCAATAAGCAATGAGCAGGCTGATCATTAAGGATAATCTGAGGATGGACTTGGAGACAATCTTGGCTGTACAGGGAAATGAACCAACAATACCGAGCTAGATGTTTTCAGTATCATAATTTGAAATGACGGGAGGGTGCCATGCTCTTAAAAATATGTTTTTATAAATTCTGGTGACTGGTTGGAGTCCCGTGATGTGTTTGTTTCACCCCCTTGCACCGACGGGCCACAGATTTCATGGTTACCCTGGGAAACAAGACAGCAGCTCTCCCATTGGTCCTTTTCTAAACGCAGGTTTTGTTGAGGTCAACTTTCACCGGCAGCGGCCCCGCCTCCTGGCTGTCCTCCGACTGTTTCATGGCGACGGCGATCATAGGACTCAGGTGGTACGGGTTGACTTTGTGGGCGTTATCCAGAAACTCTTTATCTCCGTTGATGCTCAGCTGAAAAGACACAAAGAAGAAACTAGTGAGAAAACGGGAAGCAAGTTCAACACTTCACCCCACCTCGTCCTGACTTTCACACTCAGAATGCACTGCGAAGCTTGCAGAGTCACCAAACTGCTGAAGAAAGAGAACCCTTGAATTTGTCAGTGAGTTTATGAAGTCATTAGACTCGTTGGAAATGAACTCTGCCCCGCCTGGAAAGTAGACGAGATGAGGCGGCAGCAGCAAGTGGTGATGACAAAAAGCTGCGGTCAAATCGGACAGTTTCCAGCAGCCTTCAAATAATTTACAGGAAGTCACAGAAATAGTTACATCCTGTTATATCCGATCTGTAGGCTACATGTAGTTTGCAGACCACGTTTGCATAGTTTGTAATTTTATATATGTGGAAATGTATGTGTATCTGGTATTGTATTCTATCCTTTATACATTTTATGTCTGCCTTGTAAAGCACATTGTAATTGCTCGTTTTGATAAGTGCTTATAAATAACCTTCATAATTATTATTATTATCAACCACACAAGATGCATTTGTTAACAGATTAAACCTGCATTGCACAACATGAGACTAATAGCCTACAATCTAGTGTTAAATATTACAATTATACAGAAAGTTAGTTTTTTTTCTATAAAACATGGTGTTTGCTGTCAAAACTAGGAGCCAATCAGTTCTTTGATCAGGCGACAGCCAGCTGTTTCCCATCATGCCCTGCGTTTTGCAGTCGGTGGAGAACCACTGCAGCCGCCTCGATCTTGTGAGGTTGACGTTGCCCACGTGTGCATGATGTCAGAGCAAGTCGGAGTCGGGATCAAGTCGGACACAAATCTAACCGACATGCATTGTGTGATAGAATCTGTGCAGGCCTGGCTCATCTTAAACGAGCCTAACGCTTCCCTCACATGTGTATACATTGGTTGTTGGTGCTTTTCTGTGTGTGTGTGTACCTGCGTCTTGATGTGCTGCTCCGGTGCGGTGACGAGGCTGGCACAGCTGAGCCACAACATGACCATGATGGACAGGAAGAGACAGGCCGCTAAGATCCACCGCGGCAGGCCTGAACGTCTGCAGAACAACAGAGTCGGACACGAAAAGAAGGAGACGAGAGTTATGGGATGAGACAGAAGTTGACCAGAAATACAGAGAAAATAAACATTAAAGGTCTTATTGATGACATTTTTATATAGACGATTATTTAAAAAAAAATCCACAGAAAGGTGCTGAATAAATGTATGGCTTTTCCCCCCCAAAAAATAATTGTGAATTAATCATTTCAAAACTTTTGACGTGTCCAAAATTAATATCTGACATTCGGTTCCCACTCCTAACAAGGCTTGTGAGACAATATTAAAACGCGTTGGTATCACGAGGTATCTCTGGGTCGTCAGTGATCAAGTCAAGCCAGTTAGTGTGGAAAAAAACTGGCTGAGTTTGACGGTAAGTGCTTGGCAACCACTTGTTGTGAAGTGAATGCAGTGGAGGGAGGGAGAATGCCACAAAAAAGCAATCTAGTGGCTGAATATTATCAGTGTTATCAACACTTCAAGGCACCAACTAGATAAATGTGTGAAAAATACACTTTCCTTTTTGCATGTTGTACCCCATTTAGTGAAAATCCCAACTACTTTAAATTCCTTTTCCAAGCATACAAAAGTGTTTTAGATCTTTTATTGTGTGTTTTTCCTACCACGCATGCAGCTGTAATGTCAGTATGGGAAACACTGAGCTAGATAATTCGTCTCAGCGGCCGCATCTCAATCCATCATGTCAACCTTTGTTTTTGTCGACAATATCATCGCAAGGTAATGCAGTTGAATGTGTGCACAATAATATAAGTGTGAGAATAATAAAATCAGATATGTGTGATGGATTAGCTATCTCATGTGAGTGTCAAGTCCGTCCAAGTTGACTTTCATGCTGACAATAAACTGGAAATCAGACTAAGAAACATGTGGTTTGCTTTAGGAAATGACAGTCAGTAATATAAAGTATGTTTTATGGGAAAAAACATTAGTTCTCTCATTTTAGTCTTTAATTCTCAGCTTGTAACTGAAGCTCCGGCTCACCTCGACATGCAGCCAAGGAAGTCGTGCTCAGCTGTGGGGTCGTCTGTGTGCTGGACCGGGTGCTTCCCTTTGCCTCCTGCTTTGGATGCTCCCCTCTCGCCATGTCCCCTCACACCTGCCACATAAAAAAAAGATTTCAGTTGGATGCTAATGAGGGAATATCGTAGCGACATGCACGTCCTAGCCTGATAAATGTGTGCATGTACAGTATGTGTTGTGTATATATTCTCACCATGAGGTCTCTGGGTATGGGAGTGGACCTGAGGCCAGGGTTTGTCTGCCACGTTGGATCGAGGAGCCTGCAGCTCGGGCAGAGAGTACTCCATCTCTGGTTGGCTCTGAGGAGAAAAAAAAAAAGAAAAAAAAGATTTAAAAGACATTTATGTTGAAAGCTATAAACATCAGCTAAAAGGGTTCTGGTGTAAAAGGTAGAGTGCTGCAGTTTGATGTATGTTTTGTCACGCTCTGAATCTGAATGTACTTTTTCTGTTCAGTGAAAAGAAATGTCTCTCAAATCCATCTGAACACCAGCAAAAAGATTAATAATAATTTGAACATTCAATATGTTGCATAACTTAATCAGACAGCCTTGAAACTAATAATTTCCATCCTTTGTTCTTGGCTGCTCAATATGTCGGGGTGTCTCTCACAGCATCTTTCTCAGTCACCAAAACCAGTTCAGTAAAACCCCCTGAACTGGGACAGCACCTCTGAAAAATGTCTTTTAAAAGAACTGCTACACGCGGCCGGCTGTCAGTGTTTGCACTGTTGTGTGTTTCATTATGTGCGCAGTGTTTCTGGTTCCCCCTGGAGAACTCATTAAAAGAGGATTTTGGTTCCCCACTGTTGACCCTCCCTCCGCTTGTAACAATACTACTGCTGGCCTCAGCAACTACACACACGTATTTAAAGGAGTACAGTATATCCCACTGCAGCAGCGTCAACCTCCCAGTTTTCATCGATTCTGACACTAAGTGGATCAATGGACTTTGAAACCTCTTGCTGTGTCTTACACTATAATGTGAAACCAGCAAATTTCATCCACAGTTTCATTCATTCTCATTACTTTAGTTAGGAAATGATTGATCTGCTTTCTGCTCAATGATTTCAACCACTTGTCCAGAATAACAAAACAACACAGTGGAGTCGGCCGTGGAGACGCGGCTGGTTAGTCTGCTTCCCAAAACACTTACAATCCCTCAAAACCTCTTCTGTTGAAAAAGTTATTTCACAACCGGGTTTATTACCCCTAGCGAGCGATGTTTTCTGACAGCGTGCATTGAAACCAGATGCAGCGGCAGCGTGGAGGTTTTGGGAGACGAGAGGGGGCTGATTCTGATTGGCTGCAGGCTGAAGAGATCTAACCATCAGAACGAGCCGAGCCTGATCTGCATCTGTCACGCATTACGAGAGAGGGAATGCTAAAGGTGCTCTGGCTTACAGAAAGAGAGGAGAGAGAAAGAAAGACAGAAAGACAGAAAGAAAGAAAGAAAGAAAGAAAGAAAGAAAGAAAGAAAGAAAGAAAGAAAGAAAGAAAGAAAGAAAGAAAGAAAGAAAGAAAGATAGAGGGGTTTGAGAGTTCAGGCTGAGGAATGGTGGATGCAATTTGACTGAATCTCACTTCTCTTATTTTGTTGATTTGGGTACTGGATACAATCTGTTCTTGAGGGTCGACACAATAATATGAATGTAAAAGAACTTTTACAGACTCTTAATCACAATTACAAACACTGCCTCTAACATATTTGTGCCTCCAAACTGACTGAGAAGGAAAAATGGTTACAAAAGGTGTCTGAGGCCCGTCTGGATGTGCATTAAGTAATTCAATTAATCATCAAACATAGAAACCTTGGGGAAATATTTAGAGTAAATTGGACTAATGGTCTCGAAATGATGGCCTTTAATCTGAACTTTGATTATAGCACCGCCATGTGGTCAATTAGGAAACGGAAAATCTAACTATAAAGCACTGTCAAGAACCGTTCATCCGGTCTACTTCACACTTGACACGTTCAATGTTAATAAACTAGCGAATAAGCAAGCAAACAGCGCTCTGTGCAGCAGCAGGGGGGGGGGGGGCTTCAGGGCTCTGCAGAGGCATTATTAGGAAACCCACTGCATTTCTTGGCAAGACCCGCCCTGCGTAGCTCATTGAGGCAGAGACGGACGAACATGGGCTCTGTAGATTATCATGAGCAAACATACACCGTCCTTCTGCCATAAATGCTCACTAGTGCATCACATACGTATTAAACGGCTGCTGAAAATAGTCCCCAACTAATGCACTATTTACTCCTAAACCCCGGAAATTAGTTAGCATTTTAGCACTTCCGGTTCCCTCGTCTAGAAGTCAATGTTTTTTTTGAATGGGTTTTTAGTTAGATGCCTGAAATAAGATCTGTGGTTAACACAAGCTGAAGAGATTTTAACGTTTTGTTCTACGACATAAGCTTTTACGAGTCTTAAAAAAGGTGGTTTCTAACAAGTGGCTAAATGAGACTGCTAAATGTCATCACACCACACACTAGTCAGCCTTTAGCTTAGTGGTGGAGTTAATTTATAGCCTTAATGTTATCTTTTTACTTCTGGCGATTGCACTCACGCTTCAAAAATCATAAAAGTGGTGTTTGTTTGATGTGTGTTTGCCACAGAGCTTATTTTCTGCAATAATCCAAAACCCAATGGAACAATCCCATTGGCTTTTTAGTCGAGGGAATCCAGGGCGATGCTAACTTCCTGGTTGGCCTACAAAAATACGTCATCCCTGGAGCACTCTATTAAAAGTTTATGTCTTGAGTAGGAACTAATGGGCTTGGAGCTGAGAGCAACAGGCATGACAGAGAGGTCAAACAGACTATGATAAATAGCCCATAATGCCATAAATCATGAATGCGCTTCACGTACTGTATATAATGTTCAGTCAGTGTCTTGTGCCTGGATGAGTAAAATAAGATGAGAAAGTACACTGACTTCTCTTTCAGCGTAGCATCATAAGTCAAAGTCATGCTTCCTTCAAACACGGTTATTTTACTGGATCTCTCTGTTCCGTTCGGGGTTTTTGTTTCTTTAAAATCCATTCGGGCAGAATGACTAATGCAATTGTCAAGAAGAAACGGGAGTAGGGACTTCTCTCTTTGTATTTTCGCCGAGTTCAATTTGTTCTGCAGGCCGGCTCGGTAACAGAACCACCGCTCAGCTGGAGGAAGTCTTTAATCGGCTCACTTTTGTCCCAAACACTCTCACTCTGTCAACCTATCATTGGCTGAGTTGTCAAAATAACAAGGGGGTGGTGAGAAGGGAACGACTGAGGTAAAGGGCTGTGTTTTACCAATAGTTCCTCTAAATTACAAGTTCTCTGTATTTTGTTCCTTCAGTGGGGGACAAACCCCAACTGTGACCTAAAAGTGACTTCCTCCACCCTTATAATCTCAACTGCTGCCACTGATGTTTGTTTGCGATGCACGCGCAACTAGTTATTCTCCCAACTTGAGGTCACACAAACGAGCACGCAGATGGATGGATGTCTAAACACAGTCAGCGCTTTATGGACATCCACATTATTTATATGGCAGGCAGCGTTGGCTTATTCCCCCCCCTCTGCTGTCCCTCAATTTAGCAGGACTTTTTCTGTTGTTTCAACACTCGGACAGTCAATCTGTCAACTTGGTGGCGGTTTGCCAGCTGCCCACTAAACACAGGCCTGCTAGTCTTCTCACAGCCCCGTGGAGCCTGGCTTCCCCTCGCCGCTTCAGCCCGCGTGTCACTTTCATAAAGAGCAAACATCCATCACTATGTCCGAGAGAAATGTTGGTAATTTCACGTTCTGTGGCTGCTGCATCTCCATATGGGGCGGTGTCTCAGAGAGCCCAGACTGCACACAGCTTCTTAATAGTGAATTTCAGCATATAAAAGTCTCCTCTGTTATACAGCAGCCCTTCTGTATGGGTTACGGTGCATAAATACTGTCATTTCCCATTGAGCCCTTTAATTATGGAGCTAAAAATGCCATCAAAGTCACAACGGGAAAACCCCCGACAGGGATGCAGGTTTCTGACCAGATTTTGGAGGACATGGTTGGATAGTCTGGTGGTTAGACGGACCGACTCTTATTATAGCTTTAATGTATAGGTGGTTTACTGTGTTGACCTTAGCAATACGTTCAAGTGCAACAAGTGAGTGTGTATTTCTCCTAAGGCTGCAAAAACCTCTAGATTTAAAGGGTAACTTTGGTATTCAACCTGGACCCTATTTCTCATGTTTTTGTGTCTAACTGACAAATAACAATTTCTGATATTGTTCCAATATTGAGGGAGAACGCTGCAGACAGCAGCTGTTCACAGGCTGCAATATGGTGCTATTGGGGCAAGCTGGCACCGTCATTTACGTCCACTAAAAGTGTTTGTTTTTGCCATGACAGGCTCTGATTTTATTATAAGTGTCTGACATTATGGAAAGAGTCTCGCTCAAGGAGAAGTCTGAAATCTAGTGAGTTGACGTGTTCCCGGAAGACAACGGTGGAAACGTGGAATACATCCATGGTGGGAACGTGAGTGTTTGTTGTGTTGGAGAACAGAAAGCGTAGCTTAGTGTTATCTAAAAGATTTTAATGTCATGGCTGAATATTTAGATGGTTTCGACAAATCGGATGAGGTCTTTGAATTGGATGGCTGCCCGTATTTATTTGAGTAGACGGATATTCAGATTTGGACATCGACAGTGAAAGTGACAGTTCTGAAAGGGGGAGAGAGAGAGGGGATGAACCCCGGGCCGCTGCGGTAAGGACTGAGCCTTGTTACATGGGGTGCCCGCTTTACCAGGTGAGCTACTGGGACGCCTCGTCAGACACTTATAATAACAATCTGAGCCTGTCAGTGGCAAAAACAAACACTTTTAGTGAACGTAACGTTACATTGACGCTGCTCACTTGCCCTCGCAGCTTGTTTAGCGGCTGGCGGTTACAGTGTTCTCCCTCAATACTGGACCAGTTTCACATATTGTTGTCCCTATTAATCACTTAGACAAAAAAACATGAGAAAATAGAGTCCATACATAATAGAAAATGTGAAGAAATGTTTAATCTGGATCCAGATCTACATGAAAATACACATGAAGTGACAGATAATCACTGGATACGTGTACTAACGTAAGTAGTGAAAATGTTCTAAAAAGCCGTTGACTCAAATCCTTTAAAATATCTTTGATCCAGACCAAAGAATAATTACTGGCCAAACTTTCAACCACTTTAACAGTTTTTGAGTTATTCAAAAAACAGACAAACCGACGAAGCCAAAATATAACCTCCTTGGTGGGGGTGATCGTGACCAGTGAGTCTGTCAGCTCCATTCACGTCACAGAATTTAACTTCTGAAAAGTTTTTTTGTCCCAACCAGAACTTTATTCTTTAGTCCACTCTCTTCTAAATCAGTGAGTTTCCGTCCTGAGGCGAGTTCACCACAGCCAGCCCTGCCGGTTATCAAATATGCATGGTGCTGAGGGAAAGTGACATAATTTGAAAGGACATTTATAAACAATTAAAGTGGTGAAAAACGTTTGCAGCTCTCTGGATTCAGCCACCTTGTCCCCACCCCGCTGCGTGCCCTTGCTCACTCAACCTTCACAGATGCACCGACTCTAAAATGGGCTGTGAGTTGTTTTGGCAGCGACCCAAGAACTACGGCACCGCATACTGTAGCTCAGAGGATATATTTCACTATCTTAACAGGAAGCAGAGGTCAGCTCAACTAATAATCTATAAAGGTCCACTTGCTTGCTTTTAACCTCCAACTAAAAACACACGACATGAAAAAGCTTTGATATTAATCTTATTTTTAATCTAATTTTCCACCAGCATGACTCAGTGGACCATAATATAGTCAGCGTAAGAGGATAGTTACTTTATGGAGTTTTTATTTGTCTGTGTCTTTTGCAGCGAAGCACTTAAAGATCCAACTCTGTTGACACTGCAGATATTCAGAACGACGAGGTGAAAGTCTACAGTTTTACAGCTCAAATTTAAAAAAATGTTGAATATTAGCTACAACATATGATTCTTACAATAATTCTGATTCATGCAACATGAGACTAGACAAAAATACACATAATGGCATTTCAGTTTCTCTTTGCATTTGTTCACTGATAAGATTTGCTATGAAACGTGTTGGATGGACTCCAACTAAAACAGTCAGAGGACTCACGTTTAAAAGTCGACTTTTTGCTGCTGTTTTTTTGCAGAGATAACGTCAGCCTATTTTCTTGAATTTTTGGGAATGAAGTTTAGATTAATGTAGGTGGAGGTTATTTTTCTTTTTCAGTTCAGCCACAGGACGCACTGCTGCTCACTCAGTCCGCTCTCATTCCCAGGGCGTCAAATACCGACGCTTTGTCACAGCCGTCGGCGTTCGATACCGACGCACAAGGCACCCCTGCACGTCGGTAAGAGATGCACCGAGCTTTCCATTAACTACAACGTAAACCCATCTTCGTCAATATTAAACGCTCAGGGAAAGTGTGCCGGGAATGTGGTGACGTAATTTAAAGAGCGAAAAGACACACTCAAGGTATGTGTCCACAGCCTACGTCCTTTCCACGCTTCCCATTCATTGTCTATGTAAGCAGCCGTGCAATGCATTCTGATAGCGTGGCGGCACGATTCGAGAGACAGACCGTCACGTCGCCCACTCCTCACTTGCATAAAGTTGAGGTCTAGGCTACTTTATGCAAATCACGGGCGTCCGAAGCGACTCGCCGCCTCTGGAAACTTTTAAACTAAGCCTTGTCGATCTAAAATAAAGCCAGATTCAGCAGCTGCATGGCTTATTTCTCGCATAAAATGTTTTCAGAAAAACATTTTGGTGAACTATTTTCGTGAAACAAGAGAAGAAAGTTTCCAAACGAGCTGCCTTGTTGGTTCTAGTTTGAAAGTTGGGAGGACCAGCCCACGAGGGAAAGCGTTCGTCCAATCAGGTGACTAGTGCCTCATGTCTAGTGGCAGCCCATCAAGCAGCCAGTGCTGGGAAGTGAGGCGATCCCTCGCGATGAAAAACGCCCCGGTGGACATGTACCATAAGGGCGCATGGGAGAGGAGGTGGATGGGTCCAACAAACACAAGGTTTTCATCTAGGAGACCGCTGTTCGTGTCCCGACACGTTACAATCAGCTGTTCGATCGTGTCCCGTGTTCACAATGTTCAGCATCATTTTCACTGTACAAATGCAGCAGTTTTAAGCCCAACGATGTAGTTCTTTCCTAAACCTAACTATAGTGGTTGTATTGCTTGAAGCTAAGCACATGTTTTGTTCACTTTACAACATTAAGCACAGTGTTTACTGCGACCGAAAAGAGTGACGCCGAGGGGTCTGACAAAGCGTCAGTATGTGACGAGTTGGGATGAGAACGCGTCGGCTCACCACAACTACAACTTCTATTAATTATCAACAAACTGTCGCTGCCAGAAACACAAAAACACATCATGTCTTGGAAACTTTTAGGAGCTGGGTTCAGGTTAAAACACCATCACGTATATAAATTGCAATAGAGAGTAGAAAGTGTGTATTTACATGAACATTTTGCAGAATATCACTTTAACCGTTCATCTTTAAACCTAGAACAGACAGATCAGAAATAAAGAGAGTCATCACTACTAGAGCTCCCTGTCCTGGACAAACACTTAGTCAGTTCTTACCTGAAAAACCACAACCTTGCCATCATCAGCCTGCAGGTAGAAGGTCCAGGTGGAGGAGATGAAGCTCTGGGCCGAGCTGACGATGTCGTTGCACCAGCCGGACACAGCCTCCATCACAGAGGGGGGTTTAGGGCGGAGGGTCATGGCCCTGAGCTGCAGAAGAGAGAGAAGATACTCTATTACAAGGAGAAGTATTGACTATGTATGTATGTACTTCAGTATACTATATGCAGTACGGGAATGTAACTAAGTACATTTACTTAATTACTGTACTTAAGCATAAATTTGAGGTACTTGTACTTTACTTGAGTATTTCCTACACTTATGTGACATAAGTACTAAGTTTATGTGACAGCTTTAGGTACTTTAAAAATGAAGATTTTTACACACAAAACATGTGATGACCTTGTAAAATAATACTTAAAAAGTACCTTACAGTTTATACAAGTAGCGCTTGAACTATTAGTCGATTGACAGAAAATTAATTGGCAATTATTTTCATAATTAAGTCAACATTTCATGGTTCCATCTTCTCAAACATTAAGATTTGCTACTTTTCTTTTGAATTATTTTAATGTATTTTTTATATTTTTTAGTTTTTTCTGCATCGAGTACTTTTACTTGTAATACTTTAACCACATTTTCCTGATAATACTTACATACTTTTACTTAAGTAACACTTTCAATGCAGGACTTTTACTTGTAGTGGAGTATTTTCACGGTGTGGTATTAGTACTTTTACTCAAGTAAAGGGTCTGAATATTTCCTCCACCGCTGACTGTATGTGCACACTTGCATTTTTAGTAGTGATATTAATAATCAGACATCCTAAGTCACTTTGTCTCTTATAGCTGCATTTGCATTTTTCTCACCTTCCTCCTCTTGATCTCAGGTTCAGAGGGTTGGCTGGCACAGCCGGTGCAGCAGGCCTCCTGCTCCAGCAGCTTAATATATGCCTCCTGGCAGGCTGGAGAGAGAGAGAGAGAGAGAGAGAGAGAGAGAGAGAGAGAGAGAGAGAGAGAGAGAGAGAGAGAGAGAGAGAGAGAGAGAGAGAGAGAGAGAGAGAGAGAGAGAGAGAGTTGTGAAGCATGAAAGAAGAAGCACGATGAAGAAGAAGAAGAGGGGGTTGAGAGTGCAAAAAGAGAAAGAAAGAAGCACAAAAGAGAGTGGGCACATGGAGCACTGCAGTCAGTTGTGTGCAAGATAAGAGGAACTAAAACAGGTACAGGCTGTTTATGTGGGAAGAAAGATAAAGATGCGAGGGAGATGTATCTGTCGGCCCCCGCGGAGACGATTCGCTCCACGTTGCCGTGATTAAAACAGGGGGGCAACGGGGCATCCGCTGTCTGGACGGCAAATCACATCATCGATTTCCAATACAGCAGTTCAAACAGGGCGATGAGCCTCAAACACCCAGATAATACCAACCGAGGCTCTGCCAGCTTTTAGGAAACAGTTCAATATTTAGCAGAGTTGTGGTGTTCAACATTTTGATGTTTGGGTTAAAAAAAGAGTCCCGTTTTGTAAAAAGGACCAAAAGAACTCACTCCTTCAAGGTTTTAAGATACAATTCAAGTAGAAATAGCTGGAATAAGAAGTTGAACCTGCACATTATGTTGCACTAAGTAGACTCAAATAGAGCTGCAACTAACGATTATTTTCACTGTCGATTAATATGTAGATTATTTTCCTCAATAATTCGATTAGTTGTTTGGTCTATAAAACGTAAGAAAATGGTGAAAAATGTCGATCAGTGTTTCCCAAAGCCGAAGATGACTTCCTCAAAGATATTCAGTTTACTGTCATAAAGGAGTAAAGAAACCAGAAAATATTTACATTTAAGAAGCTAGAATCAGAGAATCAGTTTGACTTTAACTACTTGCTACTCTAGTTCTGTTGTTGTATTGCTTGTATTGCATTTTCTTTTATGTAATGCTTGTTATCATATCTAATGTTTGTCATGTATGCCAGTGTTGTCTTTTTAACTTTTAATATTTCTTTTTACACCCTACCCCTTTCCCTCAAGAGGCTTTGCCTTTTGCCAGGCCGCCATTGTAATTAAGAGTTTGTTCTTAATTGACTTGCCTGGTTAAATCTAGGGAAATAAATTGATAATAATATTAAAAAAGGACTCAAATCGATTAATCAAATATCAAAATAGTTGCCGATTAAGTTAATAACTAATTGATGAATCATTGCAGCTCTTTACTCAAATGAATCATACTGGCTACAATTATATTTTATTTCTGCAAGGGTTCAGTCCACTGCCGTTCATTTTGACCCACCATATTAAGGACTGAGGCCTCAGCAGCTTAAACTTTGACCTTGGCCTCAGCAAGCCAATCAAACAGACCGACTGAAACACTGACTCACCTCCCTGACACTCCTCCCTGCTGGTATTGAAGCCAGCGTTGCCGTTGACGAACTGGCAGATGGAGTAGAGGCGACAGCCGCGGTGACATGCGTTCATTATGGAGTCCTACGAGAGGAGATAAGGAGATGCAAAATTAGAGATGTCTCCTGCACTCTTGTGTAAACTCACCCTTGTTAGGAAATATGATGGGTTGATGGGTTATGGCATCTCTAAATGACACTGTGCAGCTGTTGTATTACAGCCTGTCATAAACTGTTGATAAGAGGGACAATGAGCCGCTTGTAAAAAAAACTTGAGCAGGAAAATGAGGTGGTGAGAGGAAGATGCACATTACTGGACTTCCTCTTGTCATAATGCATTAATTCTCGGTTTGAAATAAGGAAACAGCGCCCTCTGGTGACCTCTCTGGGAACAGGAGAGACAAAGAGATTTCCCTGACCATGAAGGGTTTATTACAGCCTGTCATCATCCTTCACTGCGTGACCCTGTTTATTCACATAGGGGTGCTCATCTCAAACCATGAAACTGCGCCTTATAGGTTGGAGGCGATTGCTTATTCAACATCTCTGCAGTTACTGCCCCTAAACTCGACATATATGCCTAAAATCGCTCGTTTCCAATCACAATCTTCAAAGCAGGTGACTGTGATGCGCTTTGCTGCCCTGCAGGATGCCTGAACCACACCTGAAGGCAGCAGAGGAGGAGGAGGAGGAGGCGGGAGGAAAAACACACGAAATCTAAGCAAGGCTCTAAACCACAGAAACTCCTGGTGAGATTCACAGCCATCATCTACCGTCCTGCTCGGGTCCAGTCTGGCCTCGTCTAAGCAGCAAGATGCTGCGTAAAATGTCAATAAAGGAGAATTGTTTCATGGTTCATAACTGATCCTCCACAGCCTGCGCTATAACGCCTGCCCTGCATGGCCGATCTAAATTGCGGATTAAGGAATGATCAATTATTGGCGCAGTTTAAGAGCATCTCGAGATGAGCTGACTGAATGCAGCTCACTTCTTGGACGAGTCTGGAAGGTGCAGAAGAAAATGAGCTGCATCCATCTTTCGGCCTAATTGCGCGCCGTAGTATCCAAGAAGAGGATGCAGCGGATAATCGGTCATTACGCACAGACATAACCAGGTTTCTTTTATATTTTTCTTGTAAATATAGAGGTTTTTTTCGATGCCTAATACATATTGTTAGTCCGTGTGTCGGTACAGGCGGTGAGATGTCGGACAGCAGGACACAGCTCGCTGCTGATAATGCGCTTTCTGCAGCCTCCGGTACAGCACAACAGGAATAACTTACTTTAGCGGGGCTTTTGTTTTTGATGGTGAGCTGGCATTGCTTTTTGCAGTAATTGATGTCGCCCAGTTGGTTGTCAAACAGATCCGAAGACGCCGCCGCGAGTCCGGCGAGAAGCACCGAGAGCAGGGCCGAGAAGCCGCACATCTTTCCGCCGAGCCGGAGCATCTGAAACCCCGGAGAGAAGGAGGAGGAGGAGGAGGAGGAACGGAGAGGCGAGCTGCAACCAGCACTGAGATCCTTTGTGGAGGCGCTGCTGCTGCTGCTGCTGCTGCTGGTGGTCGTTGCGGATGATGCTGCTGCCTCGATCAGCCCGGGTCCTGTCTTTCTGTCTGCTGCTCCGCTGATCTGCTCCTGCTCGTGGCGTCACGCGCATCATCATCATCATCACGCACAAGCTGCCCCCACCAAACACACACACACACACACACACACACACACACACACACACACACACAACCTGCAGAGCTGCCTTCACTGCAGTGCACAATGTGTCAGTGATGAAATTCATAAAAATGTGTCAGATAGTAAAGGAGCAGATGTCCTGCACGGAGCAGACAGATGGAGCGTTTGTTCAAGTATTGACCGTTCATATATAATCAATGATCAGCTGAATGTAAAGATCCTGCAGGAACACACAACACATATCAGCTGAGGATAGATTAAAGAGGACCTATTATGCCTTTTCCCTTTCCTTTATTGTGTTATATAGTTTTTTGTGCATGTAAAAGGTCTGCAAAGTTACAACACCCAAAGTCCACATCACAGGGAGTTACTCTCCCCCACAGAAAACACTGCTCCTGAAACGCCTTGCTTGAAGTCCTGCCTTTTCTTCCGTAACGTGGTGATGTCACCAAGTAACACATTTACATAATGGCTAGTTTGATGCGCCCTCAAACAAAGCTAGCAGAGCAGGAGCGGAGTCCGAAGAGTTTGGTTTGGTTGACCAGTCGTTTCAGACAGAGACAGTTTCTTGAACATTAAAGCTGGGGTAGGCAGGTTGGAGCAAATATGATTTTAAAAAAAAAATGATTTGAATAAAACGGTCACTATATCCTGACAGTAGTGCATGAGACAGATAATCTGAGCCAAGCTGGAGTCTTGCTGTCTCTGAGCAGCTGTCAATCACTCACAAACTCCAACCAAACGGTCAAACTAGGCAGCGCTGATCAAATATAAATCAATATTCTGTTACTGTAATGCCTATTTCTCACCTCAAATGTTTTCAGAAACATCTTGTAGTGTATGGTTTAGCTGTAAAATGAAAAAGTTTGTGACCCGGCAGCCATGTTGAGATCAGTTGAGGAAATACCAAGCACCGCCCACCAGCTGGAGCACACTTTCTCAAGTCGGTTATAACGCGTTAATGCAAATTTGTTTTAACTAAAATAATAATTAAAAAACTAATTTCTTTATCGCATTAATGCAACTTGCGATTTTAGGTTTTAAAGCTACAGTGAAGATACTGGTATCCTATGAAACTAGAAAACCTAAGGAATCCATTGGTACCAACCATGTCATACTAGCTTGTCGCAGAGGAGGTTAAATAACTCTCCAAACATACGCTACATTTTCAAAGCGGTCCCTTGACCTCTGACCTCAAGATATGTGAATAAAAATGGGTTCTATCGGTACCCACGAGTCTCCCCTTTACAGACATGCCCACTTTATGATAATCACATGCAGTTTGGGGCAAGTCATAGTCAAGTCAGCACACTGACACACTGACAGCTGTTGTTGCCTGTTGGGCTGCAGTTTGCCATGTTATGATTTGAGCATATTTTTTTATGCTAAATGCAGTACCTGTGAGGGTTTCTGGACAATATTTTTTTTTACATTTTTCAGACTTTTTTTGGGACATTTTCTTTCTTTTTTTTGACATTTTCTGACATTTTTACAAAAAGAATTTCGACATTATTCAAACGTTTTTTTTTTTACATTTTTCGGACATTTTTCTGACTTTTTTTGGGACAATTTTCAGACTTTTTTTTTTTTACATTTTTCGGAAATTTTTCACATTTTTTTTGACATTATTCATTTTTTTTTTTTTTTTAAGTTTTACATTTTTTTTCGACATTATTAATTTTTTTTTTTTTTTTTCAGACGTTTTTTTTTTTTTTTTTTTGTAATTATTTTTCTACATTTTTTGATTTTTTTTTCGACATTAATTTTTTTTTATTTTTTTTTTTACATTTTTAAGACTTTTTTTTGGGACATTTTCTTTTTTTTTTTTGACATTTTCTGACATTTTTACAAAAAGAATTTCGACATTATTCAAACGGGTTTTTTTCGACATTATTCATTTTTTTTTTTTTTTTTTCAGGCGTTTTTTCTTAAAATTATTTTTCTACATTTTTCGTTGTTTTTTTTCGACATTAAATTTTTTTTTTTTTTTTTTTTTACATTTTTAAGACTTTTTTTTGGGACATTTTCTTTTTTTTTTTTGCTAAATGCAGTACCTGTGAGGGTTTCTGGACAATATTTTTTTTTACATTTTTCAGACTTTTTTTGGGACATTTTCTTTTTTTTTTTTGACATTTTCTGACATTTTTACAAAAAGAATTTCGACATTATTCAAACGGTTTTTTTTTTACATTTTCGGACATTTTTCTGACTTTTTTTGGGACAATTTTCAGACTTTTTTTTTTTACATTTTTCGGAAATTTTTCACATTTTTTTTGACATTATTCATTTTTTTTCGACATTATTAATTTTTTTTTTTTTTTTCAGACGTTTTTTTTTTTTTTTTTTTTGTAATTATTTTTCTACATTTTTTGATTTTTTTTTCGACATTAATTTTTTTTGATTTTTTTTTTTACATTTTTAAGACTTTTTTTTGGGACATTTTCTCTTTTTTTTTTGACATTTTCTGACATTTTTACAAAAAGAATTTCGACATTATTCAAACGGGTTTTTTTCGACATTATTCATTTTTTTTTTTTTTTTTTCAGGCGTTTTTTCTTAAAATTATTTTTCTACATTTTTCGTTGTTTTTTTTCGACATTAAATTTTTTTTTTTTTTTTTTTTTACATTTTTAAGACTTTTTTTTGGGACATTTTCTTTTTTTTTTTTGCTAAATGCAGTACCTGTGAGGGTTTCTGGACAATATTTTTTTTGACATTTTTCAGACTTTTTTTGGGACATTTTCTTTTTTTTTTTTGACATTTTCTGACATTTTTACAAAAAGAATTTCGACATTATTCAAACGTTTTTTTTTTTACATTTTCGGACATTTTTCTGACTTTTTTTGGGACAATTTTCAGACTTTTTTTTTTTTTACATTTTTCGGAAATTTTTCACATTTTTTTTGACATTATTCATTTTTTTTCGACATTATTAATTTTTTTTTTTTTTTTCAGACGTTTTTTTTTTTTTTTTTTTTGTAATTATTTTTCTACATTTTTCGATTTTTTTTTCGACATTAATTTTTTTTAATTTTTTTTTTTACATTTTTGGGACATGCCCACTTTATGATAATCACATGCAGTTTGGGGCAAGTCATAGTCAAGTCAGCACACTGACAGCTGTTGTTGCCTGTTGGGCTGCAGTTTGCCATGTTATGATTTGAGCATATTTTTTTATGCTAAATGCAGTACCTGTGAGGGTTTCTGGACAATATTTTTTTTTACATTTTTCAGACTTTTTTTGGGACATTTTCTTTTTTTTTTTTGACATTTTCTGACATTTTTACAAAAAGAATTTCGACATTATTCAAACGGGTTTTTTTCGACATTATTCATTTTTTTTTTTTTTTTTCAGGCGTTTTTTTTTTAAATTATTTTTCTACATTTTTCGATTTTTTTTTTTCGACATTAAATTTTTTTTTTTTTTTTTTTTTTACATTTTTGGGACATTTTTAAGACTTTTTTTTGGGACATTTTCTTTTTTTTTTTTTGACATTTTCTGACATTTTTACAAAAAGAATTTCGACATTATTCAAACGGGTTTTTTTTTACATTTTCCGGACATTTTTCTGACTTTTTTTGGGACAATTTTCAGACTTTTTTTTTTTTTTACATTTTTCGGAAATTTTTCAATTTTTTTTTTGACATTATTCATTTTTTTTTTTTTTTTAATTTTTCAATTTTTTCTCGACATTATTCACTTTTTTTTTTTTTCAGATGTTTTTTTTTTTTTATTATTATTTTTCTACATTTTTCGATTTTTTTTCGACATTAAATTTTTTCTATTTTTTTTTTTACATTTTTGGGACATTTTTAAGATTTTTTTTTTTACATTTTGGACACCTCTGACCTCCAAATATGTGAATATAAATGGGTTCTATGGGTATCCATTGTTTTGTGTTGTTAATTGATTTCCAATAATAAATATATACATACGTTTGCATAAAGCAGCATATTTGCCCGCTCCCATGTTGATAAGAGTATTAAATACTTGAAAAACTCTTCCTTTAAAGAACATTTTGAACAGATAAAAAATGTGCGATTAATCGCGATTAACTATGGACATAAGGGAGGAGCAAAGTAACAGCATGAACCTGAGAGCAGCAGCAGCAGCAGAGTCAGTGTGGAGTTCAGAGGAACAAACCTCGTGTTTCCTCCTCCAGCAGCAGCAGCAGCAGTCAGTTTAGTCTCCAGACTTCCAGTGAGGAGCAACATTTGGTCTGAGAGGATCCACCGGAGAGTGAAGCTGCTCCGGTTCCTCCGGTCTGCTCTCCACGTCCCGGAAACACGGAGAGGACCGAGAGGGAGAAAAAAGCAGCAGAAAGAACAATGTTTTCCTTCATGTTTCTCCTCCTCCTGGCTCCTCATGTGCTGCTGTCCTTGACACGTAAGTACCAAACTTTAGTAAACTGACAGACCGACGCAACCTGCTGAACGTTACCGCGTTTCTGTCGCTGCAGACCGGACAGTGTGTCAACTTAAAGCAGCAGAGTTAAAGTTAAAGATGAAACCAGTGTTTCCCAGAGGGAGCTGCTGCTGCTGTATGGAGGCTCCAAAACAACAAAACAAACAAGTTTTACATCAATTGAATTAAAATTAACACAAAGGGTGACATTTTTTTGCAAGTTTCACATGCCCTGGTGCTATTATCACCTATAATATAACAACAACAACAATAATAATAATAATAATAATAATAATAATAATAATAATAATAATAGATAACCACAGAAGGTGGATTTTCAAGAAATTCCTCTGCTTATTTATCAGGAGGATGCAATGTGGATAAAATCAATATAAAATGTGTATTTTTATATTGCAATATTGATATATTGATATAGTACATTTTTATGGAAAATCAATAGAGAAATTGTATTTATGTGGAGTATCAGCTTTTTGAAAAAAATATGAATTAAATACCTGTCAAATCAAGAAACTTCATCAAAATTAATTAAAAAATTACAGTCTGACCTAGTGGATTTTGGACACGATTATCACTATTAATATAAGACAGTTAAAAAAAAAAATCAGACAACTATACATCAGCTAATATTTTTTTTTTTAACGTAAACATAATCCAATCCAAATGTATTTGTAAAGCACATTTAAAAACAACAAAAGTTGACCAAAGTGCTGTACAATCAAAGTATAGCAAAAACCATAAAAACAACAAACAACAAGGATTCCTTAATTTCTTACTTTTTGTGTGACCAGTAGTACTGAGCGGGACATTTTACAGTTAAAAATAAACTAGTCAGTGCTTTCTGGTGGACAAATTATATTATGGAAATACTTTCTAAATATGACCGCAAACATAAAATATCTAATCTTTGATATTTCTGTACTGCAAGTTCTTATTTATCGGCTGACATATACACAGATACCAAAATATTTGCAAGAAACTAAAGTCTCATATATAAACTGTAATACTCATATTACTCTATTTTGCTCATGATTCTACACTTTTTATTGCTGATAATTACTACCAATCTTTTATCTCATTCATGCCTTATTTATTCCTTGTATATACAGTATGTGTGTAGTCTTTTTTTTTTTTAATACAATGCACCATTTGAGGGCAAACACAATTTTGTTATATTTGCATAATGACAATAAAGTTCTTGAATCTTGAAAAGTCAGCTGATAATTTAGGGGTCTACTTCAGATGAAAATTCAATAGTGTCTACAAGGACCGCTAATACATCAAGAAATACTAATAACTACCACGGTATCAAGAGTATGGAAAAATCTCTGACAACTGACAAATATATTGTCTCATGGTCATCAAATCACTCTAATGTTTATTTATTTGGGAAACTTTGTTGAATATTATGAAAAAGTTTGGGAAACTCGTTGAATAGAGATTACACTGTAACCAACTAATAACATAGTCTCAACAAAACAACAAAATATAGCCTAAAATAAATCCAGATGCAGGGACACCACATGAATATGAGAGTAATGATTATATTATTGTGTACGTAATGGTGGATTAGACTGAGAGCAAGACCTATTAGACATGGTGGTGATGTAGCTGATGAAACAAATTGAAATAAACGGTGTTCATCAGCGCTGTTGCATGAAGGAAATTGCATTATAACAATATTCCAAGTTATTACCATGCAGAGATTCATAATCATGAGACTGAGAAAATAATCTGCAAGTAGCGTCATTATGTGTGATGAAAAAACATGTAAATCACATGCATGTTTATTTCTCTCATGTGATACATAACATTATGTTTTATATTGAATCCACTCACTGAGGCCCAAAGGTCAGTCCTCAGTTTTCATGTCTGTACATTAGTCTTCATATTAAATGCTACTGAATCCAGTCAGGCTGGAAACAGCTCAGTGGTACATATGTTGGAAAGCTTGTCCACCGCCCACCTGGAGCACGGCTAATAAAACTCTACACATTAACCCTCGTATCTCTGAGACGAAGGAGCCCAGTGGTAACATTTCTCATGGGCATCAATCATAAAGGCAAACTTTACGTCTAAGAGGGGTCGTGGTATGGAAAAGCATTCAAGGATTTTACCAACACAACCGGGATGACCTTTCTGACTGATCCTACTGAGGCTCCATAAATCCACTTCATTACTGGGTCATAAATATGTGCTGAGCTCCTGCTCTGTTGTGGTGCAGTGCTGCCGCACTCCTCCTCCTCCTCCTCACACAAACACAAAGTTTTCTTACAGTTGGCAAGAGATTTGGAGACACTGTGTTCAATGCTGCCCAGGACATAATGCATGTTATTAAGGAGTCAAATCGATGGAAATTAAAGGGGACATATCATGCTCATTTTCAGGTTCATACTTTAGGTTTCTAGAACATGTTTACCTGCTTTAATGTTAAAAAAACTCATTATTTTTCTCATACTGTCTGTCTGAATATACCTGTATTCACCCTCTGTCTGAAATGCTCTGTTTTAGCGTCTGTGTCTTTAAGCTCCCCTCCTGATTGGCTTGTGAGAAAAATATGGTGCACCTTTGCAAAGGTAGTTCTCAAGTTGTGGGAAGATCAATCCCCGAGGAAGTTTTCGTATTGGCCAAAACCAGGAATTACAACTTTCATGTCCGTCACGTGAGGCCATACATGACATGAAGAAAAGTAAAGTTTTTAATACTATGTATGCATGTTTTCACCCTCCCAGACGTAGCAGTCATCTCACCTCAGGATCCCGTCCTGCCCATCGGCTCCAGTCTGACAGCCACGTGCACTCTGAGCCCCGAGCTCGGCCTCCTCTCCAGCTCGTTGTACTGGACTCTGAACGGGATGAGTCTGTCCAGCAGCACCTACAGCGTGGTGAGCCCCGACGCCCTGAGCGTCACCCTTCACAACCTCAACGGCTCCCGGCAGCAGTCTGGAGACAACCTGGTGTGTCACGGAGCAGATGGACACGTCCTGGCTGGTTCCTGTCTCTATGTGGGCAGTAAGTGGAGCCTTTTCTGTCTGTGCACGGTTATATGGAAATGTCTCATTGAGATGCAGGCTTATAGGAGGTGGTAGTGTGTATATAATATAATAAAAATGAAAAACCTATGTTGTGAGCTCAGTCTTATAAAGTTGTAGTTTGTTAAACAAACAAAGCATGCTGTGTTTTTTCATTGTTCTTGTTTTCCCCTGCAGGGCCTCCAGAAAAGCCAGTCAATTTAACGTGTTGGTCCCACAACACGAAGGACTTGAGCTGCAAGTGGAGCCCGGGGGGGCGGGGCGAGACCCACGTCCGAACCAAATACACCCTCAAGTACAAATTGAGGTGAGCGCCCCCGACCCGCTGCAGCTCACAGGTGCTCACCTCGTCCGACACCACTCAGGTAGTGAGTAGTAGTTTATCATCTACAACACACACTGCGCTCAGAGGCTGCTGTGTGTTGTGTCGCTCGTGTGCTAAACTGTTAAAACAAATAGTCAGTCAGAAACAAAACGTCAGAGTTTATTTTGGTCATTGTGTTTGTTTCTGTCCAGGTGGTACGGGAGAGAGAAGGAGTGTGAGATTTACAGCACGGGGAAGCAGCGGTACTCCTGCTACATCCCCCGCAACCTCGCCCTCTTCACCCCATATGAGATCTGGGTGGAGGCAGCCAATCAGCTGGGCTCTGCCACCTCTGACATCACCACCCTGGACATCCTCGATGTTGGTGGGTGAGCAAAGGTTTTGAGGATGTGTTTTCCTGTCCTTTCCTCTCCTGTCATTTCCTTTTCTCTAATCCATCTGCAGATCTGCTGCATATGGCGAACACACTTCTCTAGAGGATAGGGGGATTTATTTTTATGGTTCGTTCCCTCCAACCCGCCTCTATAACAGCATTATAGGTTCAGGCTGCGACTCTCAAAGATAAACCGTTTTGTTGTAAAAGTTAGCCGCACATCCGATGCTTCTCTGGTAAAAGGTTCACAGGTTTCCCAGCGAGAAATTTAGGTTATGATGTACGAGCGATGGCAGGTGTTGTGGCCTCCAGCGAGTCGAGCGCCACATTTTGAAAGCAGTGTTTATTGTGTCTGTGACTGGGCATCCTCTCCCTCCATTCATCCTCTCTGCACACTGAGGAACGGATAACTTGGAGCTGTGAGTGTGTTGGAGGAGAAGGAGGAGCGTTGCCACATGTATGATGCATTGCACTGCCTCAATAACAGAAACAATAAGCTGGGAGTATATTTGTTCTGGCTTGGTTTCCCTCTCTCTCTCGCGACAGAACAAATAAAGCTGAAAACAGCATCACGCACGCTACAGCAGTGAAGGATGTCTTACAAACAGGAAACACTTTTACAAGTTCTTTAATAAGTTCCCTTCTTTGTCTCTCGTGCTGCCGTCCCCTTTATCTTTCCCTCCGTGTTTCTCTCCTTCAAAGCCGCCTTTTATTGCAGAAGATAAAATGTTTGACTGAGGGAACAACACGTTCTCTACAGGAAGTACAGACTGAACCAGAGCCTGCCAGCCAGTCTGTACAGGAGGGGGAGTCAAGTGACATTTTTATATATTCAAATGAAATATCTTCCACTTACTCATTGTTCTAATGGCAAGTTGGAACCTCTACAAATGGTACGAGAATGTCCAAAGGTGACGGACTTCTGGAAAATCATTTTTTAAATTAGACTCTTTCTATAATCGTTGGGAAATGAGTTCCCTTGCCTTCCAATGTGGAACTGTCCTGTTTAAGGTGCTACATTTGATAGTCAGACCAGAGGGATTTCCTCCCCATGGCTCTCAACATGGCGACGGCTGAGCCGGCCACAGATGTATAAAGAGAACTGGATACGGCTGTGTAGGCGGGCTCCCGTTCATTCCTATGAGAGTTGCACAGTGGTGCATGAAGCCAAAATGACTCGACTGCCGAGTGATAAAATACCCCGATCTATCGGCGATCTTCCGCATCCATTGGGCCCATAGAGCAGGCGCAGTAGCGTTTCCTTTAACTCCGCCTCCCAGCCCTCGCTCCAGCCTCGGTCTGGTTCTCATTCACATGAACGGAGGAAGGAAAATAACTCTGGATTCAGCTATTAGTGCATTTTACAACATTTTAGGACCTAATGATTTAAATAAGGGCTATTCAAGTGTTAGTACTGGGAAGTTGATTTACCTAAAAAAAAATTGAGTTACAGAATTCTCTTTCTCAATGTAAGTTGGGCTCAGCGCTAATGGTGCTAACAAAGCTAACAGTGCAAACAACGGCAACAGTGCTGACAGAGCTAACAGTGGGGGGGGAACCTGAGGGTTGGTGCTACACTTCGATGCGATGTTGTGGGTCGGGACAGCGTTATCAGCGCTAACCGCCGTATGAGAGCAGTGCAGAGCGCCGTCCATTAGCTAGCCAGTGGGGAACGCTCCCATGCACAAAAAGGCACACGACTCCGGCCCGGCTACATAAAAGCAGCACAGAGAAGATTACGACACACAAAGAAGGAGAGTTACTTCATTCTCTGCTCAGGTAGACATTACTCCTCTAAATCTTTACATAGCAAATAGTTGTTTGCTGCTATATTGATGCTCGTAATTTCATATAGAGAACCTTTAAGATAATTTGTGCAAAAAACATTTAAAAAAAACAACTTTTGGATTTGTCAGTAAATAAAAAAATAATCTTGTAAATGAGACAGTTTGCTGACTCAGCACTAATCATCCTCACCATAAAGACTGATGATGAGGTCTGATGTTTGTCTGCCCTCAGTGTTCCAGTACAGTATCTATCCACTGTAGGTTTCATCTCTCTCTAGAGGTCATTCAGACCTCTCCTATCCTGTATCCCTGCCCTGATTACTGTACATCTGCTGCACACTAACTTTTCAACACCTGTCCTTGTTGGTGCAGTGACCACTGACCCTCCTGCCAACGTGCAGCTGAGTCGCGTCGGCGACCTCGAGGACCAGCTGACGGTCCGCTGGGCCAGCCCCCCCGAGCTCAAGGACATCCTGTTTCAGGCCAAATACCAGATCCGCTACAGACTGGAGGACAGCTCTGAATGGAAGGTGGTCTGCACACACAAAACCTCTCTCTGTAGCTACGACACCTCTGAGGCAGCTGGGGAAATATTTGGAGGTGCAGCATTGACTGATCTCTTCCCTCCTGCGTGTGTTTTCATTACAAAGCAAATAAAACCTTGACTGCTGCTCGGCTCTTTGCTGGTTCATTTTGAACGCTGGCTTTCATCCAACAGCAGTAGTGAAGCTTTTAGAAACTTTAAAACTGCTTCTTTGATATTTTCTGCTCACAGCTTCTTTATATTTTGTCTCTGCTGTAGGTGTCTTTGAGTTATGGATTCACTATTGAATGAGAGGATAAAGCAAATAATGTTTAAATATCCAGACTACATTCACAATGCAGAAGTCAGAAACAGTGATCATGAAATATCCTAACCATAAAAACATTGAGAAAAGATGCAGCAAATATAAGGATTTTGACTCTCCTACTACCGTTTTTTTTCATCCTCTGTCATTTTGTTCCCTCTCGCAGGTGGTGGATGATGTTGGTAACCAGACGTCATGTCGGCTGGCAGGCCTCCGGCCCGGGACCGTCTATTTTGTCCAGGTGAGGTGCAACCCAGTGGGCATCTACGGCTCCAGGAAGCCCGGCATCTGGAGTGACTGGAGCCACCCGGCCGCCGCCTCCACACCCAGCAGTGGTGAGTACAACGCAGAGGAAACTTTAATACAAGACTGAATGAATAAAACCGTGCCCATGTTTTCTAGACGTTCAATACAAAATCCACCTAATGTTTAAAAGTATAAATGGTAAATGGACATTTATATAGCGCCTTTCTAGTCTTGCAACCACTCAAAAGGGCTTTAAGGCCCAAACACACCAAGCCGGCATCAAACAACTAGCGGCGATGAAGGCCGACTGTTGTGTCGCCTCACGTCGCCTTTATCTTGGCCGATCGGAGTGATTTCTCTCACCGACGAGCTCCGCTGCAGATACAACATGCTGAATCGGCCGAAAAACCTCTGACACGAGTAGACTAGAGCTGACAGTGCGGGACACCGAAAAAACTAAGCCGACAGACGCTCACCAATGGCCCCAGACTGTCCGACGGACGACCGTCGGCTTGGTGTGTCAGGACCTTTACGCTACATGTCAACATTAACACACACATTCATACACTGATAGCAGAGGCAGCCATACAGGGTGCCAACCTGCCCATCAGGATCTAATCTAAATACTCATTCACACACCGATGGCTCAGCCTTCGGGAGCAATCTGGGGTTAAGTATCTTGCCCAAGGACACTTGGACATGCGGACTGGAGAAGCCGATCTTCTGATTAGTGGACAACCCGCTCCAACCCCTGAGCCACATCCATCTTTCCTTTCATAGTCTGACTCATGTCTTTAAATGGCTTTTAAAAGCCTCCCAAACGTCTGTGATGCCCACAAATCTTGACCATTCTAATAATCAACCTTTCATTGCCAATTAAAGCCAGAAAAAAACAAAGTCCTTATCCCCGTTTCAACATCCTGAACAAGCAGATCCAAACCGCATGTGACCCAGGAGAAAGCAAACATCAATAGGCTTGATAGAGATCTCCCAGCAGAGGATTAGAAGGAACTGCAAAGAGCCGGGGGGACATTTTGATAGATTTTTGTCGCGGGCTTCAAAGATTGATCAAGTTAAAAAGCTGGTTGTCTGTCCGTGGCACACGCAGGGCCTATAAAGCCTGAGTGGAAGCAGGTTTGGGAGCAGGAGGAGCAGATAATGAGTTACATAGGTCATGCGGTATTTACTCCCCAGAGGGAGGAAGTCGTTATCGGGCTCTGTTGTTTGCCACAAAGAATTGATTGTAGCAGACTTACGACTTTCAGTAGCCTCTCCTCCCCAGAAATAGAAGTAAGCTATATCACCTCCACAGTTCAGGACGTTACACTGACAAACATTTCTCTTCATATCAAACTGTTTACATCTCGCTTTTGTGAAATTAAACAACATGAATTATCATTAATGTTCACTGATCAACTTACCAGAGGCCTCTCTTAGCAGACAGAGGTGTGCTACTGTAAACATTTCTATATTTAATTTATTTTTAATAAACTATCTTAGGGTTTGAGACGGATATGAGATAAGTGTCTTTTCTATCCTGCTAAAAAACTTTGAACTCTGGTTTTGTTATTTTTTAACATTTTATAGAATAAACAATTATTGGAATGATATAAAAATCTAAGAGTCTGCAGCCATGCTAAGATCTCTGTGAGGCTGTACTTAGGCACAGTGGTGCTTTTAGCTAAATGCTAACATCAGCATGCTAACAAGAGCTGTCAGCATGGACTGTATATAAGAAGTGGACGTAGTCACCGTGATCACCGTGATCACCCGTCACCCGTTGGTTTTATGGACTGCTGTTTTGAAGCCTCGAGTTTGGCATTTTGGCTATCGCCATCTTGTTTTTGTGCAACCAGAAGTGACACGAGAGTGTGGAGCTAAGTACAACCGAATGCTGAAAGGGTTAAAGATCTAAGACGAAAACACGGACAACTCCCAGATGGGACAACTCCGTGGTAGCGACCTATCAATCACAAGGTAGCCCCGCCCTAGAGCATCTCCTGCTTCATGGTCTACTTGACTCTAAATGGGACCATAATTTACTAAATGAACATCATGCTGTATTGAAGAAGACTTGAAACTAGCGACTGAGACCATAAACTCATGTTTACAATGTTTACTGAGGTAATAAATCAAGTGAGAAGTAGGCTCATTTTCTCACAGACTTCTATACAATCAGACTTCTTTTTGCAACCAGAGGAGTCGCCCCCTGCTGGATATTAGAAAGAATGCAGGTTTAAGGCACTTCAGCTTTGGCTTCACTTTTCAGACCCGGAGGTGGTCCACTGGCTGCCATTAGTTTTGCAGGTCATAAACCAAAGAATAGGACAAATGAAAATTTAGTGCTAGATGAAAAGTCACCAAAGTTATCACAATTTATCCTGTGATGAACGTGAATATGTGTCCAGAATTCATGGCAACCCATCCAGTAGGTTAGTCGTAAAGATATTTCAGTCTGGACCAAAGTGGTAAACCGACCATCAGACAGACTGATATCACCTCCCTAGAGCCTAAAAACACTTAAATTTACTTCACCAGGTTCATCTACTCAGTATCAGTACTGCTCTCCTGAGAGGTCTGGTTACATACAGGACAATAAAAACATTTCAAACCATAATAATAACAGTCAAGTAGATAAATCAAAAGGGAAAATAATCATTACTTGCAGCTCTACAACATATATTTATTAAAAGAGTGAAGATGTCTTTTCTATTGTATTTTTATCTTATTTTTTATGTGTTGATTTTTTTATTTTACTTTTGGTGTTTACACCTCGAAAATGTTGACGGCATGAATTCATCATTATTGAAAAAGTGCCAAAAAAAAGAGGAACCATGTCAATCACATTCATGCTGACACATGACATAGTAAGCAGCCGGTGCATAATCTCCAGGCCTACACCACCTTGCACTAACACTTAATGTCCTAACTATAACCTTGACGCTGTTCTCTCATCCTCCCTCCTCTCCCTCACCTCTTCCTTTCTTCCCTCACACTCTCCTCCTCCTCCTCCTCCTCCTCCTCCTCCAGAGCGGCTGCAGAGCGGCTCCTGCGATCCGAAGCCCGGCGAGCAGAACTCCACCCTGCGGCGGGAACTCAAGCAGTTCTTCGGCTGGGTCCGCAAGCACGCGTCTGGCTGCAGCGGCATGTCAATCAAACTGTACGATCAGTGGAGGGTGTGGCTGCAGAAATCGCACAGAACGCGCAACCAGGTAGGTAAGCACAATATCTCTCTCTCTCTCTGTCTCTCTCTCTCTCTCTCTCTCTTTTCATTATCTCTGCTGAGCTGCACACACACACACCAACACACACTAACAGCAACTGCTGCATTGAAGTCCTGAACTGAATTTCTGACCCTGCCATTGTCATGCCATGTGGTCAGCATTTCTTCAAACACAAAGAGGACTATCTGGCTCTGTGAAGTTTCAGTCCATACTTTATGATCAGGTAAAATGTGCGGTTTTGACTTTACTGGCCCAGAAGTGGGAGCATAAAAAGTTGATGCACTCTGATTTTATTACATATTTTAACGATGCAGACTTGATCCGAAGCTGATGACCACAACAAAGAGAAATGAGCATGTAAATGCAATTAACGGCCCACTGTAATGTGTTCCTTTTGTTTTCTCCTGGCGTGAGGAGCCCCTTTCACTAGAATAACTCGGGCCAAATGGCACGCAGAGGCCCCGGCATCTCTTTTGTGTTTATATGACTTTGTGAGGAGTTCAGATCCTTCAGCCACATCCTCCGCCGCTCAGTCCTTGAACTCACAGAAACCCTCACTCTACCTGACTCAATTAGCTCAGCAGTCTCCGGGTTTTTTTGTGCTTTACGGGGCACACGCTGTCTCCTGAATAATGTCTTTGTTCACAAACTGTGACAGGTTCCCATTGATTACCTTGAGAGAAAGGTAGCAGGGGGGGCAGGGGGGCGATACGCAGAGAATAAGAAAGAGATGATGCAAAGAAAGAAGAAGAAGAGCAAAAGAGAGGGTGAGAGAGAAGTGGCGGCCAGACGGAGCAATTACCGTGATGATTGTAGATTACATGGTTTGTCCCGTTGAACGTTCCCAGTATGAACCATCTGCTTTTTGTCTTCTCAGATTCTACAAGACGATAACTCATAGCAGCACCGCTCAGCACCACTGTGGTGTTTAATTCAAGAACAGCATCAAGAAACACTAACGGATAACTGGCCCAGAGGGCCCCAGCTGTGTGAGAGGTCCAACGGATCGGACCGCCTGAGGGATGCTGCAGTGTTTGGTCAGAACAGCCTTAACTTGAGTTTAAAGGGCCCGAGTGGAAGATAACTGAAGTGAGACAATGCAGCCTTTTTCTGCCATTTCCGCTCTCCAAATCTGTCCGTTTGATCTGTTCACACAAACAAACGTTAAGGCCCTCAGTAACTGCACTTTTTATTCTGAACAAAAAAGTTATCGTCACAGTTTTTAATAACTTAATATAAGATAAGCAATTCTTTAATGATGGTTTGATGTCAAATGATACTAAAGCATTACTGAAGTATCTAAGAAACAGCATTGCAACGGCAGTAACGTGAGGGAACAAAATGTACAAAACAACCATAACTCTACTTTTCCAGCTCAAGAAACATTTTGTACTTAAAGGTGCTATTAATAACATTGATGTCGCATTCTCCCTCCCCCGTTCCACTGCATTCACTTCACAACAAGTCGTTGCCAGGCACTTACCGTCGATCTCAGCCATTTTTTTTATTTTCCACACTAACCGACGACCCAGAGATACCAACATTGTTTTACTATCGACTCACAAGCCTTGTTAGAAGTGGGAACCAAACGTCAGATATCTTCCACAGAGATAAACAAAACACTCATTTCGGACTCGCCAAAATTTGTAATAATTTCTTTTGAGGAAAAGCCATACTTTTATTCAGCACCTTTCTTAAAGCTTTGTATGTATTATTATTATTTTTTTTTAAATATTCATCTGCACAGAAATGTTATCAAGAAGACTTACAAGAGTATTGTAAGTATTTTTGTAAAGCTGTGGTTTTCTCTCCAGGCAAATCTGAATATGTGAGATTTACATCATTATGATTGTTATGGCCTAGGATGGTTTATATTTACATCTATTACTGTTGGAAATAATTAGTTCAGGGTCGGGCTGCCATTAACCATTATTTTCATTATCAATTAATGTGCTGATTAGTTTCTCAATTAATCATTTCATCATGTTTTGTCTGACAAACGGCCCAAAAAATCCAAAGAGATTCAATTTAACTGGAACCAATGAAGTAATTTTCTGTTTCCGAGACTAATCAATTGTTTCAGCTCTAGTTAAGTGAAATGCAAATTTGTGAAATCACTGATGAGCTGTTTAAACACTGTCATGGCTTTCAGTCGCTCAATGGACGCCTATACGGACTTGATTCCAACGTGCTTTCATAATATCCACAATATATAAAGTATGCATGACTTACTTGCTAAGCTGGGGTTGATTGAAGGTCGAGGTTTGGGTTGCAGCATGGAAATGTGCAGTGTGTTGCGCTTGTAGCAAAATAAAGAAACTGTAGTTTGATGCATCCATCAAAGTATTCAAAGAAAAACTTAGTTCAACATCAAAAACTAAAGTGAAATACACAAAATCCTTTGGCATACAGCTTGCTTGCGAGCGGTTGAAAAAGAAAAACAATTCCTTCTCAGCTTCCTCATGACACACACCTGTGTCTGCTTCTAAATGATGATCACCTGGGAGAAGGTTGCCTTCAGGGCTTTCTGCCAGAAAGGGTATAATTTAACCCAAACCATCAACTTTTTACCTAAACCTAACTAAGTAGGTTTGTTGTCGTTTAACAAAACAAACAAAAATGTCTCCGACAAACACAGAAATCAGACATCATCTCAAATGTTGTATTGCACCATTCATATAGTTAAAGTCAGATATTCCTAAACTGCAGCGTGTGTTGGTGGTCAGTAATTGAAACCAGAGCTGCAATGATTAATCGATTAGTTGTCAACTATTGAATTAATCTCCAACTATGTTGATAATCTATTAATTGGTTTGAGTAATTTTTTAAGAAAATAATAAATAAATTCTCTGATTCCAGCTTCTTAAATGTGAATATTTTCTGGTTTCTTTACTCCTCTATGACAGTAAACTGAATCTCTTTGAGTTGTGGACAAAACAAGACATTTGAGGACGTCATCTTGGGCTTTGGGAAACACTGATCACCATTTTCTGACATTTTATACACCAAACAACTAATCGATTAATCCAGAAAATAATCAGCAGATTAATCGACAATGAAAATAATCGTTAGTCGCAGCCCTCATTGAATCCCCATGAAATACAGCCTCTCTATCTGTAACATGTACATACTGTCCTGTGTCTGAGTAGACCATTTGAAGACATTTTCATACTGTTTATATTTTTATAACTGCATATTTAAATAATGTTTTGTCTAAGTTATATTCATTTAATGCACCAATAGTGCCTCTGAAATACTCTGTAATGTATAAAACAGTAAAAAATCAAACTTCTTTCTTTTTTAATTTAAAAATACAATTCATCAAGTAAACAAAGATGGTGGGATGAACAGCCAGGAATTATTTAACCTTTAGACTATTTACATGTTTTTTTCGCTGAGACATGCATTAATGCGAACACATGACCACAGATAAAAACACACAGAGCCAGAATGTGAAATGTCCCCTGGGTGGAGTGAGACTGCAGCATCGGGCAGGGTGGAGCCAGAGGGGCGGTCGATAAGTGCGGCTGAGGAGTCCAAAGATGGAAGTTGCAGCAGAGCCGATCCGTCAGCTCCGTCGTCTGGTGATGCGGGAGGGCGGCTCGGCGCCTCCTGGGAGCCACCTGTCAATCACACTCCTCAGAGTCGTACTTAAAGTCCTGCATGATCTCACTCAGAGCCTCTTTGTTCTTGATGATCCTGGAAAACACAGTAGTTGTTGTGTTACAAACATTTGTGAATGACAGTTTCTTTTACAACCAAAGGACAGTCTGTAGTGAGTGAGTGGCTTGTTCAGAGCGCAGCAAGCGGAGGGGTGGTAATAGCTGCTCTTACTCCTGCTTGATCTCCTGAATCTGGTCTTGACAGCCTTCGTCCTCCGGGTGATCCTGGGCCCGCTGCCTGGCCAGCTGCAGCTTGGCTGTCTGTTGAGAAGGCACATCAGATAAGATTTATGCGAACCATTCATCAGAGGAGGACGGAGGGGAGACAGAGGATGAACTCTGAGATAATAGGAGCTTTATGACAGTACTGGCAGAAAGGCAGTTGAGTTGATATTGTAAAAAAAAAAGGAGTGATACAAAAGTGCTACACGTCACTTTCTGAACGCCAGATGTACGAGATGTGGACTGTTCAAGAATGTGGGAAGCACCGAGGCGAAACATTTTAACACCAAACTGTCCAATCACGACGAGCGTCACAGACGGACTGCAGCTCTCGTGTCACTGACTTGAAACAGAACCCAAACAATCCAGTCAGAAGCAGTTATCCTCCATATATACTTTAAATATTTATGACTTGAGCTGCCAGCATAATAAGAATCGTTGCGTCCTTAACATGAGGGAGGCGAAACTGGTACTTAAAGGGAGAGAGAGGTTATGAAATGTTTTGCTTAAGAAGTCTGCCTCCTTGTGGTGAAACAGTGGAATTATATCAAACATTAAACAAAAAGAGAGCTTGTAACAGAGGTCTTACATTTAGGGCTGTCAATTGATTCAAATATTTAATCGCATTACTGTCCATGATTAATCGCAAATTAATCCCTTTTTTTATCTGTTTCAAATGTACCTTAAAGGGAGATTTAATACTCTTATCAACATGGGAGTGGGCAAATATGCTGCTTTATGCAAATGTATGTATATATTTATTATAGAAAAAAAATATGCTGAAATCATAACATGGCAAACGGCAGCCCAACAGGCAACAACAGCTGTCAGTGTGTCAGTGTGCTTACTTGACTATGACTTGCCCCAAACTGCATGTGATTATCATAAAGTAGGCATGTCTGTAAAGGGGCGACTCGTGGGTACCCATAGAACCCATTTTCATTCACATATCTTGAGGTCAGAGGTCAAGGGACCCCTTTGAAAATGGCCATGCCAGTTTTTCCTTGCCTAAATTTAGAATAAGTTTGGAGCGTTATTTACCTCCTTCTGGACAAGCTAGTATGACACAGGTTAAGTGGATGTTTCAAACAGAAAGATTCTTGTAAAATAATAAGTTATATATGTAATATTATACAGCAATACTGATATTTAATAACACAGTAAAATAATACAAAGAACTTACAAAGGAAAAGTGAATCCTCCATTACATAAATCAAATGAAACTGCATTTACATATACAGTAACTAAATCAATCAAAACGCAAGTGGAGAAGATAATTATTTTAAACACTGTCCTGTGAATTTAGCTATTTGACTATTTAGTTGTATTTGACTGTTTTCTGGGGCCATAACTAACGATTATATTCATTAATCGATTAATCTGTTGTTGTTTTTCTCGATTAATTGATTAGTTATTAGGTCTATAAAATGTCAGAAAATGGTGAAAAATGTCAAACAGTGTTTCCCAAAGCCCAAGATGACGTCCTCAAATGTCTTGTTTTGTCCACAACTCAAAGATATTCAGTTTACTGTCATAGAGGAGTAAAGAAACCAGAAAATATTCACATTTAAGAAGCTGGAATCAGAGAATTCTGCCTTTTTTTTCTTAATTACTTAAGATTACTTAAATCGATTATCAAAATAGTTGGCGATTGATTTAATAGTTGACAACTTATCAATTAATCATTGCAGCTCTACTGTTTTCATCACGCATTTATGAACCCCCTTTTAATTTGTCTTTATTATTTTTTCTTCCCAGTATCTTATTTTAATATCTGTCAATTGCCTCACAAACATTTGCATGTCTCTTTAGTTTATCTGTACTAACATGTTAGTGTGTATTTATTATTAGTCTGTATCAAAAACTCTGTTTATTATATCACATTCATCTTCTATATGTAGGACAACCAGTGTACGTTGTTGAAAACTAAAGATGTCATATCATATTTAGTCCACCATCCCACAACATAGTATACACATATCATTATATAAATTATCCTTGCTTTGTACACTGCTGTTTTTCTGGATTTAATATAAGAAATGAAACATACAGCGAGTATTTACTTACCAGTTCAAGTTTCTGCTTCTCTTTGCTCTGCAGCTTTTCAATGTGCTCAGAAAGCGCCGGCCTGTCGAACTCGTGGTGCAGCCTCCCCTTGATCTCCAGCACTTCCTTGGAGATGCCGCAGAAGGCCTGTGTTATCTCATGGACCAGCTCCCTGTAGTGGTCGAAGTCATAATGGGGTCCCGTCCTCAAGTAGGCCTCGTGTCCTCTGGAAGGCAGTAACACAACACCAATAAAAAAAAAAAAAAAACACAAGCAGAGATGAATGAGGCATACAATTTAGATTTCTGAAATAAAGGACAATGATCCCTGGAGACAGGAGGAAATGTGATTGTGTATAGTTAAATGTAGTAGCTTAACAACTAGATACAAACGTACTCATCAAAGAGCTGATAGGTCTCTACCCGCTCAGACTGAAGGTGATAAAACCTCTGGATCAGGGCTCTAAAGTCAGTAGGGACCTACAGGGAGGAAATCACAGAGTTAACACATAACATGCAGAAATGACAGAATAATAATTCATCAAAGCTGGATAACTATCACTCATATATTATTATTATTTAGGGCTGACCCGAATGCTTCGAAGCTTTGACCATTGCCATGATAATCAACCTCCAAATGAGTATTTGATTGCCTTGTTTTTTTTTGTTATTCTCAGACTGATATTGTTGTTTTTTGTGTGTAGAGGTGCCTGTGTGTACAGTAGTGTAGCAGCGGCACTGTCCCGAAGTTTCAAATACCTTCAAATATTTCTCACCAAAGCTTCGAAGCCCAAAAAATGGTATTTGGGACAGTCCTATTATCATTAATAATATTATTATTATAATAACTGTCGTCATCACTTAAGTCAATAAGAAATACTGTGCATATGAAAAATATAGTTTAATTAATTAATTTATTTTATTTAACCTTAATTTTATCAGGATATTCCCACTGAGATTTAATATCTCTTTTTCGGGGTAGTCATAGGTAACATAAAAGTTTTACATAAAAGCACAAACAGAGCAGCAGGTTATCCCGGCAATGTACAGGAACCATAAGAAAAATGTACATATCAACAATACAGAAATATATCCATAGAATACAAAATATAAAGAACATTGTAATACACTAGAAATATACCCGACTACTACAACTAGCATAAAAAAAATCTAAATTATAACATAGAATAACCTAGTATATTCATTAGCAAAGTAAGTTTAAATCGACCATACTTATAAAATAATCTTGTTTAAAGTGACTCTGTAGCTCACACCAAGATGAGGGTGCAAAAACCAAAGCTTTGCAAATATTGGTATCCATATTATTGGATGAATTAGTTAAGTTTTTGCATTTAAACAGCCTAAGTAAGCAGTTTTTCCAGTCAGAGCTCTCATAACCTGTGATTTCTTACATATTATGCGCTAAATTCTTAATGAAAATACCAGATTATTAATATAATATTGAATGTTACATTGTACTAGAGTTGACTGGCTGTAATTAGTGTTCATCAAGAGGAAATAACATATAACAAATAAAGGCTTGTTGCATGGCCCATCTGCTTTAGCTACAATAACAAGCAGCTCATTAACCCTAGCACTAATGGCACTAAGGCTACAACTTCAGCTACACTAGCTGAGTTACCATTAGCTTTTATTAGCTTAGCACATGTGGAAGTATCAGTTTCGAGGCTCTAAGACATTTAACTGTAGTATAAAATATCAGACACTCACCATGGTAACCTGTCAGAAGATACTGTCGCTGAGTTTACACAGTTTATCACAGTGACATGTTTATATTTTAATAATACAGGACGTTATGGTTTCACTTCTGTGTGTGAATCAGCAGCATGTCTGCCCTGCTCTGCTACCCGGAAATGACGACACTCCGCAGTGTATAGCGCTTTTTTTTTCAAAATAAAAGTCATCATACAACAACAGACTTGCACAGTTCCTGCTGTAGCCTCTATCGACAAGAAAAATACTGTAATGTTTCATAAATTTAGTTTAAACAAACATTATTAATCTTTGTTTAAACTTGATGTTCACTTGCTACATTTGTAATAACATCTTCTTGTGAAATGATGCTGAAACTTAAGCTCTTCCTGCAGCTGGGACAGAGCAGCTTGAGAGTTAAAAAGCATAATATAGGCCATTACAGAAACTGTAGGCCTATTTACAATATACATAAAGAGTGTAGGGTCACAATAACACAAATCTAAACAAGACGTCTCTATGTTTATAGATCCAAATTTTATAAATGTGCATGCTTGTAGCTCCTACAAATGTTATTTTATGCATCTCGTGGGGGCTCTGAGTTTGTTGTAGCAACCTACAAATTATAAGGAGGAGGGTAAAGGTCTAAACAAGATGGTATATTTCTTCCATTAAGTCAAATAGCAGTGAATACATTGTATGTTTAAAAGTAAAGTGAAATGACTTATCTGATGCTTCAATAAATATATGCAATTGAAAGTTTAAAAAAAAAAAGCACAAAAGATTTATTTATCATTCCAACCATAAAAAAAAGCTGAAATGAAATATTGTTTCTTTTGGACCAAAGTATAAAAACTGAAAATATGACAGAATATAAAAGCATCAAGACAACAACATAAATCAATTATATTCTGTTAGTCCTGAGCTTTCAGCAACATGTTGTTCGTTCTGGTAATTTTGTGTGCCATTAGAAGACAGTCAACATTTGTCCAGTAAAGTAGATTGTTTGCATTTAATTTATTTTTATTTTCCTAACATGTCACTGAGGGCAAGATATATGCAATAATTAGGCCTGTTATAGGTCATCAGTGTAACTGACATCTGAAAATAGAATAGAATAGAAAATACTTTATTGTCTGCTTTTTGCGTAGAAAAAGCAGAAATTTGTCTTTGGTTTGCATGTGCAAAAACTGCTATTAAAAGAGTACATTAAAACAACATATCACATCCAGACAGGACACATTAAAACACATTAAAAAACACATTCATTGTATGAAGAGATCTTGTATTTACAGAACAGAATGAACAAAACAATCTCACCACAAGATCCATTTGGTTTGGAGCGTTAAGTTTCTTGAGTTTTCTTTTTCAATCTGAACCTTTAAAATGCCAAGATTTTTTTATTTGAACATCTACAATTTCATGTCTTGTGGTGAGTTTGTTTTGACAAGAATGTGAAGGTTTTATTTTGAAAGGGGTCAAACTGCCTCTTGCAGCTGGCTGCCACTAACCAATCAAATGCTCCTGTACACAATCAGAAACACACCATCTCTTCCTATTTAATTACATTATTAAAAAGTATTAGCAATAATATATGTGGTGGTGTTTTAAAAGCAGAACATTTGTGCTAAATCATCATAAAAAATGGTTCCTGGGATGCAGCAAACACTACCTGTTGCTTCTCATCCTGCAGCCCCATTAAACAGAATCCCAGCCCGTCCACTTGGGGGCTTATCTGGGCCTCGTCTGCTGTGTGTGTGTTTATGCGATTAGAAAGCATTATTCCAATATGGAGGAAAAGAGGTCGCAAAGCTACTACCGTGCAGACGCGGCCACTCCTACGCCTCCAGTCTCCCTCCGCCGTTTCATTGGTCCATTCAGCATCTTCAGCACCACGCAGGCTGAACAGCGACACACAGCCGAGCAGCTCCATCACATGAGGATGCTGAGCGGCTCCCTGCACGGTTACTATGACTCTGTTTATCTGATATCTTTTAAAGCCATAATGTCATTGTTTCATCAGTGTATAGAATATGTTGACAGTCGGTTTATTTGCGGTGCATTTGCTCCCTCGGTTTGATCGGGATCGACCCGCCTGTGTCGTCTAACTCTGCAAGAGGAAGCTGTTTTTTTTTTTCCGGTCACAGATGCTCCCGGGTTCGGTTTGTTTCACCGGGTTTCCCTCCCGTCGACCGGACAGGCATGACGGCCAGCACCGCCGCCGCTCCGGTTAAAGGCAGCAGCAGCAGCAGCATCTCATGCACAGTGCCGCATCAACAAGCCTCGCAGCCCGACCACCGGGTCCCCCTGCCGGCGCCCCGGTGTCCGCCGGTCCCCCGACGCCTGTTGTGACATGACAGCTCGGGGAAGGAAGAGGAGGATCAAAGGTTACGTGCAGGGGTTCGAGCAGGACCGGGTCGGATCCTCGAGGAGAGGAGGGTGCACGGAAACAGACTGTTTGAGTGGAGAGGATATATCAAAAATTCATGTGATACTTTATTAATCCCCCGCAGGGTGTTTGTTGCAGCCTCCAGAGAGGTCGGGGTTAGCCACGGAGCAGCAGCCCCTGGATGTGCACCATACATCAGTAGGTGGTGCATTGAACCTGGATCCAGCTGTTCCCCCCTCACTTGAAGCCTTAGTGTGATTCTGATTCAGGCCTACAGTGTGGTAGCACCCACCTTTGCCTTACAGTTTCATATGCACGGCCTCATAGTGGTGATACTGGTCGAGTCCCAGTCAGCAGTGCTGTTCCCCAGGCCCGGCAGGCTCACCTGGCTGCTCCTCACCATCACCGTCACCTGCACAGCCATGGGCTGCATCCAGAGCATCGCCTGTAACAAGTCGCGCATCAAGCGGGAGAACATCGTGGTGTACGACCTGTCCGCCACCATAGACCACTGCCCGACTGTCATCGAGGAGAACTCGCCCATAGTGCTCCGGTACAAGACGCCCTACTTCAAAGCCTCGGCGCGGATTGTGATGCCCCCCATCCCGCGCAACGAGACCTGGGTGGTGGGCTGGATCCAGGCGTGCACCCAGATGGAGTTTTACAACACCTATGGAGACGTCGGCATGTGAGTTCACACCTCTTGTCACCTGTGTCCTCATTACACCCCTTGTGACGTGTTTTCAGATGCAAAAAAAAAAAAAAAAAAGGAGTGTGCGTGCAGCGTGCACAAGCGTGCGTGCTTGTACTGTACACTGTGTATCACGCTGAGTTGCATAGAGGAGCATTTGTGCACGCAGCAGGTTAACTGTGCTCGTCAGCCTCCTTCATTCAAACGCCCACCGACAGATTCTGTTCCTGTGACTCTGGCACCCAAATAGAAAAGCTGCTATTAGAGGAGCTAAACAACAGTTGATGCTCTCACACTCAAATTGTGCCCACGGAGACATGTCCTCCCCCACACCCCCACCACACACACACACACATATATATATATAATCTGGAGGGCATATGTGAGGGGGTGTTTAATCCTGCTGGGTTTAGGGAGTGGGTGGGTTTAGGGGTGAGAGATTGGGGTTTAGGGTGGCCAAGCACAACAAATAGATAGAAGAGGGGGACACCAGATGACAAAAACTGTTTGGCACAACAAAGAGATAATGATAATCCACTGACATACTGAACCACTTGGTATCATTTGCAGGCGGCTGTTGTAGTCTCGTTGCAAGCTTGTGTCTTGATATGAATTTTAAAGCTTTTCTGAAATTATACTTCTGTTATTTTCTTTGTAAACAAAAGAATCACAACTTTTCAAACCTCAGACACGCGCCAGCGATCAGGGCCGGTTTAAGGCATATAGGCCATATAGGCGGTCGCCTAGGGTGCCACTTTCTGGGGGGGCACTGGTGCCAGTGGGCGCCCTTCCTCATTTTCTGCATTGAGGTGACAAATGAACAAATAAACAAAGAAAGAAAGAAATATAGTTTTCACCCCTGTAACTCTCTTTCTCGCTATTTTTCATCTGCCCGGCCGCACTTGAACATCACACTGTGGCTGTCGAGGTGGGGGTTGAGCTGTCGGGGTTGGGGTTGGGGGGTGCACCGTGCCACGCACATCACAACAGCCCGAGTAAAGGTCAGGATGTAAGATTGCTAGACGTACAGATGTCAAGAGGCACCAGATATCTAGTATTTTCACATTTTATTTCTTCATAATGAAAAGGTCGAAGGTGCGCAAGGATGACAACAGAAAAAAGAGGAGGAGGAAAAGAAAGCGCAATATGGAGGTATGATGTCGGCCTCCTTTGCCTAGGGCACCAAGAGGGCTAGAGCCGGCCCTGCCCGCGATCCCTGATCCAAATGTGAATAAAAAGAGTCATCTCATCACCAAAATTTAAAATAGTGGGACTGTTATCACTTCCAAATTGACTGGCAGCTCATTTATTAGTGTTTCTTTGGCTGACACTAATGATCATTTTTCTTTAGCGATTAATCTAACATTTCAAATCAATCAAAATTGGTGAAGATAACATCTTCTTGATTTGGCAAAAGAGCAGTCCCAAACCCCCAAAAGTATTACATTTACAGTGAGATACAGAGAATAACAGTAAAACCACCCATCTGAGAAGCTAGAACCTCAAACGGTTTGGATTGTTTGAATTAACAAAATAGGCTATAGTTTTCTGACTAATCAGTTAATCAACAGTTTCAACACTATGTGAGAGAGATTTTCTTAAACGTCAGGACTAATTATTTTCAATGATCAGTTGAGAAACTCACAAAATGTTGTTTGTTCGTCAGTAGGTCCAACTTTTGAATATAATGTATCCCAGGGCGTCAAATACCGACGCTTTGTCACGCCTGTGATACGGACGCACAAGGCACTCTTTAGTGTCTGTATGAGACTCACCGGGCTTTCAAGTAACTACAACGTGAACCCATCAGCGTCAATATTAAACGCTCAGAGAAAGTGGGTTGGGAGTGACGTATTTTAAAGAGCGAATCCTAAACCTAACTAAGTGGTTTTCTTTCCTAAACCAACACATCCTCAATCCCAACTCGTCAAATACCGCCGCTCTGCCAGCGCCCCTCGGCATCGGAGACCGACATACGGGGTACCCTTCTTGCTTTACTTTTGGATGGACCGGTGTATCAATATATGCTCGTTACATGCATAGCGTTCTTTCAAAATAAACTTCCGTTTTCACAGGATGTTAGTTTTAGGCAAAACGACCACTTAGTTAGGGTTAGGAAACGGTCATGGTTGACGTTAACTTCGAGACTGACGTGACTCACAGGACTGACGATACCGACAAGTCACGTGACTAAAATGACGGGACAAAATAAGTCAATATTACTTTTAGCTTCACAAGGGACACAAACAGCGGTCTCCAGGTTGAAAGTCTTGTGTTTTGACCCATCCACCTCACCTCCCGCTTGACCTGAACGGACTCTCGCGCTATTAATACTACGTCACTTGCTCCGACCGTCGAATAACGCAGCGAGTGGGTTTACATTAGAGTTAGTTGAAAGCCCGGTTTGTCACATACAGTCCCTGAAGGGCGCCTCCGTGCGTGGGTTTCAGATGCTGAGGGGTACTCACCAATCAGGGTTATTTGACGAGTTGGGAGTAAGAACGGGTTGCCTGAACCTAACGTTAACCACGTGTTTACTGCCACCGTCGTGGAGCGTCATAGTGCGTTAGAAGGTGACGCCAAGGTGTGAGAACGTGTTGCTGCAGCTTATATGGGTAAAAAATTATAGATAGGGGCTTTAAAAAGCAACTTAACAGCAGTTGAGGATCTTGCTTCTACTGACCTCCAGTAGTTTAAATTCTCACGTTGCTGCAGTGATGTAGAAGTGTGCTATTAGTTGGTTTTGGTCTTTTCATGGGATTTGTTGATGGTAATGAAAATATATAATATCTCCAGACGTACCCTTTATATGAATGGCACAGAGTTACCCAGAAATCTCTCTGTTTTCGGCCTCATAGTGTATGTCTCCTTCCAGGTCGAGCTGGGAGCTGCCTCAGCTACGGGAAGGTCTGGTGAGAGCCATCAGCGACTCCGACGGCGTGAGCTACCCCTGGTATGGAAACACGACAGAGACCGTCACCATAGTGGGCCCCACCTCCAAGCCATCCCGCTTCATCGTTAGCATGAATGACAATTTTTACCCCAGCGTCACCTGGGCTGTGCCGGTCAGCGAATCCAACACGCCCTTGCTGACGAACATCAAAAGAGACCAGAGCTTTACCACCTGGCTGGTGGCGCTCAACACCACGTCCAGGGAAAAGATCCTGCTCCACACCATCAAGTGGAGGATGAGGGTCGACATCGCGGTGGATCCGTCCCTGCCTCTGGGCTCCAGGGCCAGGCTGGTGGGCCGGGTGCACCAGGACCAGCCGAGGGTTCTGACCCGCATGGAGCCCATCCCTCCTAACGCCATGGGGAGGCCCAACGCCAACGACGCCCAGGTTCTGATGTGGAGGCCGAGGAGAGGGCCTCCGCTTGTTGTCATACCATCCAAGTAGAGCGTTGAGAGCATCTGATTGGCCATTTATTAGTGGGCCACTTATGCAGTGAAACGGCTAACAGGATTATCAGATAAAAAGATCTATAAGCAGGCTTCAGATTCAGATTTCAGTCTTTTGCGTGTAAAATCTCGAGGGGACAACTGCCTTAATTCCCCACCGCTGCCTTTGACGATCCAGAAAGCACGTTGGTCTCCACCTCTGGCGCTGTGGAGCCGTTGGGTATCCAGGCCTTCACAGCTGAGCAAAGCTAACTCTGAAAATCCGCCATTAGTGCTGGGATGTAACGCAAACCTGTACTGTAGCTACTCAGGCCCAGAAAGAAACGGTCAAACCTAAACACAGACCCCGTTTTAAAAAGGTTTTTCAGCCTTAACGATGACATAATGCCGGCCTGCTCTGTACTGAACAGTAAAGTGCTGTGTAAGAGCGAAACCGAGGGAAGGCGATAGTGTTTATTCATTACGGACAGAGATAACTATAATAGCAACTGAAATGTTACTGGATGCTTTTAGAGATGACGCGAGTGTGGGTGTGCAGGCATGTGTGTTTGTGTGTTTTCTATAATGGAGACCCAGGGTTGGGTCCAGGCTTGCTGCTTTGTCACACCAGACTGCCTCACCAACACACACATACACATACACACACACACATTAAGGAGCCTCATTAGTGATTATGTTACAGGGAGGGACGTTTTACAAGATTTAAAGGGGACATATCATGCTCATTTTCAGGTTCATACAACTAGAACATGTTTACATGCTTTAATGTTAAAAACACATTATTTTCCTCATACTGTCTGTCTGAATATACCTGTATTCACCCTCTGTCTGAAACGCTCCGTTTTAGCGCCTGTCTCTTTAAGACCCCCTCTGGAAAACATGTGACATAGGAAGGGGGAGCCAGATCTGAATGGCTTGTTGAATCACATGTTTTCTGATCTAGAGAGCCCACAAAAACTGACTGGGTTGTCTGATTTCCCAGTTTGTGGGTTGGTAGGAGCTCCAGATACCCAAATGTATGTGCACAAGCACTGAAAAAAGTGAGTTTTTTTTTATAGCGATGCACCGATTTATCTGCCAAATATCGGTATCTGACAATTTTCGCCTCGTTGACTGCTGTAAGTGTGGCTCCGTCTATTTCTTGAAAATGCCCACTTAAGCTATAGAGTCCGAGCATGTAGTTGACGCGTGTTTCAATAAAACTCCGTAGTCCATGTTCCTCGTTTCAACCGTTTACTGAAAATCTTTCTTAAGTCTTCAAATACAAAAAAAAATGGTAACAAAATATCAAAAACATAAGCAGTGAACAAGCAAGAACAGGTATATTAAGCACGGTCAAAGACTAGTGTGCTCTCAAGGCTCCGTAGCTTCAACTGAATCATTTTACGAGCACATGCAGCACAATTTAGCTTTTAACCAATCAGAAGACGGGGCTGGCTGCAGTCATAATTGGTCCTGATTGAGCATACTGCAATGAAACTATAGAGCTACTAATCTTAAGCAAAAAAAACAAAACGTAAATTATCCACAGTTATCTGTACAAATGGCTCTAACAACTGCAATCGGCCTATTGGCAAATAATAAGATGACATTCACCGACGGCCGATGTTTACGTGTTGTATTGCATTCATTTTGTGCCGGCTAAATGTTGTGTTGTTAGCTGCTGATTTAATTACATTTAATTTATGTTTCAAAAAATGTTTTTGTTGGGTTATGTAAGTACTGAAACATAAATTCCTCTCATTGAGTAGGTAGTTGTATTCAGGCTAAGGGGCTTTTGAAGCAGTTATTTTTCATGTGAAAGAAGGTTATTTTATTTCATAAATTTGTATGATTTAATTTGTGCTCACTCAATTATGAATGAAGGGCTGAATGACTTTAAGAGTGACGACAGTTCAGTTATTTTTTTATAATCTTTGTTTCCCTGGCACCAAAGGGGGAATAAATAACAACAAAATAATAATCAACAAAACATCAATATCGGTATCGGCCCATAATTTTGCAATCGGTGCATCCCTATTTTTTTATGATATGTCCCCTTTAAAAACAGAAAGATTGTTAACATACATCCTCAGAACTACTTTGCTTTTTACATATCACAGAAAATGTAGAAATCACAGCTTTTGGATTTGATGATATGCACACACGATTTGTGCGTTGAGAAGAATCTTCAATGAAGCCCTGCAGCGGGATTTTTGTTTTTCCAATCACAAATGGCCAGTTCATCCAAGCTGCAGAGCTTCTCCCACCCTGCCTTCTGAAAGCCAGCGATGCCTGTGTTGACGACAGCCTTCTACAGTAAAAACATTGTCTTTGCCGTTTCCCATCTAATCAGATTTGTGAGGTGAAGAAGCAAGGTTACTTTATTTTACAAGTAATAAAACGAGTCGGCCTCCGGTGGCTGCAAGAGGACAAACAGATCTATAACACGTCTTTATCCAGTCAGTGTTTGTTGTTTAAGAGCAAAGATTGTGTGAAAGAGAGCTGTATTTACACTAGAAGACTTAAAGAATCGCTTCACCTAAATTACAAAGAAAAGTATCCAGCCATGCAGACTTTAAAGATTTTAGTTGTCCAAGTTTTGAAATATTCGTCAAGTGATATTTGTGTCTCCCAACCAACACAATGGAACAACTGCATTTAAACAAGACTAAAAGTTTACAGCCATGCTAGCAGCTCTGTGAGTCTGTACCTAAATGCTAACGTGCTGATGTTTAGCAAGTGTGTTCATCATCTTAAATTAGCGTGTCAGTTACTAACAATTGCCAATTAGCACAAAGTACAGCTGAGGCTGATGGGAATCTCTTTTTTTGTAGGTACAGTATATAGTCATAAACAAAAGTACTGGAGTTAAAATATGGACGATGGCGCGAGTAGAAAAGTCAGTTAATCATAATTCATCCTCTGGGCACCATGAATATCTCACCACCCATAAAGTAGTCGCGGAATAGTTTACTGAAAAACAAATATGTCAACCTTATGATGGGGCTAGGGTGACCAGATGAGAATCGGTGAAATTTGGGAGTGGGTGTGGTCACGGGGTCACGGTCGGCGTGGCCTTCAGTACATTACATTCAGTGTCAACGAACAGTAGTATAATAAAAGAAGTATTCTTTCCTGCAGACGTTGCAAAATGTCTTGTTTGGATCTCGTAAGGCAGCAATGATCCATGGGTATTTCCCTCCCCACTCTAACGTTTTTGCTTTTTGGCTGGATGTTCACCAGGTCCCGGGGACACCGGGCTCCATGTCAGCGATGGATGGTTTCATTTCCCTCCGTAAATGTTTTAATTCGACAACATCATAGCTATGTGTTGCCGCTATAAAGTTTCACAACGATCAGTATTTAATGTTTTATTAGGCTATAACTGATCAAAACTCGGGTTTAGTCTAGTTTTCGGGATAAACAGGAAAGGATTCGAGAATCATCTGCTCGTAATTCGGGACCGTTTAGAGTTTTTCAGTACATCTGGTCACCCTAGGTGTAGCTAGAGGTAAAGTTACCAAGTAATTACTGTATATCATCAAGGAACCATGAATATCTGTACAGAATTTTGTGGCAATCCATCCGTAGTTGTTGAGATATTTCAATTGGGATCAAAGTGGTGGACCAATTGACCAAAGACCAAAACCCCCATCCCTAGAGCCATGGCTAAAGATTCAACAGCAATATGGCTTTCCAAAAATAATCTACAGACTTTGCTATCAACAGTTATAGGAACAGTTTTCAGTAGAAAGTATTTACAATGAAAACTGTTTCTGATGACATATTGATATTGATTTTTTAATGGAGTTTGTCAAAGCTTTGGACACCACAAACGGCACTCCTTTCACCTCCATTTTACTGGATGTGAGGCAGAAATCTCAGTAAAAGATATTTGGAAAACTGCAAAAATAAATCTTTCTACATGGTTAGATACTGATAGAAGTGAGTAAGAAAATGTGTTTTTGTAATTTGTGTGAAGTGACCCTTTAAAGATTGGTGCAGTATTTGGTTTACATACAGTTTCTTGTGCCATTACGATCTTTTATAAAAATGTGTTTTTATGAGGATTCATGACTACAGAGTATGAACATTTCACAATCATGTTGAATCTGAAAATTGTTTTCCAGGCGGGTCTATACGTTGTATTTCTGTTTGTACGCACTCAGCATTCAGCGGGCCAGTGAAACGGGTCACGCTGAAGTGCTGAGCTGGTCCAGATGAGACAGAGATGAAGAGAGAGACGGAGGATGTAACCACGTCATCTTACCCATGCTGCTGCTGCTGCTCATTACTCCTGGTGCAAACCCGACGAGCCTTCACACACACACACATATACACCTCATCTGGAACGACCATAGGAGCGTCTCTGCCTCATCATATAGAGGCGTGGACGCTGGATATTTTAACAACATGTAGCCATGACAGGAGCAGTTTGTGAGGCATCTGAGAGCCCACGTTGACAATCATGGGAAACATCTAGAGCAGCACTTTTAACTGGTGGAGAATCAAAGTCGCTGATCTTTACTGGAGGATTGAGGCGTTTATAGGGGGGAAAGAAAGCGGAAACTTTTTTCACATGTTGCCCCAATTAAAACAAAGTGTTAGCGAAAATACATTTCTACTTGACCACGAGGTCACACGGTCTGCTGTCTGTGTGTATCAGGGCCTCAAGTGTCTTTTACAGTAACAGATGTGCCTGAGGACTGGAGGGAGAGCGCTACTTAAGAGGGTTCTGCTGATCGACTGGAGTCTAATGCAGTTACTGGTTTAAACTGGCTGGGTTTAATGGCGTTTTACAGTGTTATAACATGAAGAGAAGACATGAAACTCTGCCGTGTTACAGTCCTTTCTCTCAGACTGTCTGGCTTTTGCATGCAGTGTTTTTAAAACTCATTAAAACAAATGCCAAAAATATCAAAGTGTGAATTTATTCATGCCGTGTAGTTTGCAGCAGTTCTAAGGCGACGTGCCAAGTATTAAATTAGACAAGGTAGACTTGTTATTGTGCAAAAAATTAATCTAGAATCAGACAGCGGGGGGGATTGTGTTTAAAAGAATGACAGGCTGCTGAGATGGCTCCATGATAAATTGTAAAGAATATTGTGTGAATCTAAAGCAAGATATATAATGTCTATTAGGGCAGCCCCCTCTGAGTCGATTAATCAGTCGTTTCAGTCAAAAGATTTCTTTAGTCAATTAGTCGTTTTTTATGCTTTTTTCATGCTGAATGACTTATTTCCAAAAATCTTCAACAAAACTTCAAGTTGACTGCGTTAAACCACTGAAACAATTCAAAGGTTTAATTTAGGGCTGTCAAAGTTAACGCGATAATAACGTGATGACGCAAATTCATTTAATGACACTAATTTCATTAATGCATTAATGCAACTTGCGATTTTTAGGTTGTAGCGGGCTCAGTTTTAAAGCTAGAGTGAAGATACTGGTATCATGTGAAACTAGAAAAACCTAAAGAATCCATTGGTACCAACCATACTAGCTCATCGTGAAGCAGGGTAAATAACGCTACAAACTTACGCTAAATTTTGGTGAGGAAAAACTGTCATGGCCTATTTCAAAAGGGTCCCTTGACCTCTGGACAATATTTGTCATTGTTTTGTGTTGTTAATTGATTTCCAATAATAAATATATACATACATTTGCATAAAGCAAGCATATTTGCCCACTCCCATGTTGACAAGAGTATTAAATACTTTTAATTTTGAACTGATAAAAAAATGTGTGATTAATCGCGATTAAATATTTTAATCGATTGACAGCCCTAGTCTTATTGCTAATCTTATTGATCATAACCGTCATTGATTTTAATTTATTTTGTATTTTCATCTTTTCTGTTGTTGCTTTAATTGATATAGCCATGCATTCTTCTTTTAATACTCTTTCATTTTAGTTGTGTCTCCATTTAATGTATGTAGGCCTCGGCACCACTGAAAATGAGGGTTCTCCCTCAATGTGTTTTCCGAGGTTTTAAATAAAATAAAATGAAAATGAGCACACAAGATTTAAAGTGATGCTTTTGTGTAATTCTTTGAGGAGAAACTCAGTTTCACAGATCTGTCGATTAAATCAACTAATCGATTAGTCGACAAAATCATCTAAGTGTTAGTGGACTAAGAATTTCTTTGGTCGATGACTAATGTCTATATATATGATGTTCAAGATATAAATGTATGCGTTTTAGTGTAGAAAAGATCTGGGGGGGAGATACAAAATGAATTCAACGCAATAACACATTCAGAAAAGTTAAAGGAAACATTTTTCTTTTATAAAAGATTCACATATTGGTTATTAAAATAATAAAGTTATTAATTATACCCGCTTTATCCCAAAGAAAAAAAACAGTCCCAGAAGAAAAACACCAGTCAGATTGTACATTCCAAGATGTAAATAATTCCTCACGGATGTCTGATGTAATCAGTATAATTCAGTCAGTTCAGAGCTTAACTGCGCCACATTCTGTCATTTATGATTAATTTGCCACAAAATCAGTCAACGGCATATGTTGTTACACGAGCACAGGACATAAGGAGCTGGATGTTTATAATCAGTGGCTTTGAAAAGTCATGTGAAAGTCCAATTAAAGGAACAGTATTGTAAAATTTCGGGGGTCTATTGGCAGAAATGGAATATAATATTCATAGCTGTGTTTTCATTAGTGTAAAATCACCTGAAACTAAGAATCGTTGTGTTTTTGTTACCTTAGAATGAGACGTTTATATCTCCACGGAGTCCGCTATGTTGCTCCACCATGTTTCTACAGTAGCCCAGAACGGACAAACCAAACTCTGGCTCTAGAGAGAGACTTACCCCCAGCCTCCGTCTGACTTCTGTTGCTCCTAAAGTAGTGTTATTATGGTATGGATGACCTCTGAGCGAGGCGAACGGCGTTATCACGGTTTTGCACTAGGCAGCTCACGTTACCTCAGTCTTTGAAAGGGAGGAGTGAGCGGAGGGGTATTTAGTTGGTTTGCAACCACACCACCAGATGCCGCCTCCACTTCCTACACACTGTACCTTTAATTAATGAATAAATTAAACCGACAATTCATTTAGATTTATAGATTATAATTTAAAATGGTGGTGATTATTTATGCCCAAAGTTAATATAATTTCAAGTTGTACAAAATAATCTTCACCACGTAATCAAACTGTCCTTTTCACTTCAAAAATCAATATCTTCAAACAACAACCCCCCCGTTACAGCCTAGAACCGTGTTTCTGATTAGTTTATTCCTGTAGCGTTTTATTTATTATTATTATTTACACCCAGATTACTGTGAAACATTAAACTCCAACAGACACAGACGGACCAGTCATACAGTAATTCTGTCACTGTATATGCTATCAAAGACGTCTCAAAGACTATAGTATGTTGCCTGGCAACAACAACTGTTTCCAAAAATAGCTGAACAAAGTATAACACGGGAGCCGTAACTGAGGAAACAATATGGTGAATGCGACTACGACAGTCTAAAGGCGAGTTATGCCTCCCAGGCATCCTAAACCATTTGACTGTTAGAGATTGCGGTACTGTACACAGCTTCAGGGCGCGGTCACACATGGGCGAATGCAGGTGATATTCGTGCTGAATGTGGGCGTTGCCAAGTGGGGTCAACCGCACACACTTCTTTGCTATTGGTTGAGGCTGCGACTTCATCAGTTAAAGGACCAGTGTGTAATAATTAGGGGGATCTATTGGCAGAAATTGAATATAATTCAATGTTCAATGTTTGTATAATCACCTGAAAATAAGAATCGTTGTGTTTTCGTTAGCTTAGAATGAGCCGTTTATATCTACATAGGGAGCGGGTCCTCTTCACGGAGTCCACCATGTTTCTACAGTAGCCCAGAACAGACTAACCAAACTGTTAACTTTTCCTGCTTGAGCCGGAGTCGAAAACGTTACTCGCTTCCGTCGCCGCTGCTCTCTCTCTCTCTCTTGCTTCACCACTCAATTCCCACGTACACACACACACTCTACGCACTGGCTCTGACCCAGATGGCTCTAGAGAGGGCCATTCGCGTTTTTTGCGTCAGCCACCGTAGCTCGCTTGACACACGGGAGAGGCTACAGTTGGTTGCAATCTCCTCACCCCACCGCTAAATACCGCCAGATCCTACACACTGGACCTTTAAAGTTCACCAAATTTGAATTCCACGCGATGCGAAGATGCATGTGTGACCGCACCCTTAGAGCAAACAATGCCTGGGTAGGCTTATTTCAGGGGAAAATGTGCTTTGAGAGCTCAAAGTGGGACAAGACAGAGTCTTAAACACTGAAACTCTGAGGTGAACAAGCCAACAATGTGGGCTGAAATTGCACAACATCTGAAAAATGTGGTTTTGAAGATTCAGAAACTTCTGCCTGTTGCTGTGTAGGTGTGACTGATGTGGCAGTTACAGTGAGTGGCAGTCAAACAGGCTCTTAATGAAAACAATCAGTCGGTCCTGCCGAGAATACCTCTCCAGATCTGGCGGCGTGACAGCCAGGATTATCTCTACAGTGGTAATTATACGAACAAACAAAAACATACAATCCTGTTTCGCCACAGTTTTCTTTTCTCATTGGTTACCCTTCTCCGCTGAGGCACTTTTGGTGTGTGAGACCCATCACAGCGTTGTGCTTGCTTTTTGTTTTTAACCTTCTTTTTCACTCTTCCCGTCCTCTGTTCCCAACCTGCTTACCTCCTCTTCCTTTGTGTGATCACAATATATGATAAAGACCTTTCCCCTTCTTTTCCTCCAGCTCACTGTCCTCCTTTCAACTCCACGTCTTGACGCTTCAACAGGACCTCCTACTGCTGCTGTGGTGGTGTCAGCCGCGAGTGTCCTACGCCCTGCTGGGGTTGGGGGACGGCTTGCCTTCGTAGCCGTAGAGGAAAGTGGCTGCGATGACCAAAATGGCCCCCAGGAAGAACACGCTGTGGACGACAGCAGACGACACATTCAGCTCGAGAAATTGTGATTATGAGAAAGAAAAGCAAAGACAAAAAAAACACAGAAGAGAGACAAGAGGGAGAGATAGTGAGTGTTTCCTCTACCCAGTGGGGTCGAAGTCCTGTAGCCAGAAGTAGGATATAAGAGTTGACAGGATGATGGAGAGCGATGTAGCGAAGCCCTTGAGGATGTTGTCTGCGTACTTGATGACCGCTGCTATGACCAGACCACCCAGCGCCTGGAGAAACAACAAACACACGGACACAGATGGACAAAGGCATGACCTGAGCGGGCCGAGAGGGACTCTGTTACCCCAGAGGCTTGATACTATATTTGACAGTTAGGTGGGAAAAAAACATATTGAATCAGTGGCAGCGGGGTTAGCGTTACCTGCAGCGCTACGACAGTCCAGGTGACTGAGTTGTATCCCTGGAACATTCCTGACTCCCTCACCCTCTCTCCGTCATAGGCCAGCATCCCAAAGAGGCCAAACACCAGGCCGAACATCCCTGGAAACACACACACACACACACACACACACACACACACACACACACACACACACACACACACACACACACACACACACACACACACACACACACACACACACACACACACACACACACACACACACACACACACACACACACACACACACACACACACACACACACACACACACACACACACACACACACACACACACACACACACACACACACACACACACACACACACACACACACACACACACACACACACACACACACACACACACACACACACACACACACACACACACACACACACACACACACACACACACACACACACACACACACACACACACACACACACACACACACACACACACACACACACACACACACACACACACACACACACACACACACACACACACACACACACACACACACACACACACACACACACACACACACACACACACACACAAGATCTGTCCAAAGAGTTCATCCTGAAGTCTGATCGAAATAAAAATCAGTTAAAGAGAGAAATTCAGATGGTTCCAAAACTACTGTGTGTTCAGACCATAGATTGTATATAAGAACGTGATGTCATCCATTGGTTTGTGGACTGCTGTTTTGAAGCCTCGAGTTCGGCATGTTGGCCGTCGCCATCTAGTTTTTTTTTGCAACCAGAATTGACACGAGAGGGTGGAGCTAAGTAAAACCGAACGCTGAATAAGACATTTTTAGGTGACCAAAATGTTAATATTAACTTTAATGAGCTGAAAACACACTGTGAAAGGGTTAAAGTTGTAGGAGGAAAACACTGTTGCTGCTCTTTTCACCCAGTCTGCTGATTGGTCAGCTGGCCCACTGGTTGTGATTGGTCAACCGAACCAAACTCTTTGGACTCCGCTCTAACTAGCTTTGTTTGAGAGCGTGCCAACTAGCAGTTATGCAAATGTTTTACTTAGTGACATCACCACATTAAGCAAGGCATTTCAGGCAGTTCAGGAGCAGTGTTTCTGTGGGGGAGAGTAACTCCCTTTGGCGTGGACTTTGAGCTTCGTGATTTTGCAGACATGCACAAAAAACTACATAACACAAAGGAAAGGGGGAAGAGCATAGAATAGATTATCAAAATTAATCACCTACTCGTTTCAGCACTAATTTCCATCATTTTACATTTTCTTGTATCACTTTTACAACTAACAACAACAACAACAACAACAAAAAACTACACAGCATTTTCTTCCCTGCTCTCGTTGCAGATCTAGGCTCCAACATTTAATGCAGTTGAAAAAGCTCCAAGCTCACACCAGGAATCGCTGGAGACTTAACACATGCCTCACACGCTCCAGGGTAAAAATAAACTAGACAGGAACATTCATCTTAACAGAAACATATCGGAGGTAAAAAGCCCAGCTGGCTCTCTGTGCAGGGAAGAAAGGAAACTGTGCACACACAAGAGCTCGCCACAGAAACATGGAGGAAGTGTCTTTTTCAATCGGTTTTCAACAACATTGTTCCTCTGCTGATGGATATGCATTGATTAAATGTCATAAACTTATATTTATATGTAAGAATAGCTGGTATAGTTTTCAAGACTGACTGGACAGTTGATAGATGAATACTGACCTAGCTGAATGTTGCGGACCCAGACGCTCTGTTTGCTCTCCTTAAGGATCTTCTCAAAGTAGACACCAGCGAACCCGCTGGAGCAGCACGCCACCAGTACTGCTGCCACACCGACAAACTGGGAGCCTGCAGAGAGGACCTCCTTCTCCGGGGCCGCTGCAGACTCAGAGGGCCACTGCAAACACAAGAGAAACGCTTGGATTGGAATAAACCGTGACCTTGAAAGTTCAATCTTGACCTTGGAAAATGTAGTTTGACCCAAAAAAAGGTCCATTTACTAACTTTTTAGCTCAGCAGATGGAGACATCAGCCGGATTATAAACAATGATGAGACTTCATATAGAGACATAATCAACCATCTTGCGGAGCGGTGTTCAGAGAACAACCCACTGCTCAACGTCAGCAAAACCAAGGAGCTGGTTGTTGATTTTAGAAAAAAAGAGGCGAAGACACACACACACACACACACACACAAACCCCTGTCTAGATCAATGGAGATGCAGCAAGTGAACAGTTTTCTTGGGAATCAGCATCACAAACAACCTGACATGATCATCACACATCTGCATCCAGGTGAAAAAAGCTCAGCGCTGACTTTGAGCTTCATAATGGCTCTTCAGAAACCTATGGGTGACGTCACGGAGTCTGTCTATATTGTATACAGTTTATGGTCTATATCTAGCTATATTTATATATCAGTATATAGTATATAGTCTATACTACGCTGCTGCCATCTGATAAGCGATACAGAAGTATCCGCTGCCGTACCACCAGATCACAGAGCAGCTTCTTCTCTCAGGCTGTGAGACTCATCAACTCATCCACTCCACACTCCACACCATGAAAAGTTGTTTTGCTTTTTTTTTTTTCTTATGTCGCATAAAGGCCGGGACTACATTTGCATTGCGCAATCTAGTGTTGTACAATGACAATAAATGAACCTTGAACCTTGAATATAAGAGGAAGCTAAATGGAAAAAAACAGGAGCTGCTATCATAAAACGTCATCCAATGAATAAATATCCATATGCCAATGAAACTTATACAATTAAGGTAAATGGTAAATGGACTGTATTCACACACACATTCATACACCGAAGCTGCCATGCATGGCCTGCCCATCGAGGGCAACTTGGGGTTCAGTGTCTTGCTCAAGGACACTTCGACATGCAGACCAGCAACTTTGCGATTAAAGGACAATCCACTCTGACTCCTGAGCCACAGCCGCCCCAAGTACTTAGCAAGGCCTGAACTCCCTGTAATGGTTAACAATCACACTCTCTCAGGCTGCTGGGTTCCTGAAATTCACACAAAAGCATCTTCACAGCTTTGCCAAGTTGTAGAAATGCTGCAGAGTGTGACTTCCAACTGCGTTATGTGCTGCAGTAAGCAGGAAAATGGGTGTTAATGCAAAAAAAAAAAAAAAGTTGATGATCTCTGGTTGTGCAAAGTCAGAATAGTATTGTAGCTACTGCACTTTTAATAAGTTAACAATTCTTGGAACAAGATGGTGTTTGCCTGCCGCCTCTATTCTTCCTCCAGTCGCCAAAACAAACCCTGCTGAGTGAGAACTAACTGACAACGAACAGTGAAAATGAGAAGTTGCATTAATTCAAAACAGGCCAATTTGTTTCTAAGCGTGCTGTTTTTTTTACTTTGTTTATTTGTAGGTGATACTGGGTCTCATGCAGGAAGCGATATACAAACAAATTTCCTTTTATTTTGGTTCATATCCGTGATTTATTCTTATTTTGTTAGTAATCACTGATTCTGGGATTCACAAATGTTTTCTTATTTTTGCTCTTCACACAGGTAAAAGAACATTTTACGAGTTGTCGAAAGCACTCGTACCAAGATGAGAAAAATAACATCTTGTTTTCACAGTCCACAAATTGTTTGTCCAGCAAACAAAACAAAAAGTTTTAAATTTGAGAAAAATATAATTATAATGATTGGATTATTAAAGAACTATTGATCCAATAATCCCATTTTTTGGTGGCATTTCTCCGATTCTTGGGCATGTGCCAGAGTATTTGCACACGGCACAACATCTGCACTTATTGTTTAGGGGGTGTTACCCATGCTAATAATAAACAATCAACCACACGCCTCAAATTTATGATTTATGATCCATCATTCAGCACATCTGGGAAAGATCAGATGTGAATGGTAAAGAATGTTTGCTGCATGACGCCCACTGTTTGCAAACAGACTCTGGGTTAATATCATATGTGATGTGATGATCAGTTAATTGAGCCTTCGGGAGGTGTCGTGGATAAACTGTCATATCCTGCACAGTTAAATGTTTCCACCTGTCTGAATCTGTAGATTTATGAAGGTGTATCTTCATGTCTTCCTCCTCCGTTGTGCTTCTGTCTGAGTGCTCAGCCAGCATTAAGATCACATCCGACGTAATACTAACCGCCTGGCATTTTCTTTGTTTTGCCAAGAAGGAGGAGGAGGTGATATCACAACAGTCTTTCCTTCTCTGACACTTCATCATTCATCAGCACATCCCTCGTAACCACTGGTGGCCAATATTTATTCAAAATGTTCCAGTTCAGGCCTCATTGTTTTGTTTTATTTACCTAACCTTTATATAACTCCCACTGAGATTATTTTCTTTGTCTGGCCACCAGAGGAAATTAGAGATCACAGTTAATTAAAACAAAAAAAATAGGCACACTTCCAACACAGAGCTAAGAGTAAATGCTTCATTAGACAAAGTGACACCAACAGAATTGGCCACATTCTCTTTCTTCTTAGATTTAAAAGGCACTGACGAGATAGATTTTCTTAAGTCTTTCACTATGAACAGACATAAAAAGCAACCTGAGCGTAAAGAGGTAGAGGAAGCATGCTGAGAATTCACTTACAAAATCTACATGTGGTGAGATTGGGCCGAATACTGAACCTTCTTAAAGGAACAGTGTGTAACATTTAGTGGGATCTATTGGCAGAAAAGGAATATAATATTAATAAGTATGATTTCTTCAGTGTATAATCACCTGAAAATACGAATCGTTGTGTTTTTGTTAACTTAGAATGAGCCGTTTAAATTTACATAGGGAGCGGGAGCAGAGATTTGTTAGCTTGCTATCATCTCATCCTGTCTCCTGTTCCCTGTTCTCCCCCCTATTTCATAGACCGTTTTTGCCTTTTTTTAGGCACAGGGGGTCTTTAGGGGGAGATAGCAGGTCAACAGTAGATGTCACATAGAAGTGGTGTGCATCATCTGAAAGCTGGGAACCTGAAGATTAACTTGAGATGCAGCTCAGCACTGTGTGTCAAGTTGTTCTCGTCATAAATCTGTAATTAAAAAATAATGAATGAATTAATTAATATACATTTTGAGGGCTCAGAACACTATAATGGAAGTATATGACAGCCATCCCCATGCTCTATTATGTCTCATAAGTTGCTGCAGCAATTTTTGGGTTGATATCATTTGTTACACAGATTTGGTGCTAAATTTAACCATTTTTTACCACTCGAAAATTGATCAAAATGATCAATAATCCCTCCAGAATACCACATTAAGACACCAAGACCTTGAGGAACACCACACAAAAAGCCATGCTGTGATTTGGTTTCAAAAACTTTTGACATTTGGAGATTTCTGCGAGAATTGCATTTTTTGGCGATTGGATGTCGAGCACTTCTGTTCTGGTAACTGCTCAGAACCCCCCTTATTGTCAATCTAGCTAGGAAAGCCATCACTCCTCTGAATGCTCTAGGTCTCTAGTTTGTGGCTGTAAAGTTTCATGAGGCTGTGATTATCCTAGAGGTCACCACAGGTCATTTTATACAGTGAGGTCAAGTTTCAAAAAATAGGTACCAATATAATGAAATGGCTACGATCTATGGGTACTAAACATCATCACACATGAATACAATTAGGTTCACTGGATCCACAACAGTATGACATGGTTTTATAGTTTCACAATATACCAGTACCTTCCCTCTAGCTCTAAAACTAAGCCTGCTACATCCTCTGAAAGACAAAAGCAGCTGCTCAAAATAACACCTGAGTGTCTCGATGTGCTTACAATTATTTTCAAGAGGACCCACAGAGAGGCTGTTCTGTGGCCTGTCTAGATGATGAATGGTGAAATAGTGTGATTTCCATTTCTACAAGTAGTAAACAGACAAGAAGCTGTACTGGACCTGCACGAGAGCCACTCCAGCCATAAGAATCAGCAACGAGAGCCACTGGTAGACGCCCAGCCTGCGGCCCAGCATGGACACGGAGAACAGAGCCGTGGTCAGGATCTTCAGCTGGTACGTCACCTGATGGAGACAAAGCAGGAACAACTGTCACTAATCCATCAACAAGGATGTGCTAATTGTGAGTCATTCATATTACACAGTCTCCTCAAACAAACCCCCGCCCTCCACTGTACCTGGTAGGTGGCGGCATCCAGGTTGGACAAGGCGACGTACAGCAGGTTGTTCTGCAGCGTGTAGATCCCCGAGGGAATCGCCAGCTTCAGCGTTTCTATGGGTTTGTGGGCGATTTCCTGACGCAGAATGCTGTTCAGAGCTCGCATGCTGTAATCTAAATAAATTAAAACAGTTAGTTAGTTAGATCAGTAGATAATTCAGTCAGTTTTGACAGGATGTAATCTGAAATTAGCTGTTTGCAGTGTCTTTTTTTAACTGGGTCATATCATCATGTATCAAATCTGTACATGTTCATAATGAAAACACACTGAAGATGACAGAGCAGTTGTTGTTTTCAATATGCTGGTAGTAAAAGTGGTTGGTCGTAAAGAAAAGGATATTTTCTGAAGTGATAATAAAGTAAAGTAATAAGTACATACAAACCAGCAACTTGGTAAAAAAATGGAAAGGAAATGGTGTTAAAACCTTAACAACTCGGTTTAATGTAACCACTGTCACTGACACCCGATCCAGCTATTTGAGTAATGGTGCCTTCAAATGGGGTCGTGTTTATTGTGTGAACGCCCCCCCCCTCTTGGTGTAGTCATGGACTCTGACCTGAGTTTTAACAGCCATATTAAGACAATTACAAAGACAGCCTACTATCACCTGAAGAATATAGCAAGAATTAAAGGACTGAGGTTTCAGCAGGATTTGGAAAAACTAGTCTGTGCATTTATCTTCAGTCGACTTGACTACTGTAACGGCGTCTTTACTGGTCCTCCTAAAAAAATCAATCAGACAGCTGACAGCTGATTCAGAACGCTGCTGCTAGAGTCCTCACTAAGACCAAGACAGTGGATCATATCAGTCCAGTTCTGAGGTCTCTACACTGGCTCCCTGTCTCTCACAGAATTGATTTCAAAATACTCCTGCTGGTTTACAAAGCACAACATGGTTTAGGGCCAAAATACATTTCTGATCTTCTGCTATGTTATGAACCATCCAGACCTCTCAGGTCGTCTGGATCAGGTCTACTTAGTGTCCCCAGAGTCAGAACTAAACATGCAGAAGCAGCGTTCAGATTTTATGCACCAAATATTTGGAACAAGCTCCCAGAAAACCGCAGGACCGCTCCAACTCTTAGTTCTTTTAAATCAAAGCTTAAAACATTCTTGTTTGTCTGCTGCCTTTTATTAAACCAAATAATTCTGTGTGAAGTCCTGGGGGCTTGTGCACTATAACTTTTACTCTTGTGTGTTATACTCTATTTTAGCTTCTAGTCTAGCTTTTATTTTTAGCTTGTTTTTATTTTCTAATCTTTAATGTTTTTATGACTGTTTTCATTGATGTTCTTTTGCACTTTGTCGCAATGTTCTTGAATGTTTGTGTAAAGCACTTTGAATCGCCCTGTTGCTGAAATGTGCTATACAAATATGCTGCCTTTCCTCTTGTGGTATTCACGCCCTTGTGAGTGGAAAGTTTCTGAAAATTCACGAGTTGTGACGAGTTTGTTGACGTTGTCAGAAATGGCGGAGGCCATGGAAGTAAATCTTTCGGTGCATAATAAGTAAATATATTGTAAATTTAGTCGTATATTGTTTTTCTTCATAATTTTATAATTTTTCTGAGGAAAATATTGATATTCTCAACGACCTCATCTTTTTCCTCTGTCATTATGTCTTTGCATTTCCTGCATTATGTTACCCGCTTGCTAGCTTGCTAAATTGTTAGCCTCTGTGGCTTCTAGACGCCGACAGTAACGTTAATATTGCCGTTGCTTAGCAGCAGTGTTCTTCACGACTTAACCACTTGAACGCCAAGCATATCGTGTACACGACTTCCCATGTTGTAAACACCAGCTCACGAGTTTCATTTGAAGGCACCATCAGTATCGGCCCGATATCAGATCCAGTATCCGTGCATTCCTAATTTCAAGAAGCTAGTAACTTCTGTTATCTAACATTAACATTTACATCCTACTGCACCTTATTTTCAGATATATTATTTCTTATGATTTATTAACTGCACTACTGATACATGTGCAATATAAGTGCTCTTAATACTGTGCAATAACTCACTGCCTTGATTGTACTGTGTACTGCCTTGACCCTATTGTAATTGTATTATTGTATCATAGGTCAACATTTCTAGTTATATATATATATATATATTTACTTATTTTATAGTAGTTTAGGTTAAGCTTGTATTGAACAATGTTTTATCTGATCTTTTATACTGTATGTTATGTGTGATTGCAACATCAGGACTGCTTCAAATTTCTCTGTGTAGTGACAATAAAGGAATTTTGAACTTTTGTTTCAGATTAACAGGTTTGTCAGGAGAAACCTGCCCTTCACAACATTTCACAATAAGAGAGTAAGGAAGGCTTCTCTAGCTACACTATATGGGCCATTGTTAGTCAGGTATTTATTGAGTGCTGTAACTGTGTACGTAGCACTGTCAGGTACCAAAAGCTGACACACTTTTTACTTATTCTTTCATCAGACTGTTTTACCATTTTTAGACTGTATTTCATTTAGGCAAATTTGAGCGGCTGCTTCTGTAGACAACATGTGATAATTTTGGATTATTTTTTGTAAACCATGTTTGTATTTCTAAAAGACAAATATATAGAAAATAATTTTTTCAGTATCAATACCAAAACTCGGCTAATGTATCAACACTATTATAAACAAGAAAATCAAATGATATCCAGCCCTAGTTTTTTGTGTTTCATCACCCTCAATATTGTTATATTTTACAGTATATATATATATATTATATTATATTTTCGTTCTGAAAAGTTACAAAATAAAATGATGAATCATTGTTGTTTAACGTGGTTTTATGGCAATTATGAGACATCACAATAACTTTTTCATAGTTAGGGAAATGCGAAGTCAATTGATGATTAAGTCGAATGACAGAATCAAAAACAATTATATTTAAATAAATGATAATTTCCATCATTTACAGAGCAAAAAGGAGAAACATAAGCTGGTTCCAGCTAGTTCTAGTATCAATACCAAAAAACTTGGTTAATGTATCAACACTATTGTAAACAAAAAAATCAAATGATTTCTTATTGACATTAACTATGTTAATGTAATATTAGTGTGGTAGTTTTCATGTTTTTATATTTGATATATATTTATTTATATTGTGTATATATATATTTTCTTTCTTTCTTTTTTCTTTCTGCAACGTTGCAAAATAAAATGATGAATCATTGTTGTTTAACGTGGTTTTATGGATTTTATCAGACATCACAATAATTATTTCATAGTTAGGGAAATGCGAAGACAATTGATTGATTAAGTCGAATGACAGAATCAAAAACAATTTGTATATTTGAATGATAATTTCCGTCATTAACAGAGCAAAAAGGAGAAACATAACCTGGTTCCAGCTTCTTAAATGTGAGGTGGTGTTGGTGATTATGGTGATTATGGTGATTAAGGTGATTAAGGTGATTATGGTGATTATGGTGATTATGGTGATCATGGTGATCATGGTGATGTGCATTGATGTGTCCAGGTGAACTCACTGTGCTCCTTGAAGACGAGCAGCACACAGGTGAGGATCTTCATGACCTCGGCCACCACCACAGCTGAGGAGGCCAGGTACCGCGGGCCCTCGGCCTGCAGGGTGCGGGAGTACCGCATGGTGAGAACCAGGGATGTGGTCTGGAACACCAGCACGCCCAGAGACAGGTACTTCAGCCGGGAGGAGGCCATGGTCACCGTCGTGACCTCTGGTTTGACCTCTGGTCCACTGGTCGGTGTGAGGCTGGGCACAGAAGAGGTCAATAAAGAAACAGTCCAGGTAGTTCTGATTTGGGTGTATAAATACAGAAGCACAGAGAGGAGTGGAGGAAGACTTTTAGAAAACAGAAAGAGGATTTTACTCACAGACCTGCTCACCTTTCTACCTTTCCTTCAATGTTGCTTTAAAAGCAGCTTCACAGTCTTTAGGGTTTATTAAACCTCAGGTCCTGTGTGTTCTCAGCAGCTCTCCCTCAGTCAGACAGACAGACAGACAGACAGACAGACCAGGTACTGGACCCAGCTGTCACAACAGCAGCACTTGGAGTCCAGCGTCCATTGACCCAAGCTGGTAAACTGCAGGTTATCTTCTCAGAGTCTCCACACCGGCGGTCCACACGTTCAGCGCCATGACGGAGGAACCAGCCGCCGAAGGAAAGAGTAAATTATACCGAGAGAGTCCACAGAGGGAAAAGGAATCTCATGCATGTAAGTAGAATCCGGGTTTACTTCCGTGTACAGATTTCTTCCTCGTCTATTTGTCGAAGCTTCCTGTGCGACCCAGCGACCCCTGCTGGACCGGAAACACACTGCACCACTCTGATTTATTATATATACAGCAAGGAAATAAATAAATAAATAATTATTCTACATAGTTAATTCAACAGCTTGAAATATATAAATACATGTATTTATTTATTTATTTATTTATTTAATTATTTACTTATTTATTTAACTATGAATTTATTTATTTAAAGCTGTAAAAAGAACTATGTGGAATAATATAATAATAATAATAAAATCTGTGGAATAACAAAGCATGGTGAGTAATAATTACACATTTATGATAAATAAATAATTATTTTTGAATGTAGCAAAGTGGTGAAACACACTATGTGTCAAGTTATTCAATGAAAATGCTGATATTTAAATATGTTTAATGGTGAAAAATAAAAAGATTTTGTTGTTTTTAAGTAAATATAATAGAAATTTTAAGTAAATAAAATAATAAATAAATAATAAAAATATGTGGAATAACAAAGCACTGTGAATAATAATTATACATTTATGGCCAAGGTCACACGAAATAATTGTTTTTAAATGGAAACATCATTAAACATCCGGGAGTAAGTATGGAAACACACTATGTGTCAAGTAATTCAATGAAAATGCTGAAATTTAAATATGTATATGGTGCAAAAAGCCAAAGGATGTGTTTCTGTACTGTAGTCATGTATTAAACTGTAACTTTTATGTTGTTATTAAGTTTTTGCTGTTTTGTTTTTTGTCTGTTATTTGTCCTTTTATGTGTGGGCCCGTGGGCCATGACAAAAATGGGAACGGACACAAAACGCCAAATAATATAAAGTATTTATTATAACAAATAATATGAATTAAGAATCAAATGTAGTTATGGAGTGTGTTAGTCAGTGAAATCAGTAGTGTCAATGTGGGTGTGCTTGAATAATGTAGTGTGAGGTGTTGTGAAGTAAAATGTCCAACAGAAGCTAAGCAAAGCATGAGTGGTTGCAGGCAGCCGGCAGGGAGAGAGAGAGCGACGCACGGAAAGCCGGCCTTTATATCCTGTGGAGCACCGGGCCCAGGTGCTCCAGATCTGCCAGGGATTCCAATCAGGACCTTAAATACAACACAGGGACGTCACTGATACATCACATCTGCAGACAAGCAGGGGCCGTCGCACCAAGTTCACACCAAATAATGTTTTTAAATGGAAAAATCATTTAACATCCAGTAGTGAGTGGAAACACACTATGTGTCAAGTATTTCAATGGAAATGCTGAAATTTAAATATGTATATGGTGCAAAAAGCCAAAGCATGTGTTTCTGTACTGTAGTAATGTATTAAACTGTAATTTTTATGTTGTTTTTTTGTTGTTTTTGCTGTTTTGATTTTTTGTCTGTTATTTGTCCTTTTATGTGTGAAACTTTTATTCTGCTATCATGGACAGGATTCGCTCAGAAAAGATATTTTAAATCTCAATGGGACAATCCTGCATTAATAAAGGTTAAATAAAATTAAAAAATTAAAAAAAAATCAATATCCTAACACTGAAACACTGAAACACTGGCTGAAACTAAACCAAGCCTGTGATCACTGATTTCTGATTGGGAACATACATATGTAAATTGATTGTAATGTACGATGTAGTATTTTGTGATTTTATGTATGATATGGTATTATGTATTTTTATTTATTCTTAAAAGCCTAATCAGGGACAAGGACTGAAAATAAGCTACGGCTAGAAGTCCTATATACATTGCATTGGTTGCAATTTAATTAAGTGTAACAATGCCAACGCTGTCCATGATATTAGCGGGACTGAGTAGGTAAGGCTGAACCACCGAACCAAACACATTTGATATTAAGTATCAGAAGGATACAGATTTATAGAAGGATATAAACTATTAAAACCAACCCTGAAAGGCAAATCATTATCAGTTCAATACTGGTGTTATTTTTTCGGTAAAATACAACCTGCAATTATCCATCAAACCTGTATTGTGTACCCTGAGGAAGCTGAGTAAAATTCATTGATGGGAACAAAAAAAACTTCCACCTGTTTGCATTCTATACTAATCTGTGTCATACTTTCATTTTCCACGTGAAACCATTATAAAACTATTTCTATGTCTGAACTTGTGGACAAATACACAGTCTATTTAAAAAAAAAAAGAAATAAGTGCAAAAGTCTATGAAGATCTGGGCTTTATTTCAGTAAGCACATTTGGTTGATCATTTGGTTTTTTGACAAAAGACAATTATTTTTCATCAGTTTTAGTTCTTCTAACTTATACAAACATGGTGACATCTACTTCATATTACATGTATATTATAGGCTATTTGGTTAACAGAGGAAAGTACAATAATAAAAAAAAACATTTATATACAGAAAATAGACACATGGCCTTGCATATGAACGGGAGCTGACATGCTCAATCTTTAATAAAAAATGCTGACTGACACCTCAATGTACAGTAGGTGTGTTTTGTGAAACTGCAGGGACTTCATAGGTACAGAGACAAAGGCCCTGAAGTGACAGGTACTGGGAATATTGGTGAATTATTTGGTTTGTTCACACAGATACTTGCAGTAGTAATTCAAATAATTTCTTGGTATCTGATGTTTGTGTCCAACTTTAGTCTTTTATAGATCAAAACAAGGGCAACAAGTGATACAAATTTGGACACAATGTATATTTTTGGCAAAAAAATAATAATTTGGTCTTAGAGACACTGATGTTCTAATTTTGAAGTTTCAAAAATAAAACAGTGAATGATTGTCTGTGTCTACAGAGCAGTCACACAAAGCTATGATCAACTTTAAAGAAGGAAGACAAAAAAATACTTTTATCAAACCTCACTCCCCTCCAGACTTGGTTTATGAATCATTACAATTAAAAAGGTGCAGAGATACACTGATTGTAGTTAAGCAAAAAAGGCAAAACTGGTTAAATGATTTTGGAAGAGAAAAGCAAGGAGGCAGTTTAAAAGTAAAAACATGCACCTCTGTAACATTCAGAATCAAGAAGTGCGAACAGATTTCATATAAAAAAACAGAAACAGACGTTTTAAAGTCAACATGTCTTTGCCAAAACGAGCTCAGTAATAACAAGCAGAATGTGCTGTAAGTCTATGTACATTTCAACATACTAAAAACTAATGTATGTTTTTGCATAAAGTTTGTCAAGCTTAATTAATCCCTCAACAACACATGAAATATAGTGGCAAGACACGGAACAACTGCATCCACATGAACTTTCTTTCTGTAACAGCCTTCAAAACATACACTGTCCTCACTGCACCTACAGCATTTACTGAACCTTCTGTGTGTTCAGACACTTGATGGGAAACATCTATCAACTGTAATCAATGCAGTAAACACATTTAAGTTGTTAGAGCCATTTAGTAACAAGATGCATCTGTGTGCATTTCTATATAATCTGTAATTTACTTGTCTTTCTAGTCATGCAACAGCATTTTGTTAAATTCCCCCTTTAGCACATAAAAAAAACAATGCATGAATAAAAAAAACATTAAAGGCAACAACTAGGTAGTTTTGCTAAATTAAAGCATCAACTGAATTTGACCCTTTGTGTTAAAAAAAGTAGAATGAATGGTTGCGACGACGAGTTAGTATTGGCAGGCTTATAACATGAAACAACACATAGCATATAGCAGAAAGAAATGACCAAAACAGACAATATCAACACAGAACGTCCTCAGTGTCCATCTCAACAGTCTGTTTTTCTGATTCAATACCAGCCGGCCGCCATCTGGTCGGCACTTCCTCGTTGATCCCTCAATAAACAGTTTGTGTTTGGGCGCCGAAGGCCGAAAAAGAAAAGTCTCGACTTCTCCGACAGAGAGCAGAGGATGCTCGGCTGGGATCACAGGAACTACGTGGACAGCTAACTGCACGTTTTTTGGTATTGAGAACATTTGATATCTAGCTGATAATACTCAATGACGTTGTAGAAACTATACAAACAGATTTCTTAAGTGCAAAGAGGAGAAAAAAAACATAAAAGGGGAAGTGACTGATTATTATAACGAAGAACAAAAAGAGAATTAACGTGAGAAAAGCATCGTATGAGTTACCGTGTTGTTATTCAACTACACAGAACCCCAAAGTCAGTCTGTTTATGCTTTCCTCGGGCCGGCCTACGCAAAAACCTGCATGTTACCGAGCTGAGGCTGCTGAGAGGTCTGCTGCATCTGCTGCGACTGCGGCTGCAGCTGCACCTGCTCTGGAATGTGTGTGTGGTGTGACGACGGCAGTGCGTGGTGGGGGTTCCCCAGAGGGGTGGGGCTGGTGGTGACGTCAGACCAGTCCGAGTTGGAGTGTGGCGAAGAGGACGACCAAGGGTCCGGGGACTCGGGTGAAGGGGTGAGATACGGGTGCTCGCTGGGTGGGTGGGCAGAGTGGCCGGGGGTGGTGCCCTCCGAGCCGGTGGTGGTGTAACTGTGCTGGGAGGGGGGAGTGGGGTACTTATCCACGGGGCTCTGCATGGGCGGGTAGGAGGCCAGCGGCCGAGACTGGCCCTCGATCCCCCCGTGGCCTCCGTGGCTGACGGTGTGGGGGTGCTGCAGGGCGTGGGAGAGCCCGTGCGCCATGCTCCTCTGCTCAGGCATCTGGTACATCATACCGGAGCATCGGAGGTGGCCTGGCCCCTGCTGGGAGTGACCCTGATTCTGGGTCTGCCCTTGGGACTGCGTGACCTGTACCTGCCCCGGCTGCGGCTGCTTCAGCATGGCCTGGCCTCCTCCGGGGGCCATCATCTGGAACGTGACGATGGGCGGCAGCTGCTCTCTGCTCATGGTGACATTCATAGGAGTCAGCATCTGGCCCTGGCCGTGGTGTTGACCCATGCCCGGGTGAGATCCCCCCATCTGGTGCGGCACCAGGCCGAACATGTGGCCGCTGTAGCCGTGCTTTGTCATGCCCACCCAGCCCTGCTGCTGTCCCAGCATGTGGCTGACGGGGGGCAGCATCGGTCTGGAGGTGGGGCTGCTCAGGAGGGGAGGGGAGTTTGCCGTGGTGGAGACGGCGCCGGACACGTCGGCCGTGTACGAGTGCGGCGATTCCAGGGAGTCAACAGGTGACATGGTGACAGAACTCTCTGGAAGTCCTCCCGCTGCCTTGACGCCATTCGCGTTCCCTCCTCCCGTACCTCCTCCATTATTTCCTCCTCCCGCTCCGGCGCCCACGACCGGCCCCTCTCCTCCAGCGGGCTTCTTCCTTCTCTTCGCCTTCATGTCTTTCAGCTCCTTAGCTCCCCCGCCAACGCCTCCCACCTTCGCTCCACCTCCGCCCCTCCTGCTCTTCTTCCCCTGCGGCCCGGGGCGCATGCCGATGAAGCCCGCTCCGTTGGCCCCGCACATAACGGAGGAGTTTCCTCCACCCATGTGGTTGGGGCCGTTGTGTGGACTGTGAACCAAATTGTACTGGTCCAGCAGCCGCACTATGTCGTGATGCATGCGTTCTTGAGCGGTGTCGCGCGGCAGCCGATCCAGGTGATCGGTGATGTCACGGTTGGAGTAGTGGTCAAGGAGAACCTGAGCCGCCTCAAAGCTGCCTTCTCTGGCCGCAAGAAACAGTGGAGTCTCCTCCTGAAGGAAACACAGCAAGCAGACAGTTTTTAATACAGATTAAACAACTTTGTACATTTGTTTCAGTACACTTTCCTCCAGATACTTCATGACTTATACTTTTGTAGTTTTGTAATGAGTAACTTTAACGTTTACTTGAGTGATTTCATCAGCACACAAACAACAACAATGGTTTGAAATAGCATAAATGAAAACACGAGAACCGACCTTATTGTCTTGCATGTCACGGTTGGCTCCATTCTTTAAAAGCACAAGAGTGGCCTCCACATTATTAACAGCAGCTGCCCAGTGCAGAGCTGATTTGCCTAAAATGTTGGGACAGTGAGAAAAGACAAAGAAGCACATCTATATTAACCAGAATGAAATTATTACAATTTAGTTTTTCTGTTACATTCAATTCATAACTATTTTTCTGTAACTAATCAGAGTTGTTCTAGCCTTAAATTAAGGGTGCTGCGATCGATCGGCCACCGACCTTTATCAGCTGATATTCGTTCTAAATAGTTTGATCAGTGTTCTCTATAAAGGATGTCATATGTCGCAAAACATGCAAGACATTTTCTCTATGCGCCGCTAAAATGCTCTCACTGGAGTTGTGAGCAAAAGCCCCTTTTACACAGCCTGTTCAGGGCTGTGTTGTTGCTCCGTCTCTAAGCCGGCAGCGGAGGTAGTTACAGAGCCGAATCGACGTCCATGTAAAAAGGACAGCCGGCATGGCGGGACTACAGACACACACCAGACGCCGACGCTGTTGTGTTACACGGCACGCCGGCATGCGGTTTAAAATCACACACTGGGGCAGCATTATGCCGGCTTTGTTTGGTTCAGTGTAAAAAGCAAAGCCGGTGTAATGAGAGGTCTCCTTTACAGCAGTATTGCAAGATCTCTGTATAAAAGGGGCTGATGAGAGAAAGTGGAATATGTTGCAGATGTTGCCTGCCAATAAATAAACAGTTGTCAATTCATGATACTTTCTTATCTCTTAATTTGAATACCTAATATACATGTTAAGAATACTTGAATAAATAAATAGTGCTACACAATAAACAGAAGGCTTGAAATAGACCCCGTGAACAGTGACCGATATCAGCCCCAAAAATCCTGATCGGAGCACCCTTATCTTAAATGTTACCATCTAACTAAAGCTTAAGATAAGATAAGATAGAATTTTATTAATCCTGAAGGAAATTCTTTCTTCTGAAGCAAACAATACAGTGTCTTAAGGTTTACTACCATGAACACGTCCAACTTGCTTGGATGGATCTAATAAGCTTGTCCTGCTTACCTACTGTACTAGCATGATTCCTCATACTAATACTTTCGTTTCAATATGATATTGAAAAGCAATATTCAACAGCAGAATATATTGTAATCCAAATAACTGCATACATGATATACTGTAATTCATAGACCAGACTTAGAGTACAAAAATAAGACATTCCACAGTAAGAGAAAATATATGAAAAGATTGCTGACCGTGGTCGTCTACAGCGTTGATGTCAGCGTGGCAGTGGATCAGCTCTTCCACCATGCCCTCCACAGCTAGCCTGGCTGCCAGGACCAGCGGAGTCGTGCCGTCATTCATCCGGGAATCCAGTTCTGTTGCACGGTTACGGATCAGAATCTGAGAGGAGACAAAGAAACAGACACATGAGGTATGAAGAACTAGAATTACATCATCGCCTCGCGCTTGTATGCCTCATCCATGTCTGTCCAAAATGTCATCACTTCATCATTTTATCTTGTTAGACATTTGTGTTAAATTGTCATAATTAGCATATGAATTCTTGAGTTATGGCGAAAACTGTGTTTTGTTACAGTGACCTTTGACCACCAAATTCAAATCAGTTCATCCTTGAGTCCAAGTGGACGTTTGCGCCAAACTTGGAGAAACTCCCTCCAGGCGTCCCTGAGATATCGCGTTCACAACGACGAACGGACGGACATCTCGAAAACATAATGCCTCCGGCCACAGCGGTCGCCACCGCGGAGGCATAAAAATACATGACTGTTGATAGTGATGCAGATTTCACCATTAAATAGTTTCTAACCGATTCTGATCAAACGGTTGTCTCACCTGGAAGACTCCCTGGGCGTCAGCCGCCACGGCAGCATGCAGCGGAGTTCTGCCCATGTTGTCGTGGGCGTTGGGATCAGCTCCGGCGTCCAGCAGTCTCTTAGCAGCATCGGCCCTGGCGTAGCGGGCAGCCAGGTGGAGCGCCGTTTCTCCCGTACGGTCAGTCTGAGCCATCAGAGAAGCACCCTGAGCGATGAGGTCCGAGATGACGCTCGGTCCTGGTTCATCGCCTCCACTCTCTTCCTCCTCCTCTCCGTGCAGGCTGCAGTCCGGGCCTCCGCCATTACGCAGCGATGCCAACATCAGTGGGGTGAAGCCGTCTGAGAGAAAAAGAAATTCATTGTTTTAGAAGTTCTTGAAAACTAATCAGATCTAGAAGTTTAGAAGTTGTTTTTTCTCACCAGGTCCCTTGACGTTAACATCCAGACAGTCGGCGTCCAGGTCGGCCTGCGGGGGGGTGAGGGAGATGTCAGCAGCCTTGCGATGTTGCAGGGTCCACTCCCTTCGGTCAACACCTCCATCCATAGCGATGGGCAGCAGGGGTTTGTCTTCAGTCTATAAAAAGCAACAGAACTTGAAACAACAACCCAAAACCTTTCCTCGTGTTCCAAACATTCTTCACCCGATTTCATTTAAACTACTCCGATCCATCATTCTGTTTTCTTTCTCAATTCACTTACTCTTGGTTTCTTGGATGGTACGTCGTCTTCCAGCCATCGCTGACTCTGACCTCCATCAATCATGGCTCCATCCTGGCTCTTGAAATTCCTGATAGGAGAATAAAAGTTTAAGCGACAGTAACATTTTGTTCTGCTTATATTTATTCCAGGACACAGCTGCCGGCCATATTATCTACCCAATACCGAGTGTTTCTGCTGCTGTTTACATTCCTAAAAAATGCACTATAGGAATGCACTACTGTTTTTGTTTTGTCATGTTTTTCTTGTGTAGCATAAATGGACTAGGCTACAACTACACTTTGTTGTGCAACCCTGTGTTGCACAATGACAATAAATGATCCCGGGGCAAATTTTTTCAAGACCGTAGTCTCGATAAGCTTCGACGTTAACGGTTGTGCTATTGGAGAAATTCAGAAAATTTCTTTCCTATTTATTTAGGCAACATAAACGTTATCTTGCACCTTTGATCTCACAAACTCTGTTTCTAATTTGTAATAAGATTAAAACATTCGTCAATGATGCATTTTCTGATCCAGAGGAGAGATCTCTCTCTAAGCCTGTCGTCTGTGTGCGAGTGTCGGGGTGGAGACGGAGACCCTGCTCTTAGCGACAATGGCGGAGAGAATAAAACGGTCGAATGCTCATTGCCAAAAGCGCAACAAGTCTTTTGCTTATAAGGGCGGAAACACGAGCAATCTGTCAAAACATCTTACCAAAGTGCATCAGATGCAGGTGGAGAAATGCACCGTTTGACAGACTAGTTCGTAGTTCATCCCTCGTTGCCCCACCCACCATCATCACATTATAGTTTATAATAGTGATTTGCTCAAAACATGACCGTTTCTTATACTATAAATAATTATTTCTTTTATTCCTTTTACATTTTAATCATCACATTATAGATGATTTGTTCAAATCAATGCTGTTGCAGTTGCTACTCAAATGTTAATTTATATACAGTACATATGACAAAAAAAAGCGATGTTAATTCTGTTATTAATTTGTTGAATTTTTTTCTCTTTAAAAAAACCCAAAATAACTGTTAAGAGTACCGTTAAAGTACCGGATCGATAAGCAGTATCGGTGAGATTATTAGTAGCGTTAAAATCTTAATGATACCCATCCCTGTCTGTAACACAAGCTGTTGGTGTGTATATCCACTCACTTCATGTCAAAGTCATCCTGTCCAACAGGTTCTCTCCTTTTGTCATTCTTATTGGCCAAGAAACCATCAGGCAGCCACAGGCCGCCATGTTTGTGCTTCCTCTTGGCTGCTAGCATCCCCAGCACCAGGATGAGCAGAATAATGACCACCGCCACTCCAACCAGGTACATCAGAGGCGTCGAAACTGTGGTTTCACTTGTCGGCTCACCTGGAGGAAACGAAGACAAGTCTAATACCAGTTGTTTTGTCTTAATTTGATTTAGGTTTTTACCTACAAACAAGCCATTAACTGTTGAATGACTTACTGTCAACAGATACCAGAGGGTAAGGCAGCTCAGCCTTGATGTGTGCTGCTGCAAGGAATGACGCAGCCTCATTAGTGTTGGAGAAACAGTGGACAGAACTCTGGGAACATTCACGGTTATCGAGTTCCAGGTGCACCACAGATCTGCGCAGACATGTGAAAATAAAAAAAGACTGTTAATGACACGCAGTTCATTCGTTTCAAGCTACTGAGTGTGATAAGATCCACATCATGAACTATCCTTACCCAATAACCTCCCTCTCCAGCTCCCGCTTGCTTCTCCTCCTCTGTGTTTGCCGTCCGTGCTCCTCCCCATAGTACGGGTACACCATTGGCTCCTTATTCTTATCCAGCTTCACCTGCATGTTGGTGTGCAGCAGGGCTCCCAGGGAGCGCAAGAAGCCCCTCAAGTCTCCGAGCAGCTCCTTCGGCTGCAGCCGGACTACGATGACCAGCGTGCCATCTATCACTTTGGGTGGAGTGTCGCCGGAGCAGTCCAGGCCGTCCCAGCCACAAGCCTCCGTGTAGCAGCTCTGGTCACAGTTGCCGTTCCCAAAGTGGTCTGCGCAGTACTTGTCATACCTGAAAATACACAGGAGGGTTGATGTTGATTTGGCTTCAAAATGTTTCGGACTTTATATGTAACTGCGACAGCAATAAAGAGAAGGGTCACATACTTGCAGGACAGCGGGGCTTCCTGGCACTCAAAGCTGTCAAAGAGGCACCCAGGGTTGTCACACTCCTTATCACAACGGTTATTCTTAAAGAGGTCCCAGCAGGCAACACCGGCGGTGCAGTTAACCCAAGGCTGCTCCCAGTTGAGCGAGCAGTCGCCTCCATCCCACTGACATTCGTGGTTGTTACACTGACCGTCACACACTTTATCCCCTGAATGCTCCTCACACTGCAGGTAGGGGCAGGTTGGAGTGCGTTGTATGAGTGGTTTGTTCTCACAGTATTGTCCGGAGAAGTACATTGGACAGCGGCAGCTGAACAGGTATGGGTTGGACGGGTCTTTGATGCAGGTTCCTCCATTCTTGCAGTTCCACGGACATCTCTGATCATTCTCACAGTGTGCTCCACCGAAGCCTGGCTGGCACCGGCAGTACAGGTGGCCAACTGGTGACTCCACACAGCGACCTCCATTCTGGCAGCGCAGCTTTGCACAACTGTAGCCTTCTATTTCACCACAGTTGAACCCAGTAAAGCCCTATAAAACATGACAGGTTGTTAATCGTAATATAGTCATTTTAAAAAGATAGGCTCGGTTACACATTTGTTGGACAATAAGACTTTGCAGCTGACGTTTAATTAAACAAACTACTGTAACTAATATACATCTAGGATCTCCTACAAATCTACTATACCTGAGCCATGGTGTGGCCCTCTGAAGCAAGCATGAGAATAAGAGAGGGAGCAAGAAGTTAGTGGAGAGAAAAACAAGAATTTAGTGTGAAGAGATTCTTGTTGTAGTATGAGAGCAAAAGAAAGGAAAACACTGAGGTAGTAATGTCAGCCACATGTCCATCTTCTGAAGTCACTCAGTATATCTATATACAATTAATAACTTCTGAAATGAAAGAAAAAGATCCAATATCTCTCTCAGACGTTGTGTTAAAAAGTAATTATATATTTAGCATAGTTCACAGTCAGCTGTGTTACTTATTAACTAAAGTTGATATTCACTGTTTGATAGTGGGAGTCTGGAGGGATGTGCGGTAGCCAATAGGCTCATGAGAATATATCAAGAAAATGGAGGAACATCACTGGTATGGATTTTTTTGTTGATAAATTGTAACACACACAGTCCTGCCAAAATAAGTGTTTTGTTTTCTCACACCACAGCCGGCTATGGCTCTCTTTTTTCAGAAACACCACTTTGAATCCGGCTCACATTGTGAACTTTGTGGCATATGCGCAAAAATCAAAACACAGAACAAAAAGCAAAATGATGCATATATTAGTTATTTGTCTCTTTCAATAGTTATTTGAAAGATTGATGAACACAGCACTGTCAATTAAGACTTTAAAGGTAGGGTTGGTTAAGATTTTGGAAACATTTTTTGTTATGTTAGTTGAAATTCTCATTATATCCCGACAGCAATCAATAAATCAAATGCTCTGACCAAAACAAAAACAAAATCCGGAATCTGAGGCTGTCGCAGGACTGTAATAAACCCGTCCAATCATTACTGATAGCTACTTTCATTGGAAAAGAGTTGGCAACACTGGGCTGGGTTTTTCGGTTGGACCATTTTTAAAAATGTGACGTACTCTTGCTAGTTTCTCAAGGTCACCCACCCTGCCTTTAATGTAAAAACAGTCTGTTTGCACAGAGAAATTAATAGAAAATGTATTATTCAGCAAGTGAGCACAAAAGATAAGAATCCATTGAAACCACGTTATCTTCTGCTACCAGAAAAGGGCTGGCATTAAAAAGAAACTTACAGGAACACAGGAGCAGGTGTAGCCATGTACTGAGCTCATGTTCATAGAGCAGATGCCACCGTTGTGGCACGGCTTAGACAGACACAGATCCACCATGGACTCACAATGACGACCTGGAAGAGAAATAATAATTAACAACTAAAAACATTTACATTATTGAAACAACATAAAAACACTGATGCTTTGCTGGTTTTCTAACATACAAAATGACTAAATATGGTGCTCTTATGTCTATTTGAGCGGCTAATACGAACATACCCGTGTATCCAAGGCGACAGCGACACTGGTAGTCGTTGACCAGCTGCACACAGTCGAGGCTGCCGAGGGCGTGGCAGGGCCCGGACAGACATTCATTGAGATCCCCCTCACAGTGTTCCCCAACGAATCCCGGAGGGCAGGAGCATGCGTAACGGCCCACACCGTCCACACACTGTCCTCCATTCAGACAGCGAGGTTCAAAGGAGCCGGGCTTGGGGGCACAGTCATCATCGTTCACTTCACATTGGAGCCCTACAGAGCAGTGAACAGACGGATGTCACTGTACGTATCAAGTGAAGCACTGAAGCTGCTTTATGAATGTTTACAGGACAGTTTTAATCGCCCTGTGTGTGTACATACAGTATGTAATGTGCAGACTTACCATGTGCTCCAGGTGGGCAGGCGCAGGTGAAGCGGTTGATGAGGTTGATACAGGTTCCTCCATGGAGGCAGGGCCTGGAGTGGCATTCATCTACATCATACTCACAGTTCACCCCCTGGTAGCCTAGTTTACACTGGAGCAATGAAACAAGAGACAGAGGTCAGCTCATTTTGTGCTTTGGGAAAGTTGCTGCTAGTTTGGTATCAACAGACAACTTGAAACATAAAAGCTTTCAAGGGTGACTTTGGTATTTTTTCAAACTGGACCCCATTTTATCGTGTTTTTGTGTCGAAGTGACAAATGAAACTGGTCCAGTATTGAGGGAGAACGCTGCAGACAGCAGCTGCTAAATGGGCTGTAATGTAATCGCTCCGGGCAACTCCTCACCGTCAATGTATGCGCATTAAAAGTGCTTGTTTTTGCCACCAACAGGCTCAGATTGTTATTATAAGTGTCTTGAGAACATTATGGAAAGAACCCTACAGAGAAATACAACCTTTTTCTTTACCTTTCGCTTGGTCCGGTCTGTTTGTTATTGTGTATCTCGCTCAGAGAAGTCTCGTTCTGAAATCTCACGTCACATCCACATTGTTTAAATCAGCTAAATATTCAGCCATGACATTGGAAATCTTTTAGATAACACTAAGCTACGCTTTCTGTACTCCATCACTACAAAATCTGACAACACCGCGGCACTCCCCTCTCCAACTCTCACTCACGTTTCCACTGTTTTCTTCTGGCAACAAGTCACATGACACAATAACAAAGAAAAAGCAAAGGGAAAGGAAAAGTTTTTCATTTCTCTGTAGGGTCCTTTCCATAATGTTGTCAGACACTTAGGCCCTGACACACCAAGCTGATGGTCAGCCATCAGACAGTTTTGGGCCGTCAGTGAGCGCCCGTCGGCCTAGTTTTTGTGGTGTGTCCCGCACCGTCGGCTCTAGGCCGATTGAGCATGTTGTATCGGCAGTGGAGCCCGTCGAGAGAGAAATCACTCTGATTGGCTGTTCAGCTTAAGCGCATCAGTGCACAAGAAGAGAAACGGAAGTGAGGAAAGCAAGCAAATGAGTAAAGTCAAGAGAGCAAACACAGGAGGCTCTTCTCATTTTCCATCTTCATCTCATCTGATCGTTCCAACACACAGATATTTTCACGACATGGCCGTCTGGAATGAAGCTAAGCGGTGAGTGAGAGTGGTGTGAAAATGGTCGGCAAACGCCGCTTTATTTCATGTACGTATCATAACAACGGCTTGTATATCCACCGCCCTCGGTCTTCCGGTTTCCCTTTTTGAATGACGAATACAGACTACTGCCGCCTGCTGGTGGACGTACATTGACAGCAAGAAGTTGGACCAATTTCCAAAATTTTGTCCCCATTACTTAGACACAAAAACATGGGAAAATAGAATCCAGGTTGAAAAATACCCAAGTTACCCATTAAAACCTACAAACCAAGCACACCTACAACACCAACAAACACACACATACACAGACAGCTGAGAATTTACTTACTATACACTCGTATGTGCCCTGATAGTCCTTGCATGTAGCTCCGTTGCGACAAGGGTTTGACTGGCACTCATCGACCATCTCTCCACAGTAGCTGCCCGTGTATCCTGGCTGGCACTGACACTGGTGGGAATTTCCCACATTCACGCACCGCCCGGCGTACTTACACACATTTTCAACTTCCAGACCTACGGTAGTTTGATAAAGGAGGAGCATATAGTGAATAAACAATATGAAGATATGCAATTATTGCTTATTTTAAGATTCTGTATGATGAAACCTTGTGCAGGAAACTAAATTATCTTTGTCTGACTACAGTTAACAACATTTAAAGTTTGTTTAGCTACAATGTAAATTCATCGTTACTGCATTGGGGATGATATCTGCCATTATCCTAATTATAAATAATGTGCTGTTTGTCGTTGAGATAACAACCCAACTGAAGCAGTTCCTCACCATTCCTGGCAGCAAAGTCCTGGCAGGACATGTTCGGGACGTCACAATAAAGTCCCGTCCATCCCATTGTGCAGTGGCAGGTCCAGGAGGTCGATGTCTGAGAGCAGGAGCCGCCGTTGTGACAGCGCACCTGGCTGCAGAGGTTCACGAAGTTCTGCATACAAAAGACAAAAGGAGAGAGAGTTACAGCTTGCTGTAAATGTTACACAGACAGAAGGAGCTACACCACATTCAGCCACCTTCAAGAGTTAGATACTTTCAGTTGGGTGCATCTAACCTAACCATCTCTCTCATCAAGGTCATCAAGCCTTCTTCAGTGTGTGAGCACTCAGTTTTTTGGGTCAACTGGATTGATATAGACCAAAAATCACAAATTCTATACTTAGACCCTGGGTATTTTAGTTGTTATAAATGTTAGCAAATATTAAATTGCTAAGAACACATACGGCCAAGCTCACACACGTTAACTGCAGACCCATTCTGTACATTTGCAGTGACACGCAGACACTTTACCTGGCAGTTCTGTCCATTGTATCCCACGGGGCAGGTGCAGCGGTAGGCGCCCAGGCCGTCAGTGCAGGTGCCTCCATTTTTGCAGGGCTGAGAGTCGCACTCGTTCTGCTCGTACTCACAGAATGTCCCGTAAAAACCAGGACGGCAACGGCAAGAGAAGGTGTTGATGCCATCGATGCAAGTCCCATTATTCAGGCAAGAGCTGGAGGGAGGGAGGAAAAGAAAGTCGTGACTAATGACTGTCTAGAGTGCTGAGACATACTTTAAGAAAAGGTACGAATGAAGAGGCAGGACAAACAAACTTTAAAATCAACAAGAAAACAAAAAACACCTACTAATGTCATACATCTTAATACACAATCTGCAAGCACCACTGACTGATTCCCCCTCATATAAGGCATCTTTGGAAACAGTATTTATATTTTTGTTTCTCTAGACAGTCATCAAGTGCACCTAAAAAAGTCTTAAACTTCAACTTCAAGTCTTCTTGTACCCAATTCGGATATTTGTTTTAAACATAGTAATCATTCATTCCATCAGGTCATTGCAGGAGATACAGTAGAAATCACCCGGGATGAATTCATTGCTGAAGAACAGAACAATTAAGCTTTTATGGTTTTATGAATGGCTCACCTCTCAGTACATTCGGGGATGTTGCGTTCACACAAGATCCCATCAAAGCCCTGTCGGCACTCGCACACGAAGCTGTTGACGTAGTCCCGGCAGATGGCACCGTTCCTGCAGGGCTGGCTGGCACACTCGTCTACCTCAGTCTCACAGCGCTCCCCTTCAAAACCCGCACGGCAGTCACAGGAGAAACTCCCAACCTTGTCCACACAAGAGCCTCCATTCAAGCATGGGTCTACAGAGAGGAGAGGAGAGAGGGAAAAGAGGCTTTCCATGACCAAAAATTAAATTCAAATAACCGTCACTGAATGAACAATTCATCCAAGTTATCAATGAACAATCCAACAGCAGTCTGAAAAATCTGTTAAACAAATGCAGATTGTGTGGAAGCATGCTTCTCTTGTTTTAACAAGTTTGTTTGTCTGAGATATTTTTACATTGTGCATCGTTTTGTATCGTGTATGTGTAACTCAATATCTCAGGGGACTCTCTACGCTTCTTTCCACTAGGGCTTGAATATCTCCAGTCTCCAACGATATGTCAAAGAATATCACAGAGGCGTCATAATACATGGCTGTCATAAATGCAGAGGTGCAGCTTCCACTGGGTGCATACAGACACTAATAAGGTGACTGAATTAGTTGAAAGTGAGACTCACTAGGTGAGCAGTCGTCAATGTCTATCTGGCAGTTGTGCCCGCTGTATCCAGATTGACATCTACACATGTAGCTGCCCTGGCTGTTCACGCAGCGACCACCGTTTTTGCAGGGGTTCTTTTTGCATTCATCCACATCCTCTCTGCAGCGTGTACCTACACAATTGTAAGCAAACAAATATATTAGTACAGCATCAATCTAGCACTAATACATATTAGATATGACTTTGCACTCAGGCACACAGTCTCATAGTTATCTATCTCAGATCCATACAAACCAGGGCTGTCAAAGTTAACTCGATAATAATAAGTTAATGCAAATTCGTTTTAATGCCACTAATTTCTTTAACGCATTAATGTAACTTTTAGGTTGTAGCCGGATCACTTTTAAAGTTAGAGTTAAAAAAACTGGTATCATATGAAACTAGAAAATCTAAGGAATCCATTGGTACCAACCATGTCATACTAGCTTGTCGTGAAGGAGGTTAAATAACGCTCCACATTTACGCAAAACTTTGGCAAGGAAAAAATGGCATGGCCATTTTCAAAGGGGTCCCTTGACCTCTGATAAATATTTGAATCGATTGACAGCCCTAATAAAACTCAATCAGACAGACACATATGAACACAATATCTCACAGATACAAACATACCTTGCCAACCAGCAGGACATCGACAGGTGTAAGAGGTGTAGTCTGCAGATGGACGACACACTCCTCCCCTCTCACATGGATGAGAGGCACAGGGAACCTGTTCCACCTCACAGTGTTTACCTGTTTTGACACAGCACACATTTTAAAGAATGATAAAAAAACAAGCTACAAAGACTGCTATTGCATGCTAATAAGTGGATGCTGATATGGTGGAAAAGTGTTATCACTAACCTGTGAATGGCGGACTACATCGGCAGGAATAACTGTTGACTCCATCTATACAAACGCCGTGGTTCAGACATGGTTCAGATGCACATTCATCGACGTTCTTCTCACAGCTCACACCTAACGCGAGAGGAGGCGTGATTCAAATATTTCTTGTTAAAATTCATTGCTGTTTCCTCTAATGATTGCTAAGTTTTAGCATGTGCAATGCTGAAATATAATAATTAGTGCTATTACCTATGAATCCAGGTTGGCACAGACAGGTGTAGCCATTATGTCGGTCCAAACAGGTGCCATCATTTTGGCACGGACTGGGCTGGCACTCATCCTTTTCCTGCTCACACTGTTGTCCCACCCAGCCAGCTTCACACTCACAGCGATACCTTTACACAAAAGAAAGACCAGCACGAGTTTAATAAAATGAGAAATTAGCCACATAGTAATAATAACAGCAGCTCGTCTTTGGGCTAACTGAAGCATCAGTTCAAGAATGGCTATTAATTGGATTATTATATTATTGTATACACATAGTTGTGATGATCCTGCCGCCTTAATGTTCCGCAGACGGAAGAACCAATAAAATAAAACAACACGGGAAAATGATTTGGTTGTTGGCCCAACTGTTGCTTTGCCTAATGCAGTGGTTCCCAACCTTGGGTCCAGGTTGCCCATAGGGGGGCACCAAAGATCACAGGGGGTGTGTCAGGAATTGTCTGCTCTGAGGTTGTCAAAATTAGATTTGCTCATGTATAGCTGAAATCATAATAACACACTTACTGGATAATTTATACAAAAGTCTGCATATAAAACTATTTAAAAATATGTTCTTGCTATTAAGTAGCAAAATCTAACAAAATATTCAGATTAAATCCATATTTGTTGGCGTTTAGCCTTTCAAAAACTACATTTTTACTGCAGTCAAAAACCTATTTGCTCTCCTGCTTGACGCACACAAATGAAGGCCCGCACCTGTATTAACTGGGCGGTCTAACCGTAATCTAACAACACCATAAATTACATTTATTTAACTATAATAACAAAAAAACCTATTTGGTCTCTAACACTTTTATAGTAAAAAAAAAAATAATAATTAAAAATTAAAGTTGTTACATAAAGAAGATCATTTTATGTATCTGCATTCACTTAGTGAATCCATCAAGACGTCATCGCTTTATTTATGCTGATGAAACTGGCTGACTGACTGAGTTATATTCATTAAAGAAAGTTGATTTAATTAAAAAAAAAAAAAAAGTCTAACTCATTTAATACTTTTAATCATTTTATTCAAACCGAGGATTTTATTCGAGAATATGTAATTTTTTTTAGGGTGATAATGGCGGGGGGCTCAGCTTTTCTTAGATACAAGTAAAGGGGGGGCTTCAAAGAAAATAGGTTGGGAACCACTGGCCTAATGGATCTTTTAAGTTCCACTATATAACTGGTGAGTGTTTAGACTATATTTAAGCATGGGATTACGACAGATGGATCTCAGAGTAGTAGTATAAGGTTAACATACCCGTGTTGCTGTTCAATACATTCTCCGTGCACACAAGGCTGAGGAGCACAGTGGTCGGTCCCAGAGAGGCACAGAGGGCCGTGGGTGCTGGGTGGACACAGGCAGTGGAACCCGTTGACCTTGTCCACGCAGGTTCCCCCACTCATACATGGGTTGGAGTTACACTCGTTGATCTCCACGTCACATTTAACTCCTATTAGAGAGCAATTCAGAGTTCTTCATTATCCTGTTGCTTTCAGTAACAGCATCCAGATATTAGTTTGCAGTGCTTTTATCCTAGCCAAACGTACCTGTATATCCATGGGCGCACACACATTTGTACTCGTTAATGCCATCGTGGCACTCTCCGTACTCACAGGGGTTGCTGGCACAGTCGTCTTCATTGTTCTCACAGTTCACCCCTGAGTAGAAAAAATACAAATTCATATAGGGTAACAATAGTCAGGTTATATTCTTTATCCTTTTATCTGACTGTATGTTTGCTTAGATTTAAAAGTAGCACACTAAAAAAACACCCGGTCACATCGCTTTTGGTTGAAGTGAGTAAGCTTCACCTTGCATAAGAGGTGAAGCAGATCAAGTGGCTGTTCACTCATTTACCACAAGGGGGAGCAAGACTCCATACAAATGTAGTTCAGCAAGAAGTGAGAAATGTTAACAAAAACTTCTAATAAAGCAGAGGCCCGCTAGGACTCGAGTATGACATAAACCTATGAAACTAACATGAATACCATTAGAGGAACAAGTGTTGAAGTGGGAGGGAGAAAGAGAGAGGAACAGGATGAGAAACAGACAGAGGGAGAGAGATACAAAGAGAAAACTAGACAGAGAATAGAAAAAGGCACATCAGAGGAGGGGAAGTGAGGGCATGAAACCAGAAAGTGAGACCTGACAGGGTGACCTGACGGCAGTTTTTGTGACGTGAGGACAGCACAGACTCCAGTACCAGGCCTCGGGGTGGTACTGAACTGAGCCTATTAATCCACAGAGTAACGTGGGGTAGCACCACTCGACCAAGACTTGTGACTTCTGCACACACATGCACACGTAGAGTGCTCTACACTTTATACATCGAAAGCTATACAGGAAGCTATAGACTTGGGGGATGGGGGGGGGATGGGTGCTTTACATTCAACTCAAGCTCCACTCTTAAAACTTTTAAGGCCCACGAGAATCAATCACAAGAAAACTCTCAGGAGCTCTTTCTAATAAGATTATGTAGAGTTAATTTATTTATTCTTCAGTGAAAAGTGTCAAAGGAACAAGAACTTAGGGTTGGACAATATATCAATATTATATCAATGTTGTTGATATGAGACAATTCAATTTTAGAAATCAGAATATTGTAATATGGCATCATGTTGTCTTTTCCTGGTTTTAAAGGCTGTATTAAAGTAAAGTGATGTAATTTTCTGAACTTACCAGACTATTCTAGCTGTTCTATTTCTTTGCCTTTACCCACTCAGTCATTATATCCACATTACTGATGATTATTTATCAAAAATCTCATTGTGTAAATATTTTGTGAAAGCTCCAATGGTCAACCCTACAATATCGATATCGAGGTATTTGGTAAAAATGATTGCGATATTTGATCCACTGTGATATTTCAATCTGTAGGGTTACTATAGCAACCAGACGTCACGAAGAGCAGAGCTTTGCAAAAGAAGTGGCAGCACACGCTGTTTTTGAGCAGGAAGTGTCTGAGACGGAAGATAGAGAGTGTGCTGGCTTGTCAGGCAGATGAGAGACTGATGAGTAAGCACGTTAATCATTTTGATGATTACACTCATCTGTACATCAATGACATCGGCACCCACACCAGTCTGGCGACATGCTATCACCCTCTGTATTCTCATATAGCGGAAAGGTTATCGCAGTGAATAATGCTGCCCCCAAACATCTCATTATTCATGTACCACATCAAATGACACTTTTTCTTTGAAGAATTAATTCACATCTCACTATACAGACAATGCTTTTTGTAGCACACCTACCTGTGGTTCCTGGTAGGCAGTTACACTGGTAGGCATTGACCAGGTCAACGCAGCGCCCTCGGTTGTGACAAGGGTTGCTGTGGCACTCCTGGACCTGGATATTACAGATGGAGCCTGTGTATCCAGGTTGGCACTCACAGGAGAAGGTGGCGATGCCGTCTCTGCACACACCATGGTGGCACGGCTCTGGGACGCAGTCATTGATGTTGTCCTTACAAAGTGGACCAGTGAAGCCTGCGGGACGACATTTCCTCTTAGATAAATAACAATTGCTTATCGGATCAAGTGACAATTTATTTTCTGTGTTAAAAAGGATATGTGGTTTAATGTGATGCATCTACCATTCCCCATTGTTACAGCACAATAGCAGAGCAGGCCCTATAAATTAGAATGAGGAGGATGTTGCTTTTACTTCAACTCAACATATGTTTATTCCCCTTTACCTTCAGCACATTCACAGTCATATCCGTTGGGTCGGTCGATGCACTTGGCCCCATTTAAACAGGGTGTGCTGGAACACTCATCTATGTCTATCTGGCACATTTCACCGCTGAAGCCTGAAAACAGAACAACATGGTGATCATAGCAACAAACGTATACATTAAAACACAGTTTTAAAAAAGGAAAGACTTCATACGCCAATTCATTTTCACTTTAACTGGATGGAAATCTGAAAATTACATGAACATAGCTACAGGTTTACCGACCTGCTGGGCATTCGCAGACAAAGCGGCTGACCTGGTCCAGACATTTACCCTGGTTCAGACAGGGCGAGCTGAGGCACTCGTTCACCTCTATCTCACAGTGAGTCCCCTCAAATCCTGCAGGCATGACGAGAAACAAGTTTTTATAAGTTACACACGTTAAGGACTTTATGTTTTTAATCCCATTCCTTTGCAGTTGCTAAGCAGTTTCACTTTGACCTCATGGTGTCAGCCGCCTCAGCGGGCTGTTATCAACTCTACCAAGGAAGTCATGTTTTTGGTCCTTCTTGTCTATTTGTTAGCAGGATATACCAAAAAAATAGTAACAAATTTGAAAAAGATTTGAAAAGGTAGGCCATGGGCCAAGGAAGATTTTATGTCGATCCGGATCCAGGAATTTTAAAAAGAAGATTGTATATTTTTCAACATTTTATACATCTTCTCATGAACTACTGTACTTGTTTGAATTATAAACTGTGGCACATGTATCACAATAGTGTCTATCACTCTGGATCTTCAGATTTAGTTGCCAATTTTTTTTCAATCATTGAAAAAACAACTTCTACAAGTTATGTTCTCTATGAGTGCTTTCTAGTTATAAATAACAAATTGTAATCCACACTATTGCCATCTTTTCTTGACTGAAAATTTCAAATGCTGCACTTCTTCAAAGATTATCTGGAAGAGAATGTCTGATAAAATTGGTTAAAATTAGGGCCGCTAAAGTTAACGTGGGAATAACGCAATAACACAAACTTGTTTTAACGCCACTAGTTTTTTTAATGCAACTTGCGATTTTTAAGTTGTAGCGGGCTCAGTTTTAAAGCCAGAGTGAAGATACTGGTATCATATGAAACTAGAAAACCTAAGGAATTCATGTCATACTAGCTTGTCGCGAAGGACGCTAAATTAAACTTAAACTTAATTAAACTTACACTAAATTTTGGCGAGGAAAAACTGGCATGGCCATTTTCAAAGGGGTCCCTTGACCTCTGACCTGAGCATATTTTTTATGCTAAATGAAGTACCTGTGAGGGTTTCTGGCAATATTTGTCATTGTTTTGTGTCGTTAATTGATTTCCAATAATAAATACATACATACATTTGCATAAAGCAACCTTATCTGCCCACTCCCATGTTGATAAGAGTATTAAATACTTGACAAATCTCCCTTTAAGGTACATTTTGAACAGATAAAAAATGTGCGATTAATTTGCTAATAGCTATTTTAATCGATTGACAGCTCTAGTTAAAATGTAAGGTAGTTTATCATTTCTCAAGAAATGTACCGTGCATGCAGATGCAGGTGTAGTCGCCAATGCGATCCAGACATGTGCCATCGTTCTGGCAGGGGCTCGAAGCACACTCGTTGACATCCTGTTCACAGCGTGGCCCAGCGTAACCACGAACACAGTTACATGTGAAGGAGCCATCAGTGTTCACACACTGACCGCCATGCTCGCAAGGGTTGGTACCTGATGATGAAGAGGAGAGAGGCAAGGTTGAGAGCAGAACAGACTGGCAGAGACACAAGTTATGTGCTGTTAGAACTTTCTCTTTCTCACCAATGCTGCATTCGTCTCTGTCGCTGTTGCAGGTGCTGCCTACATATCCAGGCGCGCAGTTACAGTTGAACATGCCACTGATGGGGTTGGTGTCGCACTGAGAACCCTCTCTACAGGGGTTACTGATACAGGCGTCATCTCTATGGCAGAGCAAACCTGAAAAGAGCACCACAAAAAGATTAGATAGAGAGCTCCAGAGTTAATGCCTGACATTTCCTCTAATGCAGTCTCGCTGAAATTATCAGAGTTTTGGGAGCAAGCGTTGTTCATAATAGCTAAAGCGCAGTTCATTTAGCGTGAAATCACCAGTGTCTTATTTCCACTTTCTCCTCCTAACATTTCTTGGCGTCTACTGGCAATTTGAGGACTGTTTGGGGCGATTCATTTTGAAAAGGCAACAGCCAATGGGAAGAATCCAACACTCAAGCGACCAATGGTGTAGCTTCATCACTCGCTCAGTATGGGACAGACTTTTGCATACATAGAACTGGCCCCGCCAAAAATAATGTTTTCAGCTATTTGAACAATTTGCTATATACAGTATGTAAAAAACGTGTCTGTGCTAAGACAAAAATGTCCCCAGAGAATTTACAAAACGCAGTAGTAGTTCAGAGTAAAACAAACTTAATGCAAATTGCTACTGGGGAGAGGTTTGTTTTTAAGGCAAGACTTAACCCAGATCTAAGAGTGTGTCACTAAGCAGCGGGCTGGAAATGCAAATCTATTCTGTGGTATAATTAGTGTATTTGACTGTTTGACATGGATCACATTAAGTGCAAAGAAAAAGCTTTGATGAATATTGGAAATTATCTTAGGAAAACATCAGTTCTGGTTAGACGTGTTCCACAGAATACAGTCGCCTGTAATTCAGTACAAACAGTAACTAATCAAAACCAAGGAAAATATACAGTTTCAGTGTAAAGACCGATACTGATTTATTATTTATGTATTAAACAACTTTTTTTCAGTTGTAAACACAACACATCTAAAAGGAATTATGGAACTATGAGTCATAATATCTTGATTTGCAGTTATTAGCCCAATGCATTTCAGGGTTTGGTATGGATGATTAACACATACACATGTCAGCATTTAAATCTTTTTTTGCTGCTGCTATATATGTTCTGCCTGTTTGCAATGTTGTTATATATGTATATATGTCACTACTGGTTCTACTGCTTTTAACAACTGTGTGTCGTTTTAGGGCTATCAAAATTAACTTTAATTTTAATTAATTTCTGGACAATATTTGTCATTGTTTTGTGTTGTTAATTGATTTCCAATAATAAATAAACACATGCATTTGCATAAGGGAGCATATTTGCCCACTCCCATGTTGATAAGAGTATTAAATACTTGACAAATCTCCCTTTAAGGTACATTTTGAACAGATAAAATTTGCAATTAATTTGCGATTAATCATGGACAATCATGTGATTAATAGCAATTAAATATTTGAATCGATTGACAGCCCTAATACATACACATATCAGCAATAAACTCTCTATTTGCTGCTGCTATATATGTTCTGCTTGTTTGCAATGTCGTTCTATATGTATATACGTCACTACTGCTTCTACTGCTTTTAACAACTGTGTGTAATTTTCCAATCTTTAAACTACATGCCCTGTTTTTGCTTTAGCTTTGATGTATTTTAGGAAACCTTTTGTAACACCTTGGCCAGGGTCTACAGATGAAAAATATATATTTAGTATATTTATTAATCAATTTCTCTCAAAATAAACTAAACTAAAAGAATAACAATGTCTCACTACTGTCCTACCTGTCTTTCCGTAGGGGCAGAGACAGACGAAAGAAGCGACACGGTCGATGCACGTGGAGCCTTGGCTGCACGCAGCCGTAGCACAGTCATCGATGTTTTCAGAGCAGTCGGGTCCACTCCAGCCGTTAACGCACACACAGACGTAGCTGCCAAACAGGTTGCTGCAGGTGCCTCCATTCTGGCAAGTGTTTGGCTGCAGACGACACTCGTCCACATCTTCTGTGCAGTGCTGACCTGTGGACAGGCAGGGAGGTGGACATGAAGAGGATGAAATGTAAACACATTAAGCTAATACTCTATGTCAATACTCCATGTTACAACATAACTCAAGGTGTAACCTCATGGGTTTTCTGGTAGAGAAATCAAAACATTTACCCTTTTTTTAGATGCTTATCATCTTACTTAGAAAGCTCTATTTTTTGAAGACTTGGAAAATATACACTATGAGAATACTATGTATCTACAGTGCCCATTTCTGAATACCCTGCTCACGTTGGCTTTGTTTCCCTTGGTTGGATTAGAGCTACATAAACTCAGACAGGCCCAAGGACGTTGATGTATGCATGTTTGCTTTGTAAAAGGAAAGCTTGCGTATGCCACACAAGTGTGTTAGCAGAGACACGCCTTGTGTGAAGTACCGGGCCTCCGTAGGATGAAGAAAGAGTACAGAAGAATGGTAGGAAGTATAATATCAAAGCAGACAACATGAAAGGATGCACGTTATTATGACTGATCGCAGCACAAACATTTATTACACCTCACTGCTCAGCCGACACACAGAAAAATTAAGACTTAAAAGTAGAAAAGATATTTCATAGTATGGTTAGTATGTCTTGAAAATGAAAAGGTAAAGACACAAACAATGTGTTGTGGATTTAATTTTAAAAATGTGAAAAATGAGAGAATATTCTGCAAAACATATTCAATACACAGCTTTTTTTTAATTTAAGCTAAATAGCAGAATTTCTGGTGCAGGACCACGCCTCAACCGTGCCACTTTCCGAAATTCCTATAAATACCTGCCTAACCCACTCCTCCTGTTCCGCTCTCGTATTCTGCACCCCTCCCTCCCACCCCATTCTTCCCTCCTAATCTCCTCGTCTCTTCTTCGTAGGGTCCCGAGGGGGGTCCGTCATTACCGGACGCTACGGCGGATCCTTGATCGAAGCTCTCCAAACCGCATCCGACTAAGTGGACAAACCACAAGCATCATCTGTGTTTTCCTTCAATACATTAGTTAAATCGAACCTCGTTGATGGCGTGGTGCTTGCTAGTGAAACGCAGCAGGCATACAAAATACTTTTAAGACGGGTTCTAGTATAATACATATATAAAATATTCCTAAAGCTGTGTTCAGACTGACTTTAGCCCTGAAAATGAGGCCAGTCCAGTGAGGCAGTGGGGATGCCAATGCAAAAGGCTTAAAAAAAACCCCCAAAAAAACAGTCATCCAGGAAAAAAGGCTCAACGTCTCTCGGACAGACTGCGGTGGTCAATCAAATTTCTGATAGATTACTTAGAAACATGAAAGACTTATTTCTACTGTTTACAAAAAATTGACTGCTGTCAAAACTTTCCACAGTTATGAAATCCTGCGTATTAGTATTATAAATCGCTGTGCAGTGTTTTAGCGTCTGATAAGCCTTCAACCTCATGGATCTGTTACTCCAACTGGACTTCCTGGATCGCATCGCACCGATCCCTTAACCAACACACCCCCACCAACACAGCCCCTAGCGTTGTTTTAACACGGGGCTATTTTTGGTCTGCTAAGAGCACATATTTAAAATACACAATACTGCTCTTTTAGCGCTTTGTTTCAACATGTGTCAGCCACAAATCCCCTTCAGACACATGAGGAAAACTCCATATTTGAGACTATAGAAGTATAATAGCTGTCGCAGGAACACATAATCAATCAAACACACAGATCCCTTACCAGTCCACTCTGGTGGGCACTGGCAGTTGTAGGTGTTGACTCCGTCCATACAGGTTCCTCCATTAGCACACTGATGACCGGGGCAGTCGTCAATGTTGTTCTCACAGTTAGTCCCGTTGAAACCTGGCACAAATGATTGGGGAAGACATGCACTCAAATACATAAATTGTAGTATGACAGTCTCTTATGTATTATGACATGTCCTGGTAGTGTATAGACAGCAGCTGTGTGTGTGTTTGTTGTGTTTACCTGCTAACTGTAGCAGAGTGACAATACAGTGTGTCTACACATAACATTCAACAGGATCAGACTATTTGTACCCTAAACATAATGTAACAATGCTGAAACTCAAAGCCACATTCATTTATAGATAAATACCAGTTACAGTGTCACTCTTTCTATCTTCCTAAACTCAATTTCTTCTCATAAACTTCCATTTCTCTTTAGTGCCTTCCTCCTTTCTCTCTCTCTCTCTCACCAGGCAACAAAACTGTTCATATCTCTGTTGGTGTGTGGTGTCTGGTTAACTTTTTAAACCTGGTATTAGTTTAGGTTTTTTCTAGGGCTGTCAGAGTTTACGCGATAACAACGTGCTAATGCAAATTCGTATAACGCCACTAATTTCTTTAACACATTAACGGAACTTGCGATTTTCAGGTTGTAGTGGGTTCAATTTTAAAGCTAGTATCTTGCTAGTATCAAGATGCTGGTATCATATGAAACTAGAAAAACCTAAGGAATCCATTGATACCAACCAGGTCATACTAGCATGTCGTGAAGGAGGCTACAATAACTCTCCAAACTTGCGCTAAATTTTGGCGAGGAAAAACTGGCACGGCCATTTTCAAAGGGGTCCCTTGACCTCTGACCTCCAGATACGTGAATGAAAATTGGTTCTATGGGTACCCACGAGTCTCCCCTTTACAGACATGCCCACTTTATGATAATCACATGCAGTTTGGGGCAAGTCATAGTCAAGTCTGCACACTGACACACTGACAGCTGTTGTTGCCTGTTGGGCTGCAGTTTGCCATGTTATGATTTGAGCATATTTATTTATGTTAAATGCAGTACCTGTGAGGGTTTCTGGACAATATTTGTCAATGTTTTGTGTTGTTAATTGACTTCTTATAGTAAATATATACATACATTTGCATAGAGCAAACATATTTGCCCACTCCCATGATGATAAGAGTATGAAATACTTGACAAATCTCCCTTTAAGGTACGTTTGGAACAGATAAAAAATGTGTGATTAATCGCGATTAATCATAAATTGACAGCCCTAGTTTTTTGTAGTTCATATTCAGCTTTAAAAAAGAGTCTAGACATTTCTGAATTTGAATCCTCCTACCTGGAAGGCAGTGGCACGAGTAGCTGATTTCCGAGCTCTGGTGGCAGGTGCCTCCATTTAGGCACGGTGAGGGTGAGCAAGGGATGTATGAACTTTCACAGTGTCTGCCTGTAAAACCTGGGGCACAGGTACACCTGGAGCAAAGATACAATGAGTACATTTCATTTTATTCAGTCTTATTTTGAAGTAGTCTTCCAGGAAATCTTCCAGATAGTGACATATTTCACATTTGGTTATTATAAACTAGATTCTCACTTGTAGGAGCCAGGGGTGTTGATGCATACGCCTTCGTTCTGGCATATAGAGGGTGTGGCAGCACATTCATTTGTGTCATTAAGGCAGCGAGGACCTGCGTAGCCAGGAGGGCAGGAACATGTGTAGCTACCACCAGATGGAGAGCTGCATGTTCCACCGTTAGCACAGGGGCTAGAGAGACAGCTGTCCTCATGCTCACACTGCGGCCCTGGGAATGAAGAGGAAAGAGAAGAGCTGAGCATTAGTACTTAAGCTTTGTGCCATTTATCAATGTGTCCTCCACCTCTGGAGAATTATGGCTTAGAAAAGCAATATGATGGGTATGTATTTGTGGTTATCTAAAACACTTCTTATCACACGTTGTGTTTTATCCCATGATCTCGTCTAGAGCACACTGTTTAGCACTCTCTAAAAAAATTTACTCGCAGTTATTAAACTGCACTCAGTGTACCAAGCTCAATTTGTTATTTTAATAATAGAAAATAGTTTTTAATCACCTTCTGGATCCATTAATGCATCAAAATACATATACTGATTAGGGCTGGGCGATATGGAGAAAATCAAATATCATAATATTTTTTACCAAATACCTGGACATCGATATTGCGACGATATTATAGGGTTGACTATTGGTGCTTTCACAAAATATTTACACAATAGTGAATCATTTTTGATAAATAATCATCAGTAATGTGGATATAATAAAGGCAAAGATAAAGGCAAATGATAGAACAGCTAGAACAGTCTGGTAAGATCAGAAAATTACATCACTTTACTGTAATGCACCCTTCAAAATCAGGAAAAGAAAACACTAAAAAACGTATGCCATATTACGATATCCAAAATCTAAGACGATACCTAGTCTCATATCACGATATTGATAAATATCGATACTGCAGCCCTAATACTGACAGACAATCATGGGATACATGTGCCAGATTTTTTTCAATTTCATCAGTAAGTACAGTAATTCAAGAGAATTAAATAGCTAATTAAATAGGCAATTAGACAACTTTAGGAAACGTTTACAAAAATCCTGTATTTGCACCTAGATTTGGATTCACACCAAGAAGCCGCTTGTCCCTTGCCTCATGGCCTAACTTCTACTTTCTCTGTCTAGGCTTTGAGATATAGGACATAGCAGTCTTTACAGTTAGCAAGTGTATTTGCATTCAGGATGTTTAAAAATAAATGAGTGTTCTGGTGATAAGCAAAAGTCAGATATGACTGCCCTCATGGCAAACTCCTGAGAGGTGTTTAAACCGCATCTCACCTGTCCATCCTCTGGCACACTCGCACTTGTATTTGTCGAGAGACAGCAGGGTGCAGACACCCTTGTTGGTACAGGGGTTGTTGGGGTAACACGTGGAGTTCTGGGGAGTTTGGCAGTGCTGTCCGGTGTAGCCAAGAGGGCAGGTGCAGATGGCGCTGCCTAGCACAGGTACGCCAGCTAACATGGACACAGAGCAGTTCCCTCCATTCAGGCAGAAGCCGGGGTGACAAGGGTCCTTGTGGTGACAGTACTCGCCCAGGAAGCCTGGTGCACACCTGGACACACACACAAAAACACAGAAATTAATGATGGAGCATGCAGAGGCACAAACAAGGATTTAAACCGAATTAAGGATGCACTGATACCGATACCGGATCGGATATCAGGACTCAAATAGCTAGATCAGGTATTGGTGGCAATGGGGCCCATCTATTCAATTCAATTCTATGTTTATATACTATATACATTACATACTGGAATTTTAATTCCTGTTTAAGTTTTGACCAATTTGTTGCTGCATTAAAAACATTTACGCTTGAATTGTAATTCCTGTTAATTTTGATGATTTTTTTACCAAGTTGCTGGTGCACAATTTATTATTTTAATGCAATTCAGTAAATTTACATCTAGGCTATGAACTTATTTGTTGCATTTCATTTTACAAAGTTAGGAAAGCAATGTTTAAGTCAAGCCTGATGTTGCCTTACACATGAAAGAATGATCCCAGTCACCTCCACACAATGAGGCATACAGGTCATTAATAAAACACTGGTATCGGATCGGTACTCGGTATCGGCACAGGTATCGCTATCGGGACTGAAAAGGCTGGATCGGTGCATCTCTAAACCTAATCAGCCCTCAATGACACTAAAGTTGAAAGATGAGTTAAACAAAAAGACAAATGTGTATGTGTGTGTGTTTGACATTGAGGCAAACAAACAAAACAAAAGAGTGAGTTTCAGTCAGGTGCACGCAATACACCACATCAGACAACAGCATTGATGGCGGAGCGTAACATCTGCACAGGAGTCCTGTAGTACACACAGATCAAAGAAACAAAAGAACCAGCACAGGTAGACGCTAGTGTCTGATACACAGTCTCGTCACTGCTGTACAGTGATCTAAACAACAGTACGTGGGGAACCACATCCCTAAGTAGGAGTAGAAGCAAAATGTTTGGTTGTGCATTGTTCAATTACTATTAAATGGTTATTAGACTGCATTTATTTAATGCCTTTAAGAGAGATATGAAGCTATTTACAGTACAAATTACACACACACACACACATATTCATATGGCCATGAGCTGCTTGATAGAGGAAGTTTGAGTATTGTGTCTTGCTGAAGGTCATTTTGACATGCTGTTAAGATGTGAACCACTGACCCGACCGACAAGATGATACTGATATGAGAAAACTACTCTGAATGCAGAGCTGTTGCCCCATCAACCCTGTAAGAGAAAAGGGGGAAGCTGAGCTTGGTGAAAGGGTTAAACCCGGGTCAGTGATGGAAAAGAAGAAGTTCAAAAGTAGAAGGATGTGAGGTGGTGTTATCTGGAAGTTGTTGACTGAAGCCTGGCAGAAACTAAAAACAATAAGTGGAAAGCACCTGCAATTATTTGTTTCATGAATCTACAGAGATGTAGAACACTTATCTAACGCATTATCGACCACATCTGGTCCGCAAATGGTGTCTGTTTTTTCCTCTGCTCGTCATCATCATTACCCCTTTCTTTCAATTTCTCTTATTTCAGTAAAGTGATTCAGCCACATACCGAGCAGTGGGGAGGAAATTACAATATTACACAATGTCCACTGGAAGATCTCCTCAGAGACAATGATGCCTTCGTCACTTTCTATTCCTCTGTTATTCTCAGGCCCTCCCACTTTCATTCACCACTTCTCTATGTGTGACTCCACTTGCTCTCATTCTGTTACCGAAGAAAAATGTCATTAGACAGGTAACTTCCTGTGTATGCTATTTAAATCAGCAGTTCGTGTGTGTGTGTATGTGGGTGTGTGTGTGTGTGTGTGTGTGTGTGTGTGTGTGTGTGTGTGTGTGTGTGTGTGTGTGTGTGTGTGTGTGTGTGTGTGTGTGTGTGGCACATGGCAGACACGCTGTCTGGGGACTGCGGGCGACAGAGCGACCTGCTGCCTCTTACACAGGCCTCTAAACCTGCCTCCCTAGAGGGGCTCAGGTAACATAATAGGAGAGATACACCACACAGTTACTAACACACACATACACATGCACAGAGAAATTAATACCTTCTTTCATAACCCTTCAAAATGAAAATAAAAGTATATTTATTTCACAAATAAGTAACCACACCTCAAACATAAAGGGAAGAATCAGAGATTGGTGTTATGAGCCATATAAAACAGAGACGAAACATTGGAGATGGGAATTATTTAAAATTCTGTCTCACGCTCATTAACTTTTATTTATTAATGGCTCCACCCCAGAGCAGCTTGAAGATATTAGGTTATGAGCGCATGGGAAAGTAGAACAGTCATGAATCATGCCAGGCAGAAGTCTCACAGATCAATCACATCTGTGAGACTTCTGCTCGGTATGAAGTGTGAGTCATCCAGTGTCTCCTCAGATATGACAAACAACATCTGACGACAAATTCCCACTCATTTGGTTCACAAATATACAGTATATCAAATGTATTGACGTGAACACAAACCAATAAAAAACACTAAGTTGAATCAACAACATAATATTGAGCAATATGTTCATGATTGTTATAGTTGTTGTTATTGTTATAGTTATAGTTAATCACGATTAACTATGGACAATCAAGAGATTAATTGCGGTTAAATATTCTAATTGATTGACCGCACTAGAAAGTATACATTTTGTTGACTCTTTTTTTAAAGATTTACGGCTTTAGAAGGAAGGAGGATATGACAGTACTGGAAAGTACTGAGAGACGGACTTGGTTTTGTTTTTTCATGGGATTTTTTGACAGTAACAAAGCATAGAGTATCGCCAGCCTTATCTTATAAATGTATGGTTTACCTCCCTAACATATTCTCTAAAAATCAGCTATTTGCATCTCCTCATGGTCCTGGTAAACAGATAAACAAGTTGGTAGATTAGTGACATATGATCTTCAAAGAAAAGACAGACTTCGTGCCTCTTCACCTCAACTCTGTCAGATTAGACATGGCCACCCTCCCTCTTTCCTGTCTCTGTCCCTGTATCAGCATGTCTGCAGTGCAACCCCCCTACACACCCCAAAACACATACACACACACGCACATAAATACACAAACACAAAGATGTCCCTCCCCACTCTGAACACAAACACAGCTTGGTCATGATATCACAACAAGACGGCCGTCGTGGGAATTAGGGCTGCTTTCTTCTCCTGGACAACCTCTCCGCCCCCTCTCATGGAGTAATGACACGGCCCTCTGCCCTGTGACATATATCACATTAGCAGGCTGTCACACAAAGAACACCGTGTCCAGGTTAATACCAGGTTTACGTTTCACTGGGAACATTTCACACATTTTCACTGTTCAAAATATGGGGAACGTGAGAAGCATTTTCAAAGTCAAGTATGTCCACTTCAGAGAGGAAATTTGAAACGTGTGCTTTGTTTTAATGTTTAGCTTGATCACAAAAGACTTGACACCTGAGCTTGGGCTGAATCATTTTAAATACTTTTGCATGAAATAAAACTTTTTTAAAAGTTAGCCTAGTTAGGAAATTACTCAATTTCCAAAAGATAGATTAATAAAAGGTATTATAATTCCTATTAGGGCTGGGACGATACACCTATCTCCCGATTCGATACTATCACGATCCTTGGATGCCAATTCGATATGTATTGCGATTTTTAAATATTGCCATTCTACAAGCATTGCGATTCGATATTATGATTTATTGCAAATTTTGTTAACTTTTTTAATACTAGACCATTCAAAAGTTGAATCAAAGACTTCTAGGGACTTTTACTTTGGAAAATATCTAAATTGATAAAGTCATGGCATTATTTGATAAAGGCAGGCATTATTTATAAAAAAATTCCAGCAACCCAAAAATCAAAGAATAAAGAAATTTTCCTCACAAATTAGTGGTATTTTCTTTTTACTTTATGAGGGACATGTAATGTTTTATACTTGTAGGGAAAATAATCATATCAATCTTATTTCCATATATGTATTTTGCATGTACATTTCCCTTAGACAACGTAGTCACACGTGTATACTTCCACTAACTTCTCCAAGGTGGTTTTTAACTCTCCCGTCAGCTCCGTTCTCTTTATACATCCATGGTCAGCTCCATCGGGGCCGTTTGAATGCATTTAACATAAATGTCAGTATATGGGTGCTCTACAGTTGTAGTGTCGGCCGATTTGACCACGGAGATGAGAGTGACGGCTGGCTTGACCGCACGTTACCGCAATACGATAACGTTTCCTGTCCATGACAGAGTTAGCATGCAGCTTTAGCCATGATGTCTAGCTCTGCTTTTCCTGGAAATGTGTGAAACCCAAAGTGTTTCCATACACGTGGACCCTGCGGTGTTTTCTACTTTCGGGTTTTGGCTCGCTGCGGCCGGCTGCAGTTTGTTTTGCTCCGCATAGACTCAAATGAAGCAAATATATCGATTCTGGCATTAAAAAATCTATTTAAAAATCGTAAAAAAAAAAACATGATACATAGGTGAATCCATTTTTTTCCCCACCTAATTCCTATGGAGTCGTCTTGTAACTCTACACCACCCATCAAGAATTATTTTTAACTTTATTTTTTAACTGAGATTTTTTGAGAAAATCCCACAGTGCTGACAGGAAAGATGCATAGTAACCTCTACTAAATTCAATCGGCGCTATCTAACCAGTGTTGACAGAACCAAATGCCACGGCGTCAGGAAACGATATCACCCTGTCCTTCAGGTTTCACTGCCAGATAGAGAGCTCATTATTAGCCTCGGGCTGTATCACTAGAGCCCGAGGCAAACAGACAAGGCTGTGCATGATTCACATTATTGTCAGGGAGTGGTGTCTCACTGAGGAAGAGATAACCCAAAACACTGACACACTAGTCTGCAACACAGGGAGTAGTGTGATTTGTCTGACAAATTTTCATACACACCACAGATAAATGCACATAGACACCTTAACACACACACAGCTCAGCTCTACTTTCGTGAAAAACTCAACAGAGGGTTTCTGCAGCCAAAGTCATCTATGGGATTCTTTGTTTTGCTCCATGAGGACTTTTTTTCCTCCTCTTTTCCCCCATCTTTCTCTTACTCTGTGCAATTTCCTGCAGCCCTTCTTTCCCTCTCTTTCTCACTCCTCCACCTCTCATTTCTAACCCACTCTCGAGGTGTCAGGTTTCTACAGCTGGTTCACATTAGCGCCCCCATCTCACGCACACCCCTCCCTCGCTCTCGCTCTGCACCCCTTCTCTCCTTCGTTCTCTCCCTCCTCCTCCTCCTCCTCCTCTACCTCACGCTGACCTCTGCCTGTCCTGGCTGGCCGTGGGGGTTTCAATGAGCAGAGAAGGGTGGTTTGATTCTCACTCACTCATGTAATGTCTCCCACCTCCTTCATTCCTAACTCCTATGTCCCAAACTCCCATATTCTCTCCTTCTCCTTCTCCTCCCATCCCCGATCCCTAATTCCTCTTTTCTTTTGTGCTAATTCTCTCCTCCTACCTTTCCACCTTCCTCTCCTCAACTACAACCCCACCACCACCACCAACTCCTCCTCCTCCAGCCACTATTCTAGTCTCGCTTAATAACTTCATCATGCTCTCCCCCTGCGGCCATCACAGAGAAACAGTGTGAGAGTTGTGGGAGAGCATAAAGCAGCTCACATTTCAATCCCTGGATCATTCCCTGGCTTGGCTAGAACATAGGTGGCCTATTCACTCTACTGTAGTCCTGTGTGTGCATGCATGAACATCACAAGTCAAGTGCAGAACACGTTACTGCTGGCTTTGCTGCTGCTTCAATGCATGGCTATGCTGTAAATTTGGTAGTGGAGTGAAATCAGGAACTAAGAAACCCTTGTCTTACCATAGAAATTGTAGATGCAAGATGCCTGGTAGACTATTTTAAGAAAAGACAAAAGCTAGTATAGGCTAGTATAATCCAGATCAAAGGAAGTTTTTAAATGGCAGTCTAAGGCTGGGGCATATGATTGAAATCATTATCATTCTTTCTGGTATTGACATAAATAATCAAACTGATGTACAAAGCAATGTACACTTCATATAAGTAAATCAAAAACCTTCCTTCAGACATTGTACCACCTGGATGATTGAGATGAACGTTCACAGTCATATCAGACCCAGAAGTGACACAAACAGGGAAGCACTTTGTTGACCTCAAAGGTGAACGGGGGAGCCTGATCGGGGGAGCCTGATCGGGGAGATCCCAAGACTGGTTCGAGCGTGGTCATATATATCTCAATGGGGAGGTGCACCAGCATGTGACCTTATCTGTTCTACCTCGACTATGCAAAGAACGCTTTGACTGACACCATTCAGTCCAGTCAATTGCTGCTTCTGCACACTAAAAAGTTGGAAGCTTCAGTTGACCTACAGAGGCATTGATGCTGTAAGTATTGAAATTACAGACAAAAATTGAAACACATGTATGCATGTGTAAGCAGCTGGCTAGCCCTTTCTACTTCTTTTAAAAAAATAAACAGTAATAGGTGGCCAGTCTAAAGGAGTATATGCTGAATACTGACAGAAATGCAAAAAAGGTTTCTCAATAACACCACCGTCAGTGTTGGGCAAGTTACTCAGGAAGTGTTATAAGTTACTTTTTAATTATTACTCCCTAAGTAATAATATTACTTTACTTACTGCTTGGTATGAAAAGTACTTACGTTAATCGTTATATTACTATATTACTTGCGCCTAAAAGACCTAACACCTTGCGCTTGGCAGCTATTACTCAAATTTCAACTGAGTGTGCAAAATGTTAAACTGAGGATTAAACGCATGCTTTTGCACCCTCGTTGAGCCGGTTCTGTCTCTTCCTATCCCCCAGGGCAAGGTCACACACGCACCTGAGGCAATATTTGCCTGAACGTTCACCAAAGTTCAACTCGACGCGATGCGAAGATGCATACTGACCTGCCTCACGTTCATGTCATTGTAACATAAGCCTACCTGGCACAAAAAAACAAATCCAGTTCTGGTAATGCAGCATTACTTGGATTAATAACTGTGATACAATTACTCTTTTGGAAACTGTAATCCCTCACACTACTCATTACTGGGGAAAGTAATAATATTACAGTAGTGCGTCACTGAGTAATGGGTTACTGCCTGACCACCACCTCAACCCCAGCACTACATTAAGGAAGAGCACCAGACATTCAGACATCCCAGAGACAGAGAGGCTATTTGTCCTATGGATAGGTCTGGCAATGGGAGACTGGCAGCAGTTTACCATTTAGGCCCATACATCAGCCACAGCCACAGAGGGGAAGAGGCCTGTTCTACATTGGAAAATTAAAATGCACCTAAACGTATAAGTAAAGGTTCAATTATGGGTTCCTTTTTTGGGGGGGGATGGAAACTATGAATCAATCTATTATGGAAATATCGTTAGTAGCAGTACAGTTTTAGTGGGTTGGAGGTGTATTTTTGGTACACTCCCTTACCTCAGCAGTTTTTTTCTCATTTTCATACAGAAGTGCAGAGGCAGCAGGAATAACATCACAGAGGAGGCGAGCAGAGGGAGGTGTGAGGGTGACGTCAAAGTTGAATAGAAAGAAAGACTTAACAAAAAGAGGAAGGTGGATAAAGTGAAGAGAGCGCAATGAGGTGCCAGAAAAGTAATGAGAGAGCAAGACATTCAGAGAGGAAAAAGGAAGCCAGGCAGTCAGACTGAAAAGCATCAGTGTAGTCAGAATAAAGGAGTGCAGAGCAGGGTGGAGTCCAAAGGAGGGACATGTGGTAAAATCTCAGACTGTGTTTAGAAACATGTTCAAAAAGACTCATCTGAGCGGCTGTGGTATACAGCACGGGACCCATTTTCTCTCTGAGCGCTCCATCTGCCTGCCTCTCTATATGTTGTTCTGTCATTATCCTCTTTCTGCGGTCGTTTAATGTGGAATCTCCAACAATAGTTCTTTCAGCATATAAAATATTTTTTTATTTCAAAATCTATAACAAAAAAAGAATATAGTGTCCACTCCCTACTTTAGATCACTTTTAATAACTGAAGTGCTAGTGTTTACCAAATGTATTGCTGCAGCCCACCCAAGGAGATTTTCTGCTCAGAACTTCCCTCTGGCACACGACTGAGTAAATAACAAGGTATTTTTGTTTCTTTTATGTATTTCATTGATGTTTGTCTGTTGATGATTTAATAAAAACTAAATGTTAGGTCAAATGTAATCATATTTAAGTGATAATAGTTGCTTTAACGCGTATAGTGATCACGGTTACAGTGATCAACCGCTTATATGGATCAAAAAGCTTGGGACAGAATCATTCCTATACAAACGCTGTTTAAATAATTCGCTTCTAGTAATCAAGTAGTCCGCTTACAGTGTTCATTTGGGCTGTTTTCATACATGAAAACATATGGAAGAACATTTTAAAACTACATTAGACTAATGTTAAATTAATTTTTGTTTTGTTTTTTACTTTACTCCATTGTTTTCCGACTTGACACCTGAGGCTGATGCTGCGTGCACATTGGAATTATGACTGGAAAAGGAAAGTCAAAGCACTGGATGGCGCCGTGCTAGGTGGCAGCCTGTTGCAGCAGCTCCCGGTGTGTGTTTCAATTTTTAGTCTTTTAGTCTATTTCGTGTGTGTTTTTTCAACTATTGTTCAAGAATTTCCCAATTTGGGATCAATAAAGTACATCTATCTATCTCTCTATCTATCTATCTATCTATCTATCTATATAACTATCTATCTATATATCTATCTATCTATCTATGAATAAAAAGCGAAGGTGCACAGGGAAAGCACCTGTGGTTGAAGCCGCCCTCGTCAAGTGGATTGATGATGCCTGGTCACGTAATGCCTCCAAAGTGAAACTCTGCCGATCCTCAACCGGCTTTGAGGCACACATGCAGACCGGCGTCCGTCTCCCTCCATGCCGCTCACCAGGTGAGCGAGTGAGGGAGACGGGGCGCCATTCTGCATGCACGCTCGTGCTGCAGAGCCGGCCAAAAACAGCAATGCCTCACCCTCAGTGAGGGAAAAGGTAGAAGAATTGGCAGCGAGCCAGTAAATAGCGAAGCGGTCCGTTTCACAACTTCATGTAATAAATATACAAATGTCAATCAGATGGTAATCTGCATGAGAGATGATGCACAACAACAAAATGTGGTTATAATAGTCATCCGCTTATAGTGATCAATATGACCCGGACAGACATGATCACTGTATAATTAACTGAGTGAAGACGCATTAAAACTCACCCTGGTCAGAGCCTTTGCGTCACGGTGCATGTATAATGTGTGACCTTATGACAAAACTTATGACCTTATGAGGTGCTTTTGACCCCACTGTGTCATCGTCAATGTGTGACAGAGAGCCACTTGTCACCTCACTGTATGTGGGTTTATGGTCTGGTTGCTACATTCCCCACTGCTTCGTAAGGCTTCCTCTTTCTGAGAGCCGGTTTGAATCTCCAAATCTCCGAGCAGCCTGGTGTGCATCTGCATGTTTGTGTGTTTTACCCTATGTTTGTTTTTGTGACCGTGTCTATTATTGTGGTGATCCACAAAGAGAGGGTCAACTGCCAGTGACCCTTGACTGCAGGCCATGTTAACACTAGATCTGAAAGGATCAGTCAATTAATGAATTGACAACTATTTTAGTGTTTGATTAATCTTTCAAGTTATTTATCAAGCACAAATACAAGACATTTGTTGGTTACAGCTTCTTATATGTGAAGATTTACTGCTTTTCTTTTTTTTTATTGTAAATTGAATATCTTTGGGTTTTTGGGCTGTCGGTCGAACACAATAAGCAACCGTCCCCTCGGGCTCTGAGAAATTATGATTACCATTTTTCACAAATTAAACAATTGACTAATCGAAACATTTAGTTGATTAATCGATAAAAAAACACACCTTAGTTGTAGCCGCGGTTGGCGCTGATGAACAGTCTACTTGTCTGCTAATTTGGACCCTCAAACACACACTCAAGAGACACATAAAACTACTACATGTCCACTATCCAAATACTGAACCTGACATGACTTAAAGGGATAGTTCGGATCAGTTTAAGTGTATTTTCACTACTTCACCTTACTGTCAGACAGCCCTTTCCAATGGGGAACTGAAGCTGTTATATCCACCCATGTAACTCTTCAAAGCCACCAGACTCCATTGACAAACTAACTAACCGATCGAGGCAGCTATAGACCAGCAACTCCCGTGTTCTGCGAAGTAAAATTTATGTTTTTGTCAATGGAGTCTGGTGGCTTTGGAGAGAGCATAGATGGATATAAAATGATCAATTTTTTTTTTAGGTGGCTAAAATGTGATTTGCTGCTGCCCCCGTCCACAGCAGTACATTACTGGGGACGTGCCGGGGACGTGCCGACCGCCATCTACTGTAGGTAATACACTGACTATGGATAAGTACCTCATACAACCCCACTTCAAAAAATCCAAACTATCCCTTTAACTGAACTTCCGACCTCTCCGTGCCAATAGGTGAACTTGCCTTAGGCTAAAGGTGACCTTGAGACACACATGCAGGCAGAGCACATACACAAAGAAACTCTTATCATTGTGGTTCCAGTCTAAACCACATCTACAGTGTGAGCGGGGCTGTGGGAATGAGATAAGTCTTTGGAGAGTAAGAACGGTAAATCACTGCCGCGGGTTCCAGTCTCCTACTCTAGTGTTTGTTGACTTTAGTTTGGATCATATGCCTAACCCACATAAATCTGTCTGACTGTGTGTGTGTGTGCTGTGGAGGTGTGGAGCGGAGGGGAGAAGTGTCTGGTCTAAACTATTTTCTCCCATCATTCTTCTTTTGTCTGTGTCCTCTTCCCACTGTCTACTCTGGTACCACCTATTCAACCTAAAGACACAAGACTGAGAAGCTTTCTGTGAGGTAACAAGGTGACACAAATTGACTTACAGCAGAAAGAGCAAAAGATCCTCAACAAAGCAAACACACATATATGAATGAGAGATGGAGCGGGTATGGCTATTAGGGCTGGGACGATTCACCTATCTCCCGATCGATACTATCACGATACTTGGGTGCCGATTCGATAAGTATTGCGATTCAATATTGCGATTTATTGCAAATTTTGTTAACTTTTTTAACACTATACCATGGGAAAAAGTTGAATAATACACTTCTAGGGACTTTTACTTTGGAAAATATTTATATTAAAAAAGTAAAAATTTTTGGTTTTCAGCATGTATGTAGTCAGAGATGTCCTGAAGTCAAATATATCAGTCATTGTCAGGCAGTATTTATTTCATTTTTTCCAGCAACCCAAAAATCAAAGAATAAAGATATTTCCCTTACAAATTAGTGGTATTTTCTTTTTAATCTATAAGGGACATGTAATGTTTTATACTTCTGGTGAATATAATCTAATCAATCTTATTTCCTTATATGTATTTTGTATATACAGTTCCCTTTTGTTAACACCTTATTTTGAAAACCGGACGTCGTCACACATGTATACTTACGCTAAGTTCGCCAAGTCCATCTCTAGCTCTCCAATCAGCTCCGTTTTTTACTTTTTCGTTTTGGCTCGCGGCGGCCAGCTGCTGTTTGTTTTGGTTGACGGATACAGAACGGATATGACGTCACGTTACTCAGACTACAACAATAAAAGCGGTAACTTCCTTTTACCTCCGTATAGACTCAAATAAAGCAAATATATTGATTCTGGCATTAGAAAATCAAAATCGTACAAAAAAAAATCGTGATACATAGGTGAATCTAATTTTTTCCCATCCCTAATGGCTATAATAAAGGCAAAAGGGTGAAGGGTTGTGGGAGAAGGATTAAGAGGCCTGGTGAGTTGTGTCCAGAGGCATCTAAGTCCCTGAAGCCGAGGGAGGGACAGGAGCATGGATGGATGAGTGACAGTTTGATGAAGGAGGCGTAGCAAGAGGGAAATTACACTCCTCTCTCCGGGCCGCTTCTACCTTCCCCCCCTTCTCTGCTCTCTCATCATTAGTAAGGAGTTTTGCTCCGAGGTATTCCTCCTCAAATTACCTGAAAAAAGACATCCTCTTTTCTTTTGGCCCTTTCTCTTCCTCTGTCTGCCCCGCAGGCAAATTCTACCTGTCAGATCAAACAGGCAGCAGGTCTACACAACACAGTAACTCTCTCCCCTCATTCTTAAAAAAAAGCTTCTTTTTTTAATAAACACAAAAGGCATGACAGTGACTGCAAAAGAAAAAGAGAGTGAGGAAAAAAAAAAAGAGGCACTGAGAGGGAGGGATAGTTAATCAGTTTGCACCATGGCCCAACGGCAGACAAAGAGATCTTGTTCTGGAGGGAAATAGGGATTGGACGACATAATGTCTGTAGCCTCACTCTTGTTTGGACTGCTCAGGTATTAAGTGAGTCAGACTCCATGTTAGAGTCCGTGGCCCACAAACAAGACATGTTTCTGTGCACTACGCCAATACCTCATCAGAAAACATTTATGTCTCCCTTCAGCAATAATGCGAGTTGCAAACGCTAACCAAGCAAACTACTGACATGCACAAATCCACACAGAGACACACTCACAACACACACCTTCTTCACACACCCAAGGCTGATGGCTTGCAGTGTCACCGGTTAGACGGCTTCCTTGCGTCCTGCCCTGCTAGTCAGCTAGTCGACCTCTCCCATGCACTTTAACTCTCTTTCACAACATTCATGTCTGTCTGTCCTAAGCTGGGCACAGACTGTACGATTTTAGAAATGTTGTCGTGTAATTCCTACTCCTACTGTACGAGTAGATCGTTTGCGATGTAAAGCCAAAGCTCACCATTTATGTGCTCACACTGTACGTGTAAAATAGAAAACAAACACGGCCCGTTGGCCCCTGTAGGTAAAGTTTGTTTGCTAGCAGAGGTCTGTAAGGGGTCACAATAATGCTAACCAGGCAGAAACGTGCTGCCTTGATCATCTGTGCCATCTTGTCTGCTGAAAATAGGGATGCACCAATCCGATACCGATACCTGGACTTTGGAAATCGGCCGATTTTTCCATGAAGTTACAACTCGATTGAGACATGACTTTCTTTCTCAATATTACAGCTTAGTTTTCTTTAGGATTGCAACTATTATTATTATGTTGATTCGTTTTTGATCACTTTAAACTAAGGATGCACCGATCCGACTTTTTCAGTCCCGATACCGATACCTGGGCTTTGGGTATCGGCCAATACCAAGTAACGATACGATACCAGTGTTTAATTAATAAGCTGTATGCCTCACTGTGTGGAAGTGACTGGGATCCTTCTTTTATGTGTAAGGAAATATGTCATGCATTTCAAAATTCAGGCCAGAAACAGGACAAAATTGTACAGTGTATGCCCAGCTTTAAATGAAAGAAGTTTCAAAGCCTAAGTTACAAACAGTATCTAAAAAGGAATTAAAACATGTAAAACAGACACATGCTGTACATATTACTAGTAGTAATAGTAGTTCTATGTTTTCCTGGACGTATGGGAACTCTGCAGAAGAAGAAAGTTGCACAGAAGCTCATTCTGTTGCCAATCAAAACAGGGCCTCGTCTCCGCTGTGCAGCGGTTTCATTAAGAATATCAAACAATAACTATTGTATTATTAATGTGTGTACATTCTTTTCCCGTTACTACATAAACAGAGAACAGTTAATAGCATGAGAATGCTCTCGCTTCCGACTCTCAGCATTAAAAACCGGCTGGGCCAGCTAATTGTACACTAGGAATGCCTTAAAATGTCTTGGAAAATTGACGCAAGTGTCAATCTGTTGTTCACAGTGGTATCATATTAACTGTTTAATTATACAGTCACTCCCAGTCTGACCCCAGGTGTGATCCATGTGACATAATTAGGCTGGTTGGAGTCAAAAGGCCAAAGTGACTGTTGACTTACAACCGGCTGCCTTTAATACACTGAGCAGACTAATAAACACATAATTTGATTTTTACACAATGAGCCTTTTGACCAGCAGCACAGTGCAGACGGGACCAGACAGGGGCCAGCTGGTGCATTTGTGTGCACATGTATGTGTGTGTGTGTAGTTGTTTCATGCTTGTGAACAGCAAAAATGAATTGAGTGACTAGCTAATCGGTCTAACAGTAGGCCTGCGCTCTGTCAGCTGACTCTTCTAAACTGAGAGACTCCTCTCTGTGTGTCTTCAGGGCAAGAGGCCTCTCTGCTGTTTTTATCATCAATATCATCATTTAATTCGTTGTAAAAATACGGACTGGAATGGAATGGAGACAGCTTGGCTGAGCAAGAGTGCGAGTAAATACAGCAGATATCTGATAGTGCAAGACTTAACTCAAAAATGAAAGGTTCTCTTGTTTGGAAAAATGTTGGTTGCCCCTCTCTTAGCCACTGGTTGAAAAACTTAACATCAAATTTCATCAAAAGAAAGCTTCAGAGTTTTATGACATCTGGGAAATCTATATGGAATTTGTTAAAAATGGTGACATTGAAGAGGCACTAGAAGTGTGAAGTCAGAGTAAAAAATGACTAATCTATTGTGAGGAATGTGTGATGTACTTTATTTGATTTATTCATGTATTTAGTTTATTTTTATTTATTTATTGACTTGATTGATTATATTATATTTTCATTGTAATATATATTCTTTTAACTTCATGTTTAGCTATTTACTTTCAATTAAGATTTTTTATAATAATTTTTACATTATTATTATTTTATACACTGCCATATGTTCAATTTGGGGGAAGGTTCAGTGTTGTATGTACAATGTGTTAAATGTATAAAATCAATAAATATATGTTTTAAAAAAAAGTTCCCTAGTAGAAAACATATATTAAAAAAATATATTATGCCGTTATGTCATAACATTATTTACAATTGCAATTAAATAGAAGTACAGGTAATAGAAACAACATAAAAAATAAAACCTGAGAGGATGTGGTCAAACCTTAAACAGCTGCAAATGATTTAAATGTTGCTTCAGAGACATATGCCAGAAAGTGTTGGCATAAAGCTCCGTTCTACTGGTCTGCCCATATTAAGAACACAGCTCCAAATTTGGATGTGATTTTTGATCCGGAACTGTTGTTTGAACGTGATCTAACCAAGACAAGCCAACCGTGTTTTTTCCACCTGAGAAACGTTTCCAAAATTAAAAGCTGCCTATAGTGAGCTGTCCTTGCAATGGTCATCCATGCCTATGTTTCATCACCAATGTGTTTATGATTAAATTGTTTACTAGAGCACAAAATGGTTTATCTAGCATCTTAAATTTGCTCTCTGGATTTTTTCATATTGCAATATATATTACAGAAAAAATAAAATAAAATGTCAGTTTTTTCCACTACACACAGACAATGAGCCTCTTTGCACCTGCAGCACAACGTCTATCTGACCTTCAATTACACAGGGGGAATGTCAAACACTGATTTAAGGAATGCTGCTTTCTGCTTCCCTTTTTACTCTGCTTTAAGTATCAGAGTGTTGAAATTCCAAAAGCGCTGGGAACAGACACACAGTGCGATTCACATCACATTTGATGAAATATGAGCAGGTTCATGAACCAGCTATGGTGTGTTTTCGTTGGGAATTTGGCTCGGGAGTGGCAACGCAATTATAAAGATAGCTCAGTCTTAATTACAAACTAGGCTAAGCTGTCAGAAAGTGGAAGGCATAGATCAAACAGGCCACTGCTCTACTTTACACTAAAGCAATTTCCCCTTAATGATCTCATTGCACCACCGGTAGCAGAAGAGACTTCCTCGCAGGTTATTTCAACTTTCCACAACAACATGGAACGCGCCAGGAAAAGAAAGGCTACACCGGCATGTGTGGTAACAATGACTAGCCTACTTGTCATTTTGAATCAAGCAACCAAGTTTCAGATTGTTTTTTCTCATGAATAGGTTACTTTCTCATGTAATAAAAATGTCTCGTCACCGTCTCGACTTCCCCCAGCAGCAACAAATCAGTGGGCAGTAAAATGTTTTGGCAACGCCTAGAGCTATCAATTCTACAGCAACAAGAGAGTAAGTAACAAAACCCCTGAAATGTCCTAAATAACATCTTGGAGTTGGAAATGTGTGTATTGGTATTGTTCCCAGTACTGGTGTACTTTGTCAGACAGAGCAGTCTTTTATTCTCTCTTCCGTGCTTGAGCAAAACCTCATGGTCCTGTAGACAGGCTGGGATTGATCTAAAAACCCTATTTCTGTACTGGCTTTCACATCCAACAATCCCCTTATGGGGTGTGTTTCTATTAGGGGTGGAACAGTACGTGTATTTGACCTGAACCGTTCGGTACAGGACGTTCGGTTCGGTTCGGTACGCAACATCTTTTCCGTACGCTCTGTGACCCAAACAGCTGTTTATGTCTACTACTCGCACGCGTGGAACAGAAATTCTAGAGCGCAAGTTTTACCCGGAAAGTTTTGGCAGCTCACCAGGAATGGTAGCAGCGCTGTAGCTCGGGCTAAACTGACAACGATTTGTGTCAAACTGTATGTTGACACTGTTCAACTGAAGTCAGGTTTATATGTGGACACTCGAAAGATTTAATTACGACGGCATCGTCTGAATGGTTCGATTAGTGGAACAAAAAAAAGCAGACTGGCTGGCGGGTCTGTTCCCCCACAGCTTTCAGGCAGCCTCCCACTGCAGATTCAAACTGTGCCAAAGCAATAACTACTGCTATAAGAGTGTGAGCTTTCACGCACTCCATGTGCCTTCACGTGTGCATTTAGTCTGTTGTGCCTGCCCTGTATAAACGAGCACAAGCTACAGTTCAGAATTTACCAAAAGCCTTAAGCTGGAACATTACATTTACATTACAGACATTTGTGATATTTATTTTTGTCATTCATTTTTTCTTATTAACAATATGTCAGTATTTGAGTGCCTTAACTGTTGCGGTAAGAATTATGGCCAATAAGCCACTGTTGAATGTTTCATTTTTTTCAAATAAAAAATAATTGTTAATTAATTTATTCATTATTAGGCTATTATTTTCTTTGTTTTCCCTGTACTGAAAACATACCAAACCGTGAATTTTGTGTACCATTCAACCCCTACTTTGTACTAACATTAGGTGCCTGTTAGTATCACTTTTGCAGTTTCCTTGACTCTATAAGCAGTGATTTTGAACAGTGAAATTGTTCAAACACACATACAACTGCCTCTCAACCGAGGTACATACCAAACCGTGACCCCAAAAATCGAGGTACATACCGAACCGTGACCCCAAAACCGAGGTGTATACTGAACCGTGAATTTTGTGTACAGTTCCACCCCTAGTTTCTCTTGCTTTGTTCATATTTTTGTTACAGTGTTGAGATGACAGCATGAGTTAAACTGCAAAGACTGTGTGACAGCTAGTCAATCTTACCTGCAGTATTCAGTGCCATTGCTGAAGGTCAGACATGTAGCGTTGTTAACACAAGGCGCCTTTTCATCCATACATTGCAGAGCTGCAAGAGACAAAAGGATAGTTAGAGAGTGGACACTTCATCTGCTAAACACTTAAAATATTGGCAATATTTACATATGTATATACATATGTAAATTTTGAATGAAACCATTCATTAACACAGGTTTAAAAATGTTTGTTTTCACATACTGTACCACATGGGGGTATGTAAAGGCAATCTTCACACCTTAAAACAGCTGTTTACTACTGAACATGTATATGATTACTATCTTTGTTGTATAGCCTGGCTCAGATTAAACCCTTTGTTTTCCACTGTGAAATATTGCCAAATGGCTGACATTTTCCTCGCTCTGACTAACGTTACCGTTACACTCTCCATTAACACAGCACTGTTGTTGTTTACTATCGTCACATGACAAAATACCTGCAATCAGTTCTTCTTCGCTGCTCTAAAACAGTAGTTGCCAGTGGCAGCCATGATACATCCAGGGCGACAGCACAGTGAAGGCTACTGTTTTAGAGTGGTGAAGAAGAACTGATTTCTGGTTAAACAAGTTGATTTTTTTCTGGATTAATAAATTATGGTATTGGATCGGTGCATAGACTGCCGTACTCGCCGATACCCGATCCCAAATTTAGGGCAGTATCGGATGCATTTCTGATACTGGTATCGGAACAACTCTAATAATGACTGCTCCCAAATAGAGTCAAATTTTCACAATATTTAACGCAGTTTCCATCAGGTCTTGTTCTTGTGTTATTGTGTCTAGACACAAACATACAGAGACACCATGATGATGCATCATATGCCAAAAAATTAAAAAATATGCATGTGTATCAAATAAATAGCCTGTAAAAATTAATAGAAATTACTAGTTCCTCACAAGCTGGGTAGCTCTAGCCTTGCTAGCAGTGCTTCATTCCTGCTGGCACTGCTCAACACTCATTCAGGGTTTCCCTCCAGAAAATTGGTCTGCCGAGGTGGTAAGATTCCCCCCACACACATAGCCTACACGTTTCTCCTCCTTCCTCTCATTCTTACGGAGATAATGCAGAAGACTCGCCACCTATCAAACCAACTATGCAAACCCCGCCTGAAACCAGGCTGTGGTCACAGGGCGGCCGGATGGGCAGGCAGACAGAAATTAGCCTCTACGAGGACAACAAAGCCCAACTATCTCCCCGCCAATGAAACACTCATAGCCAAGACACATCAGCTATTGTGTGGCCCGCCAGAAACACATGGCTCAAGTAGTCTTCACGCACACCACGCCGGCCCTACATGAAGTGTGCTGTTCTCAGTCCCAAATGAAGGAAGTCAAAGTTAAGCGTGTGTGTGTGATTGACTAAAACCAGAATAAATCATTAGCACTAAAGGTACAAATGCTGCTGTGTTAACATTTCTGTTTCATTGATAGTCTCACATGTTGATGAATCCCCACTCAGCAGAAGAGAGCTCTTTGTACAAAACTGAAGCTAGGTCAGCTGATTTCAAAGAAACGCCAACAATGTCTTCACAAAACAGTCATTGCATTACAGGAAGTGCGCTCAGCAATGGTGTTACTTCCTGTGTCTGGATTAATCACAGTGTCACTCAAGTTGTGGCGTCTTTGTGAAGAGACTATTAACTATTATTAACCCTACTTGATATGTTTTTGTGGTGTTTAAAGTTACACATACAGTGGTTTCTTTTTAGGGTGCAGTCCCTGAACTGGTCCAGTCAGAGAGCGAGAGCAGAATATTGCCTTACAGTCAGGCTGACAGACATAGTCCATTAGACATGGGGATACCGTACATAAACCACTGTGAAATTCATAATCCCAACAAGCACGCACATACGCATGCCTCCATGAGCACAACTGCACAGACTGTAATAAAGTATGAGTTGATATCAGACTACTGCTGCAGTACAAGATACCACAGAAAATGCTGTGCTATTTTGGGACTATTTCTGTACTGAGCAGACACAGAAACATCATGCACACATAATAACAAGACCCAGACAGCAGTCAATGCACACATATGTGGTTAGACTTGTGACACAGTTGAACTTTCACTTTTGTTTTTGGTCACGTTTAAGTCATGTGAAATCATGTTTAATCTGCTTTTGAATAAATCATAGAAAAGGACATAATATATGATTGCAGTAAATCTGGGCAACACACCATAGGGTACGGGCAGGATACCAGTCCTCTAGCAGCGAGCAGACAATTGCAAAATCAGCAAAAAAAAAAGAGTAATACTGAGGGGGATGAGGAAGGGCTGAGAAGACCAATGCATTATGCAGAGGGAGTGAGAGTGGAAGCAAGACAGCTCAGACCGGAAAAAGCTACTCTCATCCCCCCGACTGGTTTGACGAGCTTCCCATGCATGCTGTCGTCATGCCAGCAGCCAGACGCAATGATCTTACCAGACTTTTGGACAGCCTGCCTGCTATTACGCCATTTTAACACACACACACACACAAACCAATTACCACATGATGTACAGTTCACAAATTCCCCGACTGAAAATTTGGCAAAGGTTTCAGCACTCCGTCTCTCTAAAGTAAAACAAACAAAATGTTCACACACATTGAAATGACTGAGTAGAGTATTGTGATCCAGACTCATATCACCAGCATTGTATCCTCTCTACCTGGCAGTTCTCACACTTCACTATCAATGAACCACGGACAGGAAAATTTCCCAGGAATGAGAGCCTTGATAAGACCCAATCGACAAAGTCAACAGTGAAACTACAGGCAGATGGTGTGAGCTGTGAAAAAACACAAATGATAACTGTTATTTGGACCCTTCCTGACCAAAAGTCCACATTCCTTTCCTCACTCACTACCACCACATTTTCCAGTTTTGTGTGCATGTTGTGTTTGTTTGTGTGTGTGTGTAAAGGTGATGGGGGGGAGAGGAGTTAAAGTGGAGAACAAAAGCAGGAGATTTACAATGTCTGCTGTCTGGTGGGACTGGGAGGACGGCTGTGTGTGATCCCTGCTGATGGAGGCTGTATCTGTAAAGATGCCATTATGCCGAGTGTGAAAACAGAGTGTCTTTATATACAGATGTTAAAGTGCTTTTCTTTCCTCAATGACCTCAACGGGCCTCATGCAGGAAGCAATGTACGAACAAATTTTCAATTATTTTTGTTTGTATCCAGGATTTGTACTTGTTAGTAACCACTTATTTTTGGGATTCACCAATATTTTCTTATTTTCTCTCTTCTCTTAGGTAAGAGAACATTTTAGGAGTGGTCGAGAGCACTCTTACCAAGATAAGAAAAAAAACATCTTGTTTTCACAGTCCACAAATTGTTTGTCCAATGCAAGGAAACATAAGTTTTAAATTTGAGGAAGATAAAAAAACCACATGAATATCATATAATCAAATTTAGATTATAACATGTTTTAGAGTAATTACAATGATTGGATTATTACATTTTTGGGCTACATACTGTAAATACTATTGGGCCACTGATCCCAATAAAGACTATAAAATCACTTGGATGATATTGCATGATTTACAAATAGTTTGATGCCTTTCGAATTTCCTCTAATCGCCAGTACTGACGGTTTGGAAAATCACGTTTACTTTATTTAACTTTATTTAACAGTGCCAGTAACAGTGGTAATATAGGCCTATGTCTGTTTCAATGCATATGCCGCCCACCCACTCCGCGTGCCTTGAAATATGACCCAACCCTTGTTCAGATGCGCTCTGTGGTCTATCTTATCTTATCTAAGCATCAGCATTTTTTTCTCTCCAATCCTCGGGCATGTGCCAGAGTATTTGTAGCAGAAAGCCCCAAAATAAGGATAAAAATATCAGAAGGTGTACGTAACCACAGAGTCCCCAGTTTGATTCAAGACAGGGGCTCTTGTTGTATGTCAGCCTACTCTCTATCATCACACTGGCTGACAATAGCACCACAGGCTACACAAGGATCAGAGACTTCTTCAAAAATGAGAGATGCCCGCTTATGCCTAGTTCACACACTTCACAACTTTAGCCCTGATTTTTCCACTCGCCAACAGTTTTTGGAGCTCCCCGACAACGGCCCCAGATCAGAGGCAAATTGGCATTGGCTTTGCGGTCACAAATCAACAACCTAGCATACTAAATATCTGGATCTGTTGGCGAGCTACAGCCAGTGAGAGCGCAAGACACGGGTAGAGGGGAAATCTTCCGGAGGGGTCGCCTGTAACAATAGGAACTTTACTGTGTGTTGCATTTACAACACGCACCAAAGTTGTTGTTGCTCCTCAGGCATTGGATGTTTGCCATGAATAAACATGAGACATGTTAACACAGTGACTGATCTACATAGTGGAAATCGTAAAGATGTGTGGAAACAGGCTATTAACACGAGTGCAAACGACAACATCAACAAGCAGTGCTTCTCGCGTGTGTTTTCGTGACAAAAAGTAGTTTGGAGACCTCATCTGACATCTTAGTAGTGTGTGACCTCCTGTCGCCGGTCAGTCATGTAGTGTGAAAACCACAACGACTTCAACACTCAAGAATACAAGACAGCAAGTTGTGTAGTGTGATCAGTACAGTGATCTGACAATCTGAAAGTTGTGTAGTGTGAACTTGGCTTTAGGTAGGAAGCAGAAATGAATGCTATGATAAGCCTCGTAATGTGAAGCTGAAAAAGTATTGCTAATTAGCAATATTAGCATTCTAACAAGCTAAACTAAGATGGTAAACATTATACCTGCCAAACATGCTACCATTATTATTGTGACCATGTTAGCATGCTGAAGTTAGCTTCTAGCTCAAAGCACCACTGTTTCTATGTACAGCCTCACAGAGCCGCTAGCAAGGCTGCAGACTCTTGGTGTGGTTTTATTACTATTTAAAACAACTCTTGTACATAATCATCAGCTCTCTTGTTTTTCTCTTCATTTAACTTTTCACTTTCTATAACTAGAAGCATTTACTGAGCTGTCCCCATTGCAAGAGGATCGTGGTTTTTGTTAACTGCAGTGAACGGCAAGCAACCACAACTACTTTTGGACACATGGTGACATAAATTCCAAGTAAAAATAAGTTTAAACCGTTCTCCTCTTTTTAAAACTGGGTATTTTTCTGAGAATCTGTAAAAACTGAGCCGTTAGTGTGAATAAAGTCTAAATAAAGAGAAGGCAGAAATCACAGCCCTTAATGGTCTAGGGAGAGTCAGGTTGTTGTGCTCAGCTGGCATTACGCTGGCTCCTCCTTCAGCACTCGCCGCTGCTTTGTCACCGACACCACAGTGGGTCCCTCGAGGGATCCAGCCATGTCATGAGAAGAAAAAAAAGACTGTCAAAGAGGCTGATAGAGGAGGGGTGAGGGAGGGAGAGAAATAGATGGGCTTTGGAGCTAATAGCTGAGGATTGAGATGGGGAAGTAATTACCAACCTACAGACAAAGACTACACACGAATGGGTGTCCCCGAGCCCTGGCACGCATCCATACAGCGGAGGGCAGGAAGTTGTTCGCGCTGAGTGAGGAAGTAACCCCATTTCCTGGAATTGCTGTACAAGCCTCTGTATCCAGCAGGCCAAACAGTCGTCATGGTAACTTGCAATAAAATACCCTTAGCTCAGCATGGAAGGAGGGAGATGAGGCTCAAACTAAACACTATTACCCTGAGGGAAGCTTTACTGGCCCACACAAACAGCAGAGGAACAGAGCAGACGAACCAAGCCGGGGTTTTAAGGCTTTAGTCGCCAAGGTCAGCTTCAGTTTACAGGGTGGTGGCATACTGGAAGAAACAGATCAGTGCCAACAGAAACAGCAAAAGTGTGTGATTACTAGAACTGTCTCCAGTTCATCTCCGGGATCTTTATCTGGGTAGATCAAGACATTTTTAAATGCAATAGTATCTGCATTATTAAATCTGATCCATTTCCAGTTCTTTGTTTAATGTAATTCATTGCACTCCGGGTACACCAGCTGTCAAAAGCAGGGTTTCCGCCGGTGTATTACAAGCCTGCCAGCCCTAACTTGACTCCCCGCCGGGCCTAAGCTTTGGGGAATTTTTTTATGTATTTTTAAGATGTTTTTAAAACTACAATGTGTTATACAAGTAGCAAACTCCTTTAAGGAATAACTCGGTGCGTAGGTTGTGTTTGTGAGTGTGCGGTAGAGAGCAAGAGGGAGAGCGCGTGTGTGATGGTGAGTATAAAGTTATGGTTGTGAACCTAAGCAGTGCAGTGTGTGTGCAGTTTATTTGTCTGAGAATAATGCTACAACTCCTCAAGACCCAAGCCAATTTCCTGTCTCTTGCTTGCCACCTGCTGATTAAAGTGAAGGGGGAGGGCGTCCCGGTAGCTCACAAGGTAGAGCATGTACCAAAGCTGAGTCCTTACCGCAGTGGCACAGGTTCGAATCCGACCCCTTAGCTGCATGTCGTCCCCTCCCCCTCCCCCTTTCATGGCTATCACTTTCAAATAAAGGAAAAAATTGCCATAAAGTGAAGGGAGTTAGCCCCAAAGTTAGCGACAACTTCAGCCCAGGCTCACTTAAGGTTAAAACACTGAAACCTATACCTTAATCTATTCAACAGAACTTCACAAGTGAACCACAGACTGCCAGCGGTGGCTGTAGCTCAGTGGGTAGAGCGGGTAACCACAAGGGCGGCGGTGTGATCCCTAACTCCTACTGTTCGCATGTTAGGTGGCCTTGAGCGAGACACTGAACTACCAAGTTAATCCCCGGGCACTTCACAGCAGCCCACTGCTCCTAAAATGCTTAGGATGGGTTAAATGCAGATGTCAAATTTAGGTATATGACAATTCTAATAAAGTATAAGTTTAAGTTTGAATAGATCTAAAGCTGCCAGTAGTTTCAGTTAATGAAAGTGAAATTAAGATGGAGGGCAAACATCTTGACTGGGACAGCCCCAGTAATTACCCTCCCAACCTCCTGACTGAGACAGTCGCCTTGCTGTTGTAATCACTTGGAAAAGTTGGGAGAGTCTCATCCAAACGCCTGCTGGCTCAGTGTGTGTGTGTGTGTGTTTGTGTGTTGGAGGGAGACAGACAGAAACAGAGAGAGCAGACCAGACAAGGCAAATGTCGGGAATTTCCCTAGCTCAGTCATATCCTCACTTTTTTTTCTTAGTCAAAACGTTTTTTTATTACGATAAAAAGAATCATGACTATATGCAGACGTGTTCAGCTATATCACATTGTTTTTACAATTTTTAAACTGAAGAGAGAGTATTTTTAGCAGATTACTGGAATACTTGGCTGTGACAGACTGTGTCCATAAATATATTCACACAAAACGTGAATAACATGCATTTCCGCTGATGATACCATGTCTGCAGAATATTCTAATCGCTCACCACTGGCTCCTGAGACAAAAGCTGACACAGGGCTGGAACTTACTCTACTAAATAAGACAGGGGGGCATGGACAAAATCTTAAATTATCACAGCATTACCTCAATACTCATATGTTGTGATATTATGAATTCAGAAGCATGTGGTACAAAGTCAAACTCTCTTTCATCCTATTGAGTTAACTGTTGTGACAGATTCCAGTAAAATTGTATTGGTTAGCATTTACTTAGTTACCAGAAATGAACCACCAGTATCTAGGATCGTATAGGGACAGATGACAAACAATGAAAAACCATATCTCATTATGAGATGTATTTTCTCATATCGAGATACATGGTTGGTTAACCATTGGTTAACCAAACATAAAGACTTCTCTCTCTCCTCTCCCCTAGTCCTCTCTCTTTCTCCAGACTCTGGGGGCCAAATGTACAACCTTTTCATAGTTAATCAGAGCAGAAATTTAAAGACCACAGGTTCATCACTGGGGGACAAACAGTTGGGAAAATGAACTATTGCCTGACCAGAGCCAATGTTTTTCTATGCACTGGACAATCTTTATTGTTAAACTCTGTTTTAACTAGGGCAGTCTCAAATACCATTTTTTGGGCTTCGAAGCTCAGGTGAGTAATATTCGAAGGTATTCGAAGGTATTCAAAGCTTCGCTTCGCTGCGTGGCGCAGCAGGCTGACATGTTCTTCTGTCTATCTGTCTCTATCTCCCCCGTTTCATTGCCCAAAACAGTGCTGCTGCCGCACTACTGTACACACACACCCCCTACACACAACAAACAGCGATATCCATCTGAGAATAACTAATACTAGTTAATGTTGAATATGAATTGTGGGATTATTCCATATTTCATGGGCTATTTTGGGATTATGATAACATACTTATATATAAAAAACAAACAAACGAAGCATTTGAATACTGATTTGGAGGTTGAATACCATGGCAACGGTCGAAGCTTCGTAGCATTCGGGTCAGCCCCAGTTTTAACCAGATGACCCCGTGTCCCACCTAAATTCATTCAGCACAGGTGACCAAGCACTGCTAAGTTATCATCCTCACTGCTAAGAAAAGTTTCTATTCAAATTTATAATGTCTTCTAAATGTTTAAAACACATTCAAATTGTCTAGAATATTCATATCCACATCCAAGTACCGAAATGAGACTGCTTATATACCACAAATTACAACTGGTTATTACATAGGACTGAACTAATACTGCGACCCATTACAAAGTAGTTTCCCTCCTCCTCCTCCTACCTGATGTGCCCTGCTTGGTTCATTACTCCATGCGCCCTGCCTGCCTGTCTCCAGGCTTACGGGGCTGTGTTGGCCAAGGAATGCAGGCCGCAGTAATTCCCTGTTAATTTGCTAACCTGTTCAACAGTGCAGACACAACGCTCTGTAATCCCCTCGACCTTCACAGCCACAAACACCACCTCCTATAGTAACAGTGCATGTGGTTCACGCAGGGTATGCACCTAGCTTCATTCACATTTTGACTGGTATTTATTTAATGCATGAGGATCAAAGTCACTAAGAGCAAACTGGTCAAGCAGGCGCTGTATTAGCACTGTTAAGCAAAATAGTAACACAGGCCCATGACTATGACTTCCACCTCGTCTGCTATGCATTTCAACTTCAAGACCTTAATCACAGTAGGTCTATAAATTAAGTCTATTCTAAGCCAACATGGCTGCAGAGGCACACACACATGCATCTATGTGTGAGACACACATACATCTGGAGCGCAGTACCACAGACGTTCACCCACTGACTCATACAGTTTGACAGATTATTTACTACTCTCTCCCACTACAACCAACAAATACGGGACCGAAACACATGTGGAGGCCTGGCTTTTTCCCTACACTACTAATCAAAAGGGTGGAGAAGCCTGAACTGACACATGAGCACACAGAAGCAATGGGAAAATTATCATACTGAGACTAAAAGGAGCTGATGAGAAGAGATAAGAAAGAACCCAATGAGAGAGTTTAGAGGAGACGTCTTAAGCCATATTAATAAAACAGCCACAAGGCAGTGGGAAGAGCTGGTGGTCAGTAAATACTGTACTGTCGTGGGCAGCTCAATAATTATCTTTGTCTTCAGAGCACAGGGCGAAGCACAGGGCGAAGCATGGCGCAGATAAATCACATTTCACACCAGGCTCCAGCTTGGGTCAGATGCAAGTAAACCATGGGCGGCACAATCGCTGGCCTTTGTCAGTTTGTATCCACAATGCAGCGCATACACACACGCAAATAGATACACACACGCATGTCAGCTGTCTGCTACTTGCACTGGGCAAATATATGCAACCATCCACATGCCCACACCATCGGGGCAACACTATGTCGTGTGCCATGAAGATGGCACCTACGCTTCCTCAAGAATCAGATTAACAATGAACTACAACACTGTGTAGCACAGTATTGTTAACCATGCTCACCAGAGAGAAGCTTCGTTGGCCTTTAAGAGCCTTAAAATTATGATTGAACAACGAATAAGCATTTGCTCTTTTTGGAAGACTTCAGCAATGTTTTCAGCTCAATTAGCAAAGCAAAACCACAGGAACTTATTTGCAAATGCCAACACACCCTCTGGTATGCTGTTACTGGTAGTTTAAGAATGTGTCACATATCACCATTTGCAGTCAGAGCTTAGTTAAGCTGGGCATACACTGTACGATTTTAGTCCGTTTCTGGCTCAAATTTTGAGCGGCACGACTCATTTTAGAGTCTGATCGAATTTCAGCTTCGTCAGGTGTCGTTTGCTGTGCAGAGTACAGGGGGGACCGAGGACCGATTAACTCCTCCCGACCGGCAGTCGGACAGTCGGATGAATTTCTGATATGTACACAAAGCATATTTTAAAAAAAAAATTGTATTCAGCAGTTTGCAGCTCTTTTCTGATCCACTCTCACGTGCCATATTGGAGCTGTACAGGATAAGATAGGATTAAGATAATACAAACCTGCTGCTTCACATTAAAAGCGTTCAGTCGGCAAACATCTGGCAGGCTTTTATTGTGAAAAAGCTAGAGGAAGTGCAGCTGTATTTGTCACAGCGGTTAGCAACAGACTCCTGACCATATTTGATCAAAATTGTTCAACACAGCAAGACGCAGGCATTTTTACACGCTTTTGTTGCCGAATCATTTTCAAATATTGCAAACAATAAATCAAAACAAAAAAACAGTGAACTGGTTCAATAAAAAGCTGCAGGCTACAGGCGCTTATTACAGCATGGGTAAACCTCAAACCTCCATCATGTCATTAAGGTAAACAACACCTTATTCCATGTCATAATACGGAAAACCGCGCCATGCCTTGCACGCATCAACAGCTGTAATCACAGTTGCATACGGCGCAGTGTCCCAACTATTTGGATGTTCAGCTTTAGCAGGAAAAAGTGAGGATGGAGAGACGAAGGGAAAGAAAATCATGGTGCACAAAGTGTGTCGTGTATGTGTGTGTGTGTGTGTGTGTGTGTGTGTGTGTGTGTGTGTGTGAGAGAGAGAAAGAGAGGGAGGGAGGGAGGAATGTCAAACACCAACAACATTCCACTGCCTCTCCTTGCACTGCCTGCAGCACTTTCACATTGTCTTTTCTTCTTTTGTGTAAGTTCTCTGTTCACAAGTCACCTATAGTCCATAAAAAAACGTGAGAAAGAATTGCAAGGCTGCATGTATCAACTCTGAGCTGTGAGATGAAATCAGTATCACCGCCTTGACACCCTTACATAAAGGCTAAAAGGCTACAGGCTATGTCTTAATGCACATTTCTCAGAGCAAACACAGTAACACACATACGTAGGTCGTAAAAAGCATTGCTGTATATCATTGGGAATTATGGTGCTGAAAAACATGAATTCATGAAAAAGGTCAAATAAGTAAGGCACGCTCCAAATTAAGTTTTCAACAATTATAGCATATTTGGTTTTTGCAATTTCACTGCAAGAGAGCCTTTCATTCATGTGAGAAATTCCTAATCCACTGTGAGCTGAGTTGACCCAAAACCTAAGTATTTTAGGACCTGCTATTTAGTGGACACTAATTAGTGCTTAATTAAAGACTGCCCTAGAAAGTAAACCTATTATCCCTGCCTGTATATGCTATGTTAAATACTAGGGATGTCAAAGTTAACGCAATAATAACACGTTAACGCAAAATTGTTTTAACGCCACTCATTTCTTTAACGCATTGACGTAATCGATCTTTCGGAGGTTGTATCGGGCTCAGTTTTAAAAGCTAGAAACTAGAAAACCTAAGGAACCCATTGGTACCAACCATGTCATACTAGCTTGTCGCAAAGGAGGCTAAATAACTCTCCAAATTTAAGCCATATTTTGGCGAGGAAAAACTGGCACGGCCATTTTCAAAGGGGTCCCTTGACCTCTGACCTCAAGATATGTGAATGAAAATGGGTTCTATGGGTACCCACGAGTCTCCCCTTTACAGACATGCCCACTTTATGACAATCACATGCAGTTTGGGGCAAGTCATAGTCAAGTCAGCACACTGACACACTGACAGCTGTTGTTGCCTGTTGGGCTTCAGTTTGCCATGTTATGATTTGAGCATATTTTTTATGCTAGATGCAGTACCTTTGAGGGTTTCTGTACAATATGTGTTATTGTTTAGTGTTGTTCATTGATTTCCAATAATAAATATATACATACATTTGCATAAAGCAAGCATATTTGCCCACTCCCAAGTTGATAAGAGAATTAAACACTTGACAAATCTTCCTTTAAGGTACATTTTGAACAGATAAAAAATGTGTGATTAATCATGGACAATCATGCGATTAAGTATTTGAATCGTTTGACAGCCCTATTAAATACACATAGATGCTGCTAGCAATTCTATGACATATGAACAGTGCAGGTGCCTGATTGGAGTGATTGACATAATTTCCAACACATCTAGGTCATTCCTAAGAATGTCACAATTATTTGTCAATTTTTACACACTTCCCTTCCTTATTATTTCCCAGTTTAGAGCTTTTACAGAGTGTGCACTTGCTTGACAATTGACCCAAAGTTCTGGTGAAGGGGTCTTGTGAAAGCTGGTTTCCTTACGACACTTAACCATATTGATAATGGGGGATATTTGCCCTAAAATCCAGATGTTGTCCTCTCCTTCATCACTGTCAACTGTCTTAAATCAACAGAGCCGAGTCTAAACATGGTTAAGTGTCCATTTTGAATTCTTACTCTTGCTCTCACTGTTCAACATCTGGGCAGAGGTGCGACTCAGCTCAGACTGAGTCAGTCAGTAGTAGGTCATAGTATCCATATTAGGCAGAATTTAACCCTTTTTAATTAGACACAGGGGATGTGCAGTCAATTACAGTCTTTTAAAATGATGTGAAAAATGGTCCAGGAAAAATTATTAATAAATTAATAGTAGTGATGGCATAGAAAATTAAGAGTTTTAGATAGATCACTAAAAAGAGTATTACAGTGACACACTCAACCTATACAGAAGGATGTTGCTATGGTAACATCAAAGTAACGTTAGCTAGCTTGTGGTTTTGGGACATAAGTTGACTTACCTCTTAAAAAGCAGCAAGAACTAAACAAACACCACAAAATACTTTCTATAAGTTAGCCTCACATGTTCAGTTACTTTCAGGAACAGGTTTTGCTTTTTTTACACGTGTTTTTCTCAAAGTAACTGACCTAGATAACGTTAGTCAGACACAAGTGTGTGTAAGAGATGCTACGTCTGTCCCGCAGAGGCAACACATTATGACAAGTTATGACTTATTAGAAAACAACAATACAGCTGTTATCGTGCTCAACAACTTACCCAAAGAGAGTCGAATGAAGCAGAAGACAAAGACTAGTGATTTGCCCGAGGAGAAACCGGGAATCTGCTCCATATTTTCTGTAAAATCCACATAAGGTCGGCAGCCCGAAGTTGAGCTGTCTCTCCCGGGACGGTTAGTTCTCCAAAAAAAAAAAAAAAAGGTCTCGTTAGAAATCGCTCACAAACTAGTTAAGAGAAGAAAAACTACTTGTTATTAAAATCACAACATGTCCGTATTTTTTTCACATGTGTTCTACGAGCCGTTACGTTAAAAAAAACACGTTTAAAAGACACAATTTAACTTGTAGTAGTCACACACACGGCACCGAAAAAAGTTCTTCCACCTCTCTACGTTCCCGCAGTCACTGGAGTCACTGAAGAAACAAAAACACATATCCTTCCGCTGAAGTCAGCGGGGATCTATATATCGACGGGGCTGAAAGAGATGGCGAAAAGTAACGTTAATATCTAAATTACAGTGTTTGTGAACGCTTTAGCACATTTATATTACTCGATTGTAATCGTTTATTATATCCTGGACACAATATAAAAACACACGAGAAGTTAAAGTTTTCTTTCTCCGTGTCGCCGCGGCGGAGGAATTTTTTTTCTCATTTTTCTACTTCTCGGAGAGCCTGGTATGACTCAAAATTAACCCTTCAATGATTTCTTTTTTTTTTTTTTTGTTTTCTCCTCCTCCATGAGCTACACTGCACGTTTTTTCCCCGATATGTCTTTTGAACACCCACTCTTTACTTGCTTTTTTGGGTTACCATAACTATTAGTGGCAGGCTGTGTGCCAGGGTTCAGGTCTACTGAGTTTTCAGGTAATTAATGGCCATGAGACTCATGACTGTGAAAGACTCAGTAGAAGTGGACAAAAAGGAGGGTAAACAATGACTTTCAGTGATCTACAAATCACTATAACTTTGCATGTTTGTTGTAGTTGTGGATACATACAACACGATTTTGTTACTGTGAATTAAAGGAATGATAAACAAATTAGTAAATCAAGCTCTAGCTTTTTAATCAGTGTTGATGCAGTTTACCTGCAGGTTTCAGGTTAGTCACCACTTCCTCAGGTGCAGATATACTGTAGTAGGTCATGGTAGTTCAAGTTCTGCAATAGCTCCATGTGCACAAGTTAAATGTTGTTATAGGAAATCTATAATAGTCATATTGAAATACAAAAACATCTTATTAATGTAAGGAATTGTAAGAAGAATGCATGTTTCACAAGATACAAAAAGAATGTGTGCAGCCTAAACTAATAATAATAATAATAATAATAATAATAATAATAATAATAATAAACAGGATAAATACACACTTTGGTTCCTGCACTATTTATCTATCTATCTATCTATCTAGAGCTAGAATTATTAGTCAATTCATTGATTAGTCGATCAACAGAAAAGTAAGGGTCAGGTATTTAAGTCACTTTTCATGCAAAAAAAAACAAACATTCTTTGGCTCCAGCATCTCAAATGTGAAAATTAGCTTTTTTTTATATCATTGTAAATTGATTTGAAATGGGAAATTTTTTTATATTTTTTATATTTTCTTGATTATCAGGGAAAATAATCATCCGATTAATCAATACAGTTGCAGCCCCATTGTCATACAAGTTAGGTTTAATGCTGAGCTCATCAGTAGCTAACATAACTTCTCCACTTCTCCACATTTTGTATTTACTTATTTGCTCTGTGGTTATATATTATATATTGCACGTCTTAATGCAAATTCTTATATTTTCATTTCTTATATTTCTTTACACATATTGTGTGTATATTGAAGCTCCTTAGTTTCTATATTCTTACATTTCTTATGTTCATATAAGAGCAACTGTAACCTCCCCGGGATCAATAAAGTATTTCTGATTCTGATTCATAATGAAACATTTTCCGTGTTGCTTACCAGAAGCAATAACCACATCATTGTTTTATTTATTTATTTATTTATCTGGAGAGCAAGTTCAGCTTTAGTACTAACATGTGAAACACAAGTGAACCCCAACACTGCCCTTTAAACTCCCTCACTCATGCACAGACAGACACTGGCTTTACAAACTGTTAGTGACCACAGTAATCCCAAACTAATTATCCCTTATCAGCCTGAATGATCCAGGTGTAAATCACTGGCTCATCACAATAACAAGACCAGGTCTCATCCCAGTGATTTGCTTGTCTTTACACCCCGTTAGAGAAACATTGCAGAGCCTCCTGCTGCTGCGACCGGCCCTCTGTCCTCCATTCAACCCTGCTGAAAGGCCTGGAACCAGGGGGGGAGCAAATTGATCTCCTCAGGGGTCCGCACTGACAATGCTTTTGTTGCTGTGGCCAATGTCAAGCTCTTGCTCTCCATGCGTGGTTGGGTGTCAGGTGCTGGCACCACAACAAACACTGTGCAGGCATTTGGTCAGATGCTGTTTTTGTTGATAAACCACATCTTGTGTTTGCTTATTCTTCGTATCTTTCACCAAAACATGCAAATGCACTGCCACAGATGCGTTTCTGTGTTGCATGTGATGCAAGGTTGTAAATTAAATTCAGAATTCCTCCTACTACACTTTCATACTTCTCTTATTTCACAGTAAAGCCATTGAGCCTATATAGTAACGTGATATAAATCACATCAGAGGAGCACTTTTTTGTCTGAAGCACTGTTTTCCTAATGATGTCACGCCAGATGTGGGTCTCTATAGTTTGGGGAAGATGGGGCGAGGAAGGGCGTGGATCTGCCTCGTGAGCAGAAAACGCAGATTAGTTCCTCCTGGCCATTGCGCCGATGAAAGGCGTCCACCACAGAAGACTGACAAAGTTTCAAAGAGGAAAAATAAACACAGTTTGGGGAAAGCTCCGTCTCGCTGATGCTTTAAATCTCTTTGAACCACCTAAAATACATCAACAACCCCAACGATATAAAACACCTCAAGTTTATCAGGTAATAAAAGTAGATTATATAATTACAGTTTTGTTTGTATTGAATACATAAACAAACCACATTAAAAATCCTTTTTATTGGCAGTAAATACTGCCTGGAATCAAAGGAAATCAGAACTTCCGCTTTCATGCAGCACATTTTGCATCCAGTGCATGAGCATTAGTTTTTCGTATTTCAGGTTATTCTTCACAGAGAGGTAATAAAACTTGGCCTGGATCCGAGCCATCAGCTTCTGCCACGCTGGTGACAGAGCTGCTTTCATCAACGTTGGGGCTCTTCACACTGATTTGGAGCTCATCAGTCAGGGTGTCTCCAGCTGTCAAGCCAGTAGATTTATACTGCAGAACATGGTGTTCAGAGCATGGATGTAAAAAGGGCAGATAGTAATGACTGATTGCACTTGAGAGCGTATGAGTGTGTGTGTGCATGTGCACTCCCCTTAACCATAAACACGCCATCTTCCCCCAGCGTGATAGCCATGGGAAACCAAATCAGCGCCTGTAATTCAAGAAGAAGTCACCCGGCCTTTACGTTCTGAGATGGCAGGCAGTATGAAGTGTATATATGATGCCTTTCTATATTTAGTAGTGGCACGGGCTGATTCACTTTTCCCAGCTGTGGCAACTGATTTGCTAGCATGCAACAGTTGTAACTGAGGCAGGTCTTGTTCTTGGTTCTGGATGCTTCTATCACGCTTTTTGCTCCAAACTGTTGCAAACCTTTAGAGCAGCTATATGTATGCCACACTGAGAACAGGTTGAGTTAACACAAGTGTCGACCACTAGGCATTTTGTGCTGGCTTTGCTGATATGAAGCTCGAGCATTGGGTCTGAAGTCTTGATGCCCCCCCCCCCCCGTACCCTCGTCGAGACGGAAGCATCGTCTATCTAATGTCGTCTTTACTGTGTAAGCAGATCTGGGGGGACAGGAAGCTAAATGGGGTATATTTAGGGATGATTATCACCTCCTTTCTCACTGACTGCTGTAAAAAAAAAAAGCAGACAGCTTTACATTTGTGTTACGTGACATGCCCCCTTCTGTAATAGGCTCAAATGGTGGTAGACTGCCCTAGAGAGTAAACCAGTTATCCCTGCCTGTATATAATGTGTTAAATACTAGGGCTGTCAAAGTTAACGCGATAATAACGCGTTCACGTAAAATCGTTTTAACGCCACTATTTCTTTAACGCATTAACGTAATCGATCTTTCGGAGGTTGTATCGAGCTCAGTTTTAAAGCTAGTAACCAGAAAACCTAAGGAATCCATTGGTACCAACCATGTCATACTAGCTTGTCGCAAAGGAGGCTAAATAACGCTCTAAATTTATGCTGAATCATGGCTATTTTCAAAGTGGTCCCTTGACCTCTGACCTAAAGATATGTGAATGAAAATGGGTTCTATGGGTACCCACGAGTCTCCCCTTTACAGACATGCCCAGTTTATGATAATCACATGCAGTTTGGGGCAAGTCATAGTCAAGTCAGCACACTGACACACTGACAGCTGTTGTTGCCTGTTGGGCTGCAGTTTGCCATGTTAATAATCTGTTTATTGTCAATACTGTATCTACTGCTCCTATTTTTATACTTCCCTCTAGTTAAATGGTTCATATTTTGTTTCACTTGTTAAGCTCTTTTTTACTGTGTTAGCTGATGCTTCTTGTTTTTCTGCACTATCCCCTTTGCTGCTGTACACTGCAAATTTCCCCACTGTGGGACTAATGAAGGAATATCTTATCATGCGATTAATTGCGATTAAATATTTTAATCGATTGACAGCCCTACTATATATAAAACTATTTAAAAAGATATATTTTTTGCTATTTAGTAGCAAAATCTAACAAACTATTCTGCTTCAATTCATATTTGTTGGCGTTTAGCCTTTCAAAAACAACATTTTCACTTTAGTCAAAAAACGGGGCAGTCTAACAGCAGTCTAACAACACCATAAATTACATTTATTTAACTATAATAACAAAAAATCTATTTTGGCTCTATAACGCCATTTTAGTAAATTAAGTTGTCATAAAAAAAGATCATATTATGTATCTGCATTCGCTTGGGGAATACGTCAAGATGTCATCATTTTATGTATGCTGACGAAACCATAGAGTTATATTCATTGAAGAAAGTTGATTTAATAAAAAGAAACTCATTAAATACACTGAATCTCTTTATTCAAACCAAGGATTTTGTTTGAGGATATGTCATTTCTTTGGGTGATGACGTCGGAGGGCTCAGCAGATAAATAGATTGGGAACCACTGGCCTAAAAGACATGTGGAAGGCTGTTCTGTGGCCGTGACCATGACAACAAGTATTTAAGAGCATATCAGTTGAGTTTCAGATCTCCTCGACACAAGCATCAACAGGGAAAGTTTGGCCGGGGTCATCAAGATGAGAAGCCACATGGTGTCTAATTTACAGAGAGATGCCGAGCTGATTCAAGGGCTTCCAAGTATTTAATCACAGTAAATCATTTTCCTGTGTGAACTTGAGGTTATACGAGTCAAATGTCAACAGCGGGGCAGATAAGGCGCATATAATTTTGAAAAGCACACAAATCGGCACTAAATCAGTGTAATAATTTACTTGGTGGGAAGTAAACATACCTGCGCAAGTTGTTTTTACTGTCTTCAGTTTTATTAAAATAAAAGTCTTGCTGCAGAATAGCCAATACATAAAACATTTCATAGTGTGATCATTGCATGTAATCACTCAAAACATATTCCCCATACAGTACATTAAAGGGCCAGTGTGTAGCATTTAGGGGATCTATTGGCAGAAATGGAATATAATATCAATAAGTATGTTTTCTATAGTGTATAATCACCTGAAAATATGAACTATTGTGTTTTTGTTACCTTAAAATGAGCCGTTTATATCTACATACGGAGCGGGTCGGCTATGTTTCTACAGTAGCCCAGAACGGAAGAACCAAACACTGGCTCTAGAGAGGGCCATTCGTGGTTTTGCGTCTGCCACTTTAGTTCTCCACACGCTTGGCACACGGGAGATTTTTGAGTCGATTGCAATCTGCAACCTCACCACTAGCTGCCACCAAATCCTACACACTGTACCTTTAAGATTAAGCTGAGGTTGTGTAATTATTTGATTAATTGTCAAGCTGAGGGATCACTTTGTAAACCCCCATCACTTAGCCAACAGTGGCATGTTGCAAAATGCAAAACAAGGAAAAAATTGTAATTCTATCTCAGCAGATACCATTAGTTGTTGATATATATAGACATAATAGTGTTGTTGTTGTTCGTCTTTCAGCTGCTCCCGTTGGGGGTCGCCACAGCAGATCATTGATCCGCACTGGTTTTACGCCGGATGCCCTTCCTGACGCAACCCCCCTGGGGGGGATACATGTTTTGGTGGCGGGAGGAAACCGGAGAACCCGGAAGAAACCCACGCGAACACGGGAGAGAACATGCAAACTCCACACAGAAAGGCCCTTCCCAGACCGGGGATCGAACCCCGGACCTTCTTGCAGTGAGGCGAAAGCACTAGCCACTGCGCTTTGGACATAATACTATATGTTACACTAAATGAGCGTTTTGCAGTTGTCAACTTCCTTGAGGAAAGCAGGGATTTTGTGAGTACGTTCGTGTGAGAAACCAAGATAGTGTGTGCGAGTGAACGTGTGCGTCATTGCGTTCCTCAGTAGTCAAAGGTGGAGAGTCAGCGAGCGCGAGGGCCCGATGTGACCAGGCGTGCTGCGGGCAGAGACCTCAGCCAAGGGGTCCCTGATGAGGAGAAAGGGGGAGTTGGCAGAGAGGTGAGGAAACAGGTGATGAAGGAAAGGTGCGAGGAGGAGGAGGAGGGATTTGTGTGTGTGTGAACACATCCAGTAAGTGACCTAGGGGTCTGGCAGGGCCAGGTGGACGGGAATGTGTGCTTGTGTGTGGATGGGATCCTCCCTCGAGCGCCCCTGCCTGCCCACCGTCACCCCACACTCGCAGGCTATTTATACTGCACTGTGGGAAAATAACGGCCCCAGCAGTGTCATCTGGGTTCTGTAAGGTTTATACTCCACACCCACACACACACGTACACAACACTGCCACACTTCCCATCTCCCGCAGTCACAAACAACTTAAGGACAAACTAGAGCATGATTGTCCTATTAGCCCTGCACACTGGCTTTATCACTGCTGGTGCTCTCAATCATCCTTCAAACAGGATCCACATGTTTTACGACGGTTTAGATTTGACTTAGATTTGGGCGGAGGAGCAAGTCGCTAAGCTAGAAACACAATAGTGTGCAATGCCTTTAGGGAATACAGATGCAATGACTAGGAAACAGATTTTAAATACGTTGATAGGAGTTTGAATATGCATGCACAATGCACTCATGCATGACATATTTTCATTTGACGAGAGCAAACATATCCTCTAAAACTGTGCTTCAGGGGTGAATGTAGTTTTACTGTCTGCTGCAAGAAGCAAATATGGCGCTAAAAATAGGATAACGGTGTAAATTTTGAAATATCTAAGCCTGCAAACACGCAGCAACTGAACACTTCTCTTGACTCATAAAAACAACATGTTTCCACAAAAGACAGATAGGAATCACATTTTGAGTTATCTCTACAGTTTGCTGCCTCTTGTAGCCTGATTAAATGAGGAAGTCACAAATAGTATGATGAATGTAATTTAATGAGGAAATTATGGTCAGATTACCCCAAAATGACCAACCTTATGCAACCTTAACCCTGAACTATGTTGCAATCGGATGTGACAAGGCACAAAACAAAGTTAAAGATGAAACAATGACTTTTTTAGAGAAATAAAACAACTTGGACTGGACACTTGCGGTTGTCGTTAACTGCTTTAAGGGTGGAGGTATGTTTAGATGGTGGGACTGATTTAGTAAAGGGAGTTATAGTGGAGGACCTGAAGTTAACACCATGACCTCTGCGTGTAATCCACCGCTGGTGATATTTGGATTTGAGAAAAGGTCTCAGAGGGCAAATTCAGTCCTGTCAGCTCCCACCCGAGGTCGTCTCTCAACATACATACATCAAGGGGACGCACATTTAAGCACAGATGTATGCACACTTGTGCATGCACCAAAACATAAACACACAAAAATACTGACACGCACATTGGGACCCATGCCCTGGTCCCTGAGGCCCCAGGGGTGCAGGAGGTCAAACTAATCTGCCACAGTCCATGATGTTTACCACGCAGACGGGATGAGAACGGCAGGGACGGGATAGAGAGGAGAAACCACACTAAAAGATAAACAGGATTAATCAGAGTCAGAATCAAAAATACTGTATTGATCCCCAGGGGGAAATTGGGACGTTATAATTGCTTTTATATGCATAAAGAAATGTAAGAAAATAGAAAAGAAGTATGTAACATGTAAATGATGCACATAATCCTACAATATATTACACAATACTGTATACAGTCACACATTTTTTCCGTGATGGTCAGCACAAAATTGATTTGTATGTAATCCACGTAACTGTGAACCGGGAAGTATAGAGAGCGGCGAACACTGCATATAGGGAAGAGGTCAGTGTGGATGGGTGGGTCAAAAAAACACATGACTTTCGCCTTGTGAAACCACAAGTCAAGACTGATTTATTTGTCATGTAGTTACAGCACTTCCGGTGTTATTTTAACCCAAACCGCGATCTTTTCCTAAACCTAACTAAGTAGTTTAGTTGCCTAAACCTAACCAAGTCGATCTATCCCTAAACCTAAGTAGTTTTATTTTGAATAGACTGGAGCGGAAATTGACAAGTGCGTCACGTGTTGGTGGACATTCATCGGAAAACGCACAAAAAATACGTCGTTGAAAGTCGTGCTGAGCGTCACCAAAAAAAAAAGGGAAATTCGTGTCAATGTACACTAATCAGGTAGATTAAATTTCTATTTCACGAACTGCCATGAGACTGTGTTGCAGCAGCATATGTAGAGAAATATAAATAAATAATAAAAATAAGAAATATGTACAAATATGTGCATCAAACACATACAATACAATACATTACCATAAACCACAATTAAAACACAGTGTGTGGGTTGACGTGATCAAGTGCATGAATGAATTGTTTGGTTTTATTTTGCCATTTAAGAACAAATATATAACATACTTGCCCAAATATAGACAAAACACAGATGACCTTTAAGTTGCTAAATGCGAGATTGGGAACATTTCTGTTGCCTCTGCAAGGCTCTCAACATGGCGATGGCTGAATTGCAGCTAACGGTGCTAACAGCGCTAACAGTGAAAACAACTGCTACACTGCAGACAGAGCTAACAGTTTTAACCTGGGGGGGGGGGGGGTAACCTGAGGGTGGGCGCTAGCCAATGGGGCACGCTCACATGCACGAACATGCGGTGGACATCTTATGAAACATGGACATGCAAGGAAAAAAACCCCAATATGTTATGCATAAATCTGAAGCGTGACACAGGATAAACATCTCTACCTGGTTGAGCCTTTTCCAGTTATTTTATCTTCTATGCTCTATTCACAACATGTGTGCAGATCGTGTTTCTCTGCATGTTTGTGTGTTTAACTCTCACGCTGAAAGTTATAGAGAGGGTAAAGTGAGTGTGCTCGGCATATCTTCTAGGGTTAATTGTATCATAAATTCACAAGCTGCTAAAAGACAGGCATGGCTGGAATTCACACTTGAGCCCTCACTTTCTCACAGACACAACTCCGCATTGTGTGTGTGTTTCAGATATGACACTATTAATAAACCAACAATGTTATCTGGTTAAAGAAATGGAGAGATAAAAGGGGAATGCTGGGAAATTATAGAAAGTTGAAGCCGATTACGTTTTCACGTTTACAGAAACTTCAGTGACAAACAATTCAATATTGCAGAGGTGTGTTTTCGACGAGGCGTTACGTCATGGCTCTGAACAAAACATCTCTCCCAGTGTGACATACATTCATGCATGTGAATGTCTTTTGATCCTCCTCTTTCTCACTTTCTCGCACATTTTCTCATCCCACTCTATATCCTGTTTTTGTTTATGGCATATTCTCATATAGTGCTGGGAAAAAAGGGTCATTTATTACATCCGTTTTATTACAGAGTTAAACTTTTTTTAAATAGACTCATGCAGCATTATGACGGCAAAGTGTGAAGGGTCATCACTGGTCTGTGATGAGGTGATAAAGAGCACACACAGAGTGCCGAGCAGGTCCAGGCCTGTGGAAAACACTCCACGCTGACCCCCCCTGTGAGAAGTTCCCGGTTCCCAGGACCCGGTGTGTACGTTTGGGGGGCAATAACTCACCAGGTCCCTCGACTTCCTCTTTCAGCCTTCTGCGTTTTATGGCTCTCTCCTCTGCTGCCGTACAGCTGCTGTCTCCGCAGCTTCCCTTTGGTCTGATTGGATTAGAGGGAAGAGGATGAAGGGGAAGAGACGGGGAAGCAGCTGGGATGAGGTGGGAAGCTGGTTGGGATGGAACATGTTTGTTTTTTTTAAATCATGATCATTACAGATGACTAGATGGACACACCTTCCCTTGTTGTGGTTCACATCTTGCTGTACCTTCCCACCACACTACACATGGAAACCACTCACCTGATAATGAGACTGAATTCCCGTTTTGTTTTCACTTCATTGTACATTATTTCTATTTGAATGGCTGAAAAGAATTGTGATGAGGAATTAAGAGGTCAAGGAAAACAGTTTAATACGTGTATCCTTTGCAGTTTTGTGCAACTAACATTTTTAAAGTAAAACACGTGTTTGTGTTGAACACTGGGTCAAAAATTAACCCAGTCAGTGTCTGACTGATCCAAACTAGGTCAGTTTTAAACCCAGTGATTTTTAACATGCTAATTAAAATGTCTGAGGGTGTCTTTTTTTCTCTTTTTTGTCACATCCTGTCAGAGATCGAGGTGTACTCAGCCTCGGGGGAGTAGATGGAGTTGCCAGAGAGCAGCGGGACAGACCCCTTACAAACATGTCTACGGTGTGGCCTCCTATTAATGAGATCAGAAGTTCAGTGGACATGTGCAACTCTGGGGAACAATCAATGAATTCACAACTGAGCACACTGTATGCATGTTTGTTTCAGAAAAAGTTAAAAGCTCACGTGATGTAGTAACTTTGCCGGAAACTGAAACTTTCAGGCTGTGTCTGAATTTGCACGCTCGACTGTTCCAGTGACTTTGAGATGAAGTGACTGAAGGTGAAGGTCAAGGTCACGTTGTTTTAATGTCCTGTTTCTTTAAGATTACGCACGAGACTCAGGAGGAGTCGAGTGTGGGAGGACGGCGTTGTGGTTGTGTCGGTGTCTGTGACAGGAAATTTAATCAATGTAGGGTAATATGAGTTCACGAGAGTAGCCTACACAGCACACTGGCTTTGCTCTTTAAACCTGATAAACGTTGTAGAAGGTGCTGCAACCTTTCTACCTGTCTTGGTTTGTGACTTAGTGTGTGTTTAAATCAGGCTATGTGTGTTTAGTACATGTGCCGTAGTCCTGACCCTTGATCACACAAAGTATTTTAATCCAATCAGCTCCGTTTTCACATGACTGTCACACACTCGCTGCTGCTATGGCAACCTGCAGAGGAAAGGAGAGAAAGTGCCGGAGTGAGAGAGAGGTATGCCGTCCTCTCTTAATCACTGTGACATTTACACACACTCACATAGATCTTACTCTTTACGTGGTACTCAAGTTTCTTTCTCTCCCTTGTTTCTGACTTCACAAAAATACAAACCCTGACATTTGAAGGATTTCTAACGCCCTGAACGACTAGAGAACGTGTGGTTATTAAGTTCAGACATGTGGGAGACTACAAATAATGCTATGATAATGATATTATTTAAAAATATACATATGTCTCCAAAACTGGAAAAACCCAACAACCTCCCAGTTGCATTTTATGGTTGAGAGATGTCTTAAAAGTAGAGAAACTCAGGTTTATACTTCGTGGCCGACAAATTTGAGAAACTGTGGCATCCCTTCACTGAATCTAAGCTTGAAATCTTATTCTATCTTATTTTATTCTATTTATTTATTTCTCATTGTGTGTGTTTTTGTGTGTTTTTAATCCTTTGCCAATTATTTATTCATTTTTTTGTCCTTTTGTGGACAAAATGTTGTTTGCATTGAGCTTATCTATAAAACTGAAAACCAATAAAGACATCTATTAGATATATATACACTGTATATACATATTAGGGTTGTCAAAGTTAACTCAATAATAACGCGTTAACACAAATTCATTTTAACGCCACTAATTTCTTAAACGCATTAATGCAACTTGCGATTTTTGGGTTATAACGGGCTCAGTTTTAAAGCTAGAGTGAAGATACTGATATCATATGAAACTAGAAAACCTAAAGAATCCATTGGTAGCAACCGTGTCATGCTAGCTTGTCGTGAATAACGCTCCAAACTTACGCTAAATTTAGGCGAGGAAAAACTGTCATGGCCATTTTCAAAGGGGTCCCTTGACCTCTGACCTCAAGATATGTGAATGAAAATGGGTTCTATGGGTGGTTTTGTGTTGTTAATTGATTGCCAATAATAAATGTATACATACGTTTGCATAAAGCAAGTATATTTGCCCACTCCCATGTTGATAAGAGTATTCAATACTTGACAAATCTCCCTTTAACGTACATTTTGAGCAGATAAAAAAAAGTGTGATTAATTTGCAATTAATCGCGATTTAATATTCTAATCGATTGAAAGCCCTAATATTTATATATATATACATATATACAGTATATGTATGCAACAGGGATTCAAGTATTCTTACTTCTGTGTCTGGAAAGTCAGGTTGAAAAGGACAAATGGTGACAAATACAGGTTATGACTGAAACTGACAGAAGATAAAGAAGGCTGAAAATCACACATGACAGCACAAGTAGACACAGTCACAAAGAAGTAGTCATCTACAACAGAGACAGTTAATAAAAAGGAAGATTTGCAAAAAGCACCTTTCAGGTAATGAAAGCTGTTTTGGTGGAACAGGATTACAAAGAAAGATAACAACTGAGGCCAAACTCACTGATACTCACTTCCCTTGAGAGGTGAAAAGGTTAGCCTGTGCCCTGTGGTTTGTTTTTGGCACGCTACCCTCTGCTGCTTCTCATTTTTTTCTCTGACATTTCCTGTTCTACCTCAAGTTGAAGAGCTCACAATGCTAGTAGTTGTTGCATTTACTGTCATCTGCTAGAAACTTGCATCTGCAACAGTCAGCTTCTTTTCTTTCACTCTTTCTCTTTAACCCCAGAAGCTGCAGCCTATATTTGTTTCCATCCTTTAAATGAAACCTATGATTTGGAGCTCAGCTAGCAGAAGGCCACTGTCAGCAGCAGCAGAAGTTGCAAGTCAGGGAGATTTTGAGCCTCATTTTTTTTTTCAACTGCATCAGTGAGCAAAACCCTCCACCTGCTGGTTAGGAGGGGTATCACCAGACTGTGTTTCTGGTGGCAAACAGGTACAGTCAAAGTATTTCTGGAAAATACCTGGAAGTGCCCTGTGAGTCACTGAGTTTCCTACTCAGAAGTTGAGGTTGAATTTGTGTTTTTTAATTGATGTTTTCCCCCATTTTATATAAAGAGAGTTGTTTTCCTGGAAGCCTTTTGCATAATTTATATTACTCAGACGCCTCTTAAAGGTTAAATCTCATGCTGTTTAAATGACAAATTATACAATTCTAACTGCTGTCTTGAAACAGCAAGTTCCCGTCTTAGATAAGCCCACTCAAATAACTGACTTTTGCATTTCAAAAGTCTACAAATAGGATTATAATATAAATTAGGGCTGTCAATCGATTAAAATAGTTATTCGCGATAAATCGCACATTTTTTATCTGTTCAAAATGTATCTTAAAGGGAGATTTGTCAACTATTTAATACTCTTATCAACATGGGAGTGGGCAAATATGCTGCTTTATGCAAATATATGTATATATTTATTACTGGAAATCAATCAACAACACAAAATAATGACAAATATTGTCCAGAAACCCTCACAGGTACTGCATTTAACATAAAAAATATGCTAAAATCATAACATGGCAAACTGCAGCCCAACAGACAACAACAGCTGTCAGTGTGTCAGTGTGCTGACTTGACTGTGACTTGCCCCAAATTGCATGTGATTATCATAAAGTGGGCATGTCTGTAAAGGGGAGACTCGTGGGTACCTATAGAACCCATTTTCATTCACATATCGTGAGGTCAGAGGTCAAGGGAACCCTTTGAAAATGGCCATGACAGTTTTTCCTCGCCAAAATTGAACGTAAGTTTGGAGTGTTATTCAACCTCCTTCGCTGCGAGCTAGTATGACATGGTTGGTAACAATGGATTCATTAGGTTTTCTAGTTTCATATGATGTCAGTATCTTTCTTAGCTTATTCCTTGCTTGAGCCCGCTACAACCAAAAAATTGCAAGTTGCGTTAATGCGTTAAAGAAATTAGTGGCGTTAAAACAAATTGGCGTTAACACGTTATTATCGAGTTAACTTTGACAGCCCTAGTATAAACTGGTGGCAATTTGTAGTTCTGTATGTGTATTCAGTATAGATGGCTTCTGCAGAAACTTTATAAATGCAAGCATCTCTATCTGCATTCCCAGTTGAAGAGCATCTGATAGTCATCAGTTCATCTCAAGGTCCTCTGCCAGAAAGGAAGCATGTTTTGTGCAAATGATTTTATTCATAGATAGCAGACAGAACAGAAAAACAGAAGGTGACCTTTCCAGCCGTGAGCACCCGCGTCTCTCAGCCTGAATCCACTTTTAAATTGAAGTCTACACATGGAAACATTATACAAAATAAAAAGGACCCAACCAGATCTTTGTTTTTTTCTTTGCCTGCTTACAGAAAGGTGCTGGTCCACACAGTCACGGTGCAAGAGAGCATAAAGGGAGTATGGATACACTCTGATGAGGTCAGGTTAGGGACTGTACGCAAATTATTTGGGGGGGAAAAAACAAAACAAGGTCGTCCTGTATATTTCTTTGGGCCCTGCCCTATGGATATTACAGCCACTCTCTGTTTTAGAATAAAGAGATACTAACTAATAGGCTAAACTTGAATCATGATATAGGCTAATTTTATATGATACATTAAACTTTTTGTTTTGATAACGGCTAAAGTGAAGGGGGGGGGAACTACCGCCCTCAACACTACCGTGTTTCTTCAGCCCGTTCTCATTCCCAGGACATCAAATACTGAAGCTTTGTCACGGCCGTCGGCGTTTGATACCGCCGCACCAGGCACCCTTTAGCGCCAGTATGAGACGCGCCGGGTTTTCCATTAACTACAATGTAAACCCATCCGAGGCAACAGTAAACGCTCTGATAAATTGCGCCGGGAGTGACTGTGGTGACGTAGTTTAAAGAGGGAAAAGACACACTAAGGGCAGGCAGGAGGGGAGGTGGATGGGTCCAACAAACACAAAGCTTTCATCCAGGAGGCCGCTGTTTGCGTCCCGTTCGTAAAGTTTCACTTTCACGTTACAATCAGCTGTTCGTTCGTTCGTGTCCCGTGTTCTCAACGTTCAGTTTCAATTTTAACTTTACAAAGATAGCAGTGGACAAGTTGGGATGAAAACGTGTTACTCTATTTTAGAATAAAGAGATACTAATAGCCTAAACTTGAACTATAATATAGGCCAACTTCATATGACACATTACAGTTCTTGTTGTGATGACGGCTAAAATGAATTGACATATTGGTCCTATTAGCTAGCTGACTGTGATGGGAGAAATATAAAATAAAACTGTCAGGATTGTTGTCCTCTGTTTATGTTAAGGGCACCTTTATGACCCACTGTGCACACTAAACAATCTTTTGTGACTGTTTGATCCATAGACTGTATATAAAAATGGACGACATGACAGCTCCCCAAAAGTGAAGCCAAAACATCTCATTCGCCCCCTGGTGGCTGGCTGCAGCATAGGTCATAAATCCTGCCTCCTCCATGTTAGTGGATGGGACAAACTAAAAAGTCAAAGTACACGTCAAATAAACTTTTCCCAAAGATGGTTGCTGTTATTTTAGGTAGTTTTCATCACGCTGATGTTTGTTCAAGTGTTAATTTTTCTAAGTTTGGTTTCAATTAGTTATTTGATGCTATAAAAAGGTGGTGAGACGTCATGATTGGCAGCTGTTAGTCTCTCTCTCTCTCTCTCTCTCTCTAGACACGCTGCGGCCGTACTCGGCTCGCGATTGGTTCGGGCGGGTGACCTCGATACCGCGGCTCCACCGTCCGATCACTACTGCGCAGACTCAGGCTCCAATGATGTCAAAATGTCAAGATGGCAGCTCCCGTATCCGGGATATTTTGGCTTCACTTCTGTACAGTGGGAGGAAGTGGAGACGCGTCGTCCATCTTTATATACAGTCTGTGATTTGATCCTTTAAAAAATAAGCACATTTTTTTTATATCATCTCACAAGGGCTGAAATATAAATTTGGGGAGAGTAAAATTAAATGACCCTCCCCAGCCTACCCTCCTTTCAGCAAAAATAAAAAAAAATAAATTACCCTTCCTGCTTTTCCTAATAATTTTTGTACAGTCCTTTATAGGGTCACTGACATCCCATAATTGTGAAAAACTGCTAAATCTGTTAAAATTAGACAAAGGTGAAATAGCGTTTTGCAAGGCTTCCATACAATATTTATATAAAAAAAACTCAGTCTACTTAAATTACTTTCCTATTTTGTTGCTGAGCCGATTCAACTAAAAGAACGAATGCAATGGTTTCCAAATATCTGTAACTGTGGTACATACTTTATGTTGTTGATGCCCGTAAAGCCATTACTACTGTGATTATAACGTTAATGAATACATATGATGTGCTCAGGATAAATAAAGTTATGTTTTTTTGTTGTTGTTGTTTTTCTCTGTATTATTAGACAGTATGCAAGATTAAATCAGTCCTGTTACAGTACAGCTTTGGAAACTTGCAAAAACAGGAAATTTCTTTTTCTCTTCATTTTCTCTCCACACTTCAAAACCAATCACCTACAAAAACAGAGCAATCAACACCCACACACACACATTCACTCATTTCCTCTCAACCTATCTCCAGGGCAACTACTAGCGCATTACTGTATAATTGTTAATAATATTATGACATCATTTATATTCAGATCACACATTCATGGACAGGTGAGAACAAAATGGGCGGTGGTATGTCTGCAAAGTCTTATTAAGAGCAGGGATCCTGTATTTTAGTCAAAGGTGACAGCTTTTCTTAGTTTCTGCAGACTCGGTGTGTGTGCAGCTCGTTTTCCACTTCAATACCTCCTTCCTCTTCGTCTCCTTTCTCTCTCAGAGCCACCAGAAGCGTACGTAGACAATGAGCATGATGAAAAAGACACCGCCAGCTGCCAGCTTGGCATAGGTGGAGCGGGTATTCAGATACTTGGCGTCGCTGCGGTACTTCTTCGACAGGCTGGACAAGTTGCTGGCCTTGGAGTCCAGCGCTGCAGGGAGAAGAGGAAACAGGAGGAACGGGAACAGGAGGAAAACAAAAGAGGAAAGAGGAGAGTGGAAAAAGGAGGAGAGAGGGAGACACAGATAAGGACAGAATCAAATGAGGATCACAGTGGGAATATGAGGAGCATCCCCCCCCCCTCACTTAGAGAAGGACACACTGCATCGACCTGAGATAACATGGACTCACCAGAGAGAGCCTCTCCTCTCTGCAGCACCTCCTCTATGTTAGCCACCATGATCCTCTGTACGTCCTGGAGCTCTGTGTTGATGCTGCCCAGATTCCTCCTCGCTCGGCTGTCAATGTACGACTTCTTGGTTTTTTGGATGTAGGTGTCTGGTGAGGAAGCAGCACAAATAAAACAAGCAGTTAATGGCAGCCGTTGGAGTGTTTACTCAAAATGTTTAACTGCCAAATAAGTTGTGCAGATGACTATCAGCTCTTTGTTCCATAGTTCTGGGAGACTGTTATATCTGTGTGTATAACAGTCACTGTATGTCAGATTTAATAAGCGACATAATGAACTAGAAGAGTGGCATTTAAGTTCGCTCCTATTGATTTTCTATGGGATATCTGAGCGTTATTCGAGGCCCTGTGGTGCTGCAGAACTGACCAGCGATGCAAGAAAAGTGGGTCGAAAGTTTAAACTTTATGCAATCGAGAGCAAAATTGGCCCGGCGGCTCTGTGGTGATCTGCCAAAAAACTGCCAAAGACGAAGTGATGCAGTGGAGGACAAGTGAGTTGTTGCCAACAGTGGCGGAGGCAGTGTTGAATGATTTCTCCACCTCCAGTGTGTTTTCTCTGTAAAGAACTTGCTTACAGTTTGAAAGAATTTTGAGCGTGAGGACTTACAAAACAGACTAAACAACATCATTTATTTGCTGTTTTTTTTTTTGTGATGCACTGATCTACCACATCATGACCAAAGTGACCTCATTAAACAAATCGGGTATATAAAAATATATGTTTCCAAAATCAGTTTCCTTTATTAAAGTTACTACGAGGAACTTTTATTTTGTGTTGATTTTGGCCGTCCCTGTGGACAAAAGCGGTAATGTTTCTGAGCACCACAGTCCCTTTAGAAAACCTTTCTTTTTTACCCTGATGTAATGTGTTATCACAACTATGCATATTACCCATAGACTGTACATAAAGATGGAATAACGTGACAGCTCCCCAGAAGTGAAACCAAAAGATCTCTATCGCCCCCTGGTGGCTGGCTGCAGTATAGGTCATAAATCAATGTTAGTGGATGGGACATGAGCCAAACTTTTTTCTTTTTTCCTAAAGATGGTTTCTGTCATTTTAGGTAGATCTTGTCACGCTGATGTATATTTAAGTGTTCATTTTTCTGAGTCAGTTGGCTTTAATTAGTTATTTGATGCTATAAGAAGGGGGTGACACGTCATGATTGACAGCTGTGATTGACAGCAGCTCTGAGTGAAGTAGTTGCGGAGCCGTTGAGGTAAATCGTCGGAGGAGATGTAACTTTAACTTTCTATGACCGTCACAAGTCTGTGTAATACAACATCTGTCAATTTGATCATAAATGTAGTTATAGAAATATTATGGTTAGTTGTTGTGTCTTTATAGCCAAACTGCTACCCTGGTGCAAATGCTCGGCTCGTGATTGGCTCAGGTGGGTGTGTGGGCGGGACCTCGATACCACCGCTCCAGTCCCCCGATCACTACTGCGCAGACTCATGGCAGCTCCCGTATTAGGGATATTTTGGCTTCACTTTTGTACAGTGGGAGGAAGTGGAGACACATCGTCCATCTATATATACAATACTATGGTATTACAGAACATATTAATGGACACTAATGCATTTGAAACAAACAACAAGCTTTAACAGCCCTGAGAGCAGGAACTCAGTTGCTCCCCGCTCTCTTTTCCTCTTACCAAACTCAATGAAGGAGTAGGGCCGGGAAACTGTGGGGACCTTCTTTCCATGCTGCTCATGAAACTCTGCCTGCAGGTCTTCAAGGTAAGCAAAGGCCAGCTTCTTAGCAAAGCTGGCTTCACACAGCACGAGGTAGCACACGCCTTTCTCTATAAAATAGCTGCGAGGAGAACAAAAAAAAACCATTATATAAATACTTGTATTCTAGATATAGTTTAGTGCACTATACCACCAAGTTATAATGTTAGAAAATAATGTTTTTAATTGTACTCGTATTCTTCTTCATACTCACTGAAATGCCATGGAGCCAGCCTCTAAAGTGCAGCGTGTGGGACTCTGCTCATTGAGTTTCCTGAAGAGCTGCTTAGCTTGACTCTGATACTGCTGAAGGTCCCGACCCAACTGAACACAGACGAAAAACCAGACCAGTTACCACACGACTCACTCACATCTCACACAGAAAATAGTATGATGTTTCATCAGGGCAAGAAATTGACTTTCGTATGCCATATTTGCATGTGGAAATATCACTATTAAAGCGTCAGAAGAGACATAAATGACAAAAATATGAGTGTTGTTTATGACTTGTTTAAGTGTTTGACAAGACAGACAAAAATATCAACCACCTACACTCCAGATTACACAGTATTTTCCTCGATGGTGTTAATTTCTTGCCCTGTAAAGTGTGCTGGAAATAAATGTTTGCACAAAACACCAAAGACAGTGTGATGCTACAACTGAGACTGAAGATGTTTAAAAAAAAGAAGAAAAAATAGCCACTCCAGCTGTTTGCGGTTAATTGTGGGTGTTAACTAGAACAAATGACAGATTATTTACAGCAACACTGTAGCATCACAGACACACGTATGATGTTGAAGCATTGAGCGGAGACACAACAAACCTTTTCACTTCCCTTTATGAAAGCAAGCAAGAGAGTGAAGGAAAGATGTTAGACTCCTGGTAAGTCATGCTCAAACAGAATAAAACAACTTCACATATTACAATGACATCCATTTTAACATTTTTCATATGTGAAGTTTGTGTTTTTATGTTATGTTTGTGTCTACTGAGGTTTTGAGGTTAATATCGATTTAGATTTTTTTTTGCCTTTATTAGACAGTTGATAGGGGGCTTGACAACTTCCCAGTACAAACACTTAAATATCCCTCATTTAAATCATTATGTCCTGAAAGTTGTAAAATGAACTAATAGCTGAATCCAGAGTCATTTTTTTTTTACTTTTGTCAGACTTTTTTGAAACTTTTTTCTTGGACATTTTTGAAACTTTTTTTTTCCGACTTTTTTTTCAGTGTTTTTTCGGACATTTTTAAGACTTTTATTTCCGGACATTTTACAATTATTTTTTTTCGGACATTTATTTACAGACATTTTTCCGACTTTTTTTTCGGACATTTTACAGACCTTTTTTGCAGACATTTTTCAGACATTTTTTCTGACTTTTTTCAAACTTTTTTTTCTAACATTATAAACTTTTTTCAAACCTTTTTTTTTTTAAATTTTCAGATATTTTTTCTGACTCTTCTCAGACTTTTTTCAAACCTTTTTTTTCCAGACATTTTTCAGACTTTTTTTTTCTGACACTTTTCAAACTTTCTTTTCTGGCATTTTTCAAACATTTTTTTTCTGACGTTTTTTAAACTCTTTTTTTGGACATTTTTCAAACTTTTTTTTTTCTGACATTTTTCAGACTTTTTTTCTGACATTTGTCAAACTTTTTTTCGGACATTTTTCAAACTTTTTTTTCCGACTTTTTTTTCAGTGTTTTTTCGGACATTTTTAAGACTTTTATTTCCGGACATTTTACAGACCTTTTTTGCAGACATTTTTCAGACATTTTTTCTGACTTTTTTCAAACTTTTTTTTTTTTAAATTTTCAGATATTTTTTCTGACTCTTCTCAGACTTTTTTCAAACCTTTTTTTTCCAGGACATTTTTCAGACTTTTTTTTTCAAACTTTTTTTTTCTGACATTTTTCAAACTTTCTTTTCTGGCATTTTTCAAACATTTTTTTTCTGACACTTTTCAAACTTTCTTTTCTGGCATTTTTCAAACATTTTTTTTCTGACGTTTTTTAAACTCTTTTTTTGGACATTTTTCAAACTTTTTTTTTTCTGACATTTTTCAGACTTTTTTTCTGACATTTGTCAAACTTTTTTTCGGACATTTTTCAAACTTTTTTTTCCGACTTTTTTTTCAGTGTTTTTTCGGACATTTTTAAGACTTTTATTTTCGGACATTTTACAGACCTTTTTTGCAGACATTTTTCAGACATTTTTCTGACTTTTTTCAAACTTTTTTTTTTTAAATTTTCAGATATTTTTTCTGACTCTTCTCAGACTTTTTTCAAACCTTTTTTTTCCAGGACATTTTTCAGACTTTTTTTTTCAAACTTTTTTTTTCTGACATTTTTCAAACTTTCTTTTCTGGCATTTTTCAAACATTTTTTTTCTGACATTTTTTAAACCCTTTTTTTGGACTTTTTTCAAACTTTTTTTTCTAAACTTTTTTTTTCTGACATTTGTCAAACTTTTTTTATCTGACATTTTTCAAACTTTTTTTATTTGACATTTTTCCAACTTTTTTTTTCTGACATTTTCCAACTTTCTTTTCTGGCATTTTTCTGGCAATGTCCGAAAAAAAAAGATTTCGGACATTTTTCAAACTTTTTTTATTTGATGTTTTTCAAACTTTCTATTCTGGCATTTTTCAAACATTTTTTTTCTGACATTTTTCAAACTTTTTTTTCTGACATTTTTCAAACTTTTTTTTTCAAACTTTTTTTTCAAACTTTTTTTTAAACATTTTTTTTCTGACATTTTTCAAAATTTCTTTTCTGACATTTGTCAAACTTTTTTTCGGACATTTTCCAAACTTTTTTTTATTTGACATTTTTCAAACTTTTTTTTTCGGACATTTTCCAGGCTTTTTTTTCAAACTTTTTTTTTTCTGACATTTTTCACACTTTCTTTTCTGGCATTTTTCAAAAAAAAAAATTTCGGACATTTTTCAAACTTTTTTTATTTGACGTTTTTCAAACTTTTTTTTTCGGACATTATAAACTTTTTTTTTCCGGACTTTTTTCAAACCTTTTTTTTTTTAAAGTTTTCAGATATTTTTTTCTGACTCTTCTCAGACTTTTTTCAAACCTTTTTTTTCCAGGACATTTTTCAGGCTTTTTTTTTCAAACATTTTTTTCTGACATTTTTCAAACTTTCTATTCTGGCATTTTTCAAACATTTTTTTTTGGACATTTTTCAAACTTTTTTTTTTCTGACATTTTTCAGACTTTTTTTTCAAACTTTTTTTCTGACATTTTTCAAACTTTTTTACATTTGACATTTTTCAAACTTTCTATTCTGGCATTTTTCAAACATTTTTTTGGGGACATTTTTCAAACTTTTTTTTGGGACATTTTTCAAACTTTTTTTTTCCGGACATTTTTCAAACTTTTTTTTTTTGGACATTTTTCAGACTTTTTTTTTTTTCAAACTTTTTTTTTCTGACATTTTTCAAACTTTCTTTTCTGGCATTTTTCCAAAAAAAAATTTCGGACATTTTTCAAACTTATTTTATTTGACGTTTTTCAAACTTTTTTTTTTTCGGACTTTTTTCAAACTTTTGTTTCGGACATTTTTCAGTGTTTTTTTTGCGGACATTTTTAGACTTTTATTTCCGGACATTTTACAATCATTTTTTTTTCGGACATTTATTTACAGACATTTGAAGACTTTTTTTTCAGACATTTTTCGGACATTTTTTTTTTTGGGGCTGTATGCTGTTAGCCTGTACCGTGCTGGAGTTCCAAAATCCAGACTTGTCAACAAAGGTGACCGGGCTTTTGCTGTCCGGGCCCCTCAGCTGTGGAACTCCCTACCTGAGGATGTCAGGCAGGCAAACTCAGTATCTTCCTTTAAATCTCTTCTTAAGACTCACTTTTATATTATGGCATTTTCTTAACTGATGGTGCATTGTTATAACTATTTATGGGATTTTATTTTATATTTATTTTGTATTTATATGATATATTTTGTTTAGATTCAAGTCCTGGGTGTTATTTCTTTTATCATGCTTTTACTGGTAATTACTTTGTAACCTTGTTTCGAAAGGTGCTATATAAATAAAATTATTATTATTATTATTATTATTATTATTATTAATCTGAAATGTTATATGGAAAAAAAGTCTATAACTGTACCTTTAATCAGGTGTTACTGACATAATTCTGTAATCAAACCTGATAAAAAGCATGTTTTGTTGCCATGTTTGTTTTTGGTACAACATATAGACATTTAGCAGGTTTTAAAGATATAAATTTGACTGTGTTTAGCCTCATAAAACTTACAGGTTAAGTTGTGCAATGATTAAACTCAGATAGTAGTCATTTCATGAGAGATTTTTATTGACAGTTCCCTTACATGATAAATCATGTAACAATGTCTACTTATTTATTATCTATTTGTTTTCTCTTTATCTATTCTATTGCTATTTATTATATTTTTATTAACCTTTTCTGCTGTCCTTACCGACCTCTGTTTGTCAGTTTTACTGGCCTGTGATTGACACAACATTTCGAATATTTCAGATGTTTGTCTGGATGTTGTCTGTGTGTGTTTGTTTGTGATTGGGGTAAGCTGTGAAGGGAATTTGCCCTTCTTGGGATCAATAAAGTTGTCTGAATCTGAATCTGATTAGATGCAGCATCAGAATAAGGTCAGGGTTGAAACACAAGGATCCTGCTCTGAGTCACTTGCTTTATGTAAATAAAAAGCTGGCTCTGTGCTTTTACTGGTAAGCACTTTGTAACCTTGTTTCGAAAGGTGCTATATAAATAAAATTATTATTATTATTACTATTATTAATCTGAAATGTTATATGGAAAAAAAGTCTATAACTGTGCCTTTAATCAGGTGTTACTGACATAATTCTGCAATCAAACCTGATAAAAAGCATGTTTTGTTGCCATGTTTTCTTTTTGGTTCAACATATAGACATTTATCAGGTTTTAAAGATATACATTTCACTGTGTTTAGCCTCATAAAACTTACAGGTGAAGTTGTGCAATGATTAAATGATTAGATGCAGCATCAGAATAAACTCAGGGTTGAAACACAAGGATCCTGCTCTGAGTCACTTGCTTTATGTAAACAAAAGGCTTAAAGCTGCAGTAGGCGATATAGGCGCAAATATGATTTAAAAAAGTTATTTTTAGAAAACGGCCGCTATATCGTGACAGTAGTACATGAAACAGGTAACCTGAAAAAATCCTGTTCCTCTGTGTCCTACTGTGTCCTCCGGTGCTCCTAACGGCATCTGAAGGATTTCACTTACCGGAGGAAAACAAGGTCCGCTGTCCAGCTGCCGTCTGTGAGAGCCGGCTGTCAATCACTCGCGAACTCCGACCAATCGGTCAAACTAGGCCGCGCTGATCAAATATGAATCAATATTCTGTTACTGTAATGCCTATTTCTCGCCTCAAATGTTTTCAGAATCATCTTGTAGTTACTGTTTAGCTGTAAAAGGAGAAAGTTTGTGACTCCGCTGCCATTGTAAAATCTGTTGAAGGAAGCCAAGTTCTGGTCACATGACCGGAGCACAGCCAATAGGAACGCTCTCTCTCTCTGAAATGACCTGTGATTGGTCAAAATCTGCCGTCACGGGCTAGATTTTTCTAAAGCCTGAAAACAGAGACACGATGAGGAGCAGAAGTCTAGTTTTCTCTGAGAACACTTGAATTACAATATGCTGAAAGGTTATTATGGAATTTTTGCCAAATTATGCCAAAAAATTGTTGCCTACTGCAGCTTTAATGTAAATAAAAGGCTGGCTCTGTGTACAGTAACATAGGCCTACAGTAGCTATGTGAGCTAACGCGTCACTGTAGCATTTGTACCACTCAGAGGCGTTTACAGCCTGCAGTCAGACACACAGATAGCAGAAAAACAGCAGAAATGTTAACCTGCTCGTCCTCCTGCATCGAGGCGGCCAGCGGCAATCCGTCCGCCAGCCGGGCGATCATGGTCAGCAGCACCATCTCTCCGCGGTGTCCGGTGGGGGGGTTTCAGGTAAACAGGTTACAGCTAAACTGGTACCAGCGGCTGACAGGCTGTAAAACTGACAACACACCACAGAGCTGACGGGGCTGACGCGCTGAGCTGGCCGGAAACGCAAGAGCTTTTGTGTGTCACAGACAAATATTTCCGTCCACTCAGTTATGCGGAAGCAAGTGACCACAAGTACAGTTCCGCATCACTTTTACTTCTAACATTTTCTACAAATACTTTAATTATAGTGACATTTTGTGCTTAATTTCCTAGTGTATTATTATTATTATCATCATCCTCATACACCATGTGGAATTATTGTGTATAATTTACACATTTTGACGTCTTAGACATTAAATAAATAAATAAATACTTTGGTAGAGGTCCACGTCATGTTTTTTTTTTATTATTTATTCTGCTTACTTTTATTTATTTACCTTTTTTTATTGTCTATGTAAATGTTTTATGTCTAATTTGATATCTGCTCATTTTTTAGGGTGATAACTTCGTAATATTTGCCTTATTATTTGTAAAATCATCTTGTGAATATAATAATAATAATAATAATAATAATAATAATAATAATAATAATAATAATAATAATAATAATAAACTACTACTTTTTTCGGAAGCTTTAAAGTTTTTTCTTTTTTTTCATACTTTATTACCAACACAGTAATATTACAGTGCATTAGAAATTACAATACAACAGTACAGGGAGTATTGGGGAAAATAAATGAAAATAACTAATTAAATTAATTACCCTCACGAAAAAAAAAAAAAAAAAAATAAGCAAAGGAAAACACCATAAGCACAAACACATCTTCAAAAAGTGAATAATCCATATTGCAAAAAAAGTGTCTCTCAAGAGGTTAAATGCTTTAAAGTTTAAAGCTTCCGAAAAAGGTAGTAGACATGATGAGATATCTCCATCAACTGAGGAAGACCACGAGGTACGACTGAAAGCACCAGAAAAAAAAGCTAATAAATGGACCATGAGTTAAGAATATTTTTGACTGACTACTGTTTCCACTGTCAAAAATGAATTTTCACGGTTAAATTATATATAATTGATTGATTGATCATGATTATCAATAATTCGACTTTTATGAGTTTTAAACATAAAAATGTCTCTTATATAAAGAGTTCAAACATCCTAAAACCATTTACAAAATGTTTTTGATAAGAATCTTTAAAAAAAAAAAAAAAAAATGAGTCTGGGTTGACCCATTTGATAATCTGTTCATGAATGATTAGTTAAACTTAAGTGTTGTATGCAATTCAATGAGTGATGATTTTTGTGTTCATTATTTCTGCAAGTATGTGAATTTTTCTATGTTCGTATGTACATATGTATGTATGAATATTTTACAGAAAATGTGCCTCGTCCCTTCTAGAAAGTATGGAAATGACAAGTTAAAAGTGGCTTTTTCCTTTTTCTTTTCTTTCAAGAAGGCCACGAAGAAGCCTTGATATGAAAGTCTTTTTTACTGGTGTCAAGATAATAAAATAATCAGATCTTTAATGCAGTTCTCCCAGGAAATGATGTCATGTCCACAAAACAGGACACTCTGCTTGACTTGAGTCATTGCGCCACCTTTCTATTTCCGTTCTGCTTATTGCACAGAATGATATCACCCTTTCTCCAGTAAACCACCTTTACGTCATGGAGCAACCAAAGATCAAAATGAGTCAGTTAATCTAGTAGTTGTAGGTGCAGAATATATCCAGCTGAGGGCAGCGTTGGTCACTTTTAGGGAAAGCCTCAGTGAGACAAGCATCCTCTACAACACACAAAGAAAGTGACTTGCTTTTCCCCTTTTCTTTGTGGTATTGAACCTATTTTATTCAAACTGCATCATGTCATCTCTTGAAAAGGAAATTTCATGGCGTTGTTCAGGATTTATTATTTAGTTTTCCCATGATACAGTGATAAAACTATATTTAAAACAACTGATTTTGAAATGTCAGAAGGAACGAGGAGCTCCACACAGAAGCGTGCAGCAAATAATTTGACCTCCAGGCATGAAGGCCAGCGAGAATCCACCCTTTGCATGAGAAGTGGAGTTATAGCGTGGCAACCCTTCTCCAAACACATACACACATTTGAAAACTATACGCAGTCTGCACCCATAACCAAGCTGTGAGGCAGCATCAACTATATAGTGAGAGTTTCCTCCTCCGAGCTATGGGCAGACTGGAGAGAGATGTGAGAAAGAAAGACTTCACCAGACCTTTCACAACCTCTCAGTCTTCTCACTTGTGAGCGAGTCAGGTGACGTGTCCACGGGGAGTCGGTGTCACCAGCTGCAGCCCTGACACGGCAGACCCCCACCAAGTGACCCCCGGCGTCTGCCACACAGCATGTCTGCTGCCTGTCTGACATTTTATGGAGGAAGGAGGATGGAGGAAGACATGATGGCATGAGCTGAGAGGAGCGAGATAAAAGCCCAGAAGTGTGTGTCCCTTCATAGGATATTTAATACAAAAAACAGCCTTTTTTAGTTTGAAAATCCTTAAAATAATACCTCCGTGATTAAATCCTTCCTCTATAAGAAGAAATGAACTTTCAGGATAGTAGATGTGGAGGAAGTGTGTCTAAAGGGAGCCGAGGAGGAGAATGACAGATTGGAAAATGACAGATGGAAGGAACAATCTACAAAGATACAAGAACAATGTGAAACCGAGGCCAAGAAGGCTCCATGGCTAATGAATATATTTAAAGTGCTTTATGACAAGTTTGCTAGGGGGAAGCCCCATCTCAATACTCTTTACTGTGGAGGTTGATATCGCTAACTATGAGTTAATTTGTCTGGTTCACACTGTCATTTGTAAGGTGGCTAGTACTTTCAGTTACAAGAAACACCCTCAATGGTGAGATGATGCTGCACCTTCCCCTGTTGCTACTCTGTAAATCCTCTAAACACTGTTTAACAGTTATCAGTTACACATCAGTTCAGTATCTTTTTCATCATTTAATCGCCATTTGCCCTGTAATGGGAGACACGACAGGTGATTGGGTAAAAAAAATAACTAATAGATATCACCATGAAACTTTGCCAGTTGATTACTTACATTAAGACAATTATTTTGTTGTATTACAAGTAGGGCTGTCAATGATTAAAATAGTTAATCACGATTAATCGCAAATTAACAAAATGCACCTTAAAGGGAAATTTGTCAAGTATTTAATACTCTTATCAACATGGGAGTGGACAAATATGCTGCTTTATGCAAATGTATGAGTATATTTATTATTAGAAATCAATTAACAACACAAAACAATGACGAATATTGTCCAGAAACCCTCACAGGTACTGCATTTAGCATAAAAAAATATGCTCAAATCATAACATGGGAGTCAGCTTCAGTCACAACAGAAAGTCATCTGAGGACGGCCAGGTGATCAACTTGGTGCTAATAGTAACACCAATGTGTAAAGTGTTTCACTTGCAGATGTGCTGTTGTGCCCATTTAATACAGCCTCGGGGTAGAAACTCATTTTATGGGCGTGAATGGATTGCTTTACATGTCTGATCAGTGCTCCCTGTGATAGTGACTAATAGTGCTCATTTTAACCGCCTCCAATAACACAGGCGAACTACTCACTAGGATAGCAGTGACAAAGTTCCACAAACTCTTTACCAACAAAATGTAACCAGCAAAATAAAATCCACAACAATATATACAATTTAATTATCAGCTAATACAAATGATCAAACAAGTATAGTAAGTTGTAGTCATAGATATAAAACAATTTTATATCTATGGTTGTAGTAGCTCCAGGCCAAAAAGAATAGAAAACTATCATATTTTTAGGAAATGTCAGTGAAAACAGAGCTAGAAATAGATTTAAAAAAGAGAGACAATGCAGAATTTCCAGCTGATTAGGAAAGTAGTATGTACACAATGAGAAGTATTTATTACTTCTTATTATGTACATACTACATTCCTCTTTACACCTCTGTGTACATAGATTTATTACTTCTCATTATGCATATACATCCTGTTTACATTCAATTTATCCATTTGAAATAGTGTCTTCTACAGATGCTTTTACTTGTGTGAATTTCCTTTTTTATATAAACATATCTAACGAGAACTGTTGAAGTGAACCCGAGACCCAAGATTTTAATTGCCAACGACTGTTTTGCTGTATTTGATAAGTAAAGAAACTTGAAACTTGATTAGTCACCACGACCACGAGACACACTCACTGCTGCATGGACATACTGTAGCTGCTCCGTCTCACACACACAGACCACTGTCTTAGAGATAATCTGACCTTGTGATTTTTAAACTTTTCAGGAACAGATCATAAGAAAGAGACATGAATCAGTGTGTATCAACGAATTTATTAGTAAGAAATTAGTGATCATTAGTTATAACAATATAAAGCAAAAATACTTCATTACACAGTATATTTCCCTTTAATAAGTCATTTAGAAAGAACATTTAATAAAAACTTGTAGTATGAATTCTAACTCAAAGGCTGAATCTCATTTGCGAGTGTTTTATGCTCCCTTTTAACAACTTGGAGGTTTTATTCCCTTTTCTGGAGTGTTCATTTATTCATATCAATGCCCTTTACGTCTCTGTTGTCGTCCCTCTGATGGAGTCAGCTTAAGGTCGGGGTTTTTCCATAACTGCGATTTTTCAAAGTAGAAAAACAATCATAAAATGTTCAACTTTCATTTCACTGGTGGCGATTATGGCTGGAGGCAAAACGTTCAACAAACCAGAACCATAAAAACAATGCAGTAGTGAAGCTTTGACATTTCTGAAGTAGTTCACTGTGATCATTTTTTAATTTCTATGAATGAAACGTGACTTACAAAACAAGGCGTAGCGTGCTCAAACTCCTAAAAAGAGATTCAGCTTACACAGTACAGGATAATAAGGTAAAGCTGCTGATTTGTGACAGGCAGTCTCTGGTTCCCTAAATGTAGAAAAAACACAAGTACAGTACCACATTCCCCTGAGTAATTGGAGTTTTTACACTTTATGAAACACTGAGATTAAAGAAACTAGCAAAAGTGCGCAAGATTTTAAAAAATGATCCAACTGAAAATGTAACAAGAAATGTTTTTTCCCATCTAAGGGAAGGACTGACTCGTGAAAAAGATACGGTAAGGTTTGATTCAAAGTATAAATGTGTTGTGTTGAGGTATTTCAACAACCCAGTGTGAACATACAGTATCAGCATTCAGGAAAAATGTGGCGATATTTGCCTGCGATGGACAGAGCCTGTTCACGAGGACACGGCATCACAGGGAGTCGAGGGGGGCCGAGACTCAAGCCGGATAGCTCGATCATCAGCTGCTTGTTCACTCCCAGATCAAAACCTGTCAGTGAGAATAAGGCAGTTAGAAAGACTTCTATATTACATTAATTTATCTCATATACAGTATAATATGATTGAAAAACATCATCGCTCACCAAGCTTCATGGCATAACGGAGAAGGTCTTGCATCTTGAACTAAAATTAGACAAAGATGTCAGTAACCAAAAGGGATGTAAAATATCAGAGAAGTTGGGAGCAACAGCAGGGAGGTGGACGGTACCTGTATTATCCTGGCTTGGACAAGGTTGCCTTTCTCAAATAGTGATATGAGCTTGTTGAAATGACATCCCATATAGTTATACGTGCTGCGGGCAGAGAAATGAAATCCAATTTACATGTAAATAACTGTTAATAAGCAGAGAGAGCGAAAGGAGAAAAAGCATTATGCAGGATCACAAACTGACCTGCCAACTGCTCCGTCGGCCCCCATAGCCAGAGCTGCAAGCAGTTGCTGTGGAAAAACGAAAGAACATTTGTTTTAGGCTCTGTGGTGGAGGTCAGAGTCACAAAACGTCATCTTGCAACTAGGGCTGTCAATCGATTAAAATATTTAATCGCATGATTGTCCATAGTAATTCATTGAACATTTTTTATCTGTTCAAAATGCACCTTAAAAAGGGAGATTTGTCAATTATTTAATACTCTTATCAACATAGGAGTGGGCAAATATGCTTGCTTTATGCAAATATATGTATATATTTATTATTGGAAATCAATTAACAACACAAAACAATGACAAATATTGTCCAGAAACCCTCACAGGTACTGCATTTAGCATAAAAAATATGTTCAAATCATAACATGGAAAACTCAAACCCAACAGGCAACAACAGCTGTCAGTGTGTCAGTGTGCTGACTTGAGTATGACTCGCCCCAAACTGCATGTGATTATCATTAAGTGGGCATGTCTGTAAAGGGGAGACTCGTGGGTACCCAGAGAATCCATTTTCATTCACACATCTTGAGGTCAGAGGTCAAGGGACCCCTTTGAAAATGGCCATGTCAGTTTTTCCTCGCCAAAATTTAGCATAAGTTTGGAGCGTTATTTAGCCTCCTTCGCGACAAGCTAGCCCGCTACAACCTCCGAAAGATCAATTGCGTTAAAGAAATTAGTGGCGTTAAAACAAATTTGCGTTAACTTTGACAGCCCTACTTGCAATATAAGCAGCTACAGCACAAAATAGTTGGAGCTGACCTCGTCCACGCCGTAGAGGATCGACCAGTCAGGCTGACAGTAGCCTACACACTGGCCAAAGTCCATCAGGTCAGTCCCACTGAACTTCACGCCTCTGAAGGTGGGAATGTAGTCCTCAATATCCTCCAACAAATCTCTCACCAGCACTGAAGAAAAGAAAAAAAGACATCAGTTTAGGGACACGATTAGGGATGCAGAGTCTCTCTATTTCTACATGGTATGCAACCGCAAAATCAATAATCAGAGATACTAACCATTAATACCGGTGATAGCTGGAATATGATAATAATAGAAGGGCAGATTCGGGGCAACTTTAGCCACTTCCTGGAGGTACGACCTCAACACGTCTGAAGCAGGATGAGAGGGAAAGAAATGTGGACAACAAGTGTGAATGTGTGAAACAAGTACAGCATTGACATGTGAGTGAAATGTGAAAGCGGGTGTTAAGCAGCACACATTTTCAGTGTGCGTGAACTTGCATTGTTTCCTTTTCCCACTAAAACCACCGCATACCTGCAGTTTTGGGCTTGAAGAAGAAGGGGGCCATGACTGCTATCGCATCAGCCCCGATCTGCTCTGCATGACGAGCCTGGAGGGAAACATGAACATTGTGAGGAAGAGCAGTGAAAACTAAGGCAATTTGTAGCTACTGCTGTAGTGTACATATTAAACGTTGTAGTTCATACAGTATATTATCACTGTAGTGTTTTGATCTGTGGTGTAGTTCCCATTGTTGAAAAATATATATAAAAACGCTTTAATCAACTCTGCTCATGTACTCAACCACTATTGTTGTTAACAAGTAGTTTATAGGAATAGTTCAGCATACAATTATTCGCTTTCTAGCAGAGAATTAGACGAGAAGATTGATACCACTCTCCTACCTGTCCATTAAATATGAAGCTATAGCCAGCAGTCTGTTAGCTTAGCTTAGCAAAAAAAGAAACAAGGGGAAACAGCTAGCATGGCTCTGTTGAATGGTAACAAAATCTGCCTACCAGCATCTCTAAAGCTCACTAATTAACATGTTACATCCATACAAAAGTGTAAAAACGATGGACAATTTCTTGGCTGGAACCTGAGATTGTATATAAAGATGGACGACAGGAGTGAAGTCAAAACATCTGGATCGCCCCCTGGTGGCTGGCTGCAGTATAGGTCATAAAGCCCGCCCCCTCCATGTTAGTGGATGGGACATGGGCCAAACTAAAAAGTCGAACTATTCCTTTAATGTAGATGTAGCATACAATCACATACTATCATCCAAATACTTCCGAGACAGCCGAGTGCCGGATCCTTTGAATCAAAGACCAAAAGCTTCTTCTAGACCCCAAAGCTTGCCATCATCCAACAATCATACAGGGGAAAAGATATTTTAGAGGCAGAGATAACTTGCTGTCTGGTCGTTACTATTCTATCACTCTCTCTGTCTCCACTTGCAAATACTACATGAAATTAGATGTCGAAAGCCTTGAAAAATGTGGGACATCACCGACTGAACTAAGCAGACGAGGCAGGCGGAGTGAAATTGCATCCACCATTAAAATATATTAAAACACTTCATCATCAGTGCCTCCAGGAATGAACTCTACTTCTCCCAAAAAATCAAACAACCTAAAAGTTAGAATTGTCAACGTGGCATTTAATGTGGAAACTAACATGTTTTTCTAATAAAATTGCAATGTGATGACAAAAACTATTATTAACCCAACTTTGACTTGAAACTAAACTTGCTTATATCCTCTTTACCAACCTGACTGGGACCGGGCTAGTCTGGAAGGATACGTTTCCATGGTAACTTAGCAGGATAAACCTGCTTTATGACACATTTCCTGAAAGTAAGCCAGATTCGCTGCATTAAGCCTGGTTTATAACTGGTAATCTCTGTTTATGAAACACACCTGCTGGGTGGGTCATGTGCTTTGTTTGATGCTCACACCACTATTGGCGACATAACAACAGCAACTCACCAGTTCTTGGGAATCTTTGAGACTCATGCAGCCGACATGCACAATCACCTGAACCTTTCTGTAGAGACATGCACACACACAAAAGAAATGTCACAAGCTGTTGACTTTTTTCCTGCTGCATTAGACTCTACATACGGGCAAATCTGCAGACAAAGCTGCTGTGTGGTGACTTACTTGCCCTTGGCTTTCTGACACCAGTCCTCAGCCAGCGTCTTCCTCTCTGCAACAGTGAGAGACATGCTCTCTCCGGTGGTGCCATTCACTGTAAGCAAGTAAAGTCTTGTCTTAATTACATACTGTCTCCCACATCACAGAAGGCAGTAAAGTAAAGAGAACAAGCTGACCTGAATCTAGCTCCAATGACTCAGAAAACAATACATCCAGTACAGTTTCATTCAAAATCCACTTCCCGCTAATACAAACAATGACAGTGAGATGAGACAGAACATTGAAGGGGACATATCATGCTCATTTTCAGGTTCATACTTGTATTTTGGGTTTCTACTAGAACATGTTTACCTGCTTTAATGTTAAAAAAACACATTATTTTTCTCATACCGTCTGTCTAATAATAACAATAATAATAATAATAAATGTATTTATATAGCACTTCTCAAAACAGATGTTACAAAGTGCTTCACAAGACAATAAAAGCAGATAAATAAAGTAAAAGAAATATGGTAACTGCTAAAACAGAACATCACAGAACATAGCAATAATAATAAAAGTGGTAAAATGGTAGGACAAGTTGATAAAACAAATATATATATATATACATAAATGTGTATGTGTCTGAATATACCTGTGTTCACCCTCTGTCTGACACACTCCGTTTTAGCGCCTGTCTCTTTGAGGCCCCCTTCCCCAAAAAACGCAGTCTGCTCTGATTGGCTGGCGAGAAAAATATGGTGCACCTTTGCAAAGGTAGTTCTCAAGCTGTGGGTGGAGATACTCAGATGTAGTATATATGTATATATATATATATATGCTGTGTTACATTGTAAACAGAACACATTGCAAATGTTTGACTTAATTAAAGGTTAAAAAAAAAAGAAAAAGAGAACTGATACTTTGGTACCAAGTCAATGCCAAACTTTTTAAAACGTGACTGTAAACTCACTATCGACACACCCTATTTTTTCCCTGATAATACTACATTGTGAACAACAAATCTGTGTTGAAATCAGCAGGAGGAAAACGTTAGCTGATGGCAGCCAGTGAGCAGCACAGTCCAGCGGAGCTAACAGCTAACGTTAACGGAGGGTGCATTGGGTTTCATTAAGAGGCGTTCAAGCTATATCCAGTAAAAAGTATTAGGTGAAGGTAAATTAAATTGTTATCATGATGTGTTTTTGGTGAGAAAATTCAATTAATCCAGTTGTTCGAAGGAGTTGTTTTAGAGCAATATAAAATAGATATTAAAGAGTAGAACTTCAACTCAAAGGGTTTATTGTTTTGTTTTTGTTTTTTACCGTGGTATCGAATTGGGTGGAGAGAATCATGGAATTTCAGCAAATACTAACTACTAAATTTCAGGTATTGTGACATCCCTATATTCTACTGAGTCTGCATGTGACATAGAAAGGGGAGCCAAATCTGAATGGCTTGTTGAATCACATGTTTTCTGATCTAGACAGCCCACAAACACCTGACTGGGTTGTCTTATTTCACAGTTTGTGGGTTGGTAGGAACTCCAGATACCCAAATGTACGTGCACAAGCACTGAAAAAGTGAGTGTTTCATGATATGTCCCCTTTAAAAACATGATGAGGCACAAAGATCAGCACAAACATCCTCTGCTGGGTATGAGGTCACACAGAGAAACTAGTATGGAAATGGAGAGTGTTAACACGGGGAGATAAGCTTAGCGTGAACTGTGATGATTCATTGGGTTTGAGAAATGTGTGAAATGACACAGTTATCAGTCATGTTTGACACAAAGGAAACGCTGACTGGCTTTGATCAATGTAGATAAAACTTTATCTCTTCATCTTATCTAACCTCTCTCTGTGTCTATGATCCAGGGTTAGTGGTTAAAGTGGGACAGATTGATCACAACCAAAGCTTGAGACAAAACAATATATTCATATTTTGCCAGAAAAGTCAGATAAAACGGTGTTAACTGAAGAGCAACACAAAATCAAAAGTCTAAAGGTCAAGGGGTCATATAAGTTTTGTTTCCTTTTCCAGGAAAATTATATGAAGTACAACTGATACAGTATGTATATGCAAGATCTAAACATTTTATTAAAAGAAAGGTAATGCATTCAACTTGTTAGTCAGGCCTCAAGGATACATTGCGGTTTGGTGAGTAACATGTAAACATAACTCCACAAGGCGCCATTAATTGGGATTACGCTATAATGTAATTGGGATCATTGTTTTTAAAAGGTAGACTAGTCTTAATGAAGGAACAATTGCACTAGAAATGAAAACAAAATGTGCAAAGGGTGCATGTTCTTTGGAAGAAATGACACTGAAGCTGATTTCGAAATGATTACGTGAATCACACATTATGAAGCAACATGTTTAACTGACAGTTCCACAGAATTGGGTGTTAACGCATTACATCTAATATGAACTGTGTAGCTACAAAGTTAATTAAAAGTATTATTGAGATAAATGTTAGTTCTATTACAGCTACAGGTGGTAGAATCGCCTTTTAACGAAGAAACAAGTGCAGTCAAAATGAAAAATATCATGGTCTTCTGAAAAAATTACGCCTGCAGACGAGTTCTTTTCTTAGTTTTTGAAAGTTTTGTGAAATTACTTGACAGATCATTTCAATTTAAACGTAGAGTTTCTGTAATAGTATATTATGCACCGATACGACTTTTTCAGCCCCGATACCGATGGCGATACCTGGGCTTTGGGTGTCGGCCGATACCGAGTACCGATCTGATACCAGTGTTTAATTAATAAGCTGTATGCCTCACTGTGTGGAAGTGACTGGGATCATTCTTTTATGTGAAAAGCAACATCAGGCTTGACTTAAACATTGTTTTCGTTGTAAAACAAATTATAACAAATAAATACATACATATAAATTTACTGAATTTATTATTAAAATAATAAATCGTGCACCAACAACTTGGTTAAAAAAAACTTTTTAATGCAGCAACAAATTGGTCAAAACTTAAACAGGAATTAAAATATCAGTATATGATTTATATAGCAAATAAACATAGAATTGAATTGAATAGATCGGCCCCATTGTCACAGACACCCGATCCAGCTATTTGAGTCAGTATCAGCCCGATATCTGATCCGGTATCGGTATGGGTGCATCCCTACACTATATGTAATCCAAAACTAACAACTAACTGACTAAGGTTTGGTATTCCAGTGTGTTATCAACCCAAATTGACTACACTTCAGCGTAATCTGACCCAACACTGCACCTTTTTGACCAGAAAGGAGAACATGGTTAACAGAGGACAAACATGTCTACTAACCAACAAGGTAAAACATGCAATATTAGGGTTGAACACAGAAAATGACAAATATTAAAAGAAAGAATCCGCTTAAACTTACCAAATATGTTAAAAACACCTTGCTCCTGTGTCAAGTAGTCAATATAAGGTCCAATCTCTGATAGATTGATTTCACTGTTTTGGGGAAAATGTGAAAGATATATAGGACTGCACATTTTGCAAGAAGAAGACCAAACATATCTACAGGAGTGTACAACAGTTATGTTTATGTTTATGTTTATGTTTATTTATTTTGCACAATTTAATACTACACAACATAACAAAAAAAAAAAAAAATTAATAATATACAGTGCAGGAAGAGGCAAAAAACCCATTGGGCTTATCCGAGGCCTCCACCTAGAGACAAGATTAATATAAAGAAATAATATGACTACATAATAGTGAGTTACACTCATTCCTCCTCACTGTTTACTTTCCACACTTTCTCACACACATCACTAAATAAACAACCAGACCAAGGTCAGGTTGTTTATAAAGACTACTTACCCTTCTGTGGTCAATGGAGTAAACGTTGCTGCAACTAGACCTGTTAGTTGTTTATCAGATGAAGGGTCCATGGCTGCAAAACAGACATGACACACAAGTTAGGTGGGTAGAGGTTCAAAAGAAACAAAATACTGCATCATGCAACTACAAGATACACGCTGTGTAAACCGTTAAGCCATATATCTTATTAGGCTTACAGTGTTCATGAAAAGGAAGTCAAAATATACTGTCGAAAACTATTAAATTCATGTGAAATATCAGCTCCTGCTGCTGCCTACCTGTACGTGCTGTTCCCTCGGTGAGTTGTGGACAACAATTTTGTTTTTAGGGAAGTATACGCTAGTTTACCGGTTATGACTTGTTTTCTAGGACTGTCACGGTTTTTCTTAATATACCTGTCATGTGAAGCCATCTGAGCGTCAGCTGATCCCGCAAAGCTTCATGGGAAATGTAGTCAATGACCGAAAAACACGGAAATACGGCGAGATAAACTTCTACCGGCACCAATTTTGAGGGGGGACACATGTTAAGCTCACTTTTAAACAGGGACACGGTGTTTCCAGTCGCTTTTGAACATATCTAGAGGTTTTAATGTAGTTATTCTGTCATTTACAAACCGTTAACGCTGCCTTCACTTGTTGTTAGGATATCTTATGATTGTAGACCTGCCAAGCTAATACTAACAAACAAGGAAAATCGAAGTCCCCTGTAACTCTTCACTATTACATCCATGATGATACCTAAATAGCTAACGTGCCTAATGAGTTGTTATATTGTTTGAAAAACAATACACATTGAGAGAGGTTTGATTAAATATTAAATTTCGTTATCACTTACACATGTAAGCACTCGAGAGGCGATGACAGCTATTTTTTCCCGAGCTTTAATGATCAGCACCCAAAGGCATCACAAGTGTCTGCACAGTGTTTTTTGATAATTTATATCCCTAACTTGGCCTTTCAGGTAACTCTGCTGACTTATGTAACCCATTAAAAAGCCATTAAACAGCTGGCTGTCCTTAGATTAAGGTTATAAATGCGTAATATTTTGGAATACGGACATATATAGAGTTACGTTTGCAAAATCTCAGCGAAGGAGAAGCCATTTGTTTTCTGAGCCTGTGAGAAAATGTTGCCTGAGAAAATAAACTCAGGGTACAATAACACTAGACGGCAGGAAGCGGATGTTTGTTGACGTCTTCATCGCAATGGCATCCGGTTTTTTTAATACAGGCTAGCTTGCCGAAACGACAGTTCACGGCGAAGTCGTCCACTTTATAACCCGAAGGACGGAAAAGATAGCTCGGTCAGGTCCGCTGCTCAACAATGGACGTGGTATTTGTCGACTATTCTGGTTTTATTTATGTGTCCTTGTGTTGTCGCCAGCTCGGCTAGTTAGCACAGCTGGCTAACTGGCTAATTAGCTTAAACCCTGACAAGTGTTTCGGCTGCTTGTCTGACTGGCTGTCAAGAGTGAGGGAATAATTAACTTATATCTAAAGGGTTTTACAGTTGAGACAGCAGAGTGATAACAGGAGCCGGTATGAGCAGGAGTTTCCCATGGCTGTCGGTGTGACTTTTGGCTTAATTTGTTGTAGATTGTGTGGAGTAAGTAAACGGGTTTGTGGAGTTAAGTGGGATTATAAACACAAACAAGACAATGGTTGTTAATTCGTCGTTGTTTGCTAAGGTTTACAATTAGTCTCAGATATATAACAATGCGTCGTGATAACCGAGAAGGCTGTAAGTGTCCTTGACCGCTGTTTTGCTTACATCTAGAAAATAATATAATTGTAAATTTTCATCAGTAGATCGCAAGGATTAATCTAATTTAGCCTGTTTGGCTTCAGGGCAGATTAAGTTACATGTAGTCTTGTGTATGTCAACGTGTCACACCTGTGCAATATATCCGGGTGATAGTTTGGAAAAAGTAAACAGCTGTGACTCACCCACCGGCTTCACAGGACTTGGAGCAACTTTGCACTACAACTAATGCCTGGTACATCTTTATTAGTTACCTCAATAATTACTTGAAATAACAACATTCCTACAAAGTATTGAATTGCAGTTTTTGGCTGCAAGTGCACATGTTAAACCGCACATTGTACATATGACTTGTAGTCCTGTTTTTGGTGCTTGCTGAGAAACACAGATGGGAGTGTTAAGATTCAGCAACAAACTGGCATGATTTTATGATGCTTTCTCTACCTGTTGATGATTAAGTGGTACATTTTAGGCAAAGCCAAGAAGTGCTTTGACATGATCTCAGAGGTATAACATTAATGGGATGGTGTAGGTTTGTGTTTCTTAGGTATTTTTTGTTAGTTTGAGATGTTTGGTTAGTGCAGTGGTAATGACTAGGTATTTGCTCTGGGACTGACGAGCCAAGCTGTAGTTTTATGTATACTGCTGCGATTTTGTCGACTACCACAATGCCAGCTGTACTGTTCTTGTCGATGCTGTTTGGAGCATTCTGCAGCCTCGGACAGGCCATGTTACGGGAGGAGAAGACCAGGTTGAGGTGAGTTGAGAAAAACACATAGTTTCTCACCTGAAAAGCTGTTACCCACGCTGACTTTTGTCTGTGTTTTCCCTCACCAGGAACCAAGTGGTTGAGATGTTTGACCATGCATATCAGAATTATATGGTAAGTTATCTATTTACACTGGGTTCTTTCACAGAAATAAGACTTTGTAGTTTAAGTCTTTTTGCTGCAGCATTAATATTTGGATTTGATTCAGGAAAGGAGCAGCTGTGATGACCAGGACAATTTTCTTTTTAATCTTTTTAATAAGATGTGATGTTTTTCATTGCGATGGTAGATAGGGCTGACCCGAATGCTTCGAAGCTTAGACCGTGGTAATCAACCTCCAAATCAGTATTTGAATGCTTTGTTTTTTGTTTTGTTTCTATATAAGTATGTAGTAATAAAGTATAAATCCCAATGTAGCCCATGAAATAAGGTATAATCCCACAACGTTATTAATTATTCATATTCAACATTAATAATTATTAGTTATTCTCAGACGGATATCACTGTTTGTTGTGTGTAGAGGTGCGTGTGTGTACAGTAGTGCAGCAGCGTCACTGAAACGGGGGAGATGGAGACAGACAGACAGAAGAACGCAGCGCTGCGAAGCTTCGAATACCTTCGAATATTTCTCACCGAATCTTTGAAGCCCAAAAAATTGTATTCGGGACAGCCCTATTGGTTAATTATGGAGCAATAATTGTTTTTGAGTGCTATTGATATTTGGATGCATGCTTTTTCCATCAGTCCCAATTGGATTTTTGCCACTTCTTTCATGTTATATAACATTAAAATATCATGTACGTTTTAAGATGACTGATGTCTAATCAGACTGAGCTGGCCTCCTAAGGGGAAAAAAGAATTGAAGGTTAAAACATGGTGTTTAAAGTGTGTTTGTGTGTGTTTCTCAGGACCATGCATACCCAGCAGATGAGCTGATGCCACTAACATGCAGAGGAAGAGTACGTGGGCTCGAACCCAGCCGAGGTGACGTAGACGACGCTTTGGGAAAGTGAGTACCGCCTTTTGTCCCTTGAAATCTAACCAATTAACGGAATGATGATGACGTGGGTTCACATACTAATTACCACACCTTGTTGAGCACTTGCCTGAGGAGGAAGGTGGAGGCAGATTGTACTTAAACCTGCTGAATAATCATTATTATGTTGAATAATGTTTATATTAATTATAAATCAACACCCTTGTTAAACATTTTGTGTCTTTCTCTCTGATAGGTTCTCTCTGACCCTCATAGACACTCTGGATACCCTGGTGGTGGGTATTGGTTTTGGGTATTTTTCATGTTTGGTTGTCTTACACTAATGTTTGGGTTATTATTTTGAGGCTGTATTTAAATGAATAGGACAGAGCACGGTGGAGGTATTGATGACATTGGACTATTATATATTATATATTTTTCTTTGCTGTGTGAGTCCTTTACAGAATTTAGAGAGAAATGTCAATGTTACTAAATTAAAAATTAACCCAGTCCTTAATTAAATATTTCTGAGGTCAGTTGTCTGAAGAATAACTTGAGTCTTTTAGTCCACTTTTGAACTACAAAATGGTCTGTAATCAAGCCTGATTTTTATAGTCCTGTATTATTTCTCATTGCCAGCTTTTGAACAAGACAACAGAGTTTGAGGTTGCAGTGAGAAGAGTGCTGTCAGATGTGAGGCTGGACAACGACATTGTGGTGTCGGTCTTTGAAACCAACATACGAGTCCTTGGGTGAGATTGGATGAGACTATCAACACGTATTAATGGTTAGACAGCAAACAGAGCAGCTGTCCAAAAACACATTAGTGAAAAGAAATCACTGGATTGTGCTGTACTTCATTCTTAACACGTGGTTGTTGTCTGTGTGTGTGTTCAGAGGTCTGTTGGGAGGACACTCCATGGCTGTGATGCTGAAGGAGGGAGGTCAACACATGCAGTGGTACCAGGATGAGCTCCTGCACATGGCCAAAGAACTTGGCCACCGACTGCTGCCAGCCTTCAACACCAGCAGTGGCCTGCCTTATCCCAGGGTGAGACACCTGCACATAGACAGTAATACCTAAATTCAGCTCCTTAATACCAGAAACAAACCTAAACGCACTGTAGTCTTTTTTAAGTGGACCTATGATGCTTTTCTTTATTTTCCGTCATATATATATAACGTTACAATGTCAGAAGTTCGTATTAAACGTAGCCAAAGTATCAATTAATGAGGTAAACATATGTAAAAGTATTTTTCTGTGAGCAAAACCATCAGGCTTCAGAACGGCTTCTGACTGTTGTGAACACTCTTGTTTCCAAAGTTTTTTTCTACTTTGGCTACAAGATTACATCAGTTCCGGATTTCTTTATAAGGTCATCTGCTCCCGGCAAATCACACATATTAGTGACACTGTCAAGCACATATTTGTTTTTCAAACAGATAATAGGAAAAATCCTCAAAGACAATGAGAAAAAGATTATGCATGCACTTCTTTACAATGAAATTTCAAGTAATGACCAATCGACTATTGGCTACTTTTATAACAGTTTGGCTACATTGAAGGTGGAGCGGATGTGCTGCAGAATGTATGTTTTTACTGGCTACACCTGCAGCGCGCATACAGCGTAGGGTTGTGAGTCACAGGTAAAACAAGACGGTGATGCCAGGATTTCAATTTTGGATGGTGGGGATCTTAAACAAGAATTTCTATTGCATCCATACTTGTTTTGTCATGTCACTGGGAGCCCCTCTTTTATCCAGTTTTCAAGATTTTTGAATATGTGATTAATAGATCTCTTCATGCTATATTTTAAATAAATGTAGTTTTGTTTCATGAAGACTATGTCTGGACTGTGATGGGAAATGAATATCTATTCCTCTACCTGAAATGAGGTGAACCTACTGAGTTGCAGCCATTGTTTAGTGAGAAGAGTCAGTGAACATCAGGTTACTTTGTGATGCATCTACTGGAGTCAGTTGAAATCAGGATTATATGTTGGGGGGGGGGGGGGGGGGGAGTAAAATCTTTCCTCTTAAAGGATAACTTCAGTATTTTTCAACCCTATTTTTCCATGTTTTTATGTCTAAGTGACTAATGGGGACAACAATTATTGATCCAGTATTTAGGGAGAACGCTGCAGCCAGCAGCCGCTAAACAAGCTGTAATATAATCATTTGGGGCAACCTGGTACCATCAGTTTATGTCCACTAAAAGTGCCTGTTTTTGCCACTGACAGGCTCAGATTGTTATTATGAGTGTCTGACAACATGATGGAAAGGACCCTACAGAGAAATGAAACCTTTTTCTTTACCTTTCACTTGATCCGGTCTGTTTGTTATTGTGTGTCTCGCTCGGAGAAGCCTCACTCGGAAATCTCGCGTCGCATCCACATTGTTGAAATCAGCTAAATATTCAGCCACTTAGACACTTACAATAACAGTCTGAGCCCGTCAGTGGTAAAAACAAGAACTTTTAGTGGACATAAGCTGATGGTACCAGGTTGCTCCTAATGATTATATTACAGCTCACTTAACAGCTGGCGGCTGCAGCGTTCTCCCTCAGTACTGGACCAATTTCAAAAAGAGTTGTCCCCATTTATCACTTAGACACAAAAACATGGGAAAATAGGTTAAAAAATACCTAAGTTACCCTTTTAAATAACATGCTGTTTTAACAGTCTCTATATCAAACATATGTGGTCTTATATGTACTACAAAAAAGGTAAATATTTGAGCTTATTCACACTTCCAAGGTTGCAATATGTCAAAGTGACATTTGTAACCTCTCGGATCATGACTACATATTTCCATTTTCTGCTCCACTGCTCTGCTCGCAGCTGTCACAGCTTTTGAACCCAGATATTTTCGTGTCTGACTAGTTTTCATGCACAGTCTCTTTCAAACCATATGTGACTCGAAAAACAGTTTTTTTATAATGTTCTTTTTCTCCTTCTGCTTGACAGGTGAACCTGAAGTATGGTGTCAGGGGTCCTGAGACGAGAACGGGTACAGAGACAGACACCTGCACCGCGTGTGCAGGAACCATCATCCTGGAGTTTGCTGCCTTAAGTCGCTTCACTGGGGATCCTGTGTTTGAGGTATCAGATTTATAAGATCCTCCTATGCAGATGTTAAAGCAGATGTCGAACATGTTCATTTCCATTTTAAATATCTACAATCATGGTGGTATTAGTCAACAGTGTGAACAGATTTATACTGTTGTTCAGTAAAGTATTATAGATGATAAAGCAATATATTTTAGTGTCTCAGCCCGGCTCTAAAGTGATTTATTCACCAAAGTAAGTCAAAATAAAGCAAACAGATGTATAGGGGGAATCTGTAGAGTCAGTAGTTTAGGGAGTGGATGTGTGAAAACGTGCCGCTGAAGTTGTGCTGTAAAAACAAGGAAAAGAACCCCAAATCCACAATACAGAGTTATGGTGTGAGACTAGATGTACTAACACAGACTGCTGCATGTTCAGGCTTTAAAGCATGGAGCACACCGGGCCCAGGTGTGTCCCATGCCGCTGATTACACTCATCAGGTCTGCAGCCCTGCAGATAGAAAGCAGAGACACAGCAGAGGATCCAACACAGAGGGGCCGTCACATTAGTCATCCGGCATATCTAAAACCACAGCTAATTATTCATCAGCAAAACTGTTCTAATACACAAAACTAAACTAGTGGGTAGACTGCGATGTCTCTCGTGCTGACGCTTTGACTTACTTACATTTCAAAGAGCTGTTAAATATTAAGAACGCCATCAACTATTTGAACAGACGTCAGCACTGAACAGCCACACCTTACAAGCGGATCACCTTTCTTTGTAATCCAGGTTACACCTTGTCTTTTTTTGAGGTCAGGTTGCAGACGCCGGGTTTTATGAAACCACCCTCTCGTTTGATGACGCACAATGTGAAATACTGTATCTGTCATGTATCTTATGTGTTCAGTGAGATCTGATTCTCTTTTCAAATATTTCCAATAATAAATATATACATACATTTGCTTAAAGCAGCATATTTGCCCACTCCCATGTTGATAAGAGTACTAAATACTTGAGAAATCTCCCGTTAAGGTACATTTTGAACAGATAAAAAATGTGCGATTAATCACGATTAACTATGGACAATCATGCGATTAATTGTGATTACATATTTTAATCGATTGACAGCCCTTATATAAACACATAATGACGGGCAGGGATCCTGTAGCTGCAGTGGTATACTGAAATGTTTCAAAGTTTCAGAGTTTGATATTTTTTATTTTACCCTGTGCAACGATATTAGAGCCTTGGACTGGTTCACTTCCTGGCACCAGTAGACTGCTGATCAAGCACACAGTCTATCACTGTAATCTCTCCAACCGTTGACAGCTACTGCAGATTGATTTTTAACTTTTCTAAAATCAATAATGCACCCCTTCCTCGCAGGCCCATGCACGGAGAGCTCTGGACTTTCTGTGGGAGAAGAGACAGAGAAACAGCAATCTGGTGGGAACCACCATCAACATCCACTCTGGAGAGTGGGTCCGCAGGGGTGAGACAGGGTGGGGGAGGATGACCTGACTGAGGGAGTGAAAGGTGAAGAGGGTGGATGAAGTGTTGAGAGGAGTGGGAGTTGAGGAAGAGGGGAGGATGATATGGAGGGATGAGAACATGGAAAAGTGAAAATGAAGTATAGGGGTACAATCTTTCTGTGTGGGTGAGAGAGGACTTGGTTGCACAGAAGGTTGATGGGTAAAAATAGAACATTTGTTTGTCATGTTTGTTTTCTTGCCTTATGTAGTGATGTATGATTGTGTGTCCCCAGACAGTGGAGTAGGAGCGGGAATTGACTCATACTATGAATACCTGCTAAAGGCTTATATCCTCTTGGGAGATGACCTGTTTCTGCAGCGGTTTAATATTGTGAGGACACACACACACACACACATTGTGTAATTTGATGCCTCTCTGTCTGTATAATAACATTTTCTCACTGTGGCATCTCCAACATAAAGCAGTGTTATACTGTTTACGTTGGTGCATTTCAGGATTCTGTTTAGTTCTCCAGCGCTGAAGTTAAAAACATACTTTGCCTCAACCTATATTAAAGGCAGGGTTGGTCAAGATTTTTTGTTGTTTATTTAAGATCTTTTGTTATATTAGTTTAAATTCTCATTACATCCTGACAGCAATCAATAAATCAAATGAAATCAAACGAAAACAAGGAAAAAATAAGGTAAATCCGGTGGCTGTGGCAGGACTGTAATAAACCCGTCTAATCATTTCATTTTGGGCTGAAGCTACCGGTCTGGCTGCCTGCGTGCACTCTGCCCATGCACTAATGCGCGTCACAATAGTCTTCCACAAGCTGCTAGCTTGACAGCTGTGAGTACTAACAATAGTCATGTTTGCCGTTCACGTTCATTATGATATGTTTATGTTCATAATGATCATTTAGGGGGAGTGGCTTTGGAGGGAGGCCTGAAGGGACGGACTGTCAGTGTTGCAGACTTGGCGACTTTCTCTCTAGATTTAGGGACTTTTGGGGCTAGTGCTGCTAGTGCCTTTTAAGTCCTCAGGCTCCCATTGGTCTATTTGTTTATATCACCGATAGGGCTGTCCTCGACCAAAGAAATTCTTCAACTAACACTCATACGATTTTGTCGACAAATCGATTAGTTGATTTTATTGACAGATCTCTTTCAGTCTCTTGGAAATAAGTCATTCAGCATGAAAAAAGCATGAAAAAACGACTAATCGACTAAAGAAATCTTAGTCGGCTAAGACCAAAACAATCGATTAGTTGACTGATCGACTAAGAGGGGGCAGCCCTAATCACCGAGCACGAGGGGTGTAATGATACATCGATCTGGATCGATATATCAATTCATTATCATCGATGCAAAGTGAAAACATCGATATACATATTATTATCTTTAAGATACGCCTTTATTTTGAAATTCCCATGGCACGTCTGTGTCACCATTTCTGTCCAAGCGGTCTCTCCTTCATGCAGAGCTCAGTAATAAATATTACAATCATATTTTAGTTGCTTCTTGTGAGTTGATATAAATGTAACTGATTGTGTTAAATGGGCGTAATGATATCGTCTCATATCGATCTCAGGCCCCTGAATTGAATCAAATTTATATCGTGGCAGACTTTGTGATATCAGCAAATGTCGTATCGTTATCCAAAGAATCGATATTATATCAATATAATAACTTGTGATTTACACCCCTACCGAGCACCACAAGACTATTATGTTATTAATTTATAATCCTCAATCCTTCCACTTTGTATGCCCCATTTAGCACTATGCATCTATAATGAAGTACATTAGCCAGCCTCCGCTGCTGCTGGACGTCCACATCCACAAACCTCTGCTTCCCGCTCGCACCTGGATGGACTCTCTGCTGGCCTTCTTCCCTGGACTGCAGGTCAGATTGGATCATGTGAATTGAAGGTTTTACTCCTCCTGTATCGCCTTGTGCCATTTCAGTAACGTTGTTCATACTGTGCTTGTCTCAGGTGTTGAAGGGAGATATCCGTCCTGCCATCGAGACTCATGAGATGTTGTATCAAGTTACAAAGAAACACAACTTCCTCCCAGAGGTAATCTGTCTCTCTGTGTATCCAACATGAAATACCAAAGTCTTAGGCTTAACGGCTCCACAAAAAAACGACTTGGTGTCATTTGGCCGCGAAGTCAAGTAACCCCATATGTCTTGTGTTGTCAACCATAACGGTTTGGAAGTGAACAAGCTTGCATTTCACACGATGAGGCTGCGTTTTAGCTTCGTCTGTCCGTTCTAATTACAATGCTTTGGATGGTGTGCTGACCCCTTCGTCCTTCTCCACCTCTCCCCAGGCCTTCACTACTGATTTCAGGGTTCACTGGGCCCAACATCCCCTGAGGCCTGAGTTTGCAGAGAGCACCTATTTCCTTTACAAGGTAATTTATCAAGGACGCTTGACATAATGCAGAGGTTTTCTTTTCACTGCCACAGTACAGTGGTAAAAGCCTATTATCATGCACCAGTTAAATTACATTAACTTGCAAATTCACCAGGGCTCATTTACAAAGTTCCAGACACACAATCTCCATTTCTGCAGATATTAAGCAGCTTCCTGCCTTTGGCATTCTGGTGTCTTGTAAAAAAATTTATAAAGGAGCATAATATGATAAGAAAAAGAGTTTTAGGAGTGAGAATTACCTCTTTGTGTCACTGGAGCCTTCTTCATAGTTGCTGTTCTGTATTGTCCTCTGTTATGATCACACTGCTGTCCTCTCGTGCTCCCAGGCCACAGGAGACCCTTATTACCTGGAGGCAGGTCGCACCATCCTGGACAACCTCAACCGCTTTGCTCGCGTTCCCTGCGGCTTCGCTGCAATGAAGGACGTACGCACCGGGAGTCACGAGGACAGGTGAGAATATACAGACTCAGTATTTGTAAGATGATTTGTATGATGATAGATACTGTTCCATCTGATGTACACACCATTAGATGGTGGTATTCAATTCATAAATAAATAAATTAATATTATTATTTAAATAAAATAGCGTCAAATCATAACAGAAGTTATCTCGAGACGCTTTTCATATAGAGCAGGGTTAGACCGTACTCTATAGTTTGGGTGGGCGGCCATCTGTCTAGACCGGTTATGTAAAGCATTGTATGAGCTACAGCAAGTGAAAGGAAGAAAATGTTAAATAGTGGGATACATTATCCATCCATCCAGACATTTACTTCCGCTTATCCGGGGGTCGTGGGGGCTGATATTCCAGACGTTCCTGCCCCCAGGAACGTTTTCCAGCTCTTCCTGGTGGACCCTGACGCGTTCCCAGGCCAGACGAGATATATAATCTCTCCAGCGTGTTCTGGGTCTACCCCGGGGCCTCTTACCTGTTGGACGTGCCCAGAAAACCTCTAAAGGGAGGCGTCCAGGAGGCATCCTGGTATAATCATATAAAAATTAGTGGCTTGAAACATGGATTAATAAAATTAGGAGTCAAATACACACAAAAATACGGCCTCTAAAACCTTAATGTACCACATATATCCAATACCAGATATACAGTATCTACAATAAACTGATAATGTGAACAAATACTGGCCTGCTGTTAAGTCTGGCTCTACTTTGCAAGGCCCTTCATGATAATCTGATAAATAAACCAGCAGCAGTGTTCGCCCCATAATCTTAAACCTCTTCTCTGCTGTCAGAATGGACTCGTTCTTCCTTGCTGAGATGTTCAAATACCTGTTCCTGCTGTTTGCTGATACGGAGGACTTACCGTTTGACGTGGAGGACTATGTCTTCACAACCGAGGCTCACCTGCTGCCCCTGTCCCTCTCCACAGCGCCTCACTCTTCATCTATTCGCTCAAACAGAACGGTAATCGACACGATACCATTACAATTATAACTTGACAAATTGATGAGAGCATGTAGTTCCTGACAGAATCTGTGATTTACTCATGAAGTTTCAGTCGGAGGAGGAGCTGGACGACTCTAATTTTGATTGGACCTGCCCCAACACTCGCCTCCTGTTTCCTGACCCCGCCTTCCCTCACAACCTGAGAGAACCGATCCGTAGTGCTGTGGACAAGAGCTGCCCCCGTCCCGCTCCTTACCGGTATGTATACATACAGGTGTCACACCTCAGGTTATGTGCCTACATCTATTTGCCCTAACTGCTGTATCTGTTCCATGCTTTATAACTTCTTGCTCTCCTTCCTCCTGCTCTCAGGGAGCCCGGTATGGGCCGTCCTCCCTTAAGGGCTCAGGACTTCATGGCAAACAACCCTGAACATCTGGAGCTGCTGAGGAGAATGGGAGTCAGCCTCATCCACCTGAAAGATGGCAGGGTGCAGCTGGTCCAGCATGCTACACAGGTAAACAGTTTAACAACAAGGATACACATCTGCATGTTCTCGTTTAGTGGCTGATTTAAAAAAAAAAAAAAAAAAAAAATTAAAAAAAACACAGAATCCAAGGCTGGAATAATGAAGTCTCTTAATCGAATGTGACTCCTCAGCTGTTTTGTTCTAATTACTGAGGATGGGAATGATACAGCACTGTTATGCAAAATACTGCAAGACAATCACCTCTAAAACATACAACTATATCTCCAGAACTAATGAGGAAAAAAACTACCTTTTAAACTGTGAAGCTAGTTATTTGTCAAAACAGACATTAAAGTGCATGATGTCTTTAAAACATTTATAACAGCTTGTGCATTTGTAAGGCAAGGCGAGTTTATTTATTCAGCACATTTCAGCAACAAGGCAATTCAAAACGCTTTACATAAAACATCAAAAGCATCGAGACAAAGTGCAAAAGCAACGCATTATAAAAGGACATTTAAATACAATTATTACACGGCTTTGTTGAATACTTGATTCTGATTGGTCTATCACTGCTTTCTATGGTCTGTTATTTCTTTATAGCAGACCGTTGCTATGCCTAAGAGACCGTTGCTATGGGCGCAGTTCTGATCTCGGACTCCGGAGGACAGTTTTTGTGTCAAATTATTGATTTCTTCAGTAAGTAGCCGTGTAATAAGCGGAATAATGTACGGCTAGCAGGTCATCAGGGCATCATATCCCTTACTTAAAAACAATCATTAAAAATCCAAGGCAATAGGGAATAAAAACAAGCTAAAATAGAATGACAGGTATAAAATACAAGAATAAAAGTTACAGTGCAGTGCAAGAACAGAAAAGTCTTCATCCTTGATTTAAAGGGGGCATATCATGCTCATTTTCAGGCTCATACCTGTATTTTGGGTTTTCTACTAGAACATGTTTACATGCTTTAATGTTCAAAAACGCTTTACTTTTCTCATACCGACTGTGCTGCAGCGCCTCTTTCCCCCCTCTGTTTGAGTCTTCCCCGAAAAGCCCAGTCTGCTCTGATGGTCAGCTGGCCCGCTCTGTTGTGATTGGTCAACCGAACCAAACTCTTCGGACTCCGCTCCTTCACTCCAGCTCCACTCTGACTAGCTTTGTTTGAGGGCGTGCCAAACTAGCCACTAGGCAGTTATTATGCAAATACGTTAGTTGTTGACATCACTACGTTACGGAAGAGAAGGCAGGACTTCAAGCAAGGCGTTTCAGGCAGTTGAGGAGCAGTGTTTCTGCAAGGGAAAGTAACTCCTTTTCGCGTGGACTTTGAGCTTTGTAACTTTGCAGACCTTTTACATGCACAAAAAACTATATAACACACTACAGGAAAGGGAAAATGACACAAAATCATAATAGGTCCTCTTTAAAAGAAGTGAGAGTTGCAGCTGACCTGTAGTTTTCCAGGAGTTTGTTCCAGATACATGGTGCATAAAAACTAAATGCTGCTTTTTCCATGTTTAGTTTCTGGGGACAGAAAGCAGACCTGTCCCAGACGACTTGAGTTGTACTATTATTTATATGCAAAACAGCAAGAGAACAAACTGTGATACCGGTGCCATTATCTAATGAAGGATGTATTCTTTGTCCCAACTCTACAAATCATGGTGTTCTTTCCATCCTGACTTTTTAAACCTCCCTCTCTCTCTCTCTCTTTTCCTCTCCTCTCCCTCTCTGGCACGGCCACACCCAGGCGGTGAGTGCGGTGGCAGCAGAGGACGGCGTGCGCTTCATGCAGGAGATGATGGAGCTGTCCAGCCAGCAGCAGAAGGAGCAGCTGCCTCCCAGAGCCATTCAGATCGTCTCTCATCCATACTTTGGCAGGGTTGTGCTGACCGCCGGCCCGGCACAATTTGGCATAGACCTGTCCAAAAGTTCCACAGGGGTGAGTGGGTTTTTGCTTTGCCAAGCTGCCAGTTTTCAAATGGGCACTTAACTGTCCTCGTGTTTGTTTTTCCTAAGAGAGCCACTCACTTCTCTCTGGTATTTTCAAGAGGGCACTTCCTCTCCTGGAATATTTTCCTAATTCAAACAGAAGAACAGATGAGTGCATGGTTACAGCACCAGAGGAGAACATGTGGGATTAGTCTGCAGCACCATAATATTAAAATGTGTTCCTTCATCCTTTGCAATAATTCACCTGTCACGTTTCTGTGTGCAGGTACGAGGCTTCGTGACTGTGGCTGAGCCCTACAGCGGCTGTACCGAGATCACCAATGCTGAGTACGTCCAGGGCCACATCGCTCTGCTCCAGAGGGGTCAGTGTATGTTTGCAGAGAAGGCCCGACACATCCAGAAGGCTGGCGCCATCGGGGGCATCGTCATCGGTGAGTGCGAGCAGCTAACGACACAAAGACGGAAGATGACTATCTCAATGACTAGATTAGGGCTCGATAATTCGATTATCTTGAAGACAGCCAGTCGAATAGGGTCCTGCATGTTACATGATGAGTTAATAATAGAGCAGAACTCAAGTAAGCTTCATAATAATAATCTGCATCTATATATAGGGCCTTTCTCAACGGTTGTGAATTCCTTTACAGCACATAAACATTGTATTAAAATCTCATATCTAATTTTTTGTCAGTCAATAGATTAATCTAAAAAATGTGAGAAAGTTTTTCATTGACATTGACAAACATTTTTCCTTGTTAAAGCTACAAGGGTCGGTAATGCTGAGAAACTAGCAAGAGTACGCTAGATTTTGAAAAATATCCAACAGAACAACCGAGCCCAGTGTTGCCAAATCTTTTCCAATGAAAGTATCTAGAAGCACTAGCTCTAAAAGTCCCTAAATCTAGCGAGAAAGTCCCTTCAGGCCTTCCTCTAAAGCCACTCCCCCACAATTATCATTATGAACGTAAACAACGAACACGGCTATTGTTAGTACTCACAGCTGTCAAGCGAGCAGCTTGTGGAAGACTCCGGTGATGCGCAATGAGTGCACGGGGAGAGTGCACACAGGTAGACAGGCAGGCAGGTAGGCCGAATGAAATGATTGGACGGGCTTATTATAGTGCTGTGACAGCTACAGATACCGGACTTTGCAACTTCTTTGCCAAATCCATCAATCTGTTTTTCTCAAAAACTCCAAAAAGTTTCAAAAAGATTTTCTCTAAAAATCTCCTCCCACATTTTTTGCTCAATTGACACCAAACTTGCTGCATCTTCAGACTGTCCTCCACAAATGATCCAGCCAGATTTTTGAATTATCAAAAATAGAGCCCATCAAAGTGCATCAAAACGTTTTAGCTACTGTAGATTCTCGCTAAATAAAGCTCCAGTGTTCATGAATAAATAAATGTAAATAAATGACAAAATTTGGAGGTCATGGTAGATCTTGGGTGGATAAATTTCAGAATTTTATCTCAAAAACTGCATTTTTAACAGTATTTTGAATTCTATCCTCATGTGAACCATTGCAGTCAATGGAAATCAAGCATTTTTAAACATCAGTTTGTCACTTATGGAGCAATCAATCTTTATTAATATAAATTACTGACATCTCTATGATGTCTAGATGAAGTACGCAAACTGATGCATCTTGACTGAATTTTTGACACTAGTTTGAAATCTGCCTTTACATGCAACTCTGCAGTCAAGTGGTGGTTTCCCCGAGTGGGCAGTAAGCTCACCAAGATAGTGACATGTTCTTGGTGTCTGAGGTTGTGAGTTCGAGACTCGATTGAAGCAGAACGAACATGCTAATGCCTTAAAGGATTAATGATGATGGACCATCCTGTACTTCTCATTTGTCTCCTCATTTTCCTCCTCAAAATGCCCGGCCCCGACCCACAGCTGCGCAGCAGCTATAATTTTTCTTTTTTTTTTGTCAGAGCATTGATGTATTGATTGCTGTGGGGATGGAAAGAGAATTTCAACAAATATAACAAAAAACAGGTTAGGTTAGGTTAATTGTTGACTCTAAATTGCCCGTAGGTGTGTATGTGAGAGTGCATGGTTGTCTGTCTCTATGTGTCAGCCCTGTGATAGACTGGCGACCTGTCCAGGGTGTCCCCCGCCTTCGCCCAATGTCGGCTGGGATCGGCTCCAGCCCCCCCCCGCGACCCCTAACGGGATAAGCGGTTGAAGATGAGATGAGATAACAAAAAATATATTTGAAAATGATTACCACCCCTGGCTTTGAAGGACTTCAATGATTAATCTCTTATCAACCACTTAAGTTTCTGCTCTCTCTCAGTAACCTCCTGTTGCTCTTCATCTCCTTCCAGATGACAACGAGGGCAGCAGCAGCGACACCGCTCCCCTGTTTCAGATGGCCGGGGACGGCCGCAGCACCGATGATGTCACCATGCCGCTCCTCTTCCTCTTCCACAAGGAGGGCAACATCCTGTTGGAGGCGCTGAAGGAGTACCGGGAGGTGGAGGTGCTGCTGAGCGACAAAGCCAGAGACAGAGGTGTGACATTACACATTAGAACTCTTCTCTTTGCTCCACTTATCGCTGTTGATAGGATTGATCACATCAGTGTACTTATCTCTCTCTGAGCCTCATTATGAGCCCGGCTTCATGAAATAAAGATGAGATGTAGGGATTTAGGCGTTATTTGAAGTCTCAGAGATCGTGACTCATTCCAGAGCCACCCACCAGCTGTGGCTATAACAGTGGATGGTGGAGTTTTACACCCTTATCAATATTGCATCCTCATTCTTCTCCTCGTTTTTCCTTCATTTGCCAAATCCCTCTAATCCCTGTGGTGGACTGTAACAGTGCCTCTCCTCTCCTCTCTTTCTTGGTTTCTCTTCTTTTTTTCATAACCCTCTCCCCTTTGGATGAGCAGCAACCATATTCAAAGATAAACCTGTTCCTGGCGTCCTGACTGAGGGCAGTAAGTATTCTTTTCCTTCTCTCTTTGTCTGTTATCCTCACTCTGCATCATTTCCTTTGTCATTTGTCTCTGTTTTCCCTCCTTTATAGTCATGCGTTCGTCTCTCCATCCCTTCCTCTTCACTCTGCCCTCTAACCACAGGATTCTGTTTGTGTTTGATAGAAAAGCTTAGTGCCGTCACAGTGTTGTCATTTCTGATTTTCCCCTTCAGAGCTTAGGACATGGCAGCTCTTTATGTCTGTTTTGTGACTCGAGCAAACCAATAGTGACACATGGCACGGCTGGACAGGCCGTGTAACACATGGTTTCTGGAAAAAGTTCTCATAATTTGTGTTAATCAGCTTGATTTGATTGATTTTATCAACATTTATGTTTATATATTCAACTGTGATTGCTGTCAAACAGGTTGTAAATGGCAAGATTTCATAACCAACGCTAAGAAGCCTAAACATAGACGATTATCCTTATGAGTAGGGCTGTCAATCAATTAAAATATTTAATCGTGATTAAGCGCATGATTTTCCATAGTTAATCGTGATTAATCGCATGATTGTCCATAGTTAATCGTGACTAATCGCAAGTATTTAATACTCTTATCAACATGGGAGTGGGCAAATATGCTTGGTTTATGCAAATATATGTATATATTTATCAATTAACAACACAAATCAATAACAAATATTGTCCAGAAACCCTCTCAGGTACTGCATTTAGCATAAAAAATATGCTCAAATCATACAATGGCAAACTGCAGCCCAACAGACAACAACAGCTGTCAGTGTGTCAGTGTGCTGACTTGACTATGACTTGCCCCAAACTGCATGTGATTATCATAAAGTGGGCATGTCTGTAAAGGGGAGACTCGTGGGTACCCATAGAACCCATTTTCATTCACATATCTTGAGGTCAGAGGTCAAGGGACCCCTTTGAAAATGACCATGACAGTTTTTCGTCGCCTACATTTAGCTTACCTTCCCGACAAGCTAGTATGACATGGCTGGTACCAGTGGATTTCTTAGGTTTTGTAGTTTCATATGATGCCAGTATCTTCACTCTAGCTTTAAAACTGAGAAAGTTGCATTACTGCGTTAAAGAAATGAGTGGCGTTAAAATGAATTTGCCTTAACGTGTTATTATTGTGTTAACTTTGACAGCCCTAATTATAAGTAACCTGACTGCAGGTACAGGATCAGCTGCTTAGCAGCACACTAGGAGCTGTTAGGGATCTGACTGCATGCTTCAGCAGACGAGATGCTTACCAAAACAGACACTTGGCCACAAATCCTGTGATTTGTGGCCAAGTGTAACCACAAAGCAACCAGGACACAATAATGACCAGATAGCCCTGTGCCTATCTGTTCTTGAATTATACAGCCTTGAAGTTACAGTCATTTCCTGTCATTGCAGTATTCCTCGTTCCTTAACACATATACAGAGTTAACAGTTAAATAAGCGCCTTCATTTTTAGAAACAGGTCATATACACTTTTATTTTTTTCTAACCAGATCTGTACAAAAAAGTCACAGTATAACTTTTTGCCAGATTTCTTTATTCGCGGTTGACTCTCAGTTTGGTTGTGCAGCGATGTGCGAAAGGTTTCATCCTGTGGGAAACATGACTCACCATCAGCATCATGCTGTTATAGTTGACAGCCTCACAATAACGGTTCTATTTTTTGACTGAGAATGGCTACCGGGGGGGCATGTTGTATAGATTACCGACTGAGGGGGAGGAGGAAAAGAGGTTTTTGTGTGTGCGTCTCACACCCCCTGCTTTCTTTTCAGGTGCGGACGTGCAGGAAGCGGAGGAAGACTGCTTAACGGAGGCAACAACTCCCACCTCATTTGAACCTGTCAGCCAATCGCAAATGAGCACGTTGGAGCTAGACGAGTTGGCTCCCGAGAAGGTTACCGCATCACGGGAGGAAGTCAGTCCTGTAGATCAAGACACTAGTCCTGCAGCGGAAGTTAGACCGCCGGAAGAGGAAGCTAGTCCCGCAGAGGAAGTTCGACCACCAGAAAAGGAAGCTACAGAAGCAGAGGCTGATTTCTCCAAAGAGGAGAGAGACTCTGAGAAGAGAGAGGAGCCTGAAGGCGACACAGACTCGAGCAGCCAGTCGGTGGACGAACTGCTGGCCGATTGGCGGGAAGACTTGGAGGCGTTCCAGCAGATGGAGAAGGATGAGCTCTGACAGTCGTCGGGCGTGTCGAGCCCTGTGACTGCGGTTTGAGCCCACTGTGGGGGGAGAAACCTGGAGGGGAACGCAATCTTCACAAGTCACCAGTGTCAATGTGGTGAACTCTAAGGGGAGCTGGGGAGTTCATGACTGTTAGTTCTCGTGCTCTCTGCGGATGGTATCACGTGCCAAGGGTCCTTTTTGGCCTGGTCGTTTATGGATGAGAGACCAGGGTTCTTACCTCACTTTCTCATACAGTTTCATAACAAACCCCTAATGAATGACACAGACTAGACCGTATGCAACAGCGTCTCACTTTCCACTCCAAAATACTTCTCACACTGTTGTTCTCTCTATGCATCTCTGACTCAGTTTTGCTCAAATGAATGTTGGTCCAACAACTACTAATTAATCCATCGACCAATTAATTTTATTTTATACGTGATGATTATTTGTGATGATACTATCTTCGTGGTCTTGGGCCTTATCATAATATACACATTGATGTGGACTTTATTCATGTGGGGACATTGAATAAGCTGCGGGATCTTTTTAATGGCGTAATGGTAGACACACTAAACACCAAACTTGATCTCTCTCTCTGGAGGATATATGAAGTCATCTGTCAATGTAAATATGTATTTGTCAAGATGTATTGACTGAAACACTATAGCGCTGCTTTGCTCAGGTTCTGGTTCACACCCACAAACAACAACCTCCGGACCACATCAGGTGGAGCAGACACACCCTCAGCAGCGTGCTGGGATGGTTTACACGCCTATAAGCCACCACAGGAGGGCGCTATGAGATCTGACTGTCATGTTTTAGCTGCTGACTGATTGGAAGGAGCAGAAATAAGTCAATAAGTTAACATGGAATTAAATAAAAATGAAGAGGGGACTTGGGAAGACTGGCTTGATTATTTGAGTTGATGCTATTTTAACACTGAATGTTTAGCTGTTGCAGTACTTCACTAGGATGTAGACATGGTTGACATGTTAATGTTACACCACTTTGTAATGATGTAAAAGCTGCTCTAATAGAATATTTAGCACACGTCATATCTGAGGATTTTTTAGAGGAAATGTTAAAAGCATGTTGACTTTTAAGAAAGTGGAATATATGAATGAAAGGTGATGATTTTTGGTTTTAAATTAGTTATTTTCCAAGAGACTTGTTTCTCTATGAAGAGTGGGCGGACACCCACATAAAATCAGTTGAGTCAACATGACATATAATTGGAAAATTCTTAGTATGCACCACAGCATTATTACTGTCAGACTGATTACAGCAGTGGTGGAAGACAGATCTTTAATTAAAAGTCTTATTGATAACATTTTTATGTAGATGAATATTTTTTTCAAAAAATAATACATCCACAGAGCTTTTAGAAAGGTGCCAAATAATAGTATGGCTTTTCCTGAAAAAAAAAAATTATGATTGTGAATTAATCATTTTAAAAATGTTGGTGGGTCCAAAATGAATGTTTTGTTTATCTCTGTGGAAGATATCTGACGTTTGGTTCCCACTCCTAACAAAGCTTGTGAGCCAACAGTATAACGACGTTGGTATCACGTGGTATCTCTGGGTCGTCAGTTAATGTGGAAAAAACGGATATAAGGCTGAGATTGACGGGAAGTGCCTGGCAACGACTTGTTGTGCAGTAAATGCAAAGGAACGGAGGAGGGCGAATGTGACATCGATGTTATCAATAGCACCATAGTAATACTTAGTTACAAGTAGATTCATGCATTCAAATACTGAATTAAAGGTACAAAAGTATTACCAGCAAAATACACTTTAAGTATCAAAAATAAATGTATTTGTCGGGCAGAATGGCCACTTATAGAGAATATTATTATATATTATATTATTGGATTATTATACAATCTACTTTTTAATGTCACAGCTGGTTGAGGTGGAGCTACTTTCACTTAGTTGATAAAATAGCACACAATTGAAATACTTAAAGGGGACCTATTATGCTTATTTTTTAGCTGCATAGTTGTAATCAGTGTTTCTACTAGTACATGTTTACATGCTTTAATGCTTTACTTTTCTCATACCAGCTGTGCTGCAGCACCTCTTTTCACCCTCTGTCTGACAGCTCTGTTTGAGCTCCTGCCCCGCCCCCTCTCGAAAAGCCCAGTCTGCTCTGATTGGTCAGCTGGCCCACTCTGTTATGATTGGTCAACCGAACCAAACTCTTCGGACTCTGCTGCAGCTCCGCTCGAACTAGCTTTGTTTGAGGGCGTTCCAAACTAGCTGTGGCAAAGTGTGTTACTTGGTGACATCACCACGTTACAGAAGAAAAGGTGGGACTTCAAGCGAGGCATTTCAGGAGGAGTGTTTCTGTGGGGAAAAGTAATCACAAAGTCGACACCTTTGCACTTCCCGCACTTTCCGTACTTTCATCTCTGATTCCTGTGAGACATCAATCATTCAAACAACAACATACAAAATAATTGTTCAGAAACTCTCGAGAACAAATATAAAATGCAGTGAAAACAGATTCACCCTCTACGTTATCATGAGCTCCTCGAACGCACGTAAGATGAACTAATACTCTGAAAAGTACAGACCTCATACAAAAAATAAGATTTTTTTCAATAATAATAAAAAAACAGCCAGCACCTTTGGTGTCGACTTTGTGATTTGTAACTTTGCAGACCCAAAAAACTACATAACACACTAAAGGAAAGGGAAAAAGCATAATTGGTCTCCAAATTGTTCTTAAGGAGCCTACAGTACTTGAGTAAATGTACTTTACACTACTAGATTAAAGTGACACCAAACATGGAGTATTTTTATGAATAAAAAGTGAAAATGCAGTCCATTTTTTTTTTGTAAATGTTTTTCCATTGCATTATACTGGATACTACTAAGAGCTTGTAGTTGGATCACTTTCATTACTGGGGACCAAAATAAGCTTGCAGCTCAGGTCCGGCAGTGATTGGTGAGTCGGTTGGGCACTCCTCAGCAAGATGGCTGCATTGCTGCGCGCAATAGTGGCATCCTGGTGAAAATGACGCAAGCCACAGTTTACGTTCAGTCCTCCAGGCTCTGAGCTCTCCGTGTCTCCATAGCGCAGATCCCGCCCGACACTCAGCCCGGAAGACCGACCCCGGCTAACCCTCCAGTGGACCGAGCGGAACCGGTTCATCCGAGTAAGTAGCAGCGTCAATTACTTGCTGATCGTCTCCCCAGAGGTGTCACAGATCCTCCAGTGAAAGCCGCAGCTCCTTGCTTGTGGTTTGTGTGTCTCTTTTACTCCTCTCTTTTGTTGTTGTTTCCTGAGTGTGCACCGTGATTACCCGGCGCTTTCCTTCCTCCTTCCTGCACACGGGGCTTCGCATCTGTCGAGGTTTTGTTGGTGTCGCTGCAACGCTAACGCAGCTTTATATATCTCCGCATTTCATGTACATGTACACGTTGGTTTGTGTGAATGTGCTCGGCTTGGCTCGGCTCGGCTCGGCCAGCGTTGTGCTCAGCGCGTTTGAAATTTTTCCACACATCCTGGTCCGCCGTGCCACCCTGTCCCCGGTGCTCCCTCTCCCCGCCTGCAGCCGCTGCAAGGCCGTCTGCTGTGGGGGGAGAAACACCCAGAGGAGACGGACCTGGGCTGGAGGAGGCTACAGGCCGGTAACCTTTGTGGAAATGAAACTATGTATACACATACACACACACACAGGGAGACCGTTTGCACTCCCTCTGCCCACAACTCCTTCTCCCCCTGTAGGGAACAAAGCGCCCAGTGTCTCCCCCGGAGCGCAGCTGGACACAGCTGTTGAGCCGAGCTGCAGCCCCGGGACAGAGCTCTGTGGCCGGGCTAGAGGCTACTGCTGCCACCGCTGCTGCTGCTGCTGCTGTGGAGGCTCACATAGCATGACAGGAGAAAAACCTTCTGCTGACCACCACACATGACCAGTTTTTTTTAGAAAGTACTGAAGGCTGGTTGTTGCTCATTACTGCTGTCTGCCTCAGAGGGAAGACACAGGAGCTGCTGGATAATAATAGGAAATTCACAGCACAGCCAGAATTAGATTTGATATACAGACTCATTTGCAGCTCGTTAACTAAAACTCAGCCTACTTCAAATGTATTCTTCCCCACCTCCTCAGACACTATTATCCACTGCTTATCCACTCTTATAGACTATAATTCTTACAGTCTTTAATGCACATTTTTGCACATTTTTAGATTGTAATTTACAGTCTTTAATAGGGCTGTGTATTAGCAAGAATCTGGCGATACGATACGTATCATGATACAGGGGTTACAATTCACTATATTGCGATATATTGCAATACTATAAGCAAGGCGATATATATTGTGATATCTTTAATCAAATCTTAGGAAAACTTATAGACTGTCATTCTTACAGTCTTTGAGTCATTTTTAGATTATAATTTACTGTCTTTGAGGCACATTTTTTCACATTTTAGATTATAATTTACAGTCTTAAATGCATATTTTTGCACATTTTTAGATTATAATTTACAGTCTTCGATGCACATTTTTAGATTATAACATACAGTCTTTGATGCACATTTTTAGAATATAATTTACAGTCTGATGCACATTTTTAGATTGTAATTTACAGTCTTTAATGAACATTTTTTGCACATTTTTAGATTATAATTTAGTCTTTAATGCACATTTTTCTGTAATATGTACATATCATCTGTCACTTTATGTACATATTATAACATGTACATATCTGTCACTGTAAATATAAATCCTACTCAGTGTACATACAGTATATAGACATCTCCACATGTATGTGCTGTACATAATCATCTAGTCCACGTACATCCATCCAGTTTCTATTTCTTTGCACTATTTGTATTGTGTACAACTTCCAGAACACTTGACTTCTATGAACCCTTGACTATTTTTGTTTTTATTATTGTATTTTTTATTCTACATTTCTATTCTCTGTAAGTACATGGAGAGAGCTGCATAAAAATTCCTTGTATGTAGAGTATATACGTGGCGAAATAAATCTGATTCTGATTATACATCACCAAAGGGACTCGATATAACTGCCTTCCTGGCTGCTGCGTTTAAATGCACCATATGGCCATTAGCTACTGTAGATTTCCCCAGATGATCAACACCAGTCCATTACATCCAGTTGGTGGCTTGTGGCTGTGCAGCACCCTGGTGTGAAAGCATTACAGAGCATAGCATTCTGTCACCAGCAGCTTACATCAGGGTTATATAGGTTACCATCAAGTACCAGCAATCCAGTGAGTGGATGTTGTGAGCCCCCCCCCCCCTACTTGATTTATCTGTGTGTCTTCATCCATCTGCCTCCCTCACTTGCTCATCACAGAGCGTTTGTGTGTGTTCATGAGTCGTTGCTCACATATGGCTTTTGGTTTCCGGTGGGTTAGCAAAATAGACTCTCTCCTCCTCCTCCTCACTCCTCTGTCTTCCTCTCTGTCTCTTTCTCCGAGGCAGGAGGATCTATTCTTAGTCCTTCCTCGTCCCCTCAATCATCATCACCATCATCTTCCCGTCCGGTCCGGCCTGTAGTGTCCACCTGTGGCCTCCTCCTCACCGGTTGAGCTGATTACCAGCAGGTCAGGTGATTGCTTCGACCCCCTGTTTGGGTCATGATGCAAACGCCCGTGATGTCACCGTCCGTGTGAGGAGGTGGCGGAGGGTTTCCATGGTTACCAGGATGTCTTCTTCTGTCTGTCTCTGTGTGTGTGTGGGCGTGGGAGGGAGTTCCCATGACTGTGTCTCTTGCATCCAGTTTGTGTTTGCTTTGCGTGTTCTCTGAGCGGCAGTGCTTAGTGCTGTCAGGTGTGATGATGTAGTCTATATTGCAGAGCAGGAAGCACAAGGCCAGCGCAACCCGATCCCTCTGGGTTCTGTGTGTCTGTCAGTTTGACTGAGGGGGGGGGGGCTCGCTGGCCAATCGGTTCGTGTACCTGACTGAATAATCAGAGCAGCAAATGTTGCAGCGTGAAACCTAAATACTGCACTCGTGTCGTTATCATCTGATTTCTGGTTTGTGTGTGTGCATTGCAGTCGACAGTTTAGGGCTATTTCTGCCATTGGTCTGCCTTCTGAGTCAGCAGGGGTTGGCCGTGCAGCTCTGCATGCGTGCTCGGTGTGTATGTGTCCGTCCCATGATAAAGCAGCGTCTCTCTCTGTGTGTCCCTGACTGTGTTTACAGGGCAGTTTGTGTTCAGAGTCCAGTTGGGATGGGACGTGCGCGGAGACAGTACTGATTTAGCTTGCCAGGTTTTTTTTTTTTTCTTCTTTTCTTATCTCTTATTCTCACTCTGAAGTGCTGTGTGAATCTCTGCACAGTGTTTTCCCATCAGACAGAATGCAACTGTTTCCCATCTCCACCGTAGATAAAATGGTTTCTGATTGGATCTCTGCAGGCCTGCTCTCCTTGTTAATGACGACTCTGCTGTTGGGCTGATGTGAGAGAAGAAATGAAGCGTTCACAACCTTCAGTAAAAGCCCAAACATTTAATATGAAGACAAGTGAAATAGGGAAAATAAAATAACCACAAACATACCGCTGTCTTGGGTTTAGGTGGGTTTACCTTCCAACACATTCCTGCTTCGTAAACCATTTTATTCTTCTGATATGTGCACAAACACTATATGTGACATTTAATGTGTAACCTTTGTTCATTCTAGTTGCTTTTAGACCGATTAATCGGTTTGGCCGATTAGTCAGCGCTGATAGGACATTTTACAAACTATTGCTATCGGTGGAACTGGGCTCTGATAGTGGCCGATGGCTGCACAGCCGTCAGCAGTCAGTGCAGATGATCCAGAACGCAGCAGCGCGACTGGTCTTCAACCAACCCCAAAAAAGCACACGTCACTCCGCTGTTCATATCCCTCCACTCGCTCCCAGTTGCCGCTCGCATCAAATTCAAAACCCAGTTGCTCGCTTACAAAACAGAACTCCCTCATCCAGGTCTACACTCCCTCCCGCCCACTACGCTCGGCCAATGAAAGGCACCTGGTGCTCCCATCACAACAGGGCTGCAATTAATGATTATTTTCTCGATTAGTAGATTAGTTGTTTGGTCTATAAAATGGTGAAAAATGACGATCAGTGTTTCCCAAAGCCCAAGACGACGTCCTCAAATGTCTTGTTTTGTCCACAACTCAAAGATGTTCAGTTTACTGTCATAGAGGAGTAAAGAAACCAGAAAATATTCACATTTAAGAAGCTGGAATCAGAGAATTTTGACTGTTTTTTTTCTTAAAAAAATTCTCAAACCGATTAATCGATTATCAAAATAGTTACCGATTAATTAAATAGTTAACAACTAATTGATTAATCGTTGCAGTTCTAAATTGTTTCAGCTCAAATTCAAGTTGCTTTAATTTACTCTCATTTATGACCAAAAAAAGCATAACATTTGAGTCTAGAACCAACAGATGTTTGGCATTTATTGCTTGAAAAACAACTGAAAGGATTAACTGTTTAAAAAAATTGTTTCTGATTAATTGTCTTTCTATCGACTAATTGATTAATCGACTAATTGTTTCAGCTCTACATGTCTGTTGTGGCAAACTAACCAATTTCGGGGAAGCTGTAATTAAAAACCAACAGTTAAATTAGATCTTAATGCAGAACATTTCTTTGCTACCTCGCCTGGACCATGTTTTGTGATTTTGCATGCGTGATACTTAATTTCTGGTAATGATTTCAGCCACATTACCCTGCACACTCTGGGTTGTGAGTTATAATAACCTCATGTAAGGTGTCATTAGTCTCTTGTGCGGTTGATTAACAACTGTTAAATAGTCTATTGAATGAAAGGTTTCCTGGCTGTGGCGTGTGTGCGTGTCACTGTGCAGGATAATGGACGAGGAAAAGCGCTGGTTTGCATGTGAAAGAACACTGTGGATGTATCACAGCAGCCGTAGTGAGACATGAAACACGGGCTCATCTGCAGCTCCTTGGTGAAGGGCTCCTCGAGCAGGCAAACATTTCAATGTGTTTCATTCACACACGCACAGACTGACATCCGAGACGGCTTCGCCAATTATCCTGCAGCATGCTCGCCAATTACGCAGAGATTGATATTTATTTTTCTTCAGCTGTGCTTTCTAATTAATATTAATGCTGGTATTCTTTTATTTTGCCGGTTGTGGGCTGGTTTGTTAGCAATTCAGATGGAGTTGGAGGAGAAAACATAAGCATGTTTGACCTTGTGTGGCTGCTGTGTTGGAGGAGATGTGATGAACCAGCACTCGCTCACTCATACTAAACTTGCGATTTTTAGGTTGTAGCGGCTCGGATTAAAGCTAGAGTGAAGATACTGGTATCATATGAAAGTAGAAAACCTAAGGAATCCATCGGTACCAACCATGTCATACTAGATTGAGCGAAGCAGGCTAAATAACGCTCCAAACTTGTGCTAAATTTTGGCGAGGGAAAAACTGTCATGGCCATTTTCAAAGGGGTCCCTTGACCTCTGACCTCAAGATGTGTGAATGAAAATGGGTTCTATGGGTACCCACGAGTCTCCCCTTTACAGACATGCCCACTTTATGATAATCACATGCAGTTTGGGGCAAGTCATAGTCAAGTCAGCACACTGACACACTGACAGCTGTTGTTGCCTGTTGGGCTGCAGTTTGTCATGTTATGATTAGAGCATATTTTTTTTATGCTAAATGCAGTACCTGTGAGGGTTTCTGGACAATATTTGTCATTGTTTTGTGTTGTTAATTGATTTCCATTAATAAATATATACATACATTTTCATAAAGCAGCATATTTGTCCACTCCCATGTTGATAAGAGTATTAAATATTTGACAGATCTCCCTTTAAGGTACATTTTGAACAGATAAAAAATGTGTGATTAATCACGATTAACTATTCTAATCGATTGACAGCCCTAGAAAGAACATAAACCACAATGCTGAACACCTTTTTTATAGGTCGACAATCAGCAGCAGATCTTTTACTTCGGAGGAACTGCAGCCAGAACAGAAAGTTGAGCTTTTTCTACAGACTGTGAAGTCCAAAAATACACCTGTTAAATACACTTTAAGAATAGAGCAAGATCTCAAACCAAAGGTTATGCAAAGAACTCTGCAAAGTGCGCGTTAGAAAAGTCAAAGTTTGACTAAACCATTAGACTGAGAGCTGGCTGTAATGACCCACCTGATGCTATATTCTCTTTCTGACTTGTGCTTCATGTCAACTTCTCCACCGTTTTGATCCTGCTCTTCACCCACCACCCACCTCTCAGGCTCTGACCTGCTTTTACCTCAGCTGGAAGCAGCAGAACAGAGTAGTATCAGAGGGAATAAAATGGGCACGACTACTGGCTTTTTTTGCTCTTTCGGGGAATCCGTCTCGCTCCTGAGAAGCCGGTGGTACAAAACGCCAGCCAGTAACAGGCCTCAGGAGGAGACATTTTATCCTCCAGCCTGGCCTGGATAAGGTGGAACAATCCGTTTTTGTATGGTTCGGTTCTACCTGGACCACCTTCTGCTGTCCCTCCTTTGTTTCGTCTCTCTCTCGCTCTCTCTACGGTAGTGAAAGGAAATGGTAAAGAGGCATGCAGACCTCTCAATTTCACTACTGCTGTAGTAAAAACATAGGCCTCTTGCCAACGTATGTAAAACCTGCTCTTATATCTTAACCAGCACATGCCTCAGCTATGCGCAGTGTGTCTCATTGTCAGTCACGCAGCCAGGCTTTGGTTTCACCCAACAGAACAGAGGAGCTCCTGTATCTACCTCCTTCTCCCCCCCTCTCTGTGTCGACGCCCATCCCTCCCTTCCTCCCTCCCTCTCTGACCACTTGTCACCCTCATTACAACAGTAAGAAAGAGGAAAAGAGCCGCTGCTCGTACAACAGCAGACAGCGAGAGAGACTGGAGGATGGAGATGTACACTTAAAGCAGCAGCAGCACACCACTCGGAAGAGAAGCCTTTACTGTCCACCAGCCTGTGTGTGTGTGTGTGTGTGTGTGTGTGTGTGTGTGTTGGCACGGCTTCCCAGGCTTGTCAGACTGATGGAGTGCTTAAACTGGGACAAGAGGAGAGGCGCAGCATTTGCTGCCTGGCTAGAGTAAATATTATGGCGCGTTGGCCCAGGAGTTGTACTGAACCTCTGCTCTGTCACAAAGAGACACTCTCTGCAGCACACAGCGGCGATTCTCCTCCAGAGGGTCGTGAAGCAACTTCAGGTACGACGTTTAGGTTTTTGCTTTTAGAGCAAACGTGATGTTAAAGCTGCAGTGGGCAGTATAATTTTGTCATCATTGGGCAAAAAATTCCATAGTAACCTTTCAGCATATTGTAATTCCAGTGTTCTGAGAGAGAATTCTGCACCTCCTCGTTGCTCTGTTTTCAGGCTTTAAAAGATCTTGCCCGCGACGGGAGACTTTGGCCAATCACAGGTCATTTCAGAGAGAGAGCGTTCCTATTGGCTGTTCTCCGGCTGATGGGCGGGGCTTGGTATTTCTTCAACTTGATCTAAACATGGCTGCCAGGTCACAAACTTTCTCATTGTACAGCTAAACAGTACACTACAAGATGTTTCTGAAAAACATTTGAGGTGAGAAATAGTCATTACAGTAACAGAATATTGATCCATATTTGATCAGCGCTGCCTAGCTCGACCGTTTGATCAGAGTTTGCGAATGATTGACTCGTGGCTCTCATAGAGGGAAGCTGGACGGCAGTCTACAGATCAGCTCTGATTGGTTGTTTACCTCGAGTCTATGAAATCTTACAGATGCCGTTAGGAGCACCGGAGGACACAGAGGCAGATTCAGAGGCATAATTCAGATTACCAGATTGCCAAAATTTAGCGCATGTTTGGAGCGTTATTTAGCCTCCTTTGTGACAAGCTAGTATGACATGGTTGGTACCAATGGATTCGTTAGGTTTCCTAGTTTCATATGATGCCAGTATCTTCACTCTAGCTTTAAAACTGAGCCCACTAGAACCGCAAAAAGTCACAAGTTGCATTAATGAGTTAAAGAAATTAGTGACGTTAAAACTAATTAGCGTTAACGCGTTATTATCGTGTAAACTCTGACAGCCCTATGGAATAACACATGGCAAATGAACAAGCCCTTGAAGTGAATATGATTTGGCGAACACACAGACTTGCCCATGCCTGCATACCATGAGGTGGGAGTTGACCTACTCTCAGTCGTGTGAATAAGCCTTCTTTACAAGCCAGTTTGTCAAAGGAGGAACTCAAAGAGGGAGATGTGAGCGTATACGTGCTTGCATACACACCACCCGTGCGTGCACACAGGCTGAGCAGTGTGCAGCGCGAAGGTTTCTCAAACACAGCGTTGTGCCAGAGGCAGAGCGCGCAACCACAGAGCCTGAAAAACTGGCTGAGCGAAAGAGAAGAAGAGTAGTAGAAAAACATTTTGGGAGATGTGTAACAGGGTATTATTTTTCTATGGATTTGATTTCCCTTATCAGTTCTCAATCACAAGGCTACTGTAAGCAGGAGGGCCTGGCTGTGATTCAGCTTCCTGGTAAGAGATTTGCAAGCCTGGGAGGGTGAAGTGATGACTTCAGCGGCGGTCACAGGGAGACTCAGTGCTGCAGGGCAGATCTCTCCACCTGTGACAAGGCAGAGATTCATCCTCTGCTTCATCATGCTGCACTACGGAGCGCTGAGCTACGCTCTGCTGCTCTGCATCAGCTGGTCAGTGCATTACAATGTGCTAGTGGTGGTGCAGGGTTTCCCCCTGGGAAATGTTTAGCCAAACTAGTATCCACACATGACGCATCTCATCTCATGATCAATTTAGTTCACACTCATTAACCCTCTGAGACCCACTATAGACCCGGTCTTGTCTTTTTTAGGGGGGTACAGGGGGTCTTTAGGGGGAGATAGCAGGTCAGCAGTAGATGTCACATCAAATTACTTGTAAAAGTGTATAAGAGGTTAGAACATTATGATAGAAGTATATGATGACCATCCCCATGTTCTATTATGTCTCATAAGTTGTTGCAGCAATTTTTGGGTTGATACACAGATTTGGTGCTAAAATTATCCATTTTTTTCAACTGGAGAATTGATCAATAATCCCTCCAAAATACCACATTAAGACACAAAGAGCTTAAAGAACACCATAGAAAAAGCCATGCTGTGATTTGGTTTAAAAAACTTTTGACATTTGGAGATTGGATGGCGAGCACTTCTGTTCAGGAAACTGCTCAGAAACCCCCTTATTGTCAATCTACCTAGGAAAGTCATCCATCCTCTGAATGCTCTAAGTCTCTAGTTTGTGACTGTAAAGTTTCATGAGGCTGTGATTATCCTAGAGGTCACCACAGGTCATTTTATACAGTGAGGTCAAATTAAAAAAAAAAAAAAAAATAGGTCTCAATGTAGTACAATGAAATGGCTACTATGGGGACTAACATCATCACACATGAATACAGTTGGGCTCATTGGATCCACAAGAGTCTCAGCTTTACAGTGATACCCAATTTATGTAATTCTAAGACTGTTTAGGGACCCATGTATGCAGAAATATTCAAATACACCATTTTAGTATAGCCGAAAATAACACATTTATACTGCATGAAAAAAACTGCATGACGTGGGTTTCATGGGGTTAAATGAGACAGTGAGATGTGAAAGAGTGCCTCTGGTCTTCTTCCCTTGAGGTTAATGTTTTATCTCATAAACATGTTTTTATGATGTTTGTTGAGGGCGTCTTTTCTTTCAAGAGAGGTGGCCCGCCTCTGGTATAAAATACTGCGGATATACAATCATATAATGTATACACCACCATGTCAATAACATAGAGGTAGATACCACTTACTTTAATATCTTTGGGTGTATTAAGCGATTGCTGGCAATATTCAAATTGCAAATCAATGAGCAGGACTGTTTTATGGCAATATTTAATTTACAGTATGTTTGCAATGTGTCCCCTTGACCTCTGACCTCAAGATATGTGATGAAAATGGGTTCTATGGGTACCCACGAGTCTCTCCTTTACAGACATGCCCACTTTATGATAATCACATGCAGTTTGGGGCAAATCATAGTCAAGTCAGCACACTGACACACTGACAGCTGTTGTTGCCTGTTGGGCTGCAGTTTGTCATGTTATGATTGGAGCACATTTGTTTATGCTAAATGCAGTACCTGTGAGGGTTTCTAGACAATATTTGTCATTGTTTTGTGTTGTTAATTGATTTCTAATAACAAATATATACATACATTTGCATAAAGCAGCATATTTGCCCACTACCATGTTGATAAGAGTATTAAATACTTGACAAATCTCCCTTTAAGGTACATTTTGAACAGATGAACAGATAAACAATGTGTGATTCATTTGCGATGAATGGTGATTAATCGATTGACAGCCTTAGTTATTCCTTTTGGCCTCAACATGCATTTCAGAGAGTTGGAACCCTTTTGTGTTGCCGGGTTTTTAATTTATTGTTTTGACGTATTTAAGATTGCTCACGGGGTGAAACACTGACAGAAGGCTCTCTGCCATATCTGGTGTAAGTTTAGCTAGAAATGACGCAAGACCTCCAAGCTGACATCATGGCATTATTTATATCTCTAAATTAGACTACTACTTTGCTTCTGCCCGCGATGAATGTTAAGCATTTGTAGCGAGCTGCGTGGATCCTGAGGTGGTCGTGTGCCAGTTGGTATTAAGAACTCTTATCCCCTTCAGACGATGTGAATGTTTATCAGATCATGTTGGCTCAGCTTGTGTGTGTGTGACAGCAGGAGCGAGAGATAGTTGGTTGGTGTGAGGGTCTTAGCTGACTCGCCAGACTAAGCTTGTCCCATTGACACACTTCAGCGTCTACAGGAGTAGGCGGCGAGCTTGAGAGCGGCACGGCCCAGCTGTCCTGTGGGTTAAATCAACACTGTGCAACGCCCCGCTGTGGTCTCGCATGTGGCAGTGAGCGGCTCGCTGGGTAGAGCTCAGTCAGTACTAACTCGGGCTGGAGTCGCCAATGCTAAAAGTGTACGCACTGATCTCATTGTACAGTGAAACGCATGCAAAAGAGTGAGAGGATGCAAAAGAGGCTGAAGCATTTGCACACTGGAATATTCCTGAACGTCTAGTCTCTTTTATTGCAGTGGTTCCCAGCCCTTTTTATGCCTGTGATCCCTTGAAATATGAAGCACTTGTGAGGAGTTCAATCAAAAAGTAATTTTCTCCTCTCTGACTGTTTCATTTGAAGAATTTTTAGATGCTTTATGAGGTGAAACCAGACACTATTTGACAATAAAACAAGCCGAGAGCTGACAAAAGTCAGAAAATAAACACAATTTTCTGTAGCAAAATTTCACTGAAGAAACCCTCTCATGTTATTGCAGCAGCTACGCCAGAGAGTATAGAAGCAAAGAGACGAAACTTCTGTGTTTTTTTTTTTACAACAGCTGCTGCCGCCATTTTGGACTGAAAACGCTTATTATATTTATAATATTTTATTGTTCAACACAGGCCATTTTGGTAGAATATGACAATAGAATAGAAATAATTTAGTTTTACTTTAGTACAGCACACTTTAGGTGGACATTTTACAGGCGTCCGGTTGTCGCTTGCAGTCCAAAATGGCGGAAGCGTAGCTTTGCTGCTGCTGCAATGGAACGAACAATTGACTTTAACTTCTTGGCAATATGTGTTCTTCAGCTACACTAACCTCAGGAGCCGCCATTATTGTTTAGGGAGGCGGAGTTAAAGGAAACGCTACTGCGCCTGCTCTATGAACCTAATGGATGCGGAAGATCGCCGGATGATCCGGGTACTTTATCACTCGGCGGTCGAGCCACTTTGGCTTCACTGAGCACCTCTCATAGGGATGAGTGGGCACTACAATGCATCCAGTTCTCTTTATACATCCATGGTCTCACTGGGTCTCACACACCTAAGCCACGCCCAGACGCTGATTGGTCCGTTGTCTGGCGAGCCGGACACGAGCGCATTACTTCGATCCTTGGAGCCTGATCTGAGATCTGCAAAAACTTGTTTAAACTCTTGTGAGACTCGCTGCCCGACGACCTATCCTAATCTTAACTCTTCGAGGTCAATGCCTAACCTCAACAATCTCACGAGAGTTTCCCCAGTTTGCAGGCTCCTTTCTAGATGCATTTTTGTGTGATCATTGTGGGACATTGCGAGAATCCAGCTGCCGTGCAAGGTTAGGGAATCACTGCTTTAGGACAAAAAAGTGACAAAATCAAAACAAAATCATCAATTTCTTTGTGAAAATGATTGGATGGACTTGAAAGCACTTGATTTTGGATTAATTTATAGCGGCTAAATCAACATTGTGCCTCTTTCATTCAAAGAAGCATTCCCCCCCAAAAAAAAATGTTAATGGAGGATTTTAAAGATTTCATCAGTGTAATATAACCCCACGAGTATTGAGTAATAAAAGAAGGCGCGATTGAACGTCTTGCAAAACACGCCACTTTTGCCTCCTTGACCCGACTCCTCGAACTTCAACACATAACTGGTTTGTGTGTCATTGCAGCATCCTCTGCCTCATTACAGACCTCACTGCCAGTTATTTATAGCCGTATTTGGCTTTGTAATAGTCAGCACACTAGCTGTAGCTTATATGTATAACCCAAGTAATAGCAGCTTGGCTTCCACATTCACACAGCCTAGCATTATCCCTGCACACAACAATGGCTCTGGGACTGCTCGCTCTATTTTTAGCTGCTGCTCCTACTCACAATTTGATGTTTCAATACACACAAATCAAAGCCCTTCAAACAGATGCTGCCCACACGCTGGAGGAGACCCTTTGAAACTTTAAAAAAATCTATCACTGCTGCTCACATTTCTCAACGCACTTCCGTCAGTGGTTTCAGAAGGGGAGTCTCTCTGTGCTTTGCTAATCTAATATTCACTTCAGTTCTACACTAATAGCCCAGAGTTAAGAGAAAGTTCCCTCTCTTGTCTCGTCTCTCTCAGTGTCTTTTCCTGTCTCTGTAGCCCTCTCTGGCGTTTGCGTCTCAGCTTCACCGCGCTGTGATTCTCTGACAGATAACAAGCGCCCCTGCGGCAGTGTTTCAGGGTATATACTGTACACCTCATCCTCCTCCAGCGCACAATCCTCATTCCAGCGACTCTGTCAAGAGACGGATTATGCCGGATGAGATTATTATTGAAACTTTGCCGCTAGTGTCTCTTTGCGACAACGTGCCCGAGACTGCACTAAGAGCTCCCAGCTGTGCATGTCTGCGCGGGTTTATGAGTGTGTGTGTGTGTGTGTGTGTGTGAGAGCCATAATTGAGTTGCTCCAGTCCAGAGCGGTATAGTGGTAGTAAGAGAGGTGTCCCAGGCTGCCTGGAACAGCCTGATAAGCTGCTCTCTAAACCTGGACACATGCACGCTCAGGCCACAGGTGACACCACACACACACATCCAGAGCTTGTGTGAGTGTGTGTGTGTTTAGTCTCTCTCTCTCCTCTCACCTGTGGGCCCTTTGAGAAATTCATGTGTAATCTCTGCTCAGCCTCCAGAGATGAATGTCGCTCCATCTCGAGAGCTGAGAAAGAGATTCACACACAAATTCCCTCATCATCTGCTGCACACACACACACACACACACACACACACACACACACACACACACACACACACACACACACACACACACACACACACACACACACACACACACACACCTCACCTCACACATTCACAGCAGACTTGAAGGATAATTAATTTACACTGGAGTCTTGATTATATTTGCAGTTTTGGTTATAACATTGTACTCACCATAGTAGATAGTTTCCTTTTATTCTCGTACCTCCACTACCTCACTAGAATGACAAGCTAATGGATGACTTCAGATTTGTTACTGTAAAGCAGTTGCATTTTGAAAGGGAAACAAACAGACTTACCTTCATTCACATTTTCTCCATCTATGATGTTGACTCCAAACTGCTTCCTTACATTGCTTCTCTGATGGTTTGGTGTCATGATTATTTGTTTGGTTCGTTAGTTTCCTCCAATTTGCGATAACAATGAGAGCATGATTGACTAGTTTACTCCTAGTTTACTGTATCCATCATAATAAGACATGGTCATGTGGCCATCTTGGTGGTTGTTGTTGTTGTTGTTGTTGTTGTTGTTGTTGTTGTTGTTGTTGTTGTTGTTGTTGTTGTTGTTGTTGTTGTTGTTGTTGTTTTTCAGTAAGCCCGTATGAGCTGGGCACCAAATGGTGCAGGATACTCAAATAAACAATTCAATCAAAAAGATAGGACTGGAGCTATAGGGCTGGGCAATATGGCCAAAATCTTCTATCATGATATAGATTATTTCACATCTCCATAACGATATATATCATAATATAGCATGTTTTCTGGCAAAAATAAATAAATAAATAGTCTATATGAAATATGGTGAAGCCTATTTTTGTATACTCCAGTGTGAATTAAATACTAATAAAGAATTTTCTCATTCTAAGAGTTTGAGTGCAAAATGAACATAATAGTTTTAAGTGTAATTATAGAGAAAAAGAAATAAATACAGACCTAGTCTTTATCGCGATAAAAACAATATTTAAAAATATATATGATAGACATTTTTATATCAATTTGAGGATGTATATCATCATATTGCCCAGCCCGAATTGGAGCTAGAGTACCAGAGATCATGGGCGAATACATTTTTCATGTGTAAAATGTCACTTTCAGTATTCAATTTATGGCCACAATTCACTAATTTTAGGAATCCTTATCAAAAATGATTTGTTTTTATGTGAAAAAAAGAATATGGGCAGGTATATCAGTTATCAGCTATCTCAAATATTGATAGCCGTATCGGCCTCAAAAATCCAGTTTTGGTTTGGCTCTTCATAAGACAGCAGAGCATGTAATAGATCATGAGTGCAACAAATTACAAATCTTCTCTACTGGAGGTCAAGACGGAGCCTGTTGCACTCTTACACACTTAATTTTGGATTTGGACAGATCCTTTGAATATTTCATTATTTTCACACATTCGAATAGTGGCCTGAGTTTCAGATACAACATGACTCATCTTGGAACGTAGTGAAGTCTGACGGGGAAATAAATGATCAGAAATCAGACAATCAGCCAGGTTGTAAACAAGCCAACAGATTACAGATTACAGTATCTAAACCACTTTAGAACAAGCTAAAACTGAAAGAGAGAACACCTGACTTGAATTCTCAGTGATGATCCCTTCCCTTGTAGCCTCAGGGTTTTTCTTTTAAACCGGTATAGTCAACTAACTGGCATCTTTTTATTCATGTCACCGCGTTCCCACATCTCAGCAATAACTTTGATTGCAATTTTATTAATACTGATTAGAAATGATGGCCAAAATAAGAAGATCCATGTTTTGCTAAACTGGAGTTATCCTTTAACTGTACAATAACACACAGTCAGTATGGAAGACGGAACCTGCCAAAATAAAAAATAAATAAATACATAAATAAATAAATGACTCGATAAATAAATAAATATATCATTAAATGTAGCAAAAATAATATTAAAAATAAATGTAGCCATTAATTAATTAAATGTGACATAAATTGATATTTCTGTTTGAGTTTTTGTCTTTATTTATTTATCTTTGTATTAATTCCCTTATTTATTTACACTTCTGTTTAATTTTCCCTTTTATTTATATTTATGCATTTATTTTTGCATTTATTTGTATTTATTTATTTATTGCATTTCACCCCTTATTTATTTCCCGAAACTTATTTATTTCTGTATTCTTTAATAAAAACAAATAAATAAATAAAAGGGAAAATTAAACAGAAGAGTAAATAATTAAGAGAATTGATACAAAGATAAATAAATAAAGAAGCAAATTAAAACAGAAATATCAATTTATGTCACATTTGATCAATTAATTAATGGCTACATTTATTTTTAATATTATTTTTGCTACATTTAATGACATATTTATTTATCAAGTCATTTATTTATTGATTTATTTTTGATTTTGGCAGGTTCCGTCCTCCATAAGGCCATTCATACAGTTACCTCACAGTAACCACTCCCTGCACCTTGTACACCTGGTGCTTTGTGTCGTGTCCAGAGAGCTGGAGGCTGCTCGGTCGCAGCCTAAACACAGGCGTAAACACCGGCCTCCTGTCAACTTCAAACGCTCCGAGGATCACTGAAGGAGGGAGGAGGGGCAGGCGGCGCTCTTTTGAAGCTCTGCGACCGTCTTTCTCATCCCACCTATTTTTCCATCGTTTCCGTCACCCCTTCGTCTCAACCCTCCTACTTCCTCCCCGTCTTTGTCTTCTCTGCCTCTCCAACAAAAGCCTCTGCAGCCCCCTCACGTCTCCTCCTCCTCCTCTCACTGTACCGGAGCTGCACATTTCATTTTGCTGATGGGTAATCATTGGCTGCCTCTACGTGTGTATAACTGGCAGCAGTCAGATGGGCTCTGTCAATGACAGCATATGGCATGTGTGAGTGACACAGAGACTATCTATAGTGTAATGTGTGTGACGGTGCGTGTGATTGACTGACGGTGACGTTCCCAGCTTGGCGTGAGCGGTCGTGCTGGGTGGGAGGGCTTTGCTTTCCTCCTCTCTGAATAATAATGAAGTCGTACGTTTATTGTATTCTCGCCCACAGAGGCAGCTGTTTGCTTTAAAGACACTTCAACAGGCCAAAGCTTCAAAATAATAGTGAGGTTATTAGTCGACTGACAGAATCAGTTTCACTCATTTGTTTATGATTTTAAAGCTGCACTGATCAATATTTTTATATTAACAATGGATCAAATGACTAATAGTAGTTTTAAAGGTGTTACTTGTAGTGATGAACTCACAGAGAATTATCACCCAAGACCGACTCTGCAGTTCCCCCTCAGCTATTTGGAGAATTTTAGCATCTTTTAGCTCATTGTTTTGGTTTTATGGCCCACTACTTTACTGTTTTGCTTCATTCTCAACACCCTCATCTCTGTTTTAAGCCAAACAAGTTCTGATAAACCCACTGTACACTACCTCCTCGGCACCAAACAGCAGACGGAAGAAGTCAGAGACTAGCTGGTGAACATAATGAAGCATTTAGCAGCTAAAGAGACAGATATTTCCCTCAGGAGATGGTGGAAAACAAAACAGCTGTAAGGAGAGTGAATATAGGAGTAACAGAAACACAAAGTGAATACTAATGTTGCTCCGTGTCTGCCGGGTGTGTAAATAGTCAACTGTTTGCTTAACACATTCATCATATCAACTTTATAATGTTATAATATTTCACTGTTGTGTCAGCAGTTTATTCCGCTGCCCCCAAGCAGTAAAAAAAAAATCAATTAATAGCGCTTTAAGTAATTCATCAAATACCAAATAATGTGAGGATTTTCAGCTTTTGTTTATTTTATGTTGTACAGTTAAATCCTACCTAATGAAACAGTTCTGTTTGTTTTGTTTCTCTTTTTTTTACAGTTAAAGAGGACCTATTAGGCTTATTTTCAGGTGCATACTTGTATTTTTGGCTTCTACTTGAACATGTTCATTGTCTATGTAAGCAGCCGTGCAATGCATTCTGGTAGCATAAAGTTGAGGTCTCGGCTACTTTATGCAAATCAGGGGCATCCAGCGGGGCTCGCTGCCCCTGGAAACTCCCTAGAAACTTTTAGACTAACTGCTGTCGATCCAAAATAAAGACAGATTCAGCAGCTGCATGGATTATTTCTCGCATAAAATGTTTTCAGAAACACATTTCGGTGAACTATTTTCGTGATATAAGAGAAGAAAGTTTCCAAACGAGCCGCCATGTTGGTTCTGATTTGAAAGCTGGGAGCAGCAGCCCAAGGGGGAAAGCATTCGTCCAATCGGGTGCAATAATAGGTGCTCTCTAAGAAAAATGAATGTTTTTATATAATGAAATATATGAATCTACTATGAATATAATCAAAATACTACTATAATTGCAGCCCTACTTCAGCCCTGAAAGAAACACTTTATTTGCAACATTTTCACGTACTTGCTCACTTCACTTTCTACTGATTATATTATGACTCAACCTGCATTCGTGGCTCTGAACACCAGGTGTGTAACAGACACTTATGTGAAGTGGAAGGAAATGTGCTTTAGGTTTCCTGGCTCAAGGTCATATACAGTACAGGATGCCCAGAACCTAGCTAAATGTATCTTTCGAAGTAGTAGTATAGCATTGAACAGGCTGCAACTACAGCGTTGAATAAATCGGCAGATCTGGGTGTCCTCTTTGAAGGAGAAACCTCAAAAGCTGCTGCAGCGCTGGGAGAAAACCGTTTGGAATACAGAAGAAGAAGAAGAAGAGGCTAGTTAGTATGAGTGACAGTCGCCATAGCTGAACAAACAGTACAGTGCTTTTGGTATCTATAAAGTAGATTGTAAAAACAAAACAGCAGTGTTGTTAATGTTCTGATGTGTGTGTCTCTTGTCCAGGTGAGAGAGCGATGAGGAGAGGCTTCAGAGTGTGAGGCCATGGGCTGCACCTCGGCCAAGCAGGTGTCGGCCGTGCCCAACGATGAGGAGGGACGCGGCAAGGCCTACAGCAACGGAGACCTCTTCACCGGTTAGTACACACACACACACACACACACACACACACACACACAGAGAGACGTCAATAAAAGCTTCACAGCTCCATTTCACTCCGTTAATTGCTCAGCGTAGACCCATTGCCCCGTCTGCCCTCACAATATATTCTCTTCATTATAGCTCATAGTCCTCTGGCAGAGTGTTAAGTTCTCCATTTCAGACAATAACTGTCAACACCGCAGCTTTATAGGAGTCATCCATGTTGACACTTCATGTAAGGGAGAGGAAGTGACCAGTTGGCGAGACTGCGGTGTTAACTGCGTGCTCGCTCAGGTGTTCCTTGACATTTTTAATGTTTTAGTCTTTTGAACTGGAGAGAGAGAAACAGAGAAGAATGGAAAGGAGAGGAGAGGTGAGAGTGGAGTTTTAAGAGTTAGTGATGAATCGATGAATCGATTAGTCCGGTGGTTTCCAATTTAGGAGCAGAGAGGGGCAAAAGAAATGCAAGATAAATGTGAGGATGGCAACGCTTCAGATTTATCTTAAGGGCAAAAACATTGTTTTTCATGCACTGATCAATTTTGAGATTGTGGGCTATTTGTCTTCTTTCAGACTATAGTGGGAAAAAAACATCCAAAATACACATTTAGGTGTTTATTGTACTATTTGTCTGTTTGTGTCTGTAGATTTCTCCTTAATTCACCAAAAGTCAGCATTAGATAATGCCACATTTGCATATTGAATCATAACATTTCCGAAAACTTGTAAAACAAAAAAAATTGTCTTAATTTAAGTAATAAACTGGGGAAGTTTCATGGTGATATTTATTAGTTAAAATGTTTTACCCTTTTCCCTGATGGTACATGTCCACAGGGGCTTTTTTTTATTGTGAGGGATCCCCTCACTTCCCAGCATTGGAAACAATTCACTCAGCACCTGATTGGACGAGCGTTTTCCCTCGTGAGCTGCTGCTCTCAGCTTTCAAACCAGAACCAACATGGCGGCTCGTTTTGGAAACTTTCTTCTCTTATATCACAAAAATGGTTCACCGAAATGTGTTACTGAAAACATTTTATGCGAGAAGTAATCCATGCAGTTGCTAAATCTGTCTTTATTTTGGATCGACAACGGTTAGTTTAGAAGTTTTTGGGGAGTTTCCAGAGGTGGCGAGTCGCCCCTGATTTACATAAAGTAGCCTAGACCTCAACTTTATGCAAATGAGGAGTGGCCAACGTGACGCCCCGTCTCTTGAATCGCACAGCCACGCTACCAGAATGCATTGCACAGCTGCTTACATAGACGGTGAATGGGAAGCGTGGAAAGGACGGAGGCTGTGGACATGTACCCCGACACTCTATCCTCTGGTGGACAGGCGGGTCTATTACACGCTTTGGTGTGATGTCTTGTTGACGTGTCAAAGTGTCCTTTAGCAAGACGCTGCAATCCCCCTATTGCTCCTTAAATAGGTCAAAAATGATAAGTCCCTTTGTACAAAAGCTTCTGCCAAACCTTATGTAATTTTATAGAATCGATTAATTGAAAAAATAATCACCAGATTAATCTGTGATGAATATAATTGTCACCCGCTGCTCTAATAATAGCTCGCAGGCTGTTGTGCAATGAGGGACGGAAGTGAAAGTGAAAGCCAGAGACGGAGAGAGATGATGGGTGGTGGGGGGGATTAACAGCGATTAAGAATTAGGAGCAACACTCTGGTAGAACTGCACGCGGGCGGATGGATGTGACAGATGACGATCCACAGGAGGTCCTCTCTCTCCGTCATCCCCCTGACCCTTCTTCCCCCCTCTTCTTCAGACTCTCACCCTCTTCCTGCGACCTCACTGCTCTCTCTATTCTCTCTCTTCCCCTCGTCCTCCTCTCCACTCTCATGTTTCGTCGTTTGAGGAGCAACAGAACGAGGCAGGAGATGAGAGGGAGAGGACTGTTTTTCCTTGAGAGAGGAAGGGAGAATGACGTGCGTTGACGCTGCAGCTTCGACTTCTCTGTCTCGGTCGGATCGCCTCTTCCCTTCCCCTGCTCGAGGCCTCGTTCTTCCCTTCCTCTTTCGCTCTGTCTCTCTATTTTGGGTCTCTGCACACCCCTCACTCCTCCCTCTCTTCCTGCCTTCGTCCCCCAGCGTTTCTTCTCCCTGGCTCTTTTTCCTCTCTCCTCTGGCACAACATTAGGTCAGAACCTTTTGTCCTTTCACCCCCCCCCCCCCCCCCCCCCTCCTCTTTCCTCCCTCTTTCTCCCATCTTATCCTCCACTGTCAGTTGGTTCAAGCTGAAGTAGGCAAGTTGGAGCAAATATGATTTTAACAAAAAGTTATTTTTATAAAACGGTTACTATATCCTGACAGTAGTGCATGAGATTTCTGTGTCCTCCGGTGTCCTCCAGTGTCCTCCGGTGCTCCTAACAGCATCTGCAAGATTTCACAGACCGGAGGAAAACAACCGATCAGAGCTGATCTGGAGTCAGCTGTCTCTGAGCAGCTGTCAATCCCTCTCAAACTCGTTTTGCGAGTGATTGACAGCTGCCTCCGTTGAATGAAGAGCCAATAGGAACGCTCTCTCTAAAATGACCTGTGATTTGCTAAAGTCTCCCGTCACGGGCTAGATTTTTTAAAGCCTGAAAACAGAGCCCTGAGGAGGAGCAGAAGTTTCTCTCAGAAAACTTGAATTACAATATGCTGAAAGGTTATTATGGAATTTTTGCCCAATGATGCCAAAAATATTCTGCCTACTGCAGCTTTTAAGGGGAATCCAGAGTGGCGGTGGTGGTGGTGGTGTTGGTGGATGGGCCAGACTACTGTCTGAGCTTGTCTGTGTGTGCGTGGAAGTGGAAGACAGAAGTGACCTGGATACCGTGGATTATCCCGGACCCAATAACACCCTTTCTTCACGCCCCTTTTCCTTCATCTCATCTTTGTTTCTTCTCCACCTTCTACCTCCTCTTCCTCTGCAGTATTTCAGTCATTGTCACGCACTGTGTAGTCATTCTTTCCCACTTAACTCGCCGACCTTTCCAACCTCGGTCGAGCTGCTTCGCTGCGTCCGCTGTACTCCTCATGATCGAGGCGGAAAAGATTGGTGGGTTTGGTCAGTCGGCCCGCCTACACACATAAATATCCCCCCTGTAGGCTGTGTGTCAGCACGAGTCCATGTATATGTGTTCATACATGTTTGCATGTTGCGTATCAGTGTATTTAGTGAGACAGTGAGCCCTCTTCTTACTCACCCTGATCTGCCTCCAACAGATTGTCTGCCAGTCAGTCTGTCCTTGTGTGTATTTGTGCACGCATCTGTGTGTGTGTGTGTGTGTGTGTGTGTGTGTGTGTGTGTGTGTGTGTGTGTGTGTGTGTGTGTGTGTGTGTGTGTGTGTGTGTGTGTGTGTGTGTGTGTGTGTGTGTGTGTGTGTGTGTGTGTGTCCCAGTTATTCTGACTGCCCGCTCTGCCAGACTCCGGCCACTAGCCCCCCCCCCCAGCCCCCAACCCCCTCTCGCACAATAACCGGAAAAGGCTGAGCTCCATTACACAAACACTGAAGGACGACGAGGCAAAATAGCAACACTCTCCACAACATCATGCTATTGATGTCTGTAATAATCGCAGCCGAGGAGGAGAGATTAGGGTGGAGATATAGGGACTCTATGTGTATACGACTGTGGCGCCCTAATATGTATATATACAACATGGTGGCGTGCAGATTTCACTGTTTCTTCAAAGGGACTCAATGCAAGAATCAGAAGTTGCTTGTTAACAGTGACACCTGTGGCTGTGAAGTCAACAACAGTGCGCGAACCACCGACTAGGGCTGTCCAATTTGGTTGGTTTTGAAGCTTCTGTGAGAAATATTCGAAGGTATTTGAAGCTTCGCGGAGCAGCGCGGCACAGCGAGCTGACATGTTCTTCGGTCTGTCTGTCTACATCACGCTCTACTGTACACACATGCACGTCTACACACAACAAACAGCGATATCCGTCTGAGAATAACTACTAATAATTAATGTTGAATATGAATAATGAATAATGTTGTGGGATTATTCCTTATTTCATGGGCTATTTGGGGATTTATACATTATTATTACATACTTATATATAGTATAAAAAAAAGAAAAACGAAGCATTCGAATAATGATTTGGAGGTTGAATACCATGGCAACGGTTGAAGCTTAGAAGCATTCGGGTCAGCCCTACTACAGACACACACGAGACTGAACGTGATTGGCAGGCATCATGTTGATTAACGTTAGCAACGTTAGCCAGTTGCTATACCACATCACATATCCCTCCCTAGAAACTTTTAAACTAACCGTTGTCGAGCCAAAATAAAGACAGATTCAGTAACTGCATGGCTTATTTCTCGCATAAAATGTTTTCAGAAACACATGTCGTGAACTATTTTCGTGATATAAGCGAAGAAAGTTTCCAAACGAGCCGCCACGTTGATTCCAGTTTGAAAGTTGGGAGCAGCAGCCCACGAGGGAAAGCGTTTGTCATCACTAGGTGCCGAGTGCCTTCAGTCTAGTGGCAGCCCATCAAGCGTCCAATGCTGGGAAGCGAAGCGATCCCTCGCAATAAAAAAACGCCCCTGTGGACATGTACCATAAGGCACTCACAAGCACGCATGGCGTCACATACGTTGGATTTTCTCGGAAAAAACAGGTTCGGGTTCACAATAAAAGCAGTCTATAGGCTGATAGAGGAAACTCAGAAAGTCACCATTGTTTAGGTTAGGTTACAACCTGTTCACACATTGGCAATAAAAAACGATTTATACGTGTAGAAAGTTACATACAGTCCCTTTAAGAGTTTGTGTTGTTTTGAGGCGGTGGAGCAGCTGAGCGGTTTGAGGCTCTGTCCTCCTGACAGAGTCTGATGCTTCTGTCACTCTGACATGTTTGTGTCGGATGCAGAGAAAATAATGTGAAGAGAAAGGGATTTCTGATTTCTCACTGATTCAGGCCAAGATGTCTGCAAAAGGATCAATGGTGTGTTTTACTCCCAGGAAATAAAACGGGATTTCTCAAAGCTGATTGTTTTATTAAGAAATGCTGCCACTTCCATCATACTGAGCTTTCTTTATCAAACCACTAAGTGAGCACGCAGTCCTTGGAAATATTATCACACACAAGGTTGAAGAGAGCAGCTACATGCTTGATTTGTGCTGACACATTTCAGAGAATTCTCTCTTCTTGTTCTTCAAAACCAAACTCACAACAAATGCAGTTTCATTCTGCGTACGGTGTGTGGAGAATGATACAATTCCTCTTCAGGGTTGTACACAGAAATAGAGAAGCACGCTGCCGGCGGCCTGAAGGTTGCCGGTTCAATCCCCAGGCTGGCAGGATAGATACAGTATGGCTGCAGAAGGTGAAAGAGAGGCACGGGATGGACGTCCCTCATTATCACTGCTGAAGTGCCCTTTAACAAGGCTGCTGCTCGGCTGCTCCAGTGGAGCTCCTTAGTGGTTAACTGAGGTTAACTGTGGTTGTATTGGGAAGCTTCCAGGTGTGATTGTGGAGCAGGGCGTTCCTGGAAAACAACATTCATGCTCATTGAATTAACCCTAGTTAAATAAAGCTTAGATGTAGATACTGTATGTTAGATTGAGAACAAACATGCACTAGATTTAGTCAAAGGAGAGGACACTGACGTGATTATCATAAAGTGGGCATGTCTGTAAAGGGGAGACTCGTGGGTACCCATAGAACCCATTTTCATTCACATATCTTGAGGTCAGAGGTCAAGGGACCCCTTAGAAAAGGGCCATGACAGTTTTTCCTCGCCAAAGGATAGCGTAAGTTTGGAGCGTTGTTTAGCCTCCTTCTGGACAAGCTAGTATGACATGGTTGTTACCAATGGATTCTTTAGGTTTTCTAGTTTCATATGATGTCAGTATCTTCACTCTAGCTTTTGCATTAACACGTTATTATCGCGCTAACTTTGACAGCCCTAAATGTATCATTTTTAATATTATGGGCCTGTCTACAGTAGAAAAAGGATGGCGAGGGATGTGTGAATATTCTGCCAGTAGGAACCAGAAGTCAAATTCTCATTTAATCTGATTATTTAATAGTGTATCACATGTTTTTAGATCAGTCGGTTGTTGTCTGAGGTTTATTGAGGAGCTCTCTACTGTCACAAGCAATTTCATTTCAGTGTTTTCTTATTTGCTTGCAGTTGGCACCACAGTAACGGATCAGAAAAAGACATTTTGAGATATTCCGTCAGCCTGTTTCTGCTTCTCATCATTTTATCCCTGCCAGTAAAAGCCGTGACATTTATTTCTCTTGAGAATATTAAGCACAGTATTTCAGTCTAAACTGATTCCCACTTGATGGGTTCTGTGTGTGTTGGAGATGAGACTTGGTGTTCAGGTGTAAATGTCATGGCAAGGCCGGTGATGGCCCGGAGCCAGAGTGGCTGAGAGGGAGGACACACTGCAGGAAGGACAGAGTGACATCGCCACGGGACGGCGAGAGCTGTTAGTTAGAGCACACAGATACACATGCACGAAGATGGCTATTTAAATGAGTCACACCCATACAAACGCCACACTTGCATAAACTGCAAACGCGCTGATTCAAAGACACAGCAGCGTTATTTGAAATAGAAATGCACACACACACACACACACACACACACACACACACACACACACACACACACACTCGTGCACATGTTTGTACCTTAAGGTCATCGCCGAGCTCTGGTCTCTAATCAGAGATGAGGAAGATGTCCACATCACAAAATCACGGCTTCTCAAAATAGTTCTTCCCTTTCATCTTCCCCTCTCTGACGCTTCCCCTCCCCTCTCACTCAAAGCAAGCCCGCCCGGCATCGGCGTGACGAAACACCCATGTCGTTTCTTGTGACGATGACTGCCGCGCGCACACACACACACACACATATACTCACACACAGCATGACCGGTTTTTGCTCCTATCTAAACTGAAGCAGAGCCTGTGATGTGATGAGTCTTGATTGGTGTAAGCTGGGTCACTTTGATCTATCTTTACCCGTCACATAGTAAGCTCAGTGACTATCAGCCTTTTAACCCGTCAGGCTGCAGCTCACCCAAATTATAAAATGACATTTTTTTTTCACAATTTGATGCTTTAAAATGTCCTTATAGATTTATTGATGTCGCCCACATCTGCAGCTACTTTTACCCCGTCCTATTCATCTGTATCCACCTTCAGGTACGGATTATATAGCTTTAAAGTCGGGCTGTCAAATGTGTTTAAACGCCACTAATTCTTTAACGCAACTTGCGATTTTTATGTTGTAACGGGCTCAGTTTTAAAATCGAGTGAAGATAGTGACATCATATGAAACTATAAAACCTAAGGAATCCATTGGTACCAACCATGTCATACTAGCTTGTCGCGAAGGAGGCTAAATAACGCTCCAAACTTACACACAATTTCGGCGAGGAAAAACTGGCATGGCCATTTTCAAAGGTTTTTTTTATGATAATCACATGCAGTTTGGGGCAAGTCATAGTCAAGTCAGCACACTGACACACTGACAGCTGTTGTTGCCTGTTGGGCTTCAGTTTGCCATGATATGATTTGAGCATATTTTTTATGCTAAATGCAGTACCTGTGAGGGTTTCTGGACAATATCTGTCATTGTTTTGTGTTGTTAATTTATTTCCAATAATAAATATATACATACATTTGCATAAAGCAGCATATTTGCCCACTCCCATGTTGATAAGAATATTAAATATTTGGCAAATCTCCCTTTAAGGGACATTTTGAACAGATAAAAAATGTGCGTATAATCGCGATTAACTATGGACAATCATGCGATTCATCGTGATTAAGTATTTTAATGGATTGACAGCCCTACTTTAAATGTGCGTGTCTCGCCTCTGTAATATGCAGGAGAGCGGAGGAAATGGCTCATAATTGTGTTTCCTTCTGCAGCACCATATGTGCCTCATGTTTACAGAGCAGATCTTAGTCGGGTGAGCCTGTGTAGTGTTAGAAAACCGTTTGTGTGTGTCGGCGTGTTCAGACAGGAGCTGCTTTGCTCCGACTCGTTTACATTCCTGAGACAAACAGAACAGCAGAAAAGTGGTCGACATTTGTTTTGTTTCTCTCATCTCTTCTGCTCTTCTCTCTGAAATCTGCCAGCTTCCCTCCTTCTTTCTCTCCCTTTGAAATTATTTCACATCAGCAGCGTTTATCTGACAAACGCAGGCCGTGTTTTTCTCTACAGTGACACACATGTAAGATGTAGAAACACACACTCGCACACTGAAACACACACAGGTGATCCAGGTGCTATAGGTGGATTGTGAGCACCAGAGCAGAGGGAGGGTTGAACCCTTCAGCTGGGTACAAAGCGGCACAGACAGACGCATGGATAAACAGACAGACTGCTGATAGAGGGAGGGCAAAATACAAAGTGTGCAACAGATAAGCCTGAGAGGTGTGTGTGTGTGTGTGTGTGTGTGTTTGTGTGTATCAAAGTCGCGGCTGCTATATCAGTAAAATGTCCAACAACCAGGTAGTCAGCAGAAATGCCAGCGTGCTTGTATGGTTCTGCTCAAGGTTAGGTGGGGTTTGGTCTCAGGTAAAGGTGCTGCATGTGGAGTTTTTAGATGTCATATTGTATTACATGACTGTCAGATTTATTGTGATGTTATTGTGTGGTATAAGCACATTTTGTTTGGGGTTTTTCGGGTCTTTTTGTGCCTTAATGCAGTTAGTGCTTGGCATGGGACGATTATCGTCACAATTATCCTGGCCCAAAAAAATTCCTATTCAAAATATGTTCCTAGTAATCATCAAAATATACTTAATTCTTGTTAGTTGTAACCCTAAATACAGGACCGCAAATTTCGACCTGGTGGCACACTGCAAAATGCAATGTTGAGGTCAGCAGGTTCTCCAAATCATACTAAATTGCCAAAATGCCCCTCAGGTCCTCTGGCACGAGTCTGTTAGTTGTTCCAAAGTGCAGGACTAAAACCTTTGGTGAGGCAGCTTTTATTCACTTATTTTATAGTATTTAAGTTGTAAAATGTTATTATATTTTTATTTTTATTTTATTAATCACTTATTTTATTGTATTTAATTTGTATACTTTTATCGTTTTTTATTGTTAATTTATTTTATTGTATTTAATTTGTATAATTTTATTGTTATTTTATTAATCACTTATTTTATTGTATTTAATTTGTATAATTTTATCGTTATTTTATTAATCTAGTTTGTGCCTGACACTGTTTTACTGTTATTATAGATTGATTGATTGATTGATTGATTGATTGATTGATTGATTGAAAAGGAATGTGGTGATGATGAACTGATGTTTAAATACTGCTAATACAGATGTATTTCTACTTGGGCTGAACGATATGATCTTAAATCTAAACCACGAGCAGTTTTCACAATCAGTGCACGATATATAGATAAGTTTGTCCTTATTAATACAGTATAACTATAGAGGTCCTGGACTGTGGGCAGATTGATTGTTGAACTTCAGGTTGTTGCATCTATTTTAATTATATGGGATTCAAACAGTGTGTTGAAACCTCAGTAAGGTAATTCAGCACATTCAAGTTCATTGCACTTATTTCTACCTCTAGCAGTGATTAGCGGGGCGTGGTGGCGGCGGCGGCGCCGTGCAGTTTGAGGAAGTGTTACCGTTCCCGCCAGTGAGCTTGTCTTAACTGTCTTAACTGTCTAAGCTGTCCATGTAGCCTAGAAGCTGTTCGACTGATCTTTAATCCCCTCAAGCTTTCTACTTCTTATCTGTTCCCTGTTTTTTCTCCCTCTTGTCTCTTCTGTCCCTTCTCTTACTTCATACACGTATATTACCTCTCGCTGTTGCTCTGTGTTTACTTACCTCAGACGAACTAAAACGGAAAGGAGATGACTAGTGTCCACCTACTTATACCTCAGCTGACGTGTCCACTTTCTAAAACACTGTATCAGGTTGTGGTTATCAGATTACACTGAACAAATTATAACTAAAATCAATGGTGGTAATGATGACATAATGCAGTGAGAGTACAGTGAAGCCGATTATGACCTACAGTAGTTCAATCGTTTTAGCCTTTCAGATCATATTGACCAGGATGAATGAGAGGAATTTGGCCAGTGTTTCTTCTTCTCTGGAAGACGCCTGATAAATACATGTTGTTTGTTTCCCTCCCTCCTTTAATCATGCCTCTCTCTCTCTCTCTCTCTCTCTCTCTCTCTCTCTCTCTGAACCACTCTCTCTCTCTCTCTCTCTCTGAACCACTCTCTCCTCAGACGAATACAAGATGAAGGGAGTGGAGGAGGTGAAGTACATGAGAGGGGAGGAAAACCGGGTGAATGCACGCAACCAGGAGAACCTGGTGAGAGACACACACACACACACAAACAGATACCCATCCACTGGCAGCCCGTCATCCACACACACACTCAGACCTTTACCTGACAGTTTATCAAGTCGAGCGAACAGGCTCGTGTTTGTGTCCGAAGCACAAGGCAGCAGGCTGCACATACACACTTGTTGTCTCTTGCATACGTGCAACAACACACTAAGAGGTGCCTCACACGCAGGTAGAGACAACATGCAGGCGTGTGTGGAATGTGGAGCTGATCGCTTGGTCGGTTTGACTCCCTTTCATGCAAAACCTGCGGTTTTAAACAGTGGAAAGAAATGTCATGTCGTCATCAAGAAGTCGTTATCTTGTTCTAATAACTTGCTGTCCAATCCCTATTGCACATTTAACCTCCAATTTATAAAGCTTTACACCTACGCACTAAGTGACTGGAAAGTGTAGTAGTGTCAGGTGAGAGCCTGTTTGCTCCTTCAGTAAATCAGGTCAGTCTGCCTGGCGTCCTGGCAACCGGTTAAACAAGAACCGATGCAACTACACTGAACAAAAATATAAGCGCAATACTTTTGTTTTTGCTCCCAGTTTTCACGAATTGAAATAGAAGATCCTTTTCTGTGTACACAAGAGCCTCATAAATTAGTTCAACTCTGTTACTGAGCACTTATGGAGTTACTTTTGTGTTTTTATTATGCAAATAAACAGAATAGGTTTGAGAGCAAAACTATCGACATGCAATCAAAAAATGTTTTATTGTAAGTAAAATAAATTTGTGAGTAAAAATGTATTAATCCAAAGGTTTTGTTTGTTTGCACCTCTAGTCATGTGAAATCCCAATAAATATCTTTTTTTTTGTTAAGATAAAACTGCAAATTCTAGAGTGGCCTTTCATTGTGACCAGCCTAAGGCACACCTGTGTGATAATGAGGCTGTATATCAGCGTCTTGATATGCCACACCTGTCAGGTGTTGCCATTATCTTGGCAAAGGTGGAAGTGTTCACCAACACGGAAATTTGTCCGCAAAGTTTGAGAGAAATAAGTCTTTTGTATGCATAGAAAATCTTAGATCTTTTATTTCAACTGGGAAGAAAAGATGGGAGCAAAAACAAAAGTGTTGTGTTATATTTTTGTTCAATGTATAAATCTTGATTTTAAAAAAACACAAGTAGTATCACACTGCTGCTAATTTATATTACTGCAGCTCAAAAAACGGTCTTATCAAAGTAACAGGCTCCAACCACGAGGAGAAGCACCGCTTATCCTCTAAAACTTGAAGCCACAGCAGCACGGGAAAAGCAGAGATTATACTCTGATGATGGACACACGCATGATAAAGACGTGAGGTGACGTTGTTCTTATCACTGGAGTGTTTTCCTAATATCTCCTGAAACAACAAACAACACAGCGTGACTCATTTTATTGTGAAGGAAACACATTTTGTGAACCGCATAGATTGTTTTGAAGTGGCTGGTTTCAGATGGGAGGAAGGGTATGTTACTTAGCTGAGTTATGGGAGACCCAAACCACATTTTCACACATCCGTGTAACCTCCAGTTCAGCCACAACATGTGGTTAGACCAGTATTTGTTTTCTACCACCAGTCATTGCTGTAGGTGCGAGAGGAATTCACACACACACAGAGTGAATGGTGAAAGATGCAGGTCACAGTATGTGTTGGTTGATCACTGGAGCAGGAAACTGTTCACAAAGCTAAGAAAAACATGGAGGGGAACTCATGTGGAGATCAACCTTCATCAGAGTGGACACAACAGATTTATTAGACCTACATACATTATACCTGTACTGTATATATACCCGAGGTCCAGCCAGCTGGTTGAGGACGTAATTTAATAATGCAGGTTTGACGTGTGCTTTCAGTGGTGTGGCTGTTTGCTGATATGAACTGTTTGTTATTTGCCTGTTTTATCAGCTGATAATGAAAACTAATGGTGTGTGTCTATGTGTGTGTGTGTGTGTGTGTGTGTGTGTGTGTGTGTGTGTGTATCTATGTGTGTGTGCCTTTCAGGAGAAGAGTAATGTGCAGTACAGAGGCAAACAGCAGAAAGAGGTCTCTTCAGCAAACATCAAGTCAAAGTAAGTGGCCAGCAGCAGTCACACGGCAGCTATTCGGCTATTTACATCTGGTAATAATTGTAGTAATATAAACGGCGTCAGTGTACACGTAAGTAGTAGGTTGTGGTTGATGAATGGTCAAACTAAGGGAAGCCTATTTTTCACTTAGTTCACGTATTATTTTCTGTTTTTTAAATGATTATTCTCAGTTTTCAGTCGCAGTTTGGTTAGATTTAGGCAACAAAACAACTTGGTTGTATGTGTATACATACATACAGTACCTAATTTGGTGCAAATAGCATTGTTGGCTACTGACACCTTGGTGCTAATAGCAACTGCCTTTATTCAGATAGTTAGTTTTTCAAATTTTCAACAGTAACATAAGATAAGATATTCCTTTATTAGTCCCACAGTGGGGACATTTGCAGTGTACAGCAGCAAAGGGGATAGTGCAGAAACAAGAAGCATCAGTAAAAACAAAAAGCAAGACACAACACAGTTAAAAAAGCAAAAGCAAAAGTAAACGGACATATAAAATAGGAACAATTTAAATAGAAGGAAATATAAAAATAGGAACAATACAAACAATACGTGTCTTTGTAGAAACAGTAGCTGTGTTTCCATTCACTTATTTTTACATGTATTTTGAAGTATTGCATTAATAAAGCTGTATGGAAACGGCAAAATTCAATAAAACTTCCTCAATTGCGCAAAAAATGTTTGTACGTTTGCTTGAGGTGGTTTTTGCCTTTGTCAAAGAAGAGTTGATGCACTAAATAAGATATGGAAACACCTTTGCCGAATAAATTCTGACGTAGCGAACATTTAACTCACATGACTGATCAGCTGTTTCTGCTGTCGGCGTCTTCTCAGATATTCCCATAAGGTGTGAATGCTTGTCTTCGTCTCCGGACAACATGAATCATGGCCGATACTAGCTGGCATGAAAGAACTATTAAAAGTTGCCCAATTGAAACAAATTCCTGAAGACTTCTCTCCGTTTTTCTCTCGTAGATGGTTAGATGGCCAAGCCGACTTGTTTTGTTTCTGGTTCGCAACCGCTTTTTTTTCCCCCCACTTTGTCTATTATGAGTTTTAACAAGTGGTACAATACTACATAACATATTCAGCGAATATAAGAAAAACTAAACGGAATATAGCGACAATAACAAAAAATTATAATCATAAATTTAAAAAATAATTAATTATTTAAATAAAAAAGGCTCTACTTCTGCTTTGTTTACTGGCAGATTACAGCCATGCGTAAAGAGTAGCCTATACTGCCAACTTCTGACCAAGAGTGAGTTATTCACTCCAAACCAGCTGATGGAAATCCGCCTAATTCACATTTCTCTTTTGTGACATTTCAAAAGTTCGTTTAACAGTTGAATGGAAACAGGACTAATGACACACTTCATCTGCTGAGGAAGATGATGCGATATAACGGAAAGCTCCAGAACAGCTACAGCACTAATAGACCTTGTGATGAGATTGTTTTTCCAACTCACTGTGAACAGTTTTCATAGGGAGGGTTACTTCCACAGAAAGTAGTTCCAGTGAAAACTGATAATGTGTTTTCATTTGTCTGAACTGACCCTTTAATAAACCGTCCTTACTTTCAGTATGTTAATATTCTGATGTGTATAGTCAATGATATTTTGTGTCTGGTTTCTGTAACGCTTCGCTGCCTCTTGGACTAACCTCAGACTCTCTATGTGTTTGTATCTGTAAACATATTAGTTGTTGGTGGCTGCACAGTATTTAGCCTTTGGACAAGAGACTGGGTTAATACTTTATAAAATAATTATTTAAATTCCTCCTCAGCCTTTCTCACACTGCAGTTAGGAGTGTGTGTGTGTGTGTGTTTGTGTGCTGTGTGGGGGGTGTAATGGAAAATTCTCATGATGTATTTGTTGCCTCCCTTCTCCTCCTCGTCTCCAACCTCCGACTTCCTCTCCCCCTCCTTCTCTCTCTCTCTCTCTCTCTCTCTTTCTCTCTCTCTTTCTCTCAGTATTCACACGTCAGAGAGCCAGCAGGAATTTTTCAGGATGCTGGATGAGAAGATTGAGAAGGTGAGGGGGGGGTAATGTGTGTGTTTGGGCAGGGACTGGGCCTCTGAGCGTTTAAAGAAACAGCTGGGTCTTAACATTTAAAGAGACAGGCTGTACGACAACAGCATCCATTAGTACATTGTCACTCTGCTTACGAGCTCAACACTCCGCTCCACATGTGTGAGGGGGAGGAACAGGTCATCGCTGCAGTGATGAGCACTTACAGTACTACTCTCAGTCTGCCACTTCATCACACTGGTTGTTTCTGACTGTAGATGAGGCTGCAAAGTGAAATGATGGTGGCCGGATTCAGCTTTGGTGTGATGCTTTTAATTTTTCAACCCTGCCTTGAAACAAATCTGTGTGTTTTCCGCAGAGGTCGGAGATCTGTAACTTGAAAGAACGCAGCAATATCAGCAATAGCTGGTGAACATTGTGAAGCATTTAGCGGCTAAAGAGTCGGTTATTATTCTCAAGAGTTGGAGGAGACCAAATACAGAACAAAAAAGAATAGGTGAATATTCGACTTCACCAAAATAATGACCAGAAACACTCACTAATGAATGCTAATGTTACACTACACTCGATTGACACTCTGTTTTAATCTGCAAGGGTGCTGCTACTAATGATTATTTTATAATTATCTATTAATCTGCCAATTATTTTTGAAAAATAGCAAAATAGCAATAGAAAAAATCTAAATTAAAAATTCACCAATCCCAAGATCACATCTTCAAAATTGCCTGTTTTGGCCTACAAAAACAGATATACAATTTATATACTTTTATATATATTTTATAAACTATCACATAGGACAATGAAAAGCATTACATCCTTGCAATTTCGAAGTGTTTTGGCATTTTGCTTGAAAAACAAGGAATCAATCATCCAAACAGTTGCGGATTAATTATTTCTATAATCAACTAATCCTTTCAGTTCTAATTTTTAAAGTACCAAGTAACTAAAGCTGTCAGATAAATGTATTGGAAAATATTTTCATTTGAAATGTAGTGAATTAAATGTATAAAGTAGCATGAAATGGAAACACAGCCGTTAAGTACCTCAAAGTGGTACTTAGGCAGCGTACTTTTCAAAATGCACTTTGTAACTTTCCACCACTGATTTGCAGCGTGCTGCTGAAGGCTGCCGGTGTTTTAAAGCCTTATTTAAATCGAGACAGCGCGCCGTGTTGGACCAGCTGTTAGGCTCTGGAGAGGAGAGGAAGGTAGTCGAGTTAGCTCTTCATCACGATGGAAGAAACAAAACGGCATAACTGCCCACCTGTCAGCACTTAACTGCCTCTTCCAGAGTATTCTATGCCGTACCTGCAAAAAGACGAGGGTTTGTTTGTACGTGACTGCAGTAACAGGTGCGTCGGGGTTTTTGCTGCGTGCAGACAGATCAGAGGGAGTCATTTAAAGTAGGTTATTACTGAGTATGCTTAACTAGAGCAAATTAGAGTAGAAGATTATGCACATCTCACATTCTCTCTAATCCCTTTCTTTGCAGGGGCAAGACTACTGTTCGGAGGAGGAGGAGGAGGAAGATGGGACATAGCACAGAGGCCCCCGAGATTCAACCCCACAGAGAGCCTCGCAATGTGTGTGTGTGTGTGTGTGTGCGTAAATGCGTACGTGTGTGCTTACGTGTGCCTGAGAGAATCAGTGTTTTACCAATGGGACGTTGATGTGACGGGACACTGTATGTGTTGGTATGAGCATGTGTGTGCTTTTGAACGTATGGCAAAGATAGTATTTTAATCGAAAGTGAGAAAGAGAAGGAGAGAGAGAGAGAATGGGATGAAGAAGACTTTCTTCAGAGACTACAGCCCTCCTCTCTTAGCGCCTCACCCCTTCAGGCCCCTGAGCTGACAGATGGAGGTGGCGGAGCGATGAAGGGACAGACGGATGACAGGAGGGAGAGATGGAGGAGGACGTGACGAAAGGGAAACAGTCGGGTCGAACTGAGTGATTTCTTCAATAACAGCTCCTCATCCCTCCGTCTGTCCCCCCGTATCTGCACCTCCGTGGTTTGAATCCTGATCTATCATCTATGTAAACCCTGCAATTGGACAAAGGAACTCCCAAATATGGTGGCCCAGTAAGGACAAATGTCTTTTGGACGAAGAAGACGAAAGGGAGGAAAAGATGGTAACGGCAGAGGAGTTGCATAACACCACCAGGATCAACACTGAATTTTTTTGGCCTGCGTACCTACAGCCAGGCCGGCTGCCCGGGCCATGAGGGACTGAGGAAAGGAGCGGGTGAGGGAAGAAAGAATGAAAGATTTGTGATATTTTAATAAGAGAGAGTAGGGAGCGAGCCGGTGATTTAGAAACTCTAAACTCCTCCTGCCTTCTGAAGTCAAGGACCTTTTTTTTTTTTTTTTTTTTAAATTGTGTTTCGCAGCCACTCGTTCGGTTATTTTTTCACCTTTTCTTCAATTTGTTTTTACTCTTGGCTTCCTTCGTAGTGTATCATCATCATCATCATCATCATCATCATCATCATCACCATCACCATCATCATCACCAGTTCCATTATCATCCTCCTCACCACAGCAGCCAGACTGAAGCTATGTTCATTCAGAGCATCTGTGTCTCAACCCAATCCATCCTCCTTCATGTACCATAACATTGCAGATCCGAGCTGACAAACACACACACACACACACACACACACACACACACACACACACACATACACACAGAGTCTTATATTGTACATATCGTAGCACACACTCAATCCCAACGCACCTCAGCATGTACATATAAACCACACATTATTGTATCCCTTTCATTTCACCAGCAGACTGTCATGTGTGCATCAATCAGAGGTATTCTGTTAAGCTCTATTTCTGCTTTGATTCAGTGTTCACACACACACACACACACACACACACACACGTCCATACACACTGAAGCAGAAAACTGGGCTGAGCTCAAGGGGAGGATGCGTGGTTGCCGTGTAGACACAGATCACATTTTTTTGTTGTCATCTTTACCGGATACTTCCTGTTGTATTATTTTGAATACCTTTTTTCTATTAAAAATAAAAACGGAGAAGCTCTTAATGTGTGTGTGTGTGTGTGTGTGTGTGTGTGTGTGTGTGTGTCGCTCTAAGCTGAGTAATGGAGCAGAGTCATGCTGGCAGCGTACTGAGGAGTGTGAAGTCAGTCTATTTTCCTGTGGTCATGCTGCCTAAAGCCATGCAGTCAGAGCAGATTCACTCAGAGCACCAGGACTGCGTTATGCCACCTGCTGGCACAATATCAGCACTGCAGTCTGGTAGGAAATATGCTCTTGTAAACAGAGTTGCAAAATTAAATACACAATTTAGAATTATGTGTGTGCCAGGGGGGATTTTAGTATTTATTAAAATTGTTCTTCCCGGGTTCAACTCACAAACAAAAAATAAATCCCCATAAACAATGAACTAATCTATAAAAAAATCTATAACTAAATAAACATGGCTTATGAAAGATTCAGATCAGGATGAAGATAAACAACTATTTTCTTATTTCTCTCTTTTTATTTTATTAAACAATATCTGGGAGATAAATGTCTTCCAGATGACAAGACTTCAACAAATTCAAATTCAGCCCAATAACTGTCGAGGCCAGTTTAGCATCTTTCAAACACAGGCAATTCAAAGAGCTTTACATAAGAGATGCATTACAACAACAGTTATATATAAATATTGTTCTTCTTAGACATGAAAAGTTAAATTCGTGAGCATTAAAACACACCTTTGCACAGATCAATACAACCAGGGGTTTTGCTGCTACATCCTTACTTGGTCTGGTATGACCAGTAGTTAAAGGGGGCTATTTTTTTAGTTAATGTTGGCAAAATTTAGATAAATATTGCTGTGTAACTAACATTGCTGATTCAGTTTTATGTCCTTATATGCCTTCTCTACTTGTGCTATATTTCTATACTATGTTTTGTTATCCCACAGTTGTCAATTGTAGCCACAGCTGCTGCTGTTCACCAGAAATAACAAAGTCTCACTTTAAACTACAATAATTCTGCAAATAAAACCGATTAAAGCTGCACTAACCAATATTTTTATGTTAACAATGGATAAAATTACTAATTGTAATGTGAAAGGGGTCGCTTGTAGTGAAGAACTCAGAGAATTAACCGCCTGAATTTGCAGTTCCCCTCCGCTCTACGGACCTTTATAACATCTTTCAGCTCATTGTTTAGGTTTTCTGGCTCGTGTTTGGGTTGACTCTCACAGCTCTCATCAGTGTAGTTTCTGGTTGCTACAGCAAAAAAGCTCTGATAAACCCACTGTGCACTACCTGCTCAGTACCAAACGACAGACAGACAAAGTTAGCAACAACCTGGTGAATAGTGGAGCATTTAGCAGCCAAAGAGCCAGATATCCCTCTCAGGAGTTGGTAGAGACCAAAACAGAGCTAAAAGAGAGTGATATTGTACTTACATTCGTCAGGTGGACACAAACATGACTCCAAATGAATGCTAATATTGTTCTGTCTGTTGGATGGTTAAATAGGCAAGTGTATGCTAACATATTCGCCTTATGAGCTTTATAAGGTGATAATATGTCAGCGTTTCCGCTTCCTCAAAATGGCCAAAAAAATCAGTAATTGCAGGTTTAAAATAATAGTCAAACAAACACAACAAAACATGTAGCACAAAAATTGTGTGTGGGTTATTATTAGTAATAATAATGTATTGTTTTATGGCCCTTTATGGGAGTGTACATGCAGGGAAATCTTTGATAAGATATAAAATAGCTTCCTCATGAGTTTATCTAATTGACAACCTCCCATAAAACATGGAAGCAAATAATAGTAATCCATCATAATAACTAAGGACACTGATCATTTGTCCTTCCAGTGACCAATTGAGTGATTGAATGTTAACTGAGCAACTTTTCTTCACAAATAACTGTATGATTTTGTGTAGTACATGAAACCCAAGATCGTTGAATCGATATCTGCCCCTAGGCTCGGCCTAATGTCGCACCATGTGGGACTGGACGTGTCAGTGGTTAACTTGATTACCACATCATGAAAGGAACACTCTGTAGTCTGGCTGTTTCCTAACTGTCTCTCTCTCTAACACACACACATACACACAAACTCCCTCTTTACCTCGCATGACTCACTCGCAGGGGCACATAAGGTTACAATCAGCAGCCACTGTGCACATCGGCAGCGTGAAAGGGTCCCTGTGGACCAGTGCTCGCAGCGAGGCTCCCCACACAGAGAAATAAATGTGTGTTGGAGACAGACAGAGAGAGAAAGAAAGGGGGGGGAGGTGGGCGAGGTAAGAACGAGAAATTAAGACGAGGGAGTTGGGAAAGATTGTAGGAGGGAGAGAGCGAGGAAGAGACGGATGTTGCCCGTTAACCTCAGACAGGAATATAGGCAAAAAAATGTTCTTTCCACCCTGACGTAAGCACCAATAAAGAGCCCACTCCTCCCTGCTTTGTGTGTGTGTGAGTGAAATAGAGCCCAAAGTGTGAGAGTCATCAACATGTGCTTAGCTGCCAGTATGATTTAAGTCCAAATCCTTAAATAAATCACAGCCAAATTCATATTCATAACTGCAAAATTTGCCTTCAAACGAGAATATTACGTCTGTTTGCAGCTTTAGCAGCCTCTGAAACATTATTAACTTGGATTTAGTTGTTGTCTGGCGTTAATCCATGTATTAAAAAAGACCTGCCAATCAATTTTGGGAGTGATAGCAGGTTCCTGTGTTTTGAATTGTGTTGCTGGGATGGCCCTCTTATGTTTATATTTGGATCACAGATTGGGCCTTTCAGCAGTGATGCCTTATTATGCAGCTTGCATAAGAGATCCGGTGCCACACATCAAAACCTTGAAGTGAAGATGAAAGAAAAGGGTTTGAAGTTTGAAGCCAAATTGTGTGCAAGCTATTCAAGTTGTAAAGCATACATTTTTTTACTTTTAAGGATGGTTATTCCTCATCTTTTTATCTCCATTATGAATAGATTTAGCTATTGCCTTATATATGTGGAATAACAAGCTCAATTACAAAGTATTATTATATTTATTTTTCAGTTTCAGGAAACAGGTTGGAAAAAGTCATTAGGTTAGCTTTAGCTAGCTGTGACTGTAGACCAACTAGCCTTAAAGAGGACTTATTATGCTCATTTTCAGGAGCATACCTGTATTTTGGCATTTTACTAGAATATGTAAACATTCTTTAATGTTCAAAAAACACTTTATTATTCTCATACCGGCTGTGCTGCTGCACCTCTTCTCACCCTCTGTCTGAAACGCTCTGTTTGAGCTCTCGGACTCTTCAGACTCCGCTCCAGCTCCGCTCTAACTAGCTTTGTTTGAGGGCGTGCCAAACTAGCCGTTATACAAATGTGTTATATATATATATACATGGTGATGTCAGTGACATCACCATGTTACGAAAGAAAAGGCAAGACTTCAAGCAAGGCGCTTCAGGCAGTTCAGGAGCAGTGTTTCTGTGGGGGAGAGTAACTCCCTTTGGCCTGGACTTTGGGCTTTGTAACTTTGAAGACCTTTTACATGCACAAAAAACTAAATAACACGCTAAAGGAAAGGGGAAAACCCAAAAGCATAACAGATTTAACTAGCTGGAACACAATCACAGTGGTTTGATTTTTTTTTACCCTACTTTTTTGTTGTCATGCTACATTTCTGTGGCATAATCCTTTTTATAAGGTGTGATGACCTCTGCCTTTCCCTGCCAATCTGTCATTTGCAATGTTTTCCAGATACCTGGTGGGCAGGCGATCGTTAGAGCCAACTGGGAACACCTGGGCCCAGTCTTCCCAGTCTATTAAGCCCAGCTGCAACCAGCAGTCTCTCTCTGTCTGCTTTGCTGTTGCTGCAGTTCTTTGTGTCTCCTTTCAGGCACTCGGTTTTTGTTTTTGTTTTGTTGCCTTAGTCTAACTGTATGTTTTAGCTTGCACCTTTACAACACCCGCACACACATATTTTCCACTCATGCACCACACATACTACTGACACCACTGTTTCCCACACTCTACGCTGTAAATATTCAGTTCACCTTTTTATTTGGTCTAATTTAGGTTCATTTATTTAAATAAAGCTTCTTTTGTTAAAGGTTCCTGTGGTGAGTCTCCTTGTCTGTTGTGGCCTCAGAGCTGGGCCATAACAAAGTTAAAACAGGGTAGAGGAGAAGAGGCTTGGAGACAGAATAACTACATCACACATGCATGTTTTGTCCAAAAGAATATGTTTGTGTGTGTGAATATGCAGTAAGAGAGAACGTGCACAAATGTGAGAGCAGTAAATAGTTCCTGGCTGGTTGGTGGAACAGCTGAATTCACAAAAATGTTGTCATCTAATGATTAAAACACAGTTTTTGTGAGATTTTAATTTCATAAATCTAAAAGATTTGGTACTTCTTTTATATTGGCGGGTTTACATAATGATGGGAAAAATCATTCTCTTTTACATCAGTTTTAAATTGACTGTGTGTGTAATTGTGTCTGTTTACATGCAAACATTGCCCACGTAGAGAGTATGAGTCAACTCAAAGGGATGGATCCCTGCCTGGATGCCCAGCAGGCCTCTGCTCGGTGTCTTAACTCTCTCCAGCAGCTCCTCGCTGCCTAATGCGCACTGTTAGCTCTAAACACATTCGTTTAGAAATGTGGCAGCGCCAGCCTCGTAGCCAGTGAGGAGAAGTAGACAATTTCCATCCATCTACAATACACCAACTGTATTCCTATGTCTCCAGAGTCAGCCCAGCAGCTTCCCTCTCTCTCTCTCTCTGCTCCCCATCCATTTGTATGTAAAGCCTCTCCACGCAGATCCATACTCTGGATTACCTTGGCAGCGATGCTACTCACACAAGGGGGAGGCCAAGGCTTTAGGAAGGTAGAATTGCATTTGCATTCATGCCACACATCCACAAGAAGTGACCTACTTAAATCCCAGGAAGCTAATTGTTCAGTGTAAACACACCATATTTTATCCATGAACAATTATGCAACCGTCTGGATGCATTAATGTCAAGAGCACAGTTTGAGGGTATTGGAAATTGTTTGTGTAGTTGTCTGCATCGCTGAAGTGACCAGCAGAGTAGTGAAAATGGATAGCCGGAGAGCCTGGATGCTTTATTATGGTTCTGCACTCGTATTGTATTTTACCGCAGTCTGCCAAATTCACATTAGCTGAGCAAGCAGTCGGCGCCCGGAGCAAGCCTGGTGACTGACTGAGGAGACTGTGGCTGTGCAGCAGAGTTGTTTAGTGACACAACAGTCTCAATCATCTGACCAGGATGAGTGGTTTACTCTCACACTGTCTGGACCCAAGTTCCCATAAGACAAGACAGCATGTGTGTGTGAGTGTGTATGAATCTGTGTATGAGAGAGAGAGAGAGAGATCTTCAAGGATGAAACAAGAGCACCATCTGCTGGTTCACGCTTTTCCATGACGCTCATACACATACACGAGAGCGCTCTGCATGATCAAGCACCTGAGCTGTACATCACCCTGACAGCCATGGAGGAGGCACGGAGTCCTAAACCACCCAGACACACACACACACACACACACACACACACACACACACACATAAATCAGCTCAATGAATTTTCAAGGCCTTTCCTCTCCTGAAATCACTCGTTCCCTCTGAGCCTCACCAGACTGCTGTGTAAAACTACAATTTTATGTGCTGTACCTATAATATCTCATGTTTCAGGCTTATAGCAGTGTGTTTTTATTCATTAAAGGAGCAGTGTGAAGGATTTAGGCTACATCCACACTAATACCTTCTTACTACTACGCCTGAAAACGCATATCACATGACCATTCACGTACACTGGGCATGTGTTTGCCGGTGTAAACAGGTTGCTTGTTCAGTTGCAGAAAATACTACGAAGGGAGAACCGCAATGGCGAAATGCAGAATTTAACTGCACAGCACAGAACAGTTTATTAGTGTGGTGGTTTAGTGGCATCTAGCGGTGAGGTTACAGATTGCAACCAACTGAATACCATTTCGCTCACTCCTAATTCCTACACACTGGCCCTTTAATTTTCCATCATGTGTTATGTTATAGTAGAAAAGAGCATGAGCTCATCATCAGTCCGTTTCTTTAAAATTAACCTGCCACAAGAAGTGCTCCTATCCTTAAGCTATCTAAATTTTTTCCTTGCTTACTTTAAAAAAAAAAAAATACATGTGGTACATACTTATCCTGGAGTTTTCTGTATGACATATTTTTCTATTTATTGAACCTAACTATGAAGGATTTACCCTGCTATTTAAAGCGTAGCTACGCTTCCCTGCAACCACCGTTTAACAAATCAAAAGCTTGGCCGTCTTTAAAACATACATTTATCCCAAACATAACTTAAAAAAAGTGATGCAGTTCTGCTCTATCCGTCATCCATAGTTCAGCTACAGAGAGACAAATGGCTGCATGTCAAGTGCGCGACCAAAATTACAAAGCAGATGTTTTGCTATGACTGAAGAGGGAGTGCACGAGTCATTTGAATAATGAAAATGTAGCGTAGACGGCCCCGGTGTTGAGCCTGACACTGGGCCAGCAGGGTGAGGCTGTTTTTTTGAGAGCAGAGTAGAAAGTGCAGAGTGACTAACACAAGTTAGTCATTTATTTATATGCATTTCATTTCATTTCGCTTTGAAACCTAACATTCACAGTCAACTTTGACCATGAGTTTGGCCCCAGAAGTTACTGTTTACGTGCCTCTGAGCACATCACAACACAGGCGTACTCAGCTGTGGACTGTTGATGATCTTGATCTCTGACCTTTGTTTTTTAAACAGCTGTGTGCGGGAATAAAAGTTAAACTGTGGGCTTAAAAGGTCAGCAACCTTCCCCAAGCAACGTTTTTTTGTGGATTTTCAGTGTTGTCTGGGCAAGTGTGTGTATGTGTGTGGGACGGCTGTGATTTTGTGGCGGTTTCCTTCATGTTTTTTTACACATCTTAACTTGGAAAGCACTAGAGGGGGCTAATGGATCACCCAGACAGACTGAAATCATTGCTCTCTGTGTCTGTCTCTCATCCGCAGTGACTAAGTGCATCCAACAACAGAGAGCATGGCAGAGTACTCTCATTACCTCAACGAGGAGGGAAAACATTACCAAGTGGCAGAGATCCTGGCTTAAATAAACAGAGTCGAGTCGAGACAGGGACAAAAGTAAGCTGGCTTTGCCCGTCTGTCTGTGCTGTGACTGCACTATAATCAAAAAAGGTTACTAGAGGGTTACTGTAATCATATAAGAACACACAGTATAATATTATAACAGCATTGAAGCTGGAGGTATATATTTGTGGACAGTTTTCTATAGACTTTATTTACAGCAAACTTCTGTGGAAAGTTCAGAAAGCTTTTGAAGTTTTTTTTTGTGCCATTTTGGTTTAATGTTTGTGTCATGGTGTCATATTGGTTTGGAACATTTTCTTCTGTTATGCGCTATAGATGTTTTGGTGCCATGATTGTTCAGTGTTTTATGACACTGACAGTTCAATTTTGTCCTCATAGATATTGTTGATGTTATCAGTAAATTCATGAACATTTTACTTTTAATTTATTTTCCTTCTGCAAGGAAGAAAGTGAATATTTTCCCCAAATTTTTACCTGTACATCTTTCTTTTTTTCTCACTTGTCTTGGTTAGCTATAATTTACAGTATTTTCTCCATATTTTAGATTACATTATCTTCTTTTTTTGTTGTCAACTCAAACAACAGTCATAAAGTTAATCTATCTCAGTTGAATCCCATGAAGGTAGTGGCTAGAAGGGAGCCCGCAAACTGGGGAAACTCTCGCGAGATTGTTAAGGTTAGGCATTGATCTCGAATAGTTAGGTTACGTCCAAAATTCCATACTAACATGCTATTTAGTACGCTAAAACAGTATGTGAGATATTTCAGTATGTCCGAAAACTTTGTATGAAACCAATAGTACACATATTGCATACTATTTCAGGTGAAATATTACATATCTCACAATGCAATGTGGTAGTGATGACAACGTTCATAACGGACGTTGACGGACAGCTCTGTAACATCAATAACGCTTCAATTTAACTGTAAGATTTTACTTTGCTAGGTGTAATATATATTGTAGTTTTGGTAACATGAGGTTGGCACGGGTTACCATGGTTACACGTCCCCCAACCGCTCCAACCGGCAAGGAGGCTCTCAGGAAGTGACGTAAATTACTGGTCAGTGCGTCCGAAAAGATACATACTACTCTTTATTCACACAAAAGTATATTGAACGATAGTACACCTATTGATTATGTAGTGCATAGTATGTGATTTCGCAAGAAGCTACGGTTAGGACAGGTCGTAGGGAAGCAAGTCTCGCGAGAGTGTTTGCAGATCTCAAATCAGATTTCGCAATTTGCGGGCTCCCTTCTTGACATGCGACCTCCAATGACCCTCCCGCTAAGCCCCGCCCTAGAACGGCCACTGTCCAATCCTACGTTAGCAACCGTAACTAGGAACCAGGAGGCCTGCTGAGTTTTCAGCAGTGAGTATGGAACCGGCGAATCTGACAGCAGATATCCTCGAAGTTAAGAGGAGAGTGTCGCATTTTTGTTGTTTTTCCTAAGCCAAAAACGCAGGAGGAGAGATGTAACATATGCATTGAACAGTGAGGAAGACCTCACTCACAGCTGAATCCATCGAAGGTCAACAGAAACTCCTTCCTTGTCTACAAGGTAAGACCCTAATAACGGGTGGGACTTAGCTGAGGAATATCACACTGTCCTGTGAGTCTCCTGTTGGCTTTGTTGAACCTGTTAGGGTGGGACAAATTACACCTTTATCATTTTTATTGGTAGATGAAGATTTGTTAGGCTACTTAATTCCCATCAAAGCTGTGGCCCACAATCAACCTGAGAGGTCTAATTAACCAGAATAATTGAAAACACCTGTGTGGGTGTTCAGAGGCTTTATGAGGGTTTTAAGTGGTTTATTTAGAAGAAAGTAACTTGCAAAATCACCAAATTTGGAGGCAAGTGGTTTTTTTTGGACAGTGATGAATGTTTTCTTTGTGTATGTTGTTTTTGTAAAGTTTATTATTGTGCAACTCTCCATTTAGTGTTATATAATAATAAGATGTCACCTGCACTATTTGTTCCTTTTTTGGGTGACACCTTATTTTAACCCACCCCCTATTTAGCATTTAATAAAGGGTTTACACAACACTATAATGTAGCTGTAAGCAGACATAAGATATTTTTAAAGTGACAGTCGGTGTCAGTGTTTGTTCAGTTCACATCTGTTTGTCCATGATTTGATGGACCTGAAGCGTCTGCCAGAGGGCAGTGGGTCAAACAGATGGTGTCCAGGGTGGGGTGGGAGTAATGCAATTCATATACTCTTTTGCTACTGTAACAACTTGTTGTTACATAAGCCTCTATAAAAACACATAAAGAAGGTGCAGCAGTCTGGTTGAAGGTTGATGTCAGAGCTGGTGACCTCATGGTCTCCAGCTCTGCAGCATCCAAGAGGCTGTTGTGAAGGGCGAAGCCATGGAGAAGGAAAGACACATGCAGGAAGGAGGAGAATTAAGGAGGAGAAACAGACACTCGAGCATCATGGGTAATGATTTAGAACACGGTGTCCTTCACATTTTGTTGACAAATATTGAATGAAAGTACAGACAGAAACACCCATTTACCATGCAGTACAAAAACTGAATAAGTAGTGGTTGATGTGTTCATGAGCCATTTATGTTTTTATTATGTTTGCACAGTTTATTATTAGGGGGAGGAAGATGTTGGTGCTACAGTAGCAGCAGCAGTAGCAGCAGGGGTGTAGGAGGGGTAGGAAACCCTCCACCCAGCCTATCCCCTTCTTTTACCTTCCTTCCTCTCTCTCTCCCCCTCCCACTCCCTCCCTGCCTCGCTCACTCCTCGCACTACTCTCTCGCTCAGTCTCGGGGCTCCAGGTCGGACGACTCACGGCGGAATCTGGAAGCGAAGATGCGGGCGGTCGGGGCCGGTGTGGGAGTCGGTGTGCTGTGGGCGCTGCTGGCCGCTGTGCTGCCCGGCGGCGGCGTGTCGGAGCTGGCGACGCTGGTGCAGCAGGAGCCCTTCAAGCCCGAGTCCTCCCTGCTGAAGCCAAAGGTTATGATCGCCATTGTGGCTCGTAACGCGGCGCACAGCCTGCCACATTACCTGGGCTGCATCGAGAGGCTGGAGTACCCGAAGGAGCGCATAGCCATCTGGTAAGAGACGCGCACACAGGGGGATGCAGCAGAGGAGATTTGTGGGATGGAGTTTACTCTTGCAATTCGTTTTTTAACTATGTTGTGCAAATATTTCTGCAAGTGTGAGTGCTGAAGTGTGAGTTAAAATGTGCATATTTCGGACATGTCTGTGCATGATGTGGACAGTGTAGTGCAGTGGAGTGTGCTAATGGAAAGCAGCGTGTGTCCGCGTTAATTATAATAACAGATTGTCAGTATCAGCTCGCAGACCTGTTGCCGAGTTTTACGATGTACTTACCTGGCGTGTCTGCCGGCATCCAAATTGCACACTGTGGGAGAAGATGAAAGAGCTGCTGTGCATGTCGGGTTATAGGCTTAACCCTTAATCACGGTTCCCTTCGTCTGATTCAGCACAAACCTGCGGAAATGGGGCTTTTAAAACAGCAGGGCTGGCAGGTATGAAAGGTGGGGGGGGGGGGGGGCCTCACCCCAGGTAGGGTCCTGTATAGTCAGCAGACTGAGATAATATAAAGTTTTCAAAGAGGGACTCTGCAGGTGAAGGGATGAAAGGAGACATTGAGTTGGTCTGACAGCAGGATTGGGGAGGGGGGGGGTGTGAGTTCTGGGAAGTCATGCGTAAAATGTGTGTGTGTGTGTGCTTTTGTATGGTTGGCATGAGGGTTATGCAGGCCAATCAGATAGAAAAATCTGAGAGGTTTAGACTAGAGGCAGGTGTATTATCACAGTGAAGAATGTGAGATGGAGGACATAAAAGTCACATGCAGCTCCGGTGGTGGATGTTTGCAATGTTTTTCCCCTCAATGACCCCGTTGCTCCCCGGCTGGCACTCTTGTGCTATGTTTCCCACCCTTCCCTCGCTGAAAGACTTGCTTTTTGTTTGCAGAGCCGCGACTGTCTGTTCCTAATTCAGAGACCCTCACCAAAACACATAATTGCACACTGGAGAAACTCAATACAGAAAGGAAAGGGGGGCCCTTCTCTCTGGAGCAAAGAGACTGAGCTAAAATGGCTTTGTGAGTGGTTTAACTAACAGAGGAAGGGCCCCCATCAGTTATGAGTGGCATCTCTCCGCCCTGCAGTCAGTGCAAAAACATCACAGTGTTAATCTGAAGCAGATCAGTCCAAGTATGTTTGTTGTAACGGCAAAGTGTCCCTTGCATAGACATTTAACATGAGAGAATAAGGACAAATAAACACATAAGGTCCTAGTCATCATCAGCCTCTAACACAGTGTTTTATTTAGGCAATTCATTTTATTTCAGTAGCCACAGCCTAGTCTTTCCACTACCGGGGGCCAGCTGTCATAAAATATTTTGATGTTTGTATAAAAGTTTATAAGCACTACGCTTTAAATCCGGTAAGAATATTAGTGAACACATATGAGCCTATTTAGTACATTGAGAAAATCACGTGTGCAGCATGAGGGTCGTCCAAGAAGCCATTAAATGATCAGACGAAAATAAGAACTACTGAATAGTGAGGCTGCAGTGTGTGGCGTTGATTTGTTTCTGTGGCATTTGAAGAAATAGAGTGGCAGTTGGAATACTTAAAACATCTTAAGTTTTGTTAGAGTGAGGATTTTTCTCAGCATAAAAAAAAACTTAATTGGCTTTTTGTGGCTAAATTGGCTCACGCAGCTCTGTGCCTCTTTGTTTCTCTTTGTCATCATCATTACAGCCCAACATGTAAGCCAAACCACCAAATAAAAGCCAAATTGTAATTCAACTCTCACTAAACCCTTAAATCCACATTATAGCATTTCACAGTGTGTTACAGAGCACTAAGTGGTTGCAATATGACAAACAGGACAACGACAGTTTGAATTCCAAACATTGTGTGTTGAGAGAAGTAGTAAAGGAGTAAAGCAGATCCAGTTCAAGATAATTTAACATTCCTACTACTGGAAAAAATATTTTTTATGGCATTTTTGACTTATATTTGACGCTTCAGAAGCTCTGTGAAATAGGGAAAGGGGGATGACGTGAGGCGAAGGTCTCCAGCTGGACTCAAGCCAAGTACTTTGCGGGCACATGATACACCATCTTTACCCGTATGGCCGCCAGGTTTCTCCACTTTACTATATATATCACAGACAGTCTGATGTAAAGTACTGGGGAATCAATCAAGAAGAAACAGATAATACCAACAGTGTGTGGCTGTGAAGCTCCAGTTTTTGTGCGGGGACATAATGTTCCTCTCTGAAGCTTCAGGCCTGAGCAGGGTTGTTTTTCCTGCTCATTTCAAAACATACAATCCAAGGGAGACAGAGCAAGGAGGAGTAGAGGAGAAGGATGTAGATGATTAAACATAATGATCAGGGTGGTGATAAAAGAGGAGAGACACTTAATTGTGTAGCAGCAGGACCCCCAGCTCCCTCTTTAACCTCCAGTGAGACCAGGGAAATGTTGTTTTTTAGTTTTGCATCTGTGTGAATGTGCATTTATTACATTTAAAACATAAAGGAAGTTTACAGGGATGAACAGTTGGAGGCGTTCAGCAGTTAGAAAAGTTAACTAAGTTCCCCTCTCTGGTCTTGAGTAAATGCAGTGCACAATACATAGCGGGACAAAAGTTGAAGAGATTGTATGCTATACCTGATTTGTCTTTAAAATAGGGCTGTCAAAGTTAACGCGATAACGGGTTAACGCAAATTAATTTTAACGGCACTAATTTCTTTAACGCATTAATACAACTTGCGATTTTTAGGTTGTAGCGGGCTCAGGCTAGTTTTAAAGCTAGAGTGAAGATACTTGTAACGTATGAAACTAGAAAACCTAAGGAATCCACTGGTACCAACCATGTCATGCTAGCTTGTCGAGAAGGAGGCTAAATAACGCTCCAATCTTATGCTAAATTTTGGCGAGGAAAAACTGTCATGGCCATTTTCAAAGGGGTCCCTTGACCTTTGACCTCAAGATATGTGAATGAAAATGGGTTCTATGGGTACCCACGAGTCTCCCCTTTACAGACATGCCCACTTTATGATAATCACATGCAGTTTGGGGCAAGTCATAGTCAAGTCAGCACACTGACAAACTGACAGCTGTTGTTGCCTGTTGGGCTGCATTTTGCCATGTTATGATTTGAGCATATATTTTATGCTGAATGCAGTACCTGTGAGGGTTTCTGGACAATATTTGTCATTGTTTTGTGTTGTTAATTGATTTCCAATAATAAGTATATACATACATTTGCATAAAGCAAGCATATTTGTCCACTCCCATGTTGAGTATTGACTACTTGACAAATCTCCCTTTAAGGTACATTTTGAACAGATAAAAATTTGTGATTAATTTGCGATTAATCGCGATTCATATTTTAATCAATTGACAGCCCTAGTTTAAAGTGCTTTCCCAGTGATCCAGGAGAATTTAAAATAGTTTAAATATGCGTACAAGTTAGAAAGCATTCTATTGTTTCTTGCTTCATGGTAGAAAAGCTTGTATTTGCATTGCAGTACCAACATAATACAGAGCTTTCTTTACTTAATGTGTAATTTCACAGCCATCTGAAATGATTTGGACAGTCTAGTATTACCATTTTCATACAAGATTTACAATGAGAAATACAGCATTATTCAATAAACGTAAGAAGTGTAAAATCTACATGGGAGCAGGTGTTGTTGAAACGACATGATGACAAGTCTTAAAGAGTCTTAAACTGCTTAACAACCCGGCCAGATGACTAAATCATGCATGTTTCCAAATATCTAGACAGGCTTTGGCCGGTCTGAGGATGTCAGGAGGACCAAAGATTCCAGTTTGGGCCTGTTCACAGGATAATCCACACCGATCACCCAGGCCAGGTCTCCTCCGCTCTGTTGCTTCAGCCCCCTGACTCATGCTGACAGTTGGGATGGTCAGTAAGATTTGCCTTTAGAGGTTTTCCCTCTGCAAGTAGGTGCAGGTCTGACAGAGAAGTGGCAGATTGGCGAGAAAGACTCTCACACTGCTGTTAAAGAATGAAAGAATGCAGGGAATTAGAGAAAGAGGGGGATGGTCGGGCGGAGAGAAGGTGGTCAACAATGTTGGGAAATTACCCAGAGGGCATTTCGCAGGTTGGTTAATCCACATTCCCACAGTAGCTTGACCACGAGTGCTGTCCTCTCTCCCTTTGTTCTGTTGATGCTTCTTCTGTCCTAACAGGACAGCGGTGAACTGTAAGACACTACAAGAGAATCTGGCCAGTGAAAGCTCAAGAAACTCAGTTTTCAAGCCGAGTGACGGTCATACTCGGTGCGACTGAGCTTTTCAATAGGACCCAGTAGTTGCTATCAGTCGGGAAAGCAACAGCAGGTTAGCTTAGCTTAGCATAAAGACTGGGAACAAGGGGAAACAGTTAGCCTGGCTCCCTCCAAAGCTAGGATCTGCCTACTAGCACCTCTAATGGTACATGTCCACAGGGGCGTTTTTTATCGCGAGGGATCGCCTCGCTTCCCAGCATTGGACGTTTGATGGGCTGCCGCTAGACACAAGTCTGCTCCCAGCTTTCAAACCGGAACCAACATGGCGGCTTGTTTGGAAACTTTCTTTTCTTATATCACGAAAATAGTAGTGTTAGTGTTCTGTGTTATAGTGTTTCTGAAAACAATTTATGTGAGAAATAAGCCATGCAGTTGCTAAATCTGTCTTTACTTTGGATCGACAGTGGTTAGTTTAAAAGTTTCTAGGGAGTTTCCAGAGGCAGCGAGTCGCGCCGGACGCCCCTGATTTGCATAAAGTGGCCTAGACCTCAACTTTATGCAAATGAGGAGCGGCCAACGTGACGCCCCGTCTCTCGAATTGCACTGCCACGCTAAAATGCATTGTACGGCTGCTTACCGTCCTCGGTCTTTGAGTGTCCCTTTTTGAATGATGAATACAGACTACCGCCGCCTGCTGGTGTGGAAAGTTATTTCCTCTCACACAGGTGCAGAACGTACGTGGTAGTTGGCCGTCGGCTGTAGTCTTCGCAGTGTGTTCAAATGCAACTTGTTGGCCAAGACAAAGGAGACGCAACAGTTGGCCTTCATCGCCGCTAGCTCTTTGATGTCAGCTTGGTGGGTCTGGGCCTTAAAGCTCACTAATTTTAGCCTATATCTTGCACAAAAAACAAAATGTAAAACTGTTAAGATGTGGTTTTATAGGGGGTTGAGCTTGCCAGGCAACCAGTGGAGACTCCAGTCTTTGTGCTAAGCTAAGATAACCGTCAAATGTCCCGATATGAGAGGGGTATCGATCCTTTCATCTAACTCTGCAAAGAAGCATTTTACCAAAATGTCCCACAATTTTCAAAAAAAGAAACGCATGAAATACACAAGTGACTGGAAATATGGAGAAAGGGATAGGAGGATGGATGACATGTCCTCATAGTACCTCATGCCTAACTGGACTCCCCATGAGGGAGAGGTTAATTTGAGAATTCAGCAGCTTTTATCTTTTGCCAGCTTACTGTTGAGTTTTGCGCCCTGCTTCCAGGAGTAACTGTTTTTAGTAAGCAGCTTCAAAGGAAATCATAGAGGATTTCATAAGCCGTGAACTGTGTGTTTGTTTTAGCGTGTTTGGCGGCACAATGCAGACAATTCTCTCTGCAAGTTTAGGCCAGCTTATTATTATTTTGCTACCTGCTGCGGGCCTCCTGCTGCTTACTGGCCGCCGGCTGTGTTCTCGTGGGGAAGTGCTTTCCCAGGTGCTGTGCTGCTGGGTGTCGAGATCATGATTTGTAGACTGATCCATAAAGAGGATGTCAGAGCGCTGACATCATCGGCATTCTGGCTTCCATAATGTCATGTTGTTTATTTACTCATTCATCATACGACCACTTATTCCATATTTATGACTATCATTGTACTTTATAGTGATAGACAATGCAGGGATGGGGATGGATTTGTGGTATGAATTTTCCACTCGTTAACGTTTTACAACAAAATCTATCTATTATTATACAACCGCTGGTACAACCACTATAAATCCTGATGCACCCCGAGGTATGATGTGACTCTATATGTTAAGAATTTTCCACAGCTGCTCGAATACGTATACGCTGAATGCCTCAGTGACAGATGTGCCCTGCATACTGTAGGTCCTCCTGTCACACACGGAGAGAAGTATGATGTAATTGTATCCTGTATATCTACTATATCATGTCATGAGGAGATTGATGTGAGATTATCAGATACTCCGTACCATATCCAGCTTCACTCAAGCATTTGATAGAAATGATTTGTCCCCCCAATTTTTAAGTTATTTTGACAAGTGCACCGAGTTACACAACAATAAACGGACCATGAAAATCGGACTTGAACGCTGAGTAAAGCTCTTTTTGACTGTATGATTTATGCTGACTGCAGTGTATTGCTTTGCAGTGGCCTCTTCTTCATACTGCAAGTGCCAAATTTTACTTTTTAAAACCCTCTTTTGAACCAGGATATGTCAGTGCCCCAATGGGACACTTAAATGTTTCATGTTTGCACGCTTGGCCCGGGTTCCCCTCTGGTTAACTGCTGGGACTGCTGGCCAGAGTGAAACACAATATCCTTTTACCTATTTAAATATTTTTACTAGGGCTGTCAATCGATTAAAATATTTAATCGCGATTAATCGCATGATTGTCCATGATTAACCACAAATTAATTGCACATTTTATATCTGTACAAAATGTACCTTAAAGGGAGATTTTTCAAGTATTTAATACTCTTATCATCATGGGAGTGGGCAAATGTGCTGCTTTATGCAAATGTATGTATATTTATTATTAGAAATCAATTAACAACACAAAACAATGACAAATATTGTCCAGAAACCCTCACAGGTACTGCATTTAGTATAAAAAATGTGCTCAAATCATAACAAGGCAAACTGCAGCCCAACAGGCAACAACAGCTGTCAGTGTGTCAGTGTGCTGACTTGACTATGACTTGCCCCAAACTGCATGTGATTATCCTAAAGTGGGCATGTCTGTAAAGGGGAGACTCGTCGGTACCCATAGAACCCGTTTTCATTCACATATCTTGAGGTCAGAGGTCAAGGGACCCCTTTGAAAATGGCCATGACAGTTTTTTTCGCCAAAATTTAGCACAAGTTTGGAGCGTTATTTAACCTCCTTTGTGACAATCCAGCATGACATGGTCTGTACTAATGGATTCCTTAGGTTTTCTAGTTTCATATGATACCAGTAAAAAAAATGTAATAGTGAAATAGCACATTTTCACTTTAAAAAGTCCAAAACATACTGAAGAAGGGAAACCAGCAGTGATGGTGAGATTGCTTGTCGTCTGTACATCCCCAGGTACAGTTATGCAGAATTAATTCTGTTTTTTACGCTGCATGGCGGCTTTTATCTTGTAAATCCAGTATTCTCATATTTTATTGAAAATAAATCTTGGTGTCCTCTCGAGTGCACAGAGCAGCAACAAACCCACTATTGAGATTTATTCTTTTCAGTTTTGCAGAGCGAGTCAGCAGCAGCTGAGTTCGTTGCAGGTTTAAATATCCTATGGATCATGAGACCAAAAAAGAGAGAGGTTACGCTTGAACTGAGCTTTGTGATCAATAAGTCATAACCAAAAAGTACAGCTTAGCACCTACTGTTTCAACACACAGTCTTCATCAGGGCATGTAAAAAAAAGTGACAGCTCACATATATACCAAGGCTGTCAGCCAAAGAATGTACAGTATATTGCCAAGAAGTGAAAGTCAATTTTTTGTTCCATTGCAACATCAGCGCCCAGCAGCAGAGCTATGCTTCCGCCATTTTCGACTGAAAGCGACTACCGGACGCCAGTAAAACATCCGCCTACAAAGTGCCGTACAAAAGTAAAACTAAATTATTTCTATTTTATTGTCATATTTAATGTGTCTACCGAAATGGCCTGTGTTGAACACTAACATGTTATAAATATAATAAGCGGTTTCAGTCCAAAATGGCGGCAGCGGCTGTTGTCAAGAAAACACAGAAGTTTCCTCTCTTTGCTTCTATACTCTGTCAGCTGCCAGGTAATCAGGGCAGCGCTGGGTAATTGACACAGAAACCGACCGTCAAGAAGGTGAGTGTGTACATAATTAGGTTAATTCTAAAAAGGCATCAATATCTTTAAGGTTACCAAGTCATAGATAATCAATAACATCAACAGATTCACAAACATATGGATCACATTGTCTACCCTGCTGTAATATTATTTCCACACAAGCTTTAGATTTAACTAGATTTAACTAATAGGCATGCAAGACGCACCCTGAAACGTTTTTGGCTTTGTGTTACCTGTTATTTACTGAGAAAATCTACTGTTCCTTATTTTCATTTCCTCTGACTGACAGGTATTAAAACTGAAGAGAATAGACAGACTCAAACAGGCTTAAAAGGTTATCAGTTTTGTGAGGTTTTCGGGTCGTCGTTTCCCCGTCCCAGGTGCTTTACCTCAGGCTCCATTCCTTTGTGGGAACGCACTAGTGGAGCACAAATTGTTCTTGGTTTTGTCATGCAGGGAGTTTTCAGTTTATCCAAATGTAAGGAATAAATTATCAGAATGGGATAAGCTATTGTGTGATCTCAGGTGGCGGCAATATGGGCATTTGTGAATGATTAGGAGCCTAATCTTTTGGTGTGTGTCAATATTTTATTAGATCCCAGCACTGGCGCTCTGTAGTAAAACAAGTGTGTTCGATTATCTTCATTGTTCTGGTGCAAATACTTTTGGGTATGAATATGCATGAATGATGAATGTACAGTATGTCTCTTTTCACATAAGCCTGTGTGTGTTTGAATGCTATTACACACATGATGGGTGTGTGTTTCTGCTCTGCTCCTCTGGCTCAGCCCCCTGTTTTCCATTCTCTCTCCCAGTTACCTCACAAGGCCGACATTGAGCCAGAACCTCCATATGTGGAGTAACAGACCACAATCATCTCTGACCTCCCAATCAGTATCACCTGAGGAGTCGTATTCTGCCGCCACATCCAATCCGTGGGAAACTAAAAAAGGTCTTTTAACATCTGCTCAGGTATTTCACAAAATCTCCCGAAACGCAGGGTGATATTTCCCAGATCAGCAGCTCGTAATGACACCAACTCACTGGAGCAGAAGGAGATGCTGGTGTCTCTGACTGGACTATTTGCTTTGAAAAACTGATGTTGTACACACCTACAAACTTAGATAGCCGCCCATATCCGGAACATTTTACAGAGCATTTAACATCAAAGCCACCCGCTCATTTACAGACACGGCTAGTTTAAGTTGAGTCTCAGATGGCTTCAGACTAAATAGTCTGAGCACATCTGGCAGCACCTCCCTGCTGTGAGAAAGTCGGTCTTAGCTTTTCCCAAATGATGCAACTTGGAGCTGTGCGATTAAGGTCAAAATGATAATCACGATTATTTTGATCAATGTTGAGACAATGATTATTCATTGATTTTTTTTAGGGGCAAAATATTTGTATTGCCCTTTCACATTTAAATCAACAGAGCACTCCTTTCCCTTCCATGTTGTGCTACTTTCCTGCTAATGTATCAATATTTACATCAAAATAAGACTTAAAATAAGGTTCATCTGAATTCAGTGCATTTTCATTTTGCCTATAAAATATATAGTAAAACATTCAGGATAGTTTTTCACAGGCTGCCGTGTGTGGCTCATTGATTCTTCTTTTACTGTTCTAGTGTGAAGAGGACATTAAGCACCTGACCTATATGGTCGGTGACACATCACTGTGAAATGGGCGTTCAGTCTGACTCGAGATGTATTGAGTCACTTTTTTTTACTACACTGCTCATATAGCTGCAGGGTATCAGTGGAAATAAAGAAATTTCACACATAATGATGGTGTTATTAGTAGAAAATTACTAAGTGACCCAAGGTCCGTTTTCCAAACACAGTGACTTCAGAGTGTAATCTCTGCCAGCCCTTCACTGAGCCTCAGACTCTCTGTAGAGCTGAAGAGGTGCAGCTGACGGTGTTGTACCTGCCAACAGTCCAGCCCTCTCCGATCCTCTCTGCCCTGTAGCAAGAAGGTATTCATGGGAAAGTTTTCTCTGTCGACCCGACACATCTGTTCAATTAAGTTTCAGTAAACAAAGGGAATTGACCTGAGCAGCTTTTTTTTTTTTTTCTCTCTCTCTCTTTCTCTCTCCCCCGGAGTGAAAATGGCTGTTCCTGGCGGGGGACTGTGAATTCTTGCTTAGATGCCCCCATGTGCTCCAGCACACTTCCAGCAGTATTGTCAGAGCTTGGCAGCACAGCAATAATAGGGTTGGCAAACACTGAAACACAATGGCATCTTGGTATGAGCCCTCTCATCTGGAGAGGGAGAGGTCTGGATATGGAACAAGATAAGGTGAGGTAATGAGAATGAGCAAGAGAGGATGAAACAGGTCCACTGTTCATCAGTCAGGTTTAGAGCAATGTTTTCTTGAACATCGAGGGTTCATTAGAAAGACTGTTGACTGTTCTCATAGAGGAAATATTATTTTAGCACCATCCATCTGTCTATGTGTGTGTCATCAATTTCACTGCTTAATCACAGTGTTCACTCTCCCTCCCTACACCCCCCCCCCCCCCTCCCCTCATTTCCTCCCTCTTTCCTGACATCTTTCTGTTCCTCCATCACCTCTTCCATCTGTTTGTTTGAGTTTTACGACTACGATTGCATGACTGATTTTGTTTTGGATGTTTACATGGTGTGCTTGTGTCCATAAGAGAACTAAAAAAGTATTAAAACAGTTCAATATCCATTAATGACATGACGGTCAAAAAAACAATAGCCTCAACGTGTTTTAGAAGAAATATTTAGGGTCTTAGTGCCAAAAAATGACATGGCTCATCTGACCAGCTAAAATCACTATGAAAATTAATTATGATGATTGAGCTTCTATCCAGAGAGTTTACAAAATTGGTCCAGAACTGCAGGGAAAGAAGGTACTAGATTAGAGACATACAAAAGTAGATCATCAGTTTTCCTAAACCTACCTAACCAAGTTGTTTTGTCTTAATTCACAACATTAACCATGTGTTTACCGTGCGTCCGTATGTGATAAGTTGGGAATGAGTAACTGGTCTTAAATGACACGCAAAAAACTTAAGATGCGTGACATGATGACACGTGAAATGTCCTTAAAAGTGGCATGCTATTTATATACCTTCCCATAAGATCACGTTGCATCAGCATATAGTAACATACCTTGAGACACCTTTTCTTTCCTTAAACCAAATGGCTACAAAGCTTAGGGCCAGGGAAGCCTTTCCTTGGGTACTGAAACTAGAAATCCTGCCACCCAAAAAGACCAACATTTGAAAAGAGTATTCTGTAAAACTGTTAACAGGACACCTGGGACTGCAAACAGGGCCAATAACTCTTTGTGTTTTGATTTTTTAAACAATCTAAATGTAATACTTCAAAAACTTTCCCAGAGCTTAGAAAAGCTACTTTTAAGTGTGTGACATCATTGCAATGTAAAGTTTATTGGAAGCCAGGGACTCTTTTCAAAGCAAACCAGAAAGAAAACTCTTGTATGTGTTGGCTGCGCAGCTTTTATTTTTTGGAATTAATGACTACCATCTTGGAGTCCTGTTTCCATTTCTCATAATACACCTTAAGGGAAGGGGTGACTGTGCCACTGGTCTGTGCAGATACCGTTGCAGCATCTCTTGTTTCAGCCCAGGCTCCTGATGCAAAAAGTAATAATGGAGAGGTCAGGGTTGTGAATTGCAATACTGGAAGCCAGGCTTCTCATCCTGTCTCCTACCAACAGTCAACACTGGCTTTCCTTACAGTAATATCTAACCATGATGAATACCTTTTCCCAGTCTTGAATATGAATACTGAATATTACACTTCAGTGCTAGCCCACCGGCCTTGGCTACTTTTGTTGACCCTGAGAGTCATGAGGAATTTCCCTTTCCCCTCCATCTCTCTACCCGTCTACCCCCTCCTCTTTCTCCTTTGCACCGCCAGGCCATCAAGAGGCCTGCAGCCACGTCAGCCTCCACAGGAGAGACTATACACATACACACACACACACACACACACACACACACACACACACACACACACACACACACACACACACACTAGCGTAGTTATTATGTTTTAAAGGCATCTACGCTCTGGTCTGAAAGAGGCATTCTTGCTTCTTAATTACATGCAGCACCCGGTCATTATTGGCAACGATATTAGATAGTTTATTTAATCAACAGTCAGCTGACACTGGCCTGCTGGATCCGTTCAGACCTGTGTTTACCTAAAAGGGCCAGTCTCGGGGACAAGCCTCTGTGTTTAAGGCCAGATGTCAGCCTTCTCCTTCATGACACACTCCCTGTTATCTGACACACTCCTGCAGTGGATAACCCTAAAACAGTGGGAGGGAGAGAGCGGGAGAGAGTGATGAAGTGGGTTTATAATCACGTTAGGTGATGGAGATGCAGATGTAACCAATGTATTAGTAGGGCTGGGACGATACACCTATCTCCCAATCACGATCCTTGGGTGAGAGTTTTTATGTATTGCGATTCTACAAGTATTGCGATTCGATATTACAATTTATTGTGATTTTTGTTAACTTTTTTAACACTAGACCATGAAAAAAGTTGAATCATACACTTCTAGAGACTTTTACTATAGAAAATATTTAAATTAATTCAGTAAAAAATGTTTGATTTTCAGCTTGTATGTAGTCTGATATGTCCTGAAGTCAAATATATCAGTCATGTATGTTTTACTGCATGATTGTAACAGTCCAATCTGACCAAACCAAATACGGGATCATCTGGAATTTTGTTATCTACAAACTACATGTTTTGTCTTCCAATATCCTTTATAAAGTTGGTGTAACATGTGGACGCTTTGAGATGTGCACAAGAGGGATTGCTGCATGTAAGTAGGTGAAAGGACAGATGGTCCAGTGCACTGAGATTCGGTAATGAGGGACGAATAAATGGAGGTCTATGAAGCGATAGAGAGAGAGTGGGAGTGGTGGGGTGTTTAGGTGAGGCATGTGGCGTCCAGATGCTGATCATAAAGATAGAAAAGGAGAGAGGAAGCTCAACCTCAAAGCTGCAGGCAGCAGAATAATGAGGCTGCAATTGACTGTAAACTTCAAAACAGGAATGAGGAGACGCAGCATGAGGCAAGAAAGAGAGAGGTATATAGAGGTAGGGAGGGATGAGGAGGGAGCCCATATCTTTGTACAGAGATGTATGCTATAGTAACCTTATATATTAATTTGAATATTGTCACATATGGAGGACGGAACCTGCCAAAATAAAAAAATTAATGAATAAATAAATAATTACTCAATAAATAAATAAAGATGTCATTAAATGCAGAAAAAACAATATTAAAAATAAATGTAGCCATTAATTAATTGATCAAATGTGACATAAATTGATAGTTTTAATTTGCTTCTTTATTTATTTATCTTTGTATTAATTCCCTTATTTATTTACTCTTCTGTTTAATTGTCCCTTTTATTTATTCATGTATTTTATTTTATTTTATTTTATCATTTTTTTCATTCATTTGTAATTAATTTATTAAATAAAATAAATAAATACATTTAAAAAATTAAAAAATAAAGAAGCCAATTAAAGCAGAAATATCAATTAATGTCACATTTTATCAATTAATTATTAATTAATTAATTTTGATATTATTTTTGCTACATTTAATGACATTTAGTTATTTATTTATCAATCCATTTATTGATTTATCTTTGATTTTGGCAGGTTCCGTCCTCCATAGTTACAGACATCCAGGAAATGTTGCTAGCTGTGTATAGATGTGGATGTATCCCCATAGTTAGATAAAATATTCATAATCCTGTAGTTTCAGAGTATTTGGCAGGAGCTGCGAAGACTCTTTGACACTGCAGTCACAGCACAGTACAGTTCAGCTGCGGTGGGTTATCTTGCCTGAAGGTAGAGGAAATTGTGGAGCACATAGTTGGACAAGCGTGTCTAAAATGAAATGAGATGGAGGAGAGGATGCTCCATGGAAATTATGGAAAGCACAAAATGAGGCACATCTAAAGGTGGATTTACTCAATGCTGTTTTCTTTGCCTGATCAAACATATAGCAGACGCATGAACAAAAGCCTTTCTTTGTTTCAGTGTATATGCTTCACATGTGTGCAGAGTCCTGAGAGCTCGCTGTGGCTGGGCAGTGGGAGGAACCGAACGTATCATCCTCATTAGATGCCTTTTGTACTTACGTTTTAGCCCTATAAGCTTCACAACATTTTTATTGGCAAAATCTGCTTATTTATTGAAGTAATTGTTTCCACATTTCTTCTTTGAAACATAGAGTTTACTATTCTTTTGTAGACAACCTTCAACCCTTACCGACTGATTACTAGCATACAGGAAGCATACTGTATGTCCTGCCAAGAAGAGCCTGTGATAATACAAAAAAGGACGCTTCTGAGATTTTATATTCCTTCTGATTTTGTGAGCCAAAGAAAAGCATCATTAGCATCTTTAATGTGATATGTGTAAAACATAGTTAGTCTGATCATTAACTTTGGAAGGTTTTTAATGAGGAATTCACCAAAACGCTAATTCTTTATCGGTAATAACATTTTCAGTTTATGTTTAGCATTAAAATAAAGTGACGCAAACACAAATCCCCTTTTCTTTTCCTCTGTCTTTCACCCCGTCTTCCTCCTCTGTCCCACACTCCTCCTTGTTATCTCACATACCCTTAAACATAATCTTATATAATATACTATATGTTCCCACATACTATACCATATGTTTTTTCTTTACTTCCCAGAAGCTCCCTCCTGTTAAACCCCTGCCTGGAGCTCAGTCTGTCATTGGAAAATGGCGTGTAGGAACACATTTATTTCCTCCAGCGATGTGCAGTTTAGCGGTTGAAAAAGCATGTAAATGTGTGTGCACATGTACTCATTATCCGCGTGTCAGGTGTTTCTAGCCCACGATTAAAAAAAAAGCAACAGCTAGTCATCAAGGGGCAACGTCCCCCTTTATTACTCTCATGGGCAGTTATGCACTAAAAACACATGCATGCATGTGCTTGCATACTTTTTTACACACTCTCACAACCTTTTACACACACTCTAACAGATGCATTTAAAATGGTAAACTACCACTTGTGCAACAGATAAATCACCAGTCGCGCTGCTGTGAAAACAACATTCCCAGGACAAAAAAATTAACGTCTTTATGTTTTGTCACACATCTGCAAGTCTAGGCACGCACACTCAGACAAACACACACACACACACACACACACACACACACACACACACACACACACACACACACACTGTTAAAATTATTGATTGCGGCACTGTGTCTCCTTTAGGCTCACAGCTCCTCTCCAGCTGCTGGTTATGTGTGATGATGAGATATTTACCTGTCTGACTGAAGATGATTGAAATTCCAAACCTATGTGCCTCTTTTCTGACTATTCATGTGTATATAATAATAATATAATAATGTGAAATGCAAGACTGTGCATGTTTATGTGCGATATTTGCATGTGTGTAGTTTGTGTTTTTGTAGTTCTATACGCATCTGTATGCATGTCTGTGTGAAAACAGGTGTTTCTGTATAGCGTGCTACAGGAACGACTCCTAAAACCCTGAAATCAGTTAGCATTTTAGCACTTCCGGTTCCCTCGTGAAGCCTTTATAAGTCTTAAAAATGGCTAAATGAGACTACTGAACGTCATCACGCTGCCTTTACAGACTCCTTGTTTACTCCGCTCATGCGACCGTGGTGTAGTTCGTTTAAAGCCTATCGTTAGCTTTTACTTCTGGCGATTGCATTCACACTTCAAAAATAAAAAAAAAGGTGTTCATTTGTGGAGATTATCTTGCTGAACAAAACGTGTAAGTATCATAAACGTTTGTTTACCACAGAGCTTATTTTCTGCAATAATCCAAAACCCAATGGATAAATCTTATTGGCTTTTTGTTGAGGGAACCCGTGCGTTGCTAACTTCCTGGTTGGCCTACAAAAATACGTCATCCCTGGAGCACTATGTTCTGTATCTGGTAAATGAAGAGTGTCAACACTGTTATCTTACTGCAAATACGAGCAGACGGTGCATAAGCGTGTGTGTTTCTATCTCTGTCCAGCCAGGCTAAAATTGGATGTGATTTTGGAAAGAGTACAGCGAGGAATATTACAGCAAGCAGTGGAAAACTCCATCTCGTTAAGTGTGTGTGTTTGTTTGTATGCGCATAATCAAGTACAGCCTTCTGCCTCTCATGCTGTTGACCTTTCCTCTTTAAAGGGCAATTCAAATGCAAAGACAGGTGATCTTTATTTTTCTGAAACTCATTTAGAAGTGATAGGGAGCTGCACAGTTTTAATTTCTCCTGCGCAAATTTATATATACAACACACTTACTCTTACCCACACATAACAGTGGTGGCAGTGTCTTCTCTGAGTCAGCTCTGGGAGCTGGAGTGGAAATCTCTCTGTGAAGAAACAGAGCGTAAACCACAGGAGGGACAAATAAGCAGCTGCAACTGTGCTAACTTTTACACTGACGGCATTTGCTTACATACTGATGTTCTGTCGGTCCATCTGTCTGTCCGTGCAATATTTTTGTGTTGAGTTGTTGACACAGTGCATCAATATTCACATACACCTTCAGGCTGAGTTCATTTTGATGGTCGTCCTTGTGGCAGCCAGTCTCTAGCATGTGCTTGGTGAACCTGTCTTGGCTATTTTTTACCCAGAGTGCCTCAGAGCAACGACTGTCTGCACTGTGGCTCCTCAGACTTTGTCTGTGCTCCAGCAGTGAAGTTAATTAGGCAGCAAGGAAGCTTTGCAACGCTGAGGCTGCCTGTTGTGACATCAGAGAGTAATTGGACAAGTCTGGAAGCCTGAACGTCTTCTTCCACAACATGCTGTCTGAATGTCATGGCTCAGAGTGTCACAACCTCTTCCCTGTTACCTCAAGCTGATGACAGTTTGCATTATGTTTGACTCAGAGGTCTCATCCCTGGAAACAGTCCTGACAAGATGTTTGTTTCTGCGCAGGGACAGCTGTTTACATCTCAAGTGTCTAGCAGATGCGCTTAAACAGGCAGCCTCGTAGTGTCAAGAGTTTGCTTCACTTGACTGACGTCCTGTGTTGTCTGTGTTTCAGGGCAGCAACCGACCATAATGTGGACAACACCACCGCCATGTTGAGAGAATGGCTGAAGAGAGCTCAGCGTGTTTACCACTACGTGGAGTGGAGACCCATGGAGGAGCCCAGGTGAGTCACGGTTTCCACAGGAATCATTTATTAACAGCTATTCAAAGTAATTCAGACTTGGATCTATCCCAGTTTTCTCACATAATTAGATAAATGGTGACGACCTTTTATCTGTGTATCAGATCCTACACGGATGAGTGGGGCCCGAAGCACTGGCCTCCTTCAAGGTTCAACCACGTGATGAAGCTGAGACAGGCGGCGCTGAAGGCTGCCAGGGAGCGATGGGCTGACTACATACTAGTAAGACTTAGATACTGTTTTGATCTTGTGATAAATATATAACAGTTCAGTCAGAGACACATTTATAGCAAACACGTATACAGTTTGATTTGGTAGAAAAGGCTCTGCTCTGTGAGGAACTCTCAAAGAATTCGAGCAGCAGCAAAGAATCTGCCCTCTTAATAAACACATACGTGAACAATACATTTTAGTTATAGTTGAAGGTCCAGTGTGTAGCATTTCAGTGGATCTATAAGCAGAAATTAACTATAATATTCATCAACAACTATGTTTTCATTAGTGTATAATCACCTGAAACTAAGAATCGTTGTGTTTTCGCCCAGCAAACACAAGGCTTTCATCCAGGAGACTGCTGTTCAAGTCCCGTGCATTAAGTTTCACTTTCACATTACAATCAGCTGTTTGTTTGTGTCCTGTGTTCACAACGTTCAGTTTCATTTTCACTTTACAAACGTAGTAGTTTTATGCCCAACTATGTTGATTTTTTCCTAAACTTATCTAAGTGGTTCTGTTGCCTAAACTTAAAGTGACAAACGGCAGTATGTGACGAGTTGGGATGAGAATGTGTTGGGTACTCAGTTGGTTGCAATCTGCAACCTCACCACTAGATGCCACCAAATCCTACACACTGTTCCTTTAAATAAACAATACCAAAAATGTAGCACATGAGGAGGAGGTTGGGATGGCGGAGGGAGCTGTGGCTATGCTGTACACCTGCATCACTGGACGTTACTAGTCAGCTGATAGCCACACAGCTGGTGAAGGAGTAGTCAGTGATTGTGAAGCATGAACGAAACAGCTGATACCAATTTATTTCGATACCAGGGACATATTTGTTAAAGATAAACCACAAGTAACTCCAATTTAGTGTCAGAATGTGTATGATATGATGAATGACTTGTACACTCAGACCCTCTCCCCTCTTTAGTTTGTAGACAGTGACAACCTGCTGACAAACCCCCGTGTGCTGAACCTGCTGATGGCTGAAAACTTGACCCTGGCTGCCCCCATGTTAGAGTCTCGCTCGCTCTACTCCAACTTCTGGTGTGGCATCACCCCACAGGTACAGTTTAGACTTAAACTCATACATCTGTCCACCCACTCAGATAGATTTATTCCCTGATCCCGGTGCTCTTCATCTCCCTCCTCTCTGTCAGGGTTACTACAAGCGAACCCCAGACTACCAGCCGATCAGGGAGTGGAAGCGGCTCGGCTGTTTCGCCGTACCCATGGTGCACAGCACCTTCTTAATAGACCTGCGTCGTGAATCCAGCAGGGACCTGACCTTCTACCCGCCTCACCCGGACTACAGCTGGGCATTTGATGACATCATGGTGTTGGCTTTCTCGGCACGTCAAGCAGGTCCGTTTGAAAACTCAACTCACAACAAACTACCACATTTGTAGCAGGGCTGTAAATGGCACACGACAGCTTCACTTCATTCTGCCTGCATGCACTGCTGAGCGCTTTTTCATTCGTTTTATGCACATGTCTCAGATTAAAGCAGATGAGTGAAAGCACAGAATAATGGATCCATGTGTTTGTTTTGAGTGTGCAACAATACCAATGTTTGTATATCTGTGTGTTTGACGTCAGTAATCATCCATAGGGAACAAACAGCCATTGAAGCTTTCCATTACATAGACAACGAGACTGTGTGGCATTCGCCTGCAAACTAAGAAGTAAACATATTAAAGTCTTCACACAAACGGAAACAGACATGCAAACACAAAGACCCTCACAGAAACACAGAGGCACAGGAACACAGAAGGAAAAACACAGCACAGAAAACACAGAAAACAACAAGTCTACCAAATGTCTGAGGGCAGCTGGACACAGAGCCAGACTGTGACAGAAAAAAAACTGAACTTAAATGTATATTATGCATCTTTAATTGAAAAATGTTATTCCAATAAATCTAAACAATCAAATTCAATAATCAAGCAAAGAAACAGAACCCAATGTAAACTTTACATAAAAAATGATGGATATTTCTTACAATTTAATAAATGCAGTATATTCACTAATTGCCACCTCTTACATAATGATAGTTATTGCAACACACGTTGTGATTGTTACAAAAGAGGGGACAGTTTTGATGGACAGACACACTGATATTGTTCATTTCCAAATTTTAAGGCTTTCCTCGACCCCTCGACCAAAGAAATTCTTAGTCGACAAACAGTCATACGATTGTTAGTTGATTTAATCGACAGATCTGTAAAACTGAGTTTCTCCACAAAGTATCACACAAAAGCATCACTTTAAATCTTGTGTTTACCAGAGATGTGCTCGCAAGCTTCTTGCAAATGAGTCATTCAGCATGAAAAAAGCATAAAAAATGACTAATCGACTAAAGAAATCTTAGTTGAATAAGACCAAAACAACCGATTAGTCGACTAATCGATCGATTAAATTTCTCTTGTGTGAACACAGACGACAACATACCGTCACAAAGCATCCTATGCATTGTTACCCACTGTTTGTCACTGTCCTAACTCACGTTCATTTACTGGATAATCTTTATGCTTTAACAATAACATTCAAAGGAACATCGAGCAGTTTATTTGTGGTTTATAGGAGTATTTATTTGTGTTTGTATTGCATATAGGCTCTAGTGTGACACTTGTGCATCATGTATGACGAGGTATGAGGACCTGGGGTGGTCTGATTTGCTTGTTTATTTGAAATGTTTGGCTCAAGAGGTTTTATTTACAGAACCATGTGTGTGTGTCTTCCAGGTGTGCAGATGTATGTGTGTAACAGGGAACATTACGGCCTCCTGCCCGTCCCTCTCAAAGCGCAGCAGAGTGTAGAAGAAGAAAGCGAGAGTTTCATACACACCATCACGGAGGCTCTGAGTGAGTACACACACACACACACACACACACACATACACACACACACACACACACACACACACACACACACACACACTCACACTTCCCAGCTGTTGTAGCTTTACTATCTGTCACTCCTTGATTACTTCACCTCTCAGGTTTGTTTCTTCTCCTTCTTGACCTTGGCGACCCGTCGTGATTACATCCTGTCAACCCTCTTTGCTTTAATCCTCCTCCTCCTAGTTGTCTCTCAGTCTCCTCCTCTCTCTCTCTCTCTGTTTATTCAACCCCCACCTCCCCTCTCATTTTCTCTCCCTCTTGGCCTCCCTCACTGCTCAGATTTTAAATAAAGCAAATTAAATAAACCTCCAGGATCCAGAGGAAATTCAGTTATTTTCTAATCCTGTTTTTGTTGTGTTAACCTCTCACCTCCCTCCTCTCTCTGTCAACAGTTGACCACGACATTGAGCCCTCTGAGCACCTGTATTATCCGCCATCGCCGCAGGACACCGTGGGCTTTGATCAAGTGAGTGTGTTGGCTCTGCCTGGAGGAACAGTATCTGTCTCTCTGCATATTTACTGTTAATCAGCAAATCTCACTTCCTGTTTTTGTAGCAGATTCTCTCCTTTCTTTGTGTCTCCAAGATCTTCTTGTCCCTTTGCCCTTGCCTTCACCTCATACCTCCCTAACTCTAACTTCTGTTTCATCTGTCCTCTGTTTCTTTGCACTATGTATCTCCTATTCTACAAGGAGAAAGAGTGGCAAAAACATTAGGAATATACCTACAGAAAGAGGTTTGAGAGCAAATTAAATGTGTTCTCTTAAATGTCTCCATTAGGGCTGTCAAAGTTAACGCAAATTTGTTTTAACGCCCCTTATGTCTTGCAATTAGATTAGATTAGAGTGAAGATCCTGGCATCGTATGAAACTAGAAAACCTAAGGAATCCATTGGTACCAACCATGTCATACTAGCATGTCGCAAAGGAGGTTAAACAACGCTCCAAACTTATGCTAAATTTTGACGAGGAAAAACTGGCATGGCCATTGTCAAAGGGGTCCCTTGATCTCTGACCTCTAGATATGTGAATGAAAATGGGTTCTCTGGGTACCCACGAGTCTCCCCTTTACAGACATGCCCACTTTATGATAATCACATGCAGTTTGGGGCAAGTCATAGTCAAGTCAGCACACTGACACACTGACAGCTGTTGTTGCCTGTTGGGCTGCAGTTTGCCATGTTATGATTTGAACAATTTTTTTTTGCTAAATGCAGTACCTGTGAGGGTTTCTGGCAATATTTGTCATTGTTTTGTGTTGTTAATTGATTTCCAATAATAAATATATACATATATTTGCATAAAGCAGCATATTTGTCCACTCCTAGTTTCCATTTTTTCTGTTTAAATGTTTAGATATACCTGATTAACCTGAAGCGTCGGCTGGACAGAAGAACCAGGATGTTGAAAACAATGTCTTCGCTGGGTCTACACGCCACGCTGACAGACGCAGTGGACGGCACGTAGGTCACAAACACACACAGCCATGCATGCACACGGTGAACTGACCTGATGGCAAAAGTATGATTTTTTTTTTCCACCTGAAATGCACCTGTGATGCACTTTACCCGTGCTCCCTGAACGTCAGCTGAGATAATGCCCGGTCTTCTGTCTCCCGTCTGTAGCTGCGTTTTCTGACATCCATAAGCAAACATCCTGTCTAAACAGAGCTTTGGTGTTTGTAGGAAAAGGCTTGACTTACTTTCCCTCCTCGGCGCATACTTTAATCCACCGTTGAGAATGTCCTAATCCTCCTTCCAGCCTTTGTTTGTCTGACAAAATGGATTACTTGTTGCAACTTGCTGAGTTTGACTTCGTTGTGTTTTGCAGTGAAGCTGTGTTCACTGATGACAGACTCAGCTGCATAATGACAAGTGAAAATACTATATTTTCCTTCTCCATCTCTGGCAGGGCTCTCAATACATCTCAGCTGCAGCGACTAGGAATAGAGATGATGCCGGGCTACAAGGACCCTTACTCAGGTCGAGTCCTGACCAGAGGGGAGATCGGCTGCTTCCTCAGCCATCACTCTATATGGAAACAGGTGAGAACAGGGAAGAGTAACGCACTAATGTGGGGAAGAAGGGTTGTTTAGTTCAATAGAGAGTCTGTCAGTCTGTCCATCTCTAGAGCCGGGTTTCCATCAAAAGTTCCCATGACATTTAGTCCCTGGAACTACTTTTCAAGAAATTAAAGGTTCCTTCAGCCCACTGTTGTCTGCTTTTCTACCGCGGTCTAAAGACCTGCGAAGATTAGGCAAATTAGTCCGCGGATGTATGAAAAGGCAACATGACATGGTACGAGGGCTGCTGGTGGTCACAGCAGTAAACACACTCTGCAGCCTGCAGTTCAGTGTGTCGCCTGTTTCATCTAAAAAACACGTTGGAGAAAAATCAATGTTAAAAAAAAACGTTTCATTATTATTATTTTAAAGGTTTTGTCTTACTGCGACAATATTTACTGCTGCATGTTGGATGTAATGAATGAAATGCAGAGGAGGAAAATGAAACTAAGAGTGTCTGTCTCCACAGTAAATCATCTGAGTGTTTGATGGTTATTGATATTTGATGGTGCTTTAGAAAGTAATTGCTGTGAAACATTGAGAAATCTTTCTCTCATTCGAAGCACCACCGCGTTGTCTCCCTCTTCTAACGTTACCGCTCACCCTCGCAATCTCTCTCTTTTTTCTTTCTGTTTTTTTTTTTTAATGAGTCTGGAAGCCGACAGCAGAATCTAAATTTACTTTTAATGTTATCAAACAAAGAGAAATGTTCTCCCCTCGTCCTAAATGGTCCTAAATCGATATTAGAGTACTTCCTTGTTCATGAAAGAAGCGGTACAGTTGAAGCAGCTTTGAGACGGTCATCCCTGTAAACTCCACCCCGAAAGTTCCTGTACTTTCTGAAAGTACTACCCCCAACCAGGGCCTTTTCGGGGGTAAAAAGGCCCTATGAAATGTCCCCGGGAACTTAATTTAGAGCCTAGTCCCTGCGGTCGAAACACAAAGAGTTCTTCAAAAGGTTCCTAGTCTCGGGGGAAAGTTCCTGCGGTTGAAACAGGACTTAGTTTGCTTTTCTTGTTACAATTTTGCAATGCATATTGTAGATAAGTTAAGATAAGTAAGTACAATCATCACCAGGAATACAGTAAAAGAGAGGGATAATCTGGACAGCTGTTATTCTTTCATTTTAAGTGAGAGTGTTTGTGTTTTCTGACCATCAGGTGTTGGAGCGTGGCCTCCAGAGGGTTCTCCTTTTAGAGGACGACGTGCGGTTTGAGCCCAGGTTTAAACGACGGCTCCAGGCTATAATGGATGACATAGACAAAACCCAGCTGGACTGGGACCTCATGTAAGAACACCCACCCATCCACACACTCACAGTTACAGTAAGGTTTGCCTCCATTTGTGTGAAGCCTCATCAACACACTCTTTCCTGTCTGCGCTCTAGCTACGTGGGACGTAAGCGTATGCAGGTGCAGCAGCCGGAGCAGTCCGTGGACGGCGTGAACAACCTGGTCAAAGCGGACTACTCCTACTGGACGCTCGGCTACGCGCTGTCACAGCAAGGAGCCAGGAAGTTACTGGCCGCCAAACCCTTCACAAGGATGCTGCCCGTCGACGAGTTCCTGCCCGTCATGTTCAACAAACACCCCAAGTCAGTCTATACTTCGGTTTTCTTTGATTTTAAATTACAGTGCATTTAACGTAACTTTGTTTAACATGCACATGCGATTACAAAGGCAGTTTTATTTGAGGCATGTAATGCAGAAAAACCACAAAGCTACAAAAAGAAGTATAATGTTCACAAATACAGACAATTTTAGGCAGAACATACGGACTAATATTTACTGAGGGCTGAGGGAGCACAAATAGATGATCGCAGGTGCACTCTATATCAAGTAATCCACATACAGAATAAACATGAAGATGCAAAATTAAAAGCTATATTTAAAGAACACAGTCAGGCTTGCATGGATCCAGAAAATGCACCAAATAAGACTCGAGGGCAATAAACCCGTGCCTAAAGGACCTACTGTAGAGCAATTATCTATACATAGACACAAACATGCATGCTTGTTGGCGACTTTTCAGACAGTGGTGTAGTTTTCTAGTTTGTTTCCGTGTGGTAGACCACAACCTCCCTCCAGTTCAACTCCAAGTTATGTTCCCTATATGTCTCTACTTCTATCCTTTTTCCTTTCCTCCGTCCCCCTGATTATGTCCCGCTTTCTTTCTTCTTCTTTCCAGCACCACCCCCTTCTTCTTCTTCTGTGCTCCCTCACACACAGGGCATGGATTGTTCTTGGGGTTCAGTGGGTACGGGGCTTTGCACAGGACACACAATGCCTGCTTTTCTCTTTCTTTTCTCCTTGGGGATTCCTGCCGTGCCCTGCTCCCCTCCACCTCCACCTCCTCTCTCCTTCCCATTTTCTTTATCTTTCCATCCTTTACGTCAGCCCTCTGTCTTTCCTGGCTCTCCTCTCCTCTCATTCTTTATTTATTTTTTACTTCTTTTAACATCCCCTCACTCCCCTCAACAGTCTTTTTGTGCACACCTACTCCTTCCCTGTGTCACCCACCTCTCCTCCCCCTTCCTCCTCTCTCTTTGAGGAATGTGGGCCAGCACAGCTCTTCCTGCTGGTTGGAGAAGGGGACAGGATTCCCATTGATAGAGGCCGGGGCGTAGGGGGTGGGGTGGAGATGGACACTGTGTGAGTTTGTGTGTGTGTGTGTTACTATATAAATACATGGAGATGTGTGTCCAGTGTGCAGTGTATAGATTACTATGTAAACACACTGTGTGTGTATTCAACAGTGAGAGAAGGTGAGTTTGTTCAAATGGGAAATATGGACATAAATGTGGAAAGGTGGCTGGGAAAATATGTAAAATGTGTTGTATATTACATAAATGAACAGCAGTGGATTATGTGCTCTGTTTGAATTGTGCATATTATGTCACACATGTTGTTTTAGGCGGAGGAAGGCTGTATGGCGAGACAGTTTTTGCTCTGAAACGCACATAAACAGAAGCTTGAGAAATACATGACAGTAAACGGAGTGAAGAAGTCCTCGTTGCGTGGAAAAAGTGTGTGGGTGTGTGTTTGTTTGTAGTGTAATAAAGGTGTCAGGTTTCACTGTCCTCATGGAGCACTGAAAGGCTTTAAACAGGCAATTGGACGGTGGGGAGTTGACCTCTGTGGTGACCTCTGTCTGCACGAGCCGCCAGGCTGACGTGTCCACCCAAACAGCCCTCCTCCATCTCTCTGGTCCTCCTGCAGGCTGATGATATCAGGCTGATAGTAGAATATTCAGAGTGTTTATAGTGTGACACGATATGATGACATGAAGAGGATTTCGATATGCTGGGATTACATGTTTTCTCTATCATATCTGGTATTTGTAGTACACTGTGATGTAAAGTAACTGGGTACACTTACCCAACTACTAGAATTGTTGTGTTTTAGTTACCTTAGAATGAGTCGTTTATATCTACATAGGGAGCGGGTCCTCTCCAAGGAGTCCGTCATGTTGCACCGCCATGTTTCTACAGTAGCCCAGAACGGACAAACCAAACACTGTTAACTTTTCCTGCTTGGGCCGGAGTCGATAACGTTACTCGCTCCCGTCGCCGCCTCTCTCTCTCTCTCTTGCTTCACCACTCACTTCCCACGTACATCCACACTCTACGCACTGGCTCTGCTCCAGATGACCTACCTACTCTTACAACAAATGGCTCTAGAGAGGGACTTTCACGTTTTCACGTCAACCATCATAGCTCTCCAACACGCTTGGCACACGGGAAAGGCTTCAGTTGGTTGCAATCTCCTCACCTCACCGCTAGATACCGCCAGATCCTACACACTGGACCTTTACTGGTGGTACTTAATACTCCTATTGTATTTAGGGCTGCAACTTCTGTTTTCATTATCAATTAATCTGCCAGTGATTCTCTTGTTTGGTCTATAAAAAAACAGAAAAGAGTGGAAAATGATCATTAAGAACCCAAGGGGATGTCTACAAATTCACACAGTCCAAAACCCAAAGATCTTCAGTTTAATATCATGACTATAATAATAATAATAATAATATAATCATAATTTTTTGCTTGAAAAATGACTGAAACAAGTAGCAGAATAGTTGCTCATTAACTTTCCATCAGTCGATTAAATAACTGGTTTCAGCTCTAATTCTACCACATTTCGGAAGGAAATAATGTGTTTTTTTATTTTAATACATTTATCTGACAGCTATAGACAATAGTTACCTTTCAACACACAAAATATGAAGCATTATTATAAATTAGTTTCACCTTTAAGTGGATCTAAAGACTGAATTCTTCCACTACTGTTAGAGTATATATAAATCATGTGATTTTATACATAAACATCCTGTTATGACTAAATTGTGCTGCAGTATCTTGTTCCTCTATTTGATATCCTGTAAATTTGCTGTTCTTGTTGAAATTAAAATTAAATACATCCGTCCATACACATCGAGCATGGACAACAGAAGCTCCAGTTAACAGGATTTGATGAGTCAGTGTTGCAAAATGCAAAATAGTCATAATAGTCCTTCCTTCCTCTTCACTTTGTTATTAAGCAGTCACAGTCAGGGTGAGTTAGTAATCATAACCATGTCGGTGACAGAGTACTGACATCACATTTCTAGATGTCAACATTTTTTTTCTTTCATTGCACTGAATGTAGTAACAACTGGTTGATTAATTGATCGGTTGATTAATTGAAAGTCGGTTGACAGAAAAGTAACTGACAAGTATTTTGATAATAGATTGGAGCATATCGTTAGTTCAGGCACTCAATCAATCTTCAGAAATCTTTGCAGCCAGGTGACATCAGTCATTCACATTATATCCTGACAGAGAACTGAAGTTGCACTTTCATTAGCTGACTGACATCAGCTGATTCCTTCAGGCATCACTGGCTGAACTGTATCATCAAACCCTGACCCTTCACCTGCCCAACCTTCTCCTTACATACATTTAGTTTTATTGGGTTTTATATTTATATTTTGGACAGCACAAGACATCACCTCGGGCTTTAGGAAATTGTTATAGCCATTTTCTAACATTTTATTGCTGAAATTATAAATAAAAAAATAATCAAGAGGTTAATTGATAATGAAAATAATCAATATTCGCTGTCAAAAAATTGTCAAAAAATTGCTTCCTGTGTCCATAACATCTTTTACTTCTTTGTCTCCCTGTCCCACATGTGTCCCTCCTCCTCCGTAGCACTAAGTTCATGTCTCACTATGAGCCGCGGGACCTGAAGGCCTTCTCCGTGGAGCCGCTGCTCATCTACCCCACCCACTACACCGGAGAGCCGGGCTACATCAGCGACACGGAGACCTCCACCATCTGGGACGACGAGGCCGTGGCCACAGACTGGGACCGGCAGCACGCCCTCAAGATGGCCCAGCAGGGCAGCATCCACGCCGTGGCGCAGAACAGCGTCTCGGGAGACTCGCCGCCCCCTGCGGCTCGAGCCTCGCGGGACGAACTCTGATACCTGAGACTCATAGACAAAGACTCTTGGAAAAGACACTTGAACTACAAGCTATACTGTACATTCATTCACACACACACACTGATGTCCAAGTGGATAAAAGCAGAGTTAAGTTGTCAGTCTACTCTGCTGCTTGATGATGGGACACTGAGGAGAGGAAGAGGAGGAGAATCTGGGACGAGGGCCAGCAGGCCTTTGACAAAAGCTTTATTTATTCCTCATGTGCCTCCTCTGGGCATGTGGAGACAGTTACGGCAACACATGGAAGACAGCTAACATTATCTGCAGGACGTGAAAGAAAAAAAAAAAACATTCTCACAATTCAATTTTAATGTTGTTTAAGAAGATTATTATTTAAAAAGAACAGATGTTTTTTTTAATTGAACAGCTGAAGAATAAAGGAATCTTAAAGCTGTCTGAAAACAACCCATAAGTGTGCGTGTGAAACTGTGTGTGTGTGTGGGCATGTGCACGTGTTTACTGGACTGAACATGTGTGGGAGTTGGGAGGCTGACATACCGTACCCAAGAGTGTCACTGCCTTAGATGATGTCACACACACACACACACACACACACACACAAACACACACACACACACACACACACACAGAGGGGAGTACAGCCCGTCTTTACCAAGCAGCAGGGCAGTAATGGCTGTTATTAGGCTCAGTGTTTCTGTCATTGCAGATATCTCACTTGCACGGCGGGCTGGTCCTGCTAGTTAGCATCATACACGTAGCCCGCAGGATGTATAACATGCAACTGTGCCCTCTTCAGACCCCTGCTCTCAGAATTCATATGTGTTAAATATTTTTTAGATAAACTGAATTATTCACAGGCTGTTCTTCGTTCAGTTGTGGTGCCGGGCTGAACCAATAAAACAACTTCCCCGTTTCTGTGTTTTCACTCTCTGCAAACTCTGTAAACTGACACAGATGTTACCTTATCTTAACACGGATTATTATTGGATAAGTGGCATCGCAGAGAGCAAATGAAAAGATTCAAACTCATGACAGCAAAACAATAACAATAACAAAAAACGCACTGCTCTCTTTATCTCTGTGAGCTTTCATTAAGTATTGTATATTATTGTTTGGTTGGTTGAAGAGCAAGCGTGACCTTGCAACTGTTCACACGACCTTCTGATATCTCCTATAATGGAAGACTTTTCCTTCCTTAAACCTCCTGAGAATGAGCCGCGTGGCATTTCACCAAGTGGTGGTAGAACATGAAAAAAAAATCCAAAGTTTGAACGGTGAGGACGCTCAGCGGGGGTGTGTTGGCTCCCACTGTTCACTAGCTGAGTGTTTTATAGTTCCTGTCTGCTGTGGGATCTGATGGAGAGGGGGGAGCTGGAGCTGGAGTACGGGTGCTGGTGGTGGTTATAGTGATGGAGTGAGGACGTGGATGAGAGAGACAAATGGAGGAAGGGTGAAGAGGATTATTGGGCACAATGGAGATCTATTTAAATATTAATATCCTGCAGTTGGGATGAGATGTGAGACAAAACCTGTTTGATCAGATTAAAACGTAGCACTATTGCTTCATGCAACACTGACCAGACCGCCCCTGATATTACTGTCATACCTAGAAGTTAGTTTCTTTATAAGATTATTCATTTACAGGTTTGTTGTCTCAGACTATCTCACTTTTAGATTCTGCGATGCCAAAAGAGGGATTACGCTGCCATCTGATGGTCATGTACTGGATTATACAGCATTCGCTTCACAAGGCAAATAATGTCATAATACACACATATAATATAATACATGATAGTGCATATAATGATTCACTGCTGTATAATGTAATAAATTATGGAATATTTTTACATTATATTTGCATGAAATGGAAAGAATCAGAAATTATACAAACATAAAGAAATAATAACAATAATAGTAATAATAATAATAAGACAAAGGAGTAATTAACATGTAAATTATGTACATAATGCTACAATATTGTGCATAACGCTACAGTATAAACACAATATATGTAAAGAAATATAAGTAATAAAATTAAAAATTATAACTTAGAATATAAGAAATATGTACAAATATTTGCATTAAGATGTGCAATGTATAACCTATAACCACAGTGCAACTAAGTAAATACAAAATTCTTATAAGTAAATAAAAAATGCTGAGAAGTGAGTTCTATTAAGTGTGTTAAATATGAAGGTACTCTTCTGGCAATAAGTTCAGATCAGATGGTTATTTCATGGTGAAATACTAAAAACACAGACAATAATGGTACATGTTAAGATAGAGCTGGGTTACAACCCACATGCTGGGTGTAGCCTTCAGCACACAGTTTCCTCTTTAGTAAATACAAGATGATTGCAAACACCTGTGCAAGAAGCCAATAAACTCACAGGTGACAAATGCAAAGTATAACCACGAGGTGGCTTTATAGGATGTCTAGAGGGAAGAAAAAATAAGAAAACATGAAAGTACATACAACAAGACAGAAAGCAATAGAGGAAAATATAACAACAATATATCACCATTTACAGCAACGGCACCAGACCACATGCATCAGAGCAACTACAAAAACAGGACTGAAATCAATGTCTTCCTTAAGTCCTGGGTAAACTGGTGGCATTCGGTGTATATAAAAACTTTCTCTCTGCAATAATAATTTCAGTCGATCACCCTCAATGTACTTTTTTTATGGTTTCTAGGCCTTAAACCATAAGTATGTCTGGACAGCTGATTATGTACTTTATAAAAGTGTTTAGGGTAATCCAAATTAGCTTTTCTGATTGCATGGAGATTGCTAAGATTGCTAAGAGACTATCTTTCAGTTGTCTTTTTATCCAGCCAATGTAAAAGAAACAACAGTTACAAGATAAACAAATGTAGTGTTACAGTTAATGAAAGTTTTGATGTCATATGATATACCTTAATAGTCTTAATGTCACTGAATTACATGCCTTTATATTAGCACAATGGTTGCCGCATTTGTGAGTACCCTTGAATGGTTTTATTTATGTCGGCCTAAATCACATTTGCCTCAGAGAGCTTTGCAAAATTCATATTGTATACAACGCCCTCGATCAGAACCTCTATTTGGATCAGGAGAAACTCCGCAAAAAACTATAATGGGGTCAACTATCTAAATACAGCATGCATTTGCAGTGTTGATAAAGCTGAAATAAACACCCTGATGGATCACAGGATTCAGTGTAAAATCAGAGTTTGATTCACAGAGCTCAGTCACTGCAGCAGAACCCTGAGCTTTTGGCGCCAGATGGACACACCTGTGGTGTCATGCCCTCTCATAGCCTGCAGTCTCTCTCTCTCTGTGTGATTGTCTGAGTGGAGACAGGTGTGCAGAGTCGGAGCAGAGCCTCACCAGCTGCATCCCATCCGGCAATCAGACTCAGCTCTGCCACATGATCCACCTTTCCAGATCGTAGCTCCTGTTCAGTCAGTCTCCAGCTACTCTTGTTGTATGTTTGCAGATCTGTTTCTCTTCCCCCTGCAGCTCAGTCTGCTCTGCTTCAGTGCCTGTCTCCTGTCCTTATCCTGCTGGCCTTGTCCCCACTCGGCTCAGCTCCACTCTGGTTTCTCTTTTGGACCAGCTCGGCTCAGCTCCCCTCCCCCCCTCCGGACACTCTGCTCAGCTCATTCCCGGTGTTACACCGAAATCTGTGACCGCAGAGAGACTCCAACACATGAGGTCAATGTGTGACAGAAAACACAAAACTAAATTGTTAAACAGCATAAATGTATTTTAATATCTAAAGATTTATTCACAAAATCCTAAAAGAAAAGTAGATAGGTACAGCGGGGTCACATTTTCTGACAACAGCTGTCAGAAATGGTGACCTTATGTGTTGCTGGCTCTCTGCGGTCACAGATTTCAATGTAACACCGGCCTCCCCCTCAGCTCCACACAACCTGCCACCATCCCAGTTCCCTCACAGGCTCATCAATTCCTGGCTCATACCCATTCCCTTTTTTACCTGCAATAAACAATCTCCAGTCTCCTCTCTGTGTCTGGGTTCAGTAGGTCAGCCGTAACATGTTGGTTCTGACCAGGTCAACTAAAAGTGATATTTCCCCTGTTTAATTTGAATGTTCTTTAGAGGCAAGAACAACATATGTCAAGAATAGAGGAATGTTTATGTAGGATAAAAAAATGTTTCTGCTTCCATGTCACGTTAACCAGTTGGGGGTCACAACTCCCAGGTTGTGTAGAGCACTGGTTCCCAACCTGGGGTTCCCGACCCCCATTAGGGGTCGCCAAAGCTTCATGGGGGGGTTGCGATGACTTTTTGATTTTAAGGGCTGTAAGACAACTTTTAAAAAAAAATAGACACCTGGCCTATATGTCAGCATTTCGTTAATTTCTGTGACGAGAACTAAATGTAATTGTTATTTTTAAAGTTTGGATTATTATTTAAGATATATTCACAGAGCCTTCCCTCTCTGCTAAACAGCCTCGTCCTGAATTAGAAAAGAACGCAGTTAAAACAACCAAAGAGCTAATAGAACAATGGCCAAAACACTGAATTCGTCAAAAAAAAAGAAGCCTATTAAGTATGTATTATTGTCAAAAATTCAAAGAAATATATAATACAGACATAGAATTGTATTAAAAGTTCCCAAAAAATAAGAGGAAAACTCATCTCTGATGCAATATTCAAATAATCTGCTCAAAATTCATCCAAATTGTTTGTTTTATCCAAACTTCCTGCAGTTGTTGTGTTCAGTATTTGGACAGTTTATCAGCTGTTCTGTACTGTTATTGTTATGCATTGAATATAATTTGAAATATCTATAAAATATGTCACTTAGTCAGGGGTCGTCAGTTTACTGATAGAAAGGAGGTCCCTTAAGGTAAAAGATTGGGAACCACTGGTGTAGAGCATCAGCATCTAGCTGGTACGATGCAAATATGGTGAACCAGATTAGACTTTAGTTTATTTTTTGGAACACTTGATTACGAGAAAACTCTTCATAGTTTAGAAATAGGATGTTTTATCAATTCAATTTGCATGTCTTAATCTTAACTGATGATCCTATTAGCGCGGTATGCAGAGATAATACATATAAATGTTATATTCTTAGTCATCAAAGGGAACAGCGGGTGATTTGTTGGTGTTACTGGGAAGAACTGCAATAATTGATGATAAATATGTAAAAGAAGAGATGTCGTTGCGTAAGTGGCTGATATGAGTCAGAGATGTTGTGCTGAGTAGGGAAGAGGCCGGTGACTAACGGTGCTGTGGTAAGGCCGTGTCCTTTTGACAGAGAAGACTCTCACACATACGCACATTTACGCACATAATCCACACACGCACACATGCTAAAAGACTGAGGAAGCAAAAAAAAGAGAAGGAAATGGAAAGAGAAAACACTCTCAGTGCCTCCTCCTCCTCCTCCTCCTCCTCCTCCTCCTCCTCTCTGTATCAGTGATCCAGAGAAAGTGTCACTTCTCTTCCTCACACTGATAATGAGTAACTGTTCAGTGTTAACAAGAGATCCTCAGACCTCTGACCACCGTCAGAGCAGAAGAGGCCTCGGCTGCAGCAACACTCACAGACGATGGAAAGACAGGAGATTAATCTTAATACAAACAATCTATTAATATGATGTGGTTTGTGTTTATTTCATGCTAATCCTCTAAAATAATCCCTGTCAAGGATTTAAGTAAGATGAAAAAAAACAAAGAAATTGATTTTAGAGTTCATTGTGTGTGTTGTGTTCCTATGGTAACCAGCAGAGAGCAGTGTGGCGTTGTGAAAATGTGAACAGCTCAACTTCAGCATTTGTGGTGCTTCATCATCTACAAGAGAAAAAAAAAAGATTAATTAATGAGAAAATGTTCTTATTTGTATAATCAGAGACATGAATAGAGCTATAGGCTAGGGACTCAAGGCCGGTTCAAGGTCCTGCATAGACCAAGTATGGAGTGTGGACAGTGCCTTTGAGCAAGGCACCAAGCCCCCAACTGCCCGGGGTGCCTGTCCATGGGCAGCCCCTTTGCTCTGATATCTCTTCATTAATGCATGTGTATAGGTCCTGTTTGTGTATCTGTGTGTGTCTTTCGGGCCTGTGTGTGTGTGTGTGTGTGTGCTTCTTCTTCTTCTTCTTTTTTTTACTCCACTACATTTATCTGACAGCTATAGTAACTAGTTTCTTTTTCAGATTATACAAAAAATATGATCAGCTTCTGTAAAATACAGTAGATTTTTATAAATTAAATGAGCCAACAGTATATAAAGCAGTTAGAATTAGCTCCACCTCAACCAGCAACAACATCTAAATGCTGCTTACACATTAATACAGTAGTAAAAATAATCAAATAATGGGGCTGATAATACTTTTGTTCTTTTACTTTTCATTGTGGTATTGCTGCTTTTACTTTGAAAGGATCTGAATTCTTCTTCCACTATTTTAATTTCATGTACCAGCATAAGATTGTACTCAGCTATACAGTATTTACTGTTGTGTTCAACAGAGATGTCTCCTCTTGTGTGCCACTGTTTGGGATTGTGTGAGGGACAAAATGAGAGCAAGAGAGACGTTTTGTTTGTGTTGACCCAGACTGAGGGGATCCTGAGTGTGTGTATAAAAGTGTGTGTGTGTTGTCAGAGTTTAGAGAGCTTTGACTTCCCAGCTGTGTAAACTGGTTCTGGCCACACTGTGACTGTGTCAGCACACTTAGACGGAGACAGAAAAGCAAGAAAAGGGATTTTCTCGAGCTTGAATTTAACTTAACAATGAAAACAAGTTAAACTGAAAGGTGAAAACTGTTTCTTTGTCCAATCCTTATATTTATCGCTGCTAAAACTGCTTTGGCAACATGACTGGTGAAGACCACCAAACTGGGCTAAAGTGCAGTGAAGTGATCGGGGCTCTTTCTCAACAACAGAGAGAGGAAACGGAGGAAGGGGGGGGGGGGGGGGAGAGGAAGGCCAGTTCACTGGAAGTCCAGCAAGAAGACGAGGCGGCGTGTTTACTCACTCTTCCTGTCCGTCATGCTCCCCATTCATTCCCAGCAGCCAGCCAGGCACAGAGTCACCTAGAGTCACGGTCAAATGACCTCTTTCCCCTCTTCAGTCACTTCAGCTGCTTGATTTATCAGCTCTGATTACAGAGGTATTTTAATGTTGGATGTTTTTTTTTTTTATCCATGGCATCCAACCATGAGTCAGAGCTATATTTAAACATACTTTAGGTGGAGTCTCATTGCATTTTTGTGTGGTAACGCTCCAAAGGAATTTTGTCACGTTGAGTCAGAGTGAAGGTCTGAATCATGGCCGCGACACACAGCTCATGTCTCAGGAGAAGCTACGTTGATGCCACAGCAGTGTTTTCTCTTTCAATCACCGAGCTGTCGGGGATTGAAAGAGGACTCCACTGGTGTGTTTGCCGGTGGTGGAAGACGTGTTGGAGTAGTGCTGAAAGAGTCTTTACTTAAGTAAGAGAACTGATAACCCAATGAAACTAGAAAAGTGAACTCATTAGATTGCAGATCTCCTCCAGGTGTGTCTCCCTCTCCCCTCCCAAACAAAGAAGAGTTGACTCTCACTCAGTTGTCCCTCCAGGCTCCCTTATAGTCAAGATGGCAGCAAAGATAACAAAAATGGGGATTTATTAATCTTGTTTCGTGCCTAAATTTAGTGAATCATAACATATCAGGTATGGAATTAATCTGCAGATTCTCCGGTTCAAAGTGAGACCAAACATTTCTATGGATGTCAGTGTTTGAGCCACGACAAAGGCCAAAATGTGGCCTGCAACAGACCAGGTAAGACTTGTTTTTAGCCTATCTGATTGATGGAAACGCAATTTGCTACTGAAGCAGTTGTTGATCACTTGCCAGCAGGTTAATAGCAGTGAGGAGTCTCTCTCTCACTATCAAACAAATATTATACAAAAAATATTACGTCGTTGGACCCAGTAGTATGACAGATTAGCTGCGGACAGACAGACACACACACGACCGAACGCATGATCCCCTCCAGGCTTACACCTGGCTGAGACAAAGATACTCCATTGCAAGTAAAAGTCTTGCATTTAAAATTCTTGATCATAAGCTATTATCAGAAAAAAAAAATACTTAAAGTATTAAAAAAAATAATTCTGCAGAAGATGGACCCTGTGATCAGATTAATACTGATGTAACAGTGTGTAAACAGCGTTTTACTGTTGTAGCTAGTTTTAGATGAATCAGAGGAGCCGTGAGATGATTAATGGAGGAGGAAAAAAAGAAAAGTCAAAGTTCTGCTACAACGTTTTATCCATTTTTCTCTTTTTTTTCCTAATCTTTGATTCTTTTGTGAAATATTGTATTTGATCTATTCAGGCCTGGAACAGTTATTTAAATAAAACCACCTGAGGAGTTTAGAGGGGAATTGTCTCTTTGGTGGAACGACTAATAACAGACATGTAAAACATGACAAGGAGCCCGAACTAGACACTTTTTTTTTAAGGACCAGACACACCAAGCCAACATCAGAGAACTAGCGGTGATGAAGGCTGACTGTTGAGTCGCCTCACGTCACCTTTGTCTTGGCCAAAAAGTTGCACTCGAACACACCGCAAAGACTACAGCCGACGGCCAGTTACCACGTACGTTCTGCTCCTGCGTGAGAGGAAATAACTCTCCACACCAGCAGGTGGCGGTAGTCTGTATTCATCATTCAGAAAGGGAAACCAGAAGACCGAGGACGGCGGATATACAAGCAGTGTGTTGAAGATGAAAAATAAGAAGAGCCTTCTGTGTTTTTCCTCTTGACTTTACTCGTTGGCTTGCTTTCCTCACTTCTCTTCTCGTGCACTGATTCGTTTAAGCTGAACAGCCAATCAGAGCGATTTCTCTCTCCGACGTCAAAGAGTATAGAAGCAAAGAGACAAAACTCTTTGCTTCTAATATTTTATTTTTCAACACAGGCCATTTCAGTAGAAATTGGCAATAGAATAGAAATAATTTAGTTTTACTTTTAGGCGGGCGTTTTACTGGCATCCGGTAGTCGCTTTCAGTCCAAAATGGCGGAAGCGTCATTGGGCGCTAATGTTGCAATGGAAAAAAAAAAAGTTGAAAAAAAAGTTGAGAATTACTGGTTTAATCTTAAAAAAAGTGTTGTATTTTATAACCCTATCATATATTTTTGTGTAAAAAGTAACTAGTGACTACACAAGTACAATATTCAAAATTCTGCTTAAGTACAGTTGTGTGTGTGTGTGTGTGTGTGTGTGTGTGTGTGTGTGTGTGTGTGTGTGTATGTGTGTGCGTGTGTGTGTCCCTCTGCTATGGAGCAACTTCGCCGGATGTTTCTCTGACATCGATGTTTTTCCAGTGGCTGTTTATTTACCTGAGAAAACAGGATGCAACGTCTGACCTCACACTGCAGCGTCTAACTGTACGAAGCAACTTTCTTCAAACTTTGTTCAATATTAACTGCTGAATTTACATCTACGGCGTGTGTTTATGTGTGTGTGTGTGTGTGTGTGTGTGTGTGTCGTAGCACTGCTTGGTCCCAGATAATCCTCTCCTCAGCAACTGCAGTGTTTTACACATGACTGGCTCTTATTCCTACCCTGAACTCGATCACACACACACACACACACACACACACACACACACACACACACACACACACACACACACACACACACACACACACACACACACACACACACACACACACACACATGCATGCTCTCTCCATAATTGTTACACATTCATCATGGTTTGACCTTTGCCCTGCTGTCACAAATGTCACCAAGCCGTACTTTGCATAACAGAGAGCTGAATCAGTAACTTTATGAAGCCATCCGCACGTTTAAACACCTGAACTTGTAAAGTTTAATGCAAAAAAAACAGTCTGTGTGTCACGTTTTACAAACACGACTGCCTGAACTACGTCTAGTGACAAATTTAAAGCAGCAGTAGGCAGAATATTCTTGGCATCATTGGGCAAAAAATCCTTCAATCAAGTGTTCTGAGAGAAAACTAGACTTCTGCAACTCCTCATGGCTCTGTTTTCAGGCTTTAGAAAATCTAGCCCGTGACGGGAGACTTTGGCCAATCACAGGTCATTTCAGAGAGAGAGAGCGTTCCTATTGGCTGTTCAATCACTCGCGAACTCCGATCAAACGGACAAACTAGGCAGCGCTGATCAAATATGAATCAATATTCTGTTACTGTAATGCCTCTTGTAGTACTGTAAAAATATTGTAGTGTACTGTTTAGCTGTAAAATGAGAAAGTTTTTATCCGGCTGGTGGGCGGTGCTTGGTATTTCCTCAACTGATCTCAACATGGCGACCGGGTCACAAACTTTCTCATTTTACATCTAAACAGTACACTACAAGATTTTTCTGAGAACATTTGAGGAGAGAAATAGGCATTAAAAATAAATCACATTTGCTCCAATTCTACACACTGCAGCTTTAAAAAGAAGGAAGTGATTTGAAATGGTCTAAAGGGACAAATTATGGCAAAATCCAGCAACGAGAATGACTCCAAACAATGAAAATAAGGTTTGAAATGTGTTTGAAGAGCTCAGTTTGGGATCCAGCAGGACATTGAGGCCAAAAGTCCATCCATCATGGAAAATATCTGCTATTGTTAGTATTTCTTAGAACCCCTTCCATAACATCCTCCTCTCTATCTCAGCTTTCCTGTCTTTCTTTCCTTTTCTTCACATTCTTCCACAGTCAAACTCTCTTAAGTCAGTGGGTAGTTTTTTAAGCGGGGGGGAGGCTGGGCCACCGGGTTATAACTCCTCCTCTTCTGGCTGGGATGAATGTAGGGGGAGAGAGGGAGAAGGAGGGAGAAGGAGAGAGAGAGACAATAGACTTTAATCACTCATGTGGTTGAGAGCTGTTGGCCAGACGTGCTCAGAGAGAGAGGAAGGAACAAAAAAAACAGAAGAGGGGAAGATAGAAACTTTAAAGGAGATAAACAGGAAGGGAGAAGACTGCACAACTTGAGAGGAGAGTTATCAGTGGTGACACCTCTGAGCTGAAGACAACAACCAGGCTGAGAAGAGAGGAGGAGGTGACCTAAAGGAGCCCAGATTATCCAGATTCCTACTGATCCCACTGAAGAAGCCTCCATCCACCCTGCCGTCCAGACTTCAGTATGCCCTGCCATCCCTGTCACCCGGTCCGCTGATCAGCATGATCTCCCACTGCACTCTGACCAACCTGCTGCCCTGGCCTGCCGGTCCCAACAACCACTGCCCAGACCTGGACTGCACCTTACTGCTGGAGGGGGAAGGAGGCGTCGCCCTGCAGAGGTACCAGCCTCGCTCCCCGGAGAGCAGCCACCGCCACTGGGTCAGTACACACGGCAGAATAAACTGTGTCCCGCTGCTTGTTGAGATCTGTTTTGTATTTCTGGGAAGCGCACAGGTAGTTCTTGTTAAGCAGTCTGGCAGATGTTCAGGCCTTTCGTTCGCATGACCTTCCTGTGCCTTCTGTTGTTTTGGAGCGTGTGAGGTGTCAAAGGTTTGGCCAGTTTTGATAGACTCAAGGTCGGGGAATGGGAAGTGAAGTGGAAGCAAACAATTCAGTGAGAAAAGAAGCTTGGAATGATAAACAGTGAGGAGCAGATTGTCAGTGGTTTGTGACTCCTCCAAGGTCTGTTTGTTGGATGTCTTGTGTGATTGTGTGAAACAGGGGAGAGTGTTAGGAAAGGAAAACTCTGGAGAGTGTTTGTGCACATGTTTTTGTGTGTGTGCGTGAGAGAAACAAGAGGTGTTTGACTACAAATCACAGAAAATCTGCATCTGTTCTGCACTCAGCACTTCTGGCGGTGACATGGAGAGCTGGCTGGTAGGGACACATCCTCGGTGCCGGCCCCGACAAGTTTGGTCTGCTGGGAGGTTCTTAAACAGGGTTATTGTTGTGCATACAGGATTGACATTAACCTGCTTATAATATAGCTACCATTATGACCTTGATTATGAGACAAAAAAATAATTAAATCTGACCAAAATGCACCAGTAACAGTAACACACTGAAAAAAGGATGTGAGCTGATATATCTTTTAAATGACATTGTCTTTGTTGAATAGGCCAAACATTAAACTGTGACCTATTGGTCGGCCTATTTCTAACATAATTTAACCATCTAAAAGTGAAAAATAGAACCATAGGTTATATTTCGGTCTCACTGATCACCACAATCTTAAAATTGGAATTATTCTCCTCCTCAGTTCTTGGTTTACTCCTTTTAACCCTCTGAAAATGATGTGACTGGCATTAACGTTGCTGTCTTTTGAAGACTGTTGCATTAGTTTTTAAGATAGACAGTGGTATCATATGAATCTTGAGATTGCAATGAATCTGTTGAGCTGAAGGGTTGTCAAAGTTATCGCACTAATAACGCGTTATCGACACTAATTTCTTTAACGACTTAACACAACTTGTGATTTTTAGGTTGTAACGGGCTCAGTTATAAAGCTAGAGTGAAGATACTGGTATCATATGAAACTAGAAAACCTAAAGAATCTATTGGTACCAACCATTTCATACTAGCTTGTCGCGAAAGAGGTTAAATAAGGACCAAACTTGCACTAAATTTTGGCGAGGAAAAACTGGTATGGCCATTTTCAAAGGGGTCCCTTGACCTCTGACCTCAAGATATGTGAATGAAAATGGGTTCTATGGGTACCAAACGAATCTCCCCTTTTTAGAGAAAGCTTATTTTCCCACTGTCATGTTGATATGAGTGTTAAATACCTGAAAAATCTCCCTTGAAGGTACAATTTGAACTGATAAAAAATGTGCAATTAATTTGCGATTAATCGCGATAAAATAGTTTAATCGATTGACAGCCCTAGTTGATACCAAACATATCATGCTAGCTTACTAGGGGCTAAATATCACTCCAAAGCCAAACATCCACAACTTATTTGCTCAACTCAGAGATCAATCAGTGATTGGTTTGTCATTTCTCAATGTATTGTGTTTCAGTTCCTCTGTTTGACCTCGACCCACTGCAATTTTATGCAATAAGTCGACATCTCATAGTGCAATCATGCAAACTAGACCGTAACCTTTGGAGGCACAGACAGCTGTGGAAGGACAGCTGACCTCTTGTGCAAAGCGGTAATTCACTGTAACTACCGTTTATTGGTCACACTATGAGTGTGTGTGTATGTGTGTGTGTGCACAGTTTTGCTGACTGGTCACAGAGTTCACAGAAGAGGCATTACTCACTTTACTTCAGAACCATAATGACTTTAATATGTGTCAGCCAACTGCCGAGCACGACAAAAATGTGGCTCGCATTACACTTCGTGTCAGCGTCCATGCGTTTGTGTTTATTTACCTCTCTTTAATTCGCCCGCGAGGTCTCAGATTCCTCACAACAGTGTGATTACCAGAAAACGACCTGCAGCGACAGCTTATTCCAGCTTAGTTGTGGCTAATTGTTTGCATGTGTGCACGTGTGGTATTGAGGCTAAAGAGAAAATATGTTTGGTGTTTACGTACTGTTGAGATTTAGTGAGTGAGGTCAGAAAACCATGAAAACCAAGATACCGAACACCACCTGCTCCAGTACTGATATTTTTTGACAGACAATAGAAAACCCCATTATTATCACCATGAAAATAACCTTCTGCTAGATGCCCATCACACTTAGCTGCATGTATGTATGTTTTGAGTGTACAGTAAGCGTTGGGAGATTCTCCTCCTCGATGCCTATCTGACATCCTGGCTGACGTGTCTTCCCATCTCACAGCAATGTTTCCGCCAATTGTTTTCCAAGCGGTAAGAAGACTGGAGGTTAGCTTACAGACGCTGACGCTCTCTGGATGCTGTATAACCAAAGTGAGGCTCAGCTTACATGCATCACTCTATGTGTCAGAAACTCATCCCTGTGACTGTTTTTGCAGTATTGAGTTGTGTTTGCCCTCACAGCTTTGACTAGAGGGCAATAAGGGTGATTATATAGAGGGGTAAATACTACCAATCGCAAATTAACATTTTTTATCCTTTCAAAATGTACCTTAAAGGGAGATTTGTCAAGTATTTAATACTCTTATCAACATGGGAGTGGACAAATATGCTGCTTTATGCAAATGTATGTATATATTTATTATTAGAAATCAATTAACAACACAAAAAAATGACAAATATTGTCCAGAAACCCTCACAGGTACTGCATTTAGCATAAAAAATATGCTCAAATCATAACATGGCAAACTGCAGTCCAACAAGCAACAACAGCTGTCAGTGTGTCAGTGTGCTGACTTGACTATGACTTGCCCCAAAACTGCATGTGATTATCATAAAGTGGGCATGTCTGTAAAGGGGAGACTCGTGGGTACCCAGAGAACCCATTTTCATTCACATATCTTGAGGTTAGAGGTCAAGGGACCCCTTTGAAAATGGCCATGCCAGTTATGCGTTATTATCGCGGTAACTTTGACAGCCTTAGTAAATACCTTCAATAAAGTTATGTAAGAGTAAACAAAACCATCGAACTTCAAGTTCAACAGGTAGATCCTTTCTTGTAATAAAGAGCAATAAATGCACGAACTGTCCACGTGTTATATTGTCAGTCCAACAGCTGGCTCCCGCCGGCTTGGAGGAGACTTTGCCTTCACTGCTGTCAGTCAGGTGTTCCTCACTCTCCTGTCAGTTAACCTACATGAGGTTATGAAACCATGCCGGTCATAAAGGCAGCGATTGGACTCATTAGCTCCCTGTAATCGCCCTGCTGTGCGGCTGTCAGGTCCACAGTTCAGGTCAGAGAGGAGTGCTGAGGCGTCACTCTCTATCAGCAGTCCACTGAGGACAATGAGACGCACACATGAACACACAGGATGGTTCACACGGGAGGTGGGATTGACAGGAAGATGGAGCGACTGGAATTGATGATAATAGAGAGGCGAAGTCCCGCCCCTTCCGGTGGACCCCATGGGACCTTAATTTGGAAAAAATATGTACTGTTGTCAGCGAGACAAATCATTTTTTGATTCCGTTTCAATTGCGCCATGAATCACACATATGATGTTTGTCAATTTCAAACATAATTTTGCAATTCAAGAATGTCTCAGTTTGTCGTAGTATCATTTAGTTTCGTGTGAAACCACTCAGTGGACTGAATCTCTCGTCTCTATTTATTTATTTTTGCATTTATTTCTTATTTATTTATTTATTCATTTATTTTTGATTTTGGCAGATTCCGTCCTCTATGTAATTCATGGTTCAAAAAAATATTTGTCTCTCTCCGTTGACTACCGTTCATATTTTTTCCTTACATAATAAAAAATGCATTTTTTACATTTAGTTATTCAGATGTTGCAAGACGGTGTCACAAGTTTGAATAACAAAGAACTTGACCGGGTTTGAACCCAGTTGCACAGAAGTGAGAGTGTTGACGAACACACACGTCCCAGTGGGTTATCACAGTACATTTTACTGCTGTAACTGCATTTCAGAAGTCTGCTCTCTATCAGTGATAATGTAACCCGCAGGCCGATCAATCCGAACTCCAGTCGAGGGAATATTAGCCGCTACCTCGCACCCGTTTGGCCCACAATAACCAGCAGGGTAGTTCAATAACCTCAACGGGTCACTTGCTGGAAATGCAGAAGTGATTTCTATAAAGGGAAAACAGGGACACAGGAAGAAGAAGGGGGGACGGAGAATTTCGATGATGGCTTTTCTATTGAAAAAAGTGAGAAAGCTGAGTTAGCACTCCTCCTTCCTCTTTCTTGAGTTTTTGAACAGAGAAGTGCACGTTTCATGCTGATGCTTCGTGACGTCTCAGTGTTTCCTAAAGTTTTGATCCGTGCTTGTCATGTGTTTCAATGATTGCTCGGTGATTCACTCATCCGGCTAAGACTAGTTCTGTAGCTTTTGACCTGCTTCATTTGCCTGTAAATTAATATGAAACAGTATGTTCTGTAACGTTTATGAAATATCTGCATTTTACACATTCATATGTGGCACAGCTGGGAGAGCATTCAGGGGATTCAAGACTGGATCTATTGATTAACCCAGTTTCACTGACAATACAACACACAAGTGGAGGGACGATAACGTACTTCAGTCCTTTCTGTCTCAAATGGCACAATTCACAAACTACCACACTTCTCTTTTCTCCAAAATCCAGGTCTCCGTCAAACCTTTCATCCAGTCCACCACTTAAAGATGGTGTTTACACACTTGGCTGACCCCCAGCGTGTCAAGTTGTCTAGCTGCCTGCAGCTCAGTAGAGGTTCATATTGTGATCTTGGGCCTAATTAGGTCACATAATGGGACTGGTGTGAAAAGTCAATACCGCAGGCATTGTCCCTGTCACCCGAGCATCCATCCCATCGCAACGACACCACAGGAGCAGCTCGCTTTAACTGGGGCAGAAACTCATCGCACCATATGGAGATGGGTGTGTGTTTTGTGGCAGTGTGTGTGTGTTTGTGTTTAGGGCTGGGTCGGCAGGAGGCAGAAGGCAATATGTGCAGCAGCACCGTCTTTGATTTGGTCTGTTTTTTTTATGGTTTTGCAGCTCTGTGACACACTTCTCTCTCTCTGCTCCTTTTCCCGCTCAGGCAGGGCTCGCAGTATTAGCCAGGACGCATGACTGGGATCAAGCTGGCATTGTGATGTGTGTATTAGCATATGTGTGTGTGAGAAAGAGCGTGTGTGTGGGGCATTAGTGTGTAAAGCCGCTGGTGTCCGGACGACAGTTATTAATATGAGCGCTCTATACACATTCTGTGTATCAGCAGGTTACTAACTATAATAAGGTCAAACTATGATAAACAAAGAAATACGCTAACTTTAGAACAGGAAATACATCCTGTATTTGTTTAAAGGAACAGTGTGTAACATTTAGTGGGATCTATTATCAGAAATGGAATATAATATTCATGTTTTCAGTAGTGTATAATCACCTGAAAGTAAGAATCGTTGTGTTTTCGTTAGATTAGAATGAGTTCTTCATATCTACATAGAGAGCGGGTCCTCTTCACGGAGTCCACCATGTTTCTACAGTAGCCCAGAACAGACAAACCAAACACTGGCTCTAGAGAGGGTATTTCGCATTTTTACGTTACCTGAAGCTTGTGAAACTGCGATAACGTGAGGGTGCAAAACCGTGGTACCGCCAGCCGCCGTCTGACTTCCGTTGCTCCTAAAGTGGTGTTATTATGGTGAGGATGGCCTCTGAGAGACAGTTTTGCACTCGGTGGCTCACGTTACCGCAGTCTTGGGATTCAGTTGGTTGCAATCTGCAACCACACCACTAGATGCCGCAAAATCCTACACCCTGTACCTTTAAATTAAACAGTAGAAGTAAAGTGCAAAGTAAAAGTGCAGAGTAAATATCTTATATTTTGGTCGGTGTTATGCAACGGCCATAAAAAAGAGGCAGTAGCACAATAACAAGCAGCACGCCAATGCTTGTTATGTGCTACTGCCTCTTTTTTGTGTGTGTTGTGTGCATCACTTACACAGTTTCATTTCCTAGAATGCACATGCTTCATACTTCTATTTAACAGCTCTGCAGACTGCAGCGTAAAATCCCCCAGAATTCAAACAAGCAGTAAATGGAGGGAAGTTACTTCTTTCTCACAGTACAGTCAAAACTGAAACAGCGTGGTGGTTAAAGTAAATGTGATTTGGCACATTCTGATGTGATAAATCTGCAGTCTTCTGTGTAGTTTTTCTGGTGTAATTTGGCGTTTTGGCGAGGCTGCAGTCGTCACCGGTGTGTGACCGGCTTCACTGATGCTGTTTTTGTTGCATATGTGACGACTTTAGGGTCGCATGTATCTGTTGGGCAACAGATGGTCCGTCTCTCATTAGCAGGGAGGGGTCAGACAGACAACCGAGCCAGTCCAGACCGATTCATTCAAGGCTTAGCGGGGCTTAGATCTAGGAGGGGGGGGGTCACAGGGTTGGGGCCCCATGGAGGGGGGTTGTGTGTGTGCGTGTGTGCTGGGAATTTATCGTAACTCTTCTAAATGCAGAGACACCTGAAAGCAACTTAACTACAAGCATAACATCTGAGTCATCGTAGCTCCAGAGAGGATTATCCTCCTCCTTAGTGCAACGCTCCAACTGACACCCTCCCCTCACCAAAAAGAAGTTTATTCAAGTGTGCTATTAGTATACTTCTTTTAAACTTAAAATAAGAGTATGCTTTCAGTTTACTATTTATGTACTTACTTACGTTTTGATAGAGTAGTGTGAGAGTCTATTTGAGTGTGTGAGAGTTTGTAAATGTATGTTTTGATATGAATTTACTTAGATTCATCAAGAATTTTCTACGTTTTTGCATCCTCCGTTCACCGTGGAGGCATGCGAGAATAACTAATTTTATTTATTCATTTTTTTAATCTCATCACAAAATATCAAGTCAAATGGCAAAAGGAGCAATTCTCTCTATGTAACGCATACATCATTGGCTAAGTACTATAAGTTAAAGAAAACTTACAAGTATACTTGCATTAAAAACTATTAAACTAGTAGTTTAACCGAGAGTATACTTCAAAGTGTACTTTCATAAGTGTGCTACAAGTATATAACTAGTAAACTAACAGTAAAGCTATAAGTTCACTTGTAGTATAGTTCACTTCATAGTATAGTTGCAGTACAAAATACAACTTAGATGTAAACTGGTTGTGTTCTCACTATTCTTACACTTAAAATACACTTAAAAGTATACTTTTATAAACTAAAATGGGCCAATTTAGTTCCAAGAAGTATTGAAGCAGTGCACTTACAAGTAAACTACAAGTTGATATTAGTATACTACTTTTTCGTGAGGGTATGGAGGCTGTTATAAGAGAAAGCAAGTCTGTTTCACTTTAAAAACTGTTTCACTATGAAACCTAAACATGTCTGTGCATGAATATGATTCGGTAGTATTGGTGTAAATGAAACTTTGAGCAACTTTTCCTTGAAGTGTGTCTCGGTTTGCAGGGTCAGCTGTGTTTTAATGTGTGGAGGAGGGAGAGGAGGAGGAGGAGGAGGAGGAGGAGGAGGAGGAGGAGGAGGAGGAGGGGTCTCGTTCTGAAGCTCTGGACTTTACTGGAAACTAATGATGTCACCCATCCAGAGAGAAAGAGGGAGAGCTCAACAACAGCCAGGACAATAGATCTGAGGGGAGTAGAGGCATGACATAAGAGAGAAGGAGCGAGGCAGACGGAGCTTTAATGTGGCTGAACAAAGGGTTCAGCTGACCGAAGAAGAGAAAGAAAACAGAGAGACGGAGAAAAGGAAAATGCAGCTGTGTGTGAAGACCTGGCATGTCCTTATCCAACTGTGTTTTCATTGTTGCTACTCCACAGACACTCACTATCAAATAACCCTGAGTGCCTTGCCGCTGCTTCACTGCTCTCAAATGACCTATTTAAGCTGCTCTGATTGTCTCATTCTTGGGTTTTATTGAGTTATTGCAGATCATCCTTACCCCCCCGCGCCATAAATCCAACCTCTTGGGTTTTGTTGCTCTGGCCTGGTCTGACTAAAAAACCTCTGCTGACTCTGGATAAACACGGCGGTTTATGAACTCTGCCCTCTACTGGGCAGTATGCTCTGGAAACCCACCAACCGCACACAAACATACAGTGAAACGCGCTGCGTGTGCATATCGAGAAGAATGTACAAACAGGAACAGAGTATACTGACACATTTGGTCCAGATATGGTAGCGGGAAAGATCCTCTCCTTTTTTAATTTTACGCAATGATTTTCCACTGGAATACTCCTTGATGAGTTTCCTCTCCTCTGTTTACTTGAAAAAGAAAGCAGGGCGTCTCTTTCCGGTCTGAAATATGAAATCACTGTTTCTCCGTGGGCCAGTGCACGATGGTCCTGTTGCATCACGCCTGTCTTTCAGCCAGTATGGATCCTCTCAGTTTCTGGCTGTACTGTGAACTCTCCCCTCCTGTCTCTGTCTCACCATCCCACACTCACAGTCGAGATAATGTCCTTTCAAGTTAATCTCCACTCTGTCCTACATTTTCTTTGATACATGACCTTCTTATCTTGGATGTAAACACTGAGACATTACACATGCTTGCTGCCCAAGACCCCCGTTATTGTCCTCTAGTGTCTCTGTTTTTTTTCAGCATTATGATTCCTTGTTCATGCTCAATCTACTTGCTTTAGGAATCCCCTTTTCTCTCCTCTCATCTCATCCTTTATGACACTTCCTCCAGGCCAGAGAAGCCTCCCCAGCCAGTCAGGTATGAGGACAGCAGGCTCGCTGGAGTCAGGAGGCTGGAGGCAGGAAGTGGGAGATTTCCTGGAATGTGCGTTTTTTCCCCACAGTGGTGCAATAACAGTGCGAGCGGCGCTCCTCCTGTTTTTGTCCCCTTTCTGTCTGTACTGTAGCTCGCTGTTCTGACTGTGTGGAACAGGGAGAAGAGCGTACTTGGGAAGTTCAATAGCAGGAACCCATTATAGCAAACTGCTCTGCCCTCATCAAGGGCTTTCCTAACTGTAATTACGTCATTAGTCTTCCAAGAGAAAGGAAAACTTGGTATGAGGATTGGCCGGTGTTACAGTGCAGGAATACTTTGTGCAATATTTGATAACCTTTCTAATATTGCAACATGAAGATGCCATTCACCTCCGTCACAATCTTTAACTTTTACAGGCTACCGGAAATCTGAGAGATACTTTCCACTACATTTATTTGACAGCTGCTCTTCTATAGTTAGTAGCTACTTTACAGATTATAAAGAGACAGATACAATAACTTGGTCTAATTCATGTAAGAAACCATGTAATTTTATGTAATGTTCAGCATTTATAGACTTGATGAGACCAACCAGCACGTTCTCATCCCAACTCGTCACATACTGACGTTTTGTTAGACCCCTCAGCGTCACTTTTCGGTCGCACTAAACACATGCTTAATGTTATGAATTAAACAAAACACTTGCTTAGGTTCAGGCAACAAAACCACTTAGTTAGGTTTAGGAAGAAAAAAAAAATGGTTGGGCTTAAAATTACCATGTTTTTACAGTGAAAATGTGACTTTACGTTGTGAACACGGGACACAAACGAACAACTCATCGTGAAAGTGAAACGTAAAGCACGGGACACGAACAGCAGTTTTGGAGCGTTTACTGTTGCCTGTGATGGGTTTACATTGTAGTTAATGGAAAGCCCGGTGTGTCTCACACCGGCGCTAAAGGGTGCCTTCTGCGGCGGTATCGCACGCCGACGGCCGTGACAAAGCATCGGTATTTCACGCCCTGGACTAGCAGCTTGGCAACCTCACGAGGATGATTAGACTCCAGGAAGTCACTGCTTCCGGTCAAGAAATACTCCTCGACATAACCCCCCGTACAACCACAACTTCTCATTTTTCCACTTTGGTTTTTGTACAGATTAAGCAAATTAGACATAACGTGTTACTTAGTGAACTTTAGAGGGAATGGTGGCAGGATTTTGTTACCATTGGAGAGAGCCAGGCTAGCTGTTTCCTCCTGTTTCCAGGCAGTCTATATGATAAGCTGCAAGCTTCATATTTAGTGCACAAACATGAGAGTGGTATCGACCTTCTCATCTAACTCTTGGGAAGAAAGCAAACAAGTGTATTTCCCAACATGTCAAACTCTTTCTTTAACTTGCCCCAGAGGAGTTGAGATTGACTTGGATTTGGACCAAAATACCTAAAAACAGCTCTGACATTTACTGAAATTTGCCTCCTACTACTTAAAGTATAGAACAGGCCTAAGAGTCTTTTCTGATCCATCCCATTCTAATAATACCACACACTTTAAAGTGGACATATCATGGAAAAACTCACTTTTTCAGTGCTTGTGCTCATACATTTGGGTATCTGGAGTGTCTACCAACCCACAAACTGTGAAATAAGACAACCAAGTCAGTTTTTTGTGCACCATATTTTTCTAACAAGCCAATCAGAGCAGATCGGGAACGGAGCGTTTTAAGACAGATGGTGAATAAAGGGATATTCAGACTGACTTTTGAACATTAAAGCATGTAAACATGTTCTAGTAGAAACCTAACATACAAGTATGAACCTGAAAATGAGCATGATATGTCCCCTTTAATGGACCTGGACTCCAGAGAAAGAGAAGACGTTTTGATCTCACGTTGTAAAATTTGCGCACTCATCTGCTCATCCATCAGACGGAGCAGCAGCTGTCACATTTTGTCAAATGTGTTGTTTGCGCTGAGATGTGACATCATTCGTACTGTGAGACCAACACTACAATCCCCCCGGGGCAGCGCTGGAGGTCAGGTGGGGCCGCAACCTTCCCACTGCCCCTCTGGGCTTCCCAGAGACCCAGAGACCCAAGTGGACATCGGGGCAGCTCGGCCTGGGAACTGGAGCCCGGCCAGATGTGCAGCCTGATGAACAGTCAGCAAGAAGAGAACCTGATAAAAACATATGATTACGCACTTGGGCTTCCCTGGCCTTGTAGTGCCAAAAGTGGCGACCTTGTGTGTGTAGGTGCATCTGTGTGTTTGTGCACCCTGCTTGACAGCGTGTTGTGTGACAACCAGTGATGCTGAGCGTGACGTTGGGGTTACGTGTCGGTGTTATGGGAGCCAGATGAGTGGGTAGGCATATCATGTACACTCACATGTGATACTGAAAAGGGGGCCACAGCAGGTCTTGCCATCTCTCCCACTGATGAGCCAGATGACAATAAGCATCATAACTGTCTCCTGACTCTGGATCAGTAGTTTAGTTGTTTCACCAGCTGACTAAATGGACCAACAAATGAATGAACCGCTGCTTGCTCACATCTGATATATGTTTACGATACAACTTTGTACAAAAAGACCCCCTCACAGAGTGGACGCTTGATTCATATCTTCCCGTTTATTCACACAAGTGGGCTGTTTGACTACGTGTGCACCGCAGGCCCCGCTCACAGTGGAACAGTGTGGCCATTCTCACACTCGGCCTATTCTCCTCTCCTGCCACTGACAATGCACAGTACTGGTGACGGCATCTACGGCCTTCCTTGTATTGTCCCACGCAGGGGCCGTGAGGCGGCAGCTGCTTCACTCACGAGACGGCTGCTCATATGACCAGACCACTCATATGAAGTCTTAACATTACAGTAAACTAAAAATAAAGGGTTCTGTAATGACCCAAAGTTTGTTAAAGGGGAAGCCCACCAATTTTACTCATCAAATTCAGTTTACAGGTGTTGGGGGGGGGGGGTAGCCTACTACTACATTTGTTGGGAAAAAAAGCCTTTTGTGGCTCCAGAGGGAGCTGCGCAAAGTCCGATAAGTTAATGTGGCAATCTCGAAAGTTTTAATTTAAATAAATGTCTGTTAAAGTCACTGTCACCAAATGAGGTAACTGCAACATTTATATTTTTGCAGTATTATGAAATCGGTGTCTGTGGTGACATTCCCGGAAAAGTACAGTTTTTCTCCATTTTGTACACACAAAAAATTGAACTAAGCAATTCTGAAAACTTCAAGCTCATGTACATAGAAATAGAATTTTTCTATTTTATTTCTATGTCTCACTCAATAGAAATACTTAATCAACCAGGGCAGAAGTTTTAAGGATTGCCACTGTGAGCTAGCAGCGCGTTAAAAGCAATGTTGTGTCCATAGATGCAGCCTAAAGCTGTTTTATATCTATGGTTGTTTGTGCCAGTGCCGATGTGCTCTATACACTGACAGGTGAACACAGACATATATTGACAATATTGTTGAAAACAAAAATATAGACAATAAACAACAATAATAGCCTGGATTGATGATAATAAATGGCCAAATTGATAAACACTCTCTCCCTCAGGAGAATTGTAGGCTACAAAGTGGAGCGGTGAGCGGTGCAAAAGGACTTTAAAGACCTTTTCAAACTTGACAACATGCTCGTTTGTATTTCCTGTTGCAATGTTTATTTAATGCAGTAGCTGACAGGAAGTAATCTTGGACCAAAGCGGTTGCCCTAGCAACAAAATGGCAATGAGAGGTGGGGACCATAGAAGAAGAGGAGGAGAAGGGACTTACTAGGGACAGTTATTAGGGACAGTGTATATACAAGGTTTGGAGGCCTTCCTAGTCAGGTAACTATAGTTTGATAGATGTTGTAGATGTTAAAGGACAGTTCCACACTTCCATAGGTCTACCGTCTTACAGTAACACGACTCCATGTAGGCTAATGTGGGCGAAATGCATATTAAAGTTCAGCCGAAGCCAATATTAGCCTTCAGCAGTCTGAGTTAGTCAAATAAAGTATTTTTTATAGTGAAATTGCCTGCATGTGTTACCTCCTCTTCACTCAAGAAAACACTGTCCAGGAAAAACAAAAAAGGAATATCACACTTCATATCACAACATCAACTCTCTTTGTTTTAGCCTACATTTTAATATTTTGCATTTTTACACAATGCAATAAGACAACTCCCACAATACAGAAAACACATCCAACACATCTGTTTTCTTTTACAAGAAAAAAAACAATTTCATGTTTTACTGATTATAACATTTAATTCATTCATTTAATTTCAAAATGTATTTCGAACATGTAAAATAAAAAAAAATTAAAATTAAAAAAGAGAAAGATCATACAAACAAGTGGACAGACAGAATAAAAGTAATGTTTACATACAATGAAAAGAATAAGCAAAAGAAATTGTCAAACACTTGATGCCTTGGTTTACATATTCGAAAAGGAGTGAGAAGAAGTACAAACTTATTTAATCCCACCCCTTCTCCATAAATCATTCATTAATAATCAACCAGCTTCCTTATTGAGCTAAACATATACTCTAATTCATTTTCCTAAACTTGTCTAAATATAATAATTATTATCTTTTTATCTCTGTCATACAAAAATATAAATTAATTACTGATATAATTATCCTTATCAATATATAAATTCATTATCAATCAAAAAGCATAAATAAAGAATGCAAATTAAAACAAATATACTGTACATATAAGGATTTATGTTTGTATGGGTTTATAAACACATCATAAAAATCAGTTATGAGTGCTGTAAGTTCACAGGAAAGACATGCTTGATTCTTGTGAAATTCCTGCTGGTGTCTTCATTGCGCAAACCGAAATCACAACTACGTCTGAGCGCGCACATTGTTGCCAGTGTGATGGAAGTCGGACAGAAAGGGAGGAGGAGGAGGAGGAGTTTAAACGGGACTGTTGTGAGTGAGGAGGAGGAGGAGTTTGGTCATTCAGTAGAAGAGGGGAGAGCCTGCTGCTGACAGACACAGGAGGAGAGTTTGGAGTTGAAGTGTGTGGTGAAGGAGAAGACAATTTCAGCGAGAATCTGGGATTTGATTTTAAAACAAACAGGAACAGCTCTTCTTCTTCTTCTTCTTCTTCTTTCCTTGGAGGATTATTTCCGAGCTCTGATGCTGTCCCCGGATCATGAAAGAAACGCTCACCATGAAATTCGCCTGGAAAAGTAAAATGGTAAAAAAAAAACCTCTCGTGCTTTTCCATCCTGTGCTCTGTTGTTGGGATTGTGGTTTTGAAGAGAGGGGGGAGAGGATGAAGAGGGAAAGGGGGGAGGAAAAGGAGGAGGGGGGGGTGTTTGTAGGCTTGGGAAAGTAGCGGATAAAGGGGAGAAGAGGAGGAGGAGGAGGAAGAGGAGGGGGGCAGCGGGGGGGAACAATTGTACATTGAGTTTTAATTGTTTTCACTGGGCTTTAAATCCAGTTTAACCCACATTGTTGGTGCGTAAAGATGTCGCGTAAAGTTTGGAAACGTGGGGAAGAGGAGGGGGGGATGAAATAATAATAAATTAAAAAAAATCCCCTGCCGACTCCGCCAGAATATGAACTCGATCCGTTACAGCTCTCCCCACCCTGCTGGTGGTGGATATGAAAACTTTTGTCTGGGGGCCCGCAGCGAAACAGAGAGGGAACAATTGGCGAGGCCCCGGGGCCATCCCTGTGTCTCTCCACGGGTCCCAGCTGCGTCCAGGCCAGGGAAACACAAAAGCCAACAGATCAGCGCCAAAAGATTTAACACAACTGTTGTTGTTATCTCAGGAGTATTGTTTCACACACAGCTGATAGGCTGATAAGCACTATTTGAACAGAGATAGTGTACTATTTGCTCTCCTTAGTGTCCTCCCTGTGCACTTTTTTGAGCATCTCCTTGGATCCAAGTTAGAGTAAACTGTTTACACCCAGGACTAATATTTGATATACTGTGCTCTGTGTAAACGCATCCCTATCTGCTGTGATTCTCTGCTGAATAGAAATGTTTTGGTTCCCATTTTCATGCAAGCTGGTGGAACTTTGTTTCACAATAAGCCCCCAAACTTTGGTGCACAAAGCGAGCAGAGCCCTGTTTTAAAGCCCTGCTCTGAAAAACATCTCCAGTTCTGTGGCTTGACAAAAAGCAGGCTGTGTGTGTGCAGACTGTGAACTCAGCATCCCCGGGCCGGCCAGCACAGAGACCTCTCTCGCTATTGTTTTGGGAGTGTGTGGACTGCATGACTCATGCACTGATGTATTTATCTGTCTCTGCGCCAGCCGTCCAGCCAGCAGCAGCTAAAGAGAGAGAGAGAGAGGTAGGGGGGGGATATGGTTGCTGACCTTAAGACAAGATGCTGAACATGATTCAGCTTGTGACATGCAACAACACGTACATGCTTACTGGTTTCATCCGCCAGATCCAGTTTAAATCATTTTCTTTACTCCTCCTCTCCCTTTCTCTCTCTTTGTGTTTTTTTGGGGGGTTTTGGGCTTTCTTTTCATTTCAGCATCACATGATTCTGTTCAAACCCAAACACGGCCCAGTCATGGCTGAGTGCCACCGGCCTCCAGGACCGTCCATTGAGCCTGTTAACGGCGACTTTGACCCTTGACCTCTTCCCTGGCAGCCCTTCTGTTGGGGGGGAATAGTGTGGACTTTGCCATTGAGCTGTGTAAATGAAAGTGGGGACAAGTGAGAGTGATCTTGGCCACCTCGGCCTGTGTGTGTGTGTGTGTGTGTGTGTGTGTGAGGAGGACTTGGCCATAATACTGCATGCGTGGTGTTTATATCTGGCCGGTCCCTCTCTCTCTCTCTCTCTCTCTCTCTCTCTCTGTCTCTGCCTCTGTTTTTGTCTCCATATGTTGATGTCTCAGCATATCTCTGAGTTCAGTATTTTGATTTCTCTCTGCTCCCTGTGTTTGTTTATGCGCTCTGCTGCTTGTCAGTGATTTACAACCAGAGGCAGACACAGTACACACGGAGCACAAATCTATTTAGTGTTCTGAGCTGATTTAAGTGTGGTTCTGCTCTCCAGCTCCCTCGGCTTGTATAATTACTCAGACAAACAGACGAAGACATATCAGTGTGTCTTGTTTTATTATGTAGGGGTTTGTTTGAGGGACCGTTCTGGCTCTTATCTCCAGTGAAGCAGTCCAGCTCTGACTTCACCTCAGAGAGACGGGGACACGGTGAAAGAGATGGATAGAGAATAAAAGAGGGAGTAGAGACAGACAGGGAGGGAGGCCTGCAGGCTGCAGCGGTGGGGGGTTGGTCATTCTTGATGTTTTTTTTACTGCACTTAAGTCCATCTTTACTAGTTTGTTTGAGTGCTGTGGTTGTTTCTGTGTTTTGTTTCTGATGCTTCCTTCTGCTTTTCTCAGAGATGTTTCCAAAAATATCAGTTCCTATTTTGTTAAATGACATTTGGAAGTTCTGCAGCTCTGCAGTTATTTACAGGATATTGTTATATGTTTTTATCTGATCCTCTCCTCTGAACATTGTCCTTTTTTTTTTGTGAACAACTTTTTATTAGTTCATGTTGACAGAAAAGAACATGTAAACATATACAGATACAGTTCTAAAACATGCATATCGATATACAATATATTGTGTCTGCACAAACAGATACAGGCGTACGTTGCACCTACGTACACACGTCCTAAATCCATTATGGTCTTTCCCTTAGCACCGTGAGATCGTGCAAAAGAAAAAGTAGCACCAGTGGTTTAATGACAGTGTGTGTAACATTTTCCTTCTTAATGTCGTTGCAGAGCTCGGTGCAGGACTGGGGGGAGGAAGTCGAGGAAGGAGCCATCTACAACGTGACACTGAAGAGGGTTCAGATTCAGCAGGCGGCAAACAAGGGGGCGAGATGGCTCGGGGTGAGTGGGCATAACCAATGTCTCGCAGTGTGACAGAATCACAGCTGACGAAGCTCTCTCAAAGAAGAGACCAAACAGACTGTACAAATGAAAACCTGATGCTGCTTTTTCCACTCTCTTAACCTGCTGAACTGCTGATTTATACCCCAGAGTGGAACAGTCTCCTCCTTGGAATTTTGTAGATAGGTTTTATAAAAGCAATCCTGTGTGCAGACTGCTGAGCATAAAAACCTAATCTCTATTGTTTAAAGCAGACGGTGTGGTTCAGTAGCGGGGCGTCTCTCTCAGCATTGTGCTCTGTTGTTTTAACATTTGAGCCATAAATCTCCCCGTTTAGACGACACCTTTTTAGCTGCCTTTCACCAGACCTGGACTGATTAGCCGAAGCATGTGATTTCCTGACTTTCCCGGCTGCTGCCAACAAAACCGTTCCCTCCCGTGTACGGCGGTGTTTTTATAAAACGCTGGGATGACAAAAAAAAAAAAGGCTTTTCCTTGAGTCGTGCATTTTTGAAGCATTGCTGTTTCCTCCACTGTGCTGTTTATATCAGCATAATAAGATGTTATACGGTGTATTATTACACCGCACAGAAGGGCCAATTAGGGCATTATGTTTGTGTGTTTTCTACTTAAGGAATGTGTGACCCCAGCATAGAAATTACAGATGCCTTCGTTTACAAGAAAGAAAATCCGGATGTTGTGTTTGTTTGTATCGTCTCTTTGTGCTTGGCATTGGAGATGGAGATGGGGGTTTGCACATAAGAGACGAAATAGATAATAGCTCTGAGGCTTTAAGGCTGTATTGATGTATTGACAGTATGAGCTGCCAACTGTATTCGAGCTAATTAAAACAACATGGGCGCTTTATACAGTGCTGTCTATTGAGTGGGGTAGAATAAAGAGTATTGAGGCATCAGTGTATTTACTATAAACACTCAATAGTTAGTGAATAACAGTAATTACTGTGCAATCAGTGGGATTTACACTGATGTGTGTTTGTAGTAGATTTGGTTGCAAATTCAGTGTATTTCTAATTGAGTGTGAACTGTGAAATCAAAGCCTGTGTGTGTGACTGTGCAGTGAGATAAATAGTGGTATTTCTCAGTGTACTGAGTTGTTATCAGAGGGGAGTGGTGGGAGAACTTGGCCGTCGTCCTCCTCTGTCTGTCTGGAGTGGCGGCGGAGGAGGAGGAGGGGCCTGCTGCTGTGATTAAAAGCAGATTGGAGCGTTTCCTGTTGTAGCGTGCTAACTTCACCGAGGTCTCCTTCTCTGCACGTCTGTGCCACCTCCTCCTCCTCTTCTTCTTCTACTCTCCCCCCCTGCCTGCTTTGTAACCTCGCAGTCTATTTCCCTGAAGGCACAATAGTCGGACACATCTGGGGAAATCAGAATTAAATATAGGTTATGATTGTCCTTGCCGTTTCCTCCGCCTCTCTCCATCTTTACTTTATTTGTATTAGGAAGCATGTGCACATCAGTAATACAGACCTCTGTCTCAGATATTTAACATCAAAAGACAAACAATACCAGGGAATGAAGGCAAAAAGCGACAAAAGAGACAAGCAAACACATGAAAAAATGAATAAATAAAAAAATAAACCCACATACAACGCCCTAAGGCGTACAAATCATGTAAACCTTGAAAAAATCGGTCTCCAAATCCCTTCAAATACCTCCAGTCTGTCATTAAGGATGTTGGATTCTTTCCAGGTGGAGGGTATCAGTCAGTGTTGTTATCCAGGATTTAAACGTTGGCACTTATTTCTTTTTCCATAACAAGAAAATCAGTTTCTTTGCTAAAAGGAGACCAGAGGACAGGAGATGATGCTGGTTTTAGAGCTTTCGGATGCTCCCAGTATAACCAAAAGTGGATGTGGTCTTATTTGGATTTTAAAAATCTTCAAAAAGAATGAAAATATTGCAAAAATCTTGTAATTTGGGGCTTAATACATAGCTATGAATTAAATCTGTCTCTGCGTGGTTACATTTTCTGGGAAGATTTTATGTAGCTTTACCTTTGAGTAATGCAACCTGTGTAAAATGTTAAACTTTATCAAACATTTCCTGGCATTCAAGGAACAGATATAAACATAATCCAGGACCATGTCCCAGATGTCCTCAGCTATTTCCATCCCTAGCTCTTTATCTCAGCCCTTTTTATACAGCTCATATCTACTTGTTCATGGTCATGCAATGTGTTGATATAAATGAAATCACGTCTCCCCTCTCCCCATTTTTGTCTTCTGATGAATTGTTCCACTCCTGTAATTTCATATTTTAAGGCTTAACTGATATTTTATGACGACCTGACACATCAAAAATATTAATCTGTGATGCATTGCAAAGTCAAACAAAGCAAAGAAAAGCTTTGGAAGCAGCAGCCAAGTCACTGCAGTGCATACTAGTTCTCCTCAGTTCAGTCCACACTGGTTTAACAGTGTAAAAACATGTGTGTTGTGCATGTGTGTTTAGGCGGAGGGGGATCGTCTGCCTCCCGGACACACCGTGAGCCAGCTGGAAACCTGCAAAATCCGAAGTATTCGTGCTGGAACGCTGGAGCGTCTGGTGGAGACGTTACTGACGGCGTTTGGAGACAACGACCTCACCTACACCTCCATCTTCCTGTCCACCTACAGAGCCTTCGCCAGTACACAGACTGTAGTGAAGCTGCTGCTAGACAGGTAGGGCCGGAGCGAGGTGTTGCAGGAAGCCAAAAAAAAAAATGCATTGACGAGCGTTTTTTTGAATATCTCTTTATTTTCTGTCGCAGGTATGGAAATGTGGAGGAGAACGAGCAAGACACAGGCAGATGCAAAGGCTCTGGAACCAATGGAGCCATCGGAAGGTGAGCTTGGAGTAGATAACATTTATTTAGAGCTGTCAATCGATTAAAATAGTTAATCGCGATTAATTGCAAATTAATCACACATTTCTTATCTTTTCAAAATGTACCTTAAAGGGAGATTTGTCAAGTATTTAATACTCTTATCAACATGGGAGTGGACAAATATGCTGCTTTATGCAAATGTATGTATATATTTATTATTGGGAATCAATTAACAACACAAATAATGATAAATATTGTCCAGAAACCCTCACAGGTACTGCATTTAGCATAGAAAATATGCTCAAATCATAACATGGCAAACTGACGTATCACACCTGTCCTTCTATCATTGCCAGCTCCTCTTAACACTCTCTAATCTTTCCCTGCTGTCTCCACAGCGCTTTGGCCTCTATCCTGCGCGCCTGGCTGGACCAGTGTCCTGAGGACTTCCAGGAGCCGCCAGACTACCCCTCTCTCCACCGGCTGATGGACTACCTACGCAGGACCCTGCCCGGCTCCGAGGCTCTGAGGCGGGCGGAGAGTCTGCTGGAGCAGCTGCAGAGTCAGGCCGGCATGGACGAACCTGATGGTAACTAACAAAGTGTCTTTTATAGCGTATACTTCTTTAATCTGTACAGTGCTATTTATTTTTTCAACTTAAGTATCAAATTTCCTGTGAGTCAAATCATTTTGTTTTTGCCTGCTTTCAGCTGGTTTCCACGGCAACAGCTCTTTCTGCCTGGGGGAAGAGGAGGAAGTGGAGATCGAGCTCCAGGAGGACTTCCTGTCGTTTGACGCCGACCTGGTGGCCGAGCAGCTGACCTACATGGACGCGGTAAATGGAGGGAAATGAGATGGAAACGGGTTTACTGGCAGCGCGTGTGTTGTGTAGCGGGAAAAAGGTCACGCAGGTCACATCCCTGCGATGTTTCGTCAGTGTCGTCATACTAACATCAGCTTGTTGTTCTGCTCCAGCTGCTCTTTAAAAAGGTTGTACCCCACCACTGCCTCGGCTCCATCTGGTCTCAGAGGGACAAGAAGGACAACAAGCACAGCGCCCCCTCCGTTCGCGCCACCATCACGCAGTTTAACGCTGTGGCGGCCTGCGTGGTCAGCACGGTGCTGAAACACAGACAGATCAGACCGCATGTCAGAGCGCGGGTCATCCAGCGCTGGATAGACATCGCTCAGGTTGGCAGAAACACACACAAATTAATCTATATATATATATATAATATACCACAAAAAAATGGGCCAAGTCGTGACCGTCCTTGTGTCTCCTAACAGGAGTGTCGAATACGCAAAAACTTCTCGTCTCTGCGAGCCATCGTGTCGGCGCTGCAGTCCAACCCTCTGTACAGGCTGAAAAGGGCCTGGGCCTGCGTGCACAAGTAAGTCCTGATTCAACAGCATCTCTGGGATGTTTATTTTGCTCATGTATTTCAGCTGATATGTCCGTTACTCTGAGCTAACATGAATCTGTGCTCCACACAGAGACAGCATGCAGACGTTCGAGGAACTGTCGGACATTTTCTCCGATCACAACAACTACCTGACCAGCAGAGAGCTCCTCATGAGGGTGAGCTCTAACTTCAATCTTTATTTAATATCTGAGGGATCTGTGAAGTTATGAATGAGTAAATTTAGTATCCTTTGTAAAAAATCCCAGTTTAGTTGATTGACTAATTGGTCATTTTGGTCTGAGTCGACTAAGATTTCTTTGTCGACTAGTCATTTTTTATGCTTTTTTCATGCTGAATGACTAATTTCCAAGAAATAATGAGCACATTTCTGGTAGGCACAAGATTTAAAGTGGTGCGTTTGTGTGAGTCTTTGTGGAATTTTACAGATCTGTGGATTGAATCAACTAATCGATTAGTTGACAAAAATTGAACGACTGTTAATCGACTAAGAATTTGTTTGGTCGAGGGGTAGAGGACAGCCTTAAAACTTGGAAATGAACAATATCAGTTTGTCTGTCCATCAAAACGGTCCCCTCTTTTGTAACATTAACGTGTGTTACAATAACCGTCATCATGTAGGTGGTCAGTGAGGTGTCAGTTAGACTGGTCTTATAGTTGACTAAGACTTCTTTAGTCAATTAGTCATTTTTCATGCTGAAAGACTCGTTTCCAAGAAACTTATGAGCACAACTCTGGTAAACACCAGATTTAAAGTGGTGATTTTGTGTGATTCTTTGTGGAGAAACTTCACAGATCTGTCGATTAAATCTGTCGATTACTGATCACTACGATTACTAATCGATTATTCAATTAAGAATTTCTTTGGTCGAGGAGGACAGCCCTATTTTAAAGCGTGCAGATGTTACTCACACAGACTTCATCTGGAAATCCTAAAAACGTTCACTTGTGAGAGTCTGGAGGACTGAAGCCTGTATTATTTTTCTGTTTGCCCTCCAGGAAGGCACTTCAAAGTTTGCCAGTCTGGAGAGTTGTGCCAAGGAGCACCAGAAACGCACCCACAAGAGGCTCCAGCTGCAGAAGGAAATGGTGAGACAAAGAGCGGCTCACTAACTAAGAGCTTCTGCAGACAAGTGGATCACTTTCAAAGAGAGCTAAAAGCGAGCTTTATAATTTAAAACAACACATTCCTCTAAAGCAATGTACTGTAAAGGGAGTTCTAGCCTCTCCGGTATGATGAAGCCACATGTTTAGCTTTGTTTACTCAGTGCACTATGTGCTGTATTTACATTAAGAGCCCACCCTGGCATCTGTAAATCACATCGTGAATTAGTCTCTGGCTTTATTGTGGCGTCCTTTAAAATATTTATTTAAACCTTCTCCACAGGGAGCCATGCAGGGAACGATACCTTACTTGGGGACTTTCCTAACCGACCTGACCATGCTGGATACGGCGCTGCCCGACCTAGTAGAGGTAAGAAAAAATCCTGCTGAATGTGTGTGTGTGTGTGTGTGTGTTTCGATATTTGAGCGCATGTGTCCGCGAGTTTACACAGCTCTGCAGATCTGAGAGTCTGTCTGTGTAACCGCTGTCAGGAACCGGGGGCGTAAGTTTCCATGAGTGCGTGAGGAATTTTGTCTGAGCGGTCCACCTAATGCTGTTTGTCTAAGCAGCCGGTCGGTATGTGATGTCCAGGGTCTGACAGCGTGCTCTTTGTGTCCTCCGCAGGGTGGTCTCAACAACTTTGAGAAGAGACGCAGGGTGAGTGGAGCTGCGAGCTGCCTCTTCTGACACAACATGACACTTATCACACGTGTGTTTGAAGTAGAGCAGATCTAACGTCGGTGTCTTTCTCTCTGCAGGAGTTTGAGGTGATCGCTCAGATCAAGCTGCTCCAGTCGGCCTGCAACAGCTACTGTCTGACTCCAGAGGCGTCCTTCCTCCGCTGGTTTAAGAAGCAGGTCCAGCTCAGCGAGGAGGAAAGGTACTGCTGCTTCACTCACAATACCTCCTTTCTTGATTGCACCGTTATCCATTAGACAAGCAAATTACTGCATGAGGTCACGGTCTGTTGGACCTGTTGTTCACCAACACACAATAGAAGCTTCTGTTCTCACGTCGTGTCTTCGCTCCCTACTGATCTATTGTACTTTTTTGCTCTGTGAACTGTCTTCTCTCTTGTCCTCTATGACTTTGTCTTTCCCCCTCTCTCTCACTAAAACACTTCGCAAATGATTTTGTCAGTGTTTTATGATGTCTAAGGTTTATTATCAATGTTCTCTCTTGCAGCTACGCCCTGTCCTGTGACATTGAAGGTCTCGGCGACAGCAGTCCGACCTCACCTAAACCTCGGAAAAGCATGGTGAAGAGACTCAGCCTGTGAGTACATCCAGACAATGTTAATGATGTTAATAGAACCTCGTGGAGGAGGGTCAAGTTTTAAATGTCAGGAATTAAGTATTGTCACACTCTTCTGTTTGAGCACCAAATTGCCGTGACCCATTTATTTTATTATCTAATAAGTGACTTCCGCTGCTCCCCCAGGCTGTTTCTTGGACCAGACAGTAGTGCAGCCAGTTCTCCGGTCAGAGAGACGCCACGCTCGCCTCCTACTGGCAGCTCAGGGGAGAGCATGGACTCGGTCAGCGTGTCCTCCAGTGACTCCAGCAGCCCGTCGGACAGCGAGGGCCTCACCCCCACCCACACCTCCGACACCCAGCAAAACAAGGTAAAGATAAAGAAGATGTGATCATTTTTAGTCATACTTAGGGACTGTATGAAAATTGTTGGTTTGGGGAGATGAACTTTGTGTTTCACTTCTCTAAAAAGCAAGGCCTTCTCCAGTGTCATTAATCTATTCTTTGCACCCTCCCCTTGATTAAAAGAAAAATTGCAGCAGGAATTGTCATGGTAAACCCAATATCACGACTGTTTTAATCAAATCACTTGATAATTTATCGCTCCATTTATTATTTCACATCCATTTTTATGGCTTTCAATTCACATGCATTTTCATCACCTCCATTTTTATCAATTAATTATTGTTACTTCCACCACCCATGGCTCTTTTTTACTGGTGATCAGCAATATTTTAAGCATGTATGCTTTGGAAAAGCCAAGAAGCTGTTCTGGCAATTTAACACTTTAACAAGTGGTTTAGTTCACTTTGCTGTTAATGACTAAAATTGCAGTTGTACAATTTAAACCGTAATATGTTAATGGAATATTGTTTACATAGCCACAAAATCACATAACACAAGTGGAAATAGCAACTGCCAAAATTATGGAAAACATGACAAAATGATACGTACTGTTTATCGATCCATATCTACAGTATGTCCATCCTGTCTCTCAGGACATATTGATCTTACTAGCTAATCATTGATGTTGGAAAAAAAGCTCTAATGTGTCAGAAAATCACAAAACTATGACTGTCCTCCACCAAAGAAATTCTTAGTCGAGTAACACTCAAACACAACTTTGTAGAATAATAGACAGATTTAATCGACAGATCTGTGAGCTTCTCTGCAAAATATCAAAGAAAAGCACCACTTTGAATCTGGTGTTACCAGAGATGTGCTCATAAGTTTCTTGGAAATAAGTCATTCAGCATGGAAAAAAAGCATGAAAAATGACTAATCTATTAAAGAAATCTTAGTTGACCAAAACGACTGATTAGTCATCGGTCGGTTACACAAGTTGCACACAAGCTGTCATTTTGATGGAAATATTTGATCTTTTTCAAAAAGTTTTTTAACACAAGTCTTATTAGTATTATCCCAAACTTCTTGACAACCTTCTCTTCCACAAACAGAAAAAATACTCCCCCTCCCCCCTAATAACTTTCATACAGTCCCTTAATCAAATTGCTGTTATTTGATGAAAAGATTTATACGAAAAACAATTATATTTATGTCTTTTGAGCCGTGCAGCGACCTCTTTCCCCTCACCTCAGATAGCTGCACATTAATGATCAGATTATGGTTCAGTGCATTTGTGGAATAAAATGATCCTGTTAAGGTGTAATTGCTTATCTGTATGTAATTTCTGGTTCTATGTTTCCTCAGCTATCAGAATCCTCCTCTTGTAATTCGCTCCACTCCATGGACACCAGCTCGTCGACAGCCAGCGTCTCCTTGACTCCCGCGTCTCCCCCGCTCCCCGGGCCGCCCTGCACCCACAGACGCTCCATCTCCCTCACCCCCCTGTCCCCCGGCTCCCCGAGTCAGAGCCCAGCTTACAACACCCAGGCCCAGGACGCATGCATCATACGAGTCAGTCTGGAGCACGGCAACGGGAACCTTTACAAGAGCATAATGGTAAATAAACGTGTGTGTTTCTGCAGGTTTATATTTTTATATGATATATATAAAACCCTATATGAGTAATTTATTTGTCTGTTTCCTAAATAGTTGACCAATCAAGACAAGACTCCGGCTGTAATTTCTAGAGCCATGGCGAAGCACAACCTGGAGGTGGAGCCAGAGGAGGGATACGAGCTGGTACAAGTCATCTCTGAGGAGAGAGGTAATAAAAACATGGCTCTTCTTTTACATTGAGCCTCATTCATTTTTTTTTCATGGAACCTCTTTCGTTCTTGAGGGTTTTAGATGATTGTTTGAGCTATTTATTTGTTGTTAGTATTTAGTTGTTGTTTTACTAATAATAAGTAGTATTGTTTGATTAATTATTCTGGATTTTTCCTTTTATTTAGATTTGATTTTTGATAGTGTTTCTTTTGCTAGTTATTTGTTTAGTATATTTAGATTTTGCATAAATCAGTATTTTTTCCTTTGTTTTCTTTTGTTTATGAATTGGGTAACACTGTGGGCACCCGCGGTTTAGGTAGGCATGTAGGACCAGCATGCACCTGGGTGGGCTTATGGTTTTTTATCAGAACAAGTTTGATTTTGATTTGTCCGATAAATGGCCACTACATATACCTTTGTCATTATTCAGACCTACATTTTTCTCAACCAGAGGTAGCTACATGTTGGACAAAAACTGTGATAAAACTTGTACTTATTTGCCTCACATTATATCTTTCATAAATAGTCAAATTCCAAGGCATAGTGAGCTATTTACAGTGAGTACAGGAAGCAGAAGCTGTTGCAGCAGTTACTGTAAAAAACACGATGATGAAACACCCTTTGTATTTGCAAATCAGCATTTTAATTACTGTAATTGTTTCCACTGATCAGCTGTTTTCTAAACCACAGTGACCCACGTACTGCTGACTTAAAATATAATAGCAGCAATACTCATAATTTCTGTTTTTTTCTCCCCCCTCCCTTTATGTTCTTTCAGAACTGGTGATTCCCGACAACGCCAACGTCTTTTACGCCATGAACACCTCCGCCAACTTTGACTTCCTGCTGCGTGTGCGAGGCTCGGCGAGTCGGCCGGTCCAGCTGCGGAGCCGCTGCAGCTCCACGCTCCCTCGCGCCCAGCACCGCTCCACCATGTCGCTCAGACTCAGCAAGGTCACGCTGTGACCCCGGACTGCAGCGGATTGCCCTTACACCACTAATCCAGGATGACGCGGGGCACGGACTTGATGTAAACTGTTATAGATGACGAGGCTGGAGGGATGAATGGATGAGGAGCTCAAGAAGGAACAGATGGAGTCTCCAGACTCTTTAAAAGAGCTCCATTTTGACTCTTATCTTGACTCTAGTCTCACCCTGAACTGTGCCATCCCTTCTTGTCCTTCGCCTTAACATGGAACATGGATGTGTAGCGTGACTGACTGCTGTGCCAGTGGGACTTGACCTTCTACTAGTAATGCCTGTGACGGAGTGAACCAGCGACCCCTAGTGGCCTCCACTCTTTACAACTACAGGTTTTTGCACATGTTATGGGAGCAGACCAAACTCCTGACCTCCAACAGTATTCTGATGTTGAATCTTTTTGTCCTGTGATGTGACTGTGTAGCTGAGTATTTACTTTTTCTGGTGTGATGAATGTAGAAAGAGAAGACGGATGGTGGAAAAGAAGGAGACTGAGTGTCCAGTGTTGCCTTTATCGATGAATGAATGGACCTCTGATAGTATTCTGAATGATATTAATTAATTAATTGATTGACAGGAGCTGTGATGTCATTGTTTTTCCCTAGTCCGGTGTGTTTACCTGCCATGTCCGGCTCGTGCACAGTGTGCACTCTGTGTGTGTTTGTTCAGCCCCTCTCATATTGTGAGCTGTGTGACGAATGTTACCTGCATTCTGATTGGTTCCTTTACTTGGTTTTAACAAGTCCTTGGCAACTATTGAAATGGCCTTACCTGCCCTGTCTTTAGGGTGCAGAGATTAAATCTGTGCTGCTTTCTGATCCAGAAAGGCGTTCCCTCACATCCTCACATTTTTCTGAAAAAAAGGATAGATGTGTAAGACCAGAGAGGAGGAGGGAACTGACTTCCTGGACTGGAAAAACGCCATGCAAAGTGTCTCAAACTGATGCATCCTTGTACCTCTTTGCCCTTCATTATATGAACTAGAGAGTTGCACTTGTCAGTTGGTAGGAGACGCCGATGGGATGTGAATATAGAAGAGTGAAAGAGCCGCTCTGTAAGTGGTTTTCTCCTCTCTTCGCTAAATGAATTACTATTTTTGTTTGTAATAGTTGCTTTTTATATGTTTTTGTGACACATTTCAGGCCAGACATGAAAACCAGATCAGAGAGTGGTGACGTTAATGAATTCAGAGTGTCATAAGAAAAAAAAAAGCCAGTGCCAGATTTTACTGTGATACATGTGGAAATCTTTACTTTGGGACACATCACTTCATCACTTCATCACGCACACACAACACCTCTTCACACAGTAAACACCCATCTGTTTCCAGCACCGTCGCAGCAGCATCACCAACACTTCTCACCTGTCACATTACAGCGACACCGTTTGCAGATAAACACTCCTGTGAGTCATTTTTTCCTCCTTTCAGTTATAGCTCACTCCTGCAGATCTTACATGCTATCGTGCCAATTTGTACAACCAGTTAATGTTCCCTGGTTGGTATTACATTTCCCTTCTGGGAGAACTGGTTCACGTGTTAATGGGCCGATCGTTTGTCTCCACGCAGCACTTCACTTTAAAATGTTCTCGTTAAATCACCCTCAGTTCCTGTGTTCTTCACTGCCAAAGACTCTTCCTCTACCTGAATAAATAAATTATTATCATTATTATGATGGTTGTCTTGTGTGTTTATGATTCCCTCTTCTATTTGGACGAATGCTCTGAGTCCATAATGAGTAAAATATCATTATTAGTAGTTTTGTTCTAACTAGGGCTGTCAAAGTTAACGCGATAATAGTTCGGCTCAGTGTTAAAGCTAGAGTGAAGATGCTGGTATCATATGAAACTAGAAAACCTAACCATTGGTACCAACCATGTCATACTAGCTTGTTGCGAGGGACGTTAAGTAATGCTCCAAACTTAACGTTAAATTTAGGCGAGGAAAAACTGTCATGGCCATTTTCAAAGGGGTCCCTTGACCTCTGACCTCAAGATATGTGAATGAAAATGGGTTCTATGGGTACCCACGAGTCTCCCCTTTACAGACATGCCCACTTTATGATAATCACATGCAGTTTGGGGCAAGTCATAGTCAAGTCAGCACACTGACACACTGACAGCTGTTGTTACCTGTTGGGCTGCAGTTTGTTATGATTTGAGCATATTTTTATACTAAATGCAGTACCTGTTAGGGTTTCTGGACAATATTTGTCATTGTTTTGTGTTGTTAATGAAATTTCTAATAATAAATATAAACATACATTTGCTTAAAGCAGCATATTTGCCCACTCCCATGTTGATAAGAGTATTAAATACTTGACAAATCTCCCTTTAAGGTATATTTTGAACAGATAAAAAATGTGTGATTAATTTGCGATTAATGGCGATTAACTATGGACAATCAATTAATCCCGATTAAATATTGTAATCGATTGACAGCCCCGGTTCAAACACAACTCTGTTCTGGGACGTTTTCAATGTCCGTTGCATTTTTTTGCTATTTTAATTGTAGCATATCGATCTGACTTCACAAGCAACTGAACACAATCATGCATCTGTCTTTTTGCCCTTGTGCTGTGATGCTGTGATGAGACAACATGCTCATTCCTGTTAGGTTTGACTTTATCAAGAAAAGGACCAGAGGCTGTTCTGGACAGAGCCCAAGTTATTTTGCTGAGTGGAAGACATTTCTGCTGAGTTGAGTTGCAGCAGTCACGACCTTCCTTTCCTGAAGCTGGGTTTGCTGCGCTGGTCAAACTCTTTTCCAGGAATTCAAAGACAAAAGTGCATTTTTTGACATTCACAGGAATTTATTTTTAAAATAAAAAAAACAGACAGAGAATATAAATTTCTTTTACAAACCAATGACTTTAACCCTCGTTCAACACAACTTGTTCCTATCCATAAAATCAAAACTATGTTGAAATGTGCTACTTCAGCAGCTAATCCACATGAAAGAAAACAAGTGCATTTTTCAGCTGGGTTATGTGGTGTTAAAGGGACTATATGTAACTTATCACGCGCATAAATCATACCGGGTCGGAATCCCATGCGCGCTCGCGTGTGGGTACGCGCTGCTCCTGCTGCCTGCTGCCTGCTTGCACACCGTGCTCGTTCTCACCCGCTCGGCTCGCTCCAACTCCACGTGTACGCGCGCACACTGCAGAAGAGTTAGTTTAGCTCTGAGAATATCTAGTGAATGTGCAGTGGACGTTTGTGCAGAAATAACTGCTGCAGCTCCTCCAGACCAACAGAGGTTTCCCGTGTCTTGTGAAGTGACGGGGCTCCGCAGCGAGTTACGTTATCGTCCCGACCGGGTGTCGGTGTCTCCCCCCCCCCGACCGGGTGTCGGTGTCTCCCCTCCCCCCCCCCGTTCCCTCCGGGTCGGCAGGCTGAGGCAGGAAAAGCCAACACTAGGATCAGCATTGATCTATGGAGAGACCTTAGTCTGGTCAGCTAACATTACTGCCAAGCAGGTGAAATATAGAGTGATACTGTGTGTTAGCTGACGTGTGTCACCTCACTGTTTAGACCGGTGCTCGTTCATGTCAATGTAGTGCGAGCACAAGCGCGAGCGCGAGCAACAGGACACCGACTTTCGTTGACATTGCGGCCACAGGTGTCGCTGTGAACAAGCAATTTCTGATTCTTACATATAGTCCCTTTAAAGTATTTTATATATTTATACATTTCTTAGTGGAGTTTGCTTCATTGTTCCAAGACAACCTGGCACAACAACTTAGAAATGTTAAAATCCGAGAGCCTTGTTGTCTCATTTAAAGAGCCAGTGTGTAGGATTTTGGTGGATCTATTGGCAGGAATCGAATATAATATTAATATCTAGGTTTTCATTAGTGTATAATCACTTGAAACTAGGAATCCTTGTGTTTTCTTTACCTTAGAATGAGCCCTTCATAGGGAGACGAGAGATGTAGTTCACTGAGTGGTTTCTTACAAAACTAAATGATACGACAAACTGTGACTTTCTTGACTTGAAAAATGATCTTTTAAAATGACAAACATCATACGTGTGATTTATGGCGCAATTCAAACGGGATCAAAAAATATTTGTCTCTTGCTGTTGACTACAGTACACATTTTAAAGTGAAATAAGGTCCCATGACGGTCCATCGGAAGGGGCGGGACTTCGGCTCTCTATTCAGTTCACCGCTAGATGCCACTAAAATCCTACACACAGGTCCTTTAATACTCAAACATGAAATAGGCTATGAATGATAATGAGTAAAGTAAGGGGGTAAATTAAGGTTAAGAAGGTCAGTGTTTGGGTTAGGAATGTACTGGTTATGGTTTGAGGTAAGAGCATGTGAGGAGCATGTGCTACTCACCAGGCTGGTTGGGTTAATTATCTCTGAGGAGGAGCAGCTGTGGAGCCTGATTGTGCCTGATGAGGATCAGGTGTGTGAAGCCTATATCTACCCCTGGTTCCTGTGATCAGATGCTGTTTCATTGTCTCATTCTGTTGCTTGGTCTAGTTGTGTAGAGGAGTGTGTATCGGCAGAAGTTACCACGTGAACCTATCTGCTTGATTTGCTCACCGTTTTCTGTTGGTTCTTTAAACTCAGTCTGTTAGAGTGGGCAGTGGTGTTTTAGTTTACTATCTGAGTCCACTAATCTAAATATCTTAGTGAGGGTAGGGAGCCTTTCTTTTTTAGGCTCATTTTTTCCCCTCCACTTCAATCCTTTCTGATTTTGTGGTTACCCTTCTGGGGCTAACTTTAAGATTCCCCCGGTCCGCAACAGAATGAGTCAGCCTCTGTCGGACGAGGCGGACCCGCCCACCATTGACCCCCAAGCTTCAGAGCTTAACACACAACTAGCTGCTCATGGACAGGCTATCACTGCGCAAGGAGCCCTGTTAGGCTCCCATGAGCAGATCCTCTGTGCCATTGCTGAACAACAGGCTTCTCATGACAACATGTTGCGAGAAATAATTTACAGAAACCCAGACCGACTCCACCCGGAAGTCCAAGCCCCAAACCTTGTAGTCCACCATGCGCCCCCAAGTTCCGCCCCACGGCCCTATTTCAGTCCATGAACCCAAAATGCAGACACCTGCCTGCTATGAAGGGCATCCAGGGAAATGTAAAGGGTTTATTACCCAATTTAGTCTGGTGTCTGAGTTAAGTTTCGGATCGATAATCAAATCTGTGAATGCAACAGAGAGAGAAAGCACCATTTCCCCACCCCATTTTGGGGGTGGAGTTTAGCATCTCTTAGGACACACCCTAAAAGCTCCGCGTGCCTCCGAACAGTGATGAACCCATGCAAATAGGGCGCACGCGGCTCTCTCGGGTAGAGAGGGAGAGGTGTATGAGCAGTGGTTCCTGTCTGTACTGTGGGAAGGCGGGCCACTTCATTCGTACGTGCCCAGTAATGCAGAAAAGAGAAGTGCAGGGAAACAAGTAGACTCGTCAGGGGAGGTTCCGCCGAGTCTAAATAATCTGCTCCCCAGTCAATAACCACACCTTTCTGTCAGTTGAGTTATCGCGGGGTAATAACAAATACAATCTCCCTGTTTTTGTGTATTCAGGTGCTGCGGGTAATTGTATTGACTTGATTCTGGCCTGAAATCTTAAACTGCCCATATCTCCCCTCTCTAGTCCACTTGCCATCACAGCAGTGGAAGGGCGACCTTCGAGTGTCGGGTGCGTTGAAAATATTTCTGGCCACCTTAAAAACTTTGACAGACAAGTGGGAAATATGCAGTTTTTCCTTATTAATGCACCTAATGTACCACTCATTCTGGGACACCCGTGGATCAAGAAACACAATCCTCACATCAACTGGAGGTCGGGGTCGTTAAGTTGGCATCCTGAGTGTACATCTCGCTGTGTCATGTCCGACTCAGCTCTTTGGGCCTCAAGGTTTTGTTGCCAAAAATAAAGTCACGCCCCTTGTTGGCGTCTCAAGCCCCTTGTTGTCACTCACGCCCCTTGTTGGCGTCACTCACGCCCCTTGTTGGCGTCACTCACGCCCCTTGTTGGCGTCACTCACGCCCCTTGTTGGCCTCACTCACGCCCCTTGTTGGCTTCACTCACGCCCCTTGTTGGCCTCACTCACGCCCCTTGTTGGCCTCACTCACGCCCCTTGTTGGCCTCACTCACGCCCCTTGTTGGCGTCACTCACGCCCCTTGTTGGCGTCACTCACGCCCCTTGTTGGCGTCACTCACGCCCCTTGTTGGCTTCACTCACGCCCCTTGTTGGCGTCACTCACGCCCCTTGTTGGCCTCACTCACGCCCCTTGTTGGCCTCACTCACGCCCCTTGTTGGCCTCACTCACGCCCCTTGTTGGCGTCACTCACGCCCCTTGTTGGCGTCACTCACGCCCCTTGTTGGCCTCACTCACGCCCCTTGTTGGCCTCACTCACGCCCCTTGTTGGCGTCACTCACGCCCCTTGTTGGCCTCACTCACGCCCCTTGTTGGCCTCACTCACGCCCCTTGTTGGCGTCACTCACGCCCCTTGTTGGCCTCACTCACGCCCCTTGTTGGCGTCACTAACGCCCCTTGTTGGCCTCACTCACGCCCCTTGTTGGCCTCACTCACGCCCCTTGTTGGCGTCACTCACGCCCCTTGTTGGCCTCACTCACGCCCCTTGTTGGCGTCTCAAGCCCCTTGTTGGCGTCACTCACGCCCCTTGTTGGCATCACTCACGCCCCTTGTTGTCAACTGGTCTGCACAGTTCAGGGTTCAGCGTATCATGAACAGACAAGTCAATCTAACTCATAAAGGATCCATCCCTAGGGGAAATTGCAATAGTAATGTTTCATAGTTTTTATTGGTCCTAATATCCTCCTGCATCATATATTAAAACTATACCTTTATGGATTTAGTGGAACATACTTTTTTCAACGTTAAACATTTTAGAGTGACACGGTCTGGGTAAAATGGGTGTAAATATTGGAGGCTCTATATACACCTATCCAACATATTTGGTGTCTTTCCTAAGTTTTGTGGGGTCAATATTTCCAATTATAAAAAAAAATTTCAGAGGATATTCTAATGTCTTGTACTGTACCTGTATTTGTGCTACTACTACTACTACTACTACTACTACTACTACTACTAACCCAACTCCCAAAATTTGTTGTGCTTGCCTCTCACCGGGCTGGTTAGGTTAATTATCTCTGAGGAGGGGCAGCTGTGGAGCCTGATTGTGCCTGATGAGGATCAGGTGTGTGAAGCCTATATCTATCCTTGGTTCCTGTGATAAGATGCTGTCTCATTGTCTCATTGTGAGAGCTTCATTCTGTTGTTCTAGCTGTAGAAGTAGCAGTAGCAGAAGTTACCACGTGAACCTATCTGCATGATTTGCCCACCGTTTTCTGTTTCCTCTTCGAGCTTAGTCTGTTAGAGTGGGGTCGGTCTGTGTGGCCTGGCTTCTCAGTTTTGACCTGGCATTGCTGCCAGTGTCTTTTTCTTTGGTCGATTTCACTTTTCAGAGAGTTTATCCTCTAGTCAGCTGTTCTGCAGTGGTGTTTTAGTTTACTATCTGAGTCCACTAATCTAAATATCCTAGTGAGGATAGGGAGCCTTTCGCTTTTAGGCTCATTTTTATTTGGCGTTTACCCTCTCCTCTTCAAACACTTGGTGTGGTTATACCCTTCTGGGGCTAACTTTAAAACTCCCCGTTACCCATGCAAGTCAATCCAATGCCCTAATTCAGTGGTTCCCAACCTGGAGGTCAGCACGCGCCAAGGGGTCCCAGGATACCTCTTTAGGCCTCTTTAAACCCTTAAAATCAAACAATTTGAGACACCAAAAATCCTCCCTTGGTTGAACTCACAACTAATGCCCACATTAAAACCATAACCTGTGATAAGTGGTCATATTTATCCATTTTAAGGGGTTAAGCCAAAAAAGTTTAGAACCACAGTCCTTGTTGTTGTGCATGCAGCTCAGGTCCCCTTAAAGGCTCTGTAGATCTACCTATTGACACACATTCTTTTGCAGTCAGTGTAATTATTCCACAGATGTGGTCCTCTCAACCAGACAGAAAACTGTAGTGTACTTTTTTAAATGTGGAACAGTGCTACATTACACTACAGCCAGTTACAGGCATCCTTTAGAGATAAAATATTAAGTCTTGAGTTGTTTTAATGAAAACATTGGAGACTCTCTGCTCTGCATGACAAGTTCATCCTGTGGAAGTCTTCCAGTGTTTTCAATGACCAGCGGTCGTCCTCTGTATTCTGGGTTCAAGCTGCTGCCCTCAGGCTGCAGGCATCACAAAGCTCCTTAATGCCACAAGCTATTAACACTCACCTGTGACTTTCTCTTTCTTGCGAATTCCAAAAGAGAAAATTAACATTTTTACACGTTATCATTTCCATTTGACAGAAAAAAGCTCAGTGCTAGAGAGTGCTCCCTGAGTAAATCCAAAAAGAAAACATTAAGGAGAGGAGCGCATTAAACCCCATCATAGACTACAGAGAAGACAGCAGATAAACATCAGTGAGATATACATAATGCACGGGGCAAAAGATGCTCTGCAGGAATGGTAATGAGAAACAAAAGCAAGACATAAACTCAGCAGGCATGCTGGCTAGCCTCAAAATTAATATGCAGCACAATACTAAAGAAGGAAATATTCTCTACCACTAAATGTTCCAAACCTTTATGAGGAAGCTTTCATGTTCCTTTTGAATGCTGCAGAGATGTTTCATTAGAGGTCAGAGCTCATCCTACATGCTGGTGACTTCTCGACTGATTATGCAGCAAGATATTATAGTAGCACAGTGTTGGACTGTCTGAGGGGCAGGGGCGAAAAAAAGGGCACCAGCTGCACGCGGTGGCACGTAGAAAGTTTTCTAGCATGTAGGGTAGCCTATATGGCACTGCATCACGCTTTCTCAATTTTAAGGCCACCCTAGAGGACACTTCATCACGCTTTCTCCACTGGAAGGGCACCCTAGATCAGTGATTCTCAAACTGGGGTCCGTGTCAATCTCTCAGGGGGTCCGCAAAATAATTTGCTATAAATTATAAAATTGAGCTGTATCATTAAAAAGTGCAAATCTACAGATGGGGACCATTTGCACCAATAAAACAAGCATATTGTGTCCATTACGCCCACCTACATTAGATTAGGGCCAATAGAAACTCTGATATGATTGTGACACACAGCAAGAAGTTCATTATTTTGAAGTTGACGCACTTACTGAAAGTCAGCTTTAGACTGGTTTAAGTTTAAATATCTGGATTTATTAGGACTGTGCCAGTCTTGCTACTGTTCATTTTCTGAAAGCTTTTAAGAACAATTACTTAAAGTGTAAATGCTGTCAAGTTGAGTCCAAATGCAATTTGAATAAAATGACCCTCTGATTAAAAGTATGTGTTTTTTTTTTAATTTTCTCCCCAATAAGGCTCCCTGACCCCAAAAAGTTTGAGAACCCCTGCCCTAGAGGGCACTTTATCATGTTTTCTATACAATAAGGGCATCTAAGAGGGCACTTTTGCTGCTGTTTGTTTGAACAAACCCCCCGTTGAGTCCACCAGAGTAGTATTATAGGTGTGGAATATAGTCCAGTTTTGTTTTCTCCCACATCCTGCTTTGTGATATCAGCCTGATATCCTCTCTGACGGAGAGGTCAGACCCTCTCAGTTGGAGGTCTCTGGGCTGCAGGTATACAAATCTGTCTCTGTCTGGACTAATGATGAACCATATTAGTGGATTATTACTTGTTGTTATGAGGTCTGAATCAGACGAGCTGGAGAGCAGTTCAAGAGCTTTTGTACATACAAACACAATTACAGATACATCGAGTGACTGCCAAACCTAAACAAATGTCAGAGTCAACTGAGACATGCAGTGCAGGACTAATGGTTTACATTTCATGTGGATGAGTATTATCTCAGCATTGTTGGAATTTTATACATCTTTTTATTGTGAGTCTTTGTATGCTAGAAAGTGAGATAAGAAAGGGAAATGTAAAAGCTTTCAAATTCACAAGTAGGGTATTTATTGACGTATTTTATGTCGTAGAACAAAATGTTAAAATCTCCTAAGCTTGTGTTACCCACAGACATTATTTCAGGCCTCTAACTAAAACCCATTGACTTCCAGACGAGGGAACCAGAAGAGCTAAAATACTAACTAATTTCTGGGTTTCAGGACTCATTCCTGCAGCACTCTATACTGTCTGCTATTATGGACTGTACAAGGCTGCCAAAAGATTCATTAAAAATTACTTTTTAATTATTCTCTTGTTAAATATTTAAACAATCCATCTAAAAACTTACTCCTGAGACTTGCAAAATAGGATTTTTTTCCCCAAACAAACCTTAGTTTGATATACTTTGTGTACATCCTTGCAGTACTTTCTTAAAGTGTGTCATCACAGTCTTTATTTATCTGCAGCCTTGCGTCACAGTGAGGTCATCGGGCCACAGAAACCCTTTGAAATCCATGCATCCAGCTGACACAATGACAACATCCACGCAGGGATAATACAAAGACTGTGTTTCCTTTCCTTATCTAGGCCCTTTATAATCTATGGTACATGTTTCTCTAGCTCTCAAACTGATATGCAGTATAGTCTAAAAGCTCACAACACTACAATCCTCAAGTTGAGAACATTCAAAAGGCTTTAAAGCTCTCTGCTTCACAAGTCTTGTTTTAAGTCTTCTGTTGTCGAGACCCAGCACGTCCACAGTCCTTTGATACATGTCAACATGAAAGGCTTTCTGTGCTCAGGGCTCTGTGGAAGAGCGGGCATTTGAGTGTGGAGGAGTGGTGGTGGTGGTCGCGTTTGATGCAGTAGGTCAGGCTGCACTAACTTCGCCTTACGCAGGGGGATGTGAGCTGCATCTGCTTTTAATCCGCAAGAGCATTTGAGTGGGACACCAGATTGTTTATGTAGTCTATTGAAAACGAGCTGGCACAAGTGTGTGTGTGTGTGTGTGTGTGTGTGTGTGTGTGTGTGTGCGTGTGTGTGTGTGTGTGTTCAGAGGGAGGAGGGTGAGCGCAGCTTACGATCCATCTGTCTACCGTTTCTCCACAACTCTACACGGTGGCAGACAGTGAGGGGAGGCTGGGACAGACCTGAGTCCTTTGGTACTGATTTAATTAAAACACATCATTTGAACCCTTTTTGGCACAGATGATAACAAGCTCATCCAGACACACAGCAACTCTACAGAGGAGGGAAAAAAAAAAACATACACACACACACACACACACACACACACACACACACACCAGGCAATTAAAGACTCATTTACTCATCAGCCAATTATTCACCCGAGCCGTTCTTGGATCGGTCCCGTGCAGCCCTGCGAGGCCTTTCACTCCAGGCAGGTCATTATTCACCGAGTGCCAGGGCTGCCATGAGTGGAAAATCAGGGTCTGAATGAGACACACTTTAACATCGACTTCAGGAGAAAAGGCTGTTCTCTCACAGCTTAGAGAACATCTTTACAGTTTTTTACGATTGCTTAAGCACGATTTTGAAAATAGGGCTCATTTTGTGAAAACACGACACACGATTGACACAACCACAAACACACAAGTAGCAGAGCACCTCAGATATTTTGCAAAAATGAAACTCTTCATTCAATAATTTATAAAAACCCAGTTTTGTCACAGTATAGCACACACATGGTTCATAGGATCTGATGCTGTTTGAACCAGTTACACACCACTGTGCTCAATCTAAAACACTTTCAACATTTCTACTTTTCTAATGATATAGTGAGAGAGAGATATTACAAGAGTGTGTTGTACTGCACACTGATGAAAATATTTATTTCTCACCACATTGTAAAAATCTGTCAATACATCCATGCATTTTTAGAGGTTGCATTTTGCACTGAAAATCATAATAGAACACATTCTAAACAGAATATAGAACATAAACACAGCAAAAACATTTGTGCAGACAAAAAAGAAAACAAGAACTTTTTTAATTGTTAATACACATTTTAGATGTTTTTTATGTTGGCTTCCTTTGTTGTAAAAAGGTACTCAGCTGTGGTCTTTTTATCCAAATCTTTTTTTTTTTTATTCTTTTTTTGCAGGCAAGGCAAAGGTCATCTTGTCAAATGTAGAACATAACTCAGTGTCTGTGATAGGAAATAAAATTTAAAAAAAACACCCCTTCCCATGTTGGTCTTGGTCACACGAAAAGGGAAAGAAAAAAACAACTAAAATAATAATAATAAAATAATTTAAAAAGTTAATAAATTAAAAATAAAATAAAATAAATAATGTGGTCTTTTTATAGTGCTTAAATCCTGATTGATGAGCCAACAATTAAGCAATTAGGTGTTTGGCTGGGTGACACATGTTTTGGCCAGTTGGTCCCTGGAGGTGGTATCTTGAATGGTAGCGTTTTGAAATGACAAACAAGTGACTTTATGTCAGATTCCTATGTCTTTATATAGAGAACCGTGTGCAGTGTGTTGTAAAAAGTGCCTTGTTGAATTGCAAATTGGGTGCAAAGCAGAAAATGTGTTAAGAGTTTTTGAGACTTGAGCTGATTTTTCAATAATTGTGCTTTATGTGTCATTTTAGTGTGTTTAGCAATTGAAAAAAACCCTGTAAAACGACACCCGGATGGAGGAAATAAAAGAGCGCAAGAGTCATGTTAATTATCAATTTCTGATTATGTTTTATTAACTTCTTATTCTCTTCAATTCTTGGAAAAAAAAAAAGACAAAATCTTCAAAAACTAAAAACAAGTCAGTATAATAAACAATGAATAACAATGTGTGCTGACAAAAATGATGCCCACAGATGTGTGACACCAGAAATCCAAACATTTGAATAAAAGACAAACAAAAGCTTCTCATTTGTCTGCTTGAAGGTCCTCTAACATTGTTCTTTAATCATCCCACACACTTTGTTTCCCCTAAACACATCCAAACTCACGGCTGTGCTGTATTGCTTAGTTGTACTCCTCCACAAATGATAAATTATAAACAGCTTGGAAAAAAAACAACAACACCCACAACTTCGTAATTTATGCTGTTCAAACTCAGTTGCTGCATATTTGAAACCAAATATAATAAGATAAACATAATTATTTAGTAATCTGACAAATGGTCACATTTGATTTGTATCCAGATGTGCTGTATAGTGGGAAAAGACCAACCACAGAGATAAATAAAGAGTTAATAGCTTTGGTTACGAAGATACCAACATAAACAGCAGGTACGCTGGGTAAAGCCCTAAAAAGAAAGTTACACTTTGGTTCATACGTACACAAGAAAACCCCAAAATCCTGACTTCTCTTCAAAAATAAGATAATCTCAGCTTTCAGCTAAGAAGTTTACACTCGACACTCAATGTCTACGGTTCATGTAAATCAGCTCAGTTAGAGAAAACACTTTATTCCTTTAAAGGGACTGTATGTACGTTTTTACAGGTATAAACGTTTTTTAATTGTTTTTTGTGTGAACAGGTTGTAACCTAAAAGATGAGACCTTCCACAACTTTCTGGGTTTCCTCTGTCAGCCTGTAGACTGCTTTTAATGTGAAGAATTGGGCCGTTTTTTCTGGGAAAATCCAACGGATGTGACGTCATGCGCGCTTGCGAGTGTCTATTCTCTCTTCAGCTCCGCTACAGGGCTAACAGTGTGCAACGATACCTAAAGTTCAGTTAGAAATGTAGTCCCTTAACGCCAACAAACGAACAGCCCCCACCACAACTCAGACTCCAACACAAACTCAACGGAAGAACAAAAAAAAAGTTATATCTAGTGAAGCCCGACGTCAGAGGAAAACTAGGATCAACATCGGCCGGGTCTTCCATTCTTCGTCTGGTTTCGAGTATTAAAACGGACCCCGAGCTTGTGAAATGTATAGCGATTTGTGGTTTTAGCTGTCAGTCACGTTAAGTCTCGTGTGTGTCCCCTCACTGTTTTGACCGATGCTCCCTCGCGTCTATGAGCAAACACGAGCAACAGGACGCCGACTGTCGTCGACTCAACGGCCACAGGTGTCACTGTTAACAAGCAATTTCTGATTCTTACATAGAGCCCCTTTAAATAAAATGTTTCATCGATTCTAATTTTGGCTTCAAACTTCAGTGGCTTGTTGAGTTGTGCACCTTTTTAAGACGGACGCTTCAGGCTGCACCTCATGTCTGCTTGTAAAACAGACCATTAGTGAGAGAGCGAAGGGATTTTGTCACGATGGAGTGCAGTGAATCTAAAACAGGCAGTAAACAGGAAGGGATTACCATTTATCTTATACGAGTCAACCCAAAATGACTTGAACAGGACAGCCAGCTGATGTAATCTTGAGCCAGTTCTTTTTGTATACTGATTACAATATTGTCACAAGAAAAAAAAAAGATGGCCTTTGCAGCAAAACGGGACAATTTACTGTATATTGGTTAGTGATATTCCCCTAAATAATCAGCGCAAAAAGAACAACCACAAGGGCATTACAACATGCTAGAGACAGTTTCCAATTGTTAAAAACCAGCAGCTAGAAAATGTACTGTACCACTGTGTAAAACCAATAGTGTTACCAAGACGCTCTGCCTAAAAAGAGTACAAATACTGAACTATTATATGTATGCATAAACATACAGACAGATGTTATAGTTCTTGTAAAGACTGTAAACCAGACAGGAAAGAGACCTACACACAGCAGAATAGTGGAATAACATTGTCATCATGTTGGACAATAAATCTGTCGGATGTCTAATGCTCAAGTGTCAGTTTATCAGAAGAGCTTCTTATGCTGTTAAAGCTGTAAAACAAATAAAGAACCATAGTGCTGCATTTTACTGTGACAAAACATCTAATCCTGTGCTTGTAAGTGTATGAGTGGGACTGATTATTATTCATCAGAATTTAAAGCTCATTATTTACTAAAATGAGAAAATCCAGTTGCAATTTTCATAAAATACTTGCTCGAATTGAAAAAATCGCCCCTCAAGATGGAGTGCAAACGAGTAAGATGGCCGTCAGACAGCGTTTAAAGAGATAAAAACTGTCTGGAGGTAGAACACCGACCGAGGCCTGTTTAATTTTAGTGTTGCTTCTCTGTTCCAGACACTGAGGGAAACAGGAACTTCGCTGACAGCTGTGACCTACTGGTGTGAGACATAAACAAGACGAACAAGACTAAAACAAAGCGGACAGGACTAACAGACTCTCAGACATCCCACCAAATGAAGGAGCTGGAGGTATTTTATCTCTGAGGCTCTTGAACTTCTTTAACACAGCCACTCTGTTACCGGGATACAGATGTGATGCAGAGAAGACTGAAGAAACTCAAGTTGAACATGTAAGAAAAAGTTCACCAACGGACCTCAGTTTTGGGACCATGGTTCGCTTCTAGGGCTGTCAATCGATTAAAATATTTATTCGTGATTAATTGCATGATTATCCATGATTAATCGCATTTTTTATCTGTTCAAATTGTACCTTAAAGGGAGATTTGTCAAGTATTTGATACTCTTATCAACATAGGAGTGGACAAATATGCTTGCTTTATGCAAATGTATGTATTTATTACTGAAAATCAAGGCAACAGCAACAACAGCTGTCAGTGTGTCAGTGTGCTGACTTGACTATGACTTGCCCCAAACTGCATGTGATTATCATAAAGTGGGCATGTCTGTAAAGCAGAGACTCGTGGGTACCCATAGAACCCATTTTCATTCACATATCTTGAGGTCAGAGATCAAGGGACCCCTTTTAAAATGGCCATGCCAGTTTTTCCTCACCAAAGGAAAATAGTGTAAGTTTGGAGCATTATTTAACCTCCTTTGCGACAAGCTAGTATGACATGGTTGGTACCAATGGATTCCTTAGGTCGTCTTGTTTCATACGATGCCAGTATCTTCACTTTAGTTTTAAAACTGAGCTCTTCTGTTACAACCTAAAAATCACAAGTTGCGTTAATGCATTAAAGAAATTAGTGGTGTACACGCTATTATCGCGTTAACTTTGACAGCCCTAGTTGCTTCATTACTTGGTTAAAATGAAAGATAATAAGATAAGATAATTACCCCACACACTGGATGAACGTGTTTTAAGAAAGCTCAAAGCATCTGAGGAGATTCAGCCGACTGCATGATAAACAAAAACGACACAAACAAATGTGGAACACACTGACCCTAATGTCTAAAACAGGGTTACCTGAGCAAAATGTTCAGTACAGTGAAAAACAAAATTAAAGACGCAAAATTCAAATTCATCTCTATGCATGTATGTATCAAGTACACATACATGAAGCGATAAGATATCAGAAACACTGTTCAACATAATGCAGTCCAACGCAAGACAACCAGTAACTACAAAAGGACAATAAATCAACCTCTCTGATCCGGATTTATTGTCGGGCTTTAAATTGGATTGCATTAGATTGAACAGGAGTTACTAATAAAAACTGTAGAGAACTTAGTTACAAACTTGTTTGCTATTATGATAAGAGGTGATTAGAAAACCAAAAATATTCCCCAACACATGTCACAAGCACTTTTGAGAGTGTTCTGTAGTGTTTCCCATGCTTCACCATTATCCATCCGGGTTAATAGCAAAAATTACACACAAAACTCTATGAGCAGGCTGGAAAATTGATGGAAATTTTCCATGTGGACCACAACGTAATTGATCTACATGATTACTAATCAGTTTGTTCTGTTAAATCTCATTTAAAGTCTTTGTTTCCTGTGGACACTGTCCATATTATTGCACAGTATAGGAATATATCTGTTAAAGTAACTGCTAAAAAAAAACACCACCAACAGTCGAAATGCAGTTTGTGACAAAGTCTTTCACACTCATGCACTTCTGATGTTGATGACCACGCTTCTTTTCTCCGTGTCGCATCGATCCACGCTCCATTAAAGGTGCACTACAGTATGTGAAGCGGTTTAGATGACACACCTCCGTCTCGGACGATGAAACATGGTAATGAATGACGTTGATGATGATGATGTTTCAGGCGTGCTGTACCGCCAACTCCTGTCCTATGAAGCGGCGCAGGCGCTCCAGATACTGGCTGTACAATTCAATGTCGTTGTGTCCCGCTCCCTCCACCCAGAGAGGCTCCACGGCCTTCGGGCAGCGCTCGAACAGAGCCAGGCCGTGGGAGAAGTCGATAACCTCGTCCTCCGTCCCGTGGATGATGAGCACCGGGGACGTGATTTTGGACACTTTCTCGATGCTGAAAAGGGAATAAGAAAAGAAATGAGATTATTAAGAAGTTGATGATTTACTTACTACCATATTAGCTCCCCCACCCCTGTAAAAGAGCTCTGAAAGCAGATTGCACAGGTCGAGTTAATACAGTCGGACTCATAAATCACTGGCTTCTGTGGATGAGGTCATAAAAAAGTGACATTGTGGTGGGTCAGTCTGCTGGTCTGGGAAAAAAAAGTCAGTAAAATATGTTGTTATAGATTAAATAAGAGGATCTTAATGGATCGGAGAGGCTTCAGTTTTGTCTGGACAGTAAATTATAGGCTATAAAACATTTATTGCTTTGAAACAAATGTGATATTTTAGAGTTATTATTCTGTTTAGTTTAGAAGTCCGCTGTCTGAAAAATAATCGTCTTATTTCCTGGGTGCAGATAATTTGCACATATTGTCATTTAAGGTTACATCAGTTCCGACCCGCCCGTCTCTTTAGTACAGTTCTGACCCTTGAGGACAGGACAGAAGACAAACAGGTTGTGTCTAGAAGGTAACACGCAAATTGCGAAATTTGATCAGAAATCTGCAAAAAAACTCTCGCGAGACTCGCTGCCCGACGACCTATCGTAACCTTAACCATCTCGCGAGAGTTTCCCAGCTCGTGGGTTAACTTCTAGACACGACCAGACAAACATGAGCCTTGGATTTTATCAATAGAAATGAACATATTTATTGCCAAATGAGATAAACTAGACTTATCGCCTTGCGGTTGTATGTAGGGATGCACCGATACCAACTCAAATAGCTGGATCGGTTATTGGTGACAGTGGGCTGAACTATTCGATTCTATATGTTTATATACAGAACTATATACATTATATGCTGGAATTTGAATTCCATGTAACAGTAACAATTACAGTTTGATGAATTTGTCGCTGCATTAAAAAAGTTTTCACTTGAATTGTAATTCCTGTTAATTTTGGAGATTTTTTTACCAAGTTGTTGGTGCACGATTTATTATTTTAATAATAAATAACAAATCAGTAAATTTATATCTATGTATTTATTTGTTACGTTTTGTTTTACAAAGTTAGGAAAGTAATGTTTACGTCCAGCCTGATGTTTCCTTACACATAAAAGAATGATCCCAGTCACTTCCACACAGTGAGGCATACAGCTTAGTAACTAAACACTGGTATCGGATCGGTACTCGGTATCGGCTGAAAGCCAAGGTATCGGTATCGGGTCTAAAAAAGTTAGATCGGTGCCACCCTTGTTGTACGCCTCCGCCAACCAGTCAAGTTGCAGTTTACATCATATCTGACTAAAATGTCATGACGTCATCATTTTATCCTGCTACACATTTGTGTGAAATTGTCATAATCAGCTTATGAATTCTTGAGTTATGGCCAAAAACATGTTTTGTGAGGTCACGGTGATCTTAATCAGTTCTTTCTAATCAGTTCATGCTTGAGTCCAAGTGGACGTTTGTGCCAAATTTGAAGACACACCCTCAAGACGTTCCTGAGATATCGCGTTCACGAGAATGGGACGGACGGACGGACAACCCCAAAGCCACGACTCTCATGGAGGCATAAAAACAGATAACAACTTCTGCAAAATAATGGCTTGAGCTAAACACGCAATGTCCAAATCTTAAAATTATAATCAAGTCATGCCATGGAATATAGATATATCTGACACAGAAAACAGTAGAGAAAGATAGACATAGAGGAAGGAGGGATGCCAGCTGCCCACTCTGAATGTGAACAACAAGCGAACACTGGAGGCTTTTTCTCAGCTCACTACACACACAGCAAGGCATCCCCTGCTTTCCTTCCACCTCTGCTCCTCCTCACCCACTTGTACCATCTGGGACGAGACTCTGCGTTAAGGCTGGCAGTGGCTGCCATTGACCTCCGTCAGGCGCAGCCACTAAAACTAAACTGACAACAAGAACAGAAGGGATCGAGCCTCCCTAATGATAGCATTACTCGCCGTTGTTACTGTCCCGCCAAGGGAATTTGTTCAGTGGCCAAGATTTAAAAATAAAAACACAGTAGCGCAACACATTACAGTGAACACCCACATCACAGTCACACACAAATTTCTTCAGAGGAGGTTGGAACTGAGTATCAAGCAATAAAAGAATCTCTAACAGGTACTCAATTTCACAACCTGCTACTTAGTGTTAACGGATATCAGTTTCACTTTTACGGCTTATTAATACTAACATTTCCCTGTTTTTTTCTTGTCACAGTGTAAGCTGCAGATCTAAATTAACACTGTAAACTGCCATTTAACGGTCAATTAAGTTGAAAAAAGACTTTATTACCTGAAAGTAACAGGCTGCAAGACCTACACTGTCGTTAAAAGTTAAAGATAAACTAAGATTGCACTCATGCGAGGTCACTTTTAGACTAAAGTGAAGGAGATTTCGGTCGCTGCCTTATGCAAGATAACACAGTTCTTATCTGAAATACTACAGTATTTGGGTGGCCTACTCACATCTATGAAAATATAATAAAAATGACGTCCACACACTAATCAAGAAAAGACATTAACACTGAAATAACAGCACAAAAAAAAAAACAGCACAGGAGCCGTTCTTTCAGCGCAGATGTTTGTCTTGGATAAGAAACGCTTTCACGAGTGCAAGTAGCAATTACGTTTTTCTGTTGGCAGATCTGTAATTATGTGGAAATGCCAACTGGCAGCAAAATAGTCTGCTTAATCTCTGTGTGTGTGTGTATCATGTTTACAAGAACACCTTATTTAAGGATTTTATGGTACAGAGAAGGAGACAGAGGAGAGTATAAAGACTCTGCTGTTGTAGAAAGATTTCACGCTATCCTTACAATTATATATTAGTCAACTTAATCATACCATGCACGAAGCACACAAATATAATTTGATATTTGAGGCTAATAAAGAGAGAAGGGTACAATGAGAGAGAGAGAGAAAACAAACCAACACTCAGCAGAGACTTACTTGGGGAACGCGTCGAAGCAATACGTTTTCTTCGTGTCAGGAAAGGCCACTCTCATGCCAGACGTCAGAGGCGAGTGAAGAACCACGGCAGCACACTCGTACCGTGACGCCAGGTCCACAGTGGGTACTGTACCAATGCTCTGTCCGTACAGGATAATATTCTCTGGGCTGATGCCATACCTGGTTAACACCAAAGATACAGAGAAGCCATTATAGTGTAGGTTAATGGGCCTTGTAGCATATCAAGTACAGCAGAGACAGATACACACAGTGGAAGTAGCACAATATAGAAATATGTTTTGTTTTTCATTGGCTTTGGTCTAGGGTGGCTACTATTAATATACATATATACATATATATATTAGGGCTGTCAAAGTTAACGCGATAACGTGTTAACGCAAATTCGTTTTAACGCCACTAATTTCTTTAACGCAACTTTCTTTAGGTTGTAGCTCAGTTTTAAAGCGAGAGTGAAGATACTGGTATCTTATGAAACAAGAAAACCTAAGGAATCCATTGATACCAACCATGTCATACTAGCTTGTTGCAAAGGAGACTAAATAACGCTCCAAACTTGTGCTACATTTTGGCGAGGAAAAACTGTCATAGCCATTTTCAAAGGGGTCCCTTGACAGCTGTTGTTGCCTGTTGGGCTGCAGTTTGCCATGTTATGGTTTGAGCATATATTTTTATGATAAATGCAGTACCTGTGAGGGTTTCTGGACAATATTTTTCATTGTGTTGTGTTGTTAATTAATTTCCAATAATAAATATATACATACGTTTGCATAAAGCAGCATATTTGTCCAATCCCATGTTGATAAGTGTATTAAATACTTGACAAATCTCCCTTTAAGGTACATTTTGAACACATAAAAAATTTGCGATTAAATATCTAATTGATTGACAGCCCTGATAAATATATATATATATATATATATATATATATATATATATGAAGAAAAACATTTTAATTGCAGAGTATTGAAAACACCCAATGAAAACAAAAGATATTTTAATAAATATGCTGAAATTACATAGTGAAAAGTGACAGCAACACCTAAATGTAAATTCACCTCAACCAACCCTTAGTCAATGCTCCGTGGTGTCATGTCTTCCTCGGGCTACAGCCGCATTAAGGCGGCTCCGCTTTCACTAATGAGACACTTTATCACATCACAACGTCCTTGAGAGACATCTCTCTCCCCCTGTAGCCTTCCCTCCCTCCCTTCATCCATCTCACTCTTTTATTCCCACGGCATCTGTCCACACTCTCTCTTCATCTCAGCTCTGTCCTGATCACAACCTCTGACACCTTGATTCACACCTTTATCTTCTCTCAACCTCTTCTGCTATCTTCATTTTTCACCCCTTTTTGCTTTTCCTTCGAACGTACAGAACAGTGGTATCCCTGAGATAATGCAGTGATATTTAAATCCATCCATAACATGGTTTGATTCGCTCCTAATCTAAACTATGCGTCCTGTCTCAGCAGAGCAAGACGCCGTATAATTAATCATCCCTTGAAGGACACATATGACTTAATTATATCGGAACATACCGCGTGCGCAGGGCGTGCCAGGCGGCATCTATGTCTGCGTAGAGGTTCTTCTCAGAGGGCTTGCCGGTGCTGACGCCGTAGCCTGAGTAGTCGTAGGAGAAGATGTTGCAGTTGATGCGAGTGCCGAGGCCGATGTAGAAACTGCTCATCTGGCCAAGGTCGACTGCGTTGCCGTGGGAGAAGAGCACTGTAAATCTGAAAGGATACACATACAATAGACACCGGTTAGTAGATGGGCTAACAATCCCTGAGAAGTACTTTAGTTATAGTTGGAAATATTAGCAGTCTATTGACAATTATATTGTGGTTCTTATTGTTACATGAGAAATATCCTTTACATTTCTTAAAGGGTAACTTCTGTATTTTAAAACCTGGACCCTATTTTCTCATGTTTTTGTGTCTAAGTGACTAATAGAGACAACATTTTTTGAAATTGCTCCAGTATTGAGGGAGAACGGTGTAACTGAAACGAGCCGTGAGGGCAAGTGAGCAGCATCAATGTAACGTTATGTCCACTAACAGTGCTTGTTTTTGCCACTGACAGGCTCAGATTGTTATTAGAAGTGTCTGACAACATTATGGAAAGAACCCTACAGAGAAATAAACCCTTTTTTCAAAGGGTGACTCGAATGATTAGAAGCTTCGACCATTGCCGTGGTAATCGACCTCCAAATCAGTATTTGAATGCTTCTTAATAATAATAATGTATAAAACCCCAAATAGCCCACGAAATAAGGAATAACCCCACAACATTATTCATTATTCATATTCAACATTAATTATTAATAGTTATTCTCAGACGGATATCGTTGTTTGTTGTGTGTGTCTATGTACAGTAGTGCGGCAGCGGCCCTGTCCCCGGCACTGAAACGGGGGAGATGGAGACAGACAGACAGAAGTCACTTAGTCAGTTAGACACAAAAACATGGGGAAATAGGGTTGAAAAATACCGAAGTTAGCCTTTAAAATAGTGGTTCTTTCTACAGGACTAGAAAACACCACAAGAAACAAATTAAAATTTACATCTTTAGTTGATGCTTTGTTAGAGTGCATATGCTACATCATATGTATAGAAACTGGAGATTCTACTGGACTTCATTCGAAGCAGAAAGAGTCACATGAAGATTTCAAAATAACTTCAAAACAGACACAAACTGACTAAAACACAATCCTGTTTGTCAACCTGGCAACTCTACACTGAATCAAACCATAAGCAACCTGTTGTTAGGAGCGAGGCTACTTTGACTCCGTGCCAAGGCTTCTTTGTCTGAAAGTGCTGCATGTTGGAGGATTGGTTTACCCCGCTTGTCAAATGACTCTTACTTCTAGACATTTTGTACAACCTGAGAAGCAGGGTATCCACTATAAACGCTGGGTAGCCAGCCCTCGCCTTTTATTCATGAATGCATGTTGTGCTCTCTTGAGAAATCCGATACTTTCTCTACACACTGACCGTTTTGAAATCCTCCCTCAGTGGTTTTGTTTATGAACCCGTACGGCCCGCAGCTTCGCTCGTGGCCTTTCCACTCGGAATGTGGCACAACAATGACTCTGCCATATCGGGTCTGGTTTGGATTCATTCTTGTGTAATACTAGATAGACATTAATACAAGGCGCACAGACTGTAACACAAGCCTGTCCATGTCTATTTAATTGATTTAGTAAATTAATCAGCAGCAGCTCAGTGCAGCAGGATGGGCATAAAACTGAAGTTAAATACTTGTACAGTACATCGTAAAGTAAAACTTCTGCTGCTAAATGATATGATCACTTCTCATAAAACCATCTACCAATCACTGCCGATAAATTCAATGACACACATCTACAGGAAAGAAAACCAGATAGCTGAACATGTTTAATCTCTGACTCATTGGATATCTTGTTAGCGTGACATGATCATTATCATGAAGCAGAATTACCAGGCGCCAGTGAAACTCAACATTCGAGTTCCTACAAACCTACAGGACAAAACAATGATGGAAAACAGAATAATTTTGAAGAATAAAACGGTTAAAATAAATGTCAGTGATCCATGGAAAAGCAGGAAGAGGCTATCTTTGAGTCAGCTGAGTCAACAGGGAGACAAGTAAAGGAAGTAGACCTGGATGTGGGTGGAAGAAGACTGACATGGAAGGAGGGTGTGTGACACACTGTCAAAAAATTAATAACAAGGTCACGTAAGTTGTGTTCTATAACACACACTTAACTGTTACCACACTGACTCAAAAGGTGCGTAAACCTTTCAAACGACCTACCTGGCATTAGGAACACAGCGGATGTACATACAGCCGACTCGGTTCCCTCGGCTGGATCGCGTGAGGAACACCTCTATCGTGTCCAGCTCTCTCTGCGAGTACTGAAACTCTGCTCGCTCCGTCAGGTGGAGCTTCCATCTCCCCTCCACAGGCCCGGCCCCCCCGCTTCCAGCAACCGATGCGCCGCTCCGCACCCGCAGGCTGGATGTCCCCGTTGCCCCCGGTGCAGCGGGGGCCGCCTCTGGGTCTGGGAGGAAGCCGTACGTGGGCTCAGGGGGCAGGAAGGCGAGCTTGGCTGCGATGCGGCTGGGACAGGGCGGGCAGCAGAAGAGGCAGCAGAGCTCGCTGAGAGAGAGGCCATTCATCCTTCAGCGTGCAGGAGGAAGACAAGAGGATCAGTGTGCTAATGAATCCACATCATGCCAGTGTTCACACAATGAGATACTTATTACAATGTAATGTATAACGCATTCAGTCAAAGTGGCAACAATGATGACAATGTTTCTACAACAGCTAGTTTGTAACATGTAAAGATTATAAGTAGGGCTGTCAAAGTTAACGCGATTAAGCTAATTCGTTTTAACGACACTAATTTCTTTAACGCATTAACGCAACTTGCGATTTTTAGGTTGCAGCGGGATCAGTTTACGCTAAATTTTGGAGAGGAAAACTGGCAAAGGAGTCCTTTGACCTCTGACCTCAAGATATGTGAATGAAAATGGGTTCTATGGGTACCCACGAGTCTCCCCTTTACAGACATGCCCACTTTATGATAATCACATGCAGTTTGGGGCAAGTCATAGTCAAGTCAGCACACTGACACACTGACAGCTGTTGTTGCCTGTTGGGCTGCAGTCTGTCATGTTATGATTTGAGCATATTTTTTACGCTAAATGCAGTACCTTTGAGGGTTTCTGGACAATATTTGCATTGTTTTGTGTTAATTGATTTCCAATAATAAATATATACATATATTTGCATAAAGCAGCATATTTGCCCACTCCCATGCTGATAAGAGTTCTAAATACTTGACAAATCTCCCTTTAAGGTACATTTTGAACACATAAAAAATGTGCGATTAATCATGACTAACTATGGACAATCACGTGATTAATCGCGATTAAATATTTTAATCGATTGACAGCCTTAATTATAAGCGATTCGATACATAACATGTCATGAACGTTTTCTATATATTGATAATCTATTAATGATTTATCAGGTAATAATGTTTAATATTTGCTGGTTAAAGCTTCATATATGTGAGGAGTTTTTCCTTTTTCTTGTAGCTATAAATTGAATAGGGCTGCAGCTAACCATTATTTAATTTTTGATAAATCGCCAGATTATTTTCTTGATTAATCACTTGCTTATAAATAAATAGATGTCAGAAAATAGTGAAAAATGTGTCACAATTCAGTGAAACTCAAAGTGACTTCTTCAAATTGCTTTTTCTGAAGTCCACTGATGAAAATAACCCTCTTATTGCCTGGGTGCAGATCATTTTCACATATTATAATTTAAGGTATCATCAGTTCTGACTCGCCCGTCTTTTTAGTACAGTTTAGTTCAGAAAATAGTGAATAAAATGTGTGTCACTGTTTTCCTGAAGCTCAAAGTGCAAATTGATCCCAAATCAGTTTGTTTACTGTCACATCAGCACCAAACCCTGACAATAGAGAGAGTGGAACCAATGAATGTTTTGCAGTTTTGCTTGAAAAATGACATCAACAAGGAATCAATTATCAATATAGTTGCTGATTTTTTTTGTCTATCAACTAATAGATTAATTGTTTCAGCTGAATACTGAATACTTTTTGCATGTTGGGTAAACTAAATAAGCAGGTTTTACAGCTCTGGTGAACCACATGATTATAACTAATCACTTAAACATATTATTGAGCTGCTAATAAAACGATTATGAGAATAATTATTGGGTGGAGCACCACATGACATCACCCCAAACATACAATACATGTATAAGACAGCAACAGTTGACCTACCTGTTGATCTGAAGAGCTGATAGTCTAAGTTCAAAAGAAGTTGTGCCACAACAAAAACAAAAACAAAAACAAGGAAGAGTTGCTCCACTTCACAAGTTGCTCAACTTCAAACACAGGATAGTGTTTGTAAAAGTGCCCTGTCAGCCGAAGAAGAAGGAGGAAAACGTAGTGACAGGAAGTGTTATTTACAAACTATCTGCTGGTATTTGTCTGTGTGGTGACTGAAGTCCAGATCACATCCATGTTTGTTCTGTTTCCCCAAAACGTGAGCTGGATATTTTAAGAAAAAAACTTCTGTTCTTGTTTTTGACAGTGACGAACGAGCGTTTCCTAGGTGACCTACAAAAAGTGACCAAAACAACTACTTTTCACTGACAATAAAACAAGATGTCAAAGCCCTGTTCCCTCCCGTAGGAACGAGGGATATAACAAGAATAACCACAAGTCCTGTTTTAACGGAGAGAGGAGCCGTTAACGTTCCAGCTAACGCTACGTTGGCTTAAGCTAGCAACATAAACACGGCTACTGCGTTAAAAACACCGTTATTACACCGTTATAACACCGTTATTACACAGTCCCCGACGTCGTGTGTTAGTCTCCGTGAATCCATTGTGACCGGTGCTGGCGTCCTCCTCTGTATTTATGGATGGCGTCTCGTCATTTAAATTAATCCATGTACGTGCGGCGGTGTTTTCCTTCCTTCCTTCTCCTCCGTTTCACCGCATCCGGAAGCGACAGCTGACAGGATGTGACGTCAGGAGTTTCCATTGGACAATTAAGGGGAAGCTTGTTATCAGAGTTTGGTGACAATGTTGTAAGAGATGACATGTTTGAACTTAATTGTTCATTTGCACTTTTGAAAGAAAAAAAAAGTTAAATAGCAGAATGATTAATTCATTAAAAAGTTGGAGGGAGCTTATTACAATAAATGTTTTTGTTTAAAAACAAAGAAGAAGATGTGTCATCGTGTATATGTGTGTCGGCAACTGATAAAATAATACCTGACGGGAATACATGACCATCCAAAACATACACACACGCACATCCCTTTACTTTACTTTACTTTATTCGGATCCCCATTAGCTGCCACCAGGGTAGCAGCTACGCTTCCTGGGGTCCACAAAGAACAAAAACATAACATATAACAATACATATAAAACATTTAAAAAACAACAACAAAAACATAACATATATCATATAGCAATGCATATAACACATTTAAAAAAAAAAAACACAATAAAAACAAGAGAAAATAAAATAACAGAAGAAAAACAAACAAAAACTGCCGAGAAAAACAAACAAACAAACAAAAAACTACAAACAAACAAAATCAAACTGCAATCCCTCATGTTTGTTCAGGTCGGCCGCCAGGGTAATTTTTATTGTGATTTTTTAGTAATTTTTTAATTATCCCTGTACTTCTATCTTTGTGAGGACACTCACTGACATAATGCATTCCCTAACCCCTAACTTTTGCCATTTAGCTGAGCCTTAAGAACCTGCCTAACTTGACCCTTGACCTTTTTCCTAACCCTAACTGGTTTAGACAGGAGAATAGCTGGTTGTTAGAGCTCCCTCCTCTTAATCTAACCCTAAACCTCTTTCCTAATCTTAACCTCATTGGAGATGGCAATAGCTGGTTGTTAGAGCTCTCTGGCCCTAAATTGACTCTGTCCCTCTTTTTTTTTTTTTCGAGTTTTTCGTGTATTTTTTTAGTCATTTCCAGGCTCTGTACTTTAACAAAGTCCTCCTACAGATTAACTTGATTTATTTCAGATTTGGTCAGTACAATCTAAAGACCTTTGCGATGAAAGTTGTTAAAAGTTTGAGCTTTCATAAAACGGCGACACCGTGGCATGGCGGAGAATTTACATGATTTGCCATTAAACGACAAACTTTTAATAAACCTGAAGACATCTAAATAGCAATTGGCTCATAGTCATAGCGCCACCTACTAGCAACAGGAAGTCAGCGTTATGTACAAATATCATCCGATTTATATGACATTTACATTGTGTGGTCTACACTTGATATAGAACAACATAATGCATTAGCACGTGTTCTTTAGCGGCACTCAATACACGCCGTAAATAACGTCTAACTTGTCAAGCAAATGCACATTTGCTTCAACCGGTGTCCGGTTTTTCCTTCTATTTTAATTGGTTAGGTAGTTGAATTAAAATTTCTTATTATTTTACATTCAGGGCTGAAACATGTTTGGGAGTTGTTCTCCATACAAAAGGAGTAACTATTATCTAGACTAAGACCTGTGCCAGTACAATTTCATGACTCTGAGTCATGATTATAATCCCTTAACCCTAACCTAAACCTAATTCTAAACCTTAAAACCAAGTCTGAGCTATAAAAAAAGGCCTTGGAAGAGGAGAGGACCAGCCAAAATGTCCTCTCTGAAGGCTCAAATTGGTCCTCACAGAGATAGCTGTACAAGTAAACGCACAGAGGACATTTCCTGTGAGTTTCTGAGGAAGAAGCTTTGCTGGCACAAGAACAACCTTTACTACCTATTACAGAGAACTGCAAATGTCAGCCTTTCAAACTATTTTTTTTTATTATATAGCCATGGATGCATGGCCAAAAACAGAAATAGGCCACCTTGTTGCAGGCCCTGTACAGTGCACACCCACACACAGTTGTTTTATATCATTATTCTGGCTGATAAAACCTAATTTCAGGTTAAACGGTCGGGTCACCCAAATTGCAAAACACATTTTTTGTCACTTACTTCTATTAGTATCTATCTATGCTATATATTATATAGTATATATAGTTTTAGGAAGCTCTGCACTATGGAGGACAGAACCTGCCAAATAAAAAATAAATAAATGATTCGATAAATAAATAATATTAGGGCTGTCAATCATTTAAAATATTTAATCGCAATTAATCGCATGATTGTCCATAATTGATCACAATTAATCACACATTTTTTATCTGTTCAAAATGTACCTTAAAGGGAGATTTGTCAAATATTTAATACTCTTATCAACATGGGACTGGACAATTATGCTGCTTTATGCAAACGTATGTTTATATTTATTAGCATTTAATAGCATCAAAAATATGTTCAAATCATAACATGGCAAACTGCAGCCCAACAGGCAACAACAGCTGTCAGTGTGTCAGTGTGCTGACTTGACTATGACTTGCCCCAAACTGCATGTGATTATCATAAAGTGGGCATGTCTGTAAAGGGGAGACTTGTGGGTACCCATAGAACCCATTTTCATTCACATATCTTGAGGTCAGAGGTCAAGGGACCCCTGTGAAAATGGCCATGACAGTATTTCCTCACCAAAATTTAGCGCAAGTTTGGAGCGTTATTTAACCTCCTTCACGACAAGCTAGTATGACATGGTTAATTAATGCGTTAAAGAAATTAGCAGCGATAAAACAATTTTGCGTTAACGCGTTATTATCGCATTAACTTTGACAGCCCTAATAAATGTCATTAAATGTAGCAAAAATAATATTAAAAATAAATGTAACCAGTAATTAAATGATTAAACGTGACATACATTGATATTTCTGATTTAATTTGCTTCTTTATTTATCTGTCTATTAATTCCCTTATTTATTTATTCTTCTGTTTTATTTTCCCTTTTATTTATTTATGTATTTAGTTTTATTAATTTTTTAATTTATTTTGGATTTTGGCATCCATACCGCACATCAGCCAACTCAAAGCTCAAAACAGTGCCTCAACAAACGGGACAACTGAGGCAGGATCTGGAAAGATTCATCAGAGTCTTTATGTTACTCTGATGATATGACAAATACATACTTTATGTCGAAACGTTAGTTGCTGCACCTTATCAAAAGCAGTGTGCTCCAGATCTCACCTTTTACAGATCATGCCATAGTTTTGGTTTTATTTGCCCATCTTGGTTCTGAGATATCTGTTTTGGAGATGTCTGCCTCTGCCTAACTACAAATTGAATTTCTGGTGCTCACAGCATCTAAAAATTCAACAGCAATGTGTCTTTCTAGACACAAGCCCCTTGCACACCACATTCAATCACTTTCCAGGACAAGGTATTGGCATGTTTTGGTGTAAAAAGATGCAATTGGTCAATTCTATGTTGTTTTCCTGGTGCTGCGATGTCAATAAATCATGGTGACATACTGTAATACTTTTATGAATAACACAGAATAAGTGTTTAATTCAGTACAGTTAAATGACCTTATGTCAGTTCCTCTTACAGCATGGGAGCTGAACATTAGGTGCTATTGTACCATTTGTGCCTATAGTGTTTTGCTTTGTATTTGGAAACAATATACAAGTACAAAGCAGTGGGGCCACAGCATGTCCATGTACTGGAGCAGCAAAGAAGTCATGCATGCTTGTAACTATATACCACTAAATATAAGAGTTTGTTTTCTGGAAATCTTTAGCAACATTAAAACAAATAAATACAAAAGACAAGTGTAATTTAAAATAAACTTTGTGAATTTATTGTTTTATACTTACTCTTACACATCATACAATCCTAAATCTTTAAAGAAAACAAAATAAAAAAGATATCTGGTGGTGTTTCTGGGGGACTGGAGTGCCAAGGGACAAGAACGACAGCTCCGTGAACATTGTTAGATTCCATTTGATGTCCCTCAAGCTCCTCTCGAAAAGACAGAATGAATCAAGTCCTCGTCATTTGTCTTTTTACTTCTGCGGTGAAGCTGAATTTCAACCAGACTCGTCACAACTGACAGGTTTATCATTATTATCAATCAAAACCCTCGCACGATGAAGACGTCGACTATGAAAGGTTGTGCTAAAGACGGGATTGAAGACATCAAAACTCTATCGAAGCAACAGAACAGAAGGGAGGAAGATGTATATGTACTGATAATATCTAGATTATTTAGGTATGGTTGCCTTAATTGCTGGTGCCAAGTCCTTCGTCACAAACTATCTGAGTGATCCAACTGTCCCAAATCACATGAACAGCAAGAAAACTGTGCCTCCACCCACAAACATAGACAGTATCAGGGCCAAGTAGTTTGATAAATGACATAACAGCTGATTATGTGAATTATGGTGGTTTACATTCAAACTGCCCATGTTTATTAAGAAAATAAAGGGTGGGGGTTTGATATGAGCAGTCAATAGAAAACAAGTGCAAACCTCACGATTTACATAACTGAACAATCATCCCAAGTTAAAAGGGCTTTCACTCTGAAAGGGCTTTCCATCTGTAAAGGAAAACTGAGCATTTTTGTAGGTGACAGTATTTTGTGATGGTCATCAACCCGGCAGGCAAGCTTGAATACTCTGAAAATATAAGATACACCCGTTGCAGAGCTGCTCCAACCGCACCACACGTTACCCCTGAATATGACAATATTTAACATCCTGAATTTCAAGTTTCCACCAGTGGTAATTAAATCACAGTCAGGGGCTTTAGATGACCAGCTTATCCTGGGTAAACACTCTCGGTGTTGGCACGCTAAGTCATAAAGCCATTAATACACGTCCATCAGCCACACTAGGACTTAAACATGACTTATGATGAAGGCCAATTTTCCAAGAACTAAACTCAACCAGGTCCAACATGATATTCTGCGTATACAAGGAAGTCATTCACGTCCAATACATTCTGCATTGGCTTATTTTGAAAATACATACTCTGCAAATTCCTTGTTTCCGCAGCTCTTTCATAAATATTTAATGACCAAGATCGAGCAACATCTACAAGGAAAGTTGTGATAATGAAAAGATGAAACCTCAAGTGCCCCTCTGCTTCTCACAAGGGGCCGTTTCTTTAACTTTCAATATTATCGCTATGCTATGAATAGACTTCAGTAACAGGATGAAAGAGTGGACTGGGATACTGTGTAATTCAGCGAGGTTATTAAAGCTTAAGGGGCTTGTTAATTTGACTAGTATTGTAGAATGAAAGCCACGGTAGAGCCAGATACTGAATATACTTTGGACATGGACTTGGTTAATAACTTGTAAATAAAAAGGTGAACAAGATGGGGAAAAAAGATCAGTGCCATTTGTGGCACATTCATTTTTTGGGATAATTATGAAAAGCACTTTTATACACATAGTACTATTCTTCACCTTAGTCCCCCACCTTTATTACCTGGCAAAAATCTACATTAAGATTATACTATATGAATAGGAGCCATATGGTATTTACATTTGGAGAAAAACAACTGTAGAGCCCTGTTAACTTGAACCTTACGGTTCCAGCCATGCATTGTGCTACTGCTGTGTGGCTTTTTAAACATTCCAGCTTCATCTCAAACTGTGCAGCCGGTTACAAAACAGTAACTCGTATGTTTGGCTGCACACATGCAGGTTTAAGTTTGATCTTCCTAGAAGTAGCTAGCTAGAGGCGGTCTTCGTTGTAAGGACTCGTCTGAATCGTTGTAAAAGCACAGCACGCAACTCTGTAGCAGTGCGACAATCTTGTCTTTAGCTGAGCAGAAGGTGTGTCAACGTGGAGAGTCACTGCGACCCAGGTCAGTTTTCATTCAGCATGTGTCAGTGGTCTGCTGGTGGTTAGAGAAACATGGAGCTTCACTCCACAGAACAGAAAAGGGCATTCAAGGAGAACACTCCGCCATTTACTAAAACACAACGTCTCATCAATCAGGCAATTTCTTCAGCGAGCCTGCTGCACAGATCAACTATAAACTGCAAATGACCCAGATGCTGAACAAAACTGAGTAGGTGTGGCACATTATTTTGTGCTCTGCAGTTGACACACTTTTGTTGTGCTTTTGTTTCCAAAATCCAAAAACTATGGACGTTTTTACTGCACAACTGTAACTGTTAACGGCTTAACTGGACTCTACTCCATCAGGCCAGAGCTTGTGTATGTTTTTTTTTATTCAATGGTTATATAATCAAGATGGAATTACTTAAATATAATTGAAAAGGTTAAAGTGCAAATCTTAATGATTTGCTGACACATGCTGCCAATCCTCCAGCACAGACCAACCAAACAATAAAAAATAAATAGAATGCAATCACACAATTCAAGCTAACTACAATATATTAATATAGATCTTCTGATGTCATACGCTCATTAAAACAGAAAAAAAAAAAAACAGAACTCAATCACTCAGTTATGTCAAGGTTCTCAGTTTCCCCTACCCTTTCCCTCCCCTACCTTCCCCCTCCAATAACTGTTCATGCACCCAATATCAGTATGATAAGTCAATATATCAAAGAGAAACGTTTCTGGAAAATGCTGAGACGTGGGAGTTCAATGTATGGTGACCCATAGAGAGGTGGTAGGGGGAAAAAAATATCAAGAAGTTGACATCATTTTCAGTCTGGGGGGAGAAAAAAAAATATTCCAAAGCCCTTAAAAGGTCTTGCTGATACATGAAATCTCCCAGTTAGGTTTTTTTTTTTCTAAACTTGTTAGACCTTAATTGACCTCTGTGTCGTTATCCAGGCTGTGACACATTCCTCAACAGCTTACCCCTGTCTCGTTTCAACTGCCTTACAGGGATTGTATAAAAATAAAACCACACGATCCCCCAAGTTGAGAAACAAAAAGGGCTAAAATCAAAAGCCTTCCCTCCCCACAGCAACACTAATGTCCACCAGGCCCCTACGGCTCTCTCCCCGACTCTCAAGCAAATGTGCGCACACACACACACACACACACACTTTCATACAAACACTCACACAAACACACACAGAAACGCTCAGCTGCAGTCACTAGTGGAGAGAGAGGGAGATGCTAGTAAGGGAAGCGTCTGGACAGTGGCTGCAACCTCACCACCCCAACCCCGCCCGTCTTAGACTACCATGAACAAATGAAGCCATGATATCAGGTGTTTTCATCCAAGTTGCCATTGTTCAAATTCACAAAGTCAGAGACTTTTTGTTGTTTTGCACTCAGTCCTCATAACTTCTGAATTTTCTCAGCCACCACGATGGGGTTCTCCTTGCGTATGCGGGCAGCAGCTGCACTCCGGTAGTCGTAGGGACAGTCGTGTTTGTCAGAGTAACGGTGGATGGCACAGAACAGGTTCCCGCAGCGACAGTCAAAACCTTCAGTAGAGAGAAGCCAACATGGTCAGTCAACATACAAGCTTTATTATATATATATTATATACATCATTATACATTTAAAGAGTTTGCATACTAATTCTTATATAGAAGACAAGTATTTCTGCACTGACCTCTACGGGATGAAAGGTTCATTTAAGGGCTGTCAGTCGATTAACATTTTTTTGATGATTGTCCATAGTTAATTGCAAATAATCACAAATTAATTTCCACATTTTTTATCTGTTCAAAATGTACCTTCAAGGGAGATTTGTCAAGTATTTAATACTCTTATCAACATGGGAGTGGGCAAATATGCTGCTTTATGCAAATGTATGTATATATTTATTATTGGAAATCAATTAACAACACAAAACAATGACAAATATTGTCCAGAAACCCTCACAGGTACTGCATTTAGCATAAAAAAATATGCTCAAATCATAACACGGCAAACTGCAGCCCAACAGGCAACAACCGCTGTCAGCGTGTCAGGGTGCTGACTTGACTATGACTTGCCCCAAACTGCATGTGATTATCATAAAGTGGGCATGTCTGTAAAGGGGAGACTCGTGGGTACCCATAGAACCCATTTTCATTTACATATCTTGAGGTCAGAGGTCAAGGGACCCCTTTGAAAATGGCCATGACAGTTTTTCCTCGCCAAAATTTCGGCTCAGAATTCGACTAGACTTTGAGTGTGCTGCCATTATCAGGCTGCATTCAGGCCCATTTTCACATTGTTTTGGTGAGGGATCAGGCATAAAACACAAATATTACTATCCAACATTAAATGGCGACTGGAGCCTCCAGTTGGACTAAAAGGTGGAGGCCAGCAGTACACTGTGAAATGCACCACTGACCTGCAGTATGTTGGTCTCTGTACCCAGTGTTGGGTTGTGGAGTAAAAACATCACACAAACCACGGACTGGGAGTTGGATCTTGTTGGGGAACTAAAGGCTTTTTAGAGTCAATTTTAGAGATGTTTTTTTAGGTAAAAGAAACATGACTAAATTACCATGCTTGAGTCAAAGCTCAGATAAGATGTGGCAGATATTTTAAAAACCCCCCAACTGTTATCTATCGTGTTTGTCCGACACTGAATGGCAGGAAGCTTCCGATCAGTGTCATCAAAATATGAAGTAAGATGACAGTTTTATCTCATTAGCCCAAGAATATCGTCCCTTTCCAGATTCATGATTAAACCAAATAAGGCAATTCTTGCTTCAGATTTGCAAAAGGTGCGATGAGTTTATCAAAAACTACAAACTGCTTGTGTGTTAAAAAAACTGTCCTGAAATTCAAACTATGTCAGGTAAATGGAGTACTGCCGCAAAGCAGGTTCATGACACATAAACCTTTGAACCAGCTCTATTCAGTATGTGTGTGTGTGTGTGCGAAATTCTTCTCTTCCTTACCAGTAAGGCCCACTTTCTTCCGGCATGAAAAGCAGCGGTTCTTTTTCTTGTTTTTATCTGGAGTTTGGTCGCTATCGGATAAAGCCTGTGCTGCTTCCTCCACTGGTTCTGATGGAAAAAAACAAAAACAAGCACAATAGTCAGAAAACAATCCGTCCATTACTTGTTCAAACATATAATATATGCTTCTATACTAGGATAACTTTATGTTAAACTAAACTACAAAAACTAACAATAAACCAGATTACACATTCAAAAGATATAAAATAATAAGGGTTACCGCTATGAGTCAGTCTAAATTGAAATTTTAGAAATCTAGTATGACAGATGGTATAAAATAGCTCTATATTTATTCCTCTTTTGGAGCCAATTCCGGACACTAAACCATCACCATACTCACTCTCTCTCCATTAACACATTTGGATGGTGGATTTGCGATATTATTATCCCTTCTAGTCACAATAAAACCCTCCGTCCTCTGCACAGGTGCTGACTTGAAAACTCCCATTACTCCAGAAACACCCGTGTCGAAAATTGGAGAAAAATCATATAAATTGAAGTTTCATCTTAAATTTATAATCAAATATCATTTTAGTCATGATAAAAAAAACTACAATTTCCTTACACTCTTATTTCAAGGTGGGATTAGACAGGCTACAGAGTATGGAGGACAGATAAAATAAAAAATCCCCAGGGTGTACTGTTTTTATTGTTTTGGAGATGTTTACGGTAGAGGGCGGCAAGTGCATCCCACGGTTTACATGTTTATTCGTACCCTTAATAAGAAGTGCCCTCCACAGCTGCGAGGGTGACTCACTTCATGTGGATAGTGGGTAGGGACTGATTTGGAAATGAGGTTTACCTGAGCTGTTGGAAGTACCCTCCTCCTCTCCCTCCTCAGCCTCCGCTCGATCAGAGTCTACGGTTCCTGAATCCTGGGAGATGCTCATAGCTGTCATCTGTTGAGTTACCGGGCTGGGAGAGCTGGGACTGTCATCACAACAACAACAAATAAACACATTTTAGACCATACAGGAATTATTTTCTAATTAAAAAATTAAAAAAAAAAAAAATTTGCAGTGAATGTATGGCTGAAAGATTTGTGTATATTTTGTTAGGGGCCGTTCACATGCTACGTCTAAAAACGCGTGGAAAATGCCAGCGGTGCCGCTTTCATCCGTTTATCCAAGGTGCTTCGGAGGTTGTGCTACTGTCGCAAAACCTGTGTGCTGTGATGACGATGATGAAGTCGTGGTAATTTAGCAGTAAAAGCCTCACTGACTAAACTAAACAAACTCAAAACAAAGAAATGGATTTCCAGCAGCGTAAATCCGTCACGGTAACTTTACTGATTGATTTCTCTGTGTCAGTTTGGCTGACCTTTCAACCGGATGTTGTGACATCATCGGATGGAAAGGTTGAAGCAAGTAAAACAGTCCGTGGGACAGATCATAAAACTCTGGGTAGCCCTGAACTAAAATAATGAACTTCTCCTCCATATATTGACCGTAAACTGATATTTACAGAAGAAAGAAAAGATATCTGCTGGCTGTGACTGGTTGTTCCTCGTCACATGACACATCGTCACATGCTACAACGTTCCAAAAGTTGAACTATTTTTATCTCGGGGCGCAGCCATCGCGCCCTGAAAAATAGGCGCTTAGGAACGCTTGCGCTACGACAACGATGGATTTGAGGGTGCAAAAAACACGTCATGTGAACGGCCCCTTAGACCGCATGTTAGTGATACCCTTCTTAACTTCAACATAGATGCTCTTGTTGCCATCCAGAATGACACATTACAAGGCATCAATGTGAAAATGGAGAGAACACAATCCAAACAATAAAGAAGGTTTTTCCATCCACAGAAACAATTCTGCCATTTTGAATCTTTTTTTTTGGCTGCATACATTGTCCCATCATTTAGTTTGACTACAACCTACATGGATCTGTTTCAGCACGCTCCCCGTCAGCTACTTAGAGAAATGCCTTTGAAGAGCTATCACAATCAACTTGGCAAGACTCAAGCAGCTACAAACAGGCAGGGCATGCAGAAACCGGGACAGCGCATACGTACGGTACACAGCACAATCCATGATTACATTATGCAGACAGATCAGGCGCAGATCCCTTCTGATAATTCCAAAATTTCATCACACTGGGAACAAATGACTGTTTGGACGTCTCTGTAGACAGTCAGGGAAGTATATAAACCCATTACTGGAACAACTTCTCTGATAACTGGGTTCATTATAATGTGGGTTATCTGTGTTTTCCAGGACACTCAGAAATGTAGGCACGTACAGTACAGTCACTGCTCAAATATTAAACCCTCTAGTCGTCTATCGGATTTTCTTTCTCTAAGATCTACCCTGGCTTATTGTCCTTGTTTGTTAGGTTTCAGTTACATCTATAACAAAGTCCAGCACAAACACAAAATCTTTTTTAACTATTAAAACATCCACGCAGAACTCCCAAGACGTCATCTTCAACTACTTTTCTCACCCATCAAAATTCAAAAATAATTATTTATTGGCATAACTAAAGCAAACCACACAAGAGCTCGTACAAAATGCTTAATTACAAAAAAATGAATGAGGCCTGCAACAATTATTCAACATTGTGCAGCACTTTTAAGAACAGGCCCTCAAGCAAGTCTTTAAACACTGAACACTACTCTTCAGCTCTTTCTTTCAGTGTCAACTTTAAACAAGAGAGCTCTATGATATGGTTCATCCTGCCTTTGTTAGGTGCTTATACTTAAAACCCTCGAAAAATATCACAAGACTTGGTGAAAATGACAAGACAAACAACGCAAAGAAACCACTGGTCGGTACTACCCAATGACAAGCCGCCCACAATAAATAAGTAAATATAAAATAAAAGCCACTTTAAGTAGGTAAGAGCTGCAGACTTAGACAAGGATTATGTGTGTAATTTCACAGATGAAGAGCAAAACAAACACGTCTACCTCACATAATTGCTATTGGTTTAATGTTAATATGTGCAGACTTAATGAAAAATGCAAAGCGCAGATACTCCGTCACCAAGAAATTTAGACTAAATGAATCCAGAGAAGCTGCGTAGTGACTAAAATGTGATATAAATGGTCAATTTCTAAGTAACATTACAAACATAATGCCTCCAATAAATGCTACAAAATATACAGTACCAGTCAGCTCTGACCTGGCATTGTGTTTGACTGACATTTACTCTAATACGTGCAAATATGTCAGATTACATCAATCCTACCGCTTCTCTGTAAACTGGGTTTGGAGACGTAAAGCACATCGTTGCGTATTACTTCTAAAAAGTGTCTGAAAATGTTGTATTAACTGGCAAAGAGCTCGTACCAAAAAGCTCTATAGCAGTGTACCATCTCTGATTTCTGCAGAGACAAGCTGCTGTTGTACTTGTATTAACTGAGGGGACTAATGAGAACACATTAGAACACAATGTGCTGGAGCTAGTGATGGACTGATCTACTCATTAGTAGTCCATTAAACAGGCATTTTAACAATAGAATCAAATGTCCAATAGAATGACAAACACTGTGTACATGGGGCCAAACTTTTCCAATTATTTCCATATAATGACTTAACTTGTCTGATCAGCATTTTTTTTTAAAAAAACACTTTGGATATTGTGTTTATAATTCTCCTTTATCAATGACGCATCAAATCAAAATGAAAATTTTTGATACACATATGGACGTACTCACTGATGAAAAGTCACGAATAGCTATTTATATATTTACTTTAACTTATCTCTTTTTATTATGATATGATTGTTTAACCTGCCTACATGCAGCTTATTGTTCCCTCTCCATTTTTCCAGCCTATGCTGAATCAGTTCCCAATTAGGGGAGGATATTTTTAACAAAATGTGTCTCAGATCTGTTTGACTCTGATGAAGACGCACGTGGCGTCGAAACGTTAGTCTTTAATAAAGTTTTTTGCCTTAAATCCGCGTATTCCGGTGTGTTTTGGACCTGGTCTCTGAAGTCTCGCCTGTCACAATGATTTACTGTTTGAGGACTCTTTCCCACCCGTCAGTCAACATACCTGCTCGTTTGTTCCTCAGGTGGAGTTCCTGCCAACTCTGTACTGGGCTCTGAGGTTGTACTCTCCACAGTCACACCAGCTGACCCTGGCGATCCTGCCGGTGATGTAGCAGCTGTGTGGGGACAGAACAGTCTGATAGCACCAACAACACAGAACCTGTTGAATGGCCCTGAGCAATGGACTTTATTTGTTTCTAAGTATCGCCATTCATTGCCCGTGTTTGTATACTATGATCAGATGTGTTTTGAGTTAATGTGAAACAACAGATGGCGATGTCACTCTCTTGCTTTCTGATGCCACAGTGTCGGCAGCTACTGCTACCTCTGATCTCCAACCCCTTTTAGCAAATTCCCCCATGACTGTACAGTTTTTGAGTGACCCCCCTGTTCAAAGTCTTTCCCACCTAACAGACCCATATCTAGCACCCCCCTGGTTTTTATGTCTCTCCCATCTTCCTACCTTTCTCTCCCGGGGGGCTGGATCGCCCCCCTCCCTGTTGTCTCTGCAGGTGTTCCTTGTAGCAGACCGAGCACATGCCGTTGGTGCGGGGGTTACCATAGAAACCGCATCCCATAGTGCAAAGCATTGGCACCTGCGTCTGATTGGTCTCCTGAGCCATGCTCTGACAGAGGGGGTAAGGGGGATGGGAGAGGATATTCCTGTAAATGGGGTTGCAGAAGTTAGTCAAAATGATTAGCAGGCCCTATTTGATTACATGGTTATTATTCATCTTTTTAAGCTAAAAGAGTTTGGAGACTGGCATTGGAGCATGAGAGTGGAGTTGGAGAAATGTGAGTTAACTTGTGAACTAAGAGGTGATGACCTACTAATTGTAGCTGGTTTGTCAAACAGGTTCATACCTTCAAAATGAACCACTTTTACCTGACGAACCCGGTACCGGGTTCGGCTGAGCTGTGTGTTAAAACAATGCCTTTAAAAACATCATAAAATGCTGTGGTGGTCTATTTTTCCAAATTGTTTCTAAAAGACGAGGCATTAACGCTACTAAAATAACACTCCAAGTGTATTTTGTCCAAACAGCGTTTGTTTGGCAATTATTTCAATAATTTTAGTCACAAACTCAACAAGAAATACAAGAAATTGTATTTGTACTTTATAATATTTTTGACCGTTTTATTTTTTTGAATGTAAATACTTTGGATTTTTTTTGTTATCATATTTACATTGTTATTGATTTTATTTGTTATTATCTAAGTTTTACTTGATCATATTTCATTATTATAATAAAACTACTCCATTTGGGGTCAAAATTATACAATTTAGTTGTTTTTTTATTGATTTTATACGGTGCACAATGGTAGAATCTGATGATGCACAGGGTAAATGTCATGGCTCCATTGTGTGCACATAGCCTCCTGTAGTGGATACCAGTAGTATTTTATAGCCAGATTCCCTTTCAAGAGGTAGAAAACCCATTTGGCACACTTTGGGTATCCAAGTGGCTAAATGGAGAGTCCGCCTGGTCCTATCTTTACTAAAACCTTTGTGGAATCTATGTGCTTTGTGTTATTTATACCTGCTTTGGCACAGTTGTAGTCAAGGAGTTGCTGAATGAATTCAGTGGCATCATTGCTATAATGGTGTTATCCACTGTCTAATCTAGAAAACATTTTAGGCGAGGATAAAAATTTTAATTTTTCCTTTGGTTCATCACAGTTTACTCGGGCATAGTAACAGTCACAATGTTACTTACACTGGGGATGCAATCTCTGAGGTCTTACCTATCCATAGAGACCAAGATCATGTATATAGACCTGGTAGTTGTGGATTGATTTGATTTATTTTGGGTATGTCTGTCTAGGCTAACCACACCTTCCAGCACCCCTAGGGCTTAAGAGGTTAAGTCCAACACCACCAACAGAGTGAAAAACTCCAGTTCTGCCACTAAAGCAGAACAGGACTTTGTCACACTTAACTGAGAATTCAGTATGTTTCTAAAATAATGTAAAAGACCAAATCAATCTCAGACATTAATGGCAGGAAATAAACACAATAAAAAAAAGTGATCACTCAATGCAATGCTCCTCCTGCAACATTAGGGACAATGTGCCAGGAGTTTTTGAAAGTAGTACACTATGGAAATGTGACAGAAACTAGGTGGAGAGCTGTTCACATCAATGAAAACAAAAGGCACAAAGAGAGGTGCTCAGTTTCAGTGTAAAAAGGCAACACAAGCTAGCTCAGCTGGTTTATGCTTTCTTCCGAGATGTTTTGCTCAGGACAAAGTTAACAAGAGAGAAACAAAAGCTAAAGACACGTCTGCACGAAACCACCCCGTGAACTTAAACGAAACCCCCCTAACATTAACCGATGACCTGGTTTAACGCTACGTCGCTTCCAGTCCAAGCTAAACAACTTCCAGCTGACTGTCCCCAGTTTGAGTTGGTCCGCAGCAGAAAACAATTGGCGTCCTGTGCTCGCATAGCTCAAAGCAAACATTAGCAAACAGCCTCGCTGGACGTTTTGTGTCTGTGTGACTGGATACAAAGAGAAGGACAAAACGCGTTTAATAGGCTCAAATCAAGGACATATAAAACGACAGCGTCCTTAGCGACACGCTGTAAACAAATCGTGTGTTTTAAATCGAATAAAATGCTAGTGTTAGCATGCTAACGTTAGCTGAGCTAGCATAATGAGCCAGCCCCAGATACAGAGGCGCTTCCCGACAGCGTCCTAGCTGGTTTATAAGCGGTTACGCACAGCGGGAGTGCCTCGTAGCGGTGTAGGATGAAGACAGTACCTGGACTTCACTGTACCGGGGGATGTCGACGACCTCGGGCTTCAGGTTTGGTGAAGTTGTGTCCCCAGCAGAGCGCGCGGCCTCCTACCCAGCGCAGCTCCAGACATTCGAAACAACGACCATGACGTCATCCTCAGCATCGATTCAGCCTTCACTCAGTCAGACAACATAGCAAAGTCCAGCAGCCAACACCAAAAACACCACTACCCCACCAAAAACACCACCACCCCAACAAAAACACCTCAACAACACCAAAAACACCACCACCCCACCATAAAACACTCCAACAACACCAAAAACACTCCAACAACACCAAAAACATCACCACCCCACCAAAAACACCTCAACAACACCAAAAACACCACCACAACTCAACAACACCAAAAACACCACCACCCTACCAAAAACACCTCAACAACACCAAAAACACCACCACCCCACCATAAAACACTCCAACAACACCAAAAACACCACCAGCACACCAAAAACACCTCAACAACACCAAAAACACCTCAACAACACCAAAAACACCACCACCCCAACAAAAACAACTCAACAACACCAAAAGCACCGCCACCCCACCAAAAACACACCATCAACACCAAAAACACTCCAACAACACCAAAAACACTCCAACAACAAAAAAAAAACACCACCACAACATCAAAAACACCACCAGCACACCAAAAACACTCCAACAACACCAAAAACATCACCAGCACACCAAAAGCACCACCACAAACACCTCAACAACACCAAAAACTCCACCACCCCACCAAAAACACCTCAACAACAACACTCACACATAACACTGTTATACGAATGTATTCATGTGTCAACATTTTATTATTGACATGTTCAGACACAAAAGTGAAATGAAAACTGCAAATTTAAAAACAAATGAACTCTACATCTCCTTAAAGTTGCATGCTTATATTTGTTCTATTATCACAAAGAGAATTTAGAGCATTGAAATGGTCTTGGTGTTGACAGGCAACTAGAGCTGCAACGGTTAATTGATTACTATTAAAATAATCGCCAACTGATTTGATAATGGATTAATTGGTTTGAGCAATTTTTTAAGAAGATAAAGTAAAAATTCTCTGATTCCAGCATCTTAAAGGTACAGTGTGTAGAATTAGTGGTGTGGTTGCAGATTGCAACCAACTGAGTACCCCTCCGCTCGCTCCTCCCTTTCCAAAACTGTGGTAACGCGGTTGGCCTCACCCATCCTTACCATAATAACACTACTTTACGAGAACTCATTTCAGATGGCGGTTTAGCATTCTGTGGCGCACGTTAACGCAGTTTCACAAGCGTGTCAGAGAACTACGGTAGCCTTCAGGTAACATAAAAACGTGAAAGGCTCTAACTAGAGCCAGTGTTTGGTTTGTCCGTTCTGAGCTACTGTAGAAACCTGGCGGAGCAACATGGCGGACTCCGTGAAGAGGACCCGCTCCCTATGTAGATATGAAGGGCTCATTCTAAGCAACGATTCTTAGTTTCAGGTGATTATACACTAATGAAAAATTATCCCCGAAATCTAACACACTGGTCCTTTAAATGTGAATATTTTTAAATGTGAATATTTTCTGAATATCTTTGAATTATGGACAAAAGAAGACATATGAGGATGTCATCTTGGGCTTTGGGAAACACTGATCGACATATTTCTCCATTTTCTTACATTTTATAGACCAAACAACTAATTGATTAATCGAGAAAATAATCAACAGATTAATCGACAATGAAAATAATGGTTATTTGCAGCCCTACAGGCAACATCGATTTGGTTTAGTTCTAGGAATGCTTTGACTTCTTTTAACACCAGTATGGCACATACTGTACATAGATTGATCTTCAAAATATGTAAAAATACTTTTAACGTTTAGGATACATAATAAAGTGCACAAATGTGTAAATTCTCTATGGCCACGTCAGAGCGTTCATTCATTAACTTCTACGTCACAAATGTAGTGTCATTAACTAATACAAATTTAGTGCATCATGAAGAAAACATGAATTTAAGGCCTCTTTCATTATTAAAGCAAGCAGATATGTTTGTTTTTTTAACTGGTCCATCTACAGTAAACACCAGTCTTCTGTCATCACATTGATTAACTCAGTGGTTCCCAAACCTTTTCTGCAGGTCCCCCCTTTTGTAGATAAAAAACATTTTCAAGCCCCTCCCAGGCCAGCGCAGAACCATGCATCATTGATATAGAGTGCTGCAGGGATGACTTATTTTTGTAGGCCAACCAGGAAGTTTGCATCGCCCTGGTTCCCTCGACAAAAATCCAATGGGATTCTTCCATTGGATTTTGGATTATTGCAGAAAATAAGCTCTGTGGTGAACAAACGTTGATGATACTTAACACGTTTTGTTCAGCAAGATAATCTTCACAAATGAACACCACTTTTATTATTTTTGAAGTGTGAATGCAATCGGCAGAAGTAAAAAGCTAACATTAGGCTATAAACGAACTACACCACGGTCGCGTGAGCGCGAGTATAAACAACGAGGCTGTAAAGGCGGACGAGTCGCCGTGATGACGTTTAGTAGTCTCATTTAGCCACTTGTTAACAACCACCTTTTTTAAGACATATAAAAGCTTTAAAATTTATGAGTGGGGTATAACATTAAAATTCTCTTAAGCTTGTGTTAACCACAGACCTTATTTCAGGCATCTAACTTAAACCCCATTAAAAAAAAAAAAACATTGACTTTGAGACGATGGAGCCGGAAGTGTTAAAATACTAACTCATTTCCGGATTTCAGGACTCATTCCTGTAGCACTCTATTTAGCCTCGCCATGCCCCCCTCTCCCCCTTTTATAACCCTGGGCACCCCTCAGGGGTCCCGCCCCCCAGTTTGGGAACCACTGGATTAAGTCATGGAGAAACACAATAAAGTCTAGTTGTGCGGTCCGATCTTCTCCATCTCCACGTCTCCCTCGGCCTTCTCAGTGATCTGAGGGGCAAACGGTCCAACCAGCCAGTTGAGTGGTGTGTTGTTGAGTAGATACTCCATGACACCATCCAGAGACTGTTTAACCTGGGAACAAGCACATACTAGTATTCATTTCAACAGTATTAATCAACCATAATCAAAACAACTTTACCTTAAAAATATGCTAAGCTTGTGGTGGGTAGGAAATACTAAATACAACATAAGCGTGACCGTCCTAGTTTCATAAATGCATACGAATGAGCAGATAGCCCTGGTGGATGTTTGTTTATCTAAAGTATGCAGGAGTTTCCTGTTTAATGCCTGTTCAATAAGACTCTGTGGGTATTATTCAAGCACCATTATAAAGGTATTAGAAGGACTAACTGTGAGAAGTGATGATGACATTGAAAAAAGAAAATTAAGCACTAAACTATATTTAGCTAAGCTGATGCAGCAAAACAAAACACTGCAGTAAAGACAACACGGTGCAATTAAGTACTTGGATCAGGTGGTGACGGCTCTGCTCCACAAGGAGGGGTGTGATGGTGCTGGTGTTCCCCAGAGATGAGTGCAAATCTTCAGCTGATCGCCTCGCGCTGGTGAGCTGGTCCTGGACCGCACCTGGCAGACCCTGAGCACTTGACACCACGCTGGAGCACGCTGACTTCAGCTGGTCACTCAGACCGTGCACCATGGCGAGGACCCGCCATTCCAGCTGCTGTGGACAGAAAGTGGAAATAAAAATAGAAACATGAAATAATATAGCTGTAACATATCAATTCCTCCCACTTCCCTTCCCTTCTTTAGGCCAAGGTAGTTTCCCCATACAATCCCAATCCAGATGATGGAACAATGTCATATCACTCCTATTGCAACACATTCACATACTGACACTGTGTCAGACCCCTCGGCGTCACTTTTCTGTCTCAGTAAACACGTGCTTAATGTTGTGAATTAAACAAAAACACTTGTTAAGGATTAGGCAACAAAACTACTTAGTTAGGTTGAGGAAAAATCAACATGGTTGGGCTTAAAATTACTACGATTTTACAGTGAAAATGTGGCTGAACGTTGTGAACACGGGACACGAATGATCAGCTGATAACGTAAAAGTGAAATGTGATGTACGGGACACGAACAGCGGCCTCCTGGATGCAAAAGCCATGTTGGTTGCTTGCGTTCATTATGATTGTTTTGGGGGACTGGCTTTGGAGGGAGGCCTGAAGCAACGGACTGCAAGAGTTGCCGACTTGGCGACTTTCTCTCTAGATTTAGGGACATTTGGAAAGAGTGCTGCTACTTTCATTAGAAAAGAGTTGGCAACACTGGGCTCGATTTTTTTTGGTTTGATCGTTTTTTAAATCTAGCTTGCTCTCGCTGGTTTCTCAAGATTACCAACCCTAACTTTAATGTTTTCTTTTATTATACTGGTTTACTATCAGTTACCCGTTATGTTATATATGTCATTATCACTATTTTACTTGAACGCTGAAGTACATTTGCATTTACTGTATTTGTAAACATGTATTTTTCCTTTCTTTTATATTTATTTTTTCATGCACAAAATCTCAACTCCGGACAAGAGTTGAAAATTAGCAATAGCTGTAAACTCTCTTTGCAGCACATCAGTCTCATGCCCTGTATTGGAACTAACTAAACTACTACAAACTAAATTGCATCGTCCCTATCAAATGAGAACGGGCTGCCTATTCTTCATAAATCTGTGGGGACATTACAATACAAAGTCAGCCTCTAACATACAGATTCATTGCTAATTTCAGGACTCTTATTTTGTTATCACTGTCACACTTTGTTGAAGTGGTATTCCAATCCACTTCAGAGTATACATGCTCCACATGTGCAGTATATAGACTGTAAATGCTGTCAAATGCAAACATAATCTGGTTAGAAACCATTAAGTAAATTCCCATATGCTTCAGCGCTGACCTCAGCCTCATCTCTGGTCCCATCTGGCTCAGACTCAGTCCGTCCAGCTCCAGCCTGCTTCTGCTTCCACTCCGTCCAGCGCTGCAGCAGCTGCTCGGAGGCTCCTCCTATCTGGTTACTGGCAGTACCCAGACCGGTACGGGCACTCTCCAGCAGGTCCAGAGTACTGGTTATCTGAGCCACTGTAGCATAGGTGGCATCCCTGGCATGCCGTGCGCGGAACAGGGACTGCTGGAGGGCTCGCTCCTGCACTTTGGCAGAGAGTTTCCCCAGACGGACAAAGTAGCTGGGGCTGGTGGATGGGGTCGTCACCTCACTGGTGGTGACAGGTTCAGCCACAGCAGCTGTGAGAGAGAAAAGGATTAATCTCATATATATTCAAAAGAGATGTTTTATGTTGTAGAAATTTAAATACGGCATTAAAAATGTAGATGTATGTGATTATTTTTTCAAAGCTATAACCCTCTACAACACCTCACCTCTGTCTAACAGAGACCTCTCAGCTTTGTAGTTTCTGTCACAACCACACTTCATTCTGTTTTACTCCTGCAGCAACTTTGCACATCTATCTATCTATCTATCTATCTATCTATCTATCTATCTATCTATCTATCTATCTATCTATCTATCTATCTATCTATCTATCTATCTATCTAACGCTCCAGGATTTCGCTGGCTTTTTTGGGGATTTGGCGGCCTAAAATACCTGATTTCGCGGCAGGCTTTCTAAAAATTGCGATGCATGTTGCGATGTTTTTAGGTGTTTTTTACAATAAAAATTGCAAAAGCAAGTGAAGAAGTGCACCTGGGGGTTAACCACAAAGTTCACAGTCAATATAGCATAAAATATTAAGGTGCACAGAACATTCATTCATATTTGTCAATAACAATTAGATTATCAGATTATGACCGTTCTTCACAGCCAGAAAGAAGGAGGAAGTGAGTTTGGTGACGTGAGCGAGGGGGACTGCTATGATCTGTCAAATTTGCAGAAAAGTTGCAAGGTTGTGCAAAATTCACAGGGATTGGTTGAATATGCATGAATTGTTGCGATCGCAACATCACACATTCCTGGAGGGACTGATCTATCTATCAAAAACTGTATGTTATATGTATACAGTTTTGCCAACTCTTGGAAAAGGAAAAATCCCCAAAACAAGCCATTATTGACCTCTTCTTCTGTCTTTTAGTTTGAACTGCTATGTGAAGAAATACACTGAAGAAATCCAGTAAATGTAAATTCTTTATGCCATGGGCTGGTGGGCATGTTTTGAGTGATGGATGGAGGCACAATTGGCTCCCTCCCTCTGTTCTAACTGGAGCATCTGTTCCAAGTCTCTGACAGGGTTAAAGCACATCTGCTCAGGAGAGACAAAACGACTTGAGAGCCACCTCACCCCCCCCAAACCATCAGTCTGTGGAGGCTAAGGGATATGCAGAGTGACACTGTCTCCCTCTGTTAAAAGCCACAATAACCAGTGAACACATCCCAAATCCCCAGAGTGCTGCCATTATGGGTACTTTGCTGCTGTCGCTGATAACAGTTGCAATCGCATCTTTTTCATATCCATAAGCAGAGAAGAAGATGGCCTCTAGAGTATTACCGCTATATCTGAGTATGGCAGGTTGTCATGATAACATGACATCACAGTAGCAGGTGTCAAAGCTGTGAGTGCTGGAAATTGTAGGCGCTTTATGGGCCAAGTTAACAGAGGGGAAGTTCACTGGGATGTCCTGCCTCCCTCTCTATGAATAGCATCAACCATTCATGTGTTCACATCCAGTCACAACCACCACCATCCATCTCGCCACATCACCTCGTCTTGCCTTTATAAATGTTAATTTGTTTGGACCGTCTCATTAAATTTGCTGTTTGATCTATAGATCAGTGAAGCAAGGACACAGTGTCGGCTACTGACTCTCATAGTAAATGACAAATAGTGCAAATGCCATCATTCACGCATATTAATTATGGAATAAATTAAGTAAATGGCAGTAATGCCAGCTACAATTTATAATGTATGAAATTAAACTTGGAGTAGTAGTAAGGGATATCAGGCTAATCATTGTGCTTAAACTTTAAAATGTTCCTCTTTAAAGCAAAACGGTAGCATTATTAATTACAAATGTTATTATTATCATTATTATTATTATTATCATTAATTATTAAAACAATTTAAAGTAAATGGGATACCACTGCCATGTACTTTTCATATCCCAATGTGGAACTCAATACTACGTTTTCGTATTTGTCTTTTGTTTGCAAGTGCAAATGTAAAAATAACTAAAAAAAGGGCCAAAAATCTGATTCAGGTGGTGTAGCTGATCTCAAATGGCATTTAAGGAATAAAGAGAAAGTAATTGCTTTTGTTTTCATTAAATATATTAAAAAGGTAAATTCTGTGATCCAAATATAAAAAAAAGCCTCACCACCAAAATTCAAAACACAGGGTTTGAATCATTCCCACTGATCTCTCCCACAGAGAGACAACTAAATACAATTTTAAAATGCTTTGTTACCATTAAAGATTTGTTTCCATCAGCATTATTTATGAAGCACTGGGGTGAAAAATGGAATGCTTACTGACTTGAAGTAGAGTTGTTCCGATACCAGTATTGGAAATGCATCCGATACTGCCCAAAAATCAGATATCGGCGAGTACGCCAGTCTATGCAGCGATACCATAATTTATTAACCCAGAAAAAAATCTACTTATTTAACCAGATTATCTTATATTTTATAATGTTTTATATTATTAATTTATGTTCTTTGTAACTGACAACCTGAATAATAAAAGAAAGTTCTATTGCATTCATTCTCTGTATGTATTTGTTCATGTTTTACAAGGGTTTAGCCTGAGTCAGACCATACAACAAATCATCATATCACATCCATACATGGTCAGCAGTTAACAGCTGTTAAATAATAATAATAACTATAAATAATCTTTTTATCACGCTGGTAGTGTATCAGTACTCGGTATCGGACGATACCGCAAGTTTCGGTATCGGGAAGGAAAAATGGTATCGGAACATCTCTATCTTGAAGCTCTACATTTGTTTTATATTCACAATCATCTGTGATAAATATTTGACAAACTGTCCACGTGTCCATAATTAATTAATTCCAACTGCAGCCTTGTTTCAGCTTCATTTGATCCAACTGTCAAAACACACCTGTCTACGCCTCAGCAGTAGACATATGGGCTTTATTGCCTCCCCTGGTTTTTAAGCTTCCCCACATGTAGGATAGCTACTGACCCAGCTCTCTCTCAGTGAGCGGTAGGTTCTGGTCAACCCAGTCCTCGGATCGGCTCAGGGCCAGGCCCATCCCACTGCTGACCATCTGGCCCATCCTGGTGCCCATGACGGTGATGATACCTCCGCTGACCGCTGCCCGGGTCATCTCCACACCGCCCATCACAGCCCCCATCACGGCATCTTTGGCCCCCGCCACCGACTGGTACACCATACCGACTGTGTCCGACACCACCTGAAGAAGAGAGAGCACATTATGAGTCATGCTTAGAGAGTAATGGTGGTGCTATTATGTATTTTCTACATAACTCTTATATGACATTTGATAACAGAGTAAGGTGAGGACATCCCTGAGTGTTTTAACCCACCTATACCCTGGTCATATACTATATCGACGCAAAAAAGAGACTGTGGTCAAATCATCTTTATTTTCAGTGTGTGTTTGTAGTCAGTTTAACCTATGGCTTGGGTTAAACGTTGTTGCTATGGTTACCTGTGTGTAATACAACTTGTGGACTTATTTAGAAGGCTAGTTACTTCACCACAGACTGTACGGGTTGTATTGCTGCTGCGGCAGTGGGCAAATCACATGTTGCATTAAAGGTCCAGTGTGTCGGATCTGGTGGTATCTATCGGTGAGGTGAGGAGATTGCAACCAACTGAAGCCTCTCCCGTGTGCCAATCGTGTTGGAGAGCTACGGTGGCCGACGCGAAAACGCGAATGTTCCTCTCTAGGGTCATTTGGAGCAGAGTCGGTTTGTAGAGTGTGTGTGTACGTTGGAAGTAAGTAGTGAAGCAAGAGAGAGAGAGCGGCGGCGACGGGAGCGAGTAACGTTATCGACTCCGGCCCAAGCAGTAAAAGTTAACAGAGTTTGGTTTGTCCGTTCTGGGCTACTGCAGAAACATGACAGTGCAATATGGCGGACTCTGTGGAGAGGGGACCCGCTCCCTATGTAGATATAAACGGCTCATTCTAAGCTAACGAAAACATACTTATTAATATTATATTCCATTTCTGCCAATACATCCCCCTAATTGTTACACACTGGTCCTTTAAATCAAAGGCTTGCAGTGATTGGTTGTGAGCAAAATCATACAAACAGTATTTTTTTTCTAGATCTGGGTACAAAAAGGTTCAAATGCAGGTATCGTTTGACTGGAGAAGTTTCGATACCACTTGGTACTGGGTTATTTAGGTTGATACCTTAAAGGTACAAAGTACCGATACTCAGCCCTAGTAATCACACATATTATAATGTGGGTTGTTACTCTATAAAACGACCTAGTGTGATAAAGGGTAACATTATAATTAATACATCCAAATGCACAGTAAAAAGGTATTTCTTCTTGACTGCATCATTTCTGTCTGACCTTGTCTGCAGGTTGGTGAAGAATAGGCAGCTTCTCTTCCATCTTACCCAGTCCTTTCAAGGCGTACTCATTCACTGTAGCAACTGAAACAAGTACACAACAGAAAATTCACTAATTTGAGAGAATTAAGATTAAATGTTTTCAAAATGAAAAGAATCCTCTGCTAAACTTGAACAGTATGAAGTAATGTCAAGTAACAAAACCAGTCATTGTTTCATGTTTACAGCACAGAAAGAGTTTTACTTTTGAAGATTAAAATGACACCTCCAGTAAACAATGTGAAAATTCTGTTCTTAAAGGTAGAAACCTATTTTTATTCTTGTTGTATTCCAGCCCAGAGGTAACAAGTGGACCAGACATCAGTTTCACACCTTTAATGTGCAACAAGCTTGAAATATTCTTTTATAGTATACGCCATCGTTGCAAATATATTACATCATATTTTGCACAGAGAGAAGAGCTCACGCTGTGGTTCTAAAATGTCCAAAAGAGGCTTGGACCCCGTGGTGGCTACTGCTCCCAGGGTTCGGACCCCGCTCTCTGCTGCATCCATCACTCCCTTCAGCAAGGGAACGCTGTCTTTGGTGCTAGTGTAGACGCTGGAAACCACTTCACAAGCTGAACTGACCAGAGGCAAATTGCTCACTCGGGAAACAACATTCTAGGACAAAAACAACAATTACTGTCATTGAAAAGACATTAAAAAAAATTGGAAATACAATCCTGCCTGTGTAAAGTAAAGCTCTTTCCAGTACAGAGTTTAAGTTCTCTGTTGGGGTAATGATTGATTCCCCACAGTGGCTTATCGAGCATCAAATGAGTTCATAATATGCCTCGGTTTTGTAATATGTGTCATTTTGGGTCACAGTGCTCCTCACCTGCTGGTCTCCATTAGCTGGTTCTGCTGCTGCAGCTCCAGTCTCATTAGTCTTCCCGCTGTCTGCCATTGTGACTGCTGGATTCAATCTCTGACATGGAATATATAGAGTGTCAGTAAAACGAGATTAACCTCACATTGCTCGGTATGCATGATGAAACACATCTCTGATATTCTTTGTTTAAGTGGCTATCTTAGAGAGGAGAAATGTCTTATGAATCTAGAAATGGAATCGCTGTCCTGTCAGACGGTTTAAGAATGTGGGCAGAAACGCAACTCAGCCGTGTTAAATTCATTTGTCAACACTATGATGCAATGAGGACGAAACTGCACTTAGAAATGGTGCAGCCAAGCAAGCAAACACTTCAAGTCACTACCCTATGTCAAAGTTGAAAGTAAAAAAAAAATGGATAATGATACATTTGGAGTTTAGTTTTTTTTCTTGTTTACTCCCCACAGCTAGATTTGTGCATTTTTTAAAACTATATAGCATCTTGAAATATTAAAGTCTTAACATCAGAGGCTGGGCAAAATTTAGAATTTGCTCATGAAAAGAGGGATTAATGAGGCCGATGTTTGGTAGATCAAGGTGCAGGATAAGCATGTGTGAGTTATATATTTAAACTTGGGCTGTCAAAGTAACGTGATAATAACGTGTTAATTAGGTTTTAGCAGGCTCATTTTTGAAGCTAGAGTGAAGATACTGGTATCATATGAAACTACAAAACCTAAGGAAACCATTGGTACGCGAAGGAGGCCAAATAACGCCCCAAACTTTCGCTAAATTTTGGCGAGGAAAAACTGCCATGGCCATTTTCAAAGGGGTCCCTTGACCTCTGACCTAATTTGCAATTAATCGTGATTAACTATGGATAATCATGCGATTAATCGCAATGCAATATTTTAATCGATTGACATCCCTAATTTAAACACATACTTATTATTTTGACTTCTAAATCTAGTGACATCATCACCACTGAGGAGTAAAACATGACTCTACAGTTTCATGATTATCTTTGCTTCAAGATAAACTTCAAGTTGAAATCATATTATAAAAGTCTTGATGGCAGCATTATAGGAAGAGTCATAAAACATATTTTTTTCCTTTGATTTAGCTTTATACTTCAGCCTCTTAGTATGTGTACAGTATCCTGAAACAATACTGGTTTCTCAAGGTGATGCTCGCTTCAAGGCGATGATTGCTACGACATAAAAGGACTATAGACATGATAAATTATGAGAAAGAATTCTGGGCATCCAGAAGTAAGTCTATTTTAAAATTATATATTAGAGTCAAGTGAAAAGCCAATGAATAATGGCTAACTATGGACCAGCAGGGCAACGGTGCTGGAGATTGATTGTTCAGCTCACATGAAGGCATGCAGGCAGAATGGACCTTGATATCATTTATATCAAGTGAAAATTCTTAAGTGAAATATTGAGCAATCTGCAAGTCTACTATTGTAAAATATTGCTTTAAATGAAAACTAGGCCAAAGGAATTACTCAAGTGAAATACTGCCACCCTATTCTATTAATACAATGAGTTACTGCCTGAAATAAAAACTAAATTTTATACTTAATTGGGTCAGAAAAGGGTAAAATAATAAACTCCGCACAAGATGGGTGACATGAGTGAATCTTTCTTGTAAGAGTGAGTGATAAGGATAAAAAAAAAAACTCTATCATGGGGTATGTTGTATGTAATGTAAGACAGTGTTTTTTATTATTGATTAATGTGCAGATTATTATGTATTTTCTCGATTAATCAATTAAACTAAAAAATGTCAGAAACGGCCATCCCAGTTTACCAGAGTCTATGGGGAGTCTTTAAATTGTTTGGGTCAGTCCAACATTCCAAAACCCCAAAATATGTATATACATCTCACATAGAGCTAAAAATTAATTGATGATTAGTCAATTGAATAAACGGCAAATATTTTGATAATCAATTATTTTTTAATGAATTTTTCAAGAAAAATGCCGATCATTCTCTGGTTCCAGCTTCTCAATCGTGAGAATTTGTTGCTTTTCTTTGTCTTATGTAATAATAAACTGAATATCTTTGGGTTTTGGATTATTGGCCAGAAAAAAACGAGCAACTTGAAGACGTCACCTTGGGTTCTGAGAAGTTATGATTGTAAAAAAAAAAGTTTTTTCATTATTTTCTGACATATTATAGACATGAATCGACAATGAAAAACGTGACGAAGAGATGCAAGGGAGGAAAGAAAAGATAGCATGATAGCTGGCGTTCCAAACATGTGGACAGCATCTGTTTGTGTTCTACCAGATGGCACAAAGAGGCGTAAGTGAACTCCATCTGTATCTACTGGAACACTGGTTGTTAAGCATGGTTGACCTGATGTATAGAGCAGACGTATCAAAGAACGACATGGCCTATGTGATCTTACTGCTGAGGAGACATACAGCAGTAGCGTGAGGAGAGCTGCCCACCAGCTGTAAACCTGTTGCCAACATGCGGTAAATGCTCAGTTAGATTATAGGCTACACACCCACCTGATAGAAGGAACTGTTGACGGAGAGACGAGCCTCATATCCAGAAAACTACACTGAAGACAAGCAGTTCCAACCGTGTATGGCCTTTATATAGAACTACCGTCAAGTCATTTCACAGATTCTTTCAGATGTCAGGGTGAATAAAACACTCTCTGATGTTTTCAAGACTGGTGGTGTTCCAGACTGTGTGATTGCAAATTGCATTTCGTTGCAACAGCTTGGTTGAGCAACATGTTTTTTTTACTGAGAGGCAGTTGATGACATCTTCACTGGCTTATTACAAAGCAAAGTCTGACACTATGCTCCCTGCTATCAAGTGTGAGATGAACATGAGATAATTTTCAGAGACACAGTACATATTATGAGGAAGGCTGTTACGCAACACAAACTAAGCTGTTTTAGACTTTCGGATATAATCATCTCACTGACAAGTGATGCCAGCGAAGCGCTCATAAAAAAAAGGCTATCTGGCCTCCTCCTATTGCGTTATAAGACTGTTTGTCACATCCTCACAATGTTAAGCCACATCATCCCCTTTCAGAGAAGGGAAAGCTGCTACGCTCCCTTTGGTGCTGAAACAATATGTGACCTTTGATATTAGCTGGTGTATCTCCAGGAAACTATTGAGACACTTGGCATATAGGCGACAGTGTTGCAGCTGACACAAAAGAGAGATCACTACTAGTCAGTGGGTTAAAGAGGCTTAGCTGTCCTCGATCCAAGAGACTACAGCTGTCAATGATCTGACATTGAGAGAAGAAAGATGCGCTATTGTGGAAAAAACAGTAAAGAGTAAATTAACTAAAGAAAGGAAGATCTAGGTTCTTCTTAAAAGTGGAATATTTCAGCTTTATCTAAAACAGTGTAGACCCAGGTCAGTGAGATTACTTTGCATGGGCTGAAAAGCATTTAGTCAGAGGTCAGGACCCACCAAGGGGTCATAAGATGATTACAGGGATAAGAAGGAGGAAAAAAATCCATTACACAATATTCTTGTGAAATGTTGGACAATTGAATTTCTTCAGGCCTCTACAAAAAAAAACTCAAATGAAACAATTTGAGAGGAAAAAAGTCAAGTATGTGCTCACAGCTCATGTCCACACACTAAGAGGTCACTGTCTTACAAAAAATGCTCTGTGTTGTCATTTATTTGTATAATGTCCAGTTTCTGAAGAATCAGCCCATTGTGGAGCAAAAATAGGATTTAACCGCAGCAGTCTAACATGGCAAATGTAGGCTAAACCAATGGTTCCCAAAGTGGGGTCAGTGGACCCCAAGGCGTCCTTGAGAGGGTCCAAGGGGGTCCCCAGCAAAAAGGGGAATCATTTATTTTCACTACTATAGAGAGCTCCAGGGATGATGTATTTTAGGCCAACCAGGAAGTTAGCATCGCCCTGGGTTCCCTCAACAAAAAGTCAATGGGATTTTTCCATGGTAAACAAACTTTTATGACACTTTTGTTCAGCAAGATAATCTTCACAAATGAACAACCCTTCTATGATTTTTGAAGCAACAATTCAATCGCTAGGAGTAAAAAGCTAACGTTAGGCTACAAACGAAGTATACCACGGACGCATGAGCGTGAGTATACACAACGAGGCTGTAAAGACGGACAAGTCGGCGAGATGACATTTTGTAGTTTCATTTAGCCGCTTGTTAGTAACCGCCTTTTTAAAAAACATATAAAGGCTTCAAAATTCACGAGTGGGATATTTATTGATGTACTTTATGTTGTAGAACAAAACGCTAAGATTACTTAAACTTGTATTAACCACATATCTTATTTCAGGCATCTAATTAAAAACCCATTCAAAAAACCCATTGACTTCCAGAGGAGGGAACCGGAAGTGCTAAAATACTAACTCATTTCCAGGTTTTAGGACTCATTCAGAATGTATGACTATTCATGGGTTTCCTACACTTTCTGTCATAACACATCTAAAAGTAAAATACCTATCAAGATGGGGGACCCAGGTAAAAAAAAAAAATTAGGTGTAATTTGTGTTAGTTGATGTGAAAAAGTTTGGGAACTAACTGGGCTAAACTGTGTCAATTTATTTTATTTATTTATTAGTTTATTTGACAGGGACAATACATAGGCATTGTTACACTTAATTAAAGTGCAACTGATGCAATGTATATAGGACTTCTAGCCATAGCTAATTTGCAGTCCTTGTCCCTGGTTAGGCTTTTAAGAAAAAGAAGATAAATAAAAAAGAAAACACAGAATAGCACATCATACATAAAATCACATAATAAAACATCGTACATTACAATCAATTTACATATGTATGTTCCCAATAAATAATCAGTGATCGCAGATTTGGTTTAGTCCTGCTGAAATTTCTGTCATAACACATCTAAAAGTAAAATACCTCTCAAGATGGGGGACCCAGGTAAAAAAAAAATCTTGTCAAATGAGGTCCGCGGTGTAATTTGTGTTAGTTGATGTGAAAAAAGTTTGGGAACTACTGGGCTAAACTGTGTCAATCCTGCTGAAAGGATGATTTCCAACCCTTTTAGCTGCTTTTGAACACAACACCGTGTCCTATAGGGCGCGCTCCCGCTCCCGCCCAAGGCGCGCTCCCGCTGAATGCTAAACAGCAGCTGTCATTTCTTCCAGCTAACAGTTTGATGAACTTTACCCCAGATGAGAAACTATGACTTGTTGTAATGTAAACGTTACTTCAGCAAACAGCTACCCTCTTTTAACCGGTTCCTCCATATTAATCATGACTTCTGTGCAGATAAACTCCTCGACGTTAACGAGCAAAGTAAGTATTTAGTAGTTGTTTTCAGCCTTCAAAGTGAACGTTAGGTTAGGTTAGCTTGTTAACGTTCATTGTAGCTTAGCAACACGTCTTTGAAAAGTTGATCTAAAGCTGTGAAATGAGCCACTGACCTCTCTGACAGCCTGTTGCTCCTCTGTCCTGGTGTGACCTGCGGTATAATGGTGGTCAATGAACCGGTCCAGCCCACAACAAGTCTCCTCTTTCCCCCGGTGACTGGTGAGCTGCAGCACAGTAACGTTATGGGCAGAAAGAAGGAGTGTCTTCTCAACTTTTCACCAATTGCATCACAGCAAGGAAGTTACAGTCACAGCTGTCACATCTGGGCAATACACAAAAAAACCCAAATCTAAATTCATACACAATTAACAAAACTGATATCTTCATTTTATGCTTTTATTGCTGTACTATGAACTTGCCTTGCTGATTGGTCCCTATTTTACAATATTGTCTCTGAATGTATATTGTCTGACTCATTCATAATATGACAAATTCATAGATTGTATATAAAGGTGGGTGAATTCAATATGAGTTCTAGGAAGTAATGGAAAGTAACCAAGTATGCGTAAGTGCTGTACTTAAAGTGGCAGTAGGCAACAATTTTTTGGCATAATTTGGCAAATATTCCATAATAACCTTTCAGCATATTGTAATTCAAGTGCTCTGAGAGAAAACTAGACTTCTGCTCCTCCTCATGGCTCTGTTTTCAGGCTTTAGAAAAATCTAGCCCGTGACGGCAGATTTTGACCAATCACAGGTCATTTCAGAGAGAGAGAGCGTTCCTATTGGCTGTGCTCCGGTCATGTGACCAGAACTTGGCTTCCTTCAACAGATTTTACAATGGCGGCGGAGTCACAAACTTTCTCATTTTACAGTTAAACAGTACACTACAAGATGATTCTGAAAACATTTGAGACGGGAAATAGTCATTACAGTAACAGAATATTGATTCATATTTGATCAGCGCTGCCTAGTCTGACCGTTTGGTCGGAATTCGCGAGTGATTGTCAGCCGGCTCTCATAGACGGCAGCTGGAGAGCGGACCTTGTTTTCCTCCGGTAAGTGAAATCCTTCAGATGCCGTTAGGAGCACCGGAGGACACAGTAGGACACAGAGGAACATGATTTTTTTCAGGTTACCTGTTTCATGTACTACTGTCACGATATAGCGGCCGCTTTCTAAAAATTATTTTTTTAAATCATATTTGCGCCAATCTCGCATACTGCAGCTTTAACAAACCTGATATCTTAATTTTATGTTTTTATTGCTGTACTATGAACTTGCCTTGCTGATTGGTCCCTATTTTACAATGTTGTCTCTGAATGTATATTGTCTGACTCATTCATAATATGATAATTTCATAGATTGTATATAAAGATGGGTGTATTCAATATGCGTTCTGGAAAGTAGTGGAAAGTAACCAAGTATGCCTAAGTGCTGTACTTAAGTACAGTATTTCAGCACATGAGTATATCTATTTTATTCTACTTTATGATAAGCTACTTCAATACATTTCAGAGGCAAATATAGTTCTTTTTTACCCTACTACATTTCTTTTAACAGCTTAAGTTACTTGTCACTTTTCCATACATTTTTTTTTTTACATACAATTTTTTTTTACAGATTTTCCATAAAAAACACGACTAGTTTATAAGATATGATGCATATCTAGATTAAACTACCCAGCAGTATATAAACCAGTTAAAATTAGCTCCATGTCCAATTAAAACACTCAACTATTGCTTCCATGTTAATGCATCAATAGTAATGATCCTTTTCTGCATTCTGCATAATGAGTACTTTTACTTTCATACACAATTAACAAACCTGATATCTTCATTTTATGCTTTTATTGCTGTACTATGAACTTGCCTTGCTGACTGGTCCCTATTTTACAATATATTATCTGAATTTTTATTGTTTGACTCATTCATGATATGATTCATAGACTGCATGTAAAGATTGATGAATTCAATATGTGTTCTTGGAAGTAGTGGGAATTAACTAAGAAGCCCCAAGTGCTGTACTTAAGTACAGCATTTAAGCACTTGACTTTATCTATTGTATATTATAGTACTTTTTACCCCACCACTACTTTTCAGATTAAGATTTTACATACAAAACATCTCCAGTTTATAAAATATGATACATACACTGTAGACTAAACTACCCAGCAGCAGTATATAAACCAGTTAAAATTAGCTCCATTTCAACTAACTTAAACACTCAAGTATTGCTTCATTTTTAATGCAACTAATAGCAATTATCCTTTTCTGCATTCTGCATAATGAGTTCTTTTACATTTACTTTTGAGATTTTAAATACACACTGAACTGTATTTCCACTTATCTTATCTAACTTATCGCTTATCTGAATATTTTCTCTACCACTGGTGTTGACCAAATTCATGATGTAGCACATTCATGTGGCCAAGGTTTTTAAAGGGATAGTTTGGGTGTTTTGAAGTGGGGTTGTATGAAGTACCTATCGATAGTAGGTGTAATACTTTCAGTAGATTACAGTCGGCACGCCCCCAGCTTGGAGAAACAGACAGGAGTACCAGCACCGGAACAAAGCAATACAGTGTTGTAGATGGTGACGGAAGAAAAACGTACTTTAGCCTCCTAAAACAAAGGCTCACCTAAAAAATTGATATCCGTTTAAGTGTACACTATATTTAGAATATTTTCCGAAGTGAAACGTATCTATACTGTTTTTGTCATCTTTGCCTGCTGGCTTTGGAGAGACCATCGATAAGTCTCACTTTCAGTTCAGTTCCCCGTCGGAAAGGAGAAGGAAAGGGCTGTCTGACGGCGAGATAAAATGGTGAAAATATTCTAAATATAGTGTACACTTCAATAGATATCAATTTTTTTAGGGGAGCCTTTCTTTTAGGTGGCTAAAACACGTTTTTCTGCCGTCCTCGTCCACAGCACTGTATTGCTTTGCTCCTGTGCCGGTACTCCAGTCTGTCTCTGTTTCTGTTTCAAGCTGGGGGCGTGCCGAACGTCATCTACTGTAGGTAATACACCTACTATGGATAAGTACCTCATACAACCCCACTTCAAAACAGCCAAACTATCACTTTAAGTCGACACGTGGTATACAGGTCAACTTTATTAGAATTGTCATATACATACAGGTACATACATGAAATTTGACCTCTGCATTTAACCCATCCTAAGGATTTAGGAACAGGAGCAGCTGTGAAGCGCCTGGGACGCAACTTGTGGTTCAGTGTCTCTCTCAAGGACACCTCGACATGCAGACAGAAGAAGCTGAGGATCGAACCCACGCCTTGTGGTTAAAGGACGATCCGCTCTACCCACTGAGCTACGAACAGCCAGGTAATTTATTGAGTTGCGATTAAAAAAAACAAAAAAAAATGAAAGGCTTACAGAACTACTTTCACTTTTTGACAAAAAAATCTCTGACAAGATCGACTTATTGGACATTTTCAGGATCAGTGGATGGATTTTGCTCAGTCATCAGGGAGATGGTTCAGCTGTTATCACGTGACCTGAAAATGACATACCGGTCATGTGGATGATACTCCAGAAATTCCAGTAAGTGGACCATGAGCACAGATCTTTTTGATCAAACTATTATTTCCAAGGTCAATAATGAACCTTCAAGCTTAACTTTCCCTTTTGTTATGTAAAATACTGTGTGTTTAACTCTATATTTTAACCCCCTCTATTTTGCATTTATCAGCAGCAAATACCTAATAAATGTTTTACATCACACTATGTGTAGTTGTAAGCAGATATAAGGACATTTTAAGCGTTTTTATAGTTATAATTCCTCCTGTGAAGCCTCCATAACTTGTGCATAAACAGTTAATGGATAAGTGACAATAGAATAAGAAATATGTCTTCATGTTTTATGTGAGAATCAAATATAACATATACACTTATTATATTTATAAAATGTATGTATTAAATATATGTATTATATGAAATATGAGTTTATTTATCTACTTATACATAAATTCTTCTTCTTCTTCTTCACGCTCCAGGTTAATGTGCAAACGCCATCCGCTGATGAAGGCCATAAGATGCAACGAGATGCTACAAGAAAGCTCGAGAAGAAATCTAGTAAGTGGACCTTCAGTTAAGAATCTTTTGTGAAACTTTTACTCATTTATAAACTATTTTACTAATTTATTGATCCTGCAATAACATTCAGTTGGTGTTCAGTTATGGATGCTTCATATGAGAAGTTGTTGACAAATACATTAAGAAACACTTAAAATGTCCTTATATTTGCTTACAACTACATTAGAGTGTGTTATAAACCATTCATTAAGTGTGCATAGAAAACAACAATTAAATACTTATTACTGGTTAATCACATGTGATGCTGAATGCCAATGTATGGCCTTTCTCTACCCTTCCTTATACTGTCTATTCAGCCAAATGGCTGAGCTATGCTGAGAGTCAGGCAACCATGTTAACTGCAATTGACATAGTAAACCCTGAGAGGGCAGTCTTTACCCATTGAGTCAACTTAAACTTTTTTCTGTAGCCTCACCCACACTGAGTTGGACTTCATTCACATTTACATCCTTAAGATCTTTTTTTACTGCAGATGCAAAACAACTCTAGAGTCTATTTTGTATTAAATATTTAAGAATTAAAGATTAAAAAATCTCCAAGAAAAATGAGGCATGGATGGTAAAGGAGGACAGACTGTAACAATAGCTGCATTCATTAATGTACTTATTACATAGTCTGGGATGTGATGTTCACATAATCTTTATTCTTCGTGTGGCATTCACATATAATACTGTGCATTTTATCATTGTAAAGCCGGTGCAGAGACTTCCCCTGCTGGATGCTGTGTATCATCACCACTAGAGCTCTATTAACTCTCCCTCTTCATTTAGAGAGGGTTTTCATTATTCAAGCCGTTGCAGTTTTCATTATGTGTCTGTTTGTATTTTCCCAAACGCCTGCACCAAGGAAACAGATTACCTCCTAATGTTGCTATCACAAATTCATTGAATAGGACCTGTTGTAGCTTTGTTTTGGCCATGTTTAAGACCCAGGCTGCACTGGGAACAGTTTATGATGCAACACCAGACTGAGGCCGTGAGAGTTAACGGGTCAAAGTGAGAGAAAATAGCACGATTGTGGGAAACATGGGTGTTTTGTCTTGGCCACAGCTGTGTGGCTCCTTTCCCTCGTATTGTTTGATATGTTTATGTATGACCAAGCAATTTCAACCTCTGCATTTTCATGCCTATAACTAAAACACACATTCTGACCTGACGAAGATCCAAGTAGGATTGAAATGTAGGCTAGTTTTTAGGGCTGTCACAGTTTAGGAATTTCCCCTGCGGTGATAATGATTGGCTCAACAGTGCTATATGTGGTATTATTGCAATTCTTTTGCCAATTACTTAATTTATCCAGATTTTAGTGCTATATAAATAAGCTTTATTGTTAAGCTATTAGGTATAGGCTTTTTAAATGACAAAGATACTAATTAACTACTTGTTTATTGTTAAATGCAGAACACTGAAGGTCAATGAGGCGTAGCGTTTCTATTCAGCTGAGATGCTTTGGTTGCGTTTTGGTTGCTATGATACGGAATATCTGCAGAAGTAAAAATGTCGGCACAAGGTAGAGTACTTGGGAAGGCTGAAGCACGTAGGGAGAGAGGACATTGTTGCTGTTCAGCACTTGTAGCCTACATGTAGGATGTGACGGTTGGTCGTTGTGGTATTTGTCCCGCCCCTCCTCCCAGCCCTACAAGTCATTGATAAAAATTGTGGCATGGAGTAGTGTGCAAGCGTTACCTTTTACCTTATTGACGCTTTTCTGATGGGCTTGCACCTACGTGATGTGCATATAATTAATCTTCTTTAAAGGTCCAGTGTGTAGGATTTGGCGATATCTAGCGGTCAACCAAGTGAAACTTCTCCAGTGTGCCAAGCATGTAGGAGACCTAAGGTTGCTGACGCAAAAATGTGAATGGCTCTCTCTAGAGCCATTGTTTTGGTTTTGTCCATTCTGGGCTACTGTAGAAACATGGCGGCCTGCTCCGTGACGAGGACCCGCTCCGTATGTAGACGGTTCATTCTAAGGTAACGAAAACACAACAATTCTTATATTCAGGTGATTATACTGTAAAGAAAACATACTTATTACATTCCTGCCAATAGATCCCCTAAATGCTACACACTGTTCCTTTAACTTAAACACACACAAATGCACACCAGTGCCACCACGCTCTCCTACAAAGAGTTGGCAACATGCACCCCGAAGGCTCTCATCTGTTCCTGCTTAACTCTTAACTCTGCTTCACTGGATCACTTGATTGAGGCCAAAATTGTTCTGGATATTGAGTAATTGAAGATTAGTAGATAACAGGGAAATCACCCATCCCTTGGAGTAAAATGATCGCTCCACTCCCCCCCTCTCTCTCTCCCTTTTCCTGCCTGAAGAAATACCTTTCATGATAACGGCAATAAATTCGCAATTTGACCAGATTTTTATGGATGTGAGAGCAGAACCCACCAGTCTTATTTGTATAGATTTATTTTGAAGATATTTTGTGCCTTTTCCACAGTAAATAGAAGGGCCTACTTTCAGAGGCCTTCATAATAGAAAAGAAAAACACAAACTGTCGTATACAGAGCAACAAATAGCACCAATAAATAGTGCAAAATGAGTAAATGCAATACCCTAGATATGACAACATATACAATGAAGTATAGCAGCACACAAATTTGTATACATTCAATACAGTAGCCATTGAAATAGTCCCCAAATCTCCATATTAAAACCAGCACGTAACCACACAACCACACAAACCACAACAAAGCAATAAATGATAAAGAGATAAAAACAACTTTAAGATGTTCAAATCCCAGGTGCACTTTGAGTCTTTGAGTCGTCTCGCATGGAGGATTAATTGTTTCAATGAGATATCCATCATCATCAAAGCACACTTTAGAAAGGACGTAGTCTTTGCTAAGCAATGAAAGGAGCAGTGCAATTACGCTGTAATGAATTCCATTTGCTTTGTTTCATGTTTACTATCAATCCACAAGTCTCAGGTGTGCTGAGATCACATCACAAGCATTTCTTTGGCTCAGCCTTCGTCGTCCCTCCTGTTTCACCTTCTGCTCTTCATTATCAGCGGCCTGAAACTGTAGAAATTAGCTTCCATCCATTAATAGCTGACCAGATCTTCTTGCTTTCATCTGTTCTACACCATTGATGGGAATCTTATTCCCAACATCCTGCAACAAATTTCCGGAGGCCTGCAACACGAGGTATCAGTAACATACAACACGGCTACAAATCATCTGCAGGTTGAAACTTGATATGGACCTTTGCCCTTACTATATTCTGCCCAATAACATATTAATAAGGCATAACCAAGGCTAGGGTAATGTACCGGTTGTGTGAGAGAACTGCTCCATCATGTTGAAATAATACAGAGACAGAAGGTTGACCTTGAGTCACATGCTGGTAAGCACAGTATTCATTATTAACATTTATCCAATAGGAGAATATCATCATCTGAAGCTGCACTGAGGCTAGTTCATAGCAATAGTTCGACATCTTGGAAAATATGCTTTTTTTGCTTTCTTGCTAAGAGTTAGATGAGTATATTGATAGCACTCTCGCGTATGTATGGTAAATATTTAGCTGAAGCCAATCGCAGTTAGCTTAGCTTAGCATAAAGACTTGAAACAGGGGGAAAGAGCTAGCCTGGCTCTCTGTCAAACAGTAACAGAATCCACCTATCAGCGCCTCTAAAGCTCAATAAATAACACCTTATATCTTATTTACTCTTTTATAGGGGGTTATGTGCCAGACTGTTTCTTGCCAGCCAACCAGCAGAGACTTCAGGAAGTTGCTGGTCCCGGCCAAGAAATAGTCTGGCACACAAGGCCCTGAAAAACAGTAAATAAATGTTTTTACACTTTTTGTACTGGTGTAACATGTTAATTAGTGAGCTTTGGAGGTGCTGGTGGGTTTTGTTACCTTGTAAGCGGTTTCCCACTGTTTAAAGTATTTATGCTATGCTAACATACCTACATACTGTAGGCCTGCATAAAGGTCGTGTTTTTTAATTGTACAGTTTTTAAATATCTATTGATTTTCTTGAGTCTGCTAATTTTGGACACATAATTGAATTTTAGGTTGTGGGGTTATCTATCCTCAAAAGCAGAATATACAAACTTACCTAGTTATGTGCATCAGAGTGTATGAGAGTTGAGAGCATTGGAAGACAGTATGTTAGTTTATAAAGTGGAATTGGCTCATAAAAGTCATTAACTTTTTGCATTAAACTTTTTGCAAGAGCAACAGTCTTTAATCTTTCGAGTAAAATTGCCCTGCGAGGAAAACTTAACTGGCTACAGACATTTTATGGCTGTTATGCCTTCGGCTTAAAGGATATTGGAAAAGTGATTTGTGGGGGGACCTTCTAGCAGACCTTAAAAACACATAATCTAAAAGATTTGTAGCCACGGTCAGAGAACATGGGAAATGCCAGGTCACTGCATGCAACATACAAAATGAAAAGCAACAAATAACAGAGCTGAGTGTCTCGCCACAGCCAACAGGTAGTCTCAACTTTGCTTCCACAGAGAATGCATTTCCTCCCTCTGTGTTTTATGACTTTCCATCGCTTTTTGAATAGCAGCAGCCGCCTTTCTATTTCTCTGGGTCTCCCCTGTTTATTTTGGAGAGCTTGTTTCACCCCAGAGCCCTGACAACGGGTCAGCTGCCACAGCGGAGGTGGAGAGGGAACATGGAAAGAGCCGACTGGCTCTGAAATATTTATGGTTCTTTAGTGTTGTGATTGTATGAGTTTTGACAGCGATGGCACATTACTGTGACCCTTCCCCAAACAGAAGGCCTGATGTGTTGCTATCTGTTGTGACTTGGAGGGGTGAGGCAAAGTGCATGCTTTTTCATCATACATGGAGTCTCCTCGCTTTGCTTGTTTTCCTCTCTCCTCTCAGTGTATAAAAGATATCTCTTCAGTATTGAGCCTCTTTTTTGTGCTACTTTTATCCTTTTCCACCATTTTCTCCAATATTATTCTCTTCAAATCTCGTCATAGTAAAGTGTTCTCTCCTCTCTCTGCCCTCTCTTCCAACTCCATCTCCCATCTCATTTCCTCTACCTTGTCATCTCTGCACCACATTCATAATGGCAGATTGATGGCTGCCTCTGCAGTGCCGCTCAGTAATAATAAAGTCACCGAGATTGGTCCCAACTAATTTACAACAAGCTGATCAAGTCTGTTTACACACTGACTGTAAATTATTTCATATTTAGACTGTTTAATTCGTATAAGCAATCGGTTCTTAAATTTACTTTTGATTATTAATTACAATGTCATCAGTAGACTGAGTGCAGTGCCACAACTGACTAACAAGTAACAGTGAAAAAATGGAATAAGTTGGATAAACATGAGTAAATCTAAAATTTTGTTTTTTTTTCCCACAGAGGAGATGAACAAACATCCATCTTTTATGAAAGCAGACTTGTTGTCGTTCTTATTCAAATCCAAACAAAGCTTTATTCAAACCTTTTTACTTTACTGTTTACATGTCACGCTGAGAGGAGGAACAATTCAAAATTGAGTTCACTGCCTTGATGTTCTGTATGAATACTGGAGTCCCACACTGGGGGCTGTCACCATCAAGGCCATTTTCTCTATTTTTCTCTTCATCCAGATTCTCACTGTAAATGCTGCTCTAGGCATTATCAGTGTTGATGGTATTTCTAGCATTTTTTGACAACTTTATCACAATTATTGTTATTCGTTATCCTTAGTGTGCAACACAAGAAAATACAGTACCTCGGTCAAGTAATTCAACTATTTCCATTTTATGGTACTTTATACATTTTATGGTACAATCAAATAATAAATTATGGTATATTATTATACAGTAGGTTAAGCTACCCAGCAGTATATATAGGGCTGTCAATCGATTAAATATTTAATTGTGATTAATCGCATAATTGTCCATAGTTATAATGGTGATTCATTGTAAATTAATCGCACATTTTTTATCTGTTCAAAATGTACCTTAAAGGGAGATTTGTCAAGTATTTAATACTCTTATCAACATGGGAGTGGGCAAATCTGCTTGTTTTATGCAAATGTATGTGTATATTTATTATTGGAAATCAATTAACAACACAAAACAATGACACATATTGTCCAGAAACCCTCACAGGTACTGCATTTAGCATAAAAAATATGCTCAAATCATAACATGGCAAACTGCAGCCCAACAGGCAACAACAGCTGTCAGTGTGTCAGTCTGCTGACTTGACTATGACTTGCCCCAAACTGCATGTGATTATCATAAAGTGGGCATGTCTGTAAAGGGGAGACTCGTCGGTACCCATAGAACCCATTTTCATTCACATATCTTGAGGTCAGAGGTCAAGGGACCCCTTTGAAAATGTCCATGCCAGTTTTTTTTCGCCAACATTTAGCATTGGTTTGGAGCGTTATCTAGCCTCCTTCGCGACAAGCTAGTATGACATGGTTGGTACCAATGGATTCCTTAGGTTTTTCTAGTTTCATATTATACCAGGATCTTCACTCTACCTTTAAACCTGAGCCCGCTACAACCTAAAATTCGCAAGCTGCGTTAATGTGTTAAAGAAATTAGTGCTGTTAAAATGAATTAGCGTTAACATGTTATTATTGCGTTAACTTTGACAGCCCTATTTTAAAGATTTAGTTACTAGTTACTTTGTAGATTGAATTATTAATACAAAATATAAAATCAACTAATAAATTACGGTATGTTATTATACAGGAGGTTAAGCTACCCAGCAGTATATAAAGTAATTACAATTAGCCCCACTTTTACCAGCTGCAAGATTAATAAACACATTAATGCATCTATAATTATAATCTAGTATAATATGTGCTATTCTGAAATGAGCCATTCTGAATAATGAGTACTTTTACTCTACTTGAGTAAGATTTTGAATACAGGACTTTTACTAATAACTGAGTATTTTTACACTGTGGTATTACTACTTTTACTTAAGTGAAAGATCTGAGCACTTCTTCCTCCACTGGTTGATAAAGACCTTTATGTAGCAGACCGTGATGTGTTGTTGTTGAATGTTCTTACTTTTATTAGAAGTCATTTCGAATTGATTTGTTCAGTGCTTCAAATATTTTATATGTTTTGTTAATACTAATGAATTTGTCATAGTCTGAAAGGTTCATTAAATGGCTGCGTTCCATTGGCTAAGTTGAGTCGTCAGAGTGACTGCTGAGCTCGTGAAGTCACTGCGTCTGATCACATGAACCCGGCACGCAGTCTGAGCGTCTTTGTTTGCAGCTTGGTGAACCATGTGATTACTTTGGTGGGATGGAAAATGGTCACACTGGAGACTGAGGCATCTTTATTTTGCAGTCATATTTCTGCTGAATTGGAAGTTAGCAGACAAAAGCCCTTGCTGTGAAGAGTTCTTCTAACTTTGGCATCAGCATATCCCCTCTTAATGCTTATAACATACAGAAATACACAATTCTCCCTTCCTACATTCTTACTGTGCAGCAGGGGGTAGGACAACTGTGCTGCCTCTTTTCCCCATGTTATTGAAAGATTAAAAAGAGTGTTTTTTTGCTCAGCTTTCTCGCTTTCTCGTGGCAGCTCTTCTCCTTTTTTTATCTGCCTCAGGTCTACTACACAGCGAGTGGGATGAAAGGAAAGGGATGAACAAAACAAATATTCATTTATTGTCAGCACACAGACTTTGACAGGAGATGGCATGGTTCAAGTTCTTTTGTTGAACATGGCTCAAAGTTCCTGTGTCCTGAATCATTTCTATGCAAAGTGGCTGGAAACAGAATAATAAAGCTAATCTGGGGATTAAAGGAAAAACTTTTGGAGAGCTGTTTAATAGAGTGCTGTCAGCAGTAGCAACAGTACACTGAGTCATTGTGGAGGATTCCTCCCTCCCTTCCTGCATCTTCCTGTGACACATTCAGGAAAGGCAGCAATACATACAACCATGTCAAAATGTACACATCAGGCAGAAAAGGGGCAAGTTAGCATTCATTTGGAGTCGTTGTTCTGTCCACCTGTCGAATGCAATCCAATATTCACTCTCCTTTTAGCTCTGTTTTTGGTCTCCACCAACTCCTGATGGAAATATCTAGCTATCTAGCTGCTAAATGCTAAAGCTAAATGCTAAACTGTTCACCAGCTAGTCGCTAACTGTTTCCTATGTGCCGTTTGATGCTAGACCGGTAGTGTACAGTGAGCTGAAGCATTAACATGTTAGTTAGCATCATTGAAATGGTGTAGCAGGTTTGAGCTTTTAACTACATACAAAACTTTATATTTTATTAGCTTATATGTATGCAAAATATGAATCTGCAAAGTAGTAACTATGTCTCTCAAATAATTATGGTGAGTAAAAAGTAAAATAATTCTCCTTAATTGTACAGTAGTAGAGTAGAGGGATAAAGTAACATAACATGGAAATACTCAAGTAAAGTACCTAAAAATTGTACCAAAACAACTATGTAACCAATAACTTTTGAAACAAGAAATAACACATTCTTCCTCTGAGAAATGAAAAGTTTAATTCATAAGCAATAAAACCCATCCTTGCTCAATTTAACACACTTTGCCGATACAACCTTGGTCTGGTATGACTGGTAGCTAATGATGGCTTAGCAAACGTATAGATGTTGCTGCATTAATGGACGTTACTGTGTAATTTCACTGATTTTATCATTTTTCTCTTCTTGTGCTACTGTTGACTGAATTTACCTTTATTGCATAACTGTCACCAAAGTGACTGCTTTTCAGTAAAAGTCACATAGTATCGCTTAAAGTCAGGTGGTAACCTCAGGGTTTGAAAGTGAAGCCAATGCAGAAGTGCCTTAAACTGTCATTCTCTCTAATAGCCAGCAGGGGGCGACTCCTCTGGTTACTAAATGAAGTCTGATTGTATAGAAGTCTATGAGAAAATGACCCTACTTCTCACTTAATTTATTATCTTAGTAAACATTGTAAACATGAGTTTATGGTCTCAATCGCTAGTTTCAAGTCTTCTTCAATACAGCATGATGTTCATTTAGTAAATTATGGTCCCATTTAGAGTCAAATAGACCATAAAGCAGGGGATGCTTTAGGGCGGGGCTACCTTGTGATTAACAGGTCACTGTTTTCGTCTGCGAACTTTAACCCTTTCACAGTGTGTTCTCAGTTCATGAAAGTTAATTAAACCCTTTTGGTCATCTGAAAATGTCTTATTCAGTGTTCGGTTGTACTTAGCTCCACCCTGTCGTGTCACTTCTGGTTGCAAAAAAACAAGATGGCGATGGCCAAAATGCCGAACTCCAAGTTTCAAAACCGTAGTCCACAAACCAATGGATGATGTCACGGTGACTGCGTCCACTTCTTATGCAGTCAATAGCTTTGACTACAGTACTTGAGTAGCAATGCTTGGTTAGTTTTTTGGGGAGGATTAACTGTAACTTATTATGCAACGAAAAATTAATTTCCATGGCCTCCGCCATTTCTGACAACGTCAACAAACACGTCACAACTCGTGAACTCTGAAATTTCAGAAAAACTTTCCACGTACGAGGTTGTGAATACCACAAGAGGGGGGTGTTCATATGGGCTCCATTACACAGGAAACTCCTCTTTTTCTCTAAATCCCTCTGAAAAGAATGGACACATTTCATAGAGTGTATTGATTTGCTCGTCTTGTCCCACTTAAAACTATCTTGTCCTTAGTGGCTGCATGTTATGAAAAGACAGAACACCTCGGTTTATATTCTTGTACACACACAAGCATGCTGGTATGTATGTGAAAGCGATAGCGGGACAGAAATCAAGTGTGTAGGGAAAACTCTTCATTACTCTACTGTTAGTGAAACTACTTTCCTCTGTTGTAAACCACAGTCCACAGACTCAATTCTCCTCTGGACAAAGGGAACTTTCTTTTTAAGTTTTAATTGCGGATGCTACAAAGTCACAGTCAGCACGGGATGATAACATAAGCAGGATGAATAATGTTAATAAGCATTACAGTGCTGGTGCAGGCACATTTTGGGCTGTGTAAATGAAGATAAGACGGAAAACAAAACAGCAAATAACAAGCAAACCAAAACAATGTCCTACAATAATATCAATGTCAGACAACAGCAGGCCATATTATGAGCTCTACAAAGGAACGTGTATAACAATAGTCACAATATGCCAAGAAAAAGCCTTTTAAAGCCTTCTGGCATTAAAGAAAGTCCTTATTTTAAAACCATTACTTATATAATGTACACAAAGTAACGATGTCTTATTCAATAATATGTTTTTGGATTCAATCTTAAGATAACCTTAGGCTAAATTATATTCAGTGATAGCGGCGGACTGTTTTGCATATTTCTCCCAAATCATAAATTGAGTCATCTGATTTGGCGCCGCTGATTAGCAGATTGTATCAAAAAGGTTGTCAGATTGCTGCCAGCAGCTTTATTAAGATGGTAAAGAGAGTGAGCTACACACATGAGCCCTCAAGCCTATAAGTCATTATTTCAGCAAATTAATTATTCATAGATCAAAGCTTAAAAGTGGCTTTGGCTCCTTGCAATTTCATGGCAAGGTCCAGTAGGTCTTAACTCCTTTAAACACAGCACCATGCAGCGTTATCCATTCACAGTGCTCTTAATGCTTTTCTATGTGGTCATGTTGACATGAAGTCCACTACAGCCCATTTAGATTCCCATTTGGGGAAAGTGTGAAGACATAGAGTGTTCAAACACAATACCCAAAGTGTGATAAAGCAACAATTACGTTTGGCTGGAGGCTTATTGAGATTTAATTTTAATGGGACTAAATTATTCCTCTGTTGTGTTAATTTAGGCTCAATGAGAAGACACAGAAAGATGTTAAACTCAAGGATGGAGACTGCTGCGAAAAACAGTTTTTAAGTTCACTGAGTCAGGAATGGTAATTAAAACAAATTGTTCTTTAAGTGTGTCCCATAAAACAGGCCTATTTATGCTGAATCATACATCAAATAATGAAAATACATGCAAATAGGCACATTTCTCACCCTGCTGACTAAGCGATGCTTGAATTTTCGAGTTAATACTATTGTTATTGTCCACTGAAGCTGCTTCACAGTTGAGAAATACTGTAAATGAGCTCATAAGTTGTTAATTGAACATAGAAACAAAAACACACATAATGTTCTGAAACTAGTATCTCTTGAGCTTCATCAAAATGTATCATCACATCGGCTAATTTGGATCCACCTCCTTTCCGGTGTTACACCAAAATCTGTGACCACTTAAATCTGTGACCGCAGAGAGCCGGCAACACATAAAGAGGCGAAGTCCCGCCCCTTCCGGTGGACCACCATGGGTCCTTATTTCAGAAAAAAATATGAACGGTAGTCAACGGAGAAAGACAAATATTTTTTGATCCCGTTTCAATTGCGCCATGAATCACACATATGATGTTTGTCAATTTAAAAGATAATTTTGTCAAGAAAGTCTCAGTTTGTCGTAGAATCATTTAGTTTTGTCTGAAACCGCTCAGTGAACTATCTCTCGTCTCGCACAATATATGTCACCAACACTAGCTAGCTAGCTAACTTAGCTTTGTTCCACGCACAGATGAAACGTTATCTTACCTGATGTGTTTTAACCAGCGACTCCTGGTCTTTTTATCAGCCGGGAAGAGAAAGAACGAGCGAGACCCGTTAATCGTGTGAGTACATCCCAGTACGAAACATACAGGCATCGGAGCTTCAGCGAGAGAGACATCACTTACGCAACTTTTGGGTGTCTTTATAGTTGCGTATTTTCACAGCCTGATACTTCAACAGTTTTACAACAAACTGCATCTTTCTTGACTTGCAAAATTAAGTTTTAAATTGACAAACATCATATATGTGATTCGTGGCGCTATTCAAACTAGATCAAAAAAATATTTGTCTCTCTCCGTTGACTACCGTTCATATTTTATCAGAAATAATGTCCCATGGTGGTCCACCGGAAGGGGCGGGACTTCACCTCTCTATAAGGTAACCATTTTCTGACAGCTGTCGTCAGAAAATGTGACCCCACTGTGCCTATCTTTTACTTTTCTTTTACAGTTTTGTGAATATATCTAGAAATTAAAAATATTAAAATGTATTTATGTTTTTTTAACAATTTAGTTTTGTGTGTTTTCTGTCAAATATTTGCCTGTCATATTTGGGTGGTCACAGATTTGGGTGTAACACCGGGACTGAGCGTCCGGAAAGAGGGGGGAAACTGAGCGGAGCTGTATCTTAATATTTTTTAATCTAAATATATATTCACAAAACTCTAAAAGAAAAGTAAAATATAGCTACAGTGGGGTCACATTTTCCAATGACAGCCGTCACAAATGGTGACCTCAGGTCTTACTGGCTCTCTGTGGTCACAGATTTGGGTGTAACACCGGTACTTTCCACATTGTGTAACAACCATCCAGAAATCTAGAAATCACAACAACAAAAAACACTTTTCTCGGAAAACTGATTTGAACCATCTTTGTGGTTTTGCTTCAACGTCATCACAGTTTCAGACCTTTTCTAAACTGCTGATGTTTGTACTTTAGGGATAAAGGCTCCTAAGAATAAAGTTGAACCACAATCACTGCCCTCTCTGGTATGCGCCCCCGGTGTGTTTTTGACCTCGTGTCTAACAAGATGACGAATATCTCAATTCATCTCGCCACCGAGGAATGGTGTCAACAGACAACTTTCTGCCGCAGTGAGTGGCTTGACTTTGAGTTTTTTTTTTAGGGATTTAACTGCGTAAAATGAAACCCAATTAGCCATTAATCAATTCCATTCCAGTCGCAGCATAATTCTGCTTCAGGTTTTGGCACTAACGGGCTTTTAGGAGTCTCTTGTGGATGACAGCGGGGAGCAGAGCTGGAGATGCTGTAGCTCACACGGCCGCTAGAAGACAAACGCCGTGGTCCTCCCACCTTCCCAAAGCTCCGGAGTGCAGCCCCGAGGAGCGGCAACTAGCTCTAATAACCCGATGAATGGGACTTTGCCCTGCGCCGGATCCCGAGCCTGGCTCTGTGCTGTGGAAGCGGGGCGCGTAAGCGGACAGAGGGACAGTATTTTGTCTCAGTGAGAAAAAGAGACCCGAGGTGGAAAAAGACGCAGCAATGACAGAGCAGCAGTCGTGCGCAGCGGCGAAATAGACCAACTATTGTGGGGACGGAAGATTGAGAACACAACTGGGCGAGCAGCGAGCAGCGGCAGATGTCATTTCCAAACGTTGCAGCTGGTTTGGTGCCAGTGGTGTGCTGGATGGCTTATTCTCCTTTTCATCAGTCACCGCTCTCCAGCGTTTCCACATTACTTGGTTGATCTCGGACGGCTGTCTGTGAAGGGAGTACTGCTGCAGAGACTAACCGGGAATGCCATGTGTCGTTGCGCGACATAGAAGCTCTTTGTGGGCTGTTTTGCACCGGGGACAGGTGGTGCCGTGTGTGTGTGCGTGCGTGTATGTGCGTGCGTGTGTGTGTGTTGAAACTAGCAAGGGGGCACGGACACACAACCCCCTGAGACAGTTGTCTTAGGGATGTCAGGCCGGCGTACGGGATCAGTTTTTTGCCAGAGACAGGTGCGACAGGGAGGAGTAGTTTCCAAAGCCCTGCACAGGATCTGGTAACGCACTAACGAGCCTCCTCTCTCCTCTGAGCACTCTCGGATTTTTTTTGCATCCAGCGGGACTCACAATCGACTCACACTGCCGTTTCTCGGCTGCACCTTCCCCTCGATAATCCGAGGTAAGTGACCCGAGCTGTCCGGTGTGGTGTTGGTGTTGGATGGTGGTGTTGGTGGTGTTGGTGCGCTCTGGGGGCAACACAGGCTCTGTCGCGCCTTGATGCTTTGGATATTGCCTCTAATTAGATGAAGGAATTTAGTTGTGGGAATTGGTTAAAAACGAACAATACACAATACCGAGCTTGATGTGTAATCCTTGGGCATCTTGGCTTTACAGTAGCTTTCATTGTATAATTCTCAATTTCATACTGCGTAGCTCGCAGCCACGCACAAAACACGCAGCTGTCCGGAGCCTGAAGAGGCGCTTCACCATCCATCTATTGATTGGATATCGACACGACTCAGATTGTGTGATTGAAAATGGCTGACAGTTATGTATGTGTATTGAACAAGATCATTTGTTACTACTGTACATTATGGTACAGTGTCACTCACTTTAATCAAACCTTCAAGGAGCTGTTTAATTTGAGAGATTTGTGACTTTCCTTGATGTGTCAGGAGGATTTTAGCCTTTTTTTTTTACATTATAATTGATTTAAATGGTAACTAGAAAAGCTCATTTTTAAATCCAGTGAGTTGCAGAACTGTGGAAGCACCATGGGATTTGGTGAAAATGTGCCCCTCTCTTTGTGTCTTTCTCACTGTTGTTTGTGATTGTATGTTATCTGCTGGCGGTTGTGTATGTTCTCCAGTCCGACCCGCTGGGCCCCTGGTGTCCAACGCTCCTGCCTTCAGGCTCTGCCATCCCTCCCTCCCTCTCCCTCTCCCTCTGCAGTAGCTGCTATCTTTACAGTACATTGAGCTAGTTGGCTGGATAGTGTCAGAATCACATTTTTTTTTTTGCTTTTTTGTGCGCGGACCGCTAACTCTCAATAGCTGGCTCCAAGTCTCCTGAAGTTTCTCCATTAGGGAGCTGCGTGTTTTTGTTGTGGCCCCTGTTTCAAATTCAAATTTCCTTTCAGCTGCCTTTTGTCCATCGGCGAGGTTTGTGGACTGGAAAGAGAGACAGAGAAGTAAGTGAAGTCCCCGAGGGTCAGAGCATTCCAATAATGAGCCCTAGTGTGTGTGTGAGAGAGGAGGGAAGAGCAGGAGGACAGTGAAAGACACATCTAAAGAAAGTGAGACAGTGCTCCTTGTCCAGTGCAAAGGTAGACGCAGCCAAGGGAATAGCAGCACCTCCACTAACCTTTCTGTCGCTCTGACTGTGTCAATCAGCCTGGGAGGACAAGAGCCTCTTTAATTCCCCTTCCTCCGGGCTGTCACCCGCTCTGACAGCCACAGCTCAGAGGTGCTGCCACAGGTTACACATAGATCCTTCCTCCCTGCTGCTCAGTAGCTACACCAGGGGGTGATGTACTGCACCAGACTCCGCTTTAACAGAAACAACGGTGCAAACAAGGGAGATACAGTAGGTGGTGAAAGGGAGGAAGTTAAGATGAAAGGAGAGATGATCATAAACGAATCATCTGAGTGTTGCAGCTTCTTTGGAACGACGGCGGCGCCCTCTTCTCTCATGTGCTGACAACCTCTCGTAGGTCCATCACGCCACTGGTAATTACAAGAGAAGCGCTATCAGAGGGAATTAATTAATAGACAACAGAGGAAATACCTGTCTTTTACGATATCTGATCTTCTTATTGCACCGGATCTAGTTTTCATTTGTACAAGGGCACGTTTCGAGAGCTGAGAATAGAATAATTTTGCTGGTGCTTCAAGTCATTTTTAGAACATTTTTGAGGGAAAATCTACCCAGAAATAAAACTTTTACATATTCCTCTCACTAGGGTCGTAAGAAAATATCGAAAAATAATCAAGATATTATGTTTTGTGATATCGATTCTCAGAAACACTATTGATTTTTAATTAATAGTTTACATGCAAAGATGAACTCAGCCAGTACTTTATTTCATTTGCAAAGAGATGCACCCTCTCAAAGTAGTGCTATGATGTTGGATGTTACAGGGACTGTGATTCATGCAAATGCAGAGCCCACTGTTCTTATTGCATAAATAAAAGGTGGTGCGTTCTTTATACTAGTACCATTTTCCTAAAATTAGATTAAAAAATCGCAATATATCTCCTTGCTTACAGTATCGCAATATATTGAATTGTTACCCTTGTATCATTTTACGTATCATATCGCTAGATTCTTGCCAAAACACAGCCCTATACCTCTCACCAAGTGCAGCACAAGAGTGAACAAGATCCAGCGGGAACCAAAATTATCAAGTGGCAGACCTCGGATCTGCTGCACTGTTAATTTTACTGTAAGTCACAGTCTGTAACCACTAGAGAAATATTAGCATTTAGTCCAGATTTAACCCCCTAATAGTGCCATTAAAGTTACTATAGTTGAAGGATTTTATAATAAGCTTGCTCAAAAGAGTTGGATTTCTCTCTGCAGGCAGGGGGGAAGGGATAAATGTTTTCTCAGTCATTATATAAATAACCAGACTGTAGGAAGTCTTGCTGCTGCCAAAAGAAATGACTCAGTAGGGGGCAAGATTGCACAGACATGTAAGGCAAACATAAGGAAAGCAATCGAAGGAACGGTGTACCTGATGTTAGAGCTGATGTCCTGAACACTTAAAGTGATTAGTGGAGAAACCCCAACAGGGAGAAAAGCAAGTAAAAGCCTAATATAGGAGCAGGATTTTGTGTCAATGTAGAACTCCGATAACAAGGCTAAATGTGTGCCCAGGAAACCAGGCAGGAGGTTTGCACCGTTCCAAGGTCCCAGTGCTGATGTCAGTTTTTGGCGGTGTTTTCTCCGTCCCCAGTGCTTCTCCTCGCAGCTTAACAAACTGCTCACTGGAGCTTGGCTAATCCTTGGCTAGCAGTGCCCAGTGATTTATTATAAAGTTAGTTAATTTGGGGAGATCTGCAACATCCCACCGTACACAAATGCCTTTGACAGATCCCCGCTGTCTTTACTGCGGAGTCTGAATCGCCAATTAGTTTGAAGAATTGTTTGTGTAAGTGTGTGTGCAGGTCATTAAGAAAGGAGAGAAAGACAGAGTCAGAGTTTGTCTATCAGAGAGAAACATGAGGCACATCGTTCATCACATTGTGTCTGTTTGCCTTCCTGTCTCGTATGGACTTTGTGTGCGTGTGCGTGTGTGTGAGTCAGGCCGTCTGTGCCCTATACAAGTGTGATTCAACGCTGTCCAGCCTCGGCTGAATGGGCGCCCTGTGTGCGCCTGGTTTCTGACGCCAACAGCCGCTCTGCACCCCTTGCCTCGGAGCAAGTGTTGCGCCCTATGTGCTAAAATAACAGGTGCGTTTTACACAATGACTTAATCCCTCTTTCCCACCTCCCCCGCTGCACCCTGCTGGGCGCTGCGTCACCTGTGTGCTCGGGGCTGCTCTAACTTAGAAAAAAAAAAATCATAGATTAGTCAGACAAAGCTTGTTTTCCCAGACCAGTTCAGACCACATATACCTCGCCAAATTGTGCTTTTGTTCTACAATTCACGGAATCTGATAGCAGAACATTTTTAGAAACTTGGATTCAACATTAAAGCTGAGGTGCAGGGGGTGAGAGTGGGAATATCACTGAGGTTCTCTTATCAGAAAAACCTTCTTACACCCCTCTTATGATCTAAAGTTGTGGCCTCTTTGCTGTTCTGTACCAGCACTTAAAGGGGCACTCCACCGATTTGGCACATGGTAATTTTATCCATCATGAGGAGTACTGCTCAGCCTGTGAAAACAGTTGTATAATGTCTTCTGTGACTCTGGAGGGAGCTGTCTTAAGTTTAAAAGAACAACCCTGATTAAGTCATCTGGGTTATCTTTGATTTAACAGAAAGCTTGTGTTTATATTTGCCAACCTTGAGACCTCAAGATGGTCTTGAGTTTCAGAGACTTTGTTTCCTGCATTCTGGTGATTTTTAAAGAATGAAAATAAAATAATAAATACACTGCAACCGCATTTTTATATTAAATAGGCCTACTATAAATTTCCTTTTTAATTCTCAGGAAAGAAAACTGAATAATTCGACCTTCTGGTGTGAACTTGTGTGAATCTCTGGCAAAAACTAATATTAATCAGTTTTTATTCATTCATTCATTCCTTTTGTGCCCCTGCTTGAGTATTTCTTTCTCTTAGTACTCTCCATTTCTCTCTCCATCTCTCACTCACTGAAGGCCCTTTCAGACACAACGCGACAGCGGCAACACTGCGCTCTGAAACCCATTATTTGTGGCATCACGCTGTGATGTGCGGTGAGCGCAGCTCAAACCGTGTTGTGTCAGTCACAAGCAGTCGCAAGCAGCTCTCTTCCGCCTGGAAACGACATTTGGTGTGGCTCTGCTGTCGTCCGAGTGCAAACAGTTGGGTTTATACATGCTGTACAGTGCCAGAAACAGGTTGAGATAATAAAAAGGAAATAAGGTGTGAAAATCGGGAGAAAAACAGGAGAAGTGTGACCCCCGGAGGAAACCGGAAGAGGGCAATGAATAACGGGAGTCTCCCGGGAAAATCTGAAGGGTTGGCAAGTATGCTCGTGTTACAAACTGAAGGTGTGTGAAGTTTGAAAGAATTGGGCTTTTAAGAGGGCAGGGGGTGTCTAATGAAAGACACTATTGAGTTGCATTATGGGAAATGTAGGATGTTTTTAGAGATTGAAGCAAACATACTAGGTACTAAAAGTCAAGATGTCTTGGCCTCAGCTGCTTCGATTTTGATCAATCTTAATCTGTCTCTCGTGAGTCTCATCATCTTTATGAAAGTGTATTACTGAAGTGCTGGAGTAGTCCTTTAAGTCCCTGATCACACAGAGCGCATTTTGTAGGTGGAAAACACGAAGCTCACCGCTCTGCCTTTGTGTTGCCTGATCAGACAGTTTGCTGGGTCTTTTTATTTTATATTGTTGCCCAGCAACCACCAAATGAGAGCTAACGTTACCTTAATACAAACCATGAACTGTAGGCGACCCGAAAAGTTAATAATGCAGTTTAAATTAATGATAACAACTGATTTGAACACTGATTGAACACTGATTTGCCTCCTGCTGTTTTCTGCTCAGATCATGGTAACTGGGGTTGGTAAAGTCATATAGCTCTGGGTATCCAGCAAAAGTCACCACAATGAGAAGAAACACTAATGATGTCGGGTGCTTTTCCTTTTCAACTTGAGGTGTTCTGAGCGTTCCTGTAAAAACACGAGGCGAACAGAGAGGATAAACTCAAACGCTTCACTTTCATTGAAAACAATTAAAAAAAGCCGCCCCGGCTGCTAGAACACCCTCCGTCTGATCAGAGCCTTTATGCGAGTTAAAGGATCAGTTCACCCATATTACAAAAACACCCCAACATACTTTCTCACTTAATGCATCGAGTGATACGATATCTAACCATGCAGATAGTTTTAGTTTTAGACATCTGTCTCTGTGATTTGTCTCTCTACCACACTAAAACAGAGATTAGGGAGGCACCGATACCAGATCGGATATCGGGCCGATACTGACTCAAATAGCTGGATCGGGTATCGGTGACAATGGGGCCGATCTATTAAATTCAGTTCTATGTTTATATACCATATACATTATAGTTTTTACTTCCTGTTTTAAGTTTTGACCAATTTGTTGCTGCATTAAAAGGGTTGACACTTGAATTATAATTCCTGATAAGTTTGAAGATTTTTTACCAAGTTGTTGGTGCACGATTTATTATTTTAATAATAAATATCAATTCAGTAAATGTACATCTATGTATTTAAATGTTACATTTCGTCTCACAAAGTTAAGAAAGCGATGTTTAAAGTCAAGCCTGATGTTGCCTTACACATAAATGATCCCAGTCACCTCCACACAGTGAGGCATACAGCTTTTTTAATTAAACACTGGTATCGGATCGGTACTCGGTATCGGCCGATACCAAAAAGCCCAGGTGTCACTATCAGTATCGGGACTGAAAAAGTCAGATCGGTGCATCCCTAATGGAGATTAATGGAATTTAATTTGAGAACCAGTGCCCATATTAGTCTTGATAATCAGGACGCTGTCAACAGGTTTCATCAGGACCTTTTTGTTGGTAGAAAGTGTTTCCAATGAAAACAGTGCATACCTCTAGAGGTAAGTGAGAAAGTAGGATTTCTTGCAATTTTTGTGAACAATGTCCCTTTGGCTGAAGTTTCTCCACGGAAAAAATGAGTCATAAGGGTAAACATTTGATTCTAATTACATTTCAGTATTGCACCAAACGCATGTGCGTGAACACCTGTGGTTCCTTTCGTCTCTCCTGAGCCTGTCTTGTATTTCTCTGGGTTTAGGCCAAACTGAGGCGGCTGTATTAGCAGCGTCCTCTGTGGGAGCAGAGCTGTCGCCCTCTACATCAATCTGGTCTGAGACCGACAGACTGGTAGGAAATATTGAGCTGCAGAGTCTGGGTGTTAAACCTGGCACCTCAGCCTCCTTTTCTTTTCCTCTGTCATTCTTTCTTCAGCATTCCCCCTCCTGCTTGTTTTCCTTCGCACATTCTGCCTCCATACCACTGCTCCCCTCATTACCTCTCTTCTCCTGTTCCCCCCCTCCCGTCCTGTCCTTCGCTTTCTTCCCTTCCTCCCTCTCTCCTTCTCCTCTGGACCTTGATGTCAAGGCCTCTCAGGCAGTGTGGTCTCTGTCTGCAGGCTGTCAGGGCAGGGACACTGCCCACTGGGACCCTGAATGGGACAAATTGACCGTAACAATGTTCCCACTTAGCATGTGGAGCTGGGAGAAAGAGAAGGTGAAAAGGAGGGCCTGATGATTGAGGGGCAGGCCAGCCACACTGGAGGAGAGAGAGGGGGAGAGAGAGGACGACAGCTCTTTGAAATGTATGAATTGAAGACTTACATTAAATCATACACCTCGGCTTTTTAAATCCGCTCTTCACACATTCTCCTGTGCACTCACACATGCGGCTTTTCTTGTTGTTATTTGCCCAAGGCTAGTGCTGGGGTTGCCATAGCAGCAGGATAAACACGTTTGCCTCTGACCCTGCGAGCCCTCACACACACACACACACACACACACACACACACACACACAACACACCTCATTCTCAAGGCCCAGATGCCTTTCAAGGGGGGTTCTTCAAGCCTGGCAGTTTGATCTGCACCAAGGTGCTACCACTGCCTCACAAAGGGTCAAGGATCATCCAGCCCCCCATTAAAATGCAATAAGGGCTATAGCCCAATGGGACCACCTCCGCCATTTAATCACACACCGCTGCCCCCCCATCATCTGCGCTCTCCCTTTTATCTTTTAATCACTTGTTTTTCCAGTCCTGTCTTCCTTTCACTCTCATCTCTCCGTCTGCTTCGTGGCTTTTATACATCCACTGCAATGCCAAGGCAGCCAGAATAGATGAGAGAGTTCAAAGAAGGAAGCCCGATATAGTCAATAATAAGCGCTCTTTCATTTTTCTTTAAAAAATTCTCTCTCTCTTATGGTTGCTCTCATTGGCGGCCACAGGCTAGTCTCTCCTCGGAGTTTGCAAAGTCTATGATTTCAATATTTTTTTTGTCTATGCCCTTTAACTGTGACAGAATGTCTTGGAGAAGTTGGAGCGATATCATGTTGTGTAAGCCTGAGGTGGCACAGTATGACAGGAACAAAGAATGCAGCTGCTATCACCAAAGGCCAAGTGGCTGTTGAATAAAGATGTTTCCCGTTGGTAAAACTGGCATTCCATGTAGGCTTATTGTACCTCCACAGGGGGATGTGTGCTCTCGCGTGTGTGTGTGTGTGTGTGTGTGTGTGTGTGTGTGTGTGTGTGTGTGTGTGTGTGTGTGTGTGTGTGTGTGTGTGTGTGTGTGTGTGTGTGTGTGTGTGTGTGTGTGTCTCTCCTATATCTGAATAAGGTAGACACTGGGGATTCTTCCATTCTCTGCAGCAGTGAAAAAGTCATTTCCATGAGTAGAAACTGCATCCTGCTGGCAGCGGACCATGAGCGATACTGTGGGAGACAGGATCAAAAGACGGGCAGACATGACAGAGACGGACACCAACTTTTAGTTCCTGGACACATAAACAGTGTGTGTGAGCAGAATTTTTTTCATGGCCTGTTTGCTTGTCATTAAGCCGCGTTCACATAGCTTCCCCCCCCTTTTTCTGTCTCTCTCTCTCTCTCTCTCTCTCTCTCTCTCTCTCTCTCTCTCTCTCTCTCTCTCTCTCTCTCTCTCTCTCTCTCTCTCTCTCTCTCTCTCTCTCTCTCTCACTCACACACACACAACGTCTTGTCTCCGGCGCTCACACTCGTATGAAGTCTCGGTGTCAGCAGAGCCCCAGTTTGTTAACAAGAGCAGAGACTAATGAGGGGCCATGGTCAGGAAGAGAGTGGACAGGCCGGTCCCATATACCACCCGGAATACATGAATACACACTGGCACATTGAGGCACACACTTGCATATTCCCAGACATACACACACACCAGTGGTAAGAAAGTATATTTACTCAAGTACTGTATTTAAGTGTAGTTTTGAGGTACTTTACTTGAGTATTTCCATTTTATGCCACTTTATACTGTACATATTGTACTTTTTACTGCACTACATTTATTTGAGACTTATAGTTACTTTTTACTAGGGCTGTCAAAGTTAACACGATAATAATGCGTTAACGCAAATTTGTTGTAACGCCACTAATTTCTTTAACGCATCAACGCATCTTGAGATTTTAAATTAACCTCTTAAAATTCCGCCGGGCTGCTGTCGGGGCCGGCCGCTATTCAATCTTTCAGAGGTTGTAGTTAGGTTTTAGAGCTGGAGTGAAGAAACTGACTTCATATGAAACTAGAAAACCTAAGGAATCCATTGGTACCAACCATACATACTAGGAGGCTAAATAATACGCCAACCTTGCGCTAAATTTTGGCTAGGAAAAGCTGTCATGTCCATTTTCAAAGGGGTCCCTCGACCTCAGACCTCAAGATATGTGAATGAAAATGGGTTCTATGGGTACCCACGAGTCTCCCCTTTACAGACATGCCCACTTTATGATAATCACTTGCAGTTTGGGGCAAGTCATAGTCAAGTCAGCACACTGACACACTGACAGCTGTTGTTGCCTGTTGGGCTGCAGTTTGCCATGTTATGATTTGGGCATATTTTTTATGCTAAATGCAGTACCTGTGAGGGTTTCTGGACAATATTTGTCATTGTTTTGTGTTGTTAATTGATTTCCAGTAATAAATATTTACATACATTTTCAAAGAGCAGCATATTTGTCCACTCCCATGTTGATAAAAGTATTAAATACTCAACAAATCTCCCTTTAAGGTACATTTTGAACAGATAAAAAATGTGCGAATAATTTGCGACTAATCGGGATTAAACATTTTAATCGATTGACAGCCCTACTTTTTACATGATATGCTTATTTGATATGATGAAGTACTATACTACTAGTTTACCCAGTAGTACACACAGTATCTAAAATTGGCTCCACATTGGCAAACTACAACATTAAGATGCTCTAAAATAATATAACACATTGAAAGGAGCCATTCTGCATGAGTACTTTTACTTTAAGTACATTTTGCTGATAGTACTTCTGTAATTTTCTCAAGTAACATTTTGAATTCAGGACTTTTACTTGTAATGTAGTATTTTTACACTGTGGTATTTCTACTTTTACTGAAGTAAAGGATCTGAATACTTCTTCCACCATTGACAAACACACAAACACACACACTCTCAGCTAAGTAACAAGCCACCACAAGCCCAAAGCCCGGAGCAGCATATTCAGAACCAGCAGCCATACTGCAATTGTATTATTTTTCTTCTCTGACATGATAAAAATAGAAACACTTATTTCTGTTATAGCATTCACAGACACACACCTCCCCCCCGGTTTTTATTTCCCATGCCAGGTTGCTACGATCACTAAGCAGATAACTAATAAGACTCGGTTTAACTGCTGTATACGGTGGGAGACATTGCGTGGAGAGGATTCTGGTCACACACATCCTGAATCATTTCCCGCATTAGCACAGCGTGAATCTCAAGAAACCATGCCCTCTGGGCCAGACCGGTATTACCCTGCTGCTGTTTTATAGCTGATTCATTTCTTAGGGGAACTTCCCGCCCAAATCCTGTAGTTTAATGGTCGCAGAGAAGCTGCAAAAATAAAATGAGAATGTTCTCATTGGCTTTGTTTGTTACTGCTGTTGACAGAATTGTTTACTAGTGCAGCTGCAGCTTCAGCTATTGTTGCTGTGGTCACCGCTTGACTCATTCTTCTGGTTTTAAGTTTGTGACTGTACTCTTTTAAAGACTCGGTCAAAACCGAGTATATGTTTGGACCGTGTCTGGTCAGAGTGTGAATTTGTGAGTAAACTGTTACACAAATAGTCAGTGGTCATGTTTATATTGTTAAATCCAGCAGTACATGTCCACCAGGTCCAGCGAGGACACTAGGGGATGCGCTGCTACACCAAAGAACGTATATTGCCAAGAAGTGAAAGTCAATTGATCTTTCCATTGAACATTAGCACCCAGCAGCAAAGCTACACTTCCGCCATTTTGGACTGAAAGCAACTACCGGATGCCAGTAAAACGTCCGCCTAAAAAGAGTCGTACAAAAGTAAAACAAAATCATATATATTCTATTGTCATATTCTACCGAAATGGCCTGTGTTGAACAATAAAGTATTATAAATATAATAAGCATTTTCAGTCCAAAATGGCCGCAGTGGACACTGGTGTTTTGTCTCTTTGCTTATATACTCTTTGGTTCAAGCGGTGACGTAACCTGTCGTGGAATGCAACTGATTGGTCCCTGATTTTCTGCTCGCTGTTTCAAACAGGAAACAACATGGCAGCCTGCTCGTAAACTTTCTGTTAATCCGTCCAAACAATCCACCAAAATCTACTTCTGAAAACATTTTAAGGTAGAAATAGGCTAGGCTATGCCACTGCTGAATCTCGTTACATTTTAGAACTAGATCGCCTAGTTTCACAGCTTGGTCCAAGTTTCGTGAGCCGGATGCATAACGCAGGACGGGCTCATTTGCATAAAGGACTGTTCCCCGCCTTTTAATTTTGAAAGAGCAACGGCCAATGAGGAAACGCCAACACTCGGCCGTCCAATCGTGTAACTCTATCACTCAGTGACAGGCTTTTGCGTTTGTAGGGCTGGCCCTCAGCGGTCCAGCCAAAAATGTAAATGTCTGCTCATTTTTTCTGCCAGGCAACCACTTGTTTTGTGCTTTGAGGTAATTAACAGCTTATTGCGTTCAGTGACCTGGGGGAGTCGGTCACGCTGAAAAAAACAGTAAGAAAACTCTGGCTCACTGGCACTGGGTTCGGGGCAGTTGGCGAAGCGGAGGGACGGAGCAGAGAGACTGTGACCTGCTGTCTCTCTTCGCTTCACCATCACAGAGTGACGGCGAGCTGGGGTGAAGAGGCAGCGACATGTTGACGGTTGATGGGTGAAGCTGAACTGTAAGGTAATGGGGGAAAAGTAGAGAGGCGCTGAGCAGAGAGAAGGAAAGAGAGGTGGGAAATAGTCTTGAGAGGATGCTTGTTCAGCCTCTGTTGCTGTTGGAAAGTGGAAGGAAAGTGGGTCCTCGAACGTACTCGCCTAAATTAACGGCTCAGAAGCACCAATTAATGTACAGCCTCGCTGTGGGTCTGCTGTGCCGAATCAAAGAAGTCTTGCTGTGCGGTGCGTCTGCTCATCTCCTAAGCATGTGTGTGCATGCACTCCCATACACACTCACGCCCCCCCCCCCCCCCCCCACACCCCACACACACACAGAGGGGATTTTAGCCAAGAAACTCGCGCCAATGAGTGAGAGATGAAAGTGTCGCTGGAGCTTAAAGCTGAATGTCAAGGTTAAAGAACAAGAGGATGGTGATTTGGGCTTTGTTCATAAGCGGTGGGGGGATGAAGGGAAGGTGAAGTTTGATGATGGGATGAGAGGATGACGAGATGAAATAAGGAGTGGAGGAGGAGGAGGACAGAGTGTGTTCTCCGAGGGCGGGAATCACAGAATCAGACCCGGGACCCATCTGGAGGCAACAGGTCTGGTGACAGCAGGCGGATTCCCAATCCAAGTATCCCAGCAGTGTGTGACAGCCAGGACGGGAGCCAGGGTCTCCCCTCGTCCAAGACCCCTGGAGACCCAGCCAATCCACCAGCAATCTGTACCGTGCTACTTACCACTTCAATGTGGCATGTTTGTTGTGGTGGGTTGTGGATTATAATTGTTCAAATTGAAAGTGGAAGGCTGATATTAGCGCTGCTGTCAAAGATGAGTGGATTCTGCGAGGATGGTTGACGCTCTGTATACTGAGGAGTTATGTGGAAATGATAGAAAGGATTTAAGCTCCTTCACAGCAAATCTGTTATTGCAGTACTACATTATGTCCCGGCCTGAATTCATTAACATTAATTTCACTTGATACGAGGAGCGGTAACAATAGCAGCCGCAAACCAATAAGCCCCAAAAGCAAAAATAATTGATATCCTACACACATAACAGCTACTTCTAAAGCCTGCGTGCTGTTACAATAGAGCCGTTGATTGGCAAGTCCTCTGTGCCGGGGTTTTCTGTGGGTGCTGTGCATTCAGAATACCATAGCTAGCGTGCTCACAGTGGCTAGTGGGTCATTCGTATTTGCATGTAAATGTTTTTCACCCCTTGGCTTGACTGGTGGGGCAATCAGAATGGCTCTCTGTCTGCATCACTAAGAGGGAGGCTGCAATGACTGACTGTGACATTCAGAGCTCAGGCCAGGCTTCACCCTTTGCTTTCATTCGCTTGTTCGCTCACACGTTCGTTTCTGTGGGAAGGAAAAGGCGAAAGACAGGAAGGGGTGTTTTTTTTTTTGTGTTGATGTGATATCTCGTCAGTAGATCCTTTAGTGGGCATTCACAGCTCCATTCTTAACGCCTTGATTTGCTCCAAACATGAGAATCGTCCTCCTACCTCATCATGCAGCCCCGGAGCCTCAGCTTGGCCACATCCGTCGTCCCATGGCGCCACCGAGATGGACACTTTGCGAGGCTTTTTCTTGCCCGGACCAGCGTGACACACACACACACACACACACACACAGACGCTGGCACACACATACACACCTCCCACATGGCGATGATGGATACATGTGCAAACGCGTATCTGCTCGACGGAGGAGTGTTTGTGCTTGACTCATGTAGCACATCCCAGGGTTTGGCAGTCTGTCAGGCATTTATCAGCCTCTGTCATCAAATGAAACATGGTCCTTCAGGTCCCCGAGCTTCACTGGCTGGGTTTCTCTGGTTGCTGAGCGAGGCGGGGAGAGGGGACGTCGGGGGACAAGGAAACTCGGGAGGGATTGAATGTTTTGAGTAGGGCTGTCAATCGATACAAATATTTGACTGCGATTAATTGCAAATTAATTGCACATTTTTTATCTGTTCAAAATGTACCTTAAAGCGAGATTTGTCAACTATTTAATACTCTTATCAACATCGGAGTGGACAAATACGCTTGCTTTATGCAAATGTATGTATATATTTATTATTGTAAATCAACTAACAACACAAAACAATGACAGATATTGTCCAGAAACTCTCACAGGTACTGCATTTAGCATAAAAAATATGCTCAAATCATAACATGGCAAAACTGCAGCCCAACAGGCAACAACAGGTGTCAGTGTGCTGACTTGACTATGACTTGCCCCGAACTGCATGTGATTATCATAAAGTGGGCATGTCTGTAAAGGGGAGACTCGTGGGTACCCATAGAACCCATTTTCATTCACATATCTTGAGGTCAGAGGTCAAGGGACCCCTTTGAAAATAGCCATGACAGTTTTTCCTCGCCAAAATCTAGCTTAGTATGACATGGTTAGTACCAATGGATTCCTTAGGTTTTCTAGTTTCACTAGTTCACTATAGCTTCAAAACTGAGCCTGCTACATCCTAAAAATCGCTAGTTGCATTAATGCGTTAAAGAAATTAGTGGCGTTAAAACAAATTTGCGTTAACTTTGACAACCCTAGTTTTGAGTGAATAAGTTCAGTGTGACTGTGAGTGTTTAGTGAGTGAGTGAATGAGGACATAAAGAATCAAAACACTCACTTCCCTTATTGTTGGTATGTGTGTTTGTGCCATGAATATGTCCATTTAATTGACATTATTTGAAACATGCCTGTTAAGGCAACCACAATGCTCCACTGTTGAATTTTTCTGCTATGTTGGCGCTCATATTCACTGTAGTCTTCCCAACACTGATGTAGGTACATCTTACATCTTTGTCTGAGCATGTGAACGTGTCTCTGCCAATGTAGGAAGTTGTGTGTGTGTGTATATATACCGTCTAAATAAACACAAAAACTATTTTTAAAAGTTTCCAGTTTATGCTGGTGTGTGTTTGATGTGACAACACTTCAAACATGTCTCTAATCCCCCTCCTTGACATTTGAGCGCTCAGTTGTTTTATCCCAATTATAGGATGTTACTGTACAGTGTGTCTGCTGCTAAACGGAAACATTGGTTTGTTGCCGTCATTGTGTGGTCGTCGCTGTAGTTGTGTGTTGGCTGCTCTTGTAAATATAGTATGAGAAGCTATTGGCCTTTTACTCATACAAATGTGTTGGTTCTAGTTCGCTTGTTTCTGGGCTCACGGTTTACTGATTCTGACTCCTCATCAGTGAAACGTCTCTCAACGATGTGACTCTCGTGCTCCTTTTGACCTCTGCCCTTACCTGGCGACATAACCACCGCTCTGCCTCGGCGCCCTGTTGTGCTCATCACCGCGCGGCTCGCTTGTTACGTGCCGCGGCTGGTCTAACCTTTTCAACAATTATCCGCTTGCTCTTTATAAATAGCCTCGCTTGTTCTGTCTGTTTCATTTCAAAACCGGCCACGCTCTCCCCTGGCTCTCTGCAGCAGCAGCATGTACAGAGAAACTCGATCCCAGAGTCTAAACCGACGTAATAAACACGACAGAAAATGCCTGAGAGCCAGCAGCTCTTGCGGGCCTGAGATATGTCATACGGGAAACATTAAGGGTGCTGTCACAAGGGGAACGCATTGACTGGGTTTTTTTTTTGTCACTTGCATGCATGTTGGAGACGAATAGCAATTAAAGCCTTGTTGCTGTAATAGCGAGTAAACAGAGGCCCTGGCCAAAATAACCCAAATCATCAAACATGCAGCCAATGAATAAGCTTTCAGATCGGCCTCCTGCCTTCCCAGCATGCTGCTAACTCATAATTTTTTTCGACTAAATTTTTACGTCATTGATGACTCTCCGTGAGCGTGTTTCTAATTGTGCCACCCTGAGGGGGCGAGCTGAATGCTTAGTTACAGAAACACCAGTGTGTACTATTCCTGCCAAATGTTAAAGATGGCAGTTATTCTTGAATTCTTGTTTTTTATTTGTTTTTTTTATCGCTTGCCTGCTGGACAGCGCCGCTCCTCTCAGGTGGACATTTATTTCTTTATTTTCACTCTCTTTCTCTCAGTTTTTTGGCTCGGGCCGCTTCACCTGGCATAGAGATCCTCTCTGCTGTCATCAGCACCATTAACGGCCACAACGAAGTAGCTTTGAAGCTCTGCAGGGCTTAGGCCGTAATAGGAGGACAGCTCCAGGCTCACACTATAATGGAGGGAAAGCTCAGGGGCTCCACTGTTTGCTCCTTAGTTCAGATTTCTGCCCGCTTTCATAAGATACGACTCTGAAGACATCTGGACCAATTACTCTCGTCTGTCTGTTCGTCTACCTTTCTGACTGCCTCTCATCTCTGTTTTACCAGGCTCGGACATTAAAGGTGAAGTCGACAAATGCGGCGACATGGATCATAACCGTACACGATAAATGTTGCCAAAGTGGTGAACAGTAAATCCGTCGCTCTCCGGAGCTAATTTCAAGACAGAGGTAGCAACTGCTGGAAGCTCAGTAGTTATTGCCGTCTCTTCTGTTAATTGGATGCATTATGTTCATTTCCTTTGCCGCTTTTCAAATCTTAATCAGATGGTTAATTTACAGTCTTGCAGGCTTTAACCAGCTGGCTCCGAACATCTTCATCTCCGTCTCTTCGTCTTCTGTGTGTGTCTCCATGGTTTCCTCGGTTTGTTGTAGTAGTCAAGCCGGCAGGGTTTTGTGTGTCAGAGTTAGGGGTGTCACGATTCTCCAAATCCATGACTCGATTTGATTTCCGATTTATGCATGCCATTGGAGTCCTGATTCGTAAAGATAACAGATCATTCGTTTTATGCCCTGACAGCTGTCATTTACACTTTCAAATCGTTCTTTAAAAAGAGAACTGAACTCCCTTTTCATTTAGAAAGTGTTTCAAAAATTAGACTGCAACAGTCTACAATACAAAAAGCTGCATCTTTTCAATATCAGTATCTGTGTGACCCTCCTCAGTACATAATCATTACAAAAACAAAAGAGAAATCCTTCTGCAGTGCATTACAAGTGTGCTGTAATCTACAAAAATACGCTTTTTTTATCATTTACTGTCACGCTTCTGATCACTGTTTGTCACTGAGGGCGGAGGCGGAGCTTTGGACAGTCTGCGCGCTGAGAGACGGCACTCGCTAGTCATGCTAGCTTGTTGCGCTCGCTACCAATATCAGCTGCTCTGATTCAACAACGTTGAGTTGAATGTGTATGTCGGCTGAAATTCGACCGTGGTGTTGTTCTGTCGGGAGATGCAGTGACTTCACGTTAAACCAAGTAAGAGTAGAAGAGCTATGAGCAAGGAAAAATAACTAACTGAAGTCTAGGATTCTAAGTAACTGGAGACAAAACTTTATTTTTCTACTCCACGTAGATCATAAACCCTTTGATATAATAACGACTCATTGAAATCGGTTGAGAAATGTAAACGTTATAGTGCTTTTTATCCAGAAAAACAGCAGCTCCCCCGTTCACTTGTAAAGGGTTACAGGCCAGTGTTGTCAGGTCCAATATGGCGCCCATGTTGACGTATCGCTGTAACGGGCTGAAGCGTCCAATGCGGCGTCTATGTATATATGTCTATGCGGCCCACATTTCCCATCATGCAGTAGTCCCGAGTGCTGGACTGAGTAGTTTAAGGTTGCTGTTTTATGTTCCAAAATGCAAGTGTTACTTCTGTTAGTGTTTGTAATGTAATGTGTCTGTTCAGAACATGCTGGCTTATGTTGGAAAGAGTTATTTTTGTGCTGGTTTATAGTTTTAACCATGAGTGAGGTGGCTGTTACATTTTTTTGAGTCCAGCTGTATTTTCTGTGAAACGCACGAAGGTGGGAACAAAATTGTCGATCTTGCTTTTGATTTCGATCAATTTCAGATTTAGAATGGAAATCGTGACACCTCTAGTCAGAGTGTATGTGTGCCGCCGCCTGTGTGTGAAGGTAGGTTAATGTAACAGTGTCTTGTGCCTGGTCTGGCATTAATTCAATGAGGCCAGTGAAAATGTGATGGGGATTATTTGTCTGGCAGTCAGTCCATAGAAGAAAAGACCAAGCCGCTGCGAGGAGCCTTCATTAATATAATAACACTCCTCGGGTAGAACAGCTAGCAGGCTTTTTGCGACACGTGCACACACACACACGGACACCTAATGGATGCCTCGCCAGACCCTCCACGGCCACCTCGCTTCTTAATTGTATATTTGTCACTTTTACAAAACTCACAAAAAGCAAAGAGCTGATTATGCTCCGCGCAGTCACTCCTCCTCGTGTTTTCGGGCCATCAGCTCAGCATTTCCTCGCCATTGTCAAGTCGGTTCCCCGGTGCTGATAAGGAGTAATTGCCAGCGTGGCAGTTGACTTGCTTCTTCCTTGAGAGTTGCCATCCAGGCTGAAGCAGGCTTTGAGACTCTTTTTGTTCACCGTGAAAAGTCTACATCAATATCTTTGTCTGGAGGTGGAGAGATTTCGTTTGCATCTGATAATCCCTTTTCACTCCTGAAATTAGTTTCTCTCTCTTGAGGCTAACGTGCAGAAGCAAAATTACAAATGAGCGAGGATTACAAATGTAAAAGTGTGAAACAGAACAGATATGGAAATGAGTGGAACAAGTGGGTGTGCATGTGGCTCAGTGTGTGTGTGTGTGTGGAGGAGGCCTCTCTGCTTGCAATCAAGGACTCTTGCTGGGATACTCACCTGATTGAAATGAATAGATTCCTGGATAGTGGATACAGGAGGCGGGGAGTGGGGTGTGTGGAGTGGCAGCCGGAGGACTCATCAGTCATCACACACACACACACACACACACACACACACACACACACACACACACACACACACACACACACACACACACACAGGAGGCTGGCTCAGTTGCTCATTAATGCACCTTAGCACCACTGGCTACACCAGGCAGCGAGCCAACCCAAAAACAGAAGCTAAGAGGTGATGCTCACCGCGGGCTACCCGGGGCTGGGTAGAGGGGTAGAACTGAGCCTCTGGCAAGTTTTTTCATTAATATCCATGCACAAACTAATGAAGAGCCTGGAGAGAAAGAGAGAGAGAGAGAGAGAGAGAGAACCAATCAAACCGAATAGAGAAACAAAAACAAACAAACATGCACACAAGCTTCGGCACGAGCGCTTGCATACACGCAAAAAGCAGCTCAGCTAACAAGTGCTGTTGTTTTCGCCGAGGAGCTGATATTTAGTTAGGCTTAAGGCTTAGGAGTGTCTGTGTAAGTGGATGTAGTGATAAATCTTAAAGCAGAACACTCTCCCCGAGCCGGCGCTGTATTTTGGTGAACTAGTTCTCCTTCATCTGAGCGTCAGGGGACACAGACACACGGGGGAGACTAGTTATAGAAATAGCCTGAGTTTTTGTTCATAAACACAACTCCTGCCTCATGGAAACCTACTCTATGTGTTTGTGTACCAGAGCTCTTTTTCAACCCCTCACGACAGCTTGCATCAGCATGATTATCAGGAGAGCAATATTGATTTTGTCAAAGCGGTTTCAGGGGCAATATATTGTTATTTAGTCTGTGTGTACGTCAGGACATTTTGTTATTGTTGTCAGGCGGATCAGTAGCCGAGCTGCTCAGGAGAGCTCAGAGTGAGGTTGCTTATTTTTTAAGGCTCAGCGAGTCTACAGCCGAGGCAGCTAGTTTCTCTTCCAAGGCCTCCTGAGAGTCAACCCCGAGGACCTGGACCAATTCCTTCCTGCATCACATTACCATTCTCATTAATGTGACTGATTATACACTTGGAAAGAGTGGGCTACAGTCGTGAGCCAACCGGCCGAAGTGTTTACTGGCACACAAATGTGAAAAATCAGAATGCCCACTCGTGTTGAGTCATTGGTGTCTTAGATCATCCTGACGGCTGCGTACAGACCCTTGACATCTCATTCTCCGTCAGTAATAGATTCCCATTTTATTTAGACGGTGGTTTAGTATGTGGGGCTGTGTTTGTGCTGCTGTGTATGTGTCATGTCAGTGTGTCTGTGCTTGTGAAAGAGAGATTTTGCCGAAGTTGAAGGTTAACACCTCGTCTTAACTGGATGCGATGTGAATGAGCGAGTGAATGAACATCAGATTGTTTCAGTTTTTCCCAATGAGGATGTCCTAACCTGCTCTGTGCATCAGCAAACAACCAAAGCGACGTGTCGCTTGTTTGAAAAAACGCTCTCCCTGGCTCTATTTATGCGAAGTTTTGCATACCTCCAACCTATTTTCACTGGTCAAATTTGACGCTGACAGTTAATCAATATCACGCTCTCTATGTAATAGAAAGAGACATCGCCTGTAGTATATGTGGGCAATTTTTTGCGCTCTATTCGCCAGAGTTCGCCTGCTCGCTGTTAGTTAGGAAGAGGTGTTTTTAGAGTTAACTTCATGTTACTGTGGGTTTCGATCACACACTTAATTAACCTTCCTTGGCTTACAGTTGAAATGTGAAGGACGTTATGTAACTCAGAAAGGTTTTCATGGCAGGAAATATGTAAGGGATAATGTACAGCGAGCTGGTCATTGTTGTGAAATAAACCCCGACAGGGCGATGTGGCACCCTGATGCAAAGCCGAGGGGCTTTGCATCGCCATGAAGGGGTTTATTTCACAACAATGACCTGCTAGCTGTACATTATCCCGCTTATTACATAGCTACTTACTTAAATAATCAATAATTTGACACAAAAACGGTCCGCCAGAGTCCAACATCAGAACTGCGCCCATAGCAACGGTCTGCTATACAGAGCAACAGTCTGTTATACATAGCAACGGTCTGTTATAAGGAAATAACAGACCATAGAACGCTGTGATTGACCAATGAGAATTGGGTATTTAACCAAGCCGTGTAATATATTTTGTTAACAAGCGAGCAAGTAGATACATTTTGTAAAGCAGTACAGTAGTTGTTCTCTATCGTATATAATGTTTCCTCTTGTGTTTACTGTTCGAGAGCGATTGCAACAATGCACAAAATAACTCAGACTAAGGAGCGAGAACAAGATAATGTGCATAAACTAGAAAATGACTGTCTTGGTCTTCTCTGTGCACTAAGTGGTGCCCCTGAATGGGTGGAAAAAGTATGAGCCATTTTTGTGATAATTAGATGTTGTGCAGAGACTGTTTAGAATGCAGACAGACTTCAGAGGATAGGAAAACACGAACCCCCAGAGCCGTCACCCTGTCCCGACTACAGCCATTATTAGTTTCATTACAACTGGAACCCAGCATAAATACCCTGTTATTTCAGAGAAACTGTGCTTTCCTTCGCTCCCCTCAGAATAGCAAAATGTAAATAGTTCTGGGCCCGACTGTTGCTGTGTTTTGGTGTATTTCTAATCAGTGTGCTACTTAATATAGACCACGGCAACCTCCCACCGTTAGATATGCACCGTAGGCTTAATATAGCACAGAGATCCCATCTGCTTAATTCAGTTCAAGTCAATCTTTATTTATAGTGGCGGGACACATTTAGGAGCAAGAGTCAAGTTTACAATTTAAAAACAAGAGACCCTCCAGGCCCTCAAAAATCACATTATAATAAAGGAAAAACAAATATATTTAATGCATTAAAACATGATAGTAGTAGCAATAGTTTCATCATGCCCTAAATGAGTTTTCTGAAACTAGAGATACTACCCAGAGTATTCAGCATCAAAGATCTGTTATTCCAGGAGAAGGGAGCAAATGGCCCACAATCCCCCTCTAATGTAATGCTGCTTTAACTGGGCAATGATAAAGTATTTTTGTTTTGTGAGACCCAGAGATTATCAGATCAGGTCTGACCACCATGAGGCTTCACCTCTTATAGTATATGTAGACCTACATGTTAGAAACAATGACAAATCTCATGGGGAACCAATGGAAACTCAGAATGTAAATGTACTGACTGTGTGGCTAATCTCCACCTACAACACAAGTTTGAAAATAAAGGTAAGGTTGGTTTGCTAGTGAGCTCAACTTGCATTTAACTCGCAATACTTCAAGTCACAAAAATAAATAATTTTGAGGTCTGAAAATAGTCACCAGAAATTGACTCGAATTGAAAATTACATATTTATCTGTTTTCATTAAGCTCACGACAAAATATCACTTTTTATGGTGAGTGTTGTGTAAATTATTACTCGTGTTTCGGATGCTACAGACTACACTGGAATGTAAATAATCACAAGATATCCCCAAACTCTCTTATACTTGCTTGGGATTTTATCAACCCAGTCGCATTGGACGTTTCTACGAATCACGGATACGTTGAATGGCGACGATTCTGAGCCAAAAATGCGTTTCATATCAGCCTCGTATCACACTTGCAGAAACGCAATGCCACATGATTAATGTTGGGAAACGATTGGTTAGGCAACAACAGTACTTTGTTAAGGTTTGAAAAAAAATTATGGTTTGCGTTCAAATAATAATGTAACAACATAACGACGTAACGTAACAACTGTAACAACGCATCAAACCACTATAGTTAGGGTTAGGAAAGAACTACATGGTTGGGTTTAAAACTACTGTGTTTGCATAGTGAAAGTGACGTTGAACGTTGTCAAAACGGGACACGAACGAACAGCTGATTGTAACGTGACGCACGGGACACTAACAGTGTTGTGTTTGTTGGACCAAAACACCACCCACCCACCTGCCCGGTGTGTCTTTTCGCTCTTTAAACTACGTCACTTGTTCTCACCGAATGCAAAAATGTCGACATTCAACGTATCCTTGGTTTGCAGAAACGTCCAATGCCAACATTTTTTTCCAGGCGACTGGGCTGATTTTATGGCCATGTCCAGATAGGATCAGAGAGTCAAGTTACTTACAGTAAGTCCAGCAATTATCGAGATGCATAATTAACTTCTCCTTCGTTCCTCTCTACAATGAGATTAGCGTTGTCTTTTCTCCCACTTCCAGTCAGTGCTGGAATGCCATTGGAAGTGTGTTATGGATTTTCGTTGCACAAATTTGGTTTAACTTTGAACTTTGACCACAAATCCTGATTAAAAATCAGGCTGGAAATTGAAATACTACATTGAAATTAACGGCCTTGCTCTGTGCAATGTGTGTTTGGTGTGAAAGCAGCGTATGAATCAGCCTCAATCCTGCACACTGGCCAGAGTCCTTCCTCCGATGTCATTGTATTGCCGCCCTCTGTCTTCCCGCCATTGACCTGACCGAAGCCCTGGGCTATCGGAAACAATTACCTAGATTGTGTCAATAGAGTCAGTGGAGCAGGTGAAGGCATCAGTATCCCAGAGTAAGTCTCAGGTCAGTGACAGTGAATGAGGGGTAATGGCCTTCACTTACTACAGTGTGTGAGTTCAGCTGGAAGAAGACCAGCTCGGCCAGAGAGGACTTGTGCCTCTCCACAGGGACCTTTGTACCAAGCTGAGCAGAGTGGTGCTTTCAGGAGAAACAAGGCACAGTGTTTGTCTCTGTTTGTGTGTATATGAGTTTGTGTTTGTACCCCGCTGTCCAGCTGACCTGGAGTTTGTCCAAAGGCTATACTACAGCAAGCTTCTCCTCTACTCTTCTCGTCCTCTCTCTTGCTGGGGCACAGAAAGATGGTGAGCCTGGGTCGCTCCCAAAATTATTTCCATTGCCGCATAAGTGCCTCTGGAAGAATGCAACTTGGTACATGCCAGGAAAGGAAAGGAATAAATGACCCTGGAGTGAGAGCTTGAAGTGGGCCAATCGAAGTTTGTTTGGAGGAAGACTGCGGTTGCTTCTTGCCAAGGCCCAGCAGAGCAAATTGAAGAATTTGGAGCAGCGTAGAGAACAGCATGAGGTGGAGAGGGAGAATAAGCTAGAATAAATGAGAGAGATTGCTGGAGTTTGGAGGGAGGTTGTTTCTACTCTCCATGGCCAAGCCCGGGATATAGAGGAGCATTTGAGAAGAGAGGCTAGATGATTACAGCAGGAGAGAGGAGAGAGAAGATAAAGACAAGGCTTGAAAACCACCGTTAAATTAGAATAATCCTCTGAAGAGTTGAGAAGACAGCAAAACGAGTGGGCGTGAAGATGGAGAAAACAAGAGCTAAGGGGAAAGTAATGCTCCCCATTTGCATGTTTGTAATTGTTTCTGCGTGTGCATGTTTCCCCCCCCCTGTTGCTTTTGCAATTATCATCCTGAGACCAGGGGCGGTTCCCCTGAAGTTAAAGTGCTTGAGACACTTGGGTGGCTTGATGTAGTTTTGCACATAGCGGCTCACGGATAAGGCCTAGAGACACCACTTAGTTAATTAACCAAAAAGACTAAAACTGACTCTCCGGGCTGGCAAAGAGGAGAGAGGTGAACGTCTTCTCTTCCCCTTCCTCTCATGAGAAGAACGCCAGAGAGAAAAATCTTGCAGGTTGTTTGCTTTTCTCAAAGCTGGGAATCTTATCGGCCGAGGGAGGACGGAGGGGGGGTTCAATTTCAGCGTCATTCAAAGTGTTTTTTGTTGTGGAAGGATGAGAAATCTGCCATTTCATAAGCCACTGCTTTTACTTTTATGTGCCCTCTCTCTTTCATACACGTTCAGCGTATTTTCTGTCATTTATGGGGATTTTTCTCCCTGCTGTGCATTTATAAGAGACTCCCTGCGGCCTCGGCCTGTCGTATTTGAACCTACAAAAAGTGATTCCACAGAGAAATACCTGTGTGTGTGTGCTCACGTTGTTGTGCACGTGTTTCTTTCTCCGTGTGTTTGTGTGTTTTTACGCAGCTGAGCGGGGAATGTTGATGAGTACGGGTAAATAAACGGTATGGGAGCGTTGGCAGACAAAGCATGCTGGGTTCTTGTAAACCAGTGGTGGAAATGATTAACATCCACACCGTCCCCAAACGAACCCCGACCGCGTCCCCGCCGCCTCATTTGTTCTCACTGTCAGTCTGGGGGCCTCATTTTCACTCGCGAGAGGAAGGCGGCGTATAATTGTTTTAAAGGAAACACTTTGTCTCAATCTTTTTAACATTTCTCTATCTTAATTGCCATCTTCATTTCTCGTAGTGATTTCCTCAAATTCACATCTCCCTCGTGCCACAGTGCCGGCAAATTAGGAGCATGATATGTTCAAATATGTCTACCTGCTGTGATTTATCTGTCTCACTGTCTGTCTGTCTCCTCCTGTTAGTGTTTTCTAAACAGCGTCCTGTGGTTTTGGCAGACAGATTATGCCCCGGCCACTGTGTGGGGAGTGACTGCTCTGTCACTGCTGACTCCAGCACACAACCTGCAGAGTTTGCAGACATCCCGTGACCCCTCATCCCTTCGCGGACGTACACAATTTGCCGTGACGGCCCTGTGTATCGCCTGCACCCTGTGCTCTGACATTTTAGCCGGACCCTCCTATTTGCCCTGTCCCTTCTCATTATGAAACCGCATCCATTGCTGTCACAGTGGCTCTTTCAGACGGTCTAGCTTGCTTACTGCTGTGCTCCGGCATCACTCACACACTGTGTGTGTGCTCTAAACTGTTTTTAATCACCACCTTTACACTTTATATTGTTCTAGAGATGTTTCGATGCCATTTTTTCCTTCCCGGTTCAGATACCAGAACTTGCGGTATCGGCAGCATCGATACCAGCGTGATAAAAAGAATATATAGTTATTATTATTTAACAGCTGTTTACTACTGACCATTTATGGATGTAATATGATTACTATCTTTGTTATATGGCCTGGCTCAGCCTTTGTAAAACATGAACAAATACATACAGTTTTACTATTTGGATTTTCCACTGTGAAATACTGACAAATGGCTGACATTGCCCTCGCTCTCACTACCTTTACCGCTACACTCTCCATTAGCACCGCACTGTTTTTGTTTGCTATCGTCACAAGACAAACTACCTGCAATCAGAGTCTGAAATTAGCACCCGCCACCCGCTAAATGTGGGTAAATTGTTGGCATTATGACATTATGCATTATTGACATTATGGTGCGTTCTAGCTCTTTTCAGTAAATATGACTATTGGGCGAAGGTAAATTACAACGTTATCATGATGTGTTCAAATGAAATCACGTAAAATAAAGTTTTTGGCGAGGAACTTGAATAAATACAGTTGTTTGAAGGAGTAGATAATAGATAACAGATAATAGAGAGGGAATTATGACATATTTAACTTCCTAACACTAGCTCTAAGCAGCTTATAATACATCTTTAAAACTACTAATGCCAATATATATATTAAATAGCAAATATCTAAATAATCAATCATTTGAATTGAGTGTCCCCACACAAATAGGGCTCCCCAGAAGCTACAGTGTAATTCGAACACTGTAATTTACCATGCATACAATGTTTTTGGTGTAAAATATATTGAACATTGAATGACATCACCTTTATTTAGCGCATAGATTTCAAAAGGGCAGATACAATTTCTGAGTGGCAGACAATACAAAATACTTGCCTGCCACAGTGGCAGGAAGTGAAAAAGGTTAATTTCAGACCCTGCCTGCAATCAGTTCTTCTTCGCTGCTCTAAAATAGTAGTTGCCAGTGGCAGCAATCAGGGCGACAGCACAGTGAAGGCTACTGTTTTGGAGCAGCGAGGAAGAATTGATTTCCGGTTAAACAAGTTGATTTTTTTCTGGGTGAATAAATTATGGTATCGGATCGGTGCATAGACTGGCGTACTCGCTGATACCTGATCCCTAATTTTGGGTAGTATCAGACGCATTTCCGATACTGGTATCAGTATCAGAACAACTCTATATTGGTCTCCCCCTTATTTTCTCCCCATTCTGCCCCACATTCATGCATCTTTGCCACATTCACCCACAATGCCCCTCTTTCCGAAACCTCACACCCCACTTTGCTCTCACTTTCAGATGCTCAGCTCCAGCCTGCGTGACTGTGGTCTCTGTCTACAGATCTAAACATTTCCCTTCATTAGACCGGGTCTTGTTGCGGCTGCTCTGCAAATTGGCCTCATAGTAAAGCAGGCAGTGTTGTTCATTGAGCTGCCATGTCAGTAATAGTTGCCTGGCACCAGCTTTTGTTCCCCTCAGAGGTAATTGCTACCGAGGGGATTAAGTAATGATATATGACAAGGGTGAGGGAATGGGCGTGCCATCCGTCATCCATCTGAGTGAATCAGTGCACAAAAAGGATCTCCTGTGAAGTGAGACGTGTCATATTCTTGACATCTCCTAAGTTAAGACCGCGGGGCTTTGGTGTTAATCATCTGCAGAGTGAGACTGAGAATAAGAAAATATATTCAGATAAGGTGCAGTCGAACTCTGCAGGAGTTTTGATGGTTCTGACTGTTACAGGTGTGGCTGTCGCCGCTTGCCGTCTTTTCTTTTCCTCACATCTTGCATCACTTTTGTTTTGTTCTCTGAATCTAAATGTCAGCGATGCAATTGGGTAGTAAAACTCTTTATCCTGGGCTTCAGTCGACTTGGGGGGGAAAAAAAACCCACAGCGACATTATTCTTGCTTTCAAGACGGAGGGCGACATTGAAAAACAAAATGGAGATTACATCGCAAATACAAATGTGCACACAAACACAGCCACCACCTCCCACGGACAACTAGACCCGGCTTCCTCCTCTCACAAAGTTTTCTTCTTCTCCGTCCTTGGCTTTTCTCTCTTTCAGCTGTACATTAAAGTGACATAAAACAGAGGACAAAAGCGGGTCCTCGGTGTCTCGGCACTTGAATGGCTTGACTTCCATTCTGGTGGAGACGGAGTGTCTTGGCCTGCCAAGTGGTGTGCAGACAGATCGCGGGCCGGCCCCGCGTCTATAAAGAAATGTACTGTACACAGTGTCGACTGATAATGAAATACACTCGGCATCCAACAGATCCGAGTCTTTTCTCTTCTCCTCCGTCACTGTGGGGTGACTCCCTTTAGAGACTCTAAAAAACACATTTAAAAGGTGCCATGCCTCTCTCTCTCTCTCACACACACACACACACACACACACACACACACACATACACACAAAAGCCATATAGCTGCTTACCAGAGCCCTCAGTGAATTATCACTACACAGCGAGGCGCTGAAAGACGCTGTTTGACTATTTGACTCTCCTCCGATCTCATTTAACTCCGTGTCTCCTTACAAACACATCGGAGCATCTGCTGATGGCATCTTGCCCTCTCGGTGGGAGATGAGAGAGGCTGGTAGAGGGTGCTTCACTATAGGACTCCTTTCTACTCACCGAGCACGCATCACATACACACTCGCCGCCACTTAAGTCCCAGCGCAATTTACAGTGGAAATGAAAACACTCCGACGGCAGAGTTTGACAGGTGTGAGTGCTTTTAAATATGGCCCCTTTTCTTTATTAGACACTTCTCAGGTGACACGGAGACATAAACAGCCCTTCATAGCATTGATAAGTTGAGTTTACTGTGTTTATAGTGTTCGAATTTGCTCTTCTATTTCAGCTTATTCATGGCTGGACAACCCGTGTTTATGTGTGGCTCGGCTCCATTAGCCACCCAGCTAGTTACTGAAAGCACGCCATTATCGAGGAAAAGCTGCTAACAATAGATGATCTGTTGCCGTGCGTGTTTATAGTCAAACCCAGAACTTTAATTGATTTTTATGTATGCAGTTATGTAGACTCTTCCTGATTGAGTTATAGTAATTGGATTATAGATAAGATCGGGCATTTACAACGTGTCTGACTCCGGCAATTAGGAAGTCTCGACTCCCAAAACAGATGATGACTGAATGCAGCGAGATTGTAAGAGACATCACGTCTTTGAATTAAAAGCCGATACGATGCTAAACGGGGGGGCCTTTTCCTGCAGGCGTCAGCCGTCCTAATCGACCTATCAAGCGGCACCTTGGGTCCAAATCTGCTCACTTAATCCGTCGACTGCCTCCTGCGCTGCCTCCCAGCAGTCCATCGCATTTCTGCTGCTCTTTATGTCGAACTGCTCTGCATGCATATGAGCTGTTTTGATGCTGGGAGGCAAGCAAGCTCTTTTTTTTTCCTTCTTTGCTTTGAAGCTACTAGCTGCTCAAATGTTACTCTAAATCTGAGACTTGATGCAACAGATGAATGTAGACACCATATGCTTCTTGTAAATGCAGCCTAGAAACAACAATTGCCTCCCGGCATACTACTGCTGTACATGAAGCCCATGACTGCTTGTGGTAAAGGCCAACGGTCGGCCGTCGGACAGTTTGGGGCCATCGGTGAGCGTCCGTTGGCCTCGTTTTTTCCATCATCGTCGGCTTTAGTCTGCCCGTGTCTGAGTTTTTTCGACCGATTCGGCATGTTGAATCCGCGGCGGAGCCCGTCGGTGAGAGAAATCACTCTGATTGGCTGTTCAGCTTAAACGAATCAGTGCACGTGAAAAGAAATGGAAGTGAGGAAAGCAAGCAAACGAGTAAAGTCAAGAGAAGGCTCTTCTCGTGTTTCATCTTCATCTCATCTGATCGTTCCAATACACAGATATTTTCACAACGACATGGCCATCTGAAATGAAGCTAAGTGGTGAGTGAGAGTGGTGTGAAAAAGGTCGGCAAACGCCGCTTTGTATCATAACATCGGCTTGTACATCTGCAGTCCTCGGTCTTCTGGATGCCCTTTTTGAATGACGAATACAGACTACCGCTACCTGCTGGTGTGGAGACTTATTTCTTCTCACGCAGGCGCAGAACGTACGTGCTAACTGGCCGTGGGCTGTAGTCTTTGCGGTGTGTTCCAGTGCAACTTTTCGGTGGCCTTCGTCACCGCTAGTTCTTTAATGTCGGGTTGGTGTGTCTGGGCCTTAATACACCAATATACAGTACTAAAGTGGGATCATAGAGCTGGTGTAGATCAGGTCAGATTCTGCTACGCGGGTTTCAGGATTGTGTTGTTTGGCCATCGCACAAGGATCAGAGTTGTGGGGACTGAAGCCAAAGAAATACCAGAGAACATTTAGAGAACGGCCAGGACGGGGAACGGTTGTTTAACAAAGTTCCCCAGCACGTGTTTTGTTTGGCCACACTGCCCAACAATACATATGACTCCCATTTGTCCTGTTAACTTAATCTCCTTCTCTCCCCCTCCTTCCATTTCTCTCCTTCTCTCTTGCACAAAGTTAGTATCACACCCTACGGGCAGAGTAGTTTCTGATTAAGGGAAGTGAATCAACCTCAACCCTTCAGGGGTACAATAGGGAGCAGACGATAATACCGTGCTACAGGATGGCGCACCTTTTCCTGGCCTTCCTCTATAGCACCAGCTATTTAAAGTAAGGTTGTGACTGAAATTTTAGGACTAAGGAAAAGCTTTTCCACTTCCTATCCCCTCAAAAAAAGCAAACATTTGCAAGCGCATGAGCATCTAGCCGTCTCCGAGGAGTTGCCCCCAGCAGATGGCTCTTCGTCTCACAGCCATCAGGAATGTTTTATTTAGCTGTTTGTCACACTGTAAGACATGGGAGACCTCAATCTCTTCCCTCTCCATCTACCGTGACCCAGCCTGAGAGGGCCTAATGGAAACTCTGCTGTTAGTGCCGCAGGTTTGAGGGGGGTAGGGGGCAGCCCGACTGTCATTCACATGGAATATTGGATAAACAGGGGTCAAAGGTCATGTTTACACAGCAAATCCTCCATTTCCCCCACGTCACGTCAAACAGGACATATTTGGCAGCCGGGGAAGGAGAGAAGGGAAGCTTGACGTGACGCACCATCACATCGACTTTCAATCTTTTTCGGTAGCTGTCACTCAGCCATCCCCCCCCCCCCCCACTCCTCCACCTCTCTCCGTCTGCGTCTCACTTACATTTCAAAAACATGCAGAGACAGGTCGAGCATGCAGTGTGACATTGGCTCAGTTTGTCACCTGCTAACTACTCGGTCTGTCATAACACTTTGCATACACCTAACCTTAATATTAGCATTTAAATTGAGTAACTTTAGAGAGAGGGGGGGTCGCAATATTTCTCGCCAAACACTTTTTCACTTTCTCAAAGACTTCTCTTGGCAAGGGGAGACGTACAATAACCAATAATGTCTTTCCTCTGATATGATAAAGAGCTGTCATGATTGATTTCCATGCTGCCACGACTCTGTACCCCGAATTAATTTGGATCTGTCTTCATCCTCTAATTCTGTCGCTCCTTCTCTTTTTTTTTTCTTGCTTTCTCTTCCTCTCTTTGGCTCTGCGCTGCTCCCCGAGCTCATTTAGAATACCTTAATGCTGCTGGCCATTGTCCGTGGTCTGCTGGTGGCGTTTTGGCACGAGCAGATGTTTGGATTTCCACTGCCTCTGAGATGAATGCTAAAAATGTGCAGGCGGTTTCAGGCAGACGCAGTGGTTTTGAGGAGTCGAGAGGGGGGAACTTTTTCGCAGAGAAGTTACAGCAAAGTACATTTTTGACGCTGCAATCCTCGACTCGACTGAGCTCAGCACGGAAGATTATGGAGATTTTTTTTACACTTTAATCCCTCTTTCAGGTTAAGAAGGGGAAGAGCTTTATCTTTGTGTGTGCGCATGTGAGAGAACAAAGTGAGGAAGAATAGTGGAGGTGCTGGCGGAGATGATTGGCCAAAGTGGTCGTGCAGATCAAGGTCACATCACAGATTCCCCCCCGGCTGTTAGGGTGAGAGCGGGTCACCTCTGCTTCATTAACTCCGTAATTCGCTTGTAGCCCTCCCTCTGAGTGTGCAGAGTGTGTGTTTGTTGATCTGTTTGCGTGCATGTCTAGAGGCTGATGGAAGGTTGTTGTTAATAAGGGAGACAGCATCAGGACAGATATGAGGGAGAAGAGCAAAGTGAGCAAGAAAAAGTAAAGTTTCTCCAGTCAGCTTATTGATGCAGACCCCCTCCTCCCTCCCACCATCGTCTTCCAGCTGAAGAGGAGGCTGCAGGCAGAACAAGCAGACAGGCCTTTGATGTCCAAGATGATGGTTACCAAGCTCTCTCTTCCTCTTTCTGTCTATGTCTTCCTCGCTCTCTCTCTCACTCTTGACAACCATCCCACGTCCTCCACAGATATGCGCCTAATCACAGTCTAGCCGAGCGATGACACACCCAGCACCTTTCTCTTCTTTCTTTCCGTCTTTCTTGTCACCGTTTATGCTACCCGGCTCCGTCTCCTCACGTCATCTCCTCACTTTCCTCTCCGTCTCCTTCATGCAGCGATCGTGAGAGTGGAGTAAACACGAGTTGTCACACACTTCATCCCCGGCTCGTCTCGGTGCAGCCGAAGAAATGATGCATCCCGTCGACACGCTCAGAAAGCGAGCGTCGAGCGCGATGGGCGGCTGGCAGGCAGGCGGGCGGAATCTTGGGTAATAGACGGAGAGGATTTGGCGTCTCTGAAAACAATGCCTGCACTCAAAATCGCTTTAGGGCGTAAATTGCAGTGTAATATCCCTTTTATTTGTTCAGCCGCTCTGCATAATGGGAGAGTTTCTCCCTCAGTCATGCACTGCTTTGTCTCTAATTCGTAAAAATCAACCTGGACTTACATTTCAATGCAACTTTGTTTAATTGGCTTAGACAGATTTGTTTTAGGATTTGAGCCGAATAATCACATTAAAGAGTGAAACCTTGCTAACTGGCGCCGACTTACATGCTTTAATCACAATTTTCTCTGTAATTTCAAAGGCAGTAGCATTATTTAGTGAACTCCTAATTTGCCTATTGATTTGAATTTAATTTATCTATCCTCAAATTCAGCCAACCCCAGGAGGCCTGTTAGCAGATAATATATTTACTGTAGCAATCAACTGTAAGTAAGCAAGCGTTTGGATGGCTCCGCTCCCAATGAGCTCCATTTCATGTGTGTGAATGTGAATGTGTGTGTGTGACTGAGAGGAAGGCTTAAAACAACTGAACAGAAAATGTCACTTGTCACGATTACAGAGTGCTGGAGGCTATTCTGGAAATAATGACTCCATAATTGTAACGGGTCGTACAATGACAAACTTCATTACAAAGACTATTCCTCTGAAGTCGATGAAGACGTCTCTCAACACCTACTGCTGACATAATCTTACTGAAATATGAAGTGACGAGAGGAGACTTTAAATATTCTGCCACGTGCCTTTTTTTCATAGCCGGTCACAGTTTTCAGCGTCACGTCTTTAGTGTCCAGTTCAGTGCCAGTACTCTCTTATTGAAATGATGGCGTGTGTATCGGCTGGTATCAGCAATCTCTTGCGACTTATTCTTTTTGTATTCATAATTTCATGTTAAAAGCATGTTATACTGTGTCAGTCATAACCAGCTGTGGTTTTATTGGGCTCTGCATCTTCTATAGAAGGCCGATAATACGTCAATAATATTCACTCTGGAACATTATAGGGTTAAGGTGGTGTTAAGTGTTAATAGTTAAAGTGCTTTCCTGTGTTATTTGTAGCCTACATATTATGCAGCAGGATAAAGAGACACATTCTGAATTTCTACAGTAAATAAAAGATACTAGGAGATATTGGGTTTGGGGGTCCTGCCCTAAGAAAATTTTAAGTTTTTTTACTTAAAATTATGCAATTTTACATAATTTTGGACCATTATAATTACTAGTTAAATGATTATTTAATTTAATCACAGCCTTCTTCTGAACATTTAATTCTTCTGGAAATGTTTTCCCTTAAAGAGTAGATTCAGAAAACTTTTAAATAATGTTTCATTAATTATATTTGTTCACAAGTAGAAAAAGTTATGACGAACAGTTCACTAATTATTTTATAAAAAAGGACGTGAACATTGTATTGATAAATTGCAGCACCCTCGTTCTCACCTCTCCCCTCCCGTGTTGTGCGTTGGCTCGTCTAGATGCTCCCCACATAGTTTTTATATTCATACGGCTAATGAGGGTTTTTTGGGGGGGAGTTTTTTTCCTTATCCGATGAGATTGTCGCACTGTAAAGGACAGAGGGTGTCGTTTCATGTTCATGTACCCCCTGAGGCAAATTTGTGATTTGTGATTTTGGGCTATACAAATAAAATTGACTTGACTTGATTAGGCGCGGCACAAAGACGCTGGCGCTGCGCCGTTATGAATCTCACAGAGAACCTGATATGGAGAGGGCAGAATAGAATGAGAAGTGCACAAGAAAAAGTCACGATACACCAAGGAGTAAAATGAAGAAGTACCGGTGAGTACCGGTCCACTTCGAGCACTGGTCCAGTTGTTGATTTTGTGCTCAGGTCGACAAAAAAGTTGTGTCAAAAAATATTAATAAAAATAAATAAATAAATCAATAAAATAGATAACGAACTGGTTTAGTTCAGATAAAGAAAATTGATTAATCTGAGACATTTATTTGGAGATTACCAGGCAGAATAACTTAATGATATTAGTGCAACCAAACGGAGCGCAGGCCCCCACAACAGCAGAGACTTACAGCAGTGCAGTTAAGGTGCATTTTCATTGGTATTCTTCCCATTCACTGCAATAAAAACAGGTTAGTGCTGTCAGGATTCAAGTGGGCTTGCAGGGGATTATAGGGTAGGATGGTGTCTTCTCCTCTCTGCTCTCTCTCTCGTACTGAGTGGATCTCTCTCTACCTCGACTTCCCTCTGCCTTCTCCTCCCTCTGTTCTTCTGTATGCTGTGGGAGTGTTGTTTAGACCTTACAAAGCCCCTGATTAGGGGGGCTGTACTGTGGAACAGCAGATAGCTCTGTTTTTTTTACAGACAGACAGATGGACGGACAGACCGACGGGTAAAATGCAGAGGGAAAGATAAAAAATAAGAGACAAGAGCAGCAGGAAGAGTAACTGGATATTGAGGTGTGCAGAGGAGCTGCAGATGTTTGGCTCACCTGTCAAGAAGGTACACTTAAAAAAAATGCCTGTTTTTTTTTAGTACATTCAAAATAACAGTTTTTACCGTGCAAGTTATTGCACTTTGTCAATAAAAAACACAATAAACAACACAAATATCTTTAGAAAAGTTGATCTTGCTCTCCGTCATCAAATGCATTCCTTTTATATCTAATGTTTTCGTGTTGTCCTGTTCTCGTAGAACATGATATCTCAGGAACGCCTGGAGGGAATATCTTCAAATTTGACACAAACATCCACTTGAACTCAAGGATGAACTGATTAGATTTTGATGGTCAAAGGTCACTGTGACCTCATAAAAAATTTTTTTTGTAAAATGATAAAGTGATGATATTTTGGACAGACATGGATGTAAACTGCAACTGGACTGGTTGGCGGAGGCATAAAAACCAAGAGGCGGTAATTCTAGTTAAATAAGGTTAATGGAGTATTTGAAAACAAACTCATAATAACTAAATATCAGGAATAATATGGGACCTCCAAAAACCTGCTGCCTCACTCTAACAGGCGATCAAGTGTGTAATTCATCATGAAAATCACAAGAGCTTCTCGAAGCCTACACAAACACCCAAACGCTGTCAAAGGTTTCATATTTTACTATGAATTCCCAGCTGACCGTGGGCTAGTTAAAGAGGCGTTTAACAGTGGCGCACTTTTTTATCAATTAACTTTTAACGATCGGAAAAATGGAGAGAGAGAGAGAGGAGGAAAAGTTCACTGAGGTTTAGACTGTAGAGCCTCTTTAATACAGAGCCATTGATTTGCTGAATTCATTTGCTCACAGTCAATGGGTGAGTGCACGGCGGTCAGCGGGGAAGTTTGACAACAAGAAAAGACCAGCATGTTTAAATGTTATCGTCTCAATCAGCCCTTATTGATGAACCGCGTCTGCCAAAGAGCGAGTTCACTCGAACTTTGGCACTTGATGGATGAGATACTGGGTGCCAAAGAGATGCAGAAATAGCAGATGAAGTTAGAGAAGGCGACCTGGTTTAGGGGATAAGAGACAGGCTGCAGCAGGTGAAGTGACAGGTTAGGTAGTTAATATGACAGAGTGCAGTGAGAGGGGGGGGGGGGGGGCGGAGGAGTAGTTATGTGGAGCACAGACCAGCTACTAGAGATGGAAGTAATGTATCAGACAAAGTGACATGTCGATCGGGAGCTAAGAAACAGGTGTTCATTAGCAAGAGGGCACGGCGGTGTTTCTCTCCCCTCTCACACAACACCCTCAATTTAAAGTTAAAGTAACGGAGAGGATAGAGAATAAAACCTCCAGAGAGGAGGCTGTGAGGTAGTGAAGGTGCCGATATACCACAATCTAGTTTCTCCTTCTCACAGATTGAGCCAATTCTATCCTCTCTCTCTCTCTCTCCGTCTTCTTTGTTCCTCCATCTCACCCAGTATGCAACCTTTTCCCATCTTCTCTCTGTCTGCCTACATCATTCAGTCAAACTAGTGTTTTTTTTTTTGCTCTTTCTCTGAAATTTCCATAAAAACTTTGGCAGAGGGCTTTTCCATTCTCTCACAAGCAGAGTGCAGTCCAGTTAACTGGCAGCACATGAACAAAGCATTGTATCTGAGAGCAGAGTTTGGTTATGGAACACTTCTAACTGCGTTGCAGCTGTGTTCGTTTTCTTAAAATGATGATACGTGATTGCTGATAGAGGACAGACGAAATAGAGGATTACTCAATGGAATACGTTTAAAGCAAGCAGTAAAACATGTTTTACATCTTTACCTTTCTTCAGAGAAATTAATCCCTTACCCACTGTGAGCCAATTTAACCTCGATAGTTGACCCCAAACTGTCTAAAATCATGAGGCACGCTTGATGATATCATCTGTTTTAGTAATGTATGTTAAGAACTGATTTAGGTTCTGCTGCAGATGAATATCGAACTTCAACAATTAATAAAAATCAAGTGATTAAATGTATTTCTTTAAGGGCTGTCAAAGTTAACGCCACTAATTTCTTTAACACAATAACGCAGGTTGCGGTTTTTAGGTTGTAGCGGGTTCAGTTTTAAAGCTAGAGTGAAGCTACTTGTATCATATGAAACCAGAAAACCTAAAGAATCAATTGGTACCAACCATGTCATAGTAGCTTGTCACAAAGGAGGCTAAATAACGCTCCAAACTTGCGCTAAATTGTGGCGAGGAAAAACTGTCATGGCCACTTTCAAAGGGGTCCCTTGACCTCTGACCTCAAGATATGTGAATGAAAATGGGTTCTATGGGTACCCACGAGTCTCCCCTTTACAGACATGCCCACTTTATGATAATCACATGCAGTTTGGGGCAAGTCATAGTCAAGTCAGCACACTGACACACTGACAACTGTTGTTGCCTGTTGGGCTGCAGTTTGCCATGTTATGATTTGAGCATATTTTTTTTATGCTAAATGCAGTACCTGAGAGGGTTTCTGGACAATATCTGTCATTGTTTTGTGTTGTTAATTTATAATATGTTAAATAATAAATATATACATATATTTGCATAAAGCAGCATATTTGTCCACTCCCATGTTGATAAGAATATTAAATACTTGACAAATCTACCTTTAAGGTACATTTTGAACAGATAAAAAATGTGTGATTAATTTGCCATTAATCACGGTTAAATATTTCAATCGATAGACAGCCCTGATGTTAACAGCTTGGTTCTGCTGCAGACGCATATTAAACTTAAACAATTAATAAAAAATCAAGTGTACTAATTGATTAAATGTATTTTTTTCATTCTGTTCAAAAGTAAAATGAGCATTTTAGTGGAGGACAAAATGTTTTTCATCGGCTTCTCTCCGTTGCTTTAAGCATTCAGTATATTTTCTGAGTGTCCTTGGGCAAGACAATGAACATTTCTTACCTCTCATTGTAGCTTGGAGGCATCAGTGTGTGGCTGAATGGGAGGCAAGTTATTTTTTTTTACAATTTGGATTAAAGTACAGTAAAAATGGAAGCAAATCTTGCACTGCTCTCACACCTTTTGGTTTGAAGCATCCGCTTTCAGACACTGTCTCATGCTGACCAAACAAATGTAGAATGGAGTCTCCTTTTCTTTGACTTTATTAAATAGCTGCCTGTGGCCATCACATAGCAGCAGGATTGATAATTGAATAGTCCAAATCATCATTTCCTCTGGAGAATCACAATATTGTTTTCTGGCACGTCAAGTGGATTATTACAGGGAGTTTTCAGTTTTGCTGCTTAGTTGCAATAATATTCGCAGTAGTGGCCTTACTGCTAATATGGAACTTATCAAATCACTTAAAGGAACAGTGTGTAGCATTTAGGGGGATCTATTGGCAGAAATAGAATATAATATTAATAAGTATGTTTTCTTTAGTGTATAATCACCTGAAACTAAGAATAGTTGTGTTTTCATTAGCTTAGAATGAGCCGTTTATATCTACATAGGGAACGGGTCCTCCATGATTCTACAGTAGCCCAGAACGGACAAACCAAACACTGGCTCTAGAGAGGGACATTCACGGTAATTCTCCTACACACTTGGCACACAGGAGAAGCTTCAGTTGGTTGACCTGTATTTAACGAGGCAAGTCATTAAGAACAAATTCTCATTTACAATGGTGACCTGGCAGATGGCAAAGCCTCTTGAGGGAAAGGAGAATGGACTAAAAAAGCAATGTCAAAAGTTATAAAAACAGCAGCTCTCATCCAAACATTTCCAACACACCTACTACTGACAGACAATCACAACAAGCATGACATGAAAAACATGCAGACAAGTACACAGATACAGTAAATAAAAGACAACAGATAGTAGGCCTAATAGTGAAAACACAATTTATTGTACTTAGCCTAGAAGTTACTGTAGATACTAAACAACCCGATATCACACCAAAGCATGTAATAGACCCGCCTGTCCACCAGAGGATAGCGTGTCAGTGTCACGTTTCGCCTCGCAGAGACGTGAATATTACACGCCTGTATTAACATGCAATAACAACAGGGGGCAACAGCCACTCACGTATGATTAGGCAACAAAACTACTTAGTTAGGTTAAGGGAAAACATCATGTTTGGGTTTAAAATAAGCATGTAAACTAAGTAAAACAACGGAAACAACATAATGTCAGTGACAAACGTCACTAACTTACAAAACAAAACACTGGTCTCCCGCTTGTAAGTCCTGTGTTTGTGTGACCCACCCACCCACTATAAGTGGCCTTACTCACTTTATATACTACGGAACTACCTCTCAAGTTAAACTTCCGTCACTACGCGACACATCACCTTCATGCAAGCGTGTAATATTCACGTCTCGGCGACACTAAACGTGACACTGACCCGCTTTCTTCCAGTGGACAGGCGGGTCTATTACACGCTTTGCCGTGAGACTGGGCTGTACTGTAGTGTCCTCAGTGCAAAGATGTGTCTATTTTTACGTATGGATGGTAATTCAGTGTTTCATAAACCTTTAATTCAATGCAACAACAAACAAACCCCCCAAAATAACATTCCACTGGCAGTGTATTTGGTTATACGCCGCATCTTTTTCCAGAAACGGTGCCATTGTTAGTCTGGATAACCAATGTCCACAGAACACAATGTCTACAGTTTTCATTGGAACCACTTTTTACTGGAGAAAGAGTCCAACTCAAACTGTCGACAGAGTGGTCTGTGGAAACCAGCCCACTCATACCCAAACCCCCAGCCTCATTGGACAAGGGCTCCCCCTCCTCACAAGTCTCAATTTAACCCCTGCCACTGCCCTTATACCCACAATGTACCACTGTAATCTGAAACTATTTCAAATGCAAGACTATTCCTCTGTTAAAGTAACAAAAACTTACATACTGAGATAGCAGCGCTCCAAAGACACAAAACAATCTCACTGTAGGTCTAAAAGGAAGTAACTGCTGACTGCTCATCCCTTGTCACTTTACCTTTATTTACCTTTATATATACAGTACATATTTACTACGTCTTTATACATACTACATTCCTGTCTACACCGCTGTATATTTATTTTTAGTACTTCTCATTATTACATACTACATTCCTGTTTACACCTCTGTGTATGTATATTACTTCTCATCATGCATATAAATACTACATCCTGTTTACATTCAGTTTTCCCATCTGAAATACTGTTTTCAACTAAATTACAGATTTACATTAACATTACTATTTTAGATTTACTTATGTTTATATTTATTTTAACTGCACTATTTTATACCTTATATTATCATTTTGCTTTTACTTTTACTTGTGTGATTTCCACTTTTATATAGACATATTTTACGAGCATTGTTGAAGGAACCTGAGAACAGGGATTCAAGGATTTCATTGCCACTGACTGCTTTGCTGGAATTGACAAGTGACAAATAAAGAACCTTGAACCTTGAAGTAAGCAATTATGTACAGCGCAGTAAGTAATGTACAAGTATTTTAAAGTAATCCAAATACATAGTAATCCCTTTCTGAGTATAACTGTGATGCTGTAAGGTTAGACAGTCATTTCTTCAGTAACCTAACCTGCCCTGTTTGTAATCTGGCACACAAAAGACGTCTGAATGAAAAATATCTTTAAACAACCACATTCCTAAACTGGTTTGAAGATCCAGACTGGTGGGTGTGTTTAAAGCCTCGGGACTGACTCACTTGTATTTCCATTGTGCAAATTGCAGTTGATCACACAAAAGCACTGAAATGGATTTGGGAGAGTAACGTGACCCCCGTCAGATAGTATGGCCCCGGGCCGCGACGCTTTACCAGCTAGCGTAGTTTACCTTAGAACAAAGTAAGCCGGGCCTGAGCCGGCCGGTAACGTGATCCGCCCTGCCATGATTCCCAGGCATCTGGGGGTCACGCACACGAGCAAGTCTCTCAAAGGCGATGTCACAGCAGAGAGGACCATTCCCCTCGGCTAAAGAAGAGAAACTTGATACACGCACACACACACACACTCCCCCTCCGACGGGCACGAGAGTGTGAAAGGGACAAGGCTGAGTTAAGCGTAAAGCCCCAGCGAGAGAGTGTGTGTGTTCAGTATCGATTAGTATTTGATCCCTGCCAGTCGCTCCTCTCTTGTGTCTCCCTGCAGGCTCCACGCTGACCTTCTCTGACTGTCTGTCTCCACAAACACACACACACACACACACACACACACACACACACACACACACACACACACACACACACACACACACACACACACACACACACACTGAGTATTGCCTCTCACCACGAGCGTGATAACTTACCCTTAATGGAGATGGTGTGAGACGGTGTGGAGGCGTTAGGGGCAGAAAAAAAAAGACAAAGGGAAGGAAAAAGAAAGAATAAAGGAAAAAGATTTGGCTTTGGGCATGTGATGGAAGACAAATGGAGTGACTCAATGGGTCCATTATGAGTCGGGGAGGGGGGGTGGTTGAAAGATGGATGGCAAAGACGAGGCTTTGAGAGGATGTGAATAGATGTAGGGAAGCATAGTTAGATCAGGCAATCTGCTTAACCAGCTTACAGCTCCTGGCCCTGTTCCCTCCTCTCCCTCCTCTCACACTTTGTAATCAGACGTACTTCGATAGCAGTTATTATCATAACTCTGCCAAGTGTGCATTAGCAGTCTCCTCTGATATTGTTATTAAGCAAATTCTTCAGTCGTCTTACATTTCTATGTTCCTCTATCTGGGACTCGGGGGTCAGAGGATTGGAAGTAATCTTTAATATGTTCAGCTAGTCTCCATATTTCTGCACGTTCCCTCCACTTCTGAACTTCCTTTAATCTCCGGCAAACCGCGCTGCGCCCTTCTCCTTTTAATCTATGTTCATCTCCCGCTCTTGTTTCCCCCCTGTGTCCCCTTTCCCCTCTCCTATGCATTTCCTCAGCCCTCTTCATCTTCGCTTCCTCTCGGCCTCCATAACTGTTAAGTCATGTTTTATAGTTCTATTTGCTGGCTGGCCCTGCTGCTGTAATAGAATTTCTCCTTCCTACATGGACAACAGTTTCCAGGGTAACAGAGACGGGGGAGAGAAGGCCACGGAGTGCACTGTGGTGTAGTCAATTTTATCACCGCAATGTTTTGGCCCATTTCTGATACACACACTGTGCCTGCGTCGCTGGCAACCTGAGGTGTGGAGATGAAGATGTAGGACAGCGATGTTTCTATCCGCCACAACGTTACTGCAGTTTTCAATTTATGTGATTGCATTTACTTTTTGGGAATGAGATAGCTGCTGTGGCTTGTTGTAGAGGTTGAGCAGGTTGATGCATTGTCCTTTGTCAGGAGTAACCCTGACTGGCATTTATAAGGAGAAGGAGTGAGCTGGAATGCCTCGCAGACATTCACTGGCATTTCCCTAATCACTCCGTCTCATCTTTTATTACCTCGGAAAGTCATTCTCCTCTCGGGTGCTGGCACTGCAGATGTTTCTACCGCCTGCAGTATTGGACATTTTGTCAGCGGCAGAATAGAGGAGAGGAGACGGACCATAATATGACTGTCAGTAATATTCTCACTTTGCTCCCGGGAATTAATATTTGCGCGCAGAATTGCAACAAACCCTCACAGGTCTGCAAAACTACATTAAGAAAATATTCCTTCGTCGAATCTTTATGTGGCCTTTGGGATTGAGACCAGCGTTTCTCCTGTAATCCACATTATTAGAGTTCTCTGAACAACCTCGCAGATATTCAGGAAAACAAACATCAATCAAAGCAATGAACCATGAAATCCTATGCCTTCCACTGACTTAAAAACAGCTAAAAGAGTAGCCATAATCATATTTTCAGACACGGTAGCACGTTAGTGGTTGACTGGGACAAAAGTGTGTATTTTCGGGGTATTTTACGTCACAACAGAAGACCAGAATGATCTCTATCTTTGTCTATATGTCCCTTACTTTAAAGCCACCCTCTCCAGCCAGTTTTACTTCCTGTTTTTTGATTAACGTTCATTCTCAGTATTTCCATGGCAACCACATTGCATCGTTTTTCAACCCAGTTTAGATGAAACCATCTTAGATGAATTTACTGTTCATCAGCCCACAAATGAGACAAGAATTAGCACAACACACCACCGACTCTCTCTCACGCGCTCTCTTCTTTACCCTCTCCTCCTGGCGAGGCGCCCGTCTGGTTGCTGCTGCTGCACCAAGGAGCCGCACCTCTGCACGCCAGTCACAGCGCACCGCAAGACGGATGGATATGATGCCAAAGTCCGCCATTTGAAATGCAGTTTCGGGACGTTTTTGAAGGGCCAACACCGGCCACTCTCGCCTCAGCTCCCAGCACCGACACCGCAACGGGCTGCACTGTGATTCGTTTATTTCTGAAACGGGACTTTTCTCTTGGGCTGACAGTTGTGCGCTCCCCGTCATCCGTGCTCATTAGAGGCCCGCAAACCTCCAAAACGGCATCGGCTGCTTTTCGTTAACTTATCTCCAGCAGGAGGAGACGGTAAAGAAGAGAGCGAGTGAGAGAGACAGTCAGTGTGTTGTGCTAATTCTGCCGGTGGGATTTTGTGTATACTAATCCACTGAGTTAAACACACTAAACTAACTAATAAAATGAAACACCTCAGTTAGCTAATGCAACAAGCTGGGCAAGCTAACTATACCTAACTAGCTAACGAACTAGACTGTTCAGCTTTCTGCTGTTCAGACGCAAACCAGCATGAGTGCGCCTGCGCAATATTAGAGGATGACGTATAACTTGCAGCTTCTACTATAGTCGTATTGTCATATTCCCATATTAGCAACAACCCTCTTTTTTTAACTTTGAGCACAAAATTAAGTTATTTGTCAAAAATAAAGTGAGGCTATTCAACTTAGTCAGGAAATGCAGTTTAAAGGAGCATATCTGCTTAAACAGAAACCAAAAGTTCACACACGGTTTTCTGCAGTTTCCAGTTAACACGCTCTACTTGCGGTGAGCGGTGTTTGGAATATGCTTCATGTAATAGAAAGTGAAAGGGGGAAATGAAGAGAAAACTCAAATAGGCGGATTGTGGCAGAACCCTTCAAAGTAATGAAAAAAAATCTATTAAAGTAGTGATTGTGGAAAACAATGTGTTTTGTTATCTGACTTTCACTCAGGTTTATTGAGTTTGTAATTAAAAAAACAATTCACAGATTGAAAGAAAAGTAATAACCAGAAATAATTAGCCCACACTTAATATGGAGTTGAAATGCATCTCTTAAACTGGTCAGCTTTACGGTGACCCTCCACTCCTGGAAGACTGTTTTATAGCGGTCCAAAGATAGACTCATACATACAGGCATCACCACTTCAATCAGAGTGGATAATGTTTAATGGCCACCTCTCTGGTGCCAATAGATCCCTGTTTGTTATTCCTGCCCACTGTAATGTCATCGTGTTTCTATAAAAGGGGATGAGATGAGAGAGGGATAGTGTAACTGCGTAGGCACTGCCTGGCCACTGAACCTAGTTTGCTCCAAATGAGAGGTTGAAAAGAGGGGTGTGTTGAGGGGGGTGAGGGGTTGGTTGGGGGTGTTGAGCAGAGTGGTGCAGCGCGAGAGAGACAAAGAGGGAGCACGGCTAAATTTAGTCTGACCTGAGTGCCCGTGTGTGGACCGGAGCAGGCCAGGCGGAGAGACAGGTGCAGCGGCTGGTCATTATGGAAGAACACAAGAGCCTCACAGTCAGAGGCTGATAATGGGGCCTCATCTGACAACTACCTATAGGCCTACCTCACCGCCTATATTTAGCTCCGGTTTGAGACCAGCGGTTGGAGCTGTGCATTTCTGTGTGCGAGTGTGAAAATGTGTGCTGGGACGCCAAGAAAAACAGTGGCGTGTGTGGCTGGGGATTGGACACTGGCGGAGCTGTCTCTAGGGAGACTGGCATCTGTTTGAAGGCGGCGTACTGTTTGCCGTGTTTGCTCAGGCGATTCAGCCAATCACAGCGGTGCGTCTGACCTGCGGGGTAATGCTTCTCAGCATTACACTAATACGGGCCGCCTTGCAGTTTGTCATATCTCTGTAACATCTGCTGCTCCGTGCAAGTGTGAACTACATGTGTCTTCTTCGCAACACAACGCTAACTCGCTGCTGATGTTACACTCCAGTGATGCTGGTTTACACTCATACAAATATTTAAAAGTTGACATGGTTGACATCAAAACAATCCCAAGTTTGGTTTATAAAAACTGTTTGGATAGAAATCCGCTTGTGTCAGGAGATTGTAGAGGACTCTGTGTGTGTATCCTGTCTTTGTCTGTCAACACAAAACAAATATTGGCTGCCATGTATCAAGTGGAGTCCATCATATCTCTCTATCCTCTGCCTGTCTGTCTGAGAGGACCCAATACCCCGAGGGAGAGACTGAAAAAAACAGGAACTAGTCAGAGTTTCAGAACTGTTCAACCTTGGACTGCTCTCTGGGATGAATATGCTGTGTCACCATACTGAGCCTAATAAAAATGACATTGCTTTAACTTTCTAAAGCTAAAGTGGTGCATCGACAAACTGCTTCTTTGTAGGGTGGATTTCTTAAAGGAATAGTATGACGTTTTGGGCGGAAGATGAGAAGACTCATGTTAACATGTAGCTACCAGTTAAGGCTGTCAAAATTGGCCGAAACTAACGTTTGAATATTTATTCTTAAAAAACATTCAGGTTCGAACTATTCGCACATCTATTGTTGCGCATTATATTCACGACACCGTGTCCTAACTGGCCGTGAGCGACGCAGCACTGCGCAGCGCCTTTTTGAGCTAAACTTTTGTCAGACGCCGTGTTTCTATTTATTCTTTTTGCTCGCTTTCAAAGTGCAGCAATGGACGAGGAACGGCTGATCCATGAAGTTGTAATGAGGAGGTATCTCTATGATACCTCCTCATTTCACTACAAAAACCTAAATAAGTTGGCTCTAGAGGGAGATCGCCTGAAAGTTTCCTACTTGCTGTTGGCTATATTGTAAGTAATTTCCAGTAAATATAACAATATAAAAAATATGTGTTTTCTGTTTAAAAAGTGCAAACGTCAGAAGATAGCGTGTACTACTCTCCCATCTTTTAAGTGGCTGCGTCTCCAATCTGATCTCGAGCGTACAGCTGATAGGTACGTGGTTTGTTTACATGATGTAACGTAACGAGACATGGTGTCGCTCTCTCTGTGGCTGAGTTCTCTGCCATCATTACGGTTGTTGTTGAATTATTCCTCGTTCAGCTCGACCTATCGTTTCATTTCCTCAATGAAAGTGACGTTGTATGATTCCCGAAAAGCGGTACATTCAGCGCGCGCGAAGCAGACAGCTGTACAGCGTTAGGGGTGGGGTGTTTTTTCCAGTCGAATATTAATTTTCATTTTTTTTTTTTACTTTTCAAATATATATTCAAATTTAGAATATTAGTTGATAGTCCTATACCAGTAGCCAGTTAGCTTACCTTAACATAAAGACTGTTAACAGGGAGAAACAGCTAGCCTGGCTCTGTCCAAAGGTAACAAAAAAGCCTACCGACACCTCGAAAGCTCATTAATTAACACATTATATATATATATATATAACTCGAAAAGTATTTAACTTAGTAACTTCATATTTGGTATGATGGTTGACAGTGTGATGTAGTTGTGCCTTTTGGGGGTTAGAAGTCCAGGGTGCCCATTAGATAATTAGTTAATGCCCATTAATTCCATTAGTTCCAAAAGGGCAAAACCTTTCGCCCTACTAGGGGTCAGGCAGTGAGCGGGGGGGTGTGTGAGCCATGCTCACTTTTGCCTTGTTTGGCCAGGCTAAGTGACCTCCTGTAGTCTTGTCGTGACCCTGACTTTGGAACTGAGCCCGGTAATGAAATAGTCCATCACATAGCCCCCCATAACACCAGGACATGTTGTTCTAATATCAGTTTCAACATGAGAGTGGTATCAATCTTCCCGTCTAACTCTTGGCAAGAAAGCAAATAAGCATATTTCACAAAATTGTTGAACTATTCCTTTAATTTGACAGTATATAGTGCTATTATCTGTGTCAAACTGAAACAGACTATAGCCTCGCCACTCATTTGCATTTTACTGCACCTAAAGGGAAATGAACGATACAGTTAAATGTAGCTGAAAGGTACATTGACTGTTCAGTTAAGGGCCGCTGCTTCAGTTGTGCCATTAAGACCAACATGAATGGGAGTCAGTCAGGTTACAGGTTGGCATCAGAGTGTGAAAACAGACCGAGAGCCCCGCTCACTATGGTAATCCAAGGCGGAAGAGCAGATAGCCGCTGAAATGATAACATATTGGCTCTGTCATAATGAAATAATACCACCTGCTCCGATTGCAAACACCCCGTGGAGCAGAAGGAGAAGGTAAACTCCAACTTTTGGCTCTTTCAATTTCACAGAGAAAGAGCACTGTTTTTACAGCAGAGTTTAGAAAATGAGTTTTTCATGCACTCGCTGGGTTCATTTGTGCATTTTTATGTTTCTATTTTGTTGCCAACTGCGAATGAGTCAGTTGGGAATGCAGCATGTCATCGGAGATACCATTTTATCTGGCCCTGCCTGTTGGCTGCAGATTGCAACAGACGAATAATTTTCCCTGTTTGATGTCAATGGCAGCGCTCTGAAAAACTTGTCTTCGTGGTTGTGAGAGAGGAAGTTGTTGGAATAGATTTGATGAAACTGCTGTACAAGTTGTGCTGTGTTTACGGTTGCTTAGTGAAACTTAATAATAATTGAGGTGCAGGATTTACCGATGACCTTTAGTTGACTCATAAATTGTCAGCTGGACCCTTCACCCCGGCCCCAGCCCGCCCTAGATCTCATGGGGAACGCACCATTTAAACCATCAGAGTGTAATTTGAGAGGAAGGGGCATGCTGGATGGGGGGGGGGTGGTTGGGAGGCGGTCAGTGATTTTTTTTATCTGTCTTCTATTTCAGTTCAGAAAGCCAAGGTCACCGTCACTTAGGGGTTTGAGTGAAGACACTTTGCATTCTGGGTAAAGAGAGCCAGAGAAAATAACGGGGAGCAGTGATGGCCCCTGGTTGATGAGAGGGCGCGGTGGACAAGGAGGGGTGGTGGTGGTGGGGGGGGGGGTGAGGGGGGGGTGACATCAGGCAGTGAAGGAGACTGAAATAGAGAGAGGTAGGAGGCTGTGGTGGAGGACTTTGGGGATATGGAGGCCAGTCGAGGTCTAACCTGCCCGAGGCGAAGAAAGAGATGGAACAGAGCCAAGTTGATAGAGGGAAGAAGAGGTGCAGGGTTTGTAATTTAATCTCTGGTCACTGAATTGAAAGTGGGAGTGTTTGGCTGCCAGGCCTGAGTGAGCAAAAAGACAAAAAATAAATCCATGGAGGCAATTAAGACTGCTATTAAAAAGGTATAAAAGTTCACGTAGTTTGGGGCACATTTGTTCTTCTTCCTAACGCTTTTTTGGTCTCTATTAACGAGGGTGACCAGATGAGAATGAGGGTGAAATTCGGGACAGGGGAGTTGAGAGTGGGCGTGGTAACGTGGCTTATGTTTGTCAATTCGCAGCACTACTGCTACTACTACTACTGCTAAATAAGAATAAAATGTTCAGACGAAGGCTGTGATATGTGTAAATAATAAAATAATCATTGAACTAGTAATAATAATGGTCCAAAATGATGTAAACATTGCATAGTTTAAAGTCAAAAACCTTCAAATTTTCTTGGGGGAGGACCCCCAAACCTAATATCTCCTATTATCTTTTACTCACTGTAGAAATTCAGAATGTATCTATAATAAGTAGGAGCATCCTGACTGGGACAGCGATACCCTACTGTAGGCTACAAATAACACAGGACAGCACTTTAACTATTAATACTAAACACACCATCTTAACCCTATAATGTTCCTGTGTGAATATTATTGGAGTATTACAGGCCGACTATAGAAGATGCAGAGCCCAGGTACAATAATATAGCAATAAAATCACATCTGGTTGTGACTGACACTTAATAACCTGCTTAAAGAAATAATGAATAATAGTCGCAAGAGATTGCTCATACCGATACCGACACACGCCAACATGTTTTTGCCAACAAATTTTTCGCAACGTCTACTCACCCTACTATTAACAGTTTGTGAGCTATTTGAGCTGTCGATGTATGAATATATATGAGTTGAGTATTTTTGAGTGTGCTTGATTCCCATCACATTAGCTCATTCTTTTCCTAATATATATATATATATATTTTCTGAGAAATGGAGCGAGGAGCTAAAAGAAGAGATGGAGTAAAAGCCGCAGGCGAGAGCGAGTATGACGGGGGGTAGAATATGACAAAAGCCTGGTGTGAATAGTAAAAGGATTAAGAGTTGGCAGTGAGAACTGCGTGCAGATTCTCAAACCATCTCAAGATCTAATTTAATAATGTATTTCAGCTTGTTAGAATAATCCTGAAGTCGAGTTTTTTTTTTTTTTTTTTTTTCATTATATAAAAGAGTTTTATAGGCAGGAGGAAAACAAGTAAATCCAATAATTTGTTTGTGGGCAGCCAAAGTACACTGCCTTAGATTAGATAAATAGATACATGTGTTGGTTTAACAGACATAAGAGACCAATTAATGAAGTGAAGCTCTGGAGTTTATTCAGCCTGTGCGTGAGTGAGTTAGTGCGTGTATTTGTTTCTGTTTACTTTATCGATTTAAAGGCCCTACAGTGCAGGCAATCAACATTTAAGCTTCCCATAGACTTATTTATGTAAATATTTCCACACATACACACAAACCAAACTCCCTCCTCGCCTCACACCTCTTTCCAGATGCGTCCCCCAGCAGCGGTGAGCAGCGGTGACTCAGGTTCTGTATCCGAACGTGATGCGCCGTCTCGGTTTCCTTGCCTGCAGCCTCTCCTCAGCCACAGCCAGAACACCTCGCCGCCCATTTATCAATCGGCATTAGGCTGTGGTAGGTAGGCAGACAGGTCAATCCACCTCCAGATGGACCCATATTAGAGACAGCCGCTCCATCCATCTGAGCCCAAACTACCCGCCCTCTGCCAGGAGCTCACTCGCTCCACTTCGGGAACCCTCAGCGGGGTCGGAAACACTTTCTGAACATTTCAGAAGTTAACACTGAAGAGGGGATTTTTTGGCGTAGAGCTACATGTGAGGAAAAATAAATATATAAGCCTCTAATGCATTATTCCTTCTCAAATCAATCACATTTTACCCTCACTATCATCGGCCTGTCTTTGCAGCCACCTCCTCTTTCTCTCCCTCTCTGTTTTCCCAGAGCCCATAAAAGTTGGAGCACTTTAATAAGAAGATGAAAAGGGGGAGAGGAAGTGTGTGATGTGATGGAGATGAGAGCAATGATGAAATGGAGATAGATTGGATGTGGATGAGAGCCACAGGTGACAGGTCTCATATTCTGCTCCCTCTCGCCCCGAAATGTCTGTTTTCTGTCTTTTGCAAATCCCACATCTCCACTCTGCCTCTCATTGCAGCCATTTTTCCTCTTCACTGTGTCTCTTCCTCCCCGCCCGCTGCTGTCTCTCTTCCTCCCTTCGTATATAGGACGTGCATGGTGTGGAGCAGCACTTGGATAATTAGCAGTAGTTTATTAATTATGAATGAGAGCGGGTTCTGTGGGAGCTAGTGAGTGGGCCTCTCGCAGAGACTCATCAATTAAACAACAGAGTTTCCCAGCCTTTTGATTAAAGATAAAGAGGAAATGAGATGATCAATAGAGACCTGTTAGAGACTGGCAGAACAGATGAACAAAATGCAAGGAAGCAAAGACAGAAAAAGATAGACGGAAAAACAGATGAGGGGAGGAAGGAGCCCCACGGACGCACAGCAACTTTGAGGTTCATGTGACAGCTTTGAAAAGTGAAAAAATGTTGGAAGTGTGTGCATGAGATGCTGGAGTGCGTGCGTCGGCGTGTGAACATTTCACGTGACACGGGCAGCGCGGTGGGAAAGCCTGCATCAATCGTTACTCGGCCCACACAGACCAATGCTTGGACCGATGCCAAGGTGCCAGCGCGGCAGAGCGCCAGACCCCGCTGTCTGTTCTCGCCCTCCTTTTTCCTCGGCCTTCCCTTTCCCTCGCCGCCCTCGCCTGACTCTCCTCTGCCTTCTCTCTTTTGTTCTCTCTCCTTCCGCCCCACGCTTTTCTCCTCTTCCCCGTCTGTTACCCCTCATCTTTTCTCACCTCCCGCCTCCCTCTGCCACCGCTCCTCGCTGCGGTCAGTTGTTCGACACGTCTCCCCCGTCAGCGGGGTCTTGTGTCTCATTTCTGTTCCCCCGAAGAGATTTAGAGGTCTTAACCCTCTTTCAAGTATTTTCTTATTAATCTATACAAGACAAGGGAAAAGGGTCACATTTGACAGCACGGCAGGAATCGCTTTTGAGTTTGAATCCCGTTGTTTCGTGTGATGTCGTACATCCAGTGGGAGCCCACCAGGACACCCCCCCCCCCCCTATACAACCAAGGAATTACACACACACACATCTACTGTCCTTGTCTCTGAACATATGGGCTCCTCACACAGCCTCCCACAGCCTCCCACAGCCTCCCACATGTTCCCCCTCTCAGCAGCCTTGAAGTCGGGGCCAAGTGTGCAGTGAAAGGCCTTGTGATGGACTGCCGGTGCCGGTACTGTTAATTGACGCCATGTCTGATTACACTTTTACACCGCGCACAGGAGGCTGCTCGGCTTGTTGCTAGGCTCCTGTCCAATAAGTGGCTATAAAAGTGGGCGGACGGTGCTGTCATGCTCATCACAAACACACACACACACACTCACACACTCTCCCATGTGCACACTTACAGATTAAAAACTCACAGCCCGTCTCTCCATCCAGGTGAAGCATGAAAGGAAATTAGCTTTCACCCATATTTCCAGTTCAATTACTTTTACTTGCTTTTGAAATTGACTTGCGAGCACACATCAACTGGGGCTGGTTGTAAATATGTGTTGGACTGATCTATGAGGTGTTAAGCCTGGAGTTCTGCTAGACTAGTGAAATCTGGCGATACGATGCGTATCACGATCAGTGTTCATTTTGGCAGCTATCCTAGATTTAGTCTTAGTCTTAAAATGAAAATGCTTCTTAGTTTTAGTCACATTTTGGTCATTTTTTCCTTCATAGTTTTAGTCGACGACAACTCAAAAGGTTTTAGTCACTGAAAAGTAATTTCATTTTAGTCAAAATGTTTTCTCTCTTAATTTTGTCAGCTATTTTTTTTCATTTAGTCCTGTTTAGTCATCAGATTATATTGGACATTTCTGTCATTTTAGTCAAACTTATTTCACAGACAATGTTATCTTATCATTATCTGATGTAAAACACAGGTTGAATGATTCAGAATGCAGCTTTGCAGTTAGTTTGAGTCCTCCTGACTGAGCTCATTAGTGATGCATGGTTCAGTCGCACCCACCGGTCCGTTATGAGAGCCAATCCGCCCACCCAACATGTAAAAATATGCGTTACTCAACCACCCGAACCCAACCCGACCCGCAAACCGCCAACTTTATGCATTATAGTAGCACAATTGTCACTATTGAGGTGTGAGACAAGAAGGACAGAGACGGACTGAAAGAGAGATTTTGGTAAAGTTTTTATGTTTTTAAACTATATTCTAGTCTTGTCTTCCTTCATCAACGATATTGCATGTTTGATATCGTCACCGTTAGTGTTTAATGACAGCGTTGCCGCCTCGTCATCGTCTCATCTTGGGAAAAAAGGTCGTAGACGAACATAATTCGTCATAGTTTTCATTAACGGAATTAACACTGATCATGATTCAGGGGTTACGATTCAATATATTGTAATATATTGCGATACTGTAAGCAAGGCGATTTTTTTAAAAATCTAATTTTAGGAAAACTGTCATTGTATAAAGAACACACCACCATATGCATAAAATCTGAGGAAAACAAGTTTACTTTTTTAATGCAATCAAAACAGTGGGATCATCATCATGCATTTATCCCAGTCCCTGTAACATCCATCATCATAGCGCTACTTTGAGAGGACGCATCTGTTTGCAAATTAAATAAAGTAGACTGAGTTAATCTTTGCATGTAATCCATTAATTAAAGTTGTATAAATACAGTGTTTAGAGAATCGATACACTATCACAAAACATAATATTGCAATACTCGATATTTTCTTACACCCCTAGTTTATACCCTCAGTGCCCCATAACTATCAGTGACACCTGCTGACAACAGACAAAGAATGTTTGTGAAGTAACCTCTTGAAATATTTAAAAAAAAAATTGCTCTGCAATAGCTGCACTCATCACTATTTTCTCTCTAAAGTGTCCTTGTAAGTGTGATAAGATAAGATGGCACAAAGCAAAACACCTGAAGTGCTTTTTTAATCTATATTTTGCCTTGACTCAGTTCACTATATTCTGACTTGTTTTCCCTGTCCAATATAAGATGGTTTCTGATTGGGCAGGAAGATGCCTATGAGTCATCACCAATTTAAAGTGTATTTGTTCTAGGGTGATTAGTCAATTAGTCGGTTGTTTTGTTCTTAGTCGACTACGATTTCTTTAGTCGATTTGTCATTTTTTATTCTTTTTTCATGCTGAATGACTTATTTCCAAGAAACTTATGAGCACATCTCTGGTAAACACAAGATTTAAAGTGGTGATTTTGTGTGATTCTTTGTGGAGAAAGTCAGTTTCACAGATCTGTCGATCAATTAGTCGACAAAATTGTATCAGTGTTAGTTGCCTGAGAGTTTCTTTGGTCGAGGACGGCCCTAATTTGCTCAAATACTAAACTATTTCACATCTCTTGCTCTCCAGTGTCACTTGCTTCTATTTTCTGTCTTTGATTTTGAATCAAAAATAGTTAAAGCTGGAAAAGAAAATCTGAGCCTCCCTTTACGCCCAACCTGTCTCCTCTATCTTGTTTCTTTTTTTGCCATCTTTGATCAGCAGCATCTGGTGCTTTTGGACTAACCAGATCCCCTCCCACTTACAGGAAGACCAGCTAATATGAAATGCATCCCAACATCTGGTCAGCTCTGCACTTTCTGCAGCTATTGCATATTAACACCCCTGGATGCGAAAACCAAACATATTTTGGTATCACGCGAGCACATATTTTCTGCGTTTTGAGGTTCCAAGTGCATCCTCTGCCCTCGCTGTCTCCCCCCCAAGGAAACAGCTCCGTTCTCTTGGCATCCTCTTGTGTAGCAACTTGCCAGGTTACATAGCATTACCCTCATTACTCAAACCCCCTTCAAAGCGCTTCACTCATCATGGCTTGAGGATAAATGAGGCAGCCTCCCTGGCCTCTTTGGGGAGCTGAAGCTCAGCTCGACGAGTCAACCAGCCACTGCAGCGCGGAGCAACTTCAGTCGGAGCATAACTTCCTGGTTTACTTGTGATTGGTTATGGATTTTGGCCCTTAGTGTTTTGCTGTCTTCACAGACGCACAGCAGCCTCTGCTCACTCAACATCAAAATCAAAGCACTCTGACTTTTGGCTTTTTTTATGCCTTAAGAGAAAGGCTTTGTTTGTTTTCGCATCTTCTCAGATAAGTTTTAATGTATAATGAGAGCTCTCTACTTTTGTGTGGGAAGTTTGCTATCATTAGCAGCTACAATACTTTATGAGTAGAAGCATTCACAGGGAAACATCATGGCCTCAGGCTGACATCGGCACCGGCCAGACGATGCTTTGTAGCAGAAAAAAAAAAAGAGCTGAATATACAAGGGTTGACTACTTATTCTGTTTTGACTTTGTGTTTGTTTTTTCCGCTTCACAGAATAAGAATAAGATATTTAAATCAGCCTTTGTGCTGCTGAATAGAAGATGCAAATTATATATTTTTTCTTTTATGGCAGGTTTTATCTTTAATGAAGTCCCTTGTGCATAGCAATAAATATAAAGGTGGATAATTCCCAAATTACACATTGTGTTCATAAGGCAAACAGACACTGATATAAACAAAGATCAAGTCATTTTACTAACTATAATAGAATATAATGATGTTGTTGCTGTAAAGGTGGGTAAACTTTATGCTGTTAAACATAAATGTAGAAATACAACTTGGGGATATAAATTAATTTGGTCACACCAGCATTTAAAATGACGAAATCCTGTGGTGAAATCAGTTAATTTCAGTGGAATCGTCACGAGTGGATTCACTTACTTACATGACGTAACTCATTGGTTTGTGGACTACCGTTTTGAAGCCTCGAGTTTGGCATTTTGGCCGTCGCCATCTTGGTATTTTGCAACCAGAAGTGACACGAGAGGGTGGAGCTGAGCAAAACCGAACGCTAAATAAGACGTTTTTGTAACAATTAACTTTCATGAACTGAAAACACACTGTGAAAGGGTTAAAGTTGTAAGACGAAAACACGGACAACTCCCAGACCGGACAACGCCGTGGTAGCGACCTGTCAATCACAAGGTAGCCCCGCCCTAAAGCATCCCCTGCTTTATGATCTATTTGACTCTAAATGGGACCATAATTTACTGAATGAACATCATGCTGTATTGAAGAAGACTTGAAACTAGTGATTGAGACCATCAAGTCATGTTTACAATGTTTACTGAGGTAATAAATCAAGTGAGAAGTAGGATCATTTTCTCATAGACTTCTATATAATCTGACTTCTTTTTGCAACCAGAGGAGTCGCCCCCTGCTGGATATTAGGAAGAATGAAAGTTTAAGGCACTTCAGCATTTGCTTCACTTTTCAGACCCGGAGGTTACCCACTAATAACGATCGACTTTGTAAATTTTCACCAGTAATGAATAGCAAGCCGCCTTGGCAGTGCCGGATAGTCCAATATGAAAGAAGCTATAGTTGCTCCACAAACAAGCTTGTTGATCGCAGCTTATTAGCTGTGCTGCATGGTTTATTTAACCTCCTCTGCCGGAGTATAAACTGCAACACAGAAGAGGAATGTTTTTTAGACATTTATGAGACAGGAATCAATGGTACAAATATGTATTTTGAATAAACTGTATAAGCTTTCTGGCCCTCGTTAGCGACCGAGCTAATGAGTTTACCAACTGGCAGTTAGCAAGCTCGCTAGCTTTGATAGCTCACCTTCCCTCCTCAGTAACTCTTTTTTTGAATGAAATGACGTGCAATCCCGAGAACAAAATACCAGGAGAAATAACCAGCACAGTACAGAGAAAATAAAGAAGCTCTGAAAGATATTAGGACTATAGCGCCAGCTTGCCAGTTACAGTAGTTCACCAAGTAGTGTGTAGCGTGTAGTTACTACATCAGCAAGCCTCTGGCGCCGTATATTACACGGAGACGAACAGATTCATTTCACAGTGCCACTTCCTGGTGTGACTGCGTCTTAATCCCTGAATATAAGGTGGCAAATATGCATGAATATATTCACAGAGATAGACACACACACACATGTTGATTCCCATATTCACTGCGATTCTGCCGGAGTCAATGTCTTGTTGCCATAGCGCCCGTTGGCATTGAGGGACGCAGCAAGGCTCGACTGTAGAAGGAGAAGAGAAGCGAGACCATAAAGAGGAGGAAACACACAGGAAAGAAATGAGTGAGAGAACAGCGAGGGGTGGATGTCGAGGTTAATGAACGACCATATAGCTGAATGTTTGCTTATTTAAACCTTCGTTGCTGCTTCCTTCATCCCTTTGTCCGTCCCTGCCTTCACTCTTTTTATCTCTCTGACAGATTTCCCACAGCATGACTCATTCTGATTAGCATTGGGCAGCCATTTCAATGCTCACAGAGGCGTTGACATATAGCCTAGAACAGAGTCCTCCTCCTGCAGTATAAGAGGAGAGAGTAAAGAAATGAAGCAGCCATTACGGCCTCAGACTCATAAAGCCGGCGGTCTAATTCAGGAGCACACAAATTGATGAACTGTGTCTGTCCTTTTGCAACGGTCTTTAAATTCCATTTAATGCCATTGTAACGGCTAATCATTTGTGTGTTTGTGTCTGTGTGTGATTTTAAACAATAGCAGCTCCTGATAAGGGTTGTGTGGGGGGAGAAAAAGTGTTATTCAGCCACCACTCGGGATGAGTAAAAATGGAGGCTCAGGTTGTGATGGCTGTCCTTATCTTGTCATGAGCCAAACTGTTTCAGCGAGAGAGCGCGGCATTACCACACTGCTGGCGAGGCTGCCTTTCCACTATCTTTCCATTTGTCTCCAGCCGTTCCAATCCAACCCTCTATTTTCGTTTTTATCTCCCCGTGTCATCTCGCTCCGACTCTAAAATTCATTTATGCGCTCTTTCTCTCTCTCTCACTCCGAGCTTACCTCTCTCTCTCTCTCCTCTCTGTCTTTGTTCACTCTCTCTACTTCCTTCTTTTTCTTCACCATCCTCACCTCTAGATAGATATCAATTATCTCTCTTTTTCTTTTTTTTCCCCCTTTCAATAAGGGCTTCCAGGCTTGACAGCTGTCCTTCAGCTGTCCGTGGTGTTTCCATGTTGGCTGCAGATGGAGAATGGTTGGCTGTGTTAGGACGAGGTCCTGTGTAAACAGACCTACTGTATGCCTTCATCACAGTTTCATCACTGCACATTGGGTTTGCTGGGAATCCTGGTGTGATATCACTGCATTGTGGCTTCAAAGTTATTTGTTATCAAACATTCAGAGGATAATTGCAGTTTTAATACAACTTGGTTCTTATTTTCATAGTTATGACCATCGATTCTACTAGCGATTAGCCGTTCAGCATGGCTTGCTAGATTTTTCCATTTTACGTTAGCAAAGAGAACAACAATAGTTAAGTTTACTGACAGGATGGGCATGTATTAGATCATTACAGAACAAATATGGAAATGTTTCCCAGATTAAAACGGGAGTTCAAATTTCAAATTAAAAGTCTGAGAAGATAATTATACAGGTTTTAAACAAACCGTCAGGTTAGCCAAACATATTTAGAAGAGAAAACTAACCATATCTGACATTTTAGGTTCGTTCACTTCCATTTAAGATTATCTGTCTGAACTCTCTGATCATCTGATCGCTCGTCGCCCTGTTGGATATAATTATTGATAATTGTTCCATATTTGGAATACAAATTGCATATTGCGTTGCGTTCGTGTCAGAAATGCAATTTTCACATCATATTAATAATGAAGTTATTTTTAGACATTGTATTGAATTAATGTCAAGGAAGGGGAGTTAAATCCTTACCTCCAGAGGCAAGGTAGATCTTTATCAAACTTCTACAGAATTAAATAACAACAGCCTTCATGCTCCGAGGCTGGACCTCTTTGTTGATGGGAAAGCCAGGGCCGACAATGGCGAGGCAATATCGAATAGTGCTCTTTCTCACATGGTCACAAAGAGCAGGGAGCATGGTCGAGAGAGACAGAAAGCTGGGGCCCAACAAAGTGGCCTCGGGGCATCTGTGCAGTAGTGGAACCCAGGAGATCTGTCAATAAACAGGCAGGTTGTTGTTGCCGGATCAATCCGGGCCCGGAGCATTGCTTCACTTCTAATTGCCATGTGCACTGACAATACAGCACATGGTCTCTACGTTTATGTGCCAAAATCTTTATGGTACCTCTCACAGTCTGTCTGTCATTATTTCTTATTTTTAGGCAGTGTTTGGAATTGTATGAGGAATCATTAAGAACCACATGCTACAGTATTGCTGTCCTTTTTTTGTGAGATTTGACTTGGAAAAATCCATCCTAACTGAACAGCTTCCACCGTGTAATTTGTTTTTCTGTGGTCTTCTTTTCGTATCGCTGCAGATGACTGGCCACCGGGAGACGGTGTGGCAAAACATCAAGATATTAGCAGCAGAGGGAAATATTTTACAACAGTTAAATAGCAGATAAATGATAAACCAACAAAAACATGAATGTTAAATGTCACCTTATGGAGCTCATATGTTCAAGCGGAGCAAGAATATGTGATCAGATCATCAGCTGCTTCTACCTGCTGTTGAAAATGAACCCATACGTTATTCAGTTTATTTGTTGCCATTATCACGTATACAGTATATAGGGTTGGGACGATACAGCTATCTCCCAATTCGATACTATCATGACACTTGGGTGCCGATTCGATATGTATTGAGGTTTTTAAGTATTGCGATTCGATATTACGATTTATTGTGATCTTTGTTCACTTTTTAAACATCAGACCATGGGAGAAAGTAGAACCATACACTTCTAGGGACTTTTACTTGGGAAAATATCTAAATTAATACAGTAAAAATGTTTGATTTTCAGCAAGTATGTAGTCAGAGATGTCCTGAATTATTTAATACATTTTTCCAGTAACCCAAAAATCAAAGAAAAAAAGACATTTCCCTCACAAATTAGTGGTATTTTCTTTTTAATTTATAATGGACATGTAATGTTTTATACTTCTGGTGAATATAATCCAATCAATCTTATTTCCACATACGTACGGCTTGATTTTGTTGTGATTTTTGATGGATATGACGTCAACAATAACAATAAAAGCGGTAACTTCCTTCTACCTCCGCATAGACTCAAATGAAGCAAATATATTTATTCTGGCATTAAAAAAAATCCCGATGAATCGATTTTTTTTCCCACCTATACTTATATATATGATATATCAGGCATTTGCATCAACATATAGTGTGTTGTCATGTGACCAGCTAACACAGACTCCCTCAGTTCCCACAGGCTGGTTGTGTTTTTGCCCAGTATCAGATGGCTGTCTGAGAGGGAAGGAAAGCTGCTTGAATGGAGCCATTAAAAACCATATTACTGTTTTCCTCAGTAATAAACAATGACATGGCTGTCTCTAATTGAGTTTGTGTCAATCACAATCAATCGAAACGGACTTGAGTTTCTATACGAGTCTACCATACAGGCAGACATTGTGAAAAGAGGCCGTTTCTCCACTGACAGTAGCCACTATAGTCCAGAGAGAAGAGCCTCAGCCTCAGGCCATGTTGTGTTTTCGAGGGGTTTGTTCCTGTACTACAGCTTTCGGTGTGTCCACCTACACGTACTGAGAGGATCATATTTTCATTCTCCCAGGGCTGTCTGGAAATTGAAGGAAACTTCAGCAGAAGTAGACCAAGTGGGTTTGTACATGCAAATTGCTTCATCACAAAAACAGCTCCTGGAACTCATTGAACATCACAGATTGAGGATATACAACTCTGTCAGAGTATCCAAAGGAGGAATTTTCCTTTCATGCAAAATTGGACAACACATTCCCTCAAGCATTCCTGTCTTTATCTTTTTTGGGGCAAACTTAAGCTTCAGAGTTTTTGTGAAGATATTCCAGCTGGATGAGAGTGTCGGAGGGAAAAAAAATGCTGGTGAAACCAAGCCGGGCAATTTTCCTCAACGCCTTGTTGTTTGTCCTCCTCTCGGTGTTTTTAAATGGCAGCCTCTGTCAACAGCCGCAGCGGGGGGTTAGTCTCCTGTCTGTTTGGCTCCGCGGCGTTATACCCTGTTGCTCAAAAGCTCGGAGAAAGACCAATCGATGAACCAGCCACTTACCCTGTTATTCAGAGAACAAAATAATGTCTGTAGCTACCAATCTGCCGCAGTGGAAGGAACACAAAGAACCTGTGTACCAGACCAGTGCTTTAATGGGGAGATGAGAGAGAGGGCTGATGGAGCTGTGTGTTGGACTCCTGTTTTTGTTATGTGGAATTTAAAAGGCCCAGATGAGCTGCTTCATTCCTCTCCACTGACTTCATGACAGGTAACACAGAGAGAAAAGCTCCGCCGTACAAGCCTTTCACCCTCACACATCCCTGAGCCTGCATTGTACTGCAGCCGTCACAATCAATACTACCAGTGTCCTGCATACTTTACCTGAGCTGCTCCTCTGTACTGAATGCTTATCTCGTGTTAGTTCCATGTCATATAAGTGCGAGCTTCGCCAACATATCTCCGTGCGCTCATTGTTTCGTCTCTGGTTTTATTGAATTAACTTGACAAGCAGAGCGGGGGCCATTGACTTCCAAGGGAAATGGTTTATATTGATTTGATCCGCTCCATGAAATGCCAGGTACTAAATGACATTGTTGAACATCCCCGCGATCGTAGAGCGACGAGGAGGCTCGAGCCCGTTTTATGCAAATAGGAATTGATGGTACTGGGTGACTGAGCAGAGAAATCCCCATTGAGATGTTAACTCTGAAGTGTGTCATGTGAATGCATTTATTTTTAAGTGCGTTGCGACGGATGGAGCCCGAGAGCTTTATGGGGGGGAAAATAAAGAATGGAGGCTGTTAACCATAACACGTCTTCTTTGAGTTATTCAGGTCAAGGAAGCAACATCTCTTTTAATTTGTGTCTCGGCCTTGAACCATTGTTTAAGAAAGCTTAAAGGCCCCTTTTGTGCTCGCACTCTACACATGTGGAGCCATTGAATGGCCACGCTCTTCTCTCTAAATTGACTGCACTTCATGTTCTCCTTCTCTTCTAATTTCCCCCTTTCTGTCCCTCCTTCGCTCTACTCCCTCATCATCTGTCTCGCCATTGTTATCGCTGTCAGCGCGGAGATGACCACCTTCCCTCACTCCCCCACCTCATGACTTATAACTGAGTGCTTGGGTGGAAATCTCCTTAGGAACCGTCTCTGTAAACACATAACCGCTGTATCTCTCTCCGCACAACTGTCTCCACTGTCACCCATCCTCCCTTCCTCTTTCTCTCTGCCCTTCAGCTCTCCAAGCTTGTTCTTTAAAACTCGTCCTGTGAAACTCATCCAGCATCCCACAGCCACCCACCCTGATCCAGTCACCATAACCAAATCCACTTTAACACGGGCACAAACGGATCCCAAAGCCTCGTAGCGTTGGGGTTGAAGAGGAGGGTGACAGGAGGAGGGGGAAAGAAGAGGGCAATGAAGTGGTGAGATATCTTCACCGAGCTCTTCTGAATAAACCTTCCAGTTTTAAGTGTCTTAAATCCAATCCGTCTAACCCGGGAAGTAGATGCATAGGAGCAAAAAAAAAAAGACATGATTTGCCGTGATGGGATGAGAGCAGGAGCAAGAACAGGAGGAAAAGGAGAGGAATGTGAGATAAATACAATGGGGTAGAGATGGAGAAACGGGGGTTGACAAGAGCGAAGACAGATTGGAGAGACTAGACGCAGATAGAAGCAGAGAGATGGAGGCGCAGGGAGTGAGAGCAAGAAAGATATAGAGACATATATGGCTGAGCTGGCAGCCTCCTTCGCTGATTAACATGCCTCTCAGACACGGTGAGAGGGATCAAACTTGCACACAGCCAGGCCTGGGAGTTATGCCTGCAATGCAACGATAGTGTGTTTGTGTATGTGTGTTTATTTCTGTTTGTTTGTTTTGAGTTTGGATCTACGGCTCGGCACACATGCAGGCATGCGTCTTTGTTCACAGCTGCCTTGTGTGCACAGTTGTCAACTGGAGACATCTGTTGATTGACACCGCAGTGTGTGTGTGTGTGTGTGTGTGTGTGTGTGTGTGTGTGTGTGTGTGTGTGTGTGTGTGTGTGTGTGTATACCACATGAGATGTGACATCCAAAGCAACGCGGAGAGATAAAGCAGAGGCGGGAACCCAGACCCACTGTAGTGCGTGAACTCGTATTGAAATGGATACAGGTTGGATTTATTAGATTAAATTGGACGAACAGGTGGCTGATTTGTGGTGAGAGAAGATAGAGTGTGGGGGCGGGGGGGGGGGGGGAGAAGTTGAGAGGAAAGAAGGGTAAAGAGATGAATGTGTGAGTCCAGGATGCTGATAATGCACAGAGTTTGAGTGTGCGTGCAAGCTTGCATGCACGTCTACAGCCTGGGTGCACGTGTGAAATGAAAGGCTGGGGACTTGCAGCAGGTACACTTTTCTATCTTTGCCGGTGCCAGCCCTGCACTGTCTGTCGGCCTTCCTCTGGGAGGAGATACTGTGCCTCCCTGTCTCTGCCGGGAGAGAGAAAATTGCTTTCAGACGGTGTTTATGATGGGGGCGTTCAGCGCTTGACAAGATGATTTTCCTGTGAAATTTGCCATTATAAATAAATAATCTGGACACAGCTGAGGGACACATTATCCCTGAATGCTATAGCTTATATAGCGATTCTGCACACTGAATTATTTCGCCATCAACGTTGCATTGAATATGTCCGTCTTGACACCAAGCGGTGGCTTCATTTGGCTGAGTTTCATGCACTGAGCAGGAAGCGAAGATAGAGGAAGAGGAGGTAAACACCATTAGCACACGGAGATGTTGTTGTGAAGAATGTGTACAGACCTCTGTGTTCCTTCTATCTCTCTCATCCTCCCCTGACGGCTCTTTTCTGCTCTGTAATCACTCAGATAGACAATTTCATGCCGCCCTTTCACACATTGCATTATCCAAATGTATGTGTATTGTACAATCTGACCTTTATGCTTCATTCAACCAGTCTGTTTTGTGTTTAAGAGACCAGACCACTTGTTATTTTGCAGCCAGTCAATGCTGAAACTTAAAGAATAGTCCTATTTTTTGGGAAATACACTTATACTCTTTCTTCCTGAGATCTATATCACTGTCATATCTGTCTGTACAGTATAAAGCTACAAGCAGCAGCCAGTTAGCTTAGCCTAGCATAAAAACTGGCAAAAAAGCAGAAACTTAAGCACCACTAAAGCTGACAAATTAACATCTTGTTTGTTGTAGGAGGGGTTATCTGCCAGACTATTTCTTGGCCGGGCAAGAAAGTGACTTCCTGAAGTCTCTGCTGGTTGCCTGGCAACATCACAGTGACGACAAGACTCCAGGAAGTAACTGCTCCCGGCCAAGAAACAGTCCAGCACATAACTCCTCGTAAAATCACAAGGTTTTGTTTTTAAACTCCGGGTTCTATACGGATTAAACAAACGAGATCTACAATTAGTGAGCTTTAGAAGTGCTCATAGGCTGATTTTTTTGTCACCTTTGACACAGAGCCAGCCCCATTTCCAGTCTTTTTGCTAGGCTAGGCTAACCGTTTCTTGGCTATAGAGTGGTGCAGGAATGAGTCCTAAAACACAGGAATGAGGTAGCATTTTAGCACTTCCGGTTCCCTCGTCTTGAAGTCAATGGGTTTTTAGTTAGATGCCTGAAATAAGGTCTGTGGTTAACACAAGCTGAAGCGATTTTAACGTTTTGTGTTTACCACAGAGCTTATTTTCTGCAATAATCCAAAACCTAACGGAAAAATCCCATTGGCTTGTTGTTGAGGGAACCCGTGTCTAACTTCCTGGTTGGCCTACAAAAATACGTCCTCCCTGCACCTCTCTATAGCGTTGCATTTACCGTGCTAAACATGTGGCCTAATCTACATTGCACTAATTGACCACTTTAAATGAGAAAATGACTCTGCAATAAGAAACCATCTGGAAATGGGTGATACTGACAAACATGTTTTTTTGTCTGATGGCCAAGCAGGTTGAGGCAGTATTTCATCACTATGCTGGTGGTATCACAACCCTAATAGTAATGACTCACTCTGCTCTAAGCACATCACAGTTTTTTTCCCATTACGGCTCATTATTGTCAAGGCTTTTTACATAAAAACAGGGTGAAAACTGGATTATAAATATCAAGGTGAAAACCGCTTTGCAGTTGAACCATTTATTGTTATTTACTCAGTGAGAATGACTCATAATCAGCTGCTCATTTGCATTCTCCTCCTGTTTCTCTTGATACCACAAATGTAGATTAAACTATGAGTAGCAGTGCCGTTGTGCAAAGTCTGCTGAGTCTGTTTTCGTTTTCCAATGACCTCCACTTTCCCCCAAATGTTCTATTTTTGCCCGCCACCCGACCTCGTGCCCCCACTGACAGTCACTTGTTGCCATTACAATAAATCCACCCCTCCTCCAGATTCACAAGCAAAAAGGGCAAACAGTCTCTGGAAGGGAACATATTGCCCTATTGAGTTACTCCTGAGTATTTATGCAAGATAATACATGTCCTTGGGGGAATTTTAGCCGAATAATCACATCAAGACGGATTCTGTCATGCTGCAGAACCTCTTATTGCCATTAGCAAGGTTTCTGTATTATTTATAACCATGCTGGAGATTATCGCCTTGTGTGTTTTCTTCTACTGGCTTTATGGAGCCTCCAGCCAGTGATGGATGGATTTGCTTTTAGCCTCCCGTCAGTCTCGGAGTGTGTTTTCTTTTCATTTTTACTGCAGTGTAGCCGGGTTCCTCCTACATGGATGGTTTGAGTGTGATTTATGGCTTTGGCCCCTGATCCCTGCCCTGCTAATGATGGTTGTAAACGGGTGGGAAGCCAAAGTTCAGGCCTATCTCCACCGTTGTGATGTGAGATGATGTTTCTCCTCATCTCGCGAAACATGTTGAAGCTTAAAAGATAAAGGAAGCGAGGAGACGTAACATGGAGGGAGGAAAAATAAAAGGTATGCGTGGTACAGAGAATAAAAGATTTATCTCAGCGCTCCTTCTTGGAGAGTCTTCCTCCTGAAACACAGACCTATAATTAACCTGCAGACGTTGTCAGACGATGCTGCAAAATCTTTGTTCTTCTCCGACTAGATTGCGACTGCAGCTCCTGTGTCGTCTCAGCAGCTGTAATTTTGAGGACTGTGAAGGTTAATGACAGTGACACAACTCCGGGGAGAGCTCCAGTAATACTCAAAGATATCCATTCATCAACAATAAGCTATTACAGGTATTACATTACTGCGCTGTCATCTAGCGCTCTTTAGTCGGGCTACCTCTCGCCCGTTAATGGGAGCACATCCGCTGCAGAGAGAAAGAGTCAGAGATTATCTTAGTCCAGCACCAACCTTTAAATCCCCTGAAATTATATATCCATTAGACACATGGTGCTGTGTAAAGAAGATACTGTACTAACTGGCCTCGCTGTCAGGTAGCAGAGACAGAGGACGTGTTCTCATGGTCTGCTTCGGATAAAAGAGGAGTGTTACAGAAATGTTTTTGTCTTTCTGCACATGCTGCACATATTTCCCACTACATAAATCCATGGTGGCTCTCAGTGCATGAGAAAACCAGTGTTCTGTGCATAAAGGTCACTCTTCATTTTTCATATACCGTGCACTCCTCTCCTCTTTTCTCTCTCTCTCTCTCTCCCTCGACATGTTCTTTTTATCTCTCCTCTCTCTTTAAACATGTGCGACGTTATTGAGGCTCCAGGATTTCATGGTGATGCAAATATCTAGTAAACAGACCCCGGGTCAGTCAAGTGCAGAGCAAAGAGAAGAAATCACGTGTGCATATTGCTCTAGTGGAGGGAATTCCTGCATCGTTTTTACATTAGGCCTGAGAGAGATAAGGGGGGAAGACTGTGGTTTGGCTTAAGTGAAGACATAATGCCCAGAGATGTGTGTGTTTGTTGTTTTGTTGTGTGCATGTGTGTGTGTAGAGTATAATGTGCTTATGTAGATGTACATCTATGTCAGGGAGCCAAGGAAGAGGAACAGTCTGGGGTCAGCAGAGCAGATTTAAGGTGGTTTTCAAGAAAGCAAAACAAAGAAATCTGTATTCATATAGAACATTTTACTCGACGGGAGACACAATGCACAAACAACGTGACTATCAGATAGTACAAACACAACAAAAGTAATCAAATGCACAGGGGAAAACAAATGTTTTCAGTCTGCTTTTTAACAGTGGGTAATTTTGGAGCACATATAGCTCAATCTGGCAAAGTGTCCCAGCAGCTTGGCTCATAAAAAACAAAACTTGCTTTGTCAACTTTTGATTTTACCTTTGGAACAACCAGAGGGCCTGCGACAGATGACGTAGGAGGTCTGATAGGTGTAGTCAGCACACAGTCTTTTTAGGTGGACATTTATTGGACAACTCCACACCTCAAGATTTAGATCCAATGCCAATATACAGCGCCAACAAGGAAGCAGTATGCCCTTTATGTAGCGAGGCTGAAAGTAGAGGTCAGCATTGCATTATAACATTGTCTGACTCATGATGAGCTTCTTAAAAAAGGATTATCTTTGATGCAGCAGAACCAGAGACACTGTCTTTTTTTGTTCCACACATTCTTCAAAACTTGGTGCCTATATTACCCACAATGCAACTCAAGCACCGACGGTTTGTTTTGAAAATTTGGATGCGTTGTGTGTGGCCCTGATCAGACAGAGACGCGTCACTACAGGTGCAGCCGCTTCGGGACCGGGTGCTCAACTGGGCCATCAAATGCGATTAATGGTAAAATGTATGCTCTCTCTCTCAAAGACAGTAGTGAAACTATCACAACATGAGATATGAATTCCCCCTTCCCTCACACATACTCCGCAGCTCTCTCACTGTCAAACAGCTACTAACAAGCTAGCTAGCATCACCGACATCAAGACAACAAGAGGAAGAAAGTGGTGAAGTAGTACCTGCGCGCCTGGCGCTGAAAGGTTGAGAATATTTTAACTTTTATGTGCGTCTAAAAATGCTAAAAAAATGCAACTCAAGAAAAGAGCTCACCGCAGGCGCGCCGTACCATAGGAAAACAATGGTTTTGCGGGCTACGTGTTTCTAGCGACGTGTCTCCGTGTGATCGGATTATGTTTGTAGATTATAGCGGCTAAGCCTAGCCTTGAGCCTCTAGCCTCAAGCAGAGATGAGGAGCGGGCTACAGAGGTCTGGTGAGCTCACTTCTTTCTAGCTCCACACCACCAGATTTTTTTCATTTTCAAACTTGTAGTCTTCAGCACCAACCAAAACTGCCTCAAGCAACATCACTTGAGGCAATTTACCAGATTTCACAGAGCTCTCTCTGAGGCCACAAAGGGCTTTATGCAACTATTTTTTAAACAGACTTTGATGTAAAAAATTGGTGGAGTTTCCCTTTAAGGCATTTTTATTAAACATAACCAATGTTTTAGTTGCATAACTTTAATCATACTATAGTTAATTTGCCCTAACCATGATCGTTCCCTAAACTTAACTGCACATATTGAAGAAATCAAAAATTTTAAAATGCTGCCATTGGACGTTAAACATGATATAATGCTGGCTTTGAACGTAACTCTGGGTTTTGCAGAATTGTCCAATATTGACATTCTTGTCTGGTGATTAGCACATGGACAGTAAGTGTCTCTGCATTTATTGAGAAGCTTTTTACTCTAGATAGATATATTTAAGACGATAAAAGGCAGTTTTTTATTTACATGTACTTGTGACGTGGCTCTGGGACATGAGGACATAATCAACAATAACAGCCAGATTTATGACTTTGTGGTACTGTACTTCCCGGGGGAAAGAGGCTAATGAGAAGGCTCAGCACCAATAACAATAATTGGGTTTTGTCTTTGTGGAGATGCAGGAAGTTGTGGGACATCCGGTTCTTAAACAAGTTAACTTAAGAGGGTTGAGGTCTCCAGGGGACAAGCGTGGGTACCGTATAACAGTGTGTCATCAGCATATGGTAACATGCTGTGTGTTTTTGATTTATTTGTGGCGTAGGGGCTGTCATGTACAGGCTGAACAGCATTGGTCCAAGTATTGACCCCTGAGGGACTCCCCTTTTCCCACACATAAAGAGATACAGAAAAATGTCATCCCTTTAGATAAGTTGAAAACCAGGCAAGCACAGAGCGAGGAGGTCCTTCCCACTAGTCCTTCCCACTAGTCTACTCTTGGCTCAGTATAGATATAAATCTGGCAATGCAAGTGTATTGGCTCTGTGCTCTTCCTCTCGTCTGTTTCTTTGTCGTTCTGTCTCTCTCATTCCGGACATTCTTTGGCTTCTCTCTCTCTTTATGTCCGGTGTGACTCCCCCTCTCTGTTTGAATGCCTCACTTGTCTCTCTTTCACCTCTGTTTCTCTTCATCACTCCCTGTAGTGCATCATTTTTTCATTTGCTTTGTCCTGCCTTGTCATCTCCCTACCCTCCAAACTCTTTTTTTTATAGCCGCTCTGTTCATTTCCCTCCATTGCCTTAAATCCTCCCTCACAGCGTTCTTATTCTTTATTCCCTTTCCTCCTTACATCCCTGCCGCATACGGCATCTTATGTTATTGCTGATTGAAGGAGATCCAAGCAGCATCAGGCTATCACCTGTCATTGATTCTACACACTCCATAAAGCAGCCTCTCCTCTCTCACTAATGTGACAATTAGGCCAGTCTCTGAGAAATCTATGGGGTGTCTTTAAGTCTGCATAAAGAAAATGGAACAATCATAAAACCCTCCACTGCTTACTTAATACACTTTCCCATGTATCGGCTAAGTCTCGTGTACCCAACTCTGAAGGTCATGTCGGTGATGTGGAACAATAAGAGCAGAGCAGAGTGGAGCTCACCCTTGTGCCTGCAGCACAGGAGTATTTCTTTGAACATTAATTCCTTTTAAAAAGTTATTAAGTGTTTTAAGGATCAAGCTCAAAGTCTTTTGGTAGTTTGAGTGTATCTCTCCTACAATAACAAAGGTTATTAGAGCTTGAAACCCTTTGGGTTGTTGTTGGCTCCACTCCCGTATTATCTCTCTTTACAGAGCTTTATTGGAAACTGCGAATTGAATTGAACCAAGACGAGGTTCTGGTACTACTACGTCATCTCCTACTGCTACTATAGCCTCTACTACTATCATATAACTATATGTTAGAGAATATTTCAAGCAGCAGGTAGATCTCTCTGATTAAATCTTTGTGCCGCTATTATCAATCACAGAAAACCATGACAACAACTGCTCTTCGGAATTTAAACTTTAATTTGGCCACTTGGGGACAGCATAACGAGCTGTAAAAATAAAAAAAATTGTCTACACATCCAGCAGACGCAGAGCAACATTAGCATTTATGTAAACTTGTGTTTTTGGACATCTGGTGAATGTAAGTCAAATGTTCAGTCCAACATTAGCTCTCTATTAGCTCCTAGCTCTTTAGCTGCTAAATGCTCCACTGTGTTTACCAACTAATTGCTATCTGTGTCTGTCTGCTGTTTGGTGCTTTTTGGTGTAAGTTTGGTTCAGTTTCCTCAGAGCTGTTTGACTGAAAACAACGGCCTTCTGCTGCTGGAAACGAGGTTCATGAGAACGTTGAGAGTGAACCCATACGGTAAAGTTGTGGGATATAGAGTTGAGGAAAGCTGTAGAGTTGGGTGATAGTTGTCTGTGGGTTCATTATTGAGACTTTCCTCTTTCACATACAAGTACAATTAGTCATGTCATTGTTAATATAAAAATATTGATAAGTAGGGGTGTACAGTACGGAAAAGTCACGGTTCGCTTCATACCCAGGTTTAGGAGACACAGTTTGTTGTGAGTTCAGTGTTCAGCGGAAAATAACCCTTAAGGAAACGTTTCTTTTCTTTTATTTTGAACAGACAGAAGTGCAAGTTTCAAAGACAGACAAAAACTTCTTGCCGGGGACTGATGTAACATATTGCCTATTGGTAACTTTGGGAAACTCTTTTTATTATGAAAATAAGGAACATTTCAAACACTTGTGTATTACATTGTACGAGCAAACCATTTCCCAAAAGGCAACAGGTCACAATAAGCTATAAAACTGAAAAGCATCTCTTATGCTATGAAATTTAAAATACCAAAATACATAGAATAATACAAATTTAAACTTGTGCATTAGGAGGAGTGTTTCAATTAGTTCCACCGTGGCTATAATTAGACATTCATGCACCCAATCATTTATCATCCAGGTGATGCCGTTGAATGTGCGTTAGCATGTTTGATGTGTTTCCATCCACATCTCCTACAACGGTGGAGCAATGCAGGCACACCGTCCTTGTCTTATACACAACTCTCATGGTCTTCCAGCTCCGGCATTTCATTTGCGCTTTCCATAGTGTGACTGACTCGCATGCCAATCCGCATGTTGTGCTAACCTTAGCATATGTTGCTAACGGCATACAGCTAAAAGTGTCCAGGCGGAACTTACACTTGTGAACTTTGGTTCCCCATTACGTGCATCAATGCACATACCGTGTGTATCTTGCGTGCCGCTGCATGCACCGGGACGGTTCGGCATGAATTCACAAATCTTTATACCCCTATTGATTAGTGCAGCTTTAATATGTGCAGCATCTGCAAATTATATTAAAAAAAAATCATTAATATTTTTGGTGAGCATCAAAATTTAATTTGCCTTCTAAAATGATGATAAAAGGATTTGAGTGGAAATAGACCATGTTTGAATTAATTCTTTCTGTGAGCAGGCTTTTTGAAGCTGGGCGACCAATGTGAAAAGGGATTATATCAGACTATTGCTTGAGTACTGTGTTACCAGAACTGATACCTCTGTATAATACTTGACAGCCACTCTGTTAAATATTTTAATCATAAATACCCCAACCACCACAGTGTCCCCATTAATGCCGCTCCATTTCATTACCAATTTCCCTACATCTAGGACACGCATAATCTTGGTTTTCTTTCAACTGTCCAATTTTTAGTGCAAGTACCTCACGGCAGTGTAATGAAAACACATCGAGAACGTACACGTCGACAAGACCGGGGCTAAGGGAGAGCAAGAGAGAAACCAAGGCTTAGCGAGATGTGAAAGGGAAAAGGTAGAGAGACTGAGGAGAGGAGAAAGCAAGAGCCATGGCAACCGTGATAAGTGACAAAAGCATTTCAGAGCGTATTAGCGCCTTCATTTGATGATGAGGTGTTCTATTTGCATGCAAAGTATCCCAACCCCTGCAGCAGAGGGTCACTATCTCGGTATAACCAGCATCCAATTCCACGTCGCAGGCATTCCTCACATCTCGCCATCAAACCGTTTCCTCTTCTCTTTAAAGCCGCTGTTCTATCGCCTGACTTGATTCTGTATCAGAACTGTATCAGTCCTCATTAGGGCTCCGCTATAGACACGAGACATCATTGATTGATTGGTTGGTGATTTGTTATTTAAGTTATCTGCATTGGCCACAGTGGTGATCATTCTTGGGTGGCTTTAATGGGGTCCAGGGAGACATAGCACCCACCCATCCCCCCCCCCCCCTTTTCGGCAGCTAAATGATCTCTTAATGACTTTGTTTAGGAAATTACCCGCCTAAACACCCATAATCAAATTGATCTGGCGCTGTGGAAACAGGCAAATTAACAAGTCTGTGTAAATCCTGTTGAAGCAAATGGAGCATGGTGGTGAGTTCAGAAGTCCTGTTTCATTAATAGTGAAGAAAAGATAGAGTTGATGGGATATTAAAGGAACAGTGTTTAGGATCTGGCGGTATGAGGTAAGGAGATTGCGACCAAATGAAGCCTCTCTCGTGTGCCCATACTTGCCAACCCTCCCGATTTTCATTACTCCTCTTGGTTTTATCCCGCATTTCTCCCGATTTATGGCAAATTTTCACACCTTTTTTTCCCTTTTCGTTATCTCAACATGTTTCCGACGGCAAAAAAGCTACACCAAATGTCTTTTCCCGGTGGAGGAGAGCTGCTCGTGACACCACGGCACGGTGTGAGCTGCGCTCGCCACACATCGCAGCATCACAGCAAAGCCGTCGTGACTTTAGAAGTAACGGGTTTCAGAGCGCAGTGGTGCCATTGTCACATTTTGTCTGAAAGGACCTTCAGTGAGTGAGCAAAGGAGAGGGGAATGTAAAGTTCTAAGAGGAAGAAATACTGCAAAAATGAATGAATGAATGAAAACTGATGAATATTAGTTTATACCAGAGATTCACACAAGTTCACGCCAGAGGGGAGAATTATTCAGTTTTCTTTCCTGTGAATTAAAAGTAAAATTGAAAGTTCGCCTATTAAACAAAAAATGCTGTTGCAGTGTACTCATTATTTTGTTATTTTCATTGTTTTAAAGTCACCAGAATGCAGGACCCATAGACCCCCCGCTTTGGTTTTGAAATCCTCCCTATTTTTGACATCTCAAGGTTGGCAAGTATGCGTGTGCCAAGCGTGTTGAAGTGCTACGGTAGCCGACGCGAAAACGCGAATGTCCCTCTCTAGAGCATGTGGAGCAGAGCGTAGAGTGTGTGTGTGTGTACATGGGAAGTGAGTGAGTAGATATAAACGGCTCATTCTGAAAACATACTTATTGTCTAATTGTTTCACACTGGTCCTTTAAAGCTCAGACTTAAGTTTCACCTGACCAGCTATCGTTGCATTTTTCCTCCGCCGTTGTCACTCGCCATCTGTATTGACTTGGCACTCAAATAAGACTGTTGGGCTGGCGCCTGAAATCAAGCTCCATCCCTGAATATGTTTGTCACAACACTGGAAACAATAGTCCCCCCCCCCCGGTGAAAGAACTGACACAATAATTTGCTTCTGACAGTGTCGTTTTTTAACGTTTCTTAAATCCCACACAGCGTGCCAGCTTCAATATGACTTCAGTGACATCCACTGCCATTTCAATTTCTAACACGGAGTGCTATAGCACCCTGGGGTTGAATATTTTGGTTTAGTGTCTCCTCCGAATGGGGAAATGTATATGTGACTTGCAGTATGCCTCGTTCAATGATAATGGCGTATTACTGTACAGCTTGTGCCATGCAGCGAGGCTTCTGAATGGACTCGGCTGCAGCCATTTGTCATAATTACAGAGATGCTTTGGCTCTGAACCATTTGCGCACCCACACACACCGAAACACACACACACACACACACACACACTTTTATACTTGTGTATCTACTTATTCTGCTGTCCCATGAAATTGTATAGCCCAGGGTGTCTAATTATACTAATCGAATGCGTACCGCCTGACATTTATTCATCCATTATTAATAGCAGAAACAATAGAATCTGTGATTGGATATAGTGACTTCCTTACTTCTCATCTTCTCTCTCTCTCTTACTGTTTCTCACTTATCTCTCGCTCCATCTCTCTCTCTCTCTCTTTACCCCGTGACCTCCTTTCTTCCCTCGGTGACTCTTTCCCCCTTCACCTCCTGTAATTTAGCTTGTGGGTGCTGAGTAATTAGCATGCCTCCCACTTTAATTCTGATGTCAGAGCTGGGAATGTTCGAAATGTCCCATAAAGATTATGTGTCCTGATAAGGTTATGTCTGGGACTCCATTAAAGAGATGGGCTGCACAATGGCTGTTTGTATCCTTCGGGGGAGAGAAAGAGAGTGATAAAAAGAGTGAGAGAAAGACTGAAAGAGGGAAACTGTGTCCGTGTTACTACATAGAGTACAGTATGCCAGCATATTTTATTCTTTATTTTCTGTTGAACTTTATTCTGTACTTTACTTAATTAAAATTTAATTTAAGATTAAGATAAACCCATTCATTATTTTACTTAATTACCATATTCCACTGTGTTACGTACTACTTAAAATGATGTTACTTATGGTCATTCCTTTTGTTCTGAGGCTGTTTGCCATTGTTTGAGTAAGGTCTCTTATTTCAAATTCTGAGGGGCTATGTAACCTTTTAAAGAAGAAAAAACACATTGTTTTTCTTATAAATAAAACATTGAATTTATAATCAGTAAAACTCACTCTTGTACAGGCGGCAACCTCCGGGTCTGAAAAGTGAAGCCAATGATGAAGTGCTTTAAACTTGCATTCTTTCTAACAGCCAGCAGGGGGCGACTCCTCTGGTTGCAAAAAGAAGTCTGATTGTATAGAAGTCTATGAGATGTGACCCTACTTCTCACTTGATTTATTACCTCAGTAAACATTGTAAACAGGAGTTTATGGTCTCAATCGCTAGTTTCAAGTCTTCTTCAATACAGCATGATGTTCGTTTAGTAAATTATGGTCCCATTTAGAGTCAAATAGACCATAAAGCAGGGGATGCTTTAGGGTGGGGCTACCTTGTGATTGACAGGTCGCTACCACGGTGTTGTCCGGTCTGGGAGTTGTCCGTGTTTTTGTCTTAGAACTTTAACCCTTTCACAGTGTGTTTTCAGTTCATGAAAGTTAATTATAACCTTTTTGGTCACCTAAAAATGTCTTATTGAATGTTCAGTTGTACTTAGCTCCACCCTATCGTGCCACTTCTGGTTGCAAAAAACCAACATGGCGACGGCCAAAAACCAAGATGCCAAGAGGCTTTGAAACCATAGTCCACAAACCAATGGGTGACGTCACGTTCACTACGTCCACTTCTTATATACAGTATGCTCTTGCACAATTCAGTACAGTTAAGGTGTGTGCCTCAACAGCCTTACGTGGCCTGGTATGACCAGTAGCTTATGGTGACTAATGTTAGCTAGATCGATATGTTTAGATAGATATTTGTGTATAACTGACATTACAGTCAGTTCCCAAAATTAATGACTCTTTTCTACTTGTGCTACTGTTATACCAACACGTTCTCATCCCACATACTGCCGCTTTGTCACACCCCTTGGCGTCACTTTAGGATTAGGCAACAAAACCACCATAGTTAGGTTTAGAAAAGAACTACATGGTTGGGCTTAAAACTACTACGTTTGTAAAGTGAAAATAAGACTGAACGTTGTGAACACGGGACATGAACCAACAGCTGATTGTAAGGTGACGCACGGGACGCTAACAGCGGTCTCCTGGATGAAGAAGCTTTGTGTTTGTTGGAGTGGCCGCTGGTTAGAAAAAGTTACCTAGTGTTGCTTCAGCATACAGTGATATTTTACACAGTAGTGTGCTTCCAACTTTATGGCAGCTTTTAGGGAAGGCGGTTTTGTGTTTCAACATGATGACCCTGTGCACAAGGTTTCATCATAATTCATGTTTATATTGTAATAACTTTTACAATACGCAACAAAACTCTCGGAATCTTTGCCAGTAGAGCTCTCAAACCCACAATACGGTTCAGTTGACTTGAACTGAATTGAAGAAGACATGAAAAGAGTCTGAGAGATGAAGACTGACAAAGAAAGGAAGGGTGCATAGTGGGTAATATACTGTACATTCAAGAGTTTGTTTTGCATCGTTTTACACAGCGTGCATCTGCGACCACAGTAAATTGCTGAGGAGTTTTGCATAAAGAAATCCAACCTTGACGATTCAAATTTGAGATGTTGCGATTGTGCATGACTGAAAGAAGTGTTTTGTATTTGTGTTTTTGTGGGGACGGAAGGCCTCTCCACTTGATTTTCAAAACAAATTACCCTGTGTTGCATTCAGTGTTAAGATGACAACAAGATGAAAATCGAGTTATGGGGTTTTGTAAATTATGTGTTTGTGAAATTAAAAACACAATTCCATGCCAGGGTTTTATGAAGAGGGAAAAATAGATACATAATTGCAGACGTGCCAGAGCTCAAGATAATAACAACTTGAATAAAAGCGTCAGTCGGATACACATTGAATTCCACCACACACATGCTACAGCAGCGAAATTGCAGTAAGAGCACGCAGAGGTAGCGGCCAGCCGCTCATTCCTTCTGAGGTTTGTGGCTGAAGTCGATAGCAGTTCTGAGAGCTTTTCTCCTACGAGGCAGAGTGCTTGATACATTTTCTAGATGGATCGCGCAGGGTAACTTAATTTGAGTATCATTTGTTCCACATGAATCACATCCGAGACCTGCATGTGCCTCTGTACCGCCCGATGAAAAATACCAACAGTTTAGCTGCGCTGACGGAGAGGTGATTTGCGTCGCTGGCAAGCATTTAATTTAAGTAAACCACCACTTCTCCCCCCCCCCTCTCAGCCTCTTTCATATCCTGGAGAACGCTTGATGTCTCGAGCGTTATTGAGCCTTTCACTCACAGATTTTCCATTCATCTATAGGCCGTATATTGCCCTCTGTCTAGCCCAAGATGTTGCCCCTTTGCCTCCTTCGCATTTCTCTCAGATGTGTCATAAGTGGTGCGATGTTTGATGTGGTCATGTTGTGCCACAGTGATCTGGCTGCATTCAGAGCTGACTGGACACTTCTCCCTCAGTGGATGACTTAATCCCTCGCTCCGAGCAGCTATTTCTCTCCCCTCACATCGGGGTGAAGAGACAGAGATGCTGTGGGAATACAAAGATAGAGGTTCAGTCGAGAAAACCAGTCAGGGATTGAGTGAGTGAATGTATTTCTCTGTGTATGTTTATGCGTGTCTCACTGCTCTGCTTCATTTAGCATCCACTCACTCCTTTTTTTGTCTTTTTCTTAATTTCCACAGACTCCGCCGTTGTGTTGCCATGGCGACCGTGGCCCCTCCCTTCTTCCTGCTGTGTTGGCTGCTCCGAACGGCCAGCTCGGCGTTCCCAGATGAACCGGCACCCCTCAACTTCATTCCCACCGAAGGTACTGACCTCCCGACTTTCTCACCCTCTAGCCGCCTACTCCCCTGCGTGCCTCTCTCCCAGGTCGTGATGTGTGATGTGTGGTGTCGCGGCCTAACAGGCAGGGTGTTGAGTTGGGGGGTATGGGGGTGTAATGTCAAGGCTTTAGGGTCACGTGTGGGCTGTTGAGGTCAGACTCTCACACGAAGGGTGTTGACTGGTATCCAGGTCAGGAGGTGTGGGGTCGCACTCAGGAATGAGACCAGAGTGTAGGAAGGGGCTTTCACAATCATGACTTTCCCACACACACACACTCAGACCCTCGAGAGACGCGGCTTCTTACACACTCAGACTTTGAGTCTCCATATCAGCTTGGCAGTCTCCGGCTCAGACCCGACCTTGATTGATTGCAGTTCAATATTATCGATTGATGGTCTCCCAGCTGAGTCCAGACCCTTCTCGACGTATCAATACCAAACAGTAGAGTTTAGAGGTTGTCAGGGCACCGAGCCAGAGAGAATAGAAGCAAAGAGACGAAACTCCGGTGCTTTTTTGACAGCAGCTGCTAGATGGTGCTGCGGTAGCGCTGCCGCCATGTTGGACTGAAAACGCCTCTGAGTCCATGGCCATGCATGTATAAAGAGAACTGGATACAGCGTTGGTGGCGGGCTCCCATTCATTCCTATAATATGAGAGTTGCTCAGTGGCGCATGAAGCCAAATGGCTCGAATGCCGAGTGATAAAGTACCCGGATCATCCAGCGATCTTCCGCATCCATCGGGCCCATAGAGCAGGCGCAGTAGCGTTTCCTTTAACTCCGCCTCCCAGACCTCGGTCCAGCCTCAGTCTGGGTCTCATTCACATGAACGGAGGAAGGGAAATAACTCTGGATTCGGCTATTAGTGCATTTTTGTAGGTGGACGTTTTACTGGCGTCCGGTAGTCGCTTTCAGTGCAAAATGGTGGAAGCGTAGCTTTGCTGCTGGGCGCTGGTGTTGCAATGGACTGAACAATTGACAATTTACACTCAGCAGCACAGCAGGTATAAGCTATAGTAGAAATATGCAGGCTCATCTGGATGGTCAGACCAGACAAGTGGAGGGAGGTGTGGAGGTGGACGGAGATAGAAAAGGTGGAGGACAAGGAGAGGAAAGAATGAATCACAGTGGGTCCCAGGACGGAGTGACGTAGATACTAATGGAAGAAATTACAGGATAGAAATAAAGCAGAAGCAGACAAAACATGATGAATAAGAAGAGGGAGCAGATGAATGGGGTATAGAGTGGGATTTAAAGAAGTAATGATGAAAGAGCAGAGAGAGGATGAGAGGATATAAGATTAAAATACTCCCATTCACCTCAGTCAAGGTCAAAGACAGATACTGGTGGTAATCCATCTGATTTATATGTAAGTGTGATTTCTGCTTCTTCTCTTCACTTCATTTTTTTTTCTTCATTTCTTTGCACTTCTGCGGGACAACATGATAAAACCATGCTGGAAATGCTCCACCACTTTTATCTTTTGATATCTCTCCCTTAAGGTTTCCCTTCCTCGCTGTACCGAATTCCTCGTCCTCCGAAACACTTTGAACATTTTGTTTCGCTTTTTTTGATGCTTTTTGAAAGACTTGGCAGAAGATGTCTTGCCAAACTTGTCAACAAAAAGCAGCATGCAAATGAACAATTTATCAAAAGTGAGTCCCAATCAGTCAACAAACAGAAACTTGTGAATATAACGGTGACATATGAGGTATAGTTCAGACATCTTTTATTTTCAGAGGATTATTTGTCTCCTGTATCTCAGTTTGTGCTCTGCTCCGTGTCTTTGTACGCTTAATGTAGCAGATATGCTGCTGTTTCAAATGCAAACTTTGTCACCTTGAATGCCTGTTACTGCTGCAGAACTGTCAAAACAAACTAACACAGAAATACTTTTATGTTGACTACTTTTGTCAAAGATGGATGTCAGTTTGGGAATCAGCCAGTATGTGTTTCTGTCTCTCATTCAACAACAGTGGTGAGAAGACACCCAGTGTTTCTGGGCCGACCCCACCGAACGTGGCTGAGACAAGAGCCTCTACACATCCAGAGGGTCCTCCAGGTCAATCGGACACTCTACATTGGAGCCAGGTACGACACACACGCAGACATACTAATGCAATTATAGTATAAGCAGTTCATTTGTGGCTTTATCTACATTAATAACACACTTTGAGAAATCTGGGACCCGTGATATGCCTTTAATTGCTTGCGTCACGCACATATAGAAGTACAAATATAGCTCTGGCAGAGACATTTTCAGCTTTAATGTCTGTTGGACTGTCTGTTATCACTGCATTTGTTGCCAAGCAACATCGGCCAATTTCATTGGGCATTATTTTCAGAATTACAGTGTCTAAGCCTCAAACCTAAGTTTACTAATAAAACATACTATCAGTCTTATAGCTGTAAAGAAGTAAGTGCTCCTTGTTGAATTTATTAATTGTGGCAGGTCCAACACTTTGGTCAGTGTTTCAACATGCTAATATTAGCATTCAGCTGTGGCTCAGTACTGCTGGGGCTGGGTTTGGACTTTCTCCACTGATTTCAATGAAATGTATTAATTTGTCTCTTTTACCGTTGCTGATGTGACCAGGCCTTAACAAAAACAAGCATTATTTAAACAGGAGAGACTTCAGAGAGCAGGTCCAAAGCACACTGGAGCACACGGATTTAAGGCAGTAAACTTTATTAAAGACTAACGTTTCGACGCCAACTGCGTCTTCATCAGCTCAGAGTGGACTCTGAAGAAGCTCTGATGGCTCATGAGGTCGTATTTATTTTAAATGTGCGACAATTTCAGACGAAAAATACGGACTTGGTGTGCAAAGGCAATAGGCGAAGTTTTTTCTGTAACAAATCTGTTACACAAGCTTCATTTGAAGGCTGATATTTGGCCCGACAAATGTTTTCTTGTCTGGTCTCCATATGATGCCGGTCGCCGTGCATCTGTCTGTCAGTCTGGTGAATGTGCTGATCCTGGACAGACAGAAGTCCCGGTGGTCAGACGAGGACGGCCTGCTCAGCTGTACCGGGTTTACACTGTAAAGCTACATCTGCTCCTCCCCGGAGCCGTTCAGGAGCCGACCTGAAACACACTGAACTAACAAAAAACATACACCTCAAGATTTACTGCCCGTGTTGTCCAAAAAATAATTTAGCTTGAAACATGCTAAGAAAAATGAGACACAGTCCGTTTCCACATATGGCGCTGGTTATTTGCTGTAGTGGCAGTCTGAAAGAAGACTGAAGTGGTTTCCAACAAGAGACGCCATTGTGGTCCAGGAAATGACCCAGTCACCGGCCTCCAGCTGGTCTAACCTCACTACTGAGAGCTGGTAGTAAATATATCAAACTATGCAGCGTGGTTCCAGCCATTCTGTCTGCACTGAGAGGGTCTATAAGCACACACATGCACACAGCCGGATAGTAAAACTGCACACAGACAGCTACTGCAGTCTGCAGGTCTGCTTTAAAATACAACCAGAACCGTGGAGCAGTCTGAGAGACGTTAATTTCAATTTACAGCTGCAGAAATTTTTACTGAAAAGCAGAGGTAAACTGATGTGAATGTCTCAGCCAACCGGATGATAATGAAATGCGAGACTGACAGGCGGAAAGACGAGCGAGGCGAAGAGGTGAGGGGGGGGGGGGTTCTCGGCAGCATTCACAGAAAGAGCGTTTTATGAGAGTATATTTATATATTTCTTGTAAGTGGCTAATAGTGTTTGCTGCTTCCTGACAGAATATTATCAGCCTAGAAAGACACAGATCCATGTTCAAATGCCTGTGTGAGCCAGAGACAACCCAGCAGGATGGCGGAGTTTTAAAATGTGTAATATATAAATAAGTACCTGTGTGGTGGCAGGTATGACTGCCAAAAGCTCCCACAGAGTGCACGGCCTGATAAGACGCCTCACTCATCCCCAAATCCTGTCACCATTAGCATAGCTGCTCCTCAGACTGCAAGCGCTGCTAAATCCCTGCCCCGAGCACCTGCTGAGAGCAGCCACCTCTCCCTGTCCCCTTCCCATGCTCGCTAAATGAAAGTAAACTACACATTTGGCTGGTGGCTGGTGAAGTGAAGCGCCTTGCTGTGTTAAGCCCCATTTCATTGCTGTCCAGATGAGCAGCTGTGTGGTTCCTGTGGTCTTCAGCGCTCAGACGGATCCAAAAGGCTAATCCACACAAATATAAACCAATTGGAGTGTTTATCTATTGACAAGATGACCGAAGGAGCGTAGCCAACTCTTGATTAACTGTTCCAATTGTGATAAAGCGTAAGAGGGTTTTTTTGCCATCTGGCTCTCTGCGCGTATCTGTGTGTGTTTACGTTTTGCATTAGGTGGAAAGGGAAAGTGTGTTACTGCCAGGTGCTCTGTTTATTAGTCCACAGACGCTGACCTCAGAGGTCACGGGGGGTCACAGCCAGGTCAAATGCCTCATGGCAGACGGACGAGGAGACGCTCACTTGCGGCAAAGGCTTGGAAGCTGGGGAGGTAAAGCTGCCAGGCTGTGCAGCTGTAGAGAAAGTTTAGCATGCAGACGAGGACAAGTATGTGGCGAGAGACGTGAAGACACCCACATGGACACATACCATAGACACTCTCCACACTATGTATGAACTCTGGACTAACCTTCATAGGATAGTGTTGTACAACAAGTTAATGCACTTTGCCAATGACTCACAATGATGTAATTTAAAGTATGACTTTTTAAAGCTGCTGTTTTAAAGTTTGGAAATTTAACTAGCAACCAGTGATTATTTTCATTATCAATCACTCAAACCTTTATTTTCTTGATTAATCTATTAAGTAGGGCTGTCAAACACAAATTAGTTTTAACGCCACTAATTTCTTTAACGCATCAACGCAACTTGTGATTTTTATTTAACCTCTGAAAAATATTTAGGAGGTTGAAGTGGGCTCAATTTTGAAGATAAAGTGAAGATATGACATCATATGAAACTAGAAAACCTAAGGAACCCATTGGTACCCAACCATGTCATACTAACTTGTCGCGAAGGAGGCTAAATAACACTCCAAACTTACGCTAAATTTTGGGGAGGAAAAATTGGCATGGTCATATTCAAAGGGGTCCCTTGACCTCTGACCTCAAGATATGTGAATGAAAATGGGTTCTATGGGTACCCACGAGTCTCCCCTTTACAGACCTGCCCACTTTATGATAATCACATGCAGTTTGGGGCAAGTCATAGTCAAGTCAGCACACTGACACACTGACAGCTGTTGTTGCCTGTTGGGCTGCAGTTTGCCATGTTATGATTTGAGCATATTTTTTATGCTAAATGCAGTACCTGTGAGGGTTTCTGGATAATATCTGTCATTGTTTTGTGTGTTAATTGATTTCCAATAATAAATATATACATACATTTTCATAAAGCAGCGTATTTGTCCATTCCCATGTTGATAAGAGTATTAAGTACTTGACAAATCTCTCTTTAAGGTAAATAAGATAAAAATGTGTTTAATTTGCGATCAATCACGTTTAACTATTTTATTCGATTGACAGCCCTAGTATTAAGCATTTGTCCTATGATAGGTCAGTGAGAGGGACCGAGCTTGCAGGCATAAGGAGTCAAAAGTTGGGTTTTATGTACCCAAAAATGAAGAACACAATTTACAAAATATGCCCATAAGATGTTATAAAAGAGGTCAATTTATCAGTTTAAATATTATAACAATTAACCAAAACAAAAAAGGCAAAAAACTACTGCAATATGTCAAAATACAAACAAATCTGAAATGCACTCTAAATACAAGAGTATGCTTATTTTTGTCTATTTTCACACCCATTTAAACTTCTTTTATTGATGACTATAACTTATTTTGTGAAGAAAAAAAATGGAAGTGCTGCACTGGGTCAGGAAACTCTGTGTTGGTAATGTTGAAGTCAAAAACCAGGTTCTCTGCAAGGATGGGGCAAGTAGTCAAATAACAATAAAATACAGTGAATGTCCAGCTTACTTTGAGAGGAAGTCCTTGGTATAGGATCGAAACCATCCGAGGCACTCTGATTGTGAATTAAAAATCCTTTATTAAGACATGGATACACCAACATGTTTCGACTCAACATGACTTCATCAGGGTGTTGAAGAAGTTGGTAATTTGGTTGATTTTTAATCCACAATCAGAGGCCTTGGATGTTTTCCAGACTGCCATCCTATGCCAAGATCTTCCTCTCAAAGTAAGCTGGACAGTCACTGTTTTTTATTGTTATTACTTATTTTGTATTCTGTGTGCCTGAATTTCTAGGTATTTGTATTTTTATGGATTTTGAAAAACATTTCTTTTCTCATTTTATCAATTATTAAGATGTAGCCTATGGTTGTTGCAGCCTCAGGCTCAAGCATACAGATGATGTACTGTGAGTATAAATCTGAAGAAGGTCTTTGACCAAAACGTAGTGGGAACTTAGTGGGTGGTGCAGGATTTTTCTATATGCACTTTTCAGTTTTGAGAGCACTACAATTTCACTTGTCAGAATTTAGTTTGCAATATCGAATTTGGACACGGCTTCTTATTCTTATTCTTATTCTTAGTCTGGCACATATTTACAGGCACCCAAATACATGCAAACTCACACACAGACGTGCCAGAGAGCGCTCTCCCTCAGTCAGCAGAAGTGTCGGGGTAACTGGGTGGTCAGCTCAAATCTTTCCATTTCAATTTCATCCAGCAGAGCAGCTTTTCCTGCACATTATTTGCAGGCTCAGAGAGGCTCAGCGCTGCCCACAATACGGCTGCTCGCAAGGAGAAAAGTAGGAAGGCTAACAAGAAATATTGGAAAACTTGGCGGCTTAAAATGTCTTGACCTTGAGTCTGTTGTTGTTTTGCCGGCCAATAGGGGAAAGTTCACGAGCCGGTCAAGTCAGAAATTTAGGAAATGTTGACAGTTTCTTTTCAGATTCTGTGTTGACTTTGTATTAGCCAGGTCAAAAAGGGTTGGGGGATCAGGCACACTCACATCCCACACACACACAGGCCAGACAAAGAGAAAGAAATAGGAGCCTTTGTAGGTTTTAGGGCTTGATTTTGTGAGTTGAGGCGCCGTTGTAAGTTATGACCTCATGAATCGAGGCTACTCAAGGCTCCGTTCGCATCCTGCAACATAAAGAATGATGAAATCTTTACACAGCTCACATGCTAGTCCTTACCCTAACCTTCTACCCCATGCACTACACATCAAATCCACTAACATGCATTTAAACAAACGAAAACATAAAGGCCACAGGCTTTGCATCATTCAAACAACCTGGAAGGCAAGAAGAGAAGAGATGGAGAGAGAGAAAGAGAAGCAGCAGAATAAATAATTCCCCCTCCTCTGCGCTATCAGAGGCAACAGCGCTGGCTGCCAGCCACTCTGACTAGGAGGCCTGTTGCTATATTCATTATGTTAATGCTGAGACAACGCTGAAGCAGCCTGGATGAGATTATGCCTCACACTCTGGCCCACTCCACTGTTTGGAGAACGCTTAAACTCTGACCTGTTAAGCAGGGACGCACCCAGCGAGTGTTTGGTGATTTCGCACTTCTTCGCCACTTAGCCGTCGTCCCGCTCTGCGAGGTTGAGTAAGAGCGGGAATCTTCTAAAACAACAGCAGGAAGTGAGGATGAATTATTCAGGATTTGGAGTAACCCGATGGCACTTTGCCTTACCTGTGCTCTCATCATGCACATTCTCTCACAGCTCAGAAAAACAGATGCAAATACACACCGAGGAGGTATGAATGCTCACGTGAGCAGGCGCTTGTTCATGGATGCATACATCAAAGAAAAAAGGAGAAACCAAGAGAACATGCAGCACCGGGAGGCAGAGCTGGATCAGAGATGGGATCGATACTGCCGCAATAACACGGCTATGGCAGATTTACAGATTAGCCCATTCAGAGCCCGGCCCTTTGCTGAGATGAAGCCCAAGCTCCAGATCCATCCCAGCAGATACCGAGGCCTTGATCAATATGCAGACGTCAGCTGTTACTGTAGCTGCCTCGCCCGACTCTCATTTAGCTGGTATTTTCACAGGAACATCCAAGGTTACTGCAGAATTATCAGCAGATTAAGAGTGCCAGAAAGCAATGTTTGGAATATCATGAATACATGCACGGTGTTAGGTTTACGACCATGTGTAGGTAACATGTGGAGGTGTGCGAGCATCAGTATAACAACTTGATTAAATCATCCATTAATTCAATTTCAGGCTTTGGAATAAGACCGATAAGCTGAATTCGGGCGCCTCGGAGCAAATTTAATGCAGCAAGTGGAGTTTAATGAGAAGAGGCAAACGGCAAAGGGGAAACACGAGACATCATTATGCAGTCGGGTACCATTTCTCATATATATTGGGAGAAATGGAAGACATTGTAAAGCTGTTCCCTAATCTCTTAGGGTGTGATCATCTTTAAACGAATAAAAGTCTCTATGTATGCATTACATAGCTGCACGCACAGACCTACAGTATTTAGTTGTAAAACCACACAGATTCAATATATAGTGGAAATATTCATACACAGAGTTTGTATTAAGCATTTGGCCTGGATTTCATCCAAAATAAAATCTGCATCGACCTGCACCGTCCTGAGCTTTAATATCTATGCTGTACTTGTGCTGTGGAGCTTGTATTCGTGGTTTGCTTAATGCAGCGTCCTGCTTTACCTTAAGCTTTGGATAGTGCTGTGTTGGCTGACTGCCACTCTCTCTCGTTCTCTCTCCAGGGATGACCTTTTCCGCGTGGAGTTGGACATCGTTGCAGGAGACGAGATGTTCTACAGCAAGGTGAGCACCTTCTGGACAGACACCCAAAGCATTTACAACATTTGTGGGTGGATATATGGCTTGTCATTAGGCTGGAAAATGTAATATTCTACTACAGAGAAATGCAAATGTAGCTAACCAGCAGTGCAATGTGTGTGTGTGTTTTTAATGTGTAGAAAAGGACGTGGGAGTCGAACAAGAATGACATCAGGATCTGCAGGATGAAGGGCAAACATGAGGTGAGACAATGTGTCTGTTTCTCCATCTCTATCTTTCTCTCTTTCTCTCTTTCTCTCTTTCTCTCTCGTAATAGAGTGACATTAAACCTGCATTAATTGATTTTTTTGGGCCACGTGGGAGGAGTTCAACAACCTGTAAACACAACATTGACATATTATCACCTTATGAAGTTGATATGGCAAAGATATTAGCAAACAGTTGCTTATTTACACATTTAGCAGACAAGAAGCAACATTATTATTCATTAGGAGTCATGTTTATGGTCACTTGGTGAATGTAAGTCCAATATTAACTCTCTTTTAGCTCTGTTTTTGGTCTCCATCAGCTCCTGAGTGGAATATCTGGCTCATTAGCTGCTAAAAGCTCCACTATGTTCACCAGCTAGTCGCTAAGTATGTCTGTCTGCTGCTGGGCAGGTAGAGTACAGTGGGTTTATCAGAGATTTTTCACTGAAAACAGCTGCATGATGATGAATGGTAGTGAGACTGAACCAGAACAGTAAAGTTGTGAACTGTAAAACCAAAACAATGAGCTGAAAGACGCTAAGAATGCTCCATACAGCTATGGAGTTGAGTGATAATAATCTTTAGGTGTTTCACTTTGAGTGACCCCTTTCATACTGTGTACAAGTGCTCATTTGATCCGTACTGCAATCTCAGGAACCCATCGACTATCGATCTGACGACAGGAGGCTATATGGGGTCAAGGGGGTCAAGGGCCTATATTTCCAGGGGTTCCGGAGTTGCCAGCGGATATCCGGGCAAAGACGTCCGTTTCCGTGTGCTGCTCATTGTTTACAGTCCGATTAGAAACTTGAGATGCGAGACTGAAGTCTACGACCGGATTGTTTCACAAGTAGCCAGTTTACAAGATAATTTTAAACCAACAAAAAGCTAAATCATCGTCAGACGATAGCCGATGGGTTCTCAGATGCATTTCGGCCGATGCGTTCCGCCTCTTCTGCTCTTCACACAGACTGCTAACTTGCATTCAACCAAAGCTGGCTTGAACGTGACTGGTTAACACTACTCGCGAACCTCGTTGCCTACAGATTTTACATGTGACTGCAGAATCTGTTTATAGAGATTATTCTTACTATAATATTAATATATTAATTATAGCGGCTTTAAAGAGCCTCATCATAAATAATGACATATCATGACTTTTACTTTAACTAATTATGAAAAAAAAAAAAAAAGATTGTGTCTATGTTAAATGTTCACATCAAATTAAATACTTAATAATACAAAAATACCATAAAATTACCACTTATAGCACAAAAAGTCCCTCCATTTATTGATTTTTAAGTTACTTCAGCATTTCATTTGCATTTTTACTTTCTTTAACTGGAGGCGTTTTCCAAGTTGTTTCTCAGAATATCTTAAATCAATCAGCTTCTTTTGAAAACTCTGATAGTTTTGGTGAAACCCCAAAGCAACTGGAGAATTACATGCAAAGATTATGTACAGTAGAACTCCAGATCAAATGTATTGGATGACACTTTGTATAGTGTAATATGATGAAATCATGTCACACTATCCGTCTTTATTACACACATTATTAGTGAACGTGTCTTACCTTTCTGCCTGGAGCTCTGGTTTCATTGTGACTGTCCTTCCTGCTGACTCAGCCTCCAGAAGAGGAGGGCTCTGACCGCGTATTATCTCATCGTCCCTGCTCTTCCGACACATACACATCGATCAGAAGAATATAGCCACTCCTACCTGTACGCCACTTGTTCCACCATCATGAGTTAGGAATGTGGTTTGTGCCCTCAGAAAATGCAGGTGGGCATCAGGAAAGTGAGGCGATGAGGGAGTGATGGGGGGAAACGTCCCAGCAGCCACCAGCAGCCCACGCCTGAATACCTCTTATATCTCCAACACACACATCCCGAGCTGCCACACATAAGCCGCCCGTATTCAGTGGGTGCGTGTGGGTGAGTGTAGTGGTGATGGTTGGCGGGGGAAAACATGGGCTCTGTCCCCTCCAGGCAGAGAAAAAAAATGACTTATTTAACACAGTGAGAGAACACCTGACATTAAATCTGTGTGAGACAGCGCCAGACAGAAACACAATGGAGAATAGAGGGACAGAGACAAAAAGCTTGGATGAGAGTAGGAGGAAGAGGAGGAGGAGGAGGAGGAGAAGAAGGGAGACGGAGGGGTGAGAGAGAGGAGAGGGGTAGATAAAGAAGAGGAGAGGGGGAGTGTGTGAGTCCTTGTTGGCCGGCCCTGAGGAGAGCTGTGGGGCTGACTGAGATATGAAAGGTCTTCTTGCCCCTAATGAGTGTGCTGCCTGGTAAAGCTGTGAGTCACACAGCAATGTGAGGAAGATAAGAACACTGCCAGGTCCTCTCAGTCAGCTCTCTGGGCTCAGACGCATATGAATGGGTGTACACACAAGCACATTCAGTGCACACACTTACACACACACACTCGCTGCGATATTTTCAAGTCACTATATGTGACTAAAAATGCAGTTATTTTCATCCTGAATAACAGCTGCTGAAAAGAGAATTAAATAGTTGGAACTGCACATATCTGGCAGTATAATGTAATCCTGTACAACAACAACAACACAAACTACAGCCTCAAAATACAGAGTTGAATAAACACCTCTGTGAAACAGTGTCAATAAAAAAAGCAACATTTTAAAGGTACCCTGTGGAGTTTTCATGTAATCAAAGTTTACATTCAGTGTTCTTTACCAAAAGTAGGGCTGTCCATGACCAAAGAAAGTGATAGTCGACTAACCCGGGTTCACATAGGCCAGGAAAGCGCCGTGAGCTCCACAGCCGGCTCACGAACTTCAGCGATAGTTTCGGCGTCTGGTCTATTTTCTCCGCATGCCGCAAGCAAATCTGGCAAGAAAACACACTGATAATCTACTATAAATGATATAAATGATATATGTGATATAAATGATCTGATTCTGATAAGATAATAAAATATGCATCCCACGATCGCTTTTTACTTCCTTCCCCAATCACATTTCGAAATCCATCCACTATATTACTACTATTGGTAGGGAGGCCTGAAGGGACGAACTGTCAGTGTTGGCGACTTTTTCTCTCTAGATTTAGGGCTTTTGGAGCTAGTGCTGCTAGCTACTTTCATTGGAAAGGAGTTGGCAACACTGGGCTGGGTTTTACGGTTGGATAAGTTTTAAAATTGATCGTACTCTTGCTAGTTTTTCAAGATTACCAACCCTAGCTTTAAGGAAAGCCTTTCAAATGATGACCAAACTAGTAGAATATCTCACCGTTCCTTTTGTTGAGCTATAACACCTTGGAAACTACGATTAGGAACTACATATCCCACGTGAACTTGCATGTCAAAACACAGTTGTGCTCTATTTGATGTCATTGTAATATCGTGGATTCATTTAGTCAAAAATGTAGCTTGATGAAGCTTGGCTTTATCATGAAATACCTGATTTGGACCCAAGTGTGCAGAGCATTTCTGTCTTCATATTTATTATTTTGGCTTCTTTCAACAAAGAATTGCATCATATGTTTTATTCATCCAAAAAAAAAAAAGCACTGAAATAAGTTCAGAATATTGTATCACTTAGCTGTGAATCAGCCTTTAAGACCTGGAAAAGACATAATTTAAGATATATTTTGATGTTCTTCTGATAACCAAATGATATGACTCGCTACAGTGTTTACTGCGGGGCTTTTTTATATTAACATGCATTAGATTGCTACAGGTGACCTGTTGCTGTTTTGCTCATCATGTTGAAAGTGAAACTGACTCTAATGCATGCCTACACACAACATGGAGGTGTGATCACCAGCCCTCATGTATGTTCATACATATTCATGATATATTATATTCAAGTGTTTCTGCTCTCTCTTTGTTTCTCTCTCCTACACATACGTGAACACAATTAAAGAAGAAAATCACATCTGTCACGCAGTCATCCTCTGCGCGCCTTCTTCACCCTCCCTTCCCCTCTTTCTCCTCCTGTAAATGTCCTGTTCTGCTTGGGGGACGGTAGTGTCAGATGTGATGCATTCACCACCTCGTAATTGGTTTTGTAATTAAATGTTTCTGCCTGGTTGATCACAAAGGACATAGTATTCTCCCTAATTAGGCTGAAAATTCAATATCCTAATTCTTTTCGCCTTTTCTATTCTCCCGTGTTGACCGAACGATTGTTGGTGAACGCAACAGTCGGCCTCGCTGTCTCTCTCTCTGCATGTTCCCGTCATAATTTCCTTTGTCCTTTCGCTTTCCGCTGTCTCTTTATCTCTCCTGTATTTGCCCTTTTCATGTTGGTCCCTGTCGTTTCTTTCACTCCTTTCCCTTCTCTTCTTATGAAAGCAAGAGATAGAGGGTGAGACGTTCCCTAGAGGTGGCGCCGTGCCAACACATCAGGCCGTGGCAGTGTGGCATGTGCATGCAAACAAAGGCAATTCCATATAGAGCGCTTTTAAAGAGCGGTGGGGCATCGTTATAAGCAGCACTTAGCGAGATTGTTTGATCAATATTGCGTTGATCGTGCTCTCTGAGGAGCTCTGGGTTTTTCAATCGTCCAACCAAATGCCTTTTCTGGGTTAGAAGATTCAGTTTCACAGCCTTTTTGGCTCCCAAATTAATCAATTTGAAATACCATGTGGAGTCACTTTCATTCCTTGTAGTTGTGGCCCCTTTTTTTTTTATCTCACCAAGGCTTCATCTGCATAAGCCTTGGTGCATAAAGCATCTCGTTTCTCTGCATTTCTTGTTTCCTTGCTACAGTTTTTAATTGAGGTTACCCCCCACTTGGGACATTAAAGTTCAACCTTTATTGTGTCTTTCGTATCACAGCAACTTATTTATATATTCTCCAAAGAGTTTGTACTTTTCAAACTATCAGCAAACTCGCAACACAATGCCAGAAACATCAAATATGGAGAAAAGAAGGCTCTGCACACTCAGTTCCAGTGCAACAACGTACAGTAATGATGAAACTGAGTTTTCGAATATTTGGCCTTTATCTCGGCATATTTAATTTGCGTGTGTTTGTGCAGTATTTCTTTCCTTTTCATTATAATTCTTCTTTCTTAATTTGGTTTTCCAATGGCTTTCTGTATTGATTTATCCTCAGTTTTTTGTGATACACTGTAATTGTTTAGTATGTGGATCTAGGGGTCTACAGCTGTGAACTGCATTTCCCATGTGCACTTGCATGTCAAAGCAAAGATGAGAGTCTAGTGACTATAAACTATCGTAAAATTAGGGCTGTCAATCGTTTAAAGTATTGAATCACGATTAATCCCCAAAAAATTGCACATTTTTTTATCTGTTCAAAATGTATCTTAAAGGGAGATTTGTCAAATATTTAATACTCTTATCAACATGGGAGTGGGCAAATATGCTTGTTTTATGCAAACGTATGTATATATTTATTAATGCAAATCAATTAACAACACAAAACAATGACAAATATTGTCCAGAAACCCTCACAGGTACTGCATTTAGCATAAAAAATATGCTCAAATCATAACATGGCAAACTGCAGCCCAACAGGCAACAACAGCTGTCAGTGTGTCAGTGTGCTGACTTGACTATGACTAGCCCCAAACTGTATGTGATTATAATAAAGTGGGCATGTCTGTAGAGGGGAGACTCGTGGGTACCCATAGAACCAATTTTCATTCACATATCTTGAGGTCAGAGGTCAAGGGACCCCTTTGAAAACGGCCATGTCAGTTTTTCCTCGCCAAAATTTAGCGTAAGTTTGGAGCATTATTTAACCTCCTTTGCGACAAGCTAGTATGACATGTTGGTACCAATGGATTCATTAGGTTTTCTAGTTGCATATGATACCAGTATCTTCACTCTAAGTTTAAAACTGAGCCCGTTTCAACCTAAAAATTGCAAGTTGCTTTAATGAGTTAAAGAAATTAAAGAAGTTAACATGTTAGTATCACGTTAACTTTGACAGCCCTACATAAAATACTTGCATTTGACCTGAGGGTGCTGAGCCTTCTTTTCTCCATATATTCCCAAAAAGCCTTTTTTTTTTACAGTTGAGCGTTCATTATCACATGTATTAATCACATTGTGACAATTTGCCACCGTTGACTCAGCAGGTGGTCAGACAGAAAGCTGTCCAGAGGTGATTCAGGTTAAGTGTTGTGGTCAAGGATGAATGCTGGTGTGTGTGTGTGTGTGTGTGTGTGTGTGTATGTGTGTGTGTGTGTGTGTGTGTGTGTGTGTGTGTGTGTGTGTGTGTGTGTGTATGTTTCCACCAGGGAGTGGAGCTCAGCTGACCCACGATCTGTAGGTCTTGCTGCAGGTCGGCTCCACCGCTGAGGCTGCCACATGGCTGACTGGCCTGGAAAAACTCTCTGTTTCCTCCTTTCTGTCCCTCTTCCCTCCTTCCCTCTCTCCTTCTCTTTATTTTGTCCTCCTATCTCTATTATCTCACTCTCCCTCCCTCTGGAGTCTGATGTTTGTTTGTGGCCTGTGGTGTGTTCAGTCAGAATTACCATCAAACTGAGAAGAGGGGTTGCAGAGGGATGCGGATTAGCTTTAACATGCTGAGTAAGACCGCAGCTCTCAGAACAGCACATTGCTGCTAATTTGGTACCGCTGTTAATTTATCCTCCGCCCACATGCGCACAAACATACACACACTCTCTCGCTTCCTGTCATTGACAGTCGCTCTGTTTTCAGTCAGAATTGTGCGTCAGGGATTTTTCTGGGAATGACGAGCCTGTTGTTAATGAGTGAAGAAGAGGGCTCGCCAACCTTTGTGAGTGTGTGTGTACAGTATATGTGTGTGACTGTGTGTGTGGGAGTGTTCTGGCTCAACGGCGGCTCTTGGCAGAGCGATGCTCTCTTCTCCCTGGTCGCTAACATCAGGGGACCAGCCAGGCATGTAATGGAAACTTTGGAGATTTAGAGGAGCAGCTTGCTAAATACGACCCCCTGATGTACTGCCTTAGATGGCTCCTATTGTACGAACATTACTAAAGCAGGTCATCATGATAACTTATTATGTTTTATGAGGGTATGAAACATGCTGCAGTTGCTCCTAAAGCAGGAAAACGAGCAGAAGATTTTACGACGTGTGCACCTGTTTTGTATTTTGGGTAGACCTAACACGGGAATGCTGATTGTAGCCGGAGGCATAAACCCACGTTGGTTTAGGTTTTTGGATAAAGCCGCGTCATTAGAACAAACATTGAACCCAGGATTTGGCCGAGAGAAAAAGGTTGTTTATCGTCTCTGAGTAAAGGTTGAGTTCCGGACAATAGATGGAAAGCAGATGCAGAATGTGGAGCCTTCTTAGTTTTAATGGTGTCTGACTGCTGCAGGTTGTTTTGTGCAGATGTTGTAGCAACAGAGAACTTGTTGCCGATCCTCTGACTGAGCGTGTGTTATCACTTGCATTTATATGAATTCTTTTAGATATCTTTGTGTGTCCATGGAAAATATCTGTGCCTGTGCCGAGAATCCAAGAGGCAATGAATGCACTTGCTCGGTCAACATCTGCAGAGTAGAACAAGCCTGGCAAACATCTGCCTTAAAGCTTCAGTAGGCGGAAAGTTTTTGGCATCATTGGGCAAAAATTCCATAATAACCTTTCAGCATATCGTAATTCAAGTGTTCTGAGACTTCTGCACGTCCTCATGGCTCTGTTTTCAGGCTTTAAGAAATCTAGCCCTTGACGGGAGACTTTGGCCAATCACAGGTCATTTCAGAGAGAGAGCGTTCCTATTGGCTGTGCTCTGGCTGATGGGCGGTGCTTGGTATTTCCTCAACAGATCTCAACATGGCTGCCGGGACACAAACATTCTCATTTTACAGCTAAACCGTGCACTACAAGATGTTTCTGAAAACATTTGGGGAGAGAAATAGTCATTACAGTAACAAAATATTGATTCATATTTGATCAGCGCTGCCTAGTTTGACCGTTTGATCAGAGTTTGCGAGTGATTGACAGTTGCTCAGAGACGGCAAGGCTCCAGCTCGGCTCTGATTGGTTGTTTTCCTCCGGTCTGTGAAATCTTGCAGATGCCATTAGGAGCACCGGAGGACACAGAGGCACATGATTTCTTTCAGATTACCTGTCTCATGCACTACTGTCAGGATATGGTGACTGTTTCATAAAAAATACCTTTTTTAATCATATTTGCTCCATTTCTACCCACTGCCGCTTTAAGAGCAAGAGACTGATTAAAAACCTGCTGCCTGCGTAGCGTCTAGTTTATTTAACAGCAGATTCAGATACAAACTTGCTCACAGGCACACATACTGTGCTACACACACTTGTGAAGCATCCCTATCTTTTCACACTCCTTTAAATCTCCCCTCCATTCACAGCTACGTCCATATTTGCACTCGGGCGCGTGCTCCTGTGTAATTCATCTGTGCTGCAGATTAATTTTTCAGAGCAGCTCTGCCACTGTCAGTGCGAGGAGCAGGAGGAGGAGGAGGAGGAGGAGGTGGAGGAAGAGGAGGAGGAGGAGGAGGAGGAGGAGGAGGAGGGCTGCAGTCGTCTGGGTCTTGGGAAGGCTTGCCAGCCAGCACAGGTGGCGTTTTGTCTGGATTCTGCCCAGGGAGCGAGGGAGCAGAGAGAGGGGGGAGGAGGCAGAGAGGAGAAGAAGGACGTACAGCATTTGGATTTATACATAATTGTTTATTTCAGTGATTAAGTACTTGATCCTTTGTAATTGGTTTATTTTTTTTAAATGTGAAAAACATAGTAATACACTAATCCTGCTGACTAAACTGGGCTTTGAATAAAGACAAACCCCATACCTGGAAGTGCCAAATTGCTTCCTGGAACAGATGAATAAGGGTTAATGAAAAGCATGTACTGTATGCAGCAGGGGATGTATTCTGTAGATGTCTGGAAATGGCAATCAAACCTCAATAGTTGAAAAGGACCCACCCCTTGTTTTTATCCTGTCATGTAATGTTTCATTTTCTGCGAACAAGCGCTGCCAAATGTGCACATTGGTGCAGCGGTTTGGCTCTTCCAAGTGTTTACTCCCCTCTCAGACGCTGGCAGTTGGACTGGGTTGTTATTAAGAGTGCTTCATCTGGCTTTGTGATTACAGCTCTGACCAAGCTGACAGACTGCAACCCCACCGACAAACAGCATGCAAATGATTCCCACACATGAGCATGCATCTGTGCCGCGATACAACACACACACAGATATATGCACCAGGCACACATGGGCTGTATGCGGGGGAGGAACACACACACACACACACACACACAGATATATACTGTCACACTCGCTCCGCAATTTGTCACACAGTGCTGCGCCATTAGAATTTTACACCTCACACTTGACACACCCCCCCTGCACCCCAACACACACACACACACACACACACTCACTCACACATTGAAAACACTTCCTCCTTTCCTGTTTTTTTGCTGTTGAAAAACGAGAACCCAGCAGGGAGTGAAGTGGGAAGGTGGAGGGGTAGGAGGGTGCAGGGTGGAGCATCTGGAATAACACTCACCCGTCTCTCATATCGCTGCTTTCCCTCTGATCTCACCCACACACACTCACACACAGACTGTCATTTCACATACCCGCTATCACCACCACCGCTTCTGCTGCAGCCCCGCTTCTCTTTCCGATGAGATCAGTGCGAGTGGTGGTCTTGAAGTAGACCCCATCTGGTGTGTGCGTGCATGTGTGTGTGTGTGTGGCAGAGCTGGTGCCATCCTGGCTGGGACACTCATGGTTTGGGGAGGGGGTGGCTGGCTGCTGTCCACCAGTGATCTACAGTACTGTACTGTACATCGACACTCACTCTACACACACACACATATGGGCGGTGGACTCGGCCGTGCAAAAGCAAACTGCTGTCGGTGCTTTTTGGCTTTTAAAGTCAAAGGTCATGCACATGGAGATTCACTGTTGATAGATTCTTTGTTTGTTCATCATCATGTTACTTTTTTACTGGAGAAGGTGCTTCCCAACCTGCGGATCAGGACCTCCCAAGTAGTCCTGAAATAAATCTGAGGGGTCACAAGATGATAAAAGCAGAAACAAAAAACCTTTTGTTACCCGTACTGTTCCGTATTTTTTTTCCAGTTCTGGTCAAATACTGAATATCTTTACCTTTTCATGCTGTACAATCCTACAAATTAAACAACCTAACAGGAAAAAATAACTCTTTATTGAACTGCTCATTTCAAATCTGTAATACACAAATTGTCTATATTTTTTCTATCTTTCTTTTCTTTTTCTCTATTTTTTAAGTTTTGTTCTTTTTTTACAGGGCTGTAAAAGTTAACGTGATAATAACGCGTTAACGCAAATTTGTTTTAACGCCACTAATTGCTTCAACGCATTAACACAATCGATCCTTCGTATGTTGTAGCGGGCTACAAATCTAAAACCTAAGGAATCCATTGGTACCAACCAGTGCTGTATTTCCAGTATTGTGTGATCATCACAGCAGTGTTAAGTGTTCATCAGAGGTTACATGTGTTTAGTCATTTCTCCTTTAAACACACTGACACATTATACTTTTGTCGAGGCAGCAGATTAACTTGAAAGTCATTTTTCTCAGTTTCAGTCCACCACCATTTATTACTTTTTGGCACTGTGGGGCTAAAGTGGCTATTAAGTCATGTGTCGCTTACACGACTTCTCATTTCAAAGAATAAGCATGGACAAATTAAACTGTGACTTGGGTTTATTTAGTCATTAAGAGGGCTTCATGTAGTTTGACGCCTCACGTTGGAGAAATTAGCCTTAAATCTGTTGCTTGTTTTAAAATCCTGAGGCTGGTTTGGATTACCGTCTGTCAATCAGCGGCGTACGTGCAGCCGTCTGTGTGTGTTTGCATGTGTGAGGAGGGTAGACGGTTAAAGTCTCTGCAGGCTGCGTTCAGACTGTATCAATGTGATTGACAGCGTTAATGGTGTGATAATTCCACACATCAGGCAACTGAAAAGCTTCATTTCACAGAGCGGTTTGGATAATCAGTCTCTGAAAAATAAACTCAGTTTTTCCTCTATTCGCTCCATCATTTTGCCTTTCTTTTCTTCACTTTTACGCCTCCTGCATATTAATCTCTCCCTCTCTTTTATTCCTCTCTTTCCTGCAGGATGAATGCCGTAATTTCATGAAGGTGCTGCTCAGCAGACAAGGAGGCCTGTTTGTGTGTGGAACCAACGCCTTCAACCCGCTCTGTGCCAACTACACTGTAAGTTAACTATAAGATAATGACTTGGTTTGACGTCACTGATCTGTTCTTCCTAAACAGAGGCCTCGCTTCCGAACATAATCAGTACGTCTGCTCAGGTGAGAATGTACAGCTTGATTAGAGCTGTTTGTTTAGCGCTCGAGGCGGTGTCGACTTCCTCCCCAGGACTTTTTTATCCTTGTTGTCTGGCGGTTTCAGTGCCTTGTTTCCCTGAGATACAACAGTTGTTATTTCTCGGTGGTTAAACTTTGCGGTCTGCGGAGCTTGTTATCGTTGAGAGTCAGAGACGGATAATCAAGAAGAACACAAAGAGGCAAGAAGAGGAAGAGGAGGGTGGAGAGACGTGACTTGTTTGCCTGGTTTGATTTCTTTTTCTACATGTAGTGGATAAAGGGGCTGATGTTGATCCTCGTGTTAACTTTTCCTGCTTCAGCCTCCCGACCGTGGTCAGAAGGACCAGGGGAGCATACGTACCAACCTTGAGACCTCAAAAATAGGGAGGATTTGGAAATGAAAGCAGGGAGTCTGGGGGTCCTCCCCCAGAAAAGTTTGAGCTTCAGAGACTTTTTTTCCTGCATTCTTGTGACTTTTAAAGAATAAAAATAGCAAAATAATAAGCACACTGCAACAGCATTTTTATGTGAAATACTTTTAATTTTACTTTTAATTCTCAGAAATACAAAATACAGAATAATTCGCCCCTCTCTGACGTGAATTTGTGTGAATCTCTGGCATAAACTAATATTCATCAGGTTTTATTCGTTCATTAATTCATGAATTTTTTGCCCCTGCTTGAGTATTTCATACAGTCCCTTTAAGAAAGCAAAGCAATCCTGCAGTTTGAGGCAGAAGTTAAGAGACACCAGAGTGCAAGCTACAAGTGTAAGTGTTGACTGACCTGATTCAAACTATTAGCCGCAGTGTACTCTGAATATTCCCTCCACCCCGCCCAATATATTTGTCAGAAGGTTTGTATCCATCCGACAGCAGCTCACCTGAATCCTCCACCACGCAGCCGAATGTGCTCCACTTCCCGACCACTTCCCTGTCTCGCTCCATTACTGTGACGATTTCAAACTTGTGGAAGGAAAAACTACGCATAAATATTAATCATGGACTCGGCTGATTTCACATCATTCTGCAGGAATATTAAATGAGCGATGAAGGCAGTTGAGTTGGAGAAAGTAAGTAGAGGGGAAAAAATCCTTTCACTATCAAAGGCTTTTTCAGATAAGTGTTATTTTCAGTCTCTCACATTTCAAACACAGCGCAACAGTGGGACACTGAGACGTACCTGGCCCATTATCTGTCAGCAGCTAATGACATTCTACAACAGCGTATAACACACCTGTCTCTCCATGATAGGCTGTCTGCTTCTCTGGGGACTAGTTAGCAATGCTAGCTACTGTTTTATTTATAGCTGTTTTTTAATGAAATGACACCAATAAATTATTTCCTTTTCAGCCGTGGACGAGAATTAGACTGTGCTGTTGAAATTGTTTGTTTTTGGCTGCCTTTTAAGTGTATCTGTTTGTATGTGTGTAATCGAAGCAGGAGAGAGATTCCACTGTGTACTGTATTTATGTATGTATGACTTTATGTGGGTGTATGGGCCCCTGTGTGTCTGTATGTGTGTGTGTTTTATTTATGCATGAGAACGGGACTCTCTTGTTGTTGCTGCTGTGCCTAATTGGCACCAGTGAATCATTAGTTTGCACTTACGGTAACACTCCCTAATTGTTATTCTCTTTGTGGCTTGTTTTCATAATGCTGCTCAGTAGACGCATTCATATTGTTTGGAATTTGCTGATTGATAGGTGCATCTGTGTTTGTGTGTGTGTCTGTGTGTACGGTGTTACAGGGAGACACTCTCGAGATGGTCGGAGACACGGTCAGTGGTATGGCGAGATGCCCCTATGACCCCAAACACGCAAATGTAGCTCGGTTTGCAGGTAAGATGCACCATTTGTTTTAGTTAGGGCTGTCAAAGTTAACGAGATAAGAACTCGTTAACGCAAGTTTGTTTAACGACACTAATTTCTTTAACCCATTAACACAACTTGTGATTGTAAGGTTGCAGCGGGCTCAATTTTAAAGCTAGAGTGAAGATACTGATATCATATGAAACTAGAAAAACCTAAAGAATCAATTGGTACCAACCATGTAATACAATGATCTACGATAAGGAGGCTAAATAACGCTGCAAACTTAAAATTTTGGTGAGGAAAAACTAGCATGACCATCTTCAAAGTGGTCCCTTGACCTCTAACCTCCAGATATGTGAATGAAGATGGGTTCTCTGGGTACCCACGAGTCTCCCCTTTACAGACATGCCCACTTTATGATAATCACATGCAGTTTGGGCGCAAGTCATAGTCAAGTCAGCACACTGACACACTGACAGCTGTTGTTGCCTGTTGGGCTGCAGTTTGCCATGTTATGATTTGAGCATATTTTTTATGCTAAATACAGTACCTGTGAGGGTTTCTGGACAATATTTGTCATTGTTTTGTGTGGTTAATTGATTTGCATTGATAAATATATACATACATTTGCATAAAGCAGCATATTTGCCCACTCGATAAGAGTATTAAATACTTGACAAGTGTCCTTTGAAGGTACATTTTGAGCGGATAAGGAATGTGCGATTAATCATGATTAAATATTTTAAGCCCTAGTATCTCTACATTAAGGTAGAATGTGTTTCACAAGGTTAAATATGACAAGGAAAAAATGTCTGGAGTAAACTTAAGTTGCGTACGTATTATCTTATCTTAAACTGAAAAATAATTGTTTTTTGGTGATATAATTAAAGAAAACAATATTTTGTGTTCAAACAACAGCTGTTATACTGCTTCTTCATGTAGAAATGACTCTGTATGCTGCCTTGGGAGAAGAAAATTAGATTTGTCCAGTGTGTGATCTCGGAGGAATACAAAATGAGCATCAATTTGTTTTGTTTTCATGTCTTTGTATTGGAAATTTTGTGATCTTACATAAAAGATTCAAGAGAGCTGACGGATATATGAATGACTCACAAAGACCTGAAATAGTTGTGATATAAGACATTCTAATTGGCATGTTATTTTGTGAATTTAACAATCATGCGATAAATCGCGATTAAATATTTGAATCGATTGACAGCCCTAGATTTAGTCTTTACTTCCTCACCTGAACGTGTATCAGCACTGATGAATATCATTGTTAAATGCTGCATACAGCAGCCTCAACAAAACGGAGCTATTGTGATTTTTTTTTTATTCATCTGCTTTGTTTACTTCATCAGATTTAAACACTCCACTATAATATAATCAACACTGTTCTGTGGCTGAAACTGTAGGGAGCCATTACTGTTCAGCCATCAGCCCATTATCTGATATTAGCTGGAAGTAAAAATGTTGGTTTTTGGCGTGGGAGTGCTGCAAAGTTGCAATTATGTTTCTGCAATTATATTGTTGACTGGTCAGTCATGTTATGTTTATGATGCAGGAGGACTTTCATAAAACGTTCACGCCGGCTTTATTGTTTGTGGTCATGCTGTTGCTTTGGCAGGCTGCCTAACTCACCCGTGTTTCTGTATGTGTGTGTGTGTGTGTGTCAGAGGGAAATCTGTTTACAGCCACAGTTACAGACTTCCTGGCCATTGATGCGGTGATCTACCGTAGCCTTGGGGACAGTCCCGCTCTGCGCACCGTCAAGCACGACTCCAAGTGGTTCAGAGGTACCTACAGACGTGTGTGTGTGTGTGTGTGTGTGTGTGTGTGTGTGTGTGTGTGTGTGTGTGTGTGTGTGTGTGTGTGTGTGTGTGCATCTGGTGTTTTGAGTGTGTGTGCGTGTGTGTCCACATCACTTAGCAGCATGCAGGATCGATACATGTGTCAGTAGCAGAGCGGCTGAGTCAGCAGCGCCCTGACAACCCCATGTTCAGGTCACTGGACACGAAGCTGTCAAACGTGCTGCTCCGTGACAGAAAATCCACATCACGGTCAAACCTAACGATGACAACGGGACAGTGAAAAAAAACCCCCATGATATCAGACACACAGGTTGTAGCCGGTCCCGGGTGTAATATCGCCCAAATGCATAGCGTGAAACCCGAGTTCTCCGAAACATCAGGGAGTCATAATGCGCTTATTGTTCGGTGTGAAATCCCCTTTCACCATGTAATGAAATTAAGCGTGGCCTGTGCCTCTTTCTCACTGCCCTCATGTTACCTCGGTGTCGTGGGAGCGAATGATGCATTTGCAAATGGAGACACTGTTTGCTGTATGCTCTCTGATGGTCCATCTATATTTCATTAAACCTTTTCCCCCTTCTCTCTCTCCCAATATAGAGCCCTATTTTCGTCAGCGCCGTGGAGTGGGGACCTCACATCTACTTCTTCTTCAGAGAGATAGCCATGGAGTTCAATTACCTCGAGAAGGTATAGAAGTCATTCTGATGAAAACGTATCCTCCTGGACCTGTGAACTCTCAGCATTCACACGGAGGAGCTGCTGGTCCATTCAGAGCACCTTTTAAAAGGACTGTAGAGGACTGTGTGCTTAAAATGCAACACCATGAAAGCCGCTCTAATATCTCCCTGCTGCTATTATTTGAATGTCAATATCAGCTCTTCTCCCTCAGCTACACTGACCTTTCATCCTCCTATTTGTTTGTCTGCATATCTAATCTGACAAATCACAGTCTGAGTAAACAATTCATGTCGTTATTAACCTGAGAAAAGCCCTTTTTTTAAATAGGTTTGTATATTTCCTGCCCTTACCAGAGCTGGGTATACGTCTTTATGGGAAAAAAAATTATCAGCATCAGGATCTTCTCTAATGAATTAGCAATTCACATTTGGGGAGAAGTGCTTGCACAAGGTCTCCGGGTTTGACATGTTTACAGAGAGCAGAGTAAATGGATACTTAAACAGAATCACCGTTGTGTGGATGAGGGTGTTCAAAGAAGCAATTTTGAGATGCGCTGACATTTTTATGAATAATTGATATTAGGTTTACCATTATAAAACAATGATCTGTCAAAACAGGGTTTCCGCATTGCAAAGTAGCATGCAAATGACTCTGTAAAGATCACCCTGAAGTTGGAGAGAGCTTTTAAATATGCCTGTTTGAAGATGAAACCCAAAGCTCGCTCCCCGGCGTATCATCGGAGTTACATGTGAGACGCTGCACACCTGTCAGTCATTTTCTATGCCCACAGCTGCTTCTCTGTGCCTGATTACTCACAGGTGGTGGTGTCACGGGTGGCGCGGGTGTGCAAACGCGATCTTGGCGGCTCTCAGCGCGTCCTGGAGAAGCAGTGGACGTCGTTCCTGAAGGCCCGTCTGAACTGCTCCGTCCCCGGCGATTCCCACTTCTACTTCAACCTGCTCCACTCCACCAGCTCCGTCATCAGGATGCACGGCAGGGACATAATCCTGGGGGTGTTCTCCACACCGTCTAACAGGTACGCACACTAACATATACCTTTAAACAAGCTACAAAGCACACAAATATGCCTTTATCTCTCTCAAAAATGTGCACACAAGGACACTCAAGATCACTGCAACCTATTTTGTCAGTTGTACCTCCAGAACGCTGAACACCGCCATCTGATTCAACTGTTCATCCAGCCCGTTCTCATTCACAGGGCGCCAAATACAGAGGCTTTGTCACGGCCGTCAGCGTTTGATACCGCCGCACAAGGCAACCCTTAGCGCCGGTATGAAACGCACCAGGCTTTCCATTAACTACAATGTAAACACATCCGCGGCGACAGTAAACGCTAAGATAAAGTACGCCGGGAGTGAGTGTGGTGACGTAGTTTAAAGAGTGAAAAGACACACTAAGGGCGGGCTAGAAGGGAAGTGTATGTGCCCAACAACACAAGGCTTTCATCCAGGACACTGCTGTTTGTGTCCCCTGTTGTCAACACTTTAGTGGTTTTGATGCCGAAAATAAAGTGACGCCAAGGGGCGTATGTTGGGATGAGAACGTGTTGGTTTATCCATTACTTTTAGCTCTATTTGAACCATTTATTAATTACTTTTAGCTAACTATTTAACTATTTGAACATTACTTTAGTTATATTTCACCATCTTTCCATCACGTTTACTGGAGCTGTTTCAACTGTCTGTCACTTTAAGCTAAGTATTTTAACCATATTTTTAGTTAACTATTTGAACTGTTTCATTCATTCATTTTAGCTATTTAATTATTTATTTCAACAATTTATTTATTACTTTTACCTATTTGAACTCTTAATCCATTGCTTTAGCTAACTATCAGCATGGTTTATACCTTATAGCTACAGTATATTTCACCATTTGTCCAAAAACTGTATAGCTAACTGTTTCAACGGTAACGCTTTCTATGACGCCCATCTCATTCTTAATACTCATTTTGCGTTATAATCTGCGTAAAGCACTGTATAATTATATGTTTAAGCACTCATTAATGTTCATAATGCTTTATAACAATAATAATAACACATTATAAAGCATTTTGTAATGACTAATAAGGTCAAGTATTATATATAAAATACTTCATAATTGCTGGTCAGTGACATTTTTTTTGCAAGGATCATAGTGTATTATAATTACCATAGTTGTAATACATTATAATCTTTTTATAATACATTATAATCACATTTATAATGCATTAGAATGTGATTATAAGTTACTGTAAGTGGTCATTGTTTTCTCTAAGTAAAGTAAAAATTAATTTTACAATGTTTTGTGTTTTTCTTACATAGATTTAATGATATTCTTTCACTTTACTTAAAGCAAACAATGACAACTTAGAGAAACTTATAATCACATTATAACAGTGATTATAATGCATTATAAAAAGATTATAATGTATTACAACTATGGGGATTATAATACGAAAAAATGAAAAAAATAAGTATTATGATACTTGACCATATAAGTTATTATAAAATGTTATGATTATTGTTATAAAGCATTGTGAATATGTATGAGCGCTTATCACTATAAGTATGCAGTGCTATAAGCAGATTATAATGCATTATAAGTATGTTTATAATGCATTATAAATAAGAAATAGAAAGTGTTATCGATTCAACTTCTCTGCTGGCTTGCTAACTTGTTTGCATGCTCTCTTCACACATGCTGTTCCAGCTGACAATCTTTCCACGTAGCCCAAAGCAAGTGCAGACCTGGTTGGCAATCACTGCTCCAGATCAATAATCAACCTGTGTGCCTTCAAATAAGCTTTATTTGTGTGTGAATGTGTGTATATGTGTGCATACATGTGTGACTTTGAGAGCTGAAGTGGAGGGATTTTAATCTATGTCCTCTCTGGGAAGAGAAAAGGGAATTCAATCATACCGAGTGTTTTTTTAAGAAGTAGACGTAGAAACATCTTGACGTGCGTCCCGTGGAGACTGAGATAGACACCCAGTGTGAAGCAGCACTCACACGGCTCACCTTGGAAATTCAGTAGACCACCACAGTTTGTTCCCTCACCTATGAAGTTGGAAAGAGCAAGGCTTCCTGCAGGCCAAGCAAAGCTCCAGAGAAATGAAAGAGGTTGCGTGGAGGTACAGAGGTCAGGATTGTGGGGTACAGAGTAATTTAAGACACATGGAACGCTTTCATCGAGGACAAAAGGGTGATCTGTCGAAAGACGAGATTAAATTGAAAAAGGTGAGAGGAGAGGAGATGTGCTGCCTGGTAAATGGGGGATTATTGGAGGCTGTGGGTATTTGCAGAGCCAAAGACAACACAACCAGCAAACCAGAGAAACTGAACAACAGAGAGGAAGGAAGGAGTGCGACAAAAATATTTATATAAGCTACACATACAGTATACTTCAGATCCTTTTGATGCAGGAAATATAAATGGAAATATAAATTAGTTTCCACATCAGAGAGGCACTAATGTTCTAAAGTGAGTCAATCTAGTGTTGAGTTTTACATTTTCTTCCAGTGGGACGAGATAATTCCCCTTGAAGCAAGTGTGAATAAACAAAACCATTTTCTTGATTCCTATGTCTCTCTTATCCGATACAGTTTTAGCAATCTACTTATTGTGCTTTGTTGAAATGCTGCTTTTTTTTTTCTATTTTCAACATTAGCAAGAAAAAGCCTAGGGCTGTCAATCAATTAAAATATTTAATCGTGATTAATCGCATGATTGTCCATAGTTAATCACGATTAATCACACTTATTTTATCTGTTCAAAATGTACCTTAAAGGGAGATTTGTCAAGTATTTAATACTCTTATCAACATGGGAGTGGGCAAAAAATATGCTGCTTTATGCAAATTTATGTATATATTAATTATTGGAAATCAATTAACAACACAAAACAATGACAGATATTGTCCAGAAACCCTCACAGGTACTGCATTTAACATAAATAAATATGCTCAAATCATAACATGGCTTGCCCCCAAACTGCATGTGATTACCATAAAGTGGGCATGTCTGTAAAGGGGGGACTCGTGGGTACCCATAGAACCCATTTTTATCCACATATCTTGAGGTCAGAGGTCAAGAGACCCCTTTGAAAATGGCCATGCCAGTTTTTCCTCGCCAAAATTTAGCGCAAGTTTGGAGCATTATTTAGCCTCCTTCGCGACAAGCTAGTATGACATGTTTGGTACCAATGGATTTTTTAGGTTTTCTAGTTTCATATGATACCAGTATCTTCACTCTAGCTTTAAAACTGAGCCCGCTACAACCTAAAAATCGCAAGTTGCATTAATGTGTTAGAGAAACTAGTGCCATTAAAACGAATATGCATTAACGCATTATTATCGCATTAACTTTGACAGCCCTAAAAAATTCTATTAATAAATTATTTATTAAGAGGAAAATTGCAGTGTGCATCCTCCATGTATCCTTTACATTGCACAGGGATAAAAATACTCTGCACACTTTAAAATGAGGTATTACTGCAGCATATTGCAGTCTATAAGTGGCTCAAATCATAGAAAAGTACTCAGTAAACTTTTTCTGATGGTCCGCTCACCTTACATCTGAATGGCCCTGACACCACTTACTGTGTCTGGTAGACATTGAAGCAAACATATAGAAATACTTACCTGGAATCAATACAGCGTCTCACTTAAATGCAGCCAGCAGCGTAGCTATCAGCTGCCAGTGGTCCCATCCCTGTTTATTTTAGGATATAAGAATAAAGCACTATACAGTACCAGTTGCAGGACAGTGTCTCAAAGCAGTGACAGGAGAGAAAGAGGGGAAGAAGAAAAAAGAGGGACAATGAGGTAAATGTGAAAGGAGAGAAGACAGAGGAGGAGAATAAAGAGGGAGACGGATGAGAAGCTCAAGGACGAGGAAGTCAATAATGGACAACACGTGTATCCCTCGCTCTCTCTGAGATCTAAAACTGTTTCATCAGCTGCATCTTATCTACGTGTTTTGGAAGGACTACGCTGCGAGCGGGAGCCTGCAGAGACAGATGGATGCTTCACACACACACACACACACACACACAAACACACACACACACACACACAAACACACACGTGCACAAACACACTTACAATAGTTCCCAGATAACAGCATTTGCGGCGAGCCACCGAGGAGAAGCAGCTGAACACACACACCCCTGCTTGGGTAAACTGCCACTGGGTCCTTTTTTAAATAACTGCCAGCCAGGAGAGAGAGAAAGAGAGGTTTAGATTGATGGATAAGGAGACGCGTGATGGAGGAAAATGAACACAAAGAGAACGAGAGAATGTGTGAGGTGAGCTGCAAAACTCCCATTGGCCCTGTGTGGCCCACTGCGCCGCGCTGGCTAAGTGCTTGCCAGACAAATTGCTTTGGCTGGCATCGTGCAGTGAAAACAGCGTGAAGCAGGACCTGGGAGTGGAGGAATAGCTATTCTCTCCTGCCATTTGGCCCCAAGCAGCATATATGGGACTGTAGTTTGGGAATAAGCGGATAAAGTCAAGGTTTTACTGGGCCCTCCTGGAGTCTCCCCTGGACACTCTGAACTTACTCATCTCCTCCTGTGCCCAGGGATTATTTTACAGCCACACACCAGCTCCTCAAATGTTATGAAGTTGCATTTGTGGGATCCTTAAAAGTCTCTACTTCCAGAGTATAAAATCGCCTCCAGTTGTCAGTTCCTTTGTGCATCCACCTCTGAAGCCCCAGGCCCTTCCTCTCGAAGAAGGATGAAAGAAGAGCTTGGATTTCCTACTGAGCACCTCCTGCACTCACACTCCTGATGCTCAGGAGGTCAAGGAGGCGTATGGAGCAACAGCAATCTCAGAAGAGAATAAAAATATGAAACCATTTGGGAGAAGAAGAAGAGAACAGGCCGTACTTTCTGGTTTATTTATCAACTCAAATAAGTGAGTATGTCGAAAGAACAGCGGCGAGATGTCAAATGGAAGGCTTACCGTCATTGAGCTGCACTGGACTGGTTACTGAAAAACAAACAACTCTCATTATTTCTTAGCTATTGTTTTGGCAGCTGAAAGTGTCTATTGCTGCTGGAGCAGACTGACGTGGGCTCATTAGGCTTAATGGAGCCACGCAGGAATGCAAGCAAAACATCCCATGCAGAGTAAAGTAAATCTAGTGCATCCTGAGAGTGGGAGGCCATGTTTGGTTTTGGTTGTAAAGGATCCCACGTGACGGGGGTCAGACAGCAGGATGTCCCTCTGGGAAAACACGGCAGAGGAGGGGAAATGAGGAGGACAAGGAGCAGGAGGAGAACAGGTTTAGTGTGACACGAGGGAGGAGGCACAGATGTGCAAGCTAGTCCCCCCGGGCCTGCACAAGTAGAGAAGGCAGGGGGATGCATAGTTAGGTATCCAGCTAGAGCTTGAGGAAATGAGTCTGGGAACACATGTAGTTGACAGCAGAGCCACGTCACAAGGAAATTAGAGACTTGTTACAGAGGTATTCACGAACCCATATGAGCCTGGATAGTCGGGATATGGAGGGAAGAGAATACCCTCAGGGACCTGATGTGGAAAGGTCAAGGAAAAGTATGAAAAGTTAGGTTGCTTGAATACAAAAAAAGGAGATCAGGTTAGAGGTCTGTGGTATAAATGAAAGAAAAAGGACGACTGAAAAATATTAAAATTGAAGATAAAGGGTAGAAGTTCAGAGGTATAAAGAAAAGAGTCTCACAATTAAGGCCTAAGTTGAAAAGGTTTAATATGAAACTTTTCGTGATATAGTTTTGATCATAGTTTAAATCTGTGCTATTTGTAAAAGCTGTACATACAGTATATAACTACAGGATATAGACCTCTCTGATGCATACAAGTTTACTTTAAAGGAAGAGTATGAAAAAATACACTTATTTGCTTTTGATGACTAGTTGTGTTTATTTTACTGGAGTCTCCGCTGGTTGCTTAGCAATAGCACGACAAACTCCGGCACATGATCTCCCGGAAAACTGCATCTTGTTGTTATTACACTTCAGTTTTTTTACGGTTTTCGACAAGAATATAATGTGCAATGAATTAGTGCGCTGTGAAGATGCTGGTGGGCACATTTGTTTTGCATTTCATTTGGACAGAGCCAGGCTAGCGGTCTCCCTCTGTTTCCAGTCATTAGGCTAAGTTAAACTTTATTTCTGCGCCGTTAATTACGTCATGCATTCGCAGTGTTCAGATTCATATCAACACTAGAGATAATATTTATACACCATATAAAGAATATATTAGAATGCACTATAAATATAACAGTCTACTACAACTAACTTAGAAAATATAAACATAGGGTAACGAAAAAACATACTATAAACATTAGCAAAGTGTGCAAGTTACAATTTCTGTTTTAAGATTATAAAATTAAATGAGGTAGTAAACCGATGTGCAAATTCCACATGTGCAAGATTATTGCAGAATCAGAACATAATGGAGTGTGGTTGTGACAGACACTATAAAGCCGAGAGTTCTCTGTTAGACAGAGGTGAGGTGTTGTCGAGGGTTATTGCTTTGAATGCTGGCTGGTACTGTAGACCATCCCTAATAAATTCTAGCATGTATTTTTGTGATAAATACATATTGTAAGCTGTTTTGTTGAGTTGCCTCTTAGTGAAAGTTTCTGAGTGAATTTAAGTTCCCCTGGTAAGCAGTGATGCAGCATATATATCTAGGGCTTTTATTGTGAAAGGCAAGAACGGAAGGAGTAAAGCAGTGATGCGCTGCCATTCTCAGTGGGGGGGGGGGCAATAAGCGTATTTTCCCAAATTAATAAAGACAAAGTAATTTGTGGCCGTTTGTGTTGTGATGCGCTGGTCTGCTCACATTAAATACGTTATTTCCGCACCACAACTCATGGATTTGACTCAATCGCACTGCTCTCATACGTCTACAATTTTTCCTTCAGCGCAATGCATGATGGTATATAGTGCTCGATTAGTGAGTAGTGAGTGATTTCGGACACAGCCAAAGTTTATCTGAAACCCCTCTGGAACCATACCAAGTCTGGTGGAAATCAAGTCAAGTCAGTCAAAGAAGTTGTGGGATTTCTTCCCTTTATTATAATTTATAAACATTTGAACAGAAATGATATAGTCCCCATGTGGCTAATTGATACCATATTTCAAGGTCTTTATTTTTTATATTTAGGAGGAGTGTGCAGAAGTTAAAGCCTCTTCAATTTTTCAGAGTTAAACCCCTAATTAAAGGGCTGACATTGATTCTTCCCCTGACTCCCACCTTCTCCTCCTCTTCCTCGTCCACCCCTACGAGACATCATGTGTCCGTGAGGAGTGTTATTCCAAGCTGTCAGAGAGCTTGTTAAACAGTGAGGAAGTACTTTAGACTCCGCAGCAGTCCTCTCAAACGGACACCCTATGCATCTTGCCTGGACAGCCTGTCACTCAACCTTAGTCAAGGAGAAATAGTGAAGGACGGACAAATGCCGATGGACACAGAGAGAGAGGGACAGGCAAGAAAAAGACAAAGGAAAGAAAAAAAAGGAAAGTAGTCCGAAGTGAGCAAGACGACTGAGAATGAAATTTGTGTACAAGAAAACAACACATATGGACTAGATCAGTGGTTCCCAACCTATTATCCATGAAGCCCCCCCCCCCCCCCCCCCCACATCATCACCCTAAAAAAAATTACAAATCCTCAAACAACATCCTCAATTTGAATAAAGGGATTCACTCTTTTTTTATTAAACCAACTTTCTTTAACTCGTCAGTTTCGTCAACATAAATAAAGTTTTCTTGACAGATTCACCAAGCGAATGCAGATACATAATATCATCTTTTTTTTATGACTTAATTAATTTACTATAATAGCGTTAGAGACAAAAAAGATTTTTTGTTATTGTGGTTAAATAATATGCTGTTGTAAGATTTCTGCTAGACCGCCCCGTTAATACAGGTGCGGGCCTCCCTTTTTTATGCATCAAGTGGGAGAGCAAATAGGTTTTTGATCACAGTAAAAGTGTTGTGTTTGAAAGGCTAAACGTCAACAAATATGGATTAAGGCAGAATATTTCGTTAGATTTTGCTACTAAGCAGCAAAAAATATATTTTTAAATAGTTTTATATACAGACTTTTGTATAAAATATATATAGAGATATATATATATAAGTGTGTTACAGTGTTAATTTTGGCCGCTATTTTAGATTTAGTCTTAGTCTTAAAACAGAAATGGAAATGTTTTAGTCACATTTTAGTCATTTTTATCTTTCATAGGTTTAGTCTAGCTTTAGTCGACGACAACTCAAAACATTTTAGTTTAGTTTTAGTCACCGAAAAGTCATTTGATTTTAGTCAAAATGTTTTTTTATGTTTTTAGACTACATTTTAGTCTTTTTTCGTCAACGATATTGCATGTACATGATATTGTCACCGTTAGTGTTTAATGACCTCGGTGCCGTCTAGTCATTGTCTCGTCTTAGTCGTGGAAAAAAAGGTCGTTGACGAACATATTTCGTCATAGTTGTCGTTAACGAAATGAACACTGGTGTGTTACTGTAGTTATACATAAGCTAATTTAATTTTGACATCCTCAGAGTAGACAAATCCTGGCACACCTCCTGTGATCTTTGGCGTCCCAGATCCCAGGTTGGGAACCACTGGACTAGATAACAAAAGCAGGAGAGACTACTAGAGTGAAAATGTGAATAATTAAGAGAATGTGGAGAGAAAAAGTGCCCGAGGCCTGCTGGCTTACTTCTACTGGACACGCAGCCCTACACGGGGCAAACCCAGTGACCTGCAGGGGTGGGATAAGGTAGAGAAAGGAAGCCGAGCTGGCGCCGACCGGTGCATAGCTGGCAGACATGTCACGCATAACATCTGGTGCCGGCGGTCCTGAGAGAGACGCCGTATCGTCCACAGATATGCCTGCAGCTCCGCCACGCTGGCCGGGGTTGAGTCACATCCCTGCCTATGAATGATAAGTACTGAGGGAGACGGCGTGACCTGATCAAATGGCACATCAGGAGAGCACGGCTCCCCGCTGCAACCAAAATCCAGCCTTCGGGCGCTGCCTTCCCAAACATACCCTTCTGTGGCTTTCAAAGGGGCACTCAACAGAAACACCACTCAGAGTCACGACGGCAGGTTGCACAGACCTTCAAATCACCAGCTTATTTTTTAAAAAGGAAAGAGGGCCAGAAACAGATGGGGTATGTGTGGGATTTTTGGTAGCAGCAGGTTGCAGGTGACTCAGTCTCTCCGGGTTTTTCAATGCGTGTGTATCACTAAGGTATTAGCACTTAGTCACTAGCTCTCGCACCACGCACACCATTAGTCATTGACGAGGACACATTCAGAGCAGAGTTGAGTCTCGGAGCATGAAGCATGGGATGTTTTTTTAATACTCATTCCTTATCTCATCCTGACACTGCTCTCTTTATTTCTCAGTCTCTGTAGTGCTTTCTGGAGCCAAAACAGGAAAATGTAACAGGCTCAGTGAAGAGATAGTGTAACTTTCTGTGGATGTGTCTCTATTTGTTGGTTATGTGTGTGTGTGTGTGGGCTATGGACACTTCTTGGAGCAGATGTTCTGTTCCCCGTTGCCGGGTTCACGAGTAGTTAAGCATCCTCCGAGGTGCACCGGGCTTTTTACTGGGATGTGTTTATGAGACGCACGCACACAGACACACACTTTTGTGAAAAGCAAAATATTCAGTGACTCATTTCCTATTTCGTTTTATATTCCAGGAATTCCAGCCAAGATCTTTTCATGTGGCTAATCTAGCTATTGCATCCGCTGCATATCTATTCTTCGCCCACGGAGTTGACAGCGTCTATCTTATCCAGTCTTTCTTTCCGTCTCAGTAACAATTTCCTTTGTGTTCAAGTTTTGAACGTCAAAATATGAGCAGCCCGAATCCAATTTGTCATCTTCGCTGGAAGCCTGTCCCTTTCTCACACTGACAATTGGCTTTCTACAGTTAAACTTCTCTCCTTTTTCCCGTTTCACAGTCTATTTTTCAGTCCTGGCATTATCTACCTTGTCTTTTCTTATTCCGACACTTATTCTTTCTGCACCCCTGTTGGGAAGTAAAGCCTACTTGACACGGGACTGGCAGTCATTTTGTGTCAGTTCAAAGTGTTTTATCAATCGACTTATTCTGTCTCAATCCACCTCTGTCTCACCTCTCTGTCTCACCTCTCTCTGTCTCTGTAGTATCCCAGGTTCGGCGGTGTGTGCCTTCGACATGGAGCAGCTGGCCGGGGCGTTTGAAGGGAGGTTCAAGGAGCAGAAATCACCGGAGTCTATTTGGACGCCTGTACCAGATGACTTCATCCCGAAGCCAAGGTACAGATGGCTGTAATCAATTTATGCACCTGTGTTCAGACTGTTGTCAGAGAAGAAGAAGAAAACTGTATTATGAACAAGTTGCATTCAATTCAGTCATAATACTGTCCTATAAAGGTGTGTTTTGCAGGTCACAGCTTTGATTTCATAAGAAAAGGAAATGTACACCATGCATGAAGATGCTGTTCAAGGGCATTTTTAAAAAGTCTTAGTTACAAGGTGAAACAAGTTGATTATACACTCATGTAATGGAGAATGCAGGAAGATGTTGAACATGATATTACAGCCTGTAGAAACTTCTGAAAGTTACGTGGAGGTGCGAAATTCATTTTTCACAAGGATACAACTTGTTCTCCGCTCATCTAAAGGCATGTCTTGACCTCATAACTGTCCCATCACTTGCCAAATCCTTCAAACATTATGTTCTTTTGACTAAATCAAATCAGTCTCTTGTTGAAAAAGTGGTATGTGTCTGAATGTGAGACACTCAGACAGTCTAGACTGCTTAATTATGTAACTATATCTTTACTGAGGCCTGAAGTAGTCATAAAAGAGGATGCTGCTTTACTTCTCTACCGTCTGCTAAACATGTGCTGAAACTTGTCGTCCCCAGACCCGGCGGCTGTGCTGTTCAAGGTACCAGGTTTAATTCCTCCAACTCGTTCCCTGATGAGATGCTCAACTTCGTAAAGACCCATCCTCTGATGGATGAAGCCGTCCCATCACTCGGACAGAGACCCTGGATTGTCAGAACCATGGTCAGGTGAGACTGAACTCAGAGAAGCAGTCAAACATCCAACCCTGTCTGTCTCCTAGTGATTCTGTTACCAGGAGACGGGCAACGTTTTTAATGAACTTATCTGACAAGCTGCAAAATGTTCATATAGAACATATTGCTTTTTTTCCCCTACAATACAATATTGAACTAAAGTATAATAAGGAGATAGCAGTTCAACAGTAGATGTCACATAGAAGTGGTGTACATCATCTGAAAGCTGGGAACCTGAAGATTAATTTCAGATGCAGCGGCTGTGTGTCAAATTTTTCCATTCATAAATCATAAATAAAAATTAATGAATTAATTGAAATATATTTTGAAAGTGTATAAGGGTTTAGAACATTATGATATAAGTATATGATGGCCATTCCCATGCTCTATTATGTCTCATAAGCTGTTGCAGCAAGTTTTGGGTTGAAACCATTTGTTACACAGAGTTTGAGCTACATTTAACCATTTTTTTTACCATTCGAGAACTGATAAAAATGATCAATAATTCCTCCAAAATACCACATTGAGACACCAAGACCTTGAGGAACATCATAGAAAAAGCCATGCTGTGATTTGTTGTCACAAACTTTTGACATTTGGAGATTTCTGCAAGAATTGCTTTTTTTGGTGATTGGATGGCGAGCACTTCTGTTGTGTCTACTGCTCAGAAACCCCCTTATTGTCAATCTAGCTAGGAAGCCATCCATCCTCTGAATGCTCTAGGTCTCTAGTTGTGGCTGTAAAGTTTCATGAGGCTGTGATTATTCTAGAGGTCACAGCAGGTCATTTTATACAGTGAGGTCAAGTTTCAAAAAATGGTCTAACTACAATAAAAAGGCTACTATGGGAACATATATCATCACACATGAATACAGTTGGAATATTCAAATACACCATTTTTAGAATAGGCGAAAATAACACATGTATACTGCATGAAGAAAACTGCATGTGATTATCATAAAGTGGGCATGTCTGTAAAGGGGAGACTCGTGGGTACCCATAGAACCCATTTTCATTCACATCGGTGTGGTTGATAACAATGGATTCCTTAAGTCATCTAGTTTCATATGATACTAGGGTCTACACTAGCTACAGGCCTCTGAAAGACCAAATAGCGGCCGTCGGATTTTAAAGAGGATGAGGAGGGAAAGATTGCGGTCTTGGTTGAATAATGAAAAAGCCAGAAGTGACTTGAAGCATGAGACAGGGTGTATTTACTCTATGAACATTTAACAGAAACCATGATCATACTGTACACTAACTTTGATGCTTTGTATACCAACCATCCATCCTGACCGCCTCCATATGACTTCCATTCTGTACTAAAGCTTTGCTCTTCCTGCACTCATAAAAATGTAACAGTTGAATCAGGGATGCACGGTGAAGGCCAAAATGAAAATCACGATTATGTACCACGATTATCTACTGATTTTAGGGACAAAATATTTTTATTGCACTTTCACGTTTAAATCAACAGAGCACTGCCTTCACTTCCATGTTGTGCTACATTCCTGCTAATGTACAAATCTTCAAAATAAGACTGGTCCTTATTCACAGAGCATCTCCTAGAAGCAAAATAAAACTGTACCAAAACTTTTTATCCAAAATTACATCAACAGAGCGCTGCTTTCACTTCCATGTTGTGCTACAGTCCTGCTAATGGATCTTCCTCACCTCATTCAGTGCATTTTCCTTTTGCCCGTCTGCTCTGTAATATGTACAGTATATTACTCTTCTACTCTTTCAGGAAAGCTTTTCACAGGCTGTTGTTGTAGGGTGCATGACAGCTTCCCAAAAGTAAAGCCAAAACATCTCAATCGCCCCCTGATGGCTGGCTGTTAGTTTAGGAAGCGCTTGATTTGATATGAAGCAGAGTTTTCTATGAGCGGAGCACGCATTTAAAAACGTGAAGCAGTCGAGCATGTTCATTTAATTGTGGGAAGCCAAAATCGTGATTTATATTCGATTAATTGTGCAGCCCTACATTGAACATAATCCAGGTAGCAATTATGCTCCCATCAAGACATATTTGGCAAAACAAATTAGAAGCGTAGAAACAAAATTTCTGCACAAAAAAGAAGAGTTTCTGGAGAGTTTTAACCGACAAGCAATGCATGCTGCTTAGCTGTCTGCTAATATGCTAATTGTGTTTTTTTTTAGGAGCTTAAATTGATGAGTTGATTCCACTAAAGCGCTGTATGATGTTTTACAGTGTAGGAGACAGGATTACAAACGCACACATGGTCTGTGTGTTTGGGCTCCTTCTGTTGAAGTTAAACTGGTTGGGTGTTGAAGCCTGTGGTAGCAGGCAAGCAGCTGTAGCACATCAAGTCTCACATAAATGCACACATGCCTCTCTCTCTCTCTCTCTCTCTATTCACTATCTACCATATGTAGTCCCTCTGCCGACCAACCACCGGGGGATTATGGGGACTGGATGTATGTGGAATATTAAACAGTCGGCACAACACGGCTTCTATTGTCGTCTATTGACTCGTACACACAGGACTGTGTGTAGTTCAGCAACACTCTGCTATTGTTCCAAGACGGGCCCATTTACTTGACTGATATTATTAATGACTGAACGTCTGCCGTAATTAGTTTATTATGCAAATTTGATGAGCAGTTTCTTCTCTGTGGAATTCATTTCATTTTGCAGTGACTCGAGAGAAAATGGCATATTATGATTTAAATTCACGAGAGTCTGTATTTTACACCTAAACCAATCAGTTGTTGCACTTCGATCATAAATTTGCCTCTAGGAGCTACTTGACCACGCTTTTATCTTTTATGGAAGAAAAGCCCCTAATGAGTCGCACAGCTCTGTGGCGTTAACGCAGCGCTCCATCTCTGCAGGTACCAGCTGAATAAGATCGTGGTGGATTCAGAAGCCGGGCCGTATAGGAACCGGACCGTCCTGTTCCTCGGGTCCAGCAGAGGAACCATCCTCAAGTTCCTCATCATGCCCAACCAGGACAACACCGTCACCAACAGCAACATCTTCCTGGAGGAACTGGAGGGATTCAACCCTGATAAGTAAGACGTTAAAGCTAACAGAAATTGACGTATATTTTGAACTGTTGAAGGAATCGTTAGAAATGTTTAGAAATATGCCATTTAGCTTTCATGCTGAGACACGTGTTGCTGGACATTCATGAAAAATGAGGAATAACTGTTCATTTCATAGGAACTGTTGTATGAGGATACATTGACAAAAAACTAGAAACACCTCTCAATATAATGTAGTCCAGTACAACACCACTGCAGCCTCAATAATAAACAAATAATTAAATTTACACATCCCCGACAATGTCAACAAAAACTGAACACTATAAACTTTGTCAAGGTAGAATTTATAGCAGAGCTGTTGAATTGAATTGCATTAGATTGTACAGGTGTACCTAATAAAGTGGCCACTGAGTGTATATTTACTGCACAGACATAAGAGTGTCAAGCTTCTCATCTAACTAACAATAAACAAGCTGAACTATTCCTTTACGGCACAAACCTGTGCAGTTATAGAGCTCGATGTAAAATAGCTCAAGACATACTGTACAGCAGGGGAGGAGAGGAAAGGGTTAAATGACATCTGGGGTTGATGTATACACAGCGAGGGGAGCTGGTGGTGTGATACGCCTAGAAAAAGAGTCACCAGGAGAAAAAAAACAGAAAGGCATGACATGTCCTGGAAACATGACGTGTCCTGAATTATGCAGAAAGCTTCACCTATTCTTCGAGAGATCCACATAATTGTGCAGAAGCTGAGACGATGCAATCCCATGCAGAGAATACAAATAGGGCAAAGAGAAAAGAATAGCATTAGAGGCTAATATTCATTATCAGGCAATCTGAACATCTTGTAATGAGGTGGAGACATACTGTAGAACCACATTAGAGGAAAAAACATCAGAAAGTAATGAAATGATGATAAAATCACATTATCCTTAATCTTGACCAAAATTACCTCTTATCTTCAGTCATATTTAATATCTGTATCTTGACAAAAGATCGGAGTGGGCTTCTTGTCCCTTTCTAATTAGCATTTTGCATGAGGCAGGCCGCTTCTAGGTTTCGCTGGATGCCCACCACGACGTAATGAACACTGGGTACGACGGCTTTTCAATCTTCATTTCTGCTTTTGTTCTCTCTGGAGAAGCAGCGTTCCACATGGTGGATGGCTGCAGGGTGAGGGGGGGAAGAAGATTGTCACACAGATGCAGGCAGATTTGGCTGGTGATTATCTCTCACCGAGGCTAATTAGAGGCATTTAAAAAAGAAAGAACATGTTTCTAAACACTAGCTTTCTGTCATGGTAATTGTGCTCCCTGATATATACCTTTTTTTCTGCAATAAGGGAGAAACAAAGGATTATTTCTTGAACTAACTGGCTGGAAACACACTTTCTCCCTAAAGTAGAGTCCATTCTACTTGTTCTTAGGGCTGGGCAGTAATTCAGTATGATAATTTATCCTCTTTTAATGGAATCGTATCGTGATTAAATCATATGTAAGGGATAATGTACAGCGAGCCGGTCATTGTTGTAAAATAAACCCGACAGTTTATTAGTTTATTAGGACCCCCATTACGCCAGCTAGTCCTCCTGGGGTCCGACACAGAAATCACAAACAATTATATACATTATATACGTTATATACATTCAAACATCTCATACAAAAATCACTGTACTCACATTACCTTATATAAAAATTATGCCAGCAAATTCCATGCAGCGAGATATACAGTTTGTATTTCAAAAATATGTATAACCCAGAAGGGATTTATTTCACAACAATGACCCGCTAGCTGCACATTATCCCGCTTATTACACAGCTACTTACTTTAGAAATCAATAATTTGACACAAAAACAGTCCGCCAGAGTCCGAGATCAGAACTGCGCCCATAGCAACAGATTGTTATACATAGCAACGGTCTGATATAAAGAAATAACATACCGTGGAACGCCGTGATTGACTCTACCAATCAGAATCGAGTATTCAACACAGTGTTGAATATCGCCCTGTCGGGGTTTCTTTCACATGCAGTTTGGGGCAAGTCATAGTCAAGTCAGCACACTGACACACTGACAGCTGTTGTTGCCTGTTGGGCTGCAGTTTGCCATGTTATGATTTGAGCATATGTTTTATGCTAAATGCAGTACCTGTGAGGGTTTCTGGACAATATTTGTCATTGTTTTGTGTTGTTAATTGGTTTCCAATAATAAATATATACATATATTTGCATAAAGCAGCATATTTGCCAAGTCCCATGTTGATAAGAGTATTAAATACTTAAATACTTACTTCTTGATCAACTATGGACAATAATGCGATTAATCGCAATTAAATATTTTAATCGATTGACAGCCCTACGTGATATATGTCGTCATCGAGATATGAAATGACCTATATATCGTGATAGAAGATTTTGGCGATATCTTCCAGCCTTACTTGTACTGTTCTTATTTAGTATTCATCTTCCTTCCTCTCCCAACCCCTTCAATATACGCACCAATTTGTGCCTCAGCTTATTTGCTGCTTCCGACTTGACAGAATGAGGGATAGCGATGGCGAAATGAGGGGACTTTGTGATGAGTGAGCTGGTGTGGACTGGAGCCAGTGTGTGAGGGATAATTTGGTGAGCCCACCAGGAGGTCAGTGACAGTCCGGCCATCACAGCAGGCACACAGCTAATCAGGACACAGAGCACAGACACATCAGGGTTGTTTCTTCCTTTATGCTCCAGGCCAGTCCACCCCCAACCTCACCTTACATGCACAGACAAAGAGATGTCTTGTGCCCTGTTATAAACCCCAGGGTACGCAGGAGCAGGGCCACCAACACAATCATCTTTTAGGAAGTCAGCACAGAGAGAAATCACTGCTCTGGGATTGGCCGGTTGCCATAATGAACCAGGAAATGAGAGAGCTGCACCACCGATAGAGCCTGTATCTTCTCCCTCCATCTGATCTGGGTTCTGTCTCTTTCTTTTCATGAGTCTTTGTTTCTTTGCCCTTTTTCCTGCATTTGTTGGTTTCTATTGTATTTTTAGTTTGGCTTCCCCTCCATCTCCCCCCCCCCTCCTTCTCCCTGCTTTTCGAGATATTGGCTGTGAAGAATGACTCACAGCTTGGCCTTAGCAGAATGATAGATTCTTCTTAATGACTGTGGGTCGGCCACAATGTTATTACCATAAACCATCCAGATACAACTGATGCATGAGTGCACATGTGCATAAAAAGGTATAAATCCGCTGCACGGAGGCAGGTCGGTGCCGGCTATCGTAGCTCTAAGTGCCAATTAGAGGCGATTCAGCTCCTGGCTGCTGTTTTTGTGATGGCCAGCGGACCTCTTGAACCTCTACAATCAGCCACAGTGCATATTTGGATTTACACTGTAACATCTGGCTACCTCTCATCCCTTTCTCTTTTATTATGGCTTTTATTTATAGACCTGTTTATGTTTGGGTGTTTCACACTGAGTCGTGAGGAATATGTTTTTTTCCCTGCTGTAATGCTCAGTGAGGTCAGAGGTTTAATGTGCAGTCTCGGTCGGGTAATTGAAATGCATTTTTGTGTGTGTGTTGCAGGTGCGCCGAAGACTCTGTGCAGGCCAGGCAGCTGCTGTCTCTGACTCTGGACCGGGCGAGCCACACTCTGCTCCTCGCCTTCCCCTCCTGTGTGGTCAGAGTACCGGTGGCACGATGCCAGCTCTACTCCCGATGCATGAAGTGAGTCGGCACCAAACACCATGCGTACAGGAAGATAAAAAAGGGCAGCAGGGCGGCATAATAACAAGTTAGGTGACCATTCAAGAACCATCTGGACTTCACAAGTGTCCTTGAGCAGGACACTGTGAACCTCTGCCAGCTCCTCCAGGGTCGCTGCTCTGGAGCTGACCTGAATTTTCCTGCAACAATAACCATACTACAACTTAATAACAACTGTCACTGTGCCCTTGAGCAAAGTGATAATCTGTTAACTGCCTTATAATACTGAAACGAGTCAAAAGGCAATAAAATGCGGCAGCAAATTGGAAGAAAATCTAATAAAAGCTGTTAGTGTCATTGTTCCCCATTAAATATAATGCTCTTATTACCTTTGCCTGCAGTTTTAACTTTATCAGAGATGAACCATCATTTTAACAGATGATAATAAAAGTAGTTTACTGACAGCGTAATACATATCTAATAATAGTTGAATAATATTACGGTATCATCAGATATAGTACAGTGTAAGGCAAAGTTAATGTGATATATTATTTAATATAGCAGCTAATTTATATTGTTTTAACATGAGACCCACGGGATCGCGGACGATCCCAATCTTCTTTACTGTCTTTCAGAGGCTTTAGCAGGTTTTAGAGCTAGAGTGAAGATGCAGATATCATTTAGAAATCTCCAAATGTCAAAAGCTTTTGATACCAAATCACAGCATGACTTTTTCTATGGTGTTCCTCAAGGTCTTGGTGTCTTAATGTGGTATTTTGGAGGGATTATTGATCATTTTATCAATTCACGAGTGGTAAAAAATGGTTAAATTTAGCACCAAATCTGTGTAGCAAATGGTATCAACCCAAATATTGCTGCAACAATTTACGAGACATAATAGAGCATGGGATTAGGAATTAATTCATGTTTATTTCTGATTTATGACTAGAACAACTTGACACACAGTGCTGAGCTGCATCTCAAATTAATCTTCAGGTTCCCAGCTTTCAGATGATGTACACCATTTCTATGTGACATCTACTATTGAACTGCTATCTCCCCCTAAAGACCCCCTGTACCCCCCTAAAAGAGACAGAAACGGATCTATTTTGGGACTCAGAGAGTTAAAGAGATTAAAGATTATATTTCACAACCTCATCCAGCAGTTATAAAATTATCAGAAGCTCCAGTGGAGTTTTTTGTTATTCTGGCAGTTTGCCATCATGAATTTATTTAACTCAAACTGAAGGTGCAGCAATACCCCGAGTCCACTTATCCTACATAATAAACATAAAAATGCATATATTCAAAGTAATGATGTTTCACCCTCATACTGTACACCCACACAAGCACCACAATACAATACACCAGCTCTCCCTCGCTGGCACATTTACCGAGTCTCGATGCCCGCGGCTGTGGCCCGTTGGGGTCCACTGACACACTAACACAAACCGGTGCACACACCAGCACACATCAGGCGTGTTCACTGAACCAGGTGAGTCACACAAGCGTGAAATCCGGAGCACATTAAGAAATGCTCGCATTCTTTCCGAGGTGCGTTTAGTGTGTGAGTTTATGTGTTTAGATGAGAGACTGAGAGTTAATTTTGTGTATGCGCGAGTATGTTCAGGATTTCTTAGTCACGCTTCAGCAGCTTCAGGTCTGGTTTTTAACCTCTGAAGAGCGTTTCCTTTCCACACAGCTTTTAGTCTACATGGTTGCCTCTTTTTTTTCAAATAAATCTTTCATAATTCGACATTTTACAGTCTGCTTTCTAATGCATACAGCAGCAGATTGGCCTTTTAACCTCATTTAACCTCATGTACAGACAGGTCATTAAAAAGTCATGTTGTGCAGTTAACCACCGAGGACCATATAAGAGGTTTTACATATTATCGGTCAACAACTATTAATCCCTTTTAGGCTACTTGACATCCCTGCCAATCCATTTTTTAAAATACACCCCAGGTTTTTAGATTGATTCTTTTTTAGGCGTACAGTCATTTCTATTCATGACGGTAGTGCGGTATAAAAATGACTTGAATTTGTCTCGAGGTTGGTAATCAATCACAGTGAACATCTCTGGCTGTGTTATTTTTATTTCAGGATTACATCATGATTGTAGTTGTGAACAGACAGCATTTCATTTCAGAAACTCTCCTTGTTGCGACATTCAAACATCTGCTGTTTAAGAGTTGAAATATGTGTTATTCCTGAGCCATGTTATCTGAAAATCAAGCCCCGGAGACAAACTGCAAGCAGCATGGGTATTGTGAAACTGTTATTGTGATAAAAAATGTTGGCGCGTTCTTGCATATAAAAGGTGGACAGATTGCTCTCAATTCCCAGAATGTCTCAATTTACTAGACCTAGTTTAAGGAAAAAAATCTTAAAGGAACAGTGTGTGGGATTTAGGGGGTCTATTAGCAGAAATGGAATATAATATTCATAACTATGTTTTCATTAGTGTATAATCACCTGAAACTAAGAATTGTGTTTTCTTTAGCTTAGAATGAGCCCTTCATATCTACATAGGGAGCAGGTCCTCTTCACGGAGTCCGCCATGTTTCTACAGTAGCCCAGAACGGACAAACCGAACACTGGATCTAGAGAGATCCTTTCACGTTTTTACGTTACCTGAAGGCCACCGTAGTTCTCAGTGCAAAACTGTGGTACTGCCAGCCACAGTCTGAGGCGCCCTTTAGTAACAGTATGTGACAAACCGGGCTTTCTACTAACTCCAATGTAAATCCAACCGCGGCGTTATTCGACGGCCGGAGCAAGTGACATAGTATTAATAGCGTGAGAGTCTATTCAGGGCGGGTGGGAGCGGTGGTGGATGGGTCAAACAAACACAAGACTTTCAACCAGGAGACCGCTGTTTCTGTCCCGTGTGAAACTAAAAGTAACGTCAGTCTTTAGTCACGTGACTTGTTGGTATCGTCAGTCCCGTGAGTCACATGAGTCGTTAGTCAGTAAAGTTAATGTCAACCACGACCGTTTCCTAACCCTAACTAAGTGATTGTGTTGCCTAAACCTAACTTCCTGTGAAAACGGAAGTTTATTTTGAAAGGACACTGTTTATGTAACAAGCGTATATTGACACTCCGTCCCTGGTCCGTCCAAAAGTAACAGAAGAGGGGTACCCCGTGCGTCGGTCTCCGATGCCGAGGGGCACTGACCAAGCAGTAATATTTGAAGAGTTGGGAGTGAGAATCTGTTGCCTAAAGTTGTGTTGTTATGGTATGGATGGCCTCGGACCATGGTTTTGCACTCAGCGGCTCACGTTACCGCAGTCTTGGAAAGGGAGAAGTGAGCAGAGGGGTACTCAGTTGGTTGCAATCTGCAACCACATCACTAGATGCCTCCAAATCCTACACACTGTCCCTTTAAGTCCACTCATTAGCTTTTTCCAATACTTTAATCTGCACCTTCATCCTCTCATCAAGAATTAAATTCCACACTGCATTCTGAAAACTACTTTAATTAACTAACAAGAAAGCAGTTGAAATAAAATCTATTTCTGCTCTCAACTGCGTTTCCACCTGGCCCAATATTGAAGTAGATGACAAAATATTCGCTGTGATGAATAACATCATCAAGCAAGTTAAGAAGTTGGGAATGAATAGCTTTCTGGGAAGTAGGAAATCAATATTACAACTCATGATTTGTAGTTGATGGGCTCAGATGTGCAAAAATAATCAGTATGAGGTATGACGAGATATCTTGACTTCTAGTAAAGACTAACTGACTAATAATCAAAAAGAATAATCCCTAAATTAATCAATAATGATAAGTTAGTTGCAGCCCTTACTTCATGTGTGAAAATAGTGGAGTGCCCCTTTAACGTTGTATTTAACATTCAAGCTACATAAAGGGAATATGAAGGGAAGTAGAGATTCTTTGGGATTTACATTTAAGTGATTTTTTTGTCTGCAGGAACTGTATCGCCTCCAGGGATCCTTACTGTGGCTGGACCAGAGGAAGCACCTGCTCTTTCCTCAGACCTGGGACCAGGTATGACACCTCTCCATTCGTATATACATCACCACAACGCACACACACTGTCATATACAGGATACAGTACCCAGGGGTAAAGGTAGATTGTTCTCCTCCCACCCCTAGCTCCATGCATCCCTGAACACACCATTCAATGCCTGTATGGTGTAGAAAGAAATTAGAAAACACTTGACATCATGTATAAAGAATTATTTACTTAAATGGTGAAAGTGCTGCAGAATAATTTGTAAATGTTGGCAAAACTTTTCAAGTTTTGAGTTGTTGTTCCGACTTAAGGGGGCATTCAAGTGAATTTTACCAGTCGGGAACTTGTGTTTCCGATTATTCTGACACCACATGAATGCAGCACAAATGCCCTATCTCACAATGTTAATGAAAGTGAAACAGCGTTACCACATGTGTCTACAAATCGAGCTGTGATCGGGGATATTTGATACACCACGCAGTTGGACCGGCAGAGATACATAGACTGCAGTAGTGCACAGATGCCGTTTCCATGGTTGCCATGCATAGCGCCTGTCGTTTACTCGCGTATCGCTTGTCTGCATGAGGAGCACAGTCAGACCTTGTGGATCCAAGCGACTACACAGGTGGAGTGTCGCTCCCCGTCTGAAAGAACCTTAAAGCTGCAGTGGGTAGAAATGGAGCAAATATGATTCAAAAAAAGATATTTTTATAGTAGACGGTAGTGCATGAGACAGGTAATCTGAAAAAAAATCATATGCCTCTGTGTCCTCCGGTGCTCCTAATGGCATCTGCAAGATTTCACAGACCGGAGGAAAACAACCAATCAGAGCCGAGCTGGAGCCTTGCCATCTCTGAGCAGCTGTCAATCACTCGCGAACTCCGATCAGACGGTCAAACTAGGCAGCGCTGATCAAATATGAATCTATACCCTGTTACTGTAATGCCTATTTCTCACCTCAAATGTTTTCATAAACATCTTGTTGTGTACTTTTTAGCTGTAAAATGAGAAAGTTTGCGACCCGGCAGCCATGTTGAGATCTATGAGAAATATGTAATTTAGCTTTGGCAATATTGTAACCTGAACATTCCTGCCAATAAAGCTTATTTGAATTTGAATTTGAGATCAGTCAAGGAAATACCAAGCAGCGCCCACCAGCCTTATCTCTCAGAGCACTTGAATTACAATATGCTGAAAGGTTATTATGCAATTTTTGCCCAATGATGCCAAAAATATTCTGCCTACTGCCGCTTGAATGTGTACAAACAGACAAACCGAACTGGAAACATGACCTCCTTCGAGGAGGTAACTGTATGTTGACCTGATGTTAGCAGATGTGTTTTCTTGTTTGAAATGCGATCGTGACTGACGGGTTGTTTGTGGGTTTTGGCAGGCAGTTGCTGCGTTGCTGCGTACCGATTCTGAATCTTTTAGTGGTACGGAGTACCGGCCCGTACCGGCCTACTTTCACCCCTGACAGTTCCTGCCCTGCATCAACATACTGACCCTCTGTCTGCTTTATTCTTTGTCTTTAAGTCTGCGTGCTGTTTTACCACCTTTCTCTGTTCCCTCTCCTTCATCCAACGTTATTTTTTGTTTCGTTTTGATTTGATTTATTTCTACTTTTATCATTCCTCGCAAGGTTATTTTTCTGACAGCCCACCTACAGTAGCAGACCGCCCGTAGAGACGTCCCATATATTATTTATCTGGTCTGGAAGTCCTTGGTTTTATCTGCGACTACTTGAGCCGCTGAGTAACATCTGTGCCCTCTAAGTAACCTGTCACACTAGTCTGCTCTGCGTACATTATTGATTCAAGATGTCTGCTGCCGCTGTTAAACAATACTATGTTCTTTTATCAAACGGTGACCATATAACACTGAATAAAGTGACTGAGAGCAGAGTCTTGTGTTTGTTGTGTAACACTGTCTGTGTTATGCATGACGCACCCAGACAGTGTGTTGTCTGGATGTCTCTGGATGTGTGTGAATGTGTGTTTGCGTGACCTCTCTCTCCTCCTCGCTACTGAAATGCAGCGGTCTGTCTTGACAGCTCACCTCCAGCCGTGTCTGCCTCCCTCCAGCGAAATCAAATCTCTCTTTAGTCGGGCTGCTTATTGAATTAGGCCTTCAAAACACAGGTGTAGTGCCAGCGGAACAGACAACATGGGCCTTTAGACCACCTCAGGCTGCCTGCTTATACTATTAAAGGCCTCTGTGTTGGTCTTGATTTGATTTACCAAGGGCGGTCAACTCGGCAATCGATTTTGCATTGAGTTACTGTGGATTTCCTCTTTGTGGGCTAATGCAACCTCTCTTTGCACACTGACGCCAGAGGAGAGCTCAGCAGATGTTCTGTATGTAATTCGGGCAGTTTCTGGGGAAAGGAAGTTTTGTGTTCTTTATAAAAATAGTTGTACTGGGAGGAAAAATGTTTTTTTTGTTTGGTTTTATTGTTGTGAATGTCAGAGTATTATTGTACCGCTAAACCAGGTGTCTCCCATTCTTTTGCTTCTTCCAGTGAGAATATTGTGACTGTTTATCCATAACTTTTAGCTAAGTTTTTCAACTTCTCTATTAACTATCTAACTATTCACTCTCTCTTAATTGCAACATGAAAATGTTCAGGTGTTATTAGGGCTGTCGCCGTGAAGGAATTTTCCCTACGGTGATGATGATTGGCTCAACAGCGCGATATGTGGTACTATTGCGATTGTTTTTTTGGCAAATTACTTAATATATCTGGATTTTAGTGCTGTATAAATAAGCTTTATTGTTAGGCTATTATTAGGTATATTTTTGCTTTGTAAATGACAAAGATGACAGTTTTAAAACTAATTAAATACTTGTTTATTGTTAAATGTAGAACAAAGAAGGGCAATGAGGCGCAGTGTTTTTTTCAGCTGAGAGATTTGGTTGCGTCTGGTTGCTATGATACAGAATATCAAAATGTCGGCGCCAGGTAGAGTACTTGCACTGGATGACGGGAAGGCTGAAGTATGTAAGGAGAGAGGACATTGTTGTTGTTCAGTACCTGTAGCTACATGTAGGATGTGACGGTTGTGGTATTTGTCCCGCCCCTCCTCCATTGTGATTGGACGGCTGAGGAAAAAGTGACAGTGACGAGTTGGATATTTTCCAACTCTCGGTGACCAGAAAAGAACGCCAAACGTGCAGCGCTCAGCGGAGAATAGATGCTCAGCGCGTCACGCTGTTGGCGTTTGTAGCAGATTGTAAACGTGGCGCTCCCATTGCAAATAATTCAAAAAAGAAAAAACGTGAACATGGCGGTTGTGGCGGTTCCTTGCCAATAGCTTGGTATGGCAATATTGCGGTTATTTGCGACAGCCTTAATACATGGATATACTTTGAAGTCAAACTGTAATTTATATTTTATTGGATTAGCTTTCCACATACCTCCTGGCCACTGCAGCAGTAACCTCTGAGGTACAAGTCCTCCTGGTTGGCTTGTAAACACTCGAGCATCCAACATGAATACACACATGGTCTTTATCACTTTCCTTTTTATTATAAAGTCTTTAAATATAGACCCAATACACCTGGGAGAATGTGCTGGAAATAAAAACACTGTAAAAAACACACACACACACACACACACACACACACACACACACACAGACCCACAGGCAGAGCTAATGTATACAAAGTAAATGACCCACAGTCCGTCAGAGGCAGCCAACTGAACACAAAACATTATTCTTTATTAAGGTGACAACCCGCTGTTGGTTCACAGTGCACTCTGACTCATTTGTCACAGTGATTTCTAGGCGTTAAAAGCACAGATGTTTGGCTGCGCTGCTGCTGAGCCTTTAGCTAATTGCACAATACGGACTTCTCAGTCACTCGTCCCGATGAGCTGCTTCTTTGTGCTCTGGTTCTTCAAAGATTGTTTGGAGGCCAAACAGTGATTCAGTGTAACAGCGCTATTTGAGGAACTATGTGGAACTTTAAATGGTTATTTACTTCTGTGTAGAGATTTTCCTGTTTAATCCAAAGTGTCATCAGTGGTTTTGACTGACTCATTACCACAAAAGATCAAGTGAAGCGTGTTATATCCGTCCATAGCAACCAGAATATAATGTAATGCCTTTTCTAAGTAGAACAGAGTTTGGCCAGCATTCAACACATGCTTCATACCCTGAAGGCTTGTAACTTTGAAAAGGCTCCCGTTTCTCTATATGTTCCTTAAATTATTACAGTAGGCCTGCATCAAGTCACGTCTGCTGCCGAGTGCTCACAGATGGGTCCTCACTAAAACAAGTCTGAAGTGTTTGGTCACAAGTCAAGTCCCAGTCAGTTTCAATCTAGTTCATTCTAGAAAATGATGCCCTAATACCATCAACTTATACGTCATGCATTAAAGTCAAAGGATTTTTTTTGTGTGTGTGAATAAGACAAATGAGATATAGCGTGTTAATTGGTGACCTTTTAGAGGTGCTGGTAGGCAGGTTTTTTTTACCTGGACAGAGGGAGGCTAGCTGTTTCCAGTCTTATGCTAAGCTAAGCTAACCATCTCTTGCTACAAACAGTATTTACCGTACAGAGATGAGAGTGGTGTTGATCTTCTTGTCTAACTATCAGCAAGAAAGCGAGCTATGAAAATGTTGAACTCTTTTTTTAATACATTTTTTGGGGGTAAAAATGTAGATGTTAGGGTGGAAAGTAGTCTTTGTCAGTATGAATAGCTTTTAAGACACAAAATTGCCACTTTGTTAGTTAGACATGGTCATTATGTATAGTTAGGGCTGCCCCCTCTTATTCCATTAGTCATTTTGGTCTAAGTAGACTAAGATTTGAGTTGATTAGTCGTTTTTATGCCTCTGCGCCGGAGGCATTATGTTTTCGGGTTGTCCATCTGTCCGTCCAAACCATTCTCAGGAACGCAATATCTTAGAAACCCCTGGAGGGGATTTATCACAAACGTCCACTTGGACTCATGGATGAACTGATTAGATTTTGGAGGTCAAAGGTCAAGGTCCATTTGGCCTCACAAAACATGTTTTTGGCCATAACTCAAGAATTCATATGACAATTATGACAATTTAACACAGCAACAAACACAAGGCTTTTATCCAGGAGACCGCTGTTCGTGTCCCGTTCGTCTAGTTACAATCAGCTGTTCGTTCGTCATTTTCACTGTACAAACGAAGTACTGTAGTAGTTAAGCCCGGCGGTATGTGACGAAGTTGGGATGAGAATTTGATCATTGTAAATGTACTGAATGAATTCTACACACACTCATAGTCTGCGCTTTGCAACTTGGTGCTGTTTTCCCTGATGTGAGCCATGATTAAGAGCAGTTGTGTTTTTCTTTGTGAGGACCTGGTCTCTCTGTGCTGTTCTCATTTCCTCTCTGCTTCCTCACCTCATCAGATGTTTTTGTCCTCTGAGTTTTCCACGCTCCCCCGTTGCCCGAATGGGAAATGAGTTTTAAAGCAGTGAGGATTGAGTTGTAAATATGTGGCAATATCTAAAAGTAAAGTTTGAAGTTTTGTCGAACATTTCCTTTCGTGACACATTACTTTTTCATATAAGGTATAATAGTTTTTTTCATAAATCTGATATGATGATCTTATGATATATTTTTTAACAACCTCCATACCTTAAGATGCATATTAAAGGGACTCTATGTAAGAATCAGAAATTGCTTGTTAACATGGACACCTGTGGCCGTGAAGTGAACAACAGTCCTGTTGCTCGCGATTGTGCTTAAGGAGACTGAACATGATTGACAAGCATCATGTTGATTAACATTAGCAACATTCGCAGCTTTAACCACAATATCAATACATATTTCACATGCTTGGCAGTAATGTTGGCTTAACGAAGGTCCCTCAATGAATCGAAGGCCCGAATCGATGTTGATCCTACTGTTAACTTTTCCTGCTTCAGCCTCCCGACCGTGGTAAGAAGACATAGGAGAGACACCATAGTTTTGGTCTCCTGGGCCGGAGTCGATAACGTTACTCTCTCCAGAGTTAACCCTGTGCTGTCACTCCACTCAGCAGCAGGAAACAAGACACATTTCTGTACAAACTGTAACTTCCACTGAACATTCACTTGATATTCTCAAAGCTAAACTAACTCTCATCTGCTCCGCTGCTCGCTCGTTTTCTCACACACTTGAGGCCGCTCTCTCTCTCTTGCTTCACCACTCACTTCCCATATACACACACACTATTCGCACTGACTCTGCTATTCTCCCACAACACTAGTTTTCCACCGACGTTGGTCACATTCCTGTTTTGCAAGATGGGCTTCACTAGATAAAACTTGAGTTTTTTTGTGGAGTTTGTGTTGGAGTCTGAGTTGTGGTGGGGGCTGGTCGTTCGTTGGCGTTAGCGGACTCCATTTCTAACCAAACATTAGCTACGGCTAAGGCAAGTGTTTAAAAGCAATTTCAGATCCGAAAGGGCATGTTGCAGGGTGTTAAAGTCAGTCTGCAGATTAGAAAATGCTGTCTCTGCCTTGGGGGCACAGGAGTACACGACTGTATCATCTGCATACAGATGGTACTTGCAGAATCGGAACTTCTCGCAAATGTTATTAATATAAACCAGAAAAAACAAGGGTCCCAAGACCGATCCTTGCGGAACAACCCTTCTCAAGAGTGACCGGGTCAGACGTGACGTTGCCGTGTTTAACTATCTCAGAGCGATTAGACAGATAACTGTGGAACAACTTTGCCGCTTTGCATCCAATGCTGGCACTGACGAGTAAAGGATGGTCCACAGTATCGAAAGCCTTAGTAAGATCTATAAACAGCCTCTTAGATGTCATCCATGACCGGGTTCTTCACATTAACATCAGTCTACAACCTGACAGAGGAAACCCAGAAAGTCGCGGAAGGTCTCATTGTTTAGGTTAGGTTACAACCTGTTCACACACTGGCAATAAAGAATGATTTATACGTGTAAAAAGTTACATACAGTCCCTTTAATGACAAAACAGATTTTAAACTCGAAGGCATGTATTTACATCAAAAATATCTAATGTGAAGATAAGTATGCTGACCTAGAAATATTTCTAACTCAGCGCATTAATTAGCTTAATTAATGTCCCTGCAGGCATAAGTGGTTATCTTTGAATTATAATGGTGATTATTAGGCAGCTCAATGGCCTCTTGGGTTCTTTTGCTGTTTTAATGATTTTCTTTTTTCTCACTTTGATTGTAGAAATCTTTGTTTTTATTTTGACAAAGTGTTAAAGGAGCCTGTAGAGATATATATACGCTCCCTTGTACGTTGCCCTCTGCTGTAACATTGCGATAGTTTTCCTCTATCAGAGTGGATCTGTGCTGCGTGTCAGTGGACGAGCTGCTGTGTCCTCTGATTAATGACTGTGTCTCTTCTCCTCTGCAGACTGCCGTTCGAGCAAGATGTTGAACAGGGAAACGTGGCCCACTTGGGTGACTGTGACGGTAAGAGGAGTGATTCCCGGTCTTTGTGTGTGTGTTTGTGTGTGCGTTTACCCACAAGTGTTAAAGCTAATAGCTCTCTTGTCTCTTTGCTAAGATCCTCACATAACTCGGTGTATCTTCGGGGTAAACAACAATTCAGTAAAAGGAGAGGAAGAGCCTGGTAGTTTCAGTTTACACAGAGGGAATCCGTAAATAAACACAGAGACAAGTCCCAATCCACCTCAGTGCTCTGTAGTTCCTCACTTCTCCCTAGAGTAACCACCAACATCCAACTCAAAGACAGTCGGCTAGTCTCGTTTTGTCGAGCCGGCAAGAAAATCCCTGTGTATGTTTTACAGCTAACTTTGTTCTCCTCACTGTTTACTCTGTCCTTACTTGTATACCATCTTTGCTTTGGTCTGGTAGGTTTTGTTGCATATACATGTGGTTAATTATATTCCACTCCAGTTTGAATTCCCCTTGATGTTTCCCTTTTTCTCCTCTCTCTCTCCATATCATTATGAAAATAGAAGTGGTACACAGCAAAGCGAAATCTCTATTCTAGATACACAGAGGTTTTGGATACTCCCACGACGCCCCCTCTCTTTGATCTGAGCGCTAATTCCAATGCGTGCAAATTAATCCTTTGCTTCTGAAAGTTCCCCGAGTTCATGTGCCGTGCTCCCTGAGAAAAGAACAGATAAATATTGCATAATCGGAAACCCACGAACAACTCTAATCCCGTTTCAGATGGGCGCTCTGTTTGATGCTGCTCTCTCACTTCAGGTCCTCTGACCGCCAAAACCACGGGGGTGGAGGGCGGCCTCTGGATCTGATGGCTTGATGCTCGCTTTATGCATGGTGAAGTTGAGATAGTTATTAGTCTTCATTGAGCACATGTGTAGCCCCTCATAGAACATGTGGGGGGGGACATTATTCAAGCTGTTGGTCCTGCTCCAAAACAGAAACCCATGATCTTCCAAAGGGGATTTTATATATTTAAAACAGATCGTGTTGTGCATGTATCCTGCTTTTGATTCCTGCTAAATAACATGAACTGGAAGGAAAATTATTTCTTCTCTACAAGGGAACTACACTCTAGCAAATACGGTACATAGTGTTGTGCAGGAAGCTTGTAATTAAAAATACAACTTCTATGATCATTACTCTACTTCTCTACTACACCAGCGGGTGAGAGATGAACATAATTACTCTTGCTCAGTTCTAATGGAGTGTTTTACAAGCTCTAGTCTTGGATCCTCTTCCTGTACTTGTTATATCTTGACCTCTGGTGCAAGGTCTCGGGGTCAGAGAAAGTAATGACACCGATATTAAAGAACGACTTTCCACTCACTGCACACTGTAGACCATCACAGCACTTTTTTTATGACTCAGCGCCGGCGACAGGCATTATGTTTTCAGGTTATCCGTCTGTCCCATTCTCATGAACGGGATTTCTCAGCAACGCCTGGAGGGAATTTCTTCAAATTTGGCACAAACATCCACTTGGACTGAAGGATGATTAGATTTTGGTGGTCAAAAGTCACTGTGACCTTACGTCCGTCTCATTCTTGTGAAAGCCATGGCCCTTTCCCAATGTCCACACTGACGGATACACGGACTTTGAGGCGCGTTCCTGCAAAGTCTGTGAGGGTTTAGGGCCGTCCCACTGTCAAATTGTCCTTGAGGGCTCTCTCGCAGACATTTTGAGCCCTTTATGCACTGAAATTCCACACTAACATGCTATTTAGTACTCTAAAACAGTAGGTGAGATATTTTTGTATGTCCAAAACCTTAGAATGAAATCAATAGTACGCAAATTGCATACTACTTTTGGTCAAATATTACAGTGCTGGACACTATGGCGGCATAAATGTCCCACAATGCAATGCGGTAGTGAACAACGTTCATAACAGACGTTGACGGACAGCTCTGTAACATCAATAAAGCTTCAATTTAACTGTAGATATAAGATTTTGCTTTGCTAGGTGTAATATGTGTTTTAAATTAATTCAGACTTTGATTCTCACAATCTGTCGTTTTTGTCACATGAGGTTGGCACAGGTTACCATGGTTACATATCTCCAACCGACAAGGAGGCTCTCAGGAAGTGACGACGTAAATTACTGCTCAGTGCGTCCGAAAAGATACAAACTGCTGTTTATTGACACAGAAGTATGTTGAACGATAGTACACATATTGGGTATGTAGTGCATTATATGTGATTTCGGATCAAGTCTACATTTCTGCAGACTTTGGCTGAGGGAATTACCCACAATTCATAGCTCTGTGACGTTAAACACGGGGTTACCAGGGGAAGCTTGGAGGTGTTGAAAAAAAGAAAGTAAACAAAGAGGACGGCACATGTTCAGCCTGGCATTTTGAATTAAACAGAAACATTAACATTAAGGATTTAAGATGGAACATAAAAAACACTAATACAAGCATTAGACTATATTACACACCTGCTTTCTTCATCAACCATTTATTGTAATTGTGCATAATGATGCTGTTTTGACAAAAACGAGTAAATGTATTATTTGAAAATTACCTCTCGTCTCGTAGCCTGGAAGTCGTTCAAATCAGGCAGTAATGAACATAAAATAAAAACCCACAATTGGCATCTTCAAGTTAACGTGATACGTCCCCGCAAAGTGCTGTCCCATTCATATTTAGAACATTTGAAGCCCGTTGCAGCCTCTCACACTCAACCATTTACCAGGTGACGTCAGTTAAAGGGTTCAGGGTTTAAGGCCTTAGGGGGGACATTGGGATTGGGCCGATATCTCAGGAACATCTGGAGGGAATCGAATTACATCTGGAATAAACGTTCACTTGGACGAGGCGGTAGTTCTAGTTTCTGAATGGGCTGTAAGTCTACCGCCCTTAAAGAAGCGCTACAGCGATTTAATATTTCATTTCCGTAAAGCTGGGGGAGAGATAAAGAAAATGGTCAAATCAAAGCCGAGACGTCCTGTATTTTAGTCCTTAGCCATTATAAGTACTTAGTCCCCTAACATGCTCTCTCGTTCTGTCTCTCATTTACTGCATTTTTATGCTTTGCTTCATGCACCTGCAATCTTGTTTCAGGTGGAATATAAAACTGAGCGTTGTGGAACTTATTGTGGATGACTTCTCTCTAATCTAAATTCACAAAATAGCATGCCAATTTGAATGTCTTATATTCAAACAACTATTTCAGGTCATTGTGAGTCATTCATATATCCGTCAGCTCTCTTGAATCTTTTATGTCACTTAACAAAAGATCACAAAATTCCAATACAAAGACATGAAAACAAAACAAATTGATGCTCATTTTGTATTCCCCCGAGATCACACACTGGACAAATCCAATTTTCTTCTCCCAGAGCAGCATACAGACACATTTCTACATGAAAAAGCAGTATATCAGCTGTTATTTGAGCACAAATTATTGTTTTCTTAAATTATATCACCAAAAAAACAATTGTTTTTCAGTTTACGGTAAGATGATAAGCATCCAGTACTCCACACTGGGGCTGTCAAAGTTAACGCAATAATAACAATGACATTTTTTTTTAACACCACTAATTTCTTTAACGCATTAATGTAACATGCGGTTTTTAAGTTGTAGTGGACTCAGCTACAGCAACTTTTAAAGCTAGAGAGAAGATACTGGCATCATATGAAACTAGAAAACCTAAAGAATCCATTGGTACCAACCATGTCATACTAGATCGTTGTGAAGGAGGCTAAATAACGCTCCTAATTTATGCTAAATTTTGGCGAGGAAAAACTGTCATGGCCATTTTCAAAGGGGTCCCCTGACCTCTGACCTCAAGATATGTGAATGAAAATGGGTTCTATGGGTACCCACGAGTCTCCCCTTTACAGACATGCCCACTTTATGATAATCACATGCAGTTTGGGGCAAGTCATAGTCAAGTCAGCACACTGACACACTGACAGCTGTTGTTGCCTTTTGGGCTGCAGTTTGCCATGTTATGATTTGACATATTTTTTCATGCTAAATGCAGTACCTGTGAGGGTTTCTGGACAATATTTTTCATTATTTTGTGTTATTAATTGATTTCCAATAATAAATCTATACATGCATTTGCATAAAGCAGCATATTTGCCCACTCCCATGTTGATAAGAGTATTAAATACTTGACGAATCCTCCCTTTAAGGTTCATTTTGAACGGTTAAAAAATGTGTGATTAATTTTTCTTTTAATCAATTGAAAGCCCTACTCCAGACCTGTTTTCTTTGTCATATTTAACCATGTAAAACACCTGTAGAGATACAAAATCAATCTTCTTTAACTAGTCTGGGCCAAGCCCCGAAACACAGTATCCTACATTTCCCATAATGCACCTTGATAGTAGTAGTTACAAAGCTTCAACCAGATAAAAAAAGACAGAACTGTTTAACAAGCTGTGTAGCTGTTTGCTATGATTAGTAAATTGACTCAAATGTATAAAAATCTGTGCAGTTCTCCTTTAAACTGGCCACAAATGTGTAGCAGAATATCACTTTTCAGATTTGTATACATCACAGAAATCAGTCACACAGAGTTGAAGGTGTTTAGTGGCCCGATGGCTGCTCCTCTCGGACCGGTGTCAGTTAGAGATGTACCGTCCTGCTCCCTGGACCTGCCTGTGATGAATTTCTGAGCTCTGATCACGTGTGCTCCTGCGTCTGATCAGGTCATGAAATATGTCCGAGCTGGACTCTGTTGATGGAGGTGAGCTCTGTTGTGGCTGCAGAGAGAGATCTGCTGGTTTTGGCACGGCAGCAATGTGAGGCGGCATCTATCTGACGGCTGCCACCAACACTTACACAGCACTTTGTCTCAGATGGTGTGATGAACTCGGTGCCGCGGCCGATCTTTTCATCATATCTCTTTTTTTTATTTGACACTTTCATTGCCCCTGATATGGATGCTTTCCTCAGTGTTTCCTGCTCCCAGTTAACGCTGAGTTCATCTTTCTTTGTCTTCCCGTTAGACAAAGATTCTTCCAGCCATCTGCGAACGCAATATTCAGTTAGAGGAAGACAGAGAGGCGCAGCTTGAGCTTGTTATGACAAACTGTCACTGACACCGTTAAGACTTTGAAAACTGCCTCTCTGTATGCGACTGTCAGCATCTTTCTCTGTGCTTCGCCTCATTCTTCACGTACACAGGATACATACTGTACATCTGTGTACTTACAAACGCACACAGATGCTCACACGCGCAGACACAAACTCTTCAGGGACCTGGATTGTTGGAGTATGGACAGAAGGCTTTTTGGTTGCTGAATATTTCATATCTCTATATTGGACTCAGTCCACATGTGTGACCCAGCAGATGGGAGGTGAGATTTGGTGTGGCCTATCCGTCTCTCTTTGGGGAAATTCAGCGATCTCATTTTCACCCTCCCTTTGCTTACTTCTTTCCTCGGGGAGGAGTCTCTTTCTGCAGCTGCATGTCAGACTACATTTTCCCTCTCTGGCCTCCAGTCACGATCAAAGTTCACACAATCTACAACAGTCAGGAATCCTAAAAAAATGTTTTTTTAATCAAGAATGTGGATAGGCATGAGATAACAGGTAAGGTTAAAGAATAACTTCGGTGTTTTCCATCCTGGACCCTATTTCCCCATGTTTTTGTGTCTACGTGATTTATGGGGACAACACTTTTTGAAACTGATCCAGTATGGTCCAGAGGGAGAAAGCTTCAGACGGCAGCCGCTAAACGGGCTGTAATATAATCATTAGGGGCAACCTGGTACCATCAGTTTACGTCCACTAAAAGTTCTTGTTTTTGCCACTGACTCAGATTGTTATTATAAGTGTCTGACAACATTATGGAAAGGACCCTACAGAGAAATGTAATGTTTGTCTTTAGCTTTCGCTTAACAACAATCTGAGCCTGTCAGTGGCAAAAACAAGCACTTTTAGTGGACGTAAACTGGTGGTACCAGGTTGCCCCAAATGATTACATTACAGCTAGTTTTGCGGCTGCCGTCTGAAGCGTTCTCCCTCAATACTGGGCCAATTTCAAAAATTGTTGTGCCCTTAGTCACTTAGACACAAAAACATGGGAAAATAGGGTCCTGGTTGAAAAATACCGATGTTATCCTTTAAAGGGCCACTTGAATCGGTGGATCCCAACCTGAGGGTCGGGTCACTCAGTGCTCACAAGATTATTAATATGACAAGAAAGAAGAAAAAACATTATTCTTTCAAATAAATTAATATACTTTTTTTTCTGATCTCTATTTTTTTCCTTTTTTCCCAGAAACTACCTGCTAGTTTTACCTCTTCTGGTAGCTAAGAAGTATTCAAATAAAACAACCTGAAAAGTTTGCAAATGAAAATTCCTCTTTGTTAGAACTACTGATAACTGTGATCTGTGATGAGGGGTTACACATATACATATTTTTTAATAATTTATTTTATGGGATCATGCACCAAAAAACGTTGAGAAAAATACACATTTTCTCAGCAGTTCTAGTTATGGGTGGGAATCACCAGAGGCCCCACGATACGATATTATCACTTTATTTAGGTCACAATACGATCTTGTTACTACATTTTGTGATATGCTGAATATTGTGATAAGATATATTGCGATTTATTACCTTTTTTTCAACTGCAAATAAGGCAGTTTTTCAAAATCTGCTTTATCTAATAAGATACAGTTTTTACTCTATTTATCTCAGAGTTTTCATTTACATATCTTGAGGTCAGAGGTCAAGGGACCCCTTTGAATATGGCCATGCCAGTTTTTCATCGCCAAAATTTAGCATAATTAGGAGCGTTATTTAGCATTCTGCCCAACAAGCTAGTATGACGTGGTTGGTACCAATGGATTCCTTAGATTTTTTAGTTTCATATGATACCAGTATCCTCACTTTAGCTTTAAAGACTGAGCCCACGACAACCTCTGAAAGACATAATAGCCTATTAAGAGGTTAGTAGTTTATATAATAAAAGAGCGATGCTAAACGTCTGTGTATTGAAATATCACGATACTATGCTGTATTGATTTTTTCCCCCACCACTTCTAGGGTTATCTAGCCACGATAGCATTTTGTTTTATTTGCCCTGGTTTTGAGGAATGGTTTCTTGAGTATAAAGTAGTTCCAGTAAAACATTTTCCAAATAAATTGTTTCTGGTAAGTTGACAATAGTCCTATAAGACTGAGACGTTGTAGATATGAAATAAATTGATCTTTTTTTAATATCCGAGCCTCTTCAAAAGAGACACTGTGTCTGAAAACCTGGCCAAATAAAACCTAAGTGAGGAACAAGTTGTCAGTAATTTGGATGAACTGGCCCTTTAAGGTTGAGGTTAGGCTGGTTCTATTCATTTTTTAAAAAGAGGAAATTATGGTTTTGGCTTTGCAGCTTGTCTGTAGTCATTTATTGTGTCATAGTCTTTGCTCCTCTGCTGCTCCAGAGCCTCTCCTCTCCCCCATGTTTCATCTCTCTCTCCAGTCCCAGTCAGTGCTGCACTGACTTCAGAGCAGCCTTGTCGTCAGACCTCAAAGGGAGATGGATGGACGGCCTTACTTAGAGCCCAGCTAACTGCCTCCCCTTTCTCCTTAGCCAGAGAGAAGCGGTCGCTGGAGGGAGAATCGATTTTCATCTCTCCTCTGGCTGATGGCAGTCGAATAGATATCAAGGGTGATTCTGCGAGGGGGAAAGGAATGGGGCTGAGAAGAGCGAGGAAGGGGAGATGAGACCGGGTAAATCAGATCAAGGAGTACAGAGCAGAGCGAAAAGAGATTGAGAGATCATAGGAAGAAGGCAAACTTTGAGAATGGAACGGGTGAAACGGTTCAGGGGATCAGAAGTGTAAAGTCATAAGGGTGAATAAGAAAAGAAAGGGAAGAGAGTGAGGTCAGAGGAGGAGAGAGGGGCGAGGTGGTGGGGTAATCACATAGGAAGGTGAGGGTGGATGAAAGATTTGAGAGAGGTGGGAGGTGCAGGAAAGTGATAGGAGAGGCGGTTTTCATGGGCGCATGGCCGGGCCGCTGTGACAAATAGACTGAGAGCGCCGCCGGCGTCTCCTGTGTCACAGCGCTGTCACCGGGCTCCTCAGTGGGCTCGAGGCCAGGCTGTTATTCTGTCAAGGTGACGTGAACTGCCCGCCTCTTAATCTGCTCTTATCCTATATCACTGAGCTGAGGCCCTTCGCCTCACTTCACACTATTATTTACTTATTTATCTTTGTATCATTCAGTTCTTCTTAATTTATCATAAAAGTCGATGATGACACCGTTGGTAGAAAAATACTTTCAGCAATGTCAAAACACCACTGTGGCCGATCAGTTAAAGGAACAGTGTGTAGGATTTAGCGACATCTAATTGCGGGTCATTATGTTGTCCACATGCCGCATCGCCATGTCGGGGTTTATTTCACAACAATGACCGGCTCGCTGTACATTATCCCTTACATAAACTGCTCATTCTAAGCTAAAAAAAAACAAAACAACTCTTATTTTCAGAGGATTATACACTAAAGAAAGCAAAATTAATATTATATTCCATTTCTCCCAATAGAGCCCCCTAATTTATACACACTGTTCCTTTAAGAGCGCTGAATAAACATATGTGGTCTGCAGTGTACATGTGATTTAGGATTCTAAAGAAAACATACTTATTAATAATTAATATTATATTCCATTTCTGCCGATAGATCCCCCTAATTGCTACACACTGGCCCTTTAAATTATGGGAAACTTCATGAGGAAGTGGAGCGTAACTAAGGGTATTGCCTTGTGGTTATGCTTGGCTCTCTTTGCCTTTATTAGAAAACAAAGAATCACCCCCCCCAAACACACAAACACACACATCAAATATTAGCATGTAGAGACATGCCGTTCCTCTAAACCCGCTCTGATCAAAGCAGAGTTTGGAAGCACTACGTCTAATTGAGACGATGTGTTGTGGGAGGGACACTCTGATGAAAGAGATGAGGTCAGAGAAATAACTGGCTTCAATTATACGTGTGTGTGTGTGTGCGTGTGTGTGTGTGTGTGTGTGTGTGTGTGTCTATTAGCCTATGGGCTCTACTTTCACTCAGGCGCTAAGCTAACTTCGTTGTTGTTCGGTAATTAATTTTGTAGGTCCAAACAAACAACGCTAGCGCTGAAGGGGGTGAAGTGACGCAGCCGTTCTGGCATGAAACTGCATTTCCACCTGCTAAGAACACATTTTATTACAAACACATGCACTAAGAGCAATTTTCAAGGCCTTAGTACCAAGGCGCATACACAGAAAATCCCAAAACGTTCCTGTATTTCGAGTTTCACCTCTTTAACTTTGACATCCCTCAAACACACATCAAAAGACAATCAGCCTCGAGGAAGCCTTTATGACCACGGTCATTAAATACCAACCACTCCTAAATACCATCTCAGAGCTGGTTATAAGTGCAGACTACTTGTTTTCATATTTGGCAGCCTGGGACACACTCACAGGTTGGTCGTTAGAGGGCTTCAACAACTTGGGATGCCCAGAAACGGGCTAAATGGCTTGTAAAGTACTGCGCTGTCTCTGCTATCATTGGCGGCCGCCATATACAGTATATGGCAGAGACGCTGCTACTTATATCCCTGAGAACTGAGTACTATGTTTTGTATTATGAAGATCGGTCACTGGTCCATGATTTTGTGAATGTATTCTACGGCACCTTTAGTATTTGTGGCCTTGTATCGTTCTTCTCTTTGCGGACATAAATAAATTGTTTAAATGTGTGTGTGTAGGTCTATTAGCCTATGGGCTCTACTCCTTCTAAGGCACAAGTTAACTTCGTTTGTTGTTAGGTAATTAATTTTGTAGGTCCAAACAAACAACGCTAGTGCTGAGGGGGGTGAAGTGACGCAGCCGTTCTGGCATGAAACTGCATTTCCACCTTCCAAGAACACATTTTATTACAAACACATGCACAAAGAGTAATGTTCAAGGCCCTTAGTATCTGAGGTGCATACACAGAAAATCCCAAAACGTTCCTGTATTTCGCGTTTCACCTCTTAAACTTTGACATCTTTCAAACACACATCAAAAGACAATGTTTCAATGCGTTTAGGATGAACCGTAAGTCTAAGTCCTTCCCTTTTCACTTGATTAAACACATGTATCCATCATACAGCAGCTTAAATAATAGGTTTGTTCCATCTGTAGTCTGTAGTTTGAGCGATGTGATATAATGCCCATATTTACACCCTCAGGCCGTGTAGGTAGTACATTCATCAATTATTCAATTTTCTGACACAGCACTGTTATCTAAAAACAAAAATACACAAACATCTCAAATTTTCTGCACACACAGACTCCATGTTTATACTCTTCAGTGAGATTATTAGCAGTATAAAAGCTGTTTCCATTTAGGCAAATCTCCATCACCATTTTTTCATCTGTTGTATGTCACCCAGTAAAATGCCACAAAACTTCTTTGCATTTTTAATAGTTTTTGGACAGAGATGGAGTTCTACAACACAGAAGCACGGGCAATATATCATGCTGTAGCTACACAGATAAAACTATATAGAAGGATAATGTCATTTTTTTATTTTATTGTCTTCAAGATTCAAGATACTTTTATTGTCATTGTACAGTAGGCATACAACGAAATTACGTTCGGTAACTTTCAGTAACCAGCAGCAAGAGAAAGGTTGATAATAACCCAAACATAAACTAACACCACGGCCCTGATACACCAGTTTTGGTCCGTCGGTGAGCGTCTGTCAGCTTAGTTTTTGCAGTGCGCCCCGCACCATCAGCTCTAGTCTGCCCGTGTTTGAGGTTTTTTGGCCGATTCAACATGTTGAATCAGCGGCGCCGCCCGTCGGTGAGAGAAATCACAGCGATTGTCTGTTCAGCTTAAACGAATCAGTGCACGAGAAGAGAAGTGAGGAAAGCAAGCCAACGAGTAGTAAGTCGAGGAAAAACACAGAAGGCTCTTATTTTTCATCTTCATCTCATCTTTCATGTACATGTGGTTTGTGATTCTGCACCTCCTGAAGGTCATTAGGAAACTATCAGACATGACGTGATTACTGAAGCTCGCCTTGACTCCATGTGCTGATATTGTATTCCTCCTACTAATAAACTTTTCATTTCTGCTTCAACCTTTTTTTTTTTTCACTTTTTTACTCCGCTGTGCCAGGACTGCAGTTACGCCTCTGGTCTCTAAAATTGCAAATAAAGTAGTCGCACCCACTTTGAGCTAGTAATTCTGCTTGCAGGAAAATAAAGCCATTCATATGTATGTGTGTGTGTGTGAGCAGTTGTTTGCCATCTAAATTAGTGGTCTCTTCACAGCGGACAACTCAGCCAGCGTGACAAACCGCAGCTGGATTCATGCTGGATTCAGTTTTAATGATGTTTGAGCAGAACACACCCTGCTGACACCTAACTAACTCTCAACTGCTCGGGTGTTTGTGTGTGAGGTTTGGATGTGTGAACATGCATGTGACAGGTAATATAAACCACTTCTGTAAACAGCGCAATGAGTCAGATTTGGTTCAGGCGTCGGCAGACGGTATAGGATGTCAGATCCACTTACGGCAGGTAATCGCGCGACGTGTCGATTGGCTGGCTCTCAGTTTTTCCAGGTCGTGACCCCCTGCTGACAGGCAGATCAGTTACAGCGTAAACGCGGGCTAAATGGTCTGTCAAACATCCAACTTCTCTCTTTTTAATTCGCCATGAGGGTCTCTTAACTCTAAAGGAAAGAGATTCTTACATCCAAATCATTTTGTTGGCACCCTGAAGCAGCGCCTGAATCTCCCAGCAGCAATGAGATAAACACTCCCTCGTTTTATTTTGCTGTTTGCAGGCCTTTTGGGGGAACGAGTCAAATTGTGTTTGCACAGACAGCTCATCAGCTAAAGTCAACTCTGTTAAACCAGCCATCAAATAGGAGTAGGAGGAGGTGTGTGTGTGTGTGTGTGTGTGTGTGTGTGTGTGTGTGGAGGTGTTGCTACGTCCTGCTTCATCACGTTCCCTCGTTGTTCCAACTCAACACTTTCCTCAAATCTCTGTTTCCTCCACGTTGATAAGGCTTTCCAGACGCTCGCCAGCACACACAAACGTTTCACACTCGCACGAACACATTCGCCACCCGTTTCGCTGTGAACTCACTCAGCCGTAATGACACAGCTAGCGTTGCCACAGTGTAGCTACAGATGGAAGCAATTATGGTGCTGTGAAAATATTTCCTGAAGAAAGGCAGTGTTTTGACTGGTGGAACAGCGGGATGCAATCACTCCGTAATTGAGGTCCGCTGCAACATCAATGAGGCGAATGGCGGTATGGAGATTCCTTGTTGTGGCGTCACGTTAGAGGGGATGACGATCACCGCAGAGCCAGGACCGGCTCTGTCTTTCTCCCTCGTGGTTGCGCAGGAAAAAAAAATTTGTTGGCAAATTTACGACTGTTGTCTCATCTAGTTCCATCCTAATTGCTGCGGTTTGGAACGAGGCCTGAGTTGAGGCTTAGGAAGGGGGGGGGGGACCCATAAAGCCGACACAGTTCTTTGTATTTACATGGCAGCTAGTTAAAGTAGGGTCTTAAGTCTGCTGATGATAAATGAGCTGCCCTGTCGCTTGAACCCCAACAGAGAGAAAGAGACAGACAGGAAACGAGAAAGAAAAGAGAGGAAGCATTCGCCACAGTAGTTCATTTTTTTTTTGTTTGATGTGGTCTCCTCTTTCAGACGGAGAGAGGGCTCTGTAACCTTGACGCCACAGTCGTCCTTCCTCCCCTCCTAGCTCCCTCTGCTGTCACTCCTGTAAGTCAGACACCAGTGGCCAAGAGAGAGAGAGAGAGAGAGAGAGAGAGAGAGAGGGAGAATAGACGAGTCGAGATAGAGGAAGTGTGGTGTGAAGCTGTGCATCCCCAGATGCCAGACTGAGCTCTAACTCACACATCTCTCCCACCCTGAGGAGCTTCTGAGAGGCTTGAAGAACAGAGCTGATCCCCTCTGTGAATACTGAAGCTCGGCTGATGAAATATGAGGACCCATGTGCCTTATAACAGTTGACGTGTGTGTGTATGTGTACTTGGGCATTGCAGAGGAAAAAAGTGGAAGTGAAATACTGTATGTGCGGTTTCCAGTGTAGAGATATTTTTTAGCGAGCTCTAAGAAGATAAGAATAGCAGCCTCAGCCTGTGGAAGGCTCGGCGAGGTGCGAGGACTCCTGAAGGGCTTCGGCTCTTTCATCTAACTTCCTCCTCTGAGTCCTCCCTCTGCTCCTCACATCTCCTTCTCCACAGCGGGAGGCTCAGAAAGAGCCTTGACAAACACAAACTGACCCCTCGGTGAGCCGAGGGTCCTCCGTGATAGATGCCATCTTTCAACAGGTTGAAGTGAATATTTGGGTGGTGAGGGTTGTACACATATAGCCTGCAGTCACTCTAAGACTCACCGTTTTTGTTTATTTTCCAGGGTTTCACCAAAAAATACACCAAGTTTTTAGGAGAAGCACGTCAGTTTAAAACAAACTTCACCCTGACTTTATGTTCCCACACGTCCAAAAGTTGTTGCTCCAAGAGGCCGCTGATCAATGCTGTCTGCAGTAGACGAGGTCCTCTAGCGAGCATACCAGCTCAGAAAATGCTTCAGGTAACTGAAATTGAAGAGAAAAAATAGGGTGATGCAAATGAGCAGCTCATTATGCAACAGAGTCCCTCCGAGTAATAAGAAAATATTTAAATAAACAAGGGCTGTCAATTGATTAAAATATTTTAATTTAAAATAATTTAATTTTTTTGTTTTTAATTAATCGCACATTTTTCTGTTCAAAATGTGTCAAGTATTAACTACTCTTATCAACATGGGAGTGGACAAATATGCTGCTTTCAGCAAATCTATGTATATATTTATTATTGGAAATCAGTTAACAACACAAAACAATGAGAAATATTTATATATTTTTTTGATTATTTTTTTGGAGCTTTTTATTTTATGCCTTTATTGAGAGTGACAGAGATAGTATTGAAAGGGGGAGAGAGAGGGGATGACATGCAGCAACAGGTCGGATTCGAACTCCGGGCCGCTGCGGTAAGGACTCAGTACATTGGGCGCCCACTCTGCCAGGTGAGCTACAGCGTCGCCCCAACAATGACAAATATTGTCCAGAAACCCTCACAGGTACTGCATTTAGCATAAAAAATATGCTCAAATCATAACATGACAAACTGCAGCCCAACAGACAACAACAGCTGTCAGTGTGTCAGTGTGCTGACTTGACTATGACTTGCCCCAAACTGCATGTGATTATCATAAAGTGGGCATGTCTGTAAAGGGGAGACTCGTTTGTACCCATAGAACCCATTTTCATTCACATATCTTGAGGTCAGAGGTCAAGGACCCCTTTTTGAAATGGCCATGCCACTTTTTCCCCGACAAAATTTAGCTTAAGATTGGAGCGTTATTTAGCCTCCCTAGCGACAAGCTAGCCAGCGGCTCTTTTCACTATCTGCAAAATTGAACACCAGAAACTGGCATTAAAGGAATTTGGCTGAACCTACACACCCCCACACACAGAGACTCTGATGAAGAATAAGGGCCTCGGGCAGGTCTGTGGCCAGTGCTGAGTAATAGTTGTCCAATAAAGTGCGGGCAGGACCTGGAGGCGCTGTGTAATGCCTCAACAGAGAGTCCTGCAGCGTGACATCCAGAGTACTGTAACTACTCTCCTCTCACACCACTTGGGATTGTTTTTGTGTCTATCATTCAGACAGAAATCGACCATGGTGAGTTCCCCTTACTCCCTGCGTCAAACAACACTTTTCGTCCTTTCTGCAACACATCAATAACACTTTTTTCCCCTTTCTCTCTGACTCAATCTCATTCTCTTTTATGTTCCTCCTCCCTTCGACACTTCCTCTTTCTTTCTTTGTCACTTCCCTCAGCCTCTGTTTCTCTTTCCATAGCTCCCTCTCTCTCTCTCAGTCTGTCCATCAGCCTCTTCCTATCTCTTTTACAAGCAGGTTTGTTGCAGCTCCTCAGTATTGATTACCTTGAACTCTCTTTAGTCCAGGTCAGCTGACAGGGGCGCTGTGATTCTGAGCGATCGTTCAGCTCAGGATGTGTCCTGATGTCCACCTGCGAGACTTTGTTCCGTGTCACGGCGGAGACATTTCATTAAAGGCGGCCTGTAAATTAACAGAGCGGAGGGGGGGGGCTGAACGAATGGGGCGAGGGTAGTTTCAATCAGCCACCCAGATGGCGTTCCGCCCCGACATGAGGCCTGATGGTTTAATCATTCTGTTAAACCTTCAGAAATTTGTATCAGGAACGGGTCCAACGCTTCAGCGCTGGGGGAGTTAACATAAAAACAAATTGGCGAGTGTTTTCAGCTGGTGGGTGCGTAGTATAGCTATGATGTGATATATGGATGTAGCATGTGAGAAAGATTAAGTTGAAATTGCCTGCTTCATGATTTGGGAATGAGAGATATGAGCCCTCAGGGCAGATAGTTAGACTAATGCTATGCGGACCTGCTCTCCAATTTATTGCCTGTGACATGTTTGTGAATATTTATTATTGCTCTCCACGGTTTGCTTTTGGCTTTGCACCTAAAATGAGAATATCAATTACCAAACGAAAGCACCGCCAACTCTGTTAGTTATAGTATGTAGAGGAAAAGAGTAAAAACTACATCCTGCTGAGAAACATTTACGTATAACACACGTGCACTCTCATGCGTACAAAACTCTCCTGGAAAACAATTTATTTCGCCACGGTGTCCGCCACAGCCCAGTTGCTTTGTTTGGATTGGATGCAGCTGAAACGGCTAACAGACCGGCCCTTGTTAAGCTGCCTCTCGCTAAAGGTTGACCAGATTGTGAAAACAAGGTCTCCTGATTTAATTGAATCCACAAATTCAATGAGAAACATTCCTGACAGCAACACGTGTGCATGGGCTGTGAAAAAAAACGTTTATGGGCAGCAAAAAAAAAGTAGCTTTTGATTACACGGCAGCGGGAGGGAGTCAGCCCCCGCCACCTCTGATGATTTTAACACGCAGCGCTCCCCTAAAGCAACTCTAGACTTACCTCATTTACCCCAAGCAGAGATTTTTCTATGAGCATGAAAAGGGAGAAAGAAGCCAGCCAAGATGAGGGAAGAGTTAAAAATTAAGTAGCTAGAGGTGGAAGAGAGGAATGTATAGGCAGCAAGAGAGTCGTGCAGGTATGTAATTATGTAGTCATCATCGCAATCCCTGACTCTGAGCCAGCCAAACGCCTGATCTGCCCTCACTAATAGACCCAGCTGAAGACCTGAATCTATTAAGAGCAGGTTTTTTGGTGGAGATTTTATGGAATTTTAATTGCAAACACATGGCTTTCGCGCATAAATGTTTTAACATATTGATCGGTCGGGCACGTCTGACTAGCCCTTAGGAGCTGAGCTTGTTTTCTTTTTTATGTTTTTATATTTTTTTAACCAGGGAGTCGTGCAGAACTGGCCAGCGGCAGCCGTGCTCTGAAAACGCTGTCAGGGAGGGACTGTAAATGGCTTTACAATCATCCCGAGAGTAAACACAGTTTACAAGCAAGTGAGGTTCAGTCCGAGTAAGGAGCTCTGCAGAGTTCCTGCTTCTTTTTAAAGAGCTTCTATAATTCTTTCTCAGTTTCTTTCCATCTTCGCACACACGTCGGTGTTACAGCTCGAAAGTGACTGTATGTTTGTATGTGAAAGAGAGAGAGTGAGACGCAGTCGTGGAAATAGAGAGCAACATCGACAGTGTATCTGAAAGAGAAGTAATGGGGATGGTGGGGAAAAAAGGAGCGAGACAGCAGGGAGGAGGAAGACGTGCTAAAAACAAGACACAAAATAGTGCCTGCAGTCTTTCAACGGAGGGAAAGGAGAGGAGGATAATGAGCAAAATCACTGAGCCATGGGTGCAGGCAGCGCACACAGTCACTTATTAACACACACACATATTCATACATCTATACACACACTTATTCACACACGTGCTTTGCCACGTGCATCCCTGCCGTCGCTGCGTGCATAAACACATTAACATGCAGAGAAATGGAAGATCGCGGAGATGAAAGGCCCTCAGATCAGTGGCTGTACGCTGACAGAGTCGTAACCTATCAAGCTCAGAAGTGTGTGCTCGTGGCATCGACAGGTCCACCGGGATGCTGGGAAGTCTCTTTGTTCTGTTTTGATGTGCTGCGTTTCTAATACATGTATTCCAGCTCTCAAACTGCATAAAAGTTCCCTTGCCTGGCTTTTGATTAAGGAACTTATTGAACTGTAGGACGCCTCAAATAGTTCCCAAATTCATTTGTTAACATCTAAATTAGCTGAAACCAATAGAACCAGACTGTAATCAGTGTAGAAAGAGAGCAGGTGAAACAGGCTTCTTGATGCTGTTTCGTATTCCGGTGATATATACATTTATACATTTTATTTATTACAACATGGGTCTTAATTTGGTAGTTTTGGCCTCATGATCAGTAATAATAAGAGTTGGGTTTTAGCTGTTCCGAATGGCCACACTCGATTCTGCATTCTTGCACTCCGGTAGCGCAGCTTTGCGTTTCAAGAGACAGACCGTCATGTTGGCCGCTCCTCATTTGCATAAAGTTGAGGTCTAGGCTACTTTATAGGGGCGTTCAGCGCGACTCGCCGCCTCTGGAAACTCCCCAAAAACTTTTAAACTAACCATTGTCGATATAAAATGAAGACAGATTCAGCAGCTGCATGGTTTACTTCTCACCTCAAATGTTTTCAGAAACACGTGTGCGTAGTGCCTAGTGGCAGCGACACGACCCCTCACGCCCAAAAACAACCCTGAGGACACGTACTATAAAACCACCCATCATAGAGAAAGAGGAGAATCAATATCATCATTAGGGATGACGGTGCTCAGTTTCAGACGGTCTCAAGAAGGAATACATAGTGTTGCACTTGTTTGTACGCGTGAGAAGTGACAGAAATAATTGTGTAAAGAATCAAAAAAATAGAGTAGTTCAAATCCTGTTTGTTTTCTCACCTCCACACAGCACTGCATGTGCAAAATAAGGACTTAGTGTTGGGTTTCACAGACAACAACTTTAATTGCTGAGTTTATTGCTAATTGCAACATCACTATAAAGAAGTCCAACAAGACAAGGAACACGAGAAGTCAGACAGCTGTGCAGGTTTTAGAGAAAAACCAGAGAGAGAAGAGAAAACTAAGGCAAACAGTGAATTCATTTCAACAACTTCTGTTGTTGTTCCTTCTTGGTTTAACTTCACCTTTCTTATCATACTTGCTGTAGCTGTTAGCCAGACTGTTTTACTGTGCAATGAGGGATTATGACTTACATGTTGGGTGCACTTACTTTAGGTTTTACCTCTGAATAAATTGGTTTAGATCATTGGTTCCCAACCTTTTTGGGTTGTGACCGTTCATAGCTAAGCATTGCATACTCAAACCCCCTCATCACAAGCTGCATATTATTATGAATTGTACCAGAACAGTTGCACCATAGAGTAATGTTGCCTTCAAATTGTTTGATTTTAAGATTGTTAGAGGCATGGGGAGGCAAAACGCAAATATTTCACAAGAAGAAAAACAGACAAGATCATTTTGGGTAGTAGAAATATGTTTTTCTTAGGGCTGTCAATCGATTAAAATAGTTAATCGTGATTAATCGCACATTTTTTATCTGTTCAAAATGTACCTTAAAGGGAGATTTGTCAAGTATTTAATACTCTTATCAACATGGGAGTGGGCAAATATGCTGCTTTATGCAAATGTATGTATATATTTATTATTGGAAATCAATTACAAACACAAAACTATGACAAATATTGTCCAGAAACCCTCACAGGTACTGCATTTAGCATAAAAAAAAACATGCTCAAATTATAACATGGCAAACTGCAGCCCAACAGGCAACAACAGCTGTCAGTGTGTCAGTGTGCTGACTTGACTATGACTTGCCCCAAATTGCATGTGATTATCATAAAGTGGGCATGTCTGTAAAGGGGAGACTCGTGGGTACCCATAGAACCCATTTTCATTCACATATCTAGAGGTCAGAGGTCAAGGGACCCCTTTGAAAATGGCCATGCCAGTTTTTCCTCACCAAAATTTAGCTTAAGTGTGGAGCGTTATTAAGCCTCTTTCACGACAAGCTAGTATGACATAGTTGGTACCAATGGATTTGTTAGGTTTTCTAGTTTCATATGATGTCAATATCTAGCTAAAAATCTCAAGTTGCGTTGATGCATTAAAGAAATTAGTGGCGTTAAAACAAATTTGCTTTAACACATTATTATTAACTTTGACAGCCCTAGTTTTTCTTCTTCACATGTTAAATATCCAGTGACCCCTCAGATCTTTCTTGCATCACCTTTGAGGGGTCCCGACCCCCAGGTTGGGAAATGCTGGTTTAGATTTTGCCGGCTTAAACGCCGGCTTGTCTGATCGTTTGAACGCTGGTGTTTCTTGCCAGACTTCATCGTCCTCATCAAAGTAATTGCTGAAATCCGGGAACATCGCACTCGATAGCAATGACGGCCAAAACTATGAAAATTAGACCCAAGTTGTAATAAAGCGTGATTATCCTTTGGATGCATGCTTCTAATCAGCATCACTCACGCTGGGTTAAAAATCACCCTTCATCTGACTCTCTGTCTTTATCTCACGCACACATGTTCACAAGGCCGTTGTGGAAAGCGCCGCCAGACTGCGAGCATGGGCCGAGCAGATACAGCGAGTCTTCTGCCAGTGCTCTAATCAAGGAAAATGTTTAACAACTGGCATGGAGCTAGCAGAGCTTTCCATTAATTTCCCCGACTCACCGGCAGAACGGAGGGAGAAATGAGAGCGGAAGACATGAGGGAAAATTTACAAAATCACTCAGATTAACACGAGCACAGCTGTCACATTCGGCGTGTAACGGAAACTTCACATTGTGGCGCAGATATTAAATTTGATCGTGCAGGAACGACCTTGATTTTGAAAGAGTGCGAGCGAAAGTTTCGTTATGTCTCTTTTGGGTTTTGAAGCCATTACTCCCATCATGCCGCCACCCCTGGTGATCAAAGGAGTGGAGAGATATGGAGAGAGGATTAACAGCAAACAAGAGGAGGGAGGGAGGGAGGGAGGGAAGGACGATACGGGGGGGATGAAGGAACACATGACTGCAGGGTGGAGACAAAGGAAATCAAATACCATGAAAAATAATTTAACTCTGGACTCCTTTGTAGTTTGAATTTGACGGTTAACTTCATTAAAAATATCATATTATATATTGTACACAAATATTCTTGCATCTTCTCCAAACTCTCCTCCTCTCCCCTTTCCACTCTCCTCTTCAACTCTTTAATCCTCACTTGTGACCTCCTCTCCTCTCTACTCTTCTTCAGCCGTCTCCTCCTCCTCTCATCTTCTCTCCTCTTTTGTTTCAACTCTCCTCCTCTTTTGTCTCGTCCTTTTCTCTCCTCCCTTTTCCTCCCTTTTCCTCAACCCGTTTAAAATCCCTCTCTTCTCCTCCCCTCCCCTTTCCTCCTTTCCTTTCCTTGCTTCCCCTTCACTTCCCTCGTCTCCCTCCTCTCATCTCCTCCCTTTCCCTCCTTTTCTCTCCTCCTCTTTCCTTCCCTCCTCTCCTCTCCTCTCCTCTCCTCTCCTCTCCTCTCCTCTCCTCTCCTCTCCTCTCCTCTCCTCTCCTTTCTCTTCTCCTCCTCTCTCCTCCTCTCTTGCTCCTCTCTCTTCTCCTCCTCTCCTCTCCTCTCCTCTCACCTCCTCTCTCCTCTCCTCTCATTGTTAGGCTGTAATTGGAGCTGGAAGCCTGAAGACGATCAGCTCAGTGAGCGTCAGGCTGACAGGTCGGCCCGTTTGCTTCTATTAGGCTTTAATAAGTGAGCAGGATTGGAGGAGGAGAGGAGGAGAGAAGGAGTTGAAGGGAGGGGAGAGTGTGCAGCATGCTGCTGCTCCTACTGTCACCTCTTGATAGGATGCAGGGAGACCTAACTGCTGTCACATAAACACAAACACACTCTACCAAAATCTATCCTTTCCTTTCATCGGCTGTTTCAGCTTGTTGCCACCGGCTAAAGATTTCCGTTGTGCATCCAAGAAAGACAGACGTATGAGGGGGAATAAAAGAAATGCACAAAATAATTAACATTATCTGAATGTCCGTGTCAAAGAAGGAGAGTCGAGGAAGCATATCGAGTGTGAGAAGGCCAGCAGCTACACACACAGAAAGCCTTACTAACACACACACACACACACTTGTCAAGACCTCTCCTGCTGCATGAGGATGACAGCAGTATTATTGCACCGTGCAGAATTTAATCTGAAGTGCCACACAGCAACCCTGGACCACAGTTGAGGTAAATGTTAGAGAAATATCTACAACCTCTGCAGCTGAGTACAGCAAGAACAATTCCAGATGTGATGTGTGTGTGAGAGGAGATTTGCGGTTTGTTGCTGCCTTGTTCTGAATTTTCTGTGGTTGCAGCGCTTCGCTTTTGTTTACAAAGTCAGCAAGGCTGCGGTTTATTCAGAAAAAAAACACCCAGCAATGAATCAATTCATTACCTGACTCTTCAAACTCCTCCAGTGTGTGTGTGTGGATACTGTAAATGAACATGCTGGTAACCTCTAAATGCCTTTCTTTGTGTTTCATCTTCTGCCCCCACGAGCACCCTTTTTCACTGAGGAGAGTAGAGATAATTTAATTGAAACTGGCAAGTCTTTCCAAATTGAATATTGGCCTGAAACATGAAAATAAATACAGCAAGAATCTTTGTTTAGGCTGCTGCAACAAAGAGGCCAACAATGTGTTCAAGGAGAGAAGAGGTTCCAATGAACAAATGTCAAATTCAATATAAACATAGAAAAACATGTGTGCTTAAATGATTAATGTAAACACGAGCTGGCTGTGTGACAGCGTGAAGGAATGAAGGGAAGAAACACACATCGTGAGTTCTGAATTATGAGCTGCCATCCAAGCAATTTTTGAGATATTGAGCAATCAAGTTTTTACATCCCATTGGGCAAAACGTCCTAAATAAACCTTAATATTCAGTTAACCCCTTCTAACCATTCTGCTCTCTTTTTTAGAGGGTTAGGGGTGGGGGACAGGGGATGTTCAGGGGTAGATAAATAGTCAACCGTATATGTCACAAACAGTAGAAGTGGTGTACATCATCTGAAAGCTGGCAACCTGAAGATTAAGTTGAGATGCAGCTCAGCACTGTGTGTCAAGTTGTTCTAGTCATAAATCAGAAATAAAAAATAAAAAAAATAATTAAAATAAATTGTGAAAGTGTATAAGAGCTAAGAACATTATGATCGAAGTATATGATGGTCATCCCCATGCTCTATTAAGTATCATACGTTTTTGCAGCAATTTTGGGGTTGATACCATTTATTACACAGATTTGGTGCTAAATTTAACCATTTTTTATCAATCGAGGATTGATGAAAATGATCAATAATCCCCCCAAAATACCACATTAAGACACCAAGACCTTGAGGAACACCATAGAAAAAGCCATGCTGGGGTTTGGTTTCAAAACCTTTTGTCATTCGGAGATTTCTGCAAAAATTGCATTTTTCGGCGATTGGATGGCGAGCACTTCTATTGTGTCAACTGCTCAGAAACCCCCTTATTGTCAATCTAGCTAGGAAAGCCATCCGTCCTCTGAATGCTCTAGGTCTCTAGTTTGTGGCTGTAAAGTTTCATGAGGCTGTAATTATCCTAGAGGTCACCACAGGTTATTTTATACAGTGAGGTCAAATTTAGAAAAAACGGTCTCACTACAATGAAATGGTTATTATGGGGACTAACATCATCACACATGAATACAGTTGGACTCATTGGATCCACAAGAGTCTCAGCTTTACAGTGATACCCAATTTATGTGATTCTAAGACTGTTTAGGGACCCCAGTATGCAGAAATATTCAAATACACCTTTTTAGTATAGTCGAAAATATCACATTTGTACTGCATTCAAAAAACTGCATGTGATTATCATAAAGTGGGCATGTCTGTAAAGGTGAGACTCGTGGGTACCCATAGAACCCATTTTTATTCAAATATCTTGAGGTCAGAGGTCAAGAGACCCCTTTGAAAATCGCCATGCCAGTTTTTCGTCGACAAAATTTAGTGTAACTTTGTTATTTAGCGATCTTGCAAGACATGTTTTGGATTCTTTAGGTTTTCTAGTTTCATGTGATACCAGTATCTCCACTCTAACTTGAAAACTCATCCCTCTGAAAGACAGAATAGCGGCCAGCCTGCCAGCGGACCGTCAGAGTTTTAAGGGGTTAAATAAACACTTTAAAATGCCTAACTCAAGCCACACGAGATGCCCTACTTAAGAATAATGTTAAAGAAAAATTCCTCTGAACAATCCAATTTTAGAACAAAGTATTACAAGAAAATGTTTTATTGCAAAGTTAATATTCAGAAGCAGAGGTGAACTAATGGAAGAAGAAGAAGTTAAAATGAAATGAGGGAAGATGAGGTTGTGCCATCAAGCAAACAAAAAAATTAAAAACAAATACTCTTTAAGACCGAAGACAATCCCGCTGATGAGATGTGATCTCCGGTTATTCAGGAGGATTTGTCTGACGGTGAACTGAACTGAACTGATCTGTGCGTGTCACATAATTATCAGTCTGTAACTAAGACCTGAGTCCACGTGCATCACGCTGGGCTTATTGGATTGACGATAAAGGACTAATTAAGGCTGAAAAGGACATTGATTGACCAACAAGGTCAGTTGATTAATGCCAGGTCTCAGTCAATGGAAACGGCAAACTTGTTGAGAGTATGGACTGGCTTCAATAGAGGTGAGGATTTATTGTCCAAGCTATAAGGTGAAATTATAAGTGACAGGAGATGGATGAATGGTTTAATATAATTCTGGTCATTTGTTACTGGGACTCTTTAGAGTGCAGTTTTGTTTAAAGCCACTGATGTGAAGCTGTACAGTCTGTCAATGAACCAATAAATAAAAGAAAAACACGGACAAGGTCTTCCCTTATATTAGTTCTATACAGTACTTTACCTTTAGGTCAGGCTTTAGCTTCTATTTGACAAACTTATATTTTTGGCCACGTTGGCAACATGTCACTAGGCATGGCAATGCCTGTCCATAACTTATCGCAACAACGAATTGCCATGAAGTTTTGTGCAGAAATTCATGTTCCTCAGATGAGGAACTATACTGAGTTTGGTGATCCTGACTGATTTCCTCTAGCGCCACCATGAGGTTGACATTTGTGGTTTTTAGTGAAATATTTTGATAACAGACATTCATGTTCCTCTCAGGATGAATTGTGAAAAACTTCCCTTTTGTATTGAGCACCATCATCAGGTCACAATGTTTATTTGTCCAATACTTTGATTTGTGATAAAAAATCTGCAAAACTAATGACATCCCTGTCAGTACGTTGTGAATAGGGCTGAACGACTTATATATATATATATATATAATATCTAATTATTTTGACTGATATTGCCATTGCGATATGATTTGCAATATTATTATTATTCTCAATTTCATTGAAAAATATATTCAAAAGATTGTGATGTGATTTTTACAGTGATCTGTACCAAACAAAGAGGTTTCTTTAAGTCTGTAGAATATGATGTGTAGGCCAGGACTAACTGCAGCACCACAATATTTAATTTTAAATGGTATTTTGACACACATTTCCACTTTAACAAATGTTGTGCCTCCTGCTATTTGAATATTGCAGAAGGCCATATTGCGATTTTGATAAAAATTTAGATTAATTGTGCAGCGCTAGATGTGTATGGTGCTAATTAATTAATATTAGCATGCTAACAGGGTCAATATTATCGTACCTGCTACCTGTTAGAACTGCCATTGTGAGCATGTTAGCATGCTGATGTTAGCATTTAGCATGGCTAAAGTGCAACCTCATAGTAGACTGTTAGTCTTGTTACCACATTAGTGATTTTTCTGGTCTTTTCCCTGCACATTATGAGGTCATTGTACCAGCCCATTCTCATTCGTGGGTCGTCAAATACCAAAGCTTTGTTACGGCCGTCAGCGTGTGATACCGTCCGCACCGTGCTTTCCATTAACTACAATGTAAACCCATCTGCGGCAACAGTAAACACTCAGAGAAAGTGCGATGGGAGAGTAGGGACGTAGTTTAAAGAGGGAAAAGACACACTTGAGGTTGGTGGGTCCAACAAACACAAGGCTTTCAACCATGAGACCGCTGTTTGTATCCCGTGTGTTAAGTTTCACTTTCACGTTACAATCAGCTGTTTGTTCGTGTCCCGTGTTCACAACGTTCAGCGTCATTTTCACTGTACAAACGTAGTAGTTTTAAGCCCAACCATGAAGTTCTTTCCAAACCTAACTAAGTGGTTTTGTTGCCTGAAGTTAAAGTGACAAAGCGGTAGTATGTGATGAGCTGGGATGAGAACGTGTTGATTGTACTTGTGTCTTTAGAAAGGCTTAGAGTCATGGCCACCTAAAGAAACGAATGTGGTCAAGGTCACTCTGACCTTACATTTGTCCCATTCTGGTGAAAGCGATACCTCAGGAACGCCTGGAGGGGAATTCATTACATCTGGAACAAACATTCACTTGGACTCAAGAATGAACTGATTATAATTTGGAGGTCAAAGGTCACTGTGACCTCACAAAACGCATTTTTGGCCATAACTCAAGAATTCATAGAGTAATTATGATAATTTCACACAAACGTCTAACAGGATGAAATAATGAAGTGATGATATTTTAGACAGACATGGATGTAAACTGCAACTTAGAAAGAAAGAAAGAAATACGCTTTGCACTGTAACTCTCGTAGTGAAACTGACTAAACACTTTTAAGCCAACAATATCGGGGACCAATTGTTTATTTATATTATAATAAATACAGTTACAGTGATCACGGTTACGATATGAATCATTCATATACAAATGCTGTTTAAATAATTCGCTAATCGTAATCAAGTAGTCCGCTTACAGTGTTCATTTTGGATCTTTTCATACATAAAAACATTGAAAAACATCCGAATTTTGCCGAGGGCACCAAAAGGGCTAAAGCCGGCCCGGCGTGAAACTAGACAGAATGCATTGTGGGTAAGAGTAGAAATAGTTTTTACATTGTTTTTTGATGAACTGCTCCTTTAATGTTTACCAGAGCACCTCCGGCACAGCGCAGCAGCTCAGCAGCCTCTCACAGGGGTTTTAGATGCCACTCCCCGGCTTAATGTCAACGTGTAGAGTAACACTTTATTATAGCAAGCCACTGGCCACATTAATTAACCACCAGGCTGTCTCATGCTGGAGCATTTGCACCACAACCAGCTTCATTTGTCCCCATTAAAAATGAATTTGTCAGACAATAAAAATATGTTTGTTTAAAAAAAAACAACAACACGCTGCTGTTCTCTGTACAGTATGTTCATTCTTCCTCCCGTTCTCTTTCTCTGTGCGTGTGGAAGTGAGTAAGTGGCTCCCAATGTCTATTAATGACATCCATTTATTTTCTGTGAGAAAGGATTTATTTCACTGTCCTTGTGGAGGCAGTCCTCCCTCTGCTGCTATTGCTGCTGTAATTTAACAACTATTACTATGTTTGTCTAAGGACCCAAATGTTCGAGTTCGCTTTAGGCAACTTCTCTCTCTCTCTCTTTTTCGCTCTCTCTCTCTGTAACACCCTCCGCTTTTCTTCATCTGTTTTTCTCCAATCTGCTTCCCTTGGCACAATTTCATTGTATTCGTTGGTGTTGGTCCCAGGAGCCCACGCTGCAAAGAACAACTTATCTTCTGGCATTTTCCTAATTGATCCATGGCAGCCCGTGCTGTGGTCTCGCTGTATTCATATCTTCAATAATTCATAAACAGTTCTCTCGGAGGGAGTTCATCTCATGTCTTTATACAAAAGAAATACTCAAATTCATGGTCTTGTTTACTGGTATTTTACCCTTTATCTATGAACATGACGCCTCATGTTCATCGTTGCAAAGACTGGCATATAGATGCAGCAAGGGGAAAATATCAGCCTATTTATTTGAGCAGAAAAGGAGTAGAAGTATTTTTTATATATATATATATATATATATATATATATATATATATATATATATATATATATAAATTCACAGCATAGCAAACAAGTTCAGATGATTCTTTACTGCCTTTACTGTGTTTTATATAAGCTTATTACACGGCTTTGTTGAATGCCACAGCGTTCTACGGTCTGTTGTTTCTTTATAACAGATCGTTGCTATTGGCACAGTTCTGATGTCGGACTCTGGTTCACCAGTTTTGTGTCAAATTATTGATTTCTTAAGTAAGTAGCCGTGTAATAAGCAAGATAATGTACAGCTAGCGGGTCATTGTTGTGAAATAAACCCCTTCGGTTCGTATCGGGGTCCACTGCATCACCCTGTCGGGGTTTATTTCACAACAATGACCGGCTCATTGTACATTATCCCTTAATGGATAATTATTAGGGCTGTCAATCGATTGAAATATTTAATGTCAGCGTGTAGAGTAACACTTTATTATAGCAAGCCACAGGCCACATTAATTAACCACCAGGCTGTCTCATGCTGGAGCATTTGCACGGCTGATTGTCCATAGTTAATCACGATTAATCGCAAATTAATCGCACATTTATCTGTTCAAAATGTACCTTAAAGGGAGATTTGTCAAGTATTTAATACTCTTATCAACATGGGAGTGGGCAAATATGCTGCTTTATGCAAATGTATGTATATATTTATTATTGGAAATCAATTAACAACACAAAACAATTACAAATATTGTCCATAAACCCTCACAGGTACTGCATTTAGCATAAAAAATATGCTCAAATCATAACATCGCAAACTGCAGCCCAACAGTTGTCAGTGTGTCAGTGTGCTGACTTGACTATGACTTGCCCCAAACTGCATGTGATTATCATAAAGTGGGCATGTCTGTAAAGGGGAGACTCGTGGGTACCCATAGAACCCATTTACATTCACATTTCTTGAGGTCAGAGGTCAAGGGACCCCTTTGAAAATGGCCATGCCAATTTTTCCTCGCCAAAAAAAAAAGTTTGGAGCGTTATTTAGCCTCCTTCCTGACAAGCTAGTATGACCTGGTTGGTACCAATGGATTCTTTAGGTTTTCTAGTTTCATATGATACCAGTATCTTCTAGCTTTAAAACTGAGCCCGCTACAACCTAAAAATCGCAAGTTGCATTAAAGAAAATGGCGGCATTAAAGCTTGCGTTAACACGTTAACTTGTATTATTGCGTTAAGTTTGTCGTCCCTTATATGTGCTGTTTTTAGTGTAGCTTATACAACACAAACATCCAGGGAAGTATGACAGATTTTCATGGTATATATAATATGAAAACTTGAAATTATTACTCACCATTAATGCCAGACTTGGCATCTCTCCCCATTAAGCTAATGTTGTGAAACATGTTAGGGCTGAGAGCTATTCTCAATCAGGAAGACAGTTATTACAGCTATTAAAATCACCATCCACTTTACGTAATCAAGGCAATTAGTCAGAGCTACCTTGGCTGGAAAGCACACGACCATTCCCACCCACAGAGGGGAGAGAGAAAATAGGCCACTTTGTCTCGCCGTTTGTTAACTCCCACATGTTTAATACAGGAAACACTGATGCTATTTGACTGACGGACTTGTTTTTGTGATTTTATCTCTCTCTGTAGGAATGCTGCTCCAGGAGAGTTTCATCGAGGAGCCCGACGGTCTGGTGTCTGTAAACCTGCTGGTGGTTTCCGCTGTTTCAGCCTTCGCAACAGGAGCCATCCTCTCCGGCCTCACCGTCTGCTGGATCATGAGTCACCGCCACCGCCACTCTCGAGGCTCTGGAGCCAACGGCACCCGCCGCAAGAGTGACAAAGAGCAGAGCATGCTGGGGCAGGGCCGCAGCGGGTCAGTGATGAGCGTAACAAGAACCAGCGGCGGTGAGAGGCGGCGCTCACAAGCGGACAACCCCTTCGTCACGCCCAACGGCTGGCCCAAAGGAGAGATGGACCCCGGCTTGCTGCCGACCCCGGAGCAGACCCCGCTGCAGCAGAAGCGGACCATGCGTCTCCCGGACACCGACTGGGACCAGAGCCAGACCTTCCTCACCGCCGTGGGGACTCCCTGCCCCAACAACTCCGTCATCTACCTGAGCTCCAAGTTCCTGCACGGAGGCGGAGGGGGCGGAGGGATGGTCCGGATAGAGGACCAGGGAGAGGTCGTGCTGCCCCCGCACACAGAGCGCCAGCGCTACCTGATCCTCGCCACCCAGAGAGGGGAGCACGGCGGCAGTCGTCCCAGCGGCACCATGAGGAACTCAGCGGGTGAATACATCTACCCCGCCACGCCGCAGGACTCCCCCGACCGACGGAGGGTGGTGTCCGCTCCCACTCCCCACATGGACTATGGGGAGCCTCGCTGGAGTCACGAGGCGCTCAACTACAACAGCAACAATGGCGTGTCCTACCACCCCCAGCGCCCGGGCCTCATCAGGCCAGACATGCACGGGCCTCGAGGGCTGGGGGAACTGGCTGACTTCAGCCACCTTCTAGGGAAGAACATGGGAGAGCGCACCCCAAGTGGCCAGTGAGGCAAAGTACGTGAGCGCTGGCACCAAGCTCTCTCTGAACACCCATTCCCTCCAACAGCAGACTGGAATAAATCAACCCCTCAGACTCACTGTCCCGGTCCAACCTTACCCTGTCTGTCCTCTCTCACTGTCATTCAATGTCCTGACGTCATTCAGCTGACTGAAGAGAGAGACAAAGAGAGAGTTGAAAACGAGGAGCAAACTCTCCTCACGTCTCCGTTCCTCTGCTCTTAATCTGAGGTGCACCCCTCTGCTCTGCAAGTGGTACGACCCGCGGAGCTTGACTTTGACACCACAGGACAAACAGGAAGGTAAAGAGAGGGGTGCAAAGGAAAGGGAATCTTCTCAAAGGAGATTTTTTTTTTTTTTTAAATGACAATTTCCCTTGCAGCGCCAAATGTGAAAGGTTTCCCTCCACCTCCACCATTTTGTTCACCATTATGACACCATGGATCTTCTTTAAGTGTGAAATTTTCTGCTCTTTGTTTTTTTTTTTGTGCCAGAGGCATCCAGCAGACAACAATGTGCTTTACTTTGGATTTCAGATGAGACTAAAACTGTTGTAGCCGTGCCAGAGGGCAAGTGACTCTCGATGAATCATGCAGTGTGTGATTGTATGTGTGTGTGAATGTGAGTGGCCACGACAACCCCAACCAGTGTCCTGTCTTAACTGTGAAGTATAACTATATAATGAAGTTTCTGTACGGAGGAGGTTGAAGTTAACATTTTTTTTATAAACAATCACAGAGAGACAAATTTGATTATGTGTCTCTATGTGTTTACCAATCAGAGGTGTGAGTGGTTGACCCACTGGTCAATCTTTGTGATTCGCAGTACCTCAGAGGCAGCGCTGGACAGAGCCATCAAGAAGAGAAAGAAAGCAATAATAAGCAAGAAACATATAAGGACGAAGTTAAAGCCAATTTAATTTTATAATGTTTTCTCCACAAAGCAAAGTGAAGTTTAGAGCTGTCAGGAAGAGCTGGGCGCTGGGAAAAGGAACAATATCTCCCCCTCCATTCTTCCCTCCCTCGCTGCCTCTCAGTGTGCCCAGGTCTGTCTGACCTGACCTGAGGCCCCCACGGGCTCCGCAGTCCATTTGAAGGAGGGAATGTGAGCTGTGGCTGTCTGGCTGTCTGACTGGGGCTGTGAGGCCCGGCCGCTTGGGAGCTCCATTCAGCCTCTTCTGCCCGACACTGAGCCTCTTTGTGCCCCAGAAGCAGGAGGAGACTGCGGCAACAAATAGCCGTTAAGAGTCAGGGACCTAGCCCAGCACCGCAGCCTCGCAGAATATCAATGAGCAGGACAGCGGCTCCATCCGTCATGTGAGATGTACCAACCAGGACCGGGCATCTCTTGTGCTTCACCCACTCACTGGTTTGCCAGGACTAAGGGAGGAGCTGAGGGCTGGAGCTACATGTAGGGCTGAGGCCAGAGTTGGGGCACTGCTCACTGTCACAATGGTCATCCCTTGTGGCTTTATCCCTTTCAGTGTGTTTCACAACAAAAGCGGGATAAAGAAAACAGATGGGCATTGGTATACTTGGGTGTGGAGTTACTCTTTCACTCCGTTGTCTGATCTTTTGATGTTTTTTTTTTTTTTGTATGTCCTCATCCGATTCAAATGTAGATCCAGAGATAGCTTTAGTTCATCTGGGTCACGGTGTGTTAGAGGTGGTGTTTTTTTTGTGTCTGTGAGTCTCTTTGGGTTTGTGTCCATGAATGCGTTACTCATATTGAGTGCGAAAAACAGCTTTGATCAGTTGTACTCTCGTTCTCACCCTTCCTCTTTCTTTTCCATCCCTTGTTTCTTTCTCTATTGAGCCATTAATGTGTGCAGCAACCCTTTGCTTGACATTCACAAATCCGCACAAACAGTGTCGGAGCCCTGCGTGGGAGCAGTGTATGCTATATGATATATTCAAACCATTATACTTTACACAAAGAAGTATGGCTAAAATGGAGACGCTGGGCTGCACTTTCATAGATGTACAGCACACACACACACACACACACAAGGAAATATTGAAAAACTAGGGCTGGGCACAGTTTGGAATTTCTTTTGGATACCTTTCAGTTTTTGTTACCGTTATTAAAAAATATGATAAAAATATACATGTTTTTCCACAAAACCCTATTTTCAATTTAAAGTGGCAATGTGGAGCTTTATAGCGTGTTTTAGCTAAAGACGCTATAAACCTATAAACCAAACAGCAGGCAAAGCCAGATATTTGCCTCAGGAGTTGGTAGAGACCAAAAACAGAGCTAAAAGAGAGTGAATATTGGACTTTGCCTCAAAAGATTATGTCAGTGTTGTCTTTTCAGCTTGTTTCTGCTGTTATTGTTGATAGCTAAAGTTGTTAAAACTATACGTAACGTTACCTGATGCTCTGCCATGTGAAAGCCCTCCTCTTTATGTCCCAAAAACAGTTATATATTTCAAGGAACTCACAAATGGCGAGGATCTGTCTCTCGTCCATTGATTTGCACTGCGAAAAAAAGTTAAAGACAGTTCAACTCTAGCAAGGATGTGCTTGAGACGAGCGTGACCGCGACAGTTTCACGGGATTGTGCCCGTTAGTCGCTCAGCCTGCGCCTCCCTACCTGTCCGCTCGCTTCTCATTGAAAATGAATTACAAGGCGTGTCAATCGCTCCTCGTCTGAAAAGACCTGCTGGATATTGTTTGAAATGTTTCGATAGTAAAGCCGATACAATAGCAGACAACACTTTTATCTTTTAATACCTAACTTTGAGAAATATAAACATGCTTTTCTACAAAATCCTATTTTCCATTTAACAACAAAAGCCAACGTAACGACATTGTCTGATACCGATACCGATTCCACTACCGATGTTTTGTTGTTGTTTATTTTGTTGTTGTTTATTCCCCCTTTGGTGCCAGGGAAACAAAGATTATAGAAAAATTAATGAATTAATTAATTAATTAAATTAATTATAAAGAATAACTGAACTGTCTTCACTCTGAAAGTCATTCAGTCCTTCATTCATATCTTGAAATTTAAAATTTATGAAACAAGCTTTAAAATAACCTTCTTTCACATGAAAAATAACTGCTTCAAAAACCTCTTAGCCTGTATACAACTACCTACTCAGTGAGAGAAATTCATTTTTCACCTAGCCCAAAAAAAACATTTTGTGAAACATAAATTAAATGTAATTAAATCTGCAGCTAACAACGCAACATTTAGCTGGCACAAAATGAATGCAACACAACACGTAAACATCGGCCACTGCCGTCGGTGAGGGTCATCTTATTTGCCGATGGGACGATGGCAGTCAACGAGGCGAAAATCGGCCGATACCGACGTTCGGACGATAAATCGGTGCATCCCTAAATATTTCAATTTAAACCAAGGACTGTTTGATCATAAAAAAGTAAACAAGACTGTAAATCAGACCAAATATTCAACACCAGCTGACAGTTTTTTGACACTGCTTTTCTGATTCATTTCTGTTGGTACCAAAACAGCACTGAGGTTCAGTACCAGCCCCTAAAACCTGCACCGCCAGAGCTGGAGGTGCTGCATGAGACAAGCCAGTGAAAGAGATTTATGAAAGCAAGGACAGAGGAGGAGGTCAGGCGGGCGAACATGATGTTACTGCATTACCGCCTCAGCACATTAGTACAGTGTATTCTTTACACATTCCACCCTGAAACAGGTCATTAGTATTGAGGATAGGGAGCCCTCCACCAGCCTGGCCTCTCTTTATCTCTCTCCGTCTACATCTCTGCTGTGACCTGAGTGCTGGCGTGTATATTTATGTGTGTGTGTGTGTGTGTGTGTGTGTGTGTGTGTATGTGTGTGTGTGTGTGTGTGTGAGGCCTCGCTTGCCCAGCCAGCCGTGTCTTCGCTCTGCATCTCCTCCGGTGTTTCACTAAACATGCTTGATTAGGCAAAGTACATTCCCGGCCCTCTAATGGCCTGATGAGCCCTTGAGAAGATTACTACAGACACATCAGCCCTGAGAGGGAGGTGCACGTTCAACCAGCTCTTTACCCCCCAACTAACCACCAGCCACACACTAGCATGCATGCACACGAGTACTGTCGGCCCCTTTAACCAATGCAAGTGAATTAAGATTAGTAACAGGCTTGAAATAGGCCGTCACTGACTGGTTCTAGGAAAGGTACTTTACATGATGTTATCGTACTGACTGCGTAATTTGATTACATTTGTTCAACATTACAGGGCAGCTAAAGAATTCAGGTGTAGCCTCATGCAAGTCTGTTTATTGAAGCCTTCATCCTCCCTCTTCTTTACAGCAGTGATTCTCAAAGTGGGTCCGTGGCACTCTGTCAGGGAGTCCGCGAAATAGCTAGCTATAAATTATAAAATTGTGCTGTATCATTAAAAAGTACATATCTACAGATGGGGACCATTTGCACCAATAAAACAAGCATATTGTGTCCATTACTCCCACCGACCTTAGCTTTGGGCCAATAGAAACTCTGATGTGATTGTGACACGTCAATCTGTCATGAATCATGGGGCCTTCAAATGAAACTCGTGAGCTCGTGTTTACGACATGGGAAGGCGTGTACACGATATGCTTGGTGTTCAAGTGGTTAAGTCGTGAGAACCATACTTGCCAACCCTCCCCCTTTTCCTGGGAGACTCTATTTTTTCATTGCTCTCTCCTGGCTTCCTCCCGGGGTCACAATTCTCCCATATTTCTCCCGATTTATGGCAAATTTTCACTCTTTTTTTCTGCAACTTCCGTGTGCCGTCACGTGATGCCATTGGGCCCAAAAAGACTTTTTCCCATAGACTTACATTGGGAAAGAGATGTCTGTAACACAGCGGATAATGTTTTTTGAGGTGAATCAACTTCCCAGTACGAACACTCTAATAGCCCTTATTTAAATCATTAGGTTTTAAAAGTTGTAAAACGCACTAATAACCGAATCCAGAGTTATTTCCCTTCCTCCGTTCATGTGAATGAGACCCAGACCGAGGCTGGAGCGCAAGCCGTGACGACGGCGTGACGTTGGGATCCCGTGACCGAGTCATGTGACTGAGCGGACGCTACTGCGTATGTTCCATGTGCCCAAGATGGGTACTTTTCCCGGCGGAAGTCGAGCCATTTTGTCTTTATGCGTTACAGAGCAACTTTCATAGGAATGAACGGGGCCCCGCCTCCAACGCTGTATCCAGTTCTCTTTATACATCCATGGTATAATCCCTACTGTTTCCATCCGCATGACAGTAGAGCTACACCAACTGTCGTTTTGCAGCTGAAGAGAGCAGTCTATGCTCGTGACACAGCGCAATTTGAGCTCATGTTTGAGCTGCGCTCACCGCTGGGTTCAGCACACATCACAGCGTGCAGCACCCGAAGTTGGGCTTTGCTCATCGTAGCGAAAAGTTGTCGTGGTGCGACGCAAGCTATTAGAAATAACGTGTTTCAGAGCGCAGTGGTACCGTTGTTGCATTGTGTCTGAAATGGCCTTCAGTGAGTGAGAGACAGAGAGGGAAATTGCGAGTACTATCTGAAAGAAATACTCAAGCCGGAGCAAAAAATGAACAAAAACATCTGGGTTTTGAAATCATCCCTATTTTTAAGGTCTCAAGGTTGGCAAGTATGGACATTATGCTTAATAGTGTTACGATTATGAGGGGGTCCTTGGAAAATGTTCTCCCCTTTCAGGAGTCTCTGGCCCCAAATCTTTGAGAACCCCTACTTTACATCATGCCATCCCCATTCCTCCTCTTTCAACAGCTGCACTTTGTCTTCTTCTTTAAAGCTCCTTTTGTATTGTTAACAGACTCACGCTATCTCTCTGCACACAAACACACGTAATGTAAGCCCGGGCTGCGCCTTCATCCTGTTTGTCACCATTAAAGGTTAGCTTGTTAATTTAATGAGTCGGTGACAGAAACAGAAATCAAAGTAATTCACAAAATCCTGCTTTATTTCACATCGAATCCTTAATGTGTTACAAACATTTTCAAAGCCTCTCATGCAGTAAATTGCTTTCCTTTGCTTAGAAATGATTTTGTTTGGAGTTTTGTTGTTGACACATATTGCCTCCAGTCCTACACACACACACACACACACACACACACACACACTCTCCCTCTTTATCTCTACCGACACACACATACATGAAATTCCCACCCAGCCATCGTGACCCAGTCTGTCTGTCTGTGTTCTTATTTATCAGGTTGTGTCTGTGTGCTTGTTAAAGAGCCTTTGTGTGTTGGGGTTGTTTGTGCCGTGTGGCCCAGTGATGCGATGCCCCCCCCCCCCCCCAGCCAATAACTGCCATCTTGCCCTACAGCGCTCTACTGTGCTGCTCTACGCCCCAGAAACGAGCCCAGAAATGGAGGCTATACTTGTATTTAATCCATCGCACTTGGAGAGTAGTGACATGGATCTGCTCCCAACATACGAAAGAAGGAAAAAAAGCACAAAAACAAGGCGAAAAACAACATTTTTGTAAAGTTGTAGATGTATTTAGTCAGCACTGATCATTTCTGTCATGTTTGTTTTTTCTATAGTTTGTTTCTGTGGTAGATATTTGGTTTGAAATTATATGGAATATTATTGTATATGATTTCAATTTCTCTGGTGTGCCGGATTTTGATGACGACAATGAAGACGAACCTGATGACTATCATGATTATTATATTGAAAGTGACAATGAAGCAGTACTGTGAGCAGCACTGAGGTGTTGTGTGTCCTGTTTGGATGCTGAAGCTGAGAGGAAGAGGAGGAGGAAGAGGAGGAGGAGTGAATGAACTCATACAGACTGAGGTTAAAAAAGAGATTCTGCTTTTCTCCTGTGGAGTGGATTCTCCTGCTACTGTGAAGGACCTCGCCGTCCTGTGGCTCTCACCAGAGGCTCGCCGCCCCCCCCCCGCGCCCCAGGCCGTCATCAGATGACAACACATGTCCCTACTACGTGTACATAACCTTGATGCTTACATGTAATTTAAGTGCAGTAGCTGCATGACGACACAGCCTCTGTGTGTGTACAGAAGTAGCGACGTGTGAATTTGTACAGTACATGCAAGTGTGTGTGTGCTTGTGTCCGCGAAGAAATCTGTCTGTCGTCACGCAAAAAGCAACTCGTGCATGCACCCTCCGACAACTGCCCAGTACACACATAAACGACTACACACACGACACGCAAACACACTCCAGCAGTTGTTCACCATTCTCCACATTGTCCTGAGCTCTGCCTGTCACTCCGCATGGAGACTTTGCTCTATGTCAACTTTCTTATTCTAATAAACCACTCAGACATTGACCTCCAAGGTGTCATCACTGACTACAGTGTGTTTGACTTCCTCCATTGATTTATATCATTTATTTATAATCTCATACTAACATTAAAAAACCCTGTAGCACAGTTATTAATGCAACATGAAATATGTTCTTTTCACAAAAGACTCTGATCTCGTTACCTTTTTGATTGAGTTGCACAGTAGTGGAAGAAGTATTCAGTGTTTATTTTAAGCAAAAGTATTAATACCACACTGAAAATAATGTTACTAGTAAGTAAAGTAATATCAGCAAAATGTATTCAAAGTATCAAAAAGCAAAAGTATTCATTATGTGCATTATCCATTATGGACCCTGTCAGAGTGTTAAATCCTCAAAGTTTATCATATGTTTTGTATGTAAATCAAAGTAACTATAGCTGTCAGATCAATGTAGTGGAGTAGAAGTGTAAAGTACCACTAAATGGAAATACTCAAGTAAAGTGCAAGTAGCTTAAAAGCCTGTGTGTGTTAGACAACGTTTAGTTTTTTGTTTTAAACATAAGAAACAAGAAAAGGAGAGATACCATCACCTTTTACCCACCTTTCCTACAAAGAGAGAAACTACTAATGTGCATTAAAAGTCATAGCAGCTGTTTTTTTTAACTGATAAATAATTTTACTTGATTTAAATACAATAGAAAATAATGAAACGTATAATATCAAGATTCTTCCTTTTGAAAAAAATTTTTGCATCTATCTTTAATTGATGACTAATTTAATGCACCACCTGTTAACAGCCAACGTTGTGGTATTGCTGTAATGCCACATAGTGCCACAAGGGGGCGTATCGTTTTGTTGTGACGTACTGTGACGTACTGTGACGTACTGAGAGTTGTGCACACGGCCCCGTCGCTACTACTCCGACCAACGTCCACAAGAGGTAACTGAGTTCGTCCAGGTTATGTTACGCTATCTTACTGCTCATGTATTATTAGTGAATATAGTGCCGTGGAGACCTGGCATTGTATGGTCGATGTTAAGTAGTGTAGAATAAAGCAACATAGTCTGTTGTCTGTTAGCTCTTTGAGCCAGCTAATCGGCTAAAATGCTAACATGCTAATGACTTCTGCGCTCACTGAGGAGCTTCTACTTTCAGTGAGGTGTTTTAGGACTTTCTGCTGTTTTGAGACTGTTAAAGTGGCAGTAGGCAACAATTCTTTGGCATAATTTGGCAAAAATTCCATAATAACCTTTCAGCATATTGTAATTCAAGTGTTCTGAGAGAAAACTAGACTTCTGCTCCTCCTCATGGCTCTGTTTTCAGGCTTTAGAAAAATCTAGCCCGTGACGGCAGATTTTGATCAATCACAGGTCATTTCAGAGAGAGAGAGAGAGCGTTCCTATTGGCTGTGCTCCTGTCATGTGACGAGAACTTGGCTTCCTTCAACAGATTTTACAATGGCGGCTGGGTCACAAACTTTCTCATTTTACAGCTAAACAGTAACTACAAGATGATACTGAAAAAATTTGAGGAGAGAAATAGGCATTACACTAACAGAATATTGATTCATATTTGATCAGCGCTGCCTAGGTTGACCGTTTGGTCGGAGATCGCGAGTGATTGACAGCCGGCTCTCATAGACTGCAGCTGGACAGCGGACCTTGTTTTCCTCCGGTAAGTGAAATCCTTCAGATGCCGTTAGGAGCACCGGAGGACACAGTAGGACACAGAGGAACAGGATTTTTTTCAGGTTACCTGTTTCATGTACTACTGTCACGATATAGCGGCCGTTTTCTAAAAATAACTTTTTTAAATCATATTTGCGCCAATATCGCGCACTGCAGCTTTAATACCTGATGCTCAAAAACGGTTTGAATTTGAGGAGCGTGGTGGGACCAGAGAAGAAGAGTGGACTGGTTATACTGGGACCAGAGAGGCTTGTGGACAACTTCTGGGTGAGGTACAACAGGTGAGTACAACAACAAAGAACTTATATTGCCAAGAAGTGAAAGTCTATTGTTGGTTCCATTGCTACATCAGCGCCCAGCAGCAAAGCCACGCTTCCGCCATTATGGACTGAAAGCGACTACCGGACGCCAGTAAAACGTCCGTTAAAAAAGTGCCGTACAAAAGTAAAACAAACTTATTTCTATTCTATTGACATATTCTATCGAATGGCCTAGGTTGAACAACAAAATATTATAAACATAATAAGCGTTTTCAGTCCAAAGTGGCGGCCACGGCTGTTGTCAAAAAACGCCAGAGTTTCGTCTCTTTGTTTCTATACTCTGACAACAACAACACACTTCCTTGAGGCAAGGACGTTGCCTAGCAACATAGTTTCGGGGTGCGCGCTACACTGTGTGTATAAACTGCAGTCTCTCCTTTACTGTATTATGTGTGTTAGTGGCTGCAGCCAGCTGCTGTGGAGTTTATATTGTTTATATTGTTTATACATGTCAACGTTGTCTGTTTTGGTGCGGTTTTTTATTCTACTGTTGATTCTAGAATAAGTTTCAGATGCCATTGTGCCCATATAGCTCGTTTTATTTATTGTCAATCATTTGTGTTTATTTGTCTGAGTTTTGTCTCTTTTCTGGTTCATTCTTGTGAGGCTACACTGAGGAAGGCAGTTTTATATTTATAATTGATAATCACTTGTATGCACAGACTGCAGAGTGCCCGTCTGTTGGTTTGGACATAAGGGGTCTGCAGTGGTGGAAAGTACATTTACTCAAGTACTGTACTTAAGTACAATTTTGAGGTACTTATACTTTACTTGAGTATTTCCATTTTATGCTACTTTATACTTCTACTCCACTACATGTTGGAAGCAAATATTGTACTTTTTACTCCACTACATTTATTTGATAACTTTAGTTTCTTTACAGATTCTGATTATCAATACAAAATATTAGAGCTGAAACGATTAGTCGATTAATCGCTTAATCAATCGACAGAAAAATAATTGGCAACTTTAGTATTTTGATAATCAAGTAATTTCAATGTCAATTTTCAATTCAATTCAATTTATTTTTAATAATTTCAGTTTTTTTGTGAAGCAGAATTAGTGAAACACTCATTGTATAATAAATATTGTTTGGGATTTTTGGTCGAACAAAACAACATTTGAAGACGTCACGTTTAGCCGGGGAAGTTTTTTTCACGCGTCTTAGACTAAACAATTATTGATTAATTGAAAAAAATTAGCGGCAGATTAATCGATAATATTCGGTAGCTGCAGCCCTATAAAATATAAATAAAATAATAAGTTATGATTTATTATTATAGGTAAAGCTGCCCATATAAGATATAAATAATGTATATAAAATATAATCAATATGTACAAATAATTAAAATTAACCCTATGTTTACTAGCTGCAACATTAACGTGACAATACAATAATGTAATTTATATTATTCTGAGTACTTTTACTTTTGGTACTTTGAGTATATTTTGATGCTAATACTTTTGTACTTTCACTTAAGTAAAATTTTGAATGCAGGACTTGAGTATTTCTACACTGTAGTATTACAACTATTACTCAAGTAAACGATCTGAGTACTTCTTCCACCTCTGGGGTCTTGTTGCTGATGTTGCTCCACTTGTGTCCACTTGACATTTAATGCTTCTATTTTGTAGCCTACTCTTTAATTTAACAGCAGTGTCACATATTCCTTTTTTTTTTTAATGTTACGCAGTAACGTTTACTCCTACTTTTTACTTTTACTTGCGTATAATATTCTAGTAGGCTACTCTTTCCACCTGTGAGTGTACTGAGCAGCGGTGTAGTACCATCAGTCTTCATTAGAGGGAGCTATATCTCTATGAGACACATTGACTGTTGCCATAAATGCCAAAACCCGGGAGCAAGACTTCTGCATAGTCAGTAAAACAATGATAAAACAATCATAAAAATGTGTAAATCAATGAGAGAAACTGTAATTTACCTGTCAGTTCATATTGCCCGGTGTAGATTTACATTACCCCCCCTCTATCCTCACCGGGCTCCTCTCCTCTACACCCTCCTCCTCCTCCCCATCCTGCTCTTCATCTCTCTGGGGAGCCTATCAGACCATTTCACATCTGTTGAGTGGTGGAGGACCGCAAGGACCTGTCAGGAGCTCTCTTTCACTGATGTTTTATGGGACTGAAGCCCTGCAGTGCTGCAGTGCTGGAGTGATAGGAATGAAGGAGGAGGAGGAGGATGAGGAGGGGGGGGGGGAGGTGGACGGTGACTGTGTCCCACCCTGTGCGCAATTCCACTGGAGCATTTGTGGCATCCTTGTTCACTCTCCTCTGCAGATTTAAGGTGACGGCATGTGCCAGCTTTGGGATAATTTACAGCTTGTTTACACCCGGCCCGTGTCCCATCAGATCAGTGGAGATGTATGAGGGAGTGACACCATGCAGTCTCTTCATCCCTATCTATCTATCTATCTATCTATCTATCTATCTATCTATCTATCTATCTATCTATCTATCACTCTATCTATCTATCCATCTATCTATCTATCACTCTATCTATATATCTATCTATCTATCTATCTATCTATCACTCTATCTATCTATCCTTCTATCTATCTATCTATCTCTCCATCCATCTATCTATCTATCTATCTATCTATCTATCTATCTATCTATCTATCTCTCCATCCATCTATCTATCTATCACTCTATCTATCCATCTATCTATCTATCTCTCCATCGATCTATTTATCTATCTATCTATCTATCTATCTATCTATCTATCTATCTATCCATCCATCCATCCATCTATCTATCCATCCATCCATCCATCTATCTATCTATCTATCTATCTATCTATCTATCTCTCCATCGATCTATCTATCTATCACTCTATCTATCCATCTATCTATCTATCTATCTATCAATCATCTATCTCCCCATCCATCTATCTATCTATCTATCTATCCATCCATCCATCTATCTATCTATCCATCCATCTATCCATCTATCTATCTCTCTCTCTCTCTCTCTCTCTCTCTCTCTCTCTCTCTCTCTCTCTCTCTCTCTCTCTCTCTCTCTCTCTCTCTCTCTCTCTCTCTCCCTCTCTCTCTCCTGCAGCCCCTCACACTCTCATTATGATGAATGTGATTAATGAAGAAGCTGTAACAGTGCCAGTGGGTATACTCTCCTTGATTTGACTCTCTACTCCACAGCTGAGCTCCATGTAATGCCAGCTGTCGTCCTTCTCAGCATCTCAATATTTGGACTTTCTCTGCAGAAACTAGGTGTACTTTATCCATAATGTTTGTAGGTGTACAACGACTATACATATTTAGGTATTACCAAAAACATTTTGTATCGTGGTAGACACGTTAATATTATATTGACATCAGGGTGTGTGAGGGAACAAGCACAATAACAATGTGCAAATTAAGTTTTTTTATTTATCCAAATTTCAATGTCCAAACCAATAATAAACCACTTAAATGTGGCTATGAACACATTTATCAGTTAACATGGAAAAAATTGATGCAGCTCTATCTAACCTCTTATGAATTGAAATTCAAATCATTTAATGAAAACACTAACTGAAACATTTAATCTTGTATGGTCAGACTTTTTTTAGTCAGGCAGTCTCATTGAGATTAACATCTCTTTTCCAAGAGAGACCTGAGAACAAGAAACATTCACAAGAATACGATTGGCAAAACAGAAACAACACATCTACACAATAAACAAAGAATTAAAAGCAAGAATTATAAAAAAAAACATCAGATAATAATGCTTTCAAATCTCCAAGGAGAATGCAAGACTCTAGTTTGAGGGCAGTTTGCAGTTCATTCAATTTAAAAGGTGCATAGTACCTGAAACCAGTTCTGCCAACATTAGTGCATACATGAGGGATGTCTAAGGTTAAGTAGTTACTGGATGTGTACTGTAGTTATTAGGAATGTAACGATACATCGATCTGGATCAATATATCGACTCAATGATCAACAATCCAATATCATCAATACAAACTGAATATATTGATACATATCATCATTTTTAAAACACGCCTTTATTTTGAAATTCCCACTTTATATTTATTCCTTTTAATGATATTTTTTCGTGAGTTGATATAAATGTAACTGAATGTGTTAAATGGGCATATGATATCGTCTCGTATCGATCACAGGTCCCTGAATTGAATCGAAATTGTATCGTGGCAGACTTTGTGATATCGGCAAATATCGTATCGTTGTCCAAAGAATCAATATAATATTGTATCGTGATGAAACTGGTGATTTACACCCCTAGTAGTTATTAGATTTAAATGAGAGAAGAGATGTGAGGTAGTTTGGAAGCTTCAACAGTAAAGCTTTATAAATGAATAACATGAGACGGTGAGATGATTTACCACAATGAACACAAAAAGGGGGTAAAGGGGGACTTAAGATTCATTATACTTAAGTAAAGGGAATAACATTAACTGTAGATAGTTTCTCAGTTTATAATAGGCTATATGCACACAGTGGTGGTGACGTACGTCCGGTAAAATCTCAGCCAGCGTGACCACTCCTGCAGAATTGTCCACAGTCGGACACTTTTTGACCAACATTCTGTCAATAAAAATGATTATGTTTTCAGTTAATTTAATGGCGTACAAGTAAAGTCTAACTTCTTACCTTTCAAACCGAATATCGTTTTAATCATTTACTCTAGCTTTGTCTTTACCAGAGTCGGTAAATGGACGCTAACGCCGGTGAATTAGCCGTGAGCTAACCGTAGCCTGGTACAGTCCGTTCAAAACCCTTATCTCCTCGATGTAAATACTGCTGTTTTTTTTCGGGGGTATTAAATTGTTCCTGGGACTGGGTCACCCAAATCAGTTGTGGAAAAAGTATTTAGAACTTTTACTAAAGTAAAAGCAGTAATACCACAGTGTTATACTCAAAAATATTACTTGAGTAAAAGTGCAAAATTATTAGAATCAAAAGTAAAAGTACTCATTATGCAGAATCACATTAATATTAAGCAGCAGGTTATGGTGTGGCAAATTTTATAGCCTATTTAGCAATGCCCTATAATTTAATTTCAGCTTCTGGATGACCCTGATGAAAGCCAAAATGCGTTAGTCTCACAATAAAGGTGAGAAGAGGAGTTTTGACCTCTCAATCAATATGATATTTATTAAATAATGTAGCTGTTTGACTTGTAAATGACTACTGTGAACATCACCTCATGACAGAATTAGAGGTAAAATGAAATGGTTTGGGGAAACACAACTCAGCCTGTCATGCCTCATTGTGTCATGCAGACACATGGTGGAAAGGTCATGATGTCGACTCTCAGACTTGTCTGTTACATTGATACAGGGACGCTTAATTGATGAGCGTAAATGTGAACTGCATAACTATGTGAACATGGCGTACAGATACCTTCCAAACACACACACACTAAAAATACCTGAAAAAAATGCATCCAACAAAAGCCTATAAGAATATTTTATCTGCTATTATTTCTATCTGCCTATGGTGTGACACACTGCTCATAAATCATTTTCCTCACACAATAACTACTCTATCATATTGCAGGTGCTTTGCAGTAATAATCTTGACCACCAGGGGGCAGTGTAAGCTTCCGAAAAATAAAAAACCCAGTTGAGCTGAAACCACTCAAATCCATAAGAGTAAATTAAATTATTCCCTTTCAGTCCTTTTTCCTCCTGCAGCGTTTATTTCCAGCTGGCTCAGAGACAAAATCAAACCAATTTAAAGCACATTTTTCATATTTTAAACTGAAATGCTTTGAATATTTTACACTAAATTCTTGGAATGTAATAATGGATTGAGAGCTATACGGGGGAGTGAGAGGAGAAAAGCACAGCGATAAGAGGGAGATAACGAAATAACAACTACGAGGGGATAAAATGTATGCAAAGGGGAGAATTCAGTGGAGTTATGTTGCTAGACAGGTCCATAAAATGTAATTTGGCAGTTGGAGTGGGAGCAGAGAGCCCCCAGGTGGACAGACTGTATATTGAGAAACACAAAGCAGAAGGTGTGAGGTAGTTTATGACTCATTATTGCTTAGATTAAAAAGAGGCGACTGTATGTGGACTGGAAGACAGAAAGGTGTATGTTGAGCTTTATGAAAGGTGTTACCAGTCAGAGCTTGTGAGTTTTTGAACACGTGTCAGCATGATGTAGATTAGCTGGTGGCATGTTGTCTGTACATATGTTGAGGGTTATGCACAGAAGTACACCATATATACTTAGTGAGGTTTGGGAACCACTGAGCTAAACGACATAAATTCGGTCATACTGCTATTTAATGTATATTTGAACCAGGGTTTACACTAGACCTTTTTTTTTACAGCCAATATGGCCGTTAATATGCCAGAATTCCGGCCATATAGACCACTGCCGGACATATGCTTTAAATAGCCATATTAAAGCCGACATTTGACATAACCTGAAAATAAGTTAAATGAAGAAGCGGTCGATAAAATAAAATAATGTGCTGGGTGGTCCAATTTCCACATTTGTCAAATTCAATACAGTGTTGTGCCTCGTAGGGCTGCCGAACAGTTTGAAGCGTCATTCATAACGTCGACGTTCAATTTATTAATACTTTACCGAAATAACACATCCAGCTGACCATGAGGAGCTACTCGCTGAATTTGCGGAGGCATTTAAACTTTTGTATGATATAAGTTTATATTTAAGTTGTCTTGGTAACATATCTAAAAATATTAGGCTATTTAACATATGCTAATAATTAATTAACACGCCGACTCGTCCGCCTTTACAGCCTCCTTGTGTATACTCGCGTTCATGTGACCGTGGTGTAGTTTGTTAATAGCCTAACGTTAGCGTTTTACTTCTGGCTATTGCATTTGTGAGGATTATCTTGCTGAACAACACGTGTAAGTAAGTATCATAAACGTTTGTTTGCCACAGAGCTTATTTTCAGCAATAATTCAAAACCCAATGGAAAAATCCCATTGGCTTTTTGTCGAGGTAACCAGGGCGATGCTAACTTCCTGGTTGGCCTACAAAAATACGTTGTCCCTGGAGCGCTCTATGGCTTGTTGAATCACATGTTTTCTAATCTAGGCAGCCCACAAAAAAACTGACTGGGCTGTCTTATTTCACAGTTTGTGGATTGGTAGACACTCCAGATACCCAAATGTATGAGCACAAGCACTGAAAAAGTGAGTTTTTCATGATATGTCCCCTTTAACGTCTTATTTCTTTATGTGTTGATTTAATGCCAACTGCATTTTTGCATATTTTATGTGCAACGACCTTGTATTTAGAGATACAAGAGGTCAGCCAGCTCAGTTCACTGCAGTAAGATAAGCTCTGTAGTTACCACATATTTAATTCACTTTATTGGAACTACTCAGCTATGTATGAACACAGAAAACCCTCTGCCTGCTCGGAGGACTGGAAGCTCTGCAGTGCAGCTGTCCAGGAGTGCTGCTTTGCAAACCAAACCTCTACATCTCATCATTTTTCATCCAAACACATCTTTGCTCCTTTATTTTGTGTGATTTCTAAGTGGAGTTTGATAGCTGTACATTATGAGCAATAACCCCGGCAGTCGTACGAGATAATATGCACATCTGTGAGTCGAAGAGAGAGCGCGTAGGCCTAATTACAGTCAGCATCGTGTGTCGCTGGGTAGGTGTAATTGGAAAATCAACAGGCTGCGTGAGTAAGTGTGTAGGCCTAATTGGCAAGTCAGCAGGGTGTGCAGCTGCACCCTGTGCAAACAGTGTGGGAAGGACACGACAAACATCTTCACAAACACAAACACCACGGAGCTTGTGTTTTTGTCTCTGCAGTCACAACACCACCAAGACATGCATGAAAAGCAGATTTTTCATCTCTGCAGGGTACAGTATGTGAGTTATAAGTAAACATTTGTATTCTTACAGTGCATAATGGTATGTAATGCTTTGGGCACATTTTGTCGTCCATCACACCACCACAAATTTACCACCTACTGTGATGTAATGTCCCCACTTTACCTCAAGCAGGGAATGTATTTTTCACGTCATTCCCCCTCTCTCTGTTTCCCCTTGTTTCCTGTCACCTCTAAACCATCCTCTATCACTCAACGCTTCTTTTTATTTATATAGATGAAATCAGAATAAATACAGATATTTAAGATGATGATGACGTAACGATTTTCTTTCTAAATGCAGCTGTAAATTGTCTGCACCTTCTTTGTTTCCAACAGTGTGATATACTATTTACAGTAGTTTGATCATTTTCTCGCCCAGACAGCAGAGTAAAATGAGCAGCTTCTGACAGAACAGAAGGTTTTGCATATCAAAGTGTCTGTGGCAGTAACACGGTCGCACAGACTCCAATTTGACAGACAATACTGCATAGTGCAAAATTGGCCATTTATCCTACAGTGTGATATCGTATCATTAGTGCACCGCAGTGTTCAGGGAAAAAGGTAAAAAAAGGGTTTTATCTTGATGTTTTTGTTGAGTTTCAGTATTTCCTTTTCTAAATAATAAGCTTTATTCTGTTGTGGTGAAAAGATTTTGTTTATGTTCAGGACACACAAAATGCGACTTTATATAGTTTTGTACTCACTGAGATTAAAAGGAAATACATATTTGGCATCACTTTCAATCAAAATTTCAAAAACATTTTTTGTTATATTAGTTGAAATTCTCATTACATCCCGACAGCAATCAATAAATCAAATGCTCTGACAAAAAAAAAAAAGATCTAGTATCTGTGGCTGTCGCAGTACTGTAATAAACCCGTCCAATCATTTCATCTAGCTGATAGCTTGACAGCTGTGAGTACTAACAATAGCCATGTTCTTTTTTTACTAGGGCTGGGTATCGGTACTCAATACCTTTAAAGTATTAACTGAAATAACCCAGTACCAAGTAGTATCAAAACTAGGGCTGTCAATCAATTTAAATAGTTTATCCCAATTAATCGCAAATAAATCACACATTTTTTATCTGTTCAAATTGTACCTTAAAGGGAGATTTTGTCAAGTATTTAATACTCAAATATGCTGCCTTATGCAAATGTATGTATATATTTGTTATTGGAAATCAATTAACAACACAAAATAATGACAAATATCGTCCAGAAACCCTCACAGGTACTGCATTTAACATAAAAAATATGCTCAAATCATAACATGGCAAACTGCAGCCCAACAGGCAACAACAGCTGTCAGTGTGTCAGTGTGCTGACTTGACTATGACTTGCCCCAAACTGCATGTGATTATCATAAAGTGGGCATGTCTGTAAAGGGGAGACTCGTGGGTACCCATAGAACCCATTTTCATTCACATATCTTGAGGTCAGAGGTCAAGGGACCCCTTTGAAAATGGCCATGACAGTTTTTCCTCGCCAAAATCTAGCGCACTCTTGCTAGTTTCTAGCAAGGCTGCTGTTATTCATTCATTCCTTCCCAGTGTTGAGCAAACTTCTATATGTAGGCCAATGTTTTTTTAATGAATGAAGTCAGGGTTTTCTCTTTTATATGTCTGTGTGACAGGCTGCAGAACACATGAATTGAAACTTGTAGACGTAAGACTTTATCGGGGCAGTAGGGCAGAATCCTGTTTCGGTGATGGGGTCTTTTGTCCCGTTTTTGCTCCCTCTGTACTTCTTCAATGCAACCTTCATTTCTGCCTCAATCTCTTTCCCAATTTCCAGTAAACTGTCCTCATTTTTTCTTTGCTCCTGCACACAAAGGTGTTTACTGCTTTATGTGATGCAGAGATTACCTCTGCTATTGTCCAGCTGTGCGTGTTGGTGAGGCAACCAGGCGTCCCCATGGAAACCCGGTTCAGGGGTCAGTATATTGCAGATGCACTTTGCCAAGCAAGATGTATAAATGCAGTAAATTGAAGCACCGTGACTGGACTTTGAGTGAATCCTGAGTGTTCATGCTGTGCTGTTTCCTCTTCGTGTTAAAACATACATATTGGTGTTTGGCCACATATCCAGCTCCCTGAAACCTACTTTTCCTGTTTGCAAATCAAACAAAGTGCAACAATTTCATGTCCCTGAAACCTACGCGGATAATGAAAAGCATTTCTTTATTTGACTGTCTTTTTAAAAAAATAATTGGTAGTAGAGTTACATTTTATTAAATTGTTCTTTACTCTGTGTATCTGTGATTTTATTGCATTCAATTTCATGTGTAAATGTTATTTTGTTGTTATACTTGTTTTTGGGTGCAATAAAGTGTTATAGGCAGCGAGAGTTTTTGCAAGTCCTTAAGTTACCTTCTAGACACGACCTTATAATACATCCATTGTTGAGTCAGTGAGTGAGATAAACACTCACACAGGGGAGAGACGAGGCAATAGTCGGAGAAATAATTGAGTCAGAGAAAAGTCATTTCACATGGCATGCTCTAAAAAGAGAAAAGTAGACAGAGAGAATAGCTTTTAATAAAGAATGGGCAGATTCTTACATGTTCATTCGTACCACGGGCAATTTAAAACCTGCCACGGCCGTGCCTCCAGTTACTCCTTGTGTTTCTTGAGTTTTCCCTTTCCCATGTGTCTCGAGTATTCCCCTGCTTGTTTCTGTGTGTGTCTTGTGGCTTTATATTTGTGTCAGTGTGTCAGGCCCGGTCCCGGTGATTAGCTGTGGTACTGATGTGCTGTAACACAATGCCGGCTGGATTAATTGAAAGCCGAGCCTCCTCCGAGCCATTATAGATCATGCGCCGTGATACGTCTTATCTTGGGCCTCGTCTCACCACAGTCCGCCGACTGAAAGCGAGACCGCCAGGACTGATACGCGGCACTCGCTGTCTCTGACCCGGTCAGCTCGGCTTCATCGCTCAGCTGAAAGTCAGAGAATCGTTTCTAGATCACCGTTTGTTTGAGGACAGATACACAGAGAGCGCTGCTTTAGTTCAGGATTTAATGAATAAGATACGAGATGTGGTGTCACAGCAGTAGTAGAGGAAATGACATCACGCTAAATTACATCATGGAACAGCGTGGGTTTGGATGCAGAGAAATTATTATGAAAATAATATGATATAATTGTAAAAGGACTCTGTGAACAGACATTTGAGTGTGTATAAGGTCATGTTTGTATCTGTGTGTTCTCAGTTTTAGACCTTGAGAGTGAGGACATTTTCACAGTGTGGAGTGAGGACACTCTCCTCAAGAGCTGTCTGTTCTGGGTTTTATAGGAAGTACGCTTATTTGCTTTCTTGCAAGAATTAAATGAGAAAATCGATACAACTCTCATGTCTGTACGATAAATTAGGGTACCACAGCAGCCAGTTAGCTTAGCATAGCATAAAGACTGTAAACAGGGGGAAACAGCTAGCCTGGCTCTGTCCAAAGGTCACAAAGTTTTTTATGGATTTTCTTTTTACCTAGCTTGGCAGGCTAGCTGTTTCGAGTCCTTGCGCTAAGCTAAGCTAACTGACTGCTGGCATATTTACCGTACAGACATAGTGAGTGATATCAATGTTCTGATGTAAAGGTCTTTGCACACCAAGTCTATATTTTTCGTATATGCATTTTTAATCCGTGATCCGATAAACATTGTTACGCACAAAAACCTTGCACACTGAGTCCGATGCGTTTTATTATTCTATTCTTTGCAAAAACGAGACAAAACAATAGATAGCACTAGTCCCAAACGGGCTAATGAATGATTGACTTTAGCTGCCGAGAACACAAACCCTACTGTCTAATCTTTCGTACATCCTTTGTTTTGCATCCATCTCCGATTCCAAGATGTTCTGCAATCACCTGCCACAATCTACCTTTAAATTCTGCATTTCTGTATTCTTTTATTCTTTATAGTAAAGTGCTTTATGCTGGGAGACGGATGCAAGAATTGAAATGATCGACGAAAGTTTCGGAGTCGGTATGTAAACGTGATTGACACAGCGTGAGGTCATATTTATTTTTAGACGTACAACAATTTCAGACAAAAAATACGGACCTGGTAAGGGCAAACTCTCGCGAGATTGTTAAGGTTAGGCATTGACCTCGAATAGTTAAGGTTAGGCATTGACCTCGCATAGTTAAGGTTAGGCATTGACCTCGAATACTTAAGATTAGACATTGACCTCGAATACTTAAGATTAGACATTGACCTTTAATAGTTAAGGTTAGGCATTGATCTCGAATAGTTAAGGTTAGGCATTGACCTTGAATAGTTAAGGTTAGGCATTGATCTCGAATAGTCAAGGTTAGGCATTGACCTTGAATAGTTAAGGTTAGGCATTGATCTTGAATAGTTAAGGTTAGGCATTGACCTTGAATAGTTAAGGTTAGGCATTGATCTTGAATAGTTAAGGTTAGGCATTGACCTTGAATAGTTAAGGTTAGGCATTGACCTTGAATAGTTAAGGTTAGGCATTGATCTTGAATAGTTAAGGTTAGGCATTGATCTTGAATAGTTAAGGTTAGGCATTGACCTTGAATAGTTAAGGTTAGGCATTGTCCTTGAATAGTTAAGGTTAGGCATTGATCTTGAATAGTTGAGGTTAGGCATTGACCTTGAATAGTTAAGGTTAGGCATTGATCTTGAATAGTTAAGGTTAGGCATTGACCTTGAATAGTTAAGTTTGAGATAGGTCATCGGGCAGTGAGTCTCGTGAGAGTTTTTGCAGATCTCAGATCAGATTTCGCGGTTTGCAGGCTCCCTTCTAGACACAACCCATGGTGTGCAAAGGCCTTAACTCTCTGCAAGAAAGTAAATAAGCGTGGTTCCCCAAAAAAAAGAAATCTTATGAAATACCTTCAAACAACCAATCTGAGAGGCCACTCTCAGGCCATAAAGTATTAGGGTTAGGGGTTACAAGTACAAGTAGTTAATTTTAAGGGGCCAAAAGTCAAAAAGTTTGAGCTAGGGAACACGGTGTCCTCAAAAGTGTGGTAATACAAACATATGTGTGCGTGTCCTTCGTTTACACCCATTTTTGCACTTTCTTTCAGTGTGTAGTTCCTTGGTTGTGCTTGAGCACAATAGGTTGAAATTGTTGCGTCTCCATTATCATGTGTCATCACCGTCCTATTCACACTCCATTCATCACTGTTCTGTGTTATACAAATAACAGGATGAGAAAGATCATGGCCTCGCACCGTATGTAAGATAAAGAAGGAAATATGCTCTTAGCTTCAGACTGATAGAAAGTAGGTTCGTCTTCCCCTCCCTTTGTTTACATCCTGCATCTTGTCTTGTGTCTTATATCAATGTATTCTTCTCGTCTCACATGCTGTAATGGTGAGAGAGGTTATGTAAAACCCAGTGGACCACCTCTGGGTCTGAGAAGTCAAGCCAATGCCGAAGTGGCTTAAACTGTCTTTCTTTCTAATAGCCAGCAGGGGGCGACTCCTCTGGTTGCAAAAATAAGTCTGATTGTATAGAAGCCTATGAGATAATGAGCCTACTTCTCACCTGATTTATTACCTCAGTAAACATTGTAAACATGAGTTTATGGTCTCAATCGCTAGTTTCAAGTCTTCTTCAATACAGCATGATGTACATTTAGTAAATTATGGTCCCATTTAGAGTCAAATAGACCATATAGCAGGGGATGCTTTAGGGCGGGGCTACCTTGTGATTGACAGGTTGCTACCACGATGTTGTCCGGTCTGGGAGTTGTCCATGTTTTCGTCTTAGAATTTTAACCCTTTCACAGTGTGTTTTCAGTTCATGAAAGTTAATTCAAACATTTTTGTTCGCCTGAAAATGTCTTATTCTGCATTCGTTTGTGCTTAGCTCCAGCCTCTAGTGTCACTTCTGTTTGCAAAAATACAAGATGTATTTATTAATTTCTTAACATGTTATCGATCTTTCGGAGGTTGTAGCGGGCTCAGTTTTAAAGCTAGTAAAGATACTGGTATATGAAACCATAAAACCTAATGAATCCATTGGTACCAACCATGTCATACTAGCTTGTCGCGAAGGAGATTAAATAACGCTCCAAACTTGTGCTAAATTTTGGCGAGGAAAAACTGACATGGCCATTTTCAAAAGGGTCCCTTGATCTCTGACCTCAAGATATATGAATGAAAATGGGTTCTATGGGTAACCACGAGTCTCCCCTTTACAGACATGCCCACTTTATGATAATCACATGCAGTTTGGGGCAAGTCATAGTCAAGTCAGCACACTGACACACTGACAGCTGTTGTTGCCTGTTGGGCTGCAGTTTGCCATGTTATGATTTGAGCATATTTTTTATGCTAAATGCAGTACCTGTGAGGGTTTCTGGACAATATTTGTCATTATTTTGTGTTGTTAATTGATTTCCAATAATAAATATATACATACATTTGCATAAAGCAGCATATTTGCCCACTCCCATGTTGATAAGAGTATTAAATACTTGACAAATCTCCCTTTAAGGTAAATTTTGAAGAGATTAAAAATGTGTGATTAATTTGTGATTAATCGCGATTAACTAAGGACAATTCATGAGATTAATTGTGATTAAATATTTTAATTGATTGACAGCCCTACTTCTTATTTACAGTAAAAACCCAACTTTTTATTCGCTCATTGGTTGTGATCAGATAATGATGATGAAAAGGACCAACATCGTTTATAGCCACCTTCTCCAAATCCATAACGCTGCAAATTCAGCTCCCTGCATAATATTAAGGATATTATTACTGCAGATTTAGAGTCAGAGAGCTCTGTTAATATGCTTATTTAAAGAGATTAAATGACTTGATTACAGCCACTGGGAATTTGTATTATCTCCAGGTGTAATTTTACAATTTTCCCCTTAATTGCTTCTATTCATGCACATTCAGTTGGAGCAGATGAATAACCAAAACATCACCTCATTTCAGCAGCTTTTGTTCAGATACGCTCGAAAAGACCCAGTTTTCCTCGTAACCACACCCACATCACACTGTATGAGAACAATCGGTCTCCATGACAATAGATTAGCAGCTATGTGCGTTTGTGTGCATGTGTGTGGATGTTTCTGTCGAGAACGTCGTGTTCAGTGATATAACGCTCTTTATTCTCTGACGAGAAATGAAGTTTTTCATCATCGCTGTGAAGGTCGTCAAGTAACTGAGCGTCACCCAACATGCCATTTATAATTAATTTAAAAGTGTTACGCTAAATACCAATCGTCCTCCCATCAAACTGTCATGGGTAAGAATAGATACATAAAAATTTAAAGCAGTAAAAGTAAGTTCTTTCTTTTCTTCTTATTTGTAAACGTTAAGTGGGTAAAAAAAAGTGATTTTTGACATGTAATGTTGATATTTATAAGATTATAAGCCTCTAAAAACCTCTCTCTAGCTCTCTCTCTCTCTCTCTCTCTCTCTCTCTCTCTCTCTCTCTCTCTCTCTCTCTCTCTCTCTCTCTCTGTCTCTCTTTCTCTGACTGTCCTTAATCCATTTACTTATTTTATCCACAGATTGCACAACTGATCACAAGTTGCAATCACAAGATGTGGAACAATCACAGTGTCTGTGAAATAGGACGGGAAAACAGGAATATCTTTGTTGTTGTCCTGTCTGTGTCCTCATTTCTGAGACCGACATGCTGCGGCACATTTTTACAAATTCAATTCATTCTCACAAACAGTCGGATTAAATGTTCCAGGTGTGTGCAGGCCGTCTCTAAAACACTCAAACAAACAAACAAAAAAGACGTGTCAAATTAATAAATTAATAAAATCCCGATCTGGATCAGTTGAACTGTCCTTGGACAGAGTTTGATCTATTATTCACAACTTCTGGCACTATTAGCATCAGGTCAGGCTAATTAGGGATTGTTTACTGATACTTTGTTATGTAAAGAGAAATCCTACACACTACGAGGAGTAAGTAATGCCTACATCACATTATGTGTGCCAACTAATAACAGACGCTGCTATTTCTGAGGCACAGCACTGCTCATAAATAGCCTGGCTCTTTTCACAATTAAGTTATAGCAAGCAGCAATTTATAGAGTAATTCAGTTTAATCATTTGTTTCAAATAGCTTTGTTTCAACAAGGGACTCACTTATCAACTCAATTTATTTAGAACTTTTAAAGCATTTATATGTGAACTTGATTATTTTTCAATTTACTAAACCGTTGTAACTTTATTTCCCAATAGTGCTTCTATTATTACTATTCCGTGAGCTGCTGTTTAGAGTCCAAAGAAAAAGTGGTTAGTGTTTTATAATACGTGGAAACTTTACACAGCAGTAAAGTACCCTCCCGTCAATCTCAGCCATTTATCTGTTTCTTCCACACTAACTGACGACCCAGAGATATCACGTGATACTAACGTTGTTATACTGTTGGCTCACAAGCCTTGTTAGAAGTGGGAAACAAACCTCAGAAGAAAACATTAATTTCAGCCAAAATTTTTAAATGATTAATTCACAATCAGAAAAATTAGGGCTGTCAAAGTTAACGCATTAACGCAATTTTTAGCTAGCTAGAGTGAAGATCATCAGATCATCAGATGGCATCATATGAAACTAAAAAACCCAAGGAATCCATTGGTACCAACTATGTCAAACTAGCTTGTCGGGAAGGAGACTAAATAACGCTCCGAACTTACGCTAAATTTTGTTGAGGAAAAACTGTAATGGCCATTTTCAATAAATAATTGAATGAGTAATTGATTTCCAATAATAAATATAAATATATATATATATATATATATTTGCATAAAGCAGCATATTTGTCCACTCCCATGTTGATAACAGTATTAAATACTTAACAAATCTCCCTTTAAGGTACATTTTGAACAGAATAAAAGGTGTGATTAATTGCGATCTTTTTCAGGAAAAGCCATACTTTTATTCGGCACCTTTCTAAAGACTCTATGGATGTATTATTATTTATTTTTTTTAAATATTCATCTACATAAGAAAAATAGCCTTTAAAATCATTAAAACTAAACTATTCCAACTTTACTTCCCTCTGAAAGCACCGTGAGCTGCTGTTTTGAGTCCAAACCACAGTGTAAGAAACCAGCGTTTAGTGATTTATAATACGTGAAAACTATACACGGCAGTTGTGTGCAGGCAATGGCTTTAAAATAGCTATTCGTTTTCTCAGGTAACCTAGAAACTCTCATGAGAAAAACAATAAAGTGTCGCTCTGATCACCTAATGTCTCTCTATATTGAATCTGGCCAGAGATTAGATTTAAGCTCCTGGGGATGTCTCTGAATATTACTGAGGGGTTTATGAGCAGGAAACAATAAATCCATGGCTAAATTCCTCCAGCAATCCAATTTGTGCAATTGTCAGTATATATTTTAAAAATTCCTCGTGCTATATCTTGTTTTTCTTCCCCCACACAATGATGTGTTCATTGCTCTACTCACAACTGTATTGAAAGAAGGATGGCAACACTTATATAATAACAGTTTTAACCACAGATTCGTCACACACCAGTCAGCTCCAAATGCCTCGAATCGTCTCTAGAAACTAATGAACTGCACACAGTTGCTGCTCTCAAACTGCCACTTATAAAAAAGATATTGAGGCTGCAGGTAATTCAAAATAATAGCTGATGATGATGGCTTTGTGTATATGTACACACTGTAAATACAAAATGTGAAGGGTGAAGGGGGGGCTATGCAGTAATTTTCCTCCCAGCCCTGAGCTGTAAGTAGGTCCCGTCCCTCCCTGCTGTCCCTCTCTTTTTTCCTCCCCCTCCCTTCCCTCCTCTGTTCCCCTCTCCCTGTCCTCATCTTTCACCTCCTGTCTCCTTTGTTCTCCTTTTTCTCCCACATATGATTTCTTAGTCTCTTTGGTATGTGTTACCTGTCAGTGATCAAATATGATACCATGTTTACTGTATAGGACTACAACAATGTTTCCTCCTTGTGCAAACAGGAACGCCCGTCATATTAATACTGTACGTATATTTACCTATAAATTACATGTATATAAGTTAGATCTAGGTAGATGGTGGAGATTTGCAATAAACCCAATTATTATAATGTGTATAAATGGCATATGCTTGCCATTAGGGCTGCACTTAACGATTATTTTCATTGTCGATTAATCTTTTGTTTATTTTCTTGATTATTTAATTAGTTGTTTGGTCTATAAAATGTCAGAAAATTGTGAAAAATGTCGATCAGTGTTTCGCAAAGCCCAAGATGACGTCCTCAAATGACTTGTTTTATCCACAACTCAAAGATATTCAGTTTACTGTCATAGAGGAGTAAAGAAACCAGAAAATATTCACATTTAAGAAGCTGGAATCGGAGAATTAATAACATTTTTTTTTTTTTTGAATTACTCAAACCGATTAATCGATTATCAAAATAGTTGGCGATTAATTTGATAAGTAAGTTGTAGTAATACAACTAATCGATTAATCATTGCAGCTCTGTTGTAAAGGACTTTTCATAGGTTTGTGCAATTCAAACCCTTACTGTAGACTAAAACAGTTGGAGACTAATGCACAGGAAAAATAGAAATCATAGATGTGAAATTATAAAGACAATAAAATAGATAAAAGGAAATAAAAAACATTTGTTCATAAAATAAAAAAAATAAAAAATTAACATCAAACATTTTAGAATAGAATAGATAGCTTTATTGTCATCGTATTAAATACAACGACAATAAAGCTTTCTATTGTATTCTAAAATGTTTTATGTTCATTTTTTATTTTTTTTATTTTATGAACAAATGTTTTTTATTTCCTTTTATCTATTGTATTGTCTTTATAATTATTCATTTTAATTAAATACAAGGCTAAAAGCGTATGGGTTTTAAGTTATCAGCACTTTTAGCAACACTCAGATCCTCAGGAAGAAGATTTAAGATCAGGAAAGAAATTTAAAAAAAGCTGCACTAAAAAAAATGATTTTTTCTTCACTAAAAGACATGTTTCAGAGGGGCCTTCCTGATTCACACATGGCAGGCATATCAGATAAACAGACCATGCAGAGTCTTATAAACTAAAACTAAAAGAAGTTAAATCAATATGAAAGCCGATGATGTAATGATTTTAAAGTTATTTAATATACTCATTGTGCCTTTAAGGTTTGTCTCCTTTATAGTCTTAAGGATAGTTGACAGCACAGAGCTGCTAGACATACTGATTAACTTGTTATGCAGACTGGAGGTATGGCACTAATAAATGTCACACATCAAACTGTGTTTCCAAAACCTGTTTGGAGTTGGGACAAGTATCAAATCTAAACACTAAAGATCGCATGACAAAGATGCCCCGGGGCCCAAAAACACCCTGTAAAGCCCCGCACAGAGCCCTCTCCACCAGAGCAGTTGCATAATAGGAGCTACTTTAATTGTGTGTGTTCATCTGATTAATCTGGCTTAGTGAGAATATTAATGCCTGAGTTCCCAAACACACATGAACAGAATCATAATGCTCTCATTATAATCATTGAGCTCTCATTCACATCTGATGCAGAGCGCAGCTGTGCCAAAAAGGGCTAGTGCTGATGTCTATTATGTAAGGAGCCAAAAGTGCCTCCACACTTCTTATCACCAGGGGTCGTAGTTTCGTTGCAGTGGGTTATTATTCAAAACAATCCTCACCACATGACTCTAATAAAACCAGAGAGGGAGGGGGGGGCATACACAAACAAAGACACGTCTCTCCTGCTGAGAGAAAAGACTGTTTTAAACTGGAGTAACCAAGCAAAATAATCTAACAATCTACTGTAGCCTGGTGAGCTGAGTGAGACAACATGTTTGTTTTTATTCTGGAGGAGAGAGGAAAAGCTTTGAGGCACAAGAGAGAGGGTATTGTGGCTTAAACAATGCAGTTTATTGTAGAAATTACTAAAACATGCAAACACACTTACGCAGTATAGAAGTTACAGAAATAATGAGGTCATTTTAGTTCAAACACAGTCATTAAGGCTTATTAGTTTGTTCACTGATATCCATGGAGGTCTTGCACACAGGCCAGTAAAGAGGAACTGTGTTATTGAAACACTATTGCTACTACTACTAATAGTACAACTACAACTACAACTTTTTAGTTTTTTTAACTATATGTCGACCTTACACCCAACGACTTTTCTAGCGATTTCACCGACATTTTTCCAATGTCGGAATAAAATCACGAGAGTTTTGCTAGAGTTGCGGCGTGAGTATTATTTTATAATTTTATAATATGTCTGAGGAACATGTTGATATTTCCAACGGCCTCATCTTTTTCCTCCGTCATTATGCCTTTGCATTTACTGCATTATGTTACCCACTTGCTAGCTTGTTAAAGTGTTAGCCTCTGTGGCTTCTAGACACCGACAGTAGCGTTAATATGACGTTAATATCACGACTTAACCACTTGAACGCCAAACATATCGGGTACACTCATGTTGTAAACACGAGTTCCCGAGTATCATTTGAAAGCATTCCAGTAGCTAATGTTAGCTTGTAAGTAGCCCCATTCGGGACAGTGGGTGCTAGCTAGCTAGCTATAACAGCAATTTCTGTCCACTTCTTTCTCAACAGTATTTCTTCTTGTACATTTCCACCAGGAGCAGGATGTGACATAATCTCAAAAGGAATCTAGTTGTAGTCTTGTAAATAGTGACCCTGCAGGATCCCCTGTCTTTGCAAAATATTATAGTCTGTGACTTAAGATACGTTGTCTTTAGATGTGAGAGAGTGTCAGACTTTAGTCATTTAAAAGTCTTTTCAAAGTCTTCTAGTGTATGGTACGCATGAGTACAACAATAGTGAGTGATTTCTAATATAGACAAGTGGAAGGCACGAGGATACGTGGATGATCGCAGTTTATCTGACATGCTCGAGGATGGAAGAGAAATGAGGGACTGATGGAAAACGGAGTGGACACTGCAAAACTAGACAAAGAAAAGCCGGGGGATTCAACAAAAGCAGTTTAAAGTTCTCATTTAAACTACATTTCTTATATCAGGCATTGGTGGTTAAATGTTTGTAATCAGAGCAGGAGGAGGACAGATGGAAAGAAGAGAGAAAAAAGGAGGGAGGTGGGAGAGAGAGAAAACATGTGAACGACTAAAGGTGGGCAGTGATTTTGTACTGTGACGTTGTTGTACGGCCACGGCGAGGGTGTGACAGTGTTCTGGTCTGATTTCTTAAGCGTGTGCATGCAGCTCATGTGGGTTCATGTGTACATGGGTCATGCTTTGGTAAGTAGGTCAGAAACACATGGCATATCATGCTGATTCATCAGGGATAAGCAAATCCTCAACAGCATGGCGGTGGCCCGTCTTAATTCACCTTTTAACCATACAATAGAAATTTGGGACACAGTGTCCTGCCTCACTGCATGATTCAAGTCAGTGCAGTCAAAAGATTATTTTTAATGTCACAAAGTGCAGATATTGTTTAATTGTTTTTGTTTATGTAATAAATGCAATTTGGGTTACTTTAGCCTAGTTTTGGTAATCATTTAAAGGCCCGGACACACCAAACCGACATCAAAGATCTAGGGGCGACGACTGTTGCGCGTCGCCTCATATTGCCTTTGTCTTGGCCAAAAAGTTGCACTCGAACGCAAAAACTAGAGCCAACGACCAACTTGCCCGTACGTTCTGCGCCTGCGTGAGATGAAATAACTCTCCACACCAGCAGGCGGCGGTAGTCTGTATTCGTCATTCAAAAAAGGGAAACCGGAAGACCGAAGACTGTGGATATACAAGCCGTTGTTATGATACGTACATGAAACAAAGCGACGTTTGCCGACCATTTTCACACCACTCTCTCTCGCAACTTAGCTTCATTCCAGATGGCAATGTCGCTGTGAAAATATCCGTGTATTGGAATGATCAGATGAGTAGTGTCTTGATTTACTAGTCTGGATGTAGACGCTGATGAACATTTTATTATGGGGCTCACACGTTGAACAATTTATCACATCAAGGCCTACAGATTTGTGCAGATTTCAAATTGTTATGAACTTTTACTAAGACATCTGGTTCATACAGTTTACCTTTTAATTTTGGAAGTGCAATGAATTTTCAGCAAAGTGTGATTGTATTCATATTTAGCCAGAAGGAAGGAAAATAGCCTCTTGGGATGGACTTTATCTCTCAATCTCTCTCTGCTCAGAGGTAGAAAGATCGAAGGTGTGCGAGAGGAATGGAGAAAAAGTTGAGGATGGGGCCACCTGGTCGGCCCCTAACAGCACTTGAGTGATAGATGGTTCGTCAAACACTCTGATTGCCACAGGCCAAGAACGCAGAGCAGCCACGGGTATGATTTAAGATCTTTCAAGTGTGTGTGTGAAATTTGAAACTTTCCTTCGTTTGATGGCTCGGACCAAAACACATGCCTGCCATTATAAATTCAAAGGCCAATGTTTTCCAAATGTAACACAAGCGGAGTATTGTAGGTGCTGCTTCTTTAAAGGTGTGACTGACTGTCCTCATACATGCTCAATCTCTTTCTCCGGAGCAGCTGTCGAGGAGCATTTCTTTCACAGGCGCATACAAGCATGCCAGAATTATAGCTTGACATGCATGCAAAGACACACATACATGTATGCATATATAGATTCCAGGTGTGGCTCAAAGCCAGTAATCTGGGTTGGTCATTAATCAGCAGGGTTGTGTAATCTGCTCTCATGGTTGAGCTACATCCACTTCTCTCTTTGGTCAAAGGCTGCAGTTGAAAAACAACCCTCTTGATGTAAACAAGTATGTGTGTTTTTTTCCTGTCGGTGGTAAGCAGGCGTCCTCTGAAAGCCAATCTGGCATAAGAGAGGAACACGGCTGTGTGTGTGCATGTGTGTGCATGTCAGTGTGTCTTGCTTGCCACGCGCCTGTGTGTGTGAGTCCTTGCGTGCACATATGTGTGCATTTGTGGGTGTTACCACACCTCCAGGGCCAATGATTCATTACACACAAGCCATGGGGTCGGGGGCCCTGTCAGCGGCTGTTGTCATGGAAGCAAGTGTTGGAAACAGCAGATCTCCTTTCAGTATCATCTTCAGATTGTTGAGACATCGACTTGGCTTTCTCTGTCTCTCTCTCTCTGTTTCACCCTGTTTCTCCTTATTGTCTCTCTACCGCTGCGACTCGCCATCTTATCTCTCTCTTGCTCACCCTTTTTGCTTCTCTGAGATGATTTCTTGTTTTTGTTTGTTTTCCCTCTATATAAAATAGGGCTGTAAATCGATTAATAGAATTATTCGCGATTAATGGCAAATTAATCGCACACTTTTTATCTGTTCAAAATGTACCTTAAAGGGAGATTTGTCAAGTATTTAATACTCTTATCAACATTCGTGTTGACAAATATGCTGCTTTATGCAAATGTATGTATACTTTTATTACTGGAAATCAATTAACAATACAAAACAATGACAAATATTGTCCAGAAACCCTCACAGGTACTGCATTTAGAATAGAGAATATGCTCAAATCATAACATGGCAAACTGCAGCCCAACAGGCAACAACAGCTGTCAGTGTGTCAGTGTGCTGACTTGACTATGATTTGCCCAAAACTGCATGTGATTATCATAAAGTGGGCATGTCTGTAAAGGGGAGACTCGTGGGTACCCATAGAACCCATTTTCATTCACATATCTTGAGGTCAGAGGTAAACAATGGAGCGTTATTTAGCCTCTTTTGCAGCAAGCTAGCATGACATGGTTGGGACCAATGGATTTCTTAGGTTTTCTAGTTTCATATGATGCCAGTATCTTCTCTCTAGCTTAAAACCTGAGCCCGCTGCCACCACCAAAAGATCGATTGCGTTAATGCGTTAAAGAAATTGGTGTTGAAACAAATTGGCGTTAACGCGTTATTATCACGTTAACTTTGACAGCCCTAATATAAAATAATTCATAAGGATTTTGTGTCTCTTTCTGGATGTTTTGCATCTCTTTCTAGATGTTTTGCGTCTCTTTCTAGATGTTTGTGTCTCTTTGTGGTTGTTTTGTGTCTCTTTGTTGTTGTTTTGCATCTCTTTGTGTTTGTTTTGCATTTCTTTGTGCTTATTGTACGTCCCTTTGTGGTTATTTTGCATCTCTTTGTTGTTGTTTTGCATCTCTTTGTGGATGTTTTGCGTCTCTTTGTGCTTGTTTTGCGTCTTTTCATGGTTGTTTTTCGCTTCTTTGTGAATGTTTTGCGCCTCACCCAAGCGTTCCAATCAATTATTTTCACTGACACTGTTATTAATGGCTTCTGTTTGCGTGTTGAGGGTGCAGTTTTCTTTCTTTTCTCTTACACACCCACATTTCGAGGCAAGTGACAGGAATGAAAATGTACCCAGTGAACTCAAATAAACTAAAAATAGATACACACCCATCCACATACATACATACAAATAAATAAATACTGTCTATTTTATTGTTTTTATGTGAAGCACTTTGCATCAAGAGATTTGTATAAAAATCTGATCAGGTTTTAAATACATTTAATATTATGTTTGGTTAAGCATTACATTTGAAAGTTTTCCCCCCCTTCGCTGCTTTAAAAGTTATAAATGTACCCTGGATTGAAACATTTCAGGAAATGGAAAAGAAAACAAAACAAAACAGCACAGCACGACAACCTGTGTTCACACTTGATTCCTCTACCAAGATTAGTGTTTGTTAATCCGGTGATATAATGCTGAGTTCTACAATGTTGCATCCAGCTAAAGGAAAACTGAGGACATAAAACTTATCTTATAATAAATATGTGTCTCTTTGTGGTCGTTTTGTGTCTCTTTGTGGATGTTTTACATCTCTTTGTTGTTGTTTTGTGTCTCTTTGTGGATGTTTTGCGTCTCTTTGTGCTTGTTTTGAGTCTTTTCATGGTTGTTTTTCGTCTCTTTGTGAATGTTTTGCGCCTCACCCAAGCGTGCCAATCAATTATTTTCATTGACACTGTTATTAATGGCTTCTGTTTGTGTGTTGAGGGTGCAGTTTTCTTTCTCTTACACACCCACACTTCAAAGGCAAGCGACAGGAATGAAAATGTACCCAGTGAACTCTGAATAATAATAATTAACAATTAAAAATAGAGATACATACATATGTGCATACTGCCTGTTTTATTACTGTCTATTTTATTGTTTTAATGTATTTATCATTTTGCATCAAGAGATTTGTATAAAACATCTGATCAAATTGTTTTAAAATACACTGAATACTAAGTTAAATTGAGCATTGCATTTAATTTATTTTAATAAACTTTGAGGTAAAAAGCTTTCCTTCTCGTTGTTTTAAAAGTTACAAATGTACCCTGGATTGCAATATTTCAGGAAATGGAAAACAGCACGACAACGTGTTGTCACACTTCATTCCTCTACCAAGATTAGTGTTTGTTAATCCGGTGATATAATGCAGAGTTCTACAATGTTGCATCCAGCTAAAGGGAAACTGAGGACATAATAGCTTCTCTAATAATAAATATGTGTCTCTTTGCGGTTTTGGAAGGTTCTGTCCTCCATATTTTTGCATCTCTCTGTAGTCGTTTTGCGTCTCTTTGTGGTTGTTTTGCGTCTCTCTGTAGTCATTTTGCATCTCTTTGTGATTGTTATGCATCTGTCTATAGTCGTTTTGCATCACTTTGTGGTCATTTTGCGACACTTTGTGGCAATTTTGCATCTAATTGTGGATGTTGTGCATCTCTCTGTAGTCATTTTGTATCTAGTCATTTTCCATCTTCAGTCATTTTGCGTCTTTAGTCGTTTTGCGTGTATTCATTTTGCATCCCGGTTATTGTTTTGCATCTTAACTTGTTCTGCATCTCTACTCATTTTGCATTTCTGTAGTCATTTTGAATCTCTTAACATTCTGCATCTCTAGTGGTTTTGTATCTGTAGTCATTTTGCATCTCTATAGTTGTTTTGCATCTATAGTCATTCTGCATCTCAAGCCATTTTGCATCTCTGTAGTCATTTTGCATCTCTATAGTCGTTTTGTATCTAGTCATTTTGCATCTCTAGTCATTTAGCATCTCTAATCAATTTGCATCTTGGTAATCGTTTTGCATCTCTAGTCATTTTGCATCTGTAGGCATTTTGTTTCTCTAGTCATTTTGCATCTCTGCAGTAATTTTGCATCTCTGTAGTCGTTTTGTGTCTCTTTGTAGTTGTTTAATTCCAACAAAAAACTGTTCTGGTACTAAAAAGCCTTCTTCCTGTCTGCCCCTGACTCTGGTGGGGGGGAAGCCCCGTCTGGCCTTGTTGCTCCTGTATGCGACGTCCTCAGACACTGGACATTCATCACGGCATGTGCAGACATGTACAGACATTACATGATGTTGACAAAGCCCAGCTTTTCTCTTCAGTTACAGTAACATATTTTATCGCTCATTGACATGAGCGCAAGAATGAATGATGACATCGCTCTAACGACATGTGTTGTAACTTGTAACCATAGAAATGAGGACAGGATTTGCACTTAATTAGCAATGAAGGGGAGGGTGGGAAAAATAACAGCAGATGGGAGGAATGGGATATGAGGTAATGGACTTTTCAGGCCTGACAGACAGAAGCCACACACATGCCGTTGGATCTGGCTGACTGGTTATTCAAAGACAACTGTGGAAATGAAGGGACTTGTGTTTAAAGGCAGAAACACTGACTAGGCAGTAGTTTCACCTGTGTATTGTAGTGAATACATGATCTCATCTGAGCCTGGACGAGTAATATCATCCTGAGAAGATAAATATTCCAGTCTCAGTAGGCTGCTATCCTTAGTCTAGATCCATTCTTATTTAATATTCCTCTAAGAATCAGTTTTTATCTCACAGACATAATCTGTGCCATAATCTCTTCTGGGTCCCTGTATTATCTATTAGGCTGTCTAAATTGATGTTTATTCCTCTATCCCTTTTATCAAACCCCTGTCACGACTCTGTAAATGCCTGTGGTCGCTTCTTCCTGTCATGACTGTCAGATGCGATATTATCTAGATGGAGGCAGAGCACTATCGACAGACAACAGGACAAACGCTGTGTGCGGAAGCAGCACGGACAGACCCACCATGGTAAATGTCACCTTTAATTGGATGCCTATCATTTAGATATTGCCTGTCAAGACCAAATAAACAGCGCGACTCCCGATGACAGGATGTGAAGCTTACTGTGTACCTGCGGGTAATAAATTCAGCCATCTCTAGTATCAGCAGCTGCTGAGGGAGGACAAATACCAAGTCAGAAGTGAACTGAAGGGCACTCCAGCTTGCTCCTTGTCTGTTGGTTTAGCTCATTAGCTCATGCTACCCATGTCACATCTAGTTCACCTTAACACAAGCACAACGCCATAGTTGATGAGGTTTTTAGCTGAGCCGCAGAAGCAGCAGTAGCATTAGTGCAGTTTAAGTTTATTCTCATTGAGAACATTTGTCTACAAAACAACTTAAAGGTGCAGTGTGTGGGATCTGGTTGCATCTAGCGGTGAGGTTGCAGATTGCAGCCAACTGAAGTCTCTCCCGTGTGCCAAGAGTGTTGGAGAACTACGGTGGCTGACGTGAAAACGTGAATGGCCCTCTCTTCTGGGCTACTGTAGAAACACAGCGTCCGGCTCAGTGAGGACACATACTTGCCGACCCTCCCAATTTTCCCGGGAGGCTCCCGTTTTCATTGCCCTCCCAGTTTCCTCCCGGGGTCACAATTCTTCCGTATTTCTCCCGTTTTATGGCAATTTTTCCCACTTTTTTTTCCTTTGTTTCTGGCACTGTACAACGTGTATAAGCCCTACTGTTTCCAACCGGACGGCAATAGAGCTACACCAAATGTCGTTTCCCGGCGGAGGAAAGCTGATCGCGACACCGCAGTGTGGTTTGAACTATGTTCGCTGCACATCACAGCATCATAGCAAAAACCATTGTGGTGTGGCTCTGTCTCAGAGCGTAGAGTGCGCCGTTGTCGCATTGTCTCTGAAATGGCCTTCAGTGAGTGAGAGAAGTAGAGAGAAAATGAAGAGTACTAAGAGAAAGAAATACTCAAGCGGGGGCAAAAAATGAATGAATGAGTAAAAACTGATGAATATTAGTTTATACGAAAGATTGACACAAGTTCACCCCAGAGGCGCGAATTATTCATTTTTCTTTCCTGAGAATTAACAGTAAAATCAAAACTAGGCCGATTTAGTAAAAATGCTGTTGCAGTGTAGTTATTATTTTGTTATTTTCATACTTTAAAAGTCTCTGAAACTAAAAATGTTTCTGGGAGAGGACCACCAGACCTCCCGCTTTCGTTGTGAAATCCTCCCTATTTTTGAGGTCTCAAGGTTGGCAAGTATGGACACGCTCCCTATGTAGATATAAACGGCTCATTCTAAAGTAACAAAAACACTACGATTCTTATTTTTTCAGGGGATTACACACTAAAGAAAACATACTTGTTAATTTCAGTCAGGACATCCTTCAGGTTGTGAAGGAGAAGGGAACAACGAGCGTCAACCATGGATGTATAAAGAGAACTGGATACAGCGTTGGAGGAGGGGACCCGTTCATTCCTATGAAAGTTGCTCAGTGGCGCATGAAGACAAAACGGCTCGACTTCCGCCTGGAAAAGTACCCGGATCTTAGGCACATGCGCAGTAGCGTCCGCTCAGTCACATGACTCGCTCACGGGGTCCCAACGTCACGCCGTCGTCACGGCTTGCGCTCCAGCCTCGGTCTGGGTCTCATTCACATGAACGGAGGAAGGGAAATAACTCTGGATTCAGCTATTAGGACCACTAGGACCTAATGATTTAAATAAGGGCTATTAGAGTGTTCGTACTGGAGTTGATTTACCTCAAAAAAAATTATCCGCTGAGTTACAGACGTCTCTTTCCCAATGTAAGTCAATGGGAAAAAGTCTTTTTGGGCCCAATGGCATCACGTGATGGACACGGAGGTTGCAGTACCGCCGTTTGGCCACTACAAAAGTTGGGATCAACAACCGGCGCTCTTCCTGGGGGGCTTGGCGTCAACGTCTAACAGGAGGAAAAGGAAGAAGCAGCCTGTCGTTCGGCACACTGACCTATTGATTTGAACCTGGTGCAGGTGGAAGACAGGTACAAACCAGATTACAGCCACACAGAGAGTCGCAGGGAGACAGATTAGTGGGCATTTGAAAGGGGAGAAGGGAGAGGATTTAGCAGGATGAGGGAGAGGAGAGGAGAGAGGATTATGGAAGCCAGAGCCTGGATCCTAAAATAATCCTCTCAGTATACTGGGCTTTATGCGCCGTGGGCCAGAGGCCAGGTTGAGCTATTAAATTGTCATTGCGTTCATGTGCCGCCGTTTTGAACGTGCAGAAAACACTTCCGAATGTGTGATCACCACCACCACCACCGCTGTAGATGAGGAGGTGTTTGATTTCTTCTTTAGTTTCTATCTCTCTGGCCCAACACACACATTGCAGCGGGCGCGTTGATTCAATCTGCCTTAATCTGGAAAGCTGGTCGGGAGCTACATGGCTGTATTCGAAGCTCTAAGCGCCTCCTTCTTTGCGTGCTCCCTGTTCTAATTTGGGTATTGCCATGGTTACATAAGATTCAGGGTCAGGGGGTCAGTGACGTTGCAGGCAAACACCGGATGGATGTGTGGCTGCTTCATGGCGACAGAGGGACATAATATAACCCGTGAAAGACGGCAGATGAGGATCAGGAAGGAAACCATCAGACTGACAAAACCACATAAATGGGAGGAAGAGGAAGTTTACAAGCAGAGAATATAATAAACAATCTTATTGCATTTTTCCCAGCATTGTATTTTTAGCATTCAGGATGAAGCAGCTCTGCATTTAATGTGTTTTTGATTTGAGTATGAGAGGGAGGAGCTGTAGAAAACACAAGCATGTAGGAACATTAAAGAGAGATGAGATTATACAATAAAGCACACATAGGTGGTGCTAAGAGACAAGTAAGAGTATGACTTGGATTTATGATTCAGGACAAAAGCGTTCACAGTGGAAAAAGGCGGAGACTCACCACGCATGCTCAGCAGATCAACGGGAAAGGGAGGGGTGTGAAAGCTCTGTGTTGCTCCACTAACCTACTTACCATAATCTCTCTCTTCTCCTCATTTCATAACTATGCCTGAGTTACATGATACACTCGTCATCTTACCCACGCCTGCCAATCAATTATTTCATCGGCGCTGTCATTAATGGCTTCTGTTTGTGTCATCGGGCAGTTTTGATTTATGGCGGAGTCAGAGCGAGTTTCTGTTTGCTTTCAATTACACACCCACATTTCAAAGGGGAGAGACAGGAATGAAAATGCACCGGTTGAACTCTAATTAATTAAAAACATGTGCACATGCATGCACATGTAAGCTACATGCATACATACACGTCTATTTTATTGTTTTTACGTGGAGCATTTTGCATCCAGAGATCTGTATTAAAAGCTCATCAGATTTTAAATACATTTAATATTATGTTTAATTGAGCAATGCATTTAAAAGCTGCTTTAAAAGTTATAAATGTACCTTGGTTTGCAACATTTCAGGAAATGGAAAACAAAATAAAACAGTGCAGCACAACAACCTGCGGTTACTTAATTCCTCTGCCAAGATTAGTGTTCGGTAATCCGGTGATATAATGCAGAGTTCTCAAATGTTGCATCAAGCTAAAGGAAAACTGAGGACAGAAAAAGCTTCTCTTGTAATAAATATGCATCTCTTCATGGTTGTTTTGCATCTCTATAGTGGTTTTGCGTCTCTTTGTGGATGTTTTGCATCTCTGTAGTGGTCATTTTCGATCTCTCTAGTCGTTTTGTGTCCTTTTGTGGTTGTTTTGTGTCACTTTTTGGTCGTGTTGTGTCTCTTTGTGGATGTTTTGTGTCTCTTCATTGTTGTTTTGCATCTCTTTGTGCTCATTTTGGGTCTCTCTAGTCGTTCTGCGTCTCTTTGTGGTCATTTCGTGTCTCTTTGTAGTTGTTTTTCGTCACTTTATGATAATTTTGCATTAGGACAAAACTGACGACATAATAGCTTCTCTTATAATAAACATGGCAAATGAATTCACACAAAAAAAGCAAATTTACCCTATATTATGCCCTAAGGAGAATCTCTATTTGTTTTATTTGTAGAGTAATTAGCTTTGTTCCGCTGTTGTATGGAGGTTTCTCTGTCTTTCTTATTTTGTGATTGCACTACAGCAGCATGCCTACCCTAACAACCAAACATGTTCATGCTTCATATAAGGGACAAGAATATGTGTGTTTTAGAGAAAGCTATGGAAACACTGTAACCACAATATGAGGGAAATTAGGAAAACTAAAATGCACATTCATTAGATAGATAGATAGATAGATAGATAGGTAGATAGATAGATAGATAGATAGATAGATAGATAGATAGATAGATAGATAGACAGATAGATAGACAGATGGATGTACTTTATTGATCCCTAATTGGGAAATTCTTGTGTTACAGCAGCAGGTTATCCAGGCAATGCACAGGAACAGTAAATACACAGTAAATATACATATCAACACTAGAGATAAATATCTATAGTATATACAATTTAAAGAATATATTAGAATACACTATAAATATACCAGACTACTACAACTAGTTTACAACATATCAAATATAAACATACAATAACAATAACATACAATCATAGCAAAGTGTGCAAGTTACAATTTTTGTTTTAAAATAAAAAATAGTTGACCTAGATTATCTCCTTAAGGAAATATCAACAGCTGTGTATTGTGTCCATGCAACTAAAAGTCATGTTAAAATACAAATTTTACAGTGTTATGGTAGCTACAATAAAGTAGTCTTAGCCCATTATATCGTATACTTTCCATTGCCCCGACCATTTTATAAAATTACAGGCTACCATATAACTTTTTAGGCTCTCAAATTCATGTGGCCAGTGTTTGACATTAATTTCAGAATGTAACAAAAATCTGTTTTCACATACTGGAATATATCCAGTGATGTAGTGGAGGGTATACGGGGTATATCTACCCAGTATACACCTACCTCATGTTGCCTGTTGGGCTGCAGTTTGCCATGTTATGATTTGAGCATATTTGTTATGCTAAATGCAGTACCTGTGAGGGTTTCTGGACAATATTTGTCATTGTTTTGTGTTGTTAACTGATTTCCAATAATAAATATATACATACATTTGCATAAAGCAGCATAATTGTCCACTATGTTGATAAGAGTATTAAATACTTGACAAATCTCCCTTTAAGGTACATTATGAACAGATAAAAATGTAATTTAAATGTAACTGTGGACAATCAAGATTAATCACGATTAAATATTTTGAACGCTTGACAGCCCTAGTATGAAAACATGAAAAAACACCAGTATGGTCCATTAAGTCTGTTTAAAAATCTCAATCAAGAATTTATAGCTTATATATTGAGGGTTGTCATGACGACCTCTTATGTATCTATAATCTAAAATGTATCACTTTCATTGGGTAATAGTGGGGAAGAAAAATTTAAAAAATTGCTGTTTATAGTGTATGAAAATATGAAAAAACACCCGTATGGCTCTTTAAGTCTGTTTAAAAATCTCCAATCCAAGAATTTATTGCCTATATATTGAGGGTTGTCATGAAGACTTATTATTTATCTATAATCTAATAGTTAATCTTCATTGGGGAATAATTGGGTTAGAAGATTCCAGCTGATTATTTGAGGTAATTATCTAGCAGGAACTAAAAACTGTGCGTGTTGTTATTAAACAGTTCCCACGCTGGTTTGTCTGCCTCGAGCTGACACACTGCCACACTTTCCCACGCACGCGAGAATCTCCTTAAAGCGCGCGGAGGGGGAGGAGGGAGGAGAAGGGGTGGTGCGCGCGCGCGTCAGATCACGGGGCACGAGGCGGGCGGACCGCGGGGTGAGGATCAGGTGTAGTCCACGCGCCGAGACTGTGTTAGAGGCAGTGCGCCGCAGAGCAGGACGGAGCAACCAGGAGACGACAAGACTTCACCGTGTTTCATCACAACAGCAACTCTCAGACTGCGTGCAGCCAACACCAACTCAATAACTTCAACTCAACGTTGCTTTTATTTCTTTTATGCTCGGCGCGTTTTTAAATAAAAGGTAGAAAATCCATGTGAGGATTTGGTTCTGTGACAGTTTTGGAGAGAAGAAGTGCGCATCGCTCTCCGTGTTTCTGGGGTCTTCTTCGTTTCCACCTGGAGTTGCATGACTTGGAAGAGTTGACTTCACCGCCATCATGAGAGGTGAGTTTGTGGAAATGTTTACATTTATTATAATATCTTTCTAACAGCCTGTCTGGTGTTTGTTAATAACTTTTTCTTGGTTGCGTTTAGCGTGATGAAGGCTTTGAGTCCAAAGTGCGTAGGCTGCAGGCGCGCACTGGAATAAGCACATTACATCACAGAGAGAAATAACAAATAATAATTATAGGTTGTTTTCATAAAATTGTCACCTTGAAAGTTGTTGACACAAGCTTATTATGCACATTTTAAAACGTGTTTTTTTTATCATTATTATTATAGCACAAATAAATTTATATGCGCATTTACGCACAGGTCTCAACATAATAGTTTATTTGTATGAACTGTAAAAAGGGTTTTGCGCATTTATTCATTTTTGCATTTGACGAGAGGAATGCGTTGCAGCTGTGTGTTACTTTATTTCACCGGTGACTCCAGTTATGTAAGAGAGAGAGAGAGGGAAGGGAGGGAGGGAGTGAGCGGAGTGATTCAGAGGCTGTCAAACCGAGCGAAAATCTGCTGGCAAGGGTTGTTCACGGTGATTAAATAGTCCCACTTTTCTATTTTTTTTTCTCCCCTTTCCTATTTGCTGTATTTCATTACACTTTAGTATCACTTTTGTATGATCCCTATATTAGTTTTGCAATTTCCCTGTTGACATTTTAAATGTGCATCATGTTTAAATGTGCCTCGAAGCACTGATGGTGTTGGAGTTTGTTTTACAGTTATAGTCCATCAGCCAGCGTGTTTTTGTTTTCAGCCTCAGCAGTATGGCGGCCAGTGTGAGGATGTGAGAGAGGAGAGAGAGGTGCTCCATTGACCTAGTTCTGTCATTGAGGATTACAGTGTGTGTGTGCCTGAGGGTGGAGGGCCACGGTCTGTCGTCATAATGAGACAATGTTGATAATGTAAATCAGTTATCAGGACACAATGTTTCTCTTTAAAATATCGTAGATACGAAGCTGCACTGGAGGAGACCGGTTTTAATGCACCTTGCAGGATGCATGCTGCCTTTTATTAGCTTTTCTTATTAAAAAAAAATAGTTCTTGTGGTTCTGTGACAAAGATTTTATATATGAAATCTAAAATCTGACTTTTATTAAGATTTAACAGGTTTAGGGATGCATCAACACCGGATATCGGCCCAATACTGATTCAAATAGCTGGATCTATTCAATTTAATTCAATGTTTATGTACTATATACATTATATACTGAAATTGTAATTACTGTTGACCAATTTGCCACTGCAAAGTTAGGATAGACCAGAAAGGGGGATAGAGAGGGGGGGCGACATGCAGCAAAGGGTCACGGGTCGGATTCGAATCTGCTGCGGTAAGGACTCAGCCTTGGTAAATGGGCGCCCGCTCCACCAGGTGAACTACCGGGGTGCCCAGGAAAGTGATGTTTAAGTCAAGCCTGATGTTGCCTCACACATAAAACACTGTGAGGCAAAGAGCTTATTAATTGAAGACTGGTATTGGATCGGTTTTCAGTGTTGGCCGATACCCAAAGCCCAGGTATCACTATCGGGCCTAAAAAAATTAGATCAGTGCATCCCTACAAAAAAAACATAATTTTTATGTGACAATGATTTTATATATGAAATCTAAAAACAAACATCTGTTTATATCTTACACTAAGATTTGTACAGTTTTGTGGAGCTGTGATGTCGAGGCGACAAGCAGGATATGAGCACAGCAAGCCCACATGTAACCACGAAGCACAGCGGGGTTCAGTTAAGCTCAGTTTCCTCTGCCGGCTAAGGTTACTTACATCAACCTGAGTGTGTGTCACTCCAGTGATCTGATTTTGTAATAAAAAAAACGCCACATTATTCATCATCCCCAATTGAATTGAGAAAACAAGTTACGTAAGAGTGTGAGTATCACAAGCAAAGATCCCCTGAGTCACCTGAAGGACTGCAAACAATGCTGTTGTGCTTGTTTATCTCAGAGTTACTCTTGTAAACTGTCCCACAAACAGGTTTGGTAGGTATGATGTAAGACGATGAAACAGACAAACTTCAATAAAGCACTTTATGCCTCAGTGGATTAACGTTGTGCAGAGCCGTATAAGACCGTTAGCTCAGGATCAAAGGTAGGACGGCAGTAAAGAGGAAAGGGCGCTCTCTGCTCTCCGGCTCCACCGCTGCGCTGAGCTCAGCCTCAAAGCCACTATCTGTTGCAGCCTTGGGGAAGTTCACAGCGAGCTACAGTATGTGTCAAGGTGCCCTTTCTCTCTGACAACTGCACGCTAAAGATTCCTGTCCCCCCTATCTAAAGCTTTAACTCTTCACCCAGCCTGCATGTTAGTGTGCATCAACATGTTAGGTAATGTTAGCTCGGTGCCTCTTTTGGCATATTTTGACTACAAGGGACACACAGTTCATTTTGCGGCATGATTACATACAAATAATATTTTTCTTTGCAGTATCTTAAGTCATTTTGGAGGATAAGTGACATCTAAACAAGAGATTATAATTCAAGGCGACTGTGATTGCTGCAGCATTGTTCCTAAGTTTGTCCCTGCGGTTTGGAGCAGAGTGCAAAATTACACGCTGTGAACCGAATTCCTCAGTCTGGTTTTGCTTGTGTTGCAGAGGCCCACTTGGGTTGTTTTAGCTTGGAGCTGCTGGATCAAGTGAATGCACTTTATCTCCCCTGATCAATGGTGAGGGATTACAGAGGCACAGAGTGTGAAGCCGGGTGTACCTTGGCAGGCGTAGCGTTGTTGTTCAACATGTGAATGTTTATTATAAGTAGGGATGAACCGACTTATCGGCCGAACATCGGTATCGCCTCGTTGACTGCAAATGAGATGACATTCACCGATGGCCATGGCTGATGTTTATGTGTTGTGTTGTTTACAATTAATATTCTCCTCCTCAAGACTGTCGGGAAAGTGATTATGCTTATTACATTATGCTGACTGTATCACAGAAAGATGAAAGGAAATAATTGCACTTATAATACACACATTTTTATAAAACACTGTTACTCTACAGCTCTAAAAACCCATCAGCAAGAGGCACAGTTAAGAAGAGCGATGTGTCTCTGTGTACACTAATACCTCTCCTTCCACTACTGTTGCATCTGCTGAGTAATTACCTAAAACATGCAGTGCATTTTTAAAGAGTTTGGGGTCAGTGTCAGGCCATATTATACTATCTGCGTTCTCTAGGTAGGTCAGAGGGAGAAGAAGAGTCATTACTGTTCACTTACAGTATAGAAAACACATGGTGGTTGAGGCCCTGAATTGGGAGACATGTAGCAAGAGAGAACTTCCAACTTTGGCTGTGCAAACCCTCTCTGGTTGGTTATCTAACTTTACAGTGTTGCACAATACAGCATATATGCTGTTCCTCCCCATAGAGGCCCCTACAGCCCCTCTGAAAGTAGGGTCAAGTATACAGTATGGCATGTAAATGTAAAGCGCAAGGTAAATAGGACCTTGGACCCTGTTTGATTAGCTGGGATGAAGGAGCAAAGTCTCCATAGCCGAGGTTTTAAAGCACTGATGAAGAAGAAGAAGTGCTGACCAACAGACTCACTGACGCAGAAAGGACTTTTAAATCAACACGTATAGATGGAGTTTAGTGTCACCTCCATATGTGGAAAGATGCTTTTCTGCAATGAGGTTCTAGAAAATGCTAATTATGATAGGAGGGATTTTACAACTTTGGAGTAGCAGGTACTGCACACCAAAGCTCCTATGAGGTGACGGTTTATTGGCGTCAGGTAGTCGCTTTCAGTCCAAAATGGCGGAAGAGTAGCTCTGCTGCTGGGCGCTGATGTAGCAACGGAACGAACAATTGACTTTAACTTCTTATCAATATACGTTCTTTGGCAACGGTAGTCATCGGAACATCTCTAACCTTATTGGTGTTTTACTTGTTTATGTCAGGACATGCTGTCTTAGAACCAAGGAAATGCTGTAAACAAACTCTGATGAGAATAAAGAAGCTGTTGTTCAGGCCCATGCTGCTACACAACATAAAATATTAATGGTCACAGAGTGTTTTAGTTGTCAGAAACCCCTCTAATAATCTGCACACTCTTATTTACACTAATCCGTGTACACTTCTGCGCCGAGCTGTGATTTGTGCAACATTTTATTTGCCAATACGGCAGAAGGAATCTCTGGGCAGCCAACTGCACCGGAGTAAAAATAGATTTATGGTGTAGCTCAAACCCAGCTGAAATTTCACTCAAATACTTGACATGCTGCAACAAGTTGAGAGCTACTATTAGCTGCCCCTGCTGCAGCGTACTGTACGGGATGTGTAAGGAAATATTTCCAGATGTTGCGTAAGTTGTAAAAGGGACAACTGGTCATCCACCTTTCGGTAATCAAACCTCTCATTGTTTTCCTTCTAAACCACCCTCCCTTCACTCAAAGCCTGAGTCAGATTTCCACCTTAAAACGCGCAAGAAACCAGATTGTGTTTCTTCCTTGTGAGGCTGCCACCAACAGGCACCGCCCCCCTTTTTCTGCTGAATGAGAAACTGTGTCAGTGGAGCAGCTCCAGCTCTCCGGGCCTGACGGTGCAGCTCAGCTGACTGGCAGGTGAGGCGGCGAGTCTCGGACAAGGCCGCTCACTCGGCAGCCAATGGTAGCGCGGGAGGGCGAGGGAGGATCGTCGCTCCGTTGCCACGACAACCACCTTTGAATGAGTGTGTTCGTGGAATGCAGCCAGACGGCGGTTATATAACAGGCTGAAGGGCGGGGGTGAGGCTCTGGAGGGGGGAGCTGTAAAGGGAGCAGTAGAAAGGGATTTTTTTCCGTTCGCTTTATTTATTTATATCCCTGAGTTGCGCTGGCCAGCAGGAAACACTCAAATATGTCACCTGCACTGCACAGAAACTCTTTATGGATTTTTGTTTCCTAAATTCTGATTTTCAGGTTTCACAAGCCTCTTTTGCTTTGCCTCTCTTTGTGTGACGCATATCTCTCCCCACACAGAGTGACTCATGTGATTGGTCGGTCATGAGCAGTTTATCAAAGGGCCTTTTAGAAAACAGCAATTTTCTGGAGAGCTGTGATGGCCGGTTAAAGCCGTGGCTGCGATTTACAGGTTACCTAATACCCCCTGTGACCCAGCAAAAGTGGTTTAGGGATTGTTTGGCACACCCTGCCGCCCGAGCCAAATCAAATCTTGCACTCAATCTGCACCGTAACAGTCAGTCGCAGTTGTTTTGTGAGTTACAATTGTACGCCTTGGAGGGTTCAGAACAGCAGTATGCCTTTGTTAACCTGCTGACATTTTGTACATCCTGGAGGAGGAGCGACGTAGAGAGAGAGAGAGCGAGAGAGAGAGAGACGTGAAACTTTATAACCTCGGGCCTCAGCTAATGCAATTGACCTGCTATTCTGGGCTTGAGGAGGCCCAGCTACTTAGATAAACAACATAATGAAAAGAACAGGCTGTTCCTTAGTAAGAAGGCTCAGGCTTCCACAATGAACTCAAAGGTGTATATAATGTATACGCAGATACACGCTGTTCTTCTCTTGTTCCTTCACGATCCTGTGAAATGTCATCGTTATTAGTAGGGTTATCGTTGTTGTCCTCGAACAAAGAAATCCTTTGTCGACTAATCGATTAGTTGATTTAATCGACAGATCTGTGAAGTTTCTCCACAAAGAGTCACACAAAAGCACCACTTTAGATCTTGTGTTTACCAGAGATGTGCTCATAAGTTTAGCCCTAGTTATTTTCAAACCTTATAATGCACACGACGACTTTACTGTCCAGAAATATTGAATTTCTTGTTAGGAAATTCAAGTTTCTGCACAAAGAAATGTCACATGCGAGGTGGTGGTTGACTTGTTTGAGTAAACAAAAATCAGGATTGTCTAGAGTAAATATGGATTTATTACAAGCTGCCCACTTCATTTGACACTGAGGTGTTGTATTGACACTGACTGCAGTCAGCATGATACGCCTAAAAGGAAAATGTTGAATGATCACTATATCACAGCGCTATTGGACTATGACCAAAGATGTGTTTACATGTTGCGTAACTGTTGGCTTGGTTTTCTATATATGTTTATGCAGATGCCAATTATGCAACAGCTGAAGGGTAGAAGATCACCTCACATAGGGCTGCAACAGTGTTATGACTGTCATTATGCAATAACTGCAGCTAGTATTTAAGCATATTCTTTCTAAATAAAAACAGCTGTTGTTGCCTGGACAATATATGTCATTGTTTTGTGTTGTTAGTTGATTTCCAATAATAAATATACACATAGATTTGCAAAAAGCAGCATATTTGCCCACTCCCATGTTGATAAGAGTATTAAATACTTGACAAATCTCCCTTTAAGGTACATTTTGAATGTTTAATGTGCGATTAACTTTTTTTTAATCGATTGACTGCCCCAATATTTTACTATTTCACTAATTTTTTTTCCTTCTTCATCTCTCTACAGCTCAAATAGAGGTGATTCCGTGTAAAATCTGTGGGGACAAATCATCAGGGATTCACTATGGTGTCATCACCTGTGAAGGCTGCAAGGTGAGCTATCACACCTTCTCCCTCAAAAGTAGCTTTAAGGTGTTGTTATCACCGCTCAAGCATTTAGATGCTCACAATGTTTATTCACATTTTGTGTGTGTCTTTTTGTCTGTAGGGTTTCTTCAGACGCAGCCAGCAGAACAATGCTTTGTACTCCTGCTCACGACAGAGGAACTGTTTAATTGACCGGACCAACCGTAACCGTTGTCAGCACTGCAGGCTGCAGAAGTGTCTCGCCTTGGGCATGAGCCGCGATGGTTAGTTCAGCTGCTCGATCTATATTTAATTAACTCAGAGTTTCCACCTCCCACTTTTTGCATATCACGTTGAATGAGTCTAGCCCATACCTTCCTGAATGATTCATTTTTGTCTTCCTGTTGCAGCGGTCAAGTTCGGTCGAATGTCAAAAAAGCAGCGCGACAGCCTGTATGCAGAGGTCCAGAAGCACCAGCAATCCCAGGAGTGCGCGGCGCTCGGCATCCGCGAGGACAACAACGACATGGTCGACCACAGCCGCAACTACAGAAGAGGCTCCACCACCGCGCTCAGCGACCTGGACGACATCAGCATGCTGCCAGAGGGCCTGCTCTTCGACCTGCCGCTGACCCCGGAGGACGGAGGCGGAGACTACTGTAACCTGGACATGCTGGGCGGCAGCGCAGGCAGCAGCTCGTCCTCTCAGAGCTCACCAGAACAGACCAACTTGGACTTTGTAGACATCAACCACAGCATCAAGCACGAGTACCAGCTGCTGCACGACTCCGGCCTCTTCTCACACGCAATCCTCAACCCGCTGCCCGAGGGCTGCTCCCTGCTTGACATAGGTCAGTAGAAATCCTGTAATGCTGTTGTGTGTTGGATCCTTAAATCTATCTTAAAAACAACATTAATCTCATTGCAAAAACGTTCCCTCTGTTCAGATCGTATAACCCAGAGTGTGCTGAAGTCCCACATTGAGACGAGCCAGTACAGCACAGACGAGCTGAAGCGAATGGCGTGGACCATGTACAGCTCAGAAGAGACACGATCATACCAGACCAAGGTAGATATATGACACATATATTATACATTTTTCTCTAAATGTCTGCATTATCCTGGATGAAACAAAAGCCGACAGATTAATCTGTAAAGTCTAAATCTAAAGTTGCACATAAAACATTATTTTATATGACTGTAGTTTGGCTCATCATGCTGTGTTCTCTATCCTTGCACAAAGACCGTTTCCTAAAACAAATAGCAGTGTTCCCTTCTTATCACCATAGTTTTATTCTTACAGTTGGAGTTTGTAAATCCAAACATATTTTATCACACACCTCCTGCTGGGCTTTTTGTCTCACTTGTCAAGGTTTTAGGCTTTCAAACAAATATTATCAGATATACTGCAGGACAGGACGTCTTTAGGGAGAATTCACTCAACCAGAGTCTAGATAAGCACAGAGTCAACAGTGAAATGGAGTATTGCAATCCTCATAAAAGCCTCCCTGTCTCTCTGCCCTCTCTTCCAGTCAGCTGAGGTAATGTGGCAACAATGTGCCATTCACATCACCAATGCAATCCAGTACGTGGTAGAGTTTGCCAAGCGCATCTCCGGCTTCATGGACCTCTGTCAGAACGACCAGATCATCCTCCTCAAAGCAGGTCAGTGCATGACACCAGTACACACACACACACACACACACACACACACCATTTCGGCTGAAGTCAGTTCAGTACTTTGTGTTTAGCCACAGTCAGGAGGTGTTTTTACAACACATTCTCCCTCCCAACTCGTCAAATATCGCCGCTTGGTCAGTGCCCCTCGGCATCCGAGACCGTCGCTGGCGAAGTTAGCGGATGTATACACATGTGACTTCGTCCGTGCGTCGGTGTCCGATGCCGACGGGCGCTTACCAAACGGCGGGTTGGGAGTGAGAACGGGTTGTTTTTTACATCATATGTGCCCCCCAGCAAGACGGCTAGCCTGCAGTCTGTATGTTTATTACTTTGCAAACTTTTAGCTGTGACAAAGACGGCTGTTGTCGTATGAACAGTGGTAGCGGAGTTCAGAGGGTTCAAACATCACATGCAAGCAGAGTGACTTGGAAAAGGTGCTTCTGACCTTGTTTTTAATCACGTTGCTTCTTCTACGCTGCGCCCGTAATTCATGGAGGCCTTCCGTGTGATCTTCAGGTGTTGGAAATTTTTTAAAAGATTTTCAGTGACAACCCAAACAGCAAATCATTCAGACTAATAGCTTAATTGGCTTTGAATTGTAGCCAAGGCAATTTTATGAGGAAGAAGCACGCACGCAAAAATTTTCTCGCAAGGCGTTTAATTATGTGTCAATCAGAAATGTTGAAAATGTTTAAGAGATGCCACACGTGTCCGCACCCAAACACGATCTGAGTGGCACGTGATGGGTGGAGAATGGCCACGTGATTGAAAATGTAGGCCAACAATTAGAAGTTATAAATAACCTGCAATTAAACTGAATCTTGACAGTATCATTATCATCATAATTGTGTCAAATCCATTTTCTTTGTCAGGTGTGACCCAGTGACTTAATGACCATGTGCATTTTCTACATTGATAATTAGGTTAATCACTTCCTTCATTGCGCACATGAGAATTACCTCATTCATAGCTTTCCCAGGAAATAATAAAATAACTGGGTCAGTGAAGAAAGTTTCACATTAGAGCTGTGACGATTAATCGATCAGTTGTCAACAACAACTTGGAAAATAAATTACATTATCACTGACATGATCCATAATTTCTAAGTGTTGAATACTGAATGAAGCACTCTCTGTTATTGTCAGAGGAGTTTGTTTCCTTTTTGTGAAAGGTATTTTTTATGATTGAATTTGGCGCATTTTTCTCTAAATGTCTGCATTATCCAGGGCGAAACAAAAACCTTAGTAAACTACGTATAGGGATCTAATGTAAGGTTATATTTCACTGTTCCTTTTCATTTTATCCTCAGATAATGTGTGTGTTAAAGATGAACGATTAAATCCACGTAGTTCTTGTCAGTGTTGCTGCTAATCAGATCATTTACAAGGATTTTTAATTGTGCAGGCTCTTTTTCCTCTATTCTAACTTGTGTATATGCCACTAATGTTTTTTTCTGTATTTTTGTTTCTTTTGTGTGTCCACAGGCTGCATGGATGTCCTCCTGATCCGTATGTGTCGGGCCTATAACCCCATCAACAACACGTTGCTCTTCGACGGGAAGTTTGCCACTGCTCATCTTTTCAAAGCTCTCGGTGAGTCAACACTTACTGTCTCTTTCTCACGTGAGAAACGCTTACACGTGATGAAAGGAGGAGCTGGGGATTTTAGGTCAACATTTTTTAATGAGTGTCATGATGATGATGGTGATGATGATGATGATGATGATGATGAATTTCCTCCTTCCTTATAGGATGTGACGACCTTGTGAATTCCGTGTTTGACTTGGCTAAAAGCCTGAGCCGTACTCAGATGTCAGAGGAAGAGATGGCTCTCTTCAGCGCTGCTGTGCTGCTCTCACCAGGTGAGATTATGTTTCTTTTATGAAATGCAAGTTTTCAACAACACAAAACATCATAGAAAAACCAACAACACAATCCCTAAAGAACGCAAGACAGAAAAAAAGAAAAATCACACTAAAATAAATTTTAAAAAGAAATACATAAATATAACACAATAGGGTCATGAGGATTGGCCAATTAAAAAAAAAAGTAAGTAGATAATAACAATTTAACCAATAAACTACGGTAAATCAAGATTATATTTCTTTTATGAAATTAAAGTTTATTGAATTTCAAGTTTATAATAACACAAAACATCACAGAAAACCCAACAACACAATCCCTAAACAACGCAAGACAGAAAAAAAGAAAAATAACACTAAAATTAAAGAAAAATGGATGAATAAAACAAAACAGGTGAGTTTTGGCCAAACTAAAAAGTAAATATATATAACAAAATAACCAATAAACTAAAGTAAATCGAGATTATATTTCTTGAACTAAATGGATTTATGCTCACTGTCATACATTTAGTCTATTAAAAGCTCTTGGCTTGTGCTGCAGTTTGATGAGGAAAACAGAAATGTTTGCCAGCGCTGGTAAAAGTTGCTGCACAAGTTTGATGCTTAGTCATTTGCCAATTGACTACAAAAGAACGCTAATTACCGCTAATTAGATGCTGTGAGTTGTTTACCAGCTACAGACTTAGTGATATACTTGTATCACAGGTAAACAAAATACCAGAGTGACCTATTTAAAACATCATTCCTTCACTTTCAACTTTACAGCGTCACTATTTAAAAAATTCTCTTCGCAGGAAATCACAGGATAATTATGCGTGTGTTTTAATTATAACTTGAAGACCTTTGTGATAAATGGAATTTTGCTCCAATTAAAAGCTTGTTTACGATGCTAACAATAGGACAATGTGGTTTTGCTTTTAACCTCTTTTCTTAGTGGCCTCATTCTGATTGCATTATCCATCCATTTATGTAAAAAGGACATCTTTTGAGAAGCAAAATGTCATAAATAAAAAAATCCTATCGAGAGATCCTCCTTCTGTTTGCTTCTGCTGTCACAGATTATAATGCACTTACATTTTTAAAATTCATAACACACCCACATCAGCAATGCTGCACCTATAGTGACACTTAAATACTGGCACCGACATGATAATGATGATGATAAATGCCAGAGTGAAACTCCCTAATTGATCGCACCCATGCTTTTGTACATGAAAGCTGCAAAGTTTGTGTAATTGACTTTACTGATGGCTTTACAGCCAGCTATTAATCTCAGTTCATCACAATAGAGAATGAAAACCAGCTGACGCAGAGTTGAAAGAACTAGCTTGTCACTGCAGTGGCAGCCAGCTGTTAAATCTTTGATTTCGAAGAGTTGAAAGAGTCCCTGCAATGTTAATATAACGTTGACATGACAAAAAACGGCGTTATGATAGATCACTTATCTCAGACAAGTTTCATGTCCCTGCAAACTCATTTCCATTGTGTTGTGAAGCCAACAGCTGCATTTATGTAATGCTCAGTACATTTTGTATTCTTCTTTGTGCATTGTAAACCTCACCAAGTGTAACAACAAGAACACCACTAATGAAACCGTCTTGTCTTTCCCTCAGACCGACCCTGGTTGACAGATGTTCATAAGATCCAGAAGTTGCAGGAGAAAGTCTACGTGGCTCTGCAGCGCTGCCTACAAAAAGAGGGAGCGTCAGAAGAGAAGCTAGCTAAGGTACAAAGCCTGCTGCATTAAGGTCCTGATCAGACAGTGTTTTTTGGGGGGGTTTGCTGCGTCTTTTTATTTGATATGTTACCAGGCAACCACCAAATGAGAGCTAACGTTACCTTATTACAAACCATGACCTGAACTTGACCCAATTAATTAATAGTACAGTTTAAATTAATGAAAACAACTTACCAGAAATCCCAAGTACAGCACTAATTTGCCTCCTGCTGTCGCCACAAAGAGAAAAAAATAGGGCTGTCAACTGATTAAAATATTTAATCGCGATCAATCGCATGATTGTCCATAGTTAATCACTATTAGAGGGAGATTTCTCAAGTATTTAATACTCTTATCAACATGGGAGTGGGTAAATATGATGCTTTATGCAAATATATGTACATATTTATTATTGAAAATCAGTTAACAACACAAAACAATGACAAATATTGTCCAGAAAACGTCACAGGTACTGCATTTAGCATATAAAATATGCTCAAATATAACATGGCAAACTCAAGCCCAACAGGCATTGAGGTCAGAGGTCAAGGGACCCCTTTGAAAATGAACATGCCAGTTGTTCCTCGCCAAAATGTTGCATAAGTTTGGAGCGTTATTTAGCCTCCTTCTCAACAAGCTAGTATGACATGGTTGGTACCAATGGATTCTTTAGGTTTTCTAGTTTCATATGATACCCGCGCTAAACGCTTCACTCTCATTGAGAAGCCGCCCCAGGCTCCTAAAACGCACTCTGTCTGATCGGTGCCAAAAATAACAGGATGTTTTGTTAACCTGCTGTATTATTAAGACGTTATTTCGGATTTTAACATTTTCTTGCTCTTCTGTATTTCCCTTCTAGATGGTGTCTAAGCTTCCCACCATGAAGTCCATTTGCAACCTTCACATCGACAAACTGGAGTTTTTCCGCCTGGTCCACCCCGAGACGTCGTACACCTTCCCTCCTCTGTACAGGGAGGTGTTCGGCAGTGAACTCAGCTTCCCAGACTCCACAGAGGGCTAGTGCCGTTTAGCTAAATAGCGGGATTTAAATGGAGGACATTGAGGTTTAGGGAGGGGGGGAGATAAAACAAAAACAAATGTGGCAAAACCAACCAGCAGCTCAATGACAATCCTGCATGCTACACGTTAGGACTCACTCCTCTCACCTATGAGCTCCCGACCCTGTGGAGGAGCTCACACTGCCCTGCAAGCCAGTCCAGCTTCACCGTAACACTACAGGAACTGCTGCTGGCTACTCAGTGCATGTTACCTCTTTTTTTAGGGACTTATTAAAGAGTAATCATTTGTATTCTCAAAAATATTTTTCTATGAGAAGACCTCTCATCAAGCTGAATTTGACTTTCACCATTCTCAAAGTAAGCTATTGTTGAATGTACCCCTTTTTTCCCCTTTACCGTCTCAGCACAGCCCTCGGCTCGATATATAGAATGTACATACTTGCACACGTTGTGGAGGTTTGCAGTAATGATGCCTGTTTCACTTTCTAGTAAGTTTATTATCTCATTCATTTTCGGTAGCGCCCGTATTTTGCAGTTTTGTAACGTACGAACAAACTGTTTAAAGGGACCATGATCAAACTCACAAACAGACAGGGTTTTTAAACTATGTGAATCGAGGGTAAACTCTTGCACACGGAGCACAAATATAGCACTTATCTTTTTAGGTATTTTTACTAGCACACCCACAGACACTGATGTAAGTGAGCTCTTTTTTTTATGCAATCGGTGACCTCAGCCCTAATACCTTTTCCCCTTTGAAAATGCCACTTAGAGAGTGAGAGAGGTATTTTGAAAGTATTTTCAGATGCTCTTTTTATATATATATATATATATATAATAACACCTATATTGTCATGTAAGATAAGAGCAGTTCATCCCGAGTGAGGAGGAGGAGGGTGATCAGGTCTCTCAAACAGATACTGCCTGCGCAAACTTTGGGGTTCTGGGATGGAAGGACTGTTGCTGAAAACGGATGATTAGCACTTATTGTTAGGATCTGAACTCTTGGCACAAGACTTTACGGGTTCGCACTCAGACTGCCATCTGTGAAACTTCTGTTAAAACCAGTCAGAAGTGCTAGATACGCCCTCCCGCTGAAGATAAGCTGTATGAACAAGGTGGCGGGAAGCCGACCGCTGTGGGGGTCATGTGCTCTCCGTGCGTCGCACCTCCTCCGCAGAAGAAGAGTGCCATCGCCCAAAACCTCCAGCGCCGTCTCAACCAGCACATTCAAAAGACTTTGGGAGAAAAGAAAGACATGTTGAAATGTGACATTTCCACCTACGTGGTTGGACGAGGGGCAAAGACTGGAGAGTGGACTTGTGGGTGATGGGGTTATTTAAGCTCCTCGGACGTCAGTCGGAGGGGATTTTACTGTCTGAGCGGCACCTCTCGCTGCTTCGGGGGTTTGAGGCTGACTGCGCTGTCGCAGGAAGCTAAGGTGTTCTGATTTGGAGATCCTCTGTTCCTTTTTCCCCCCCCACTCCCTTACTACCTCACCCTCTTCAAACACTACATGGCACAGCAAAGGGTTGACAGAGCCGTCAGCTACCCCCCTGAGTTAGTATTTCTGCATACAGGCTAGAGAGCTTCTTCAAAAATATAACAATTAGTGGTGAAATTTGAAGGCCAGTGATTAAACTTTCCTGAAATAAATTATATCAGAATTAGGGCTGTCAAAGTTAACACAAACAAATTTGTTTTAATGCCTCTAATTTCTTTAACGCAATCTTCCAGAGGTTGTACGATGTAGGCATAATATGAAACTAAATAAATCTGAGGAATCCATTGGCACCAACCATGTCATACTACCTTGTTGTGAAGGAGGCTAAATAACGCTACGAATTCACGCTAAATTTTGGCGAGGTAAAACTGGCATGACCATTTTCAAAGGGGTCCCTTAACCTCTGACCTCAAGATATGAAAATGAAAAATTCTATGGGTACCCACGAATCGATTGACAGCCCTAATCAGAAGACTAAAACTACTGGATCTTACGTATACTGACTGCTTTTCTGTCATTTGAGAGCAGTTCATGCCTTCAGGTCCAGGAAAGCCCTACTTAGATACAAATCTATCCGAAGCAAAGTCTCTGGAGACACCAGGGTGTGTCCACTAGAAACCTTTTTTCCTTCAGAGTAGGGGGACATATTGGATTTCTGTATACGCGCTATTCTACCTAAAGAAGCTACTAGAGAAGAAAAGGTGTAATCGATGCTGTTTTTATCTTACGACGACAATCACACGACACATGTTGGATGTCTATTTAATACGTAAGCCTGGTTTGCTTTTGCACTGCTGGGACAGTGCTGTTCGCCATACGTTATCTCACATAGTATGAAGGGGTATTACCCTTTTCTGGGTACGTACTGTAAGACAGAGGCATGGTGGGATTGTGCAATAAAGTCTTTCCCATTGTAATAGCACTCCGGCACAGTTGACCTCGCAGCACGGCAAATGTTGTTTAGAATATAAATGTACCAAATACCAACCACTACACAGGTCAGCTGACACGTACAGATTGTAATACTTTGTGTGTGGAGAATGTGCTGCTTCTTTGAGAGGGTTCAGTGTAGTTATTTGCAGGTCTAAAAGCTGTCCAGGGGGCAGCGCTGAAGATCTGCACTTGCATTTCCGTTTTAGAGTTACTCAGGGAGATAGCTGGGCTCTCTGTCCTACAGTGTCTGCAGTTAGTCTAGCTAGCAAGACACCTTGCACCAACATAGAAGACCTTAAAACCTTGATCACTGTGTACAGTACATGTTCTTGTGAATGTTTTATTTCAGAAGTATCAAAGATTTTACCCCTGTCTAATATCATTATTGCTATTATTTTTTTTGAGTTTGAGTCATAGATGAAATAGGATATTAAAAAATATAGTAAAATAAATATAAAAGATGGATTATAATCTCTGAATCTTGTTGGTTTTGTTGTGATCTTCTGTTTCTTAATTTTTATCCCTACGTGTTTATTTTTCTCATCAGTCTAGTGTCCTTTTTGTCTTGGAGAGATGTAATTCTATTTTTTTAAAGAGCGTTTTTAAAGATGTCTCCCTACAAGTTTCTCTTTTGTCATGATCCTTCTGTTTATGATATGTTCACTCTATTTTAAGATTATTATTATTATTATTAAATCAATATAGATTTTAATAAGAAATAATTTATGATATGTTATGGATATAAAGCCTAAGAGGTTTTAACACAGTAAAGTGTTATTGCACAATGGTGATACAATATGTGGATTTAAGAATGTAATAAAAGTCTTTTTACAATGAAAAGAAAAACGTGTTGTGGTTTTACTTTATGTTTCATAAAAGTGATTGCACCCAAAATGATCTGCACAGATGAACCATTTTATATTAAATACCCACATGAAATAATACATTTATCACAGTTTCATTCGACACATGTTTCTTTTCTTTAAATACATTATATTGGTTTTATTACCTTTCAGGCTTCTTATTTGGTCAGATGATACATACAGACAATATGTTTGGGGAAAAAAACATATATGTATTCTGCCATTTTAGGGCAATTTTACACCTAAAGATGATTAAAAAAGATACATATAAAATAGTATTTTCTGACTAAGTCAAGATTCAAGGTTCTTTATTTGTCATTTGTCAATTCAAGCAAAGCAGTCATTGGCAATGAAAATCTTTGGTCTCAGGTTCCTGCTCATAAAATATGTATATATAAAAGGAAATCACACAAGTAAAAGCAAAATGATAATCTAAGACATAAAATAGTGCAGTTAAAATAAATATAAAAATAGGTAAAGATAAAACAGTAATGTAAATTTGTAATTTAGTTGAAAACAGTATTTCAGATGGGAAAAATATATATACAGACGTGTAAACCTTAATGTAGTATGTAATAATGAGAAGGACTAAAAATATATATACAGACGTGTAAACAGTAATGTAGTATGTATATACATGATGAGAAGTATTATATGTACACAGAGGTGTAAACGAGCTGTAGTAAGTATATGCATGATGAGAAGTAATATAATATATGTACACAGAGGTGTTAACAGGAATATATATATATATATATATTATATAACAGTTTGTTACATAAAAGCAGAGTGAAGGATACCCTGTATTGTGAACATGTAGTGCATGACTCCCACCTTGTGGTAGATAATAGCTGTTCAGAGACCCAACCGCATGCTTGAGTAAGTTTTTATTCCAAGTAACATGATTTAATGTATTCACAGCCAATGGGAGACTGAAACAATCATTCTCCCCTCTCTGTGGTTACAGTGTGTTTCCTCACCAATCACAAAAAACACACATTTTTACTCCATACCATCATATCAAGTCACGTAGGTAGTTCCAGTGTTGAGCTTTTGAAGTATCCACCTCTGAGACTTCTGCTGCCACTCCAGTGTAATTAATGGACCTCACTGTCAGTTTGATGTTGTCAGATAAGGCGGCCAGCTGTCCCCAGAAGCTCCAGGCTCACTGTGTGTCAAGTGGTTTGTGCTGATTTAATTCAAATTTAGTTTGAGGATATGAAAGACTAAAATACAATATAAACTGACATGATAAGGGCCTAGGGCGCCACCTTCTGGGGGGGGCGCTGGTTGCCCTCTAAAAAAAATAAATAATAATAATAATATAATATAATAATATATTTATAAAAAATAAAAATAATAATAATAATAATAATAATAATAATAATAATAATAATATGCCAGTGGGCGCCCTTCCTCATTTTCTGCACTGAGGTAACAAATGAACAAATAAATAAGAAAATACACTTTTCATCCCTGTAACTCTCTTTCTCACACTTTTTCATCTGCCCGGCCACACGTATTTGATAATAAAAGTGTAAATTGTAGTGAACCTGGTGAATACCATTTTTTGGGGCTTCGAAGCTTCGGTGAGGAATATTCGAAGGTATTCGAAGCTTCGTGGCGTGGCGTGGCGTGGCGTGGCGTGGCGTGGCGTGGCGTGGCGTGGCGTGGCGTGGCATACTTTATTATTACATACTTATATTTAAAAAAAAAAAAAATCATTAGAATAATCTGATTTGGAGGTGGTCAAAGCTTTGAAGCATTCAGGTCAGCATTAACCCTAACCCTGGGGGGGAGGGGACTTCTCCAAATCCGAGTTTCTCCTAGGGCACCAAAAGGGCTAGGGCCGGCCCTGGTCCCAGTGTAGAAGAACTCTACATGCTGCACAGAGAGTGGGAGGAAGGGGGGCCCAGCTGCTTAATCATTAATCAAGTTAATCATATAATAATCTAATTTCATTTATCTTTAACAATTAAGACCACTAAGTTATTTCTTTGTGTCTTTAGGATAGACTTTACTAGTATATTTGCCTGAAGATGTGAACATCTGGCCTGCAGATCCTGCAGCAGACAAACAGATGTGTTACCAGCTCCATCCAGCAGGGGGCGCTGCGCACCAACACAAACAATACACCAGTGTCCTATCTAAACTCAGGAAAACTGATTTAATCACAGTGGCTGGCGCAGATTTGGTGCCTCTCTATAACGTACAAGTGTGCTCTAGATTTTTTTTTTTATGCTTGCTTTTTCGAGGACAATATTTAGTTGGATTTAAGCACGTTTCGTGACAAGTGGGAACAATGAAACCTCTCCGTTGACGTGGTCAGTTTGGCGTGTCCCGACTCGGAGTGACGGCTGAACGGTCCTATATGATTCCTCCTGAACATCTTCTGAGCTGAACCCCCTTTTTACTAACTAACTATAATCGCTAACTTTTAAGTTAGACCTGTTTCACACCTTCGGTTGGGAAGTCGAAGACACTTCGAGATGTCGGTAGCGGGCTTCAAGAAGCAGTTTTATAAAGCCAGCCAGGTTTGGAAAAACTTTTTCTTTTCTTTTCTAAGCCAAACTGTCATGTAGCATGCTAGTTAGCATTGTTAGCTACAGTTGAAGCTAACGTTAGAAAAACGCTTTTATGTGTTAAATGTCACGGTTATTTTTTAGTTGGCACTTTGTGTTCTTTTACAGCTAACTAACGCTGAAGTTAATGAGCATCTCTCGGGACATGTTTTTGCATTGACGGGAGTTGAACTAACTAACTTTAGCTAATGCTAACTAGCGTTATTATGCTAACTTAACTAGCGGTTTTTACAGGTATTGTGTTTAAATAAGCTAACGTTCCATTAGCATAAAGCTAACGTTCCATTAGCATAAAGCTAACGTTCCATTAGTATTAGCAGTGCAACAATTCAGATTACAGTACACACACATCCTGTGGTAAACATTAGCTGTGTTTGCCTGAGGGACTCTCCAGGGTGAGTCATTATTAGAGTAAAAAAAAACAATACAGGAAAAAGTAGTAGTGCAATATAAACTCGAGTGAAGTGTTGACACATTTAAGTTAACAGTTTTGTTTATTCAGTGAAGCAGTGTGACCTCAACATTAGGTTTTTTTGCAATGCATCCTTGCAGGGAAGAAAACAGTTGCCTATTATCCAGCTGTGTTTTAGTCTTTTGTTTAGTGAGACAGATCGATACAGGGCAGCTGAGGGGAAACATGAATGTACAACTGAATGTGAAATAGCATCTACTGCCACCTATTATATTTCCCAAGTGCAATACCTCTGTTTATATTTATTTATTTATTTATTACTCTACCTCACCTGTTTTATTCCGGTTTTTATTTGCTTCATAGCTATGTGTGTTTTATCTGTTATATGTTTTCCCTGCCTTGTCTTGTCAAGTATGTGTTTTTAAAGCACTGACCAGGAGTGGCAACTGTGAATCTCGTTGTATTTAATACGATGACAATAAAGCTTTCTATTCTTCTATTCTATTCTATTCGTTAGAAATCCCACTGCCTGCTATGTGCATATATAAAGAAACAGTCTTTTAGTGTATGAACCTTGGTGTGAATGTTTTTAATTTGGCCCAGCTCTCTTAGACATGGGCGGGGACGGTTAAAAGCTTCTTTTTTTTTTTTTTAGTCTCGTTTTCTTCCTACCCCTGCTGATCTAAGCAGGAAAGACATTTGGTTTCCTGTCAGGAACAGACTCAGCTCCCTGTTGGTTTGGTTGTGAGGAAAAATAATTTTTTTTAGAAGCTGTCATGTTAGTACTGACTGTAATGAGAATGAATAGTAAAGGTGTTTGAGGTGGATTAGAATAGAATATATCTTTATTGTCATTGTACAAGTACAACGAAATTAAAATGCAATCCTTAAAAAGTGCAAGAAACATAAACAGTAACGTGCCTCTAAAAACTATAAAAAAAATAAATAATAATAAAAAACACACATACCACACACAAGGCATTCGCATTCTGCAGGTATTGCATGACTCATATCATTATTGCACAGTGGTGTTTACAAGATGTTCAGGTTTTGCTGTGTTTAGTGCAGTTATGGCTCTGGCAAAAAAACTGTTCTTTAATCTGTTTGTCCGTGCCTTCAATGTCAGTGCATGAGAAAGTGACCCAAGGAATGATGCAGAGAAGGAGGTGTAAAGAGAGTCCTCCTTTCCCCTTTATTTGACTGCAATGCAGCTGATTTTCTTGCCAAAACTCCACCAGAGCCAAAAACACTTGACATAACTCAGATTTTCTTCTCAGGAAGTTGGCTATGGAAATGATATCTGTGTCCTGTAGCCCACACATCCTTGTTTTTCCTCTTATACTGTCTCTCCTTCCCTGTTATCTGTTTTTCTAAGAATTACTCTTAACCTTAGAAACCTGAAATGTCAGACTCAAAAGGCAGTTAGATCACAAATATAATCACACTCGTAGATGTTCTAGGTGTGACAGTGGGAGTGATCGTTAGTCCTGAATGGAAATGACAGATTTAGACTGTATCCAATAGGTGTATTAACTAGGGAAGGGAATCACCAGAGGCCCCACAATACGATATTATCACGATACTGAAGTCACGATACAATATTACCATGATATTGAAGTCACGATATGATTAAGATAATCATTGCTATTGTGATTTTAAACATTTTGCGATATGCTGGATATTGCGATAAGATTAGGGTTGCAATCGATTAGAATATTTAATCGTGATTAATCGCACGATTGTCCATAGTTAATCGCGATCAATCGCACATTTTTTATCAGTTCAAAATGTATCTTAAACAAAGATTTGTATTTAATACTCTTATCAACATGGGAATGGGCAAATATGCTTGCTTTATGCGAATGTATGTATATATTTATTACTGGAAATCAATTAACAACATAAAACAATGACAAACTGCATGTGATTATCATAAAGTGGGCATGTCTGTAAAGGGGAGACTTGTGGGTTTCCATGAACCCATTTTTATTCACATATCTTGAGGTTAGAGGTCCAGTTTTTCCTCGTCAAAATTTAACGAAGTTTGGAGCGTTATTTAGCCTCCTTCCCGACAAGTTAGTATGACATGATTGGTACCGATGGATTCCTTAGGTTTTCTATTTTCATATGATGTAAGTAGTAAGTATCTTCACTCTAGCTCTAAAACTGAGCCAGCTACAACCTAAAAATCGCAAGTTGCATTAATGTGTTAAAGAAACGAGTGGCATTAAAACGAATTTGTGTTAACGCGATATTATAAGATAACATATATTGCGATTTATTACCTTTTTTCAACTGCTATCATCATCATTGTCTACATCTGTTTTATCTAATAAGATACAATTTTCCCTCTGTTCATCTCAGAGTTTTCATTCACATATCTTGAGGTCAGAGGTCAAGGGACCCCTTTGAAAATGGCCATGCCAGTTTTTCCTCCCCAAAATGTACCGTTACATAACATTGGAGCGTTATTTAGCCTCCTTCCCGACAAGCTAGTATGACCTGGTTGGTACCCAATCGATTCCTTAGGTTTTCTAGTTTCACATGATTTCAGTATCTCCACTCACAGACTGAGCTCGCTAACCTCTGAAAGATAGAATAGCGGCGGGGCCTGTCGGATTGTTAAGAGGTTAATAATGTATCTAATAAAACATCAATACTTGACGTCCTTGTATTGATACAATATTGCCACACAAAATATCACGATACTATGCTGTAATGATTTTTCCCCCACCCCTAGTTTTAACTATATTTGTGCAGTTTATCAAGTGTATTTATGCACTGTTAATTATAAATCTTCTGGTTCTCAAATGTGTAAATTTACAGCTGAAAATAAATATAAAGTTATGCTCACATGGGGGACATCAAAAGATTATAGTAAATAAGAGATAATACCCAACAAGTTATCTGTTTCATGTTTCTAATGGATGACACGGATGCAAAGAACCAGCTGATGCGAAGCAAATATCAAACACATTTGAAATTATATTTATCTATTTTTTTGTTAATTACATAAATAACACACATAGCTCCAAGCTCTGTAGATAAGCCTCACTGTTGGTGCCCTCGCCTTGAGTTTAATACCCCACTCCTGAGTTTTGAAGCTTTTGCGTGTCTTAAAAAAGGCGGTTGCTAACAATGAGACTAAAAGACACCATTACGCCGCCTCGTCCGCCTTTACAGCCTCGTTGTGTATATTCACGCTCATGTAACCGTGGTCTAGTCCGTTTATAGCCTAATGTAAGCTTTTTACTTCTGGCGATTGCATTCACACTTCAAAAGTCATAAAAGTGGTGTTCATTTGTGAGGATTATCTTGCTAAACAAAGCGTGTAATTATCATAAACGTGTGTTTACAACAGATCTTATTTTTTGCAATAATCCAAAACCCAATGGAAATAATCCCATTGGCTTTTTGTCGAGGGAACAAGGGCGATGCTAACTTCCTGGTTGGCCTAAAAATACGTCATCCCTGCAGCACTCTATACAGGTGCTGGTGAAAGACTGTGGCTCCTGTTCATATAAAGGAGGAAATGGTAGTTGTAGGCTTAATGATTTACTGGAAATAACCAGGAGTGAGTTGCATTTTGAATTTTAAATGCAGGGAGGTGGGAAAATATTCAAAAGCTCAAGCACCAAGAGGCATCACTTAGTGAAGTAACAATGAAGGAAAAGATTTTTAATAAGAATGAAATAGTCTTCTTGATTGAACACTTGCTAAGGTCTATTGATGTATTGTCTGCTAGCCAGCTCCTTATGTATCACCAGAAAGACTGCTGGATCTCTATCACACTTACACTTTTTATTTCTGATCACAGAAACGTAATTTTGGGTTAGGGTTAGGGTTTGCTCAGATACTGTAGCTGCAGAGCTCTCTTATTATATCTAGCTCTGATCTCGAACCACACTGACCTAGTTTTCACGTATTCTAGACACAACAGTGTATCTATAAAAAAAATATTTTTACCCTTTTAATTCTGCGCTGATCTAGTTCTAAAATGAAACAAGATTCAGCATCGGCATAGACTATTTCTCTCTTAAAATGTTTTCAGAAGTAGATTTTGGTGGATTGTTTAGACAGAATAACAGAAAGTTTACGATGCCATGTTGTTTCCTGTGTGAAACGGCGAGCAGAAAACCAGGGACCAATCAGGTGCATTCCACGATAAGGTACTTCACCGCTTGAACAGCCAGTTGAGTGGAGCAGCGCGTCCCCTAGTGTCCTTGCCGGACCTGGTGTACCGCTAGATTTAACATTAGAGACATGACCACTGACTATTTATATAACAATTTAGCCACAAATTCACAGACTGACCGTACACTGTCCAGACATATACTCGGTGCAAATAATAGTTCTGATAGTAGCATATGCTACAACAAATAGACAAGTTCGTTGTGTGGCTGAAAAAACCCACTGAAATTAATGTTTTTCCCTGCCATCTGATGTTTACCAGCTGATTTTTCATATGCTGTGTTAAAAATCAATATGGATATACATTAGGCTGCCACTTTACCTCTTTCGCTTGCAACTCATTTGGTGTCTAGTCCTCTGTATAAGTCAACTTTCTGGGTCTTGCAATCAAATCAAAAAAAGTAATCTTAATAGCTTAATAAGCTCTTGAACTAAGCCCTGTGATAATGCAGTAGCATTTAACTGACTAATAGTAGCTTAAAATAATGTCATTATGATGAAAAGGATACCTGTTATAGACTGAACCCGCTGTGTAGCTCTATGCGTGTTTATACCAAAACTTCCAGATTGTAAGCTTTTTGTGGATGTTTTTGGTCTTCGTTCCTTTGAGCCTGTGTGCATGTAAATAATGATGTTACACTGACATGAGCACTTGATATTTTCGTTAGCAGAAGAGAAAAATACAACATTACTTAGTGGCTAACAAGTCACTTTGCTACTTAATCTCCAAATCGGAGAAAGATCTCAAGTTCAGTGGCTTACTACAAAAATAGTGATCCCTAAAAGTCTTTAAGGCAGACACTAGGGTGTCGGGAAAGATAAGATAGCAAACATGTAGGACCGCAGACTGCAATGTTAACTCTGAGGTTAGGAGTCAAATGCTAAGTATACAGAGAGTTGAGGCTGTATCTTTACTTGTGACCTGAATCCCCTCAAGGCCTCCATGTCATGTGCTTGACCGCGTACAGCAGAGATTCACCAGTTTAACTTGAAGACTGTTCAGTCTGTCAGTTGCTGCAGGGGAAACAGTAACCATTATGTATATCATTGTTTTTGTTTATTAGAACAGGTCAAAGATAAACCTTAATTGTTAAATCATTATAATTAAAGCTTTGATGTAAACCTTTGTGACTACATATTGAGCTCTTCTGTTCACTCCCCCCATCATAACAGCCGTTAAATGGGCATTTCCCTCAGACCCAGAATGTCTTGGTAATTCCTTGGTAAATCAGAAACAGCAGTTTTTAGTCATGTAGGAAATGAGTCACACTGCTGTTGCTCTATCACAGACGAGCGTGTTCATCTTTTAACCAAAGGACTGAATATGTCTAATAAGCCACTTCAGAGTGCTACACCACCTGGAAAGATCACATGGTCAATCTGTAAAGGTGTCAGGATATATATAAAATAGGGCTGTCTGTCACAATAACCGCAATATTGTAATACCCCAATATTGACAAGTCAACTGCAGGGGATGGCAAGCAACCGCCATAACCGCAATGTTCACTTTTTAAAATTCTTTACAATGGGAGCGCCACATTTTACCCTTTGCTACAGACAGCAGCAGCGTGACGAGGTGATGAGCGCCTATTCTGCGCTGAACGCTGCATGTATGGCGTATTTTTCTGGTCGTCGAGAGTTGAAAAATGTTCAACTTTGGGTAAAACACCACAAAAGACCAACCATCACATCCTACATGTTGGCTAAAAGTTCATCCAGAGAAAGTACTCTACCTTGTGCCGTCATTTTCATATTTCTTAGCATAGCAACCAAAGCTCATCTTAAAAATATGCTGCGCCTCATTGCCCTTCTTTGTTCTGCATTTAACAATAAACAAGTATTTAATTTGTTTTACAAAATTTGATTTTTTACAAAGCAACAATATACCTAATAATAGCCTGACAATAAATATTATTTATATAGCAATAAAATCAGGATAAATAAATAATTTGCAATAATATCGCATATTGCGCTGTTGAGACAATCGTTATCACCAAACGGGAAATTCCTTCACTGCGACAGCCCTAATATAGAATAGGCCAGGTCCTACAGATATACACTTGTCTTAAAACTAATCAAGTTAAAACTGTGAAAAGAATCACTCATATTGTGCATAGTGTTTTTTTTAGGAAAGTAATAACCTCACCTTAAAGTCTTTATCAACATCTACTGTAGTGTTAAAGAGAATGGAATTCTAAAAAAGAAATCTTACAAATAAATTATTTATCCCTCTTTCAGGACCTCTTTTGCTATGTTTCATTAACTGTCCAGACAGTTTGAAATGCTCCCCCTGTTAATACTGTGGGAGAAATAATTAAACATTAACATCAGGGTTGTTACAACCTCCCCCAATACTTAAATGCACAAGATCAAAACCGATTCATTATGTCCTGGTGTGGCACACAAGTTTTATTACTACAAAAGCATGTTGACTGGAATCATGGCATAAAGCTAAGTAAAAGTAGTCCTTGTGGTTCGCTTTTGTCTTTGCAGAAAATGTCTGCAAGTTACTCTGCAACCAAGGACTGTTGTTGCGTGCCATTTTTATTATCTTACCAGTGGTGATGGGGGTTGTTTGTCTGCCCATTCCACTTAGAGAAACTCAGATATGGAAGCATGTAGCTCATGGACGCAGCAGTCAAGGTTTTAAGTATCTCGGAGTCACAACAGTACAGACTCATTACAAAGCCAGAATAACAGTTTAATTGATGTTCCAGTTCTCTGTGACTGGCTTTTGTGTATGAAAAAGCACAAATCCTGCTCCCAGTTTAATTAATTAGCCAAGAAGGGTGTGCAAAAAAACTTACTGTACTGTACATGCACAGAAATAGACTGTTTTCCATTTCTTAGACTTTTGTCTGTGGCCTAAAAACATGCAGCGAGATCTCACTTGGAAATACATGTGCTTTCAATCAACATGTTTTATGTTGTAGCAGCATATTGTTAGTATTTTATTGTGAGTTAGCTGGTTCAACATTTTTCTCATTCTGCAAAGTGTAAACAAACACTAAAAGAAATGTTCATTTTCTACACAGAGCAGGCGTGTGAATGTGTGAATTAGAGATGAGCTTGTTTCCCCACTCAAATGAAAACCTTATGAACAGCCTTAATTAATTAGCACTCTTTCTGTCTTTCCTCCCCCCTTTCTCCTCCCTCTTCCTCTCTTTCTGTCTCTCTCTCTCCCTCTAGATGGTAAGTGAGAAAGTCGGAGGTGCTGAAGGAACAAAACTAGATGATGACTTCAGAGACTTGGAACGGGTAAGAGAGGCATCTTTGTGTCGTCTTAAAAGAGCAACATCTTTGGCCAACGCTGCCGGCCTGGTTGATTTTACACACAGTAAACAAACTCCCTGCTGTTTCTGTGGGACTTCCGTTCTTGATGTTCACGCCCCATTTAAAGCAGTACATCCCCCTCTGTTGGTCTGCCCTCAAAGTTTATGAAACCCTTTAAAACTTTGTGGAAGACATCAAAAACAACAAATCAGTTAGCAACAATTTTGCCAGAAATGCCAAAATTAACAGTCTTCTCTCTTTTCTGCATTGCAGTAAAAGTAACTGTCGTTCAACATTTATTAGCTTCAACTCCAACATGATCCGCTCAGTTTCAGTCACCATTGTTTGAAATACACAAAGAAACTCAACACAGTGGCATAGAAACCCCGCCGCCAACTAGCGTTTTGGTTTCGTAGACACACCAGTGCACAAGTGTAAATGCTCACGTAGAGCCTACGTACCAACTATAAATCAGCTTTTATGCCAAATTCACACCAGAGCAGCGGCAAAGTGCGGACTTCAGCAAGTTGCCACTGTCTATTCCTCACCTTTATTTGTCCAGCTTTGTTGTCCTTGTCCCTAGCTGTTACTTCTATTATTCGTCCATTTTTGTTGTCCTTGTTCCTAGCTGTTATTTCTATTTCTGTGTAAGTTCACTTAGAGAGATGCATAAAAGCCAGAGTAAAATTCCTTGTACTTGTATGTACTTGGCGAATAAAACCAATTCTGATTCTGACTCTGAACCTATGAGCAAGCAATGGTTAACAAAAGGTATTAACATTAGTTGTGTGATTACAGTAGCTCTGTTGTACACGTGTGATGTGTGTGCGCTTGCTGTGTTTTGTAGAAAGTAGATGTGACCAGTAAAGCGGTAGTGGAGGTAATCTCCAAAACATCAGAGTACCTTCAGCCCAACCCAGGTGAGAAGAAAACCTGTTTTCATGCTTTTATTTAAGCCGTTTGAGCTCTGCGATGAACTGTATTTAATGTACTTACTTCTGCAGCATCGCGAGCCAAACTGTCCATGTTGAACACCATGTCTAAGATCCGCGGTCAGGTGAAGAACCCCGGCTACCCTCAGGCCGAGGGGCTGCTGGGGGAATGTATGGGCAAGTATGGACGGGACCTCGGAGAGGACACTAACTTCGGTAAGATCTGTGTGTGTATTGTAGTTTTAGACCGTAAATTCCTGGCATAGGAATGTTGGGGCTTGTTATTATGGGTTAGTGGGTGTATATGGTTGTGTGTGTGTGTGTGTGTGTGTGTGTGTGTGTGTGTGTGTGTGTGTGTGTGTGTGTGTGTGTGTGTGTGTGTGTGTGTGTGTGTGTGTGTGTGTGTGTGTGTGTGTGTGTGTGTGTGTGTATGTGTATGTGTATGCTGACTGATAGTGTGCACCCAAACTGTTTACAGTGCTTTGAAATGCTTTTTGACTATGTTTAGTATTGTATTTCTATCTGTGTGTGGTTTTATTGGATACTATCGGTTACTTAATGTGTGGTCTGATTGCGATATGAAACTGTGTTTGTACACTATAAATCTACTATGTCACTGAGCTATAAATCTACTGTCACTGAGCTATTAATCTCTGTCTGTGTGGCTCAGGCGGAGCTCTAGTAGATGTTGGAGAGTCCATGAAGAGATTGGCGGAAGTCAAAGACTCTCTAGATATCGATGTCAAGCAGAACTTCATTGATCCATTGCAAGGGCTCTGTGACAAGGACCTCAGAGAGATACAGGTACATTGACAACATCGTTTTGTCAGATTGAATTTAAGCCAAGATGGTGATCACATCCTCCTAAACTGACTATGGCTCTCACCACCTCAGCATCACCTGAAGAAGCTGGAAGGCCGTCGTTTGGACTACGATTACAAGAAAAAGCGTCAGGGCAAGATCCCAGATGAGGAGGTTAGACAGGCCCTGGAGAAGTTTCACGAGTCAAAGGAAGTGGCCGAGACGAGCATGTACAACCTGCTGGAGACTGACGTGAGGACTGATTTATTACTGTTCAGTGCGTGGTTGTTAGTATCTGACCTCTGAAAGCATAATGTTAAACCTGATCGTTCCTCTGTGCAGTCCATCCGTCATTCTGTTACCCCTTTCCTCAGCTAAAACATAGCTTCTGATCGGGGAAAGCTAGTCATACTTAACACAGCATGTAGCCTGATTTCCACCAAAAGTTCCCAAGACTTTTAGTCTCTGGAACTACTTTTCAAGGAACTGTTTTCTGCGTTTCCACCAGGGTCTAAAGACCTGCGAATATTAGGCAAATTAGTTCGCTGGTGTATGAAAAAGCAACATAACATGGGACCATACTTGCCAACCCTCCCGATTTTCCCGGGAGACTCCCATTTTTCCTCGCCCTCTCTCGGTTTCCTCCCGGGGTCACAATTCTCCAGCATTTCTCCCCATTTATGACAATTTTTCATACCTTTTTTTTTTTTCCTTTTCGTTATCTCAACCTGTTTCTGGCACTGTATAGCGTGTATAAGCTCTACTATTTCATGGGAAACATTTCATCAGTTGCTTCCTTGTCGAGCTCGACTGAGCTTCACTTTCGCTGCTATTCAATACACACCCACAGGACAAACACACGCCTGTAAAGGTGTTTAGCAAACACTCACACTGGAGATAAACATGTCTTTAAATAGCTGCAGTTCACATTTAATCACTATTTGGGTTTAGGAATTAGAGTATTTGTTTGCCCTGTACATAACTGCAGGTGTGCACACCTGTAGGTGAGGAGGCATAGGAGAACATAACAGCTTAGAGCATACTGTATATCTGAGTGCATGTGAAGTGATTCGTGTGTTTTGTTATACTACAGCACAGCAGTTGAGGGTTTAGTTTTAATATTGAGGACAGGTTGACAGTTTGAATATGACCACTGCTACCCGGAGGAAGTCTATCTGTTCCATATTTCCTGTTATTCTCTACTTCCAGCCTCTTTTTATGTCGTTCCCCCTGACCATTTAAATACTGTGTAGCTGTAAATTTGAGTGTGAAAGATAATTTTAGACGTTTGAGATGAGGTTGAATGCTCCAGAAATAGTGGATAATGAGTTAATAATATTTTGTCAAACACATATGAATTATTTATCACATATTAGCTTCATGATAATGTATCTCCAAGGTGCAGTATATGCCCTGAGGGTGCGCCGACTAGGATTTTTGGGGCCGATCACCAATCGCTGGAAGCAGCATCGGCCTATCCGATCATGGGGTCTATTTGAAGCTATTTGTCTGCACCAGTCAACAAGTAATTCTGCTCCTCTAATCGATTAGTTGATTTAATCGACAGATCTGTAAAACTGAGTTTCTCCACATAGAAGCGCAAAAAAGCACCACTTTAAATCTTGTGTTTACCGGAGCTCATAAGTGTCCTAGAAATAAGTCATTCAGCATGAAAAAAGCATAAAAAAATGACTAAAAAAATAAATCTTAGTCGAGTAAGACTAAACGTTCGATTAGCCGAGTTATGGATTGAGAGGGAGCAGCCCTATGTGGAATAAGTACGTAATTTAAAAAACACAATCACAAATCAGACAGAAAAACGCCATTGACACTTTTGTAACAAACCTCAAGACATACTTATTTTCATTGGCCTTTGGTTGCTCTTGGTGATTTTAATGTTTTAGTGTTTTATAAACTTTTATTTGATAAATTGCTCTCCAAAGGTTTATTCTGTTTCTGTTTTAGATTTGTGCATTTTATAATATTGCCTTGTATTTTTCCACTGCAACCTATTGTTTTGTTGCTTTTGTTGATGGTATTTTACTCGATGTTCACTTTAACTTGTGCAGCACTTTGGTCAACTCCAGTTGTTCTTAGACGTGCTATACAACTAAACTTGACTTGAAAAAACTATCACTGCAGATAGCGAGCTGGCCTGTGGAGCTCCGCACGGGCTGTTCAGACAGGATGGTCCGCGGCAAGCTCCACGGCGCCGGGCCATGTCTGTGTCTCAGAGCGAATTAAAGAGCAGGCGAGAAAGCAGACAAATGAGTATTGAAAACATTTCAATTCAGAATCGATACGTCTTCTGGTCAGCCTTTACAGAGACCTCAAATCAAACTATTTAGAACAAAAATCGTCCGATAATGATCGGTGGTCGATTGATTGGAGCATGTTTGATAAGCCCACATGTTTTCACTGGGGCTTTTATGAACTGTGTGTTTGTAATCCAGAATATGGAACTGTTTATCCATTGGAATAACAAATACAATTACTTAAACAAAGTGACACTGATTATCTTTTGTATGTGATGTATTTGTATGTGTGTGTTTAGATAGAGCAGGTGAGCCAGCTGTCGTCCCTGGTGGAGTCCCAGCAGCAGTACCACAGACAGGCTGTGCAGGTGCTGGAGGAGCTGTCTGACAAACTCAGAGACAGGTGCAGTAATGACACCTGACACACACAAATACCAACATACTGCATACAGTGCTTCTGACTGCAGCTTTCTGCTCAAGTCTGCTTCAGTCACAGTAACTTCAAACACCATTTTGTATTTATTGTGGAGGTTTGGAAATGTAGATCAACTTCTCTTTTTGAATAGGTTGAATGATGCTCAGAATCGACCAAGACGTGAATACACACCGAAACCCAAACCTATCTTTGACTTCGGAGACGACAACCATTCAAACGGCGGCTACTCGACCTCAATGGCCCCTCCACCTTCACGCAACTCGGGTAAGAAACAGCTGATGGGCTCTAAAAACACATTTCTGAGGATCAACATCAACATATTGTAATTTTACCACGAACACTTAAGTAGTAGTAGATGGTAAAATAAATTGTAATAGCTGAGTTTTGCTAACCTGACTCTGTCAGATGGTTTGTTACACAGAACCATCTGAGAAGCCGTCATTGGAAACTGTTTGGAAAAGGTCAGGTGATTGGATGAACCATCTGTCAATCAAACTAACAAAAGCAAAACTAACTGAAGGCGAAAACATCTCTGTGCTTTACACGTTCAGAGCCGTTCTTTGCTCTTCTTTCAATGAAGAAATAGTTCAGTTCTGATATAAGTGATGCTATTGCAGCATCTACGCTAACCTCTTCAGGAGCCGCCATTGTTGTTTAGAGCGAACAGTCCTCTCACCGGGTCTCACACACACCTAAGCCACACCTGTGGCTGCCAGTAGCTCCTCACAGGACTCTGATTGGTCCGTTGTCTGGCGAGCCGGACACATACGCATTACTTGAAGCCTGAAAAGATGGATTTTCGTGTGACACTATTTTCTACACAAGATGAGTCTTCTGCTTTAGTAGAAAACATGACATGCCATTGCAGGAACTAAATATGTAGAGTCTTGATTTTGCTTGATGCCTCAACATATGAATTGGCGTAATGACAGAGATCAATGCTGATTTTAAACATCCAACACTACTCTACTGTCTAGGGCAACACTTCAGTGTTGTTTATTGACTTCCAGCTGAACCATATTGTGATAAAATGATTGTGTATTTTTTTCAGGCTGCAACTAACAACTATTATTTATTATTAATTCTTTATTAGCAATTAATCTGCTGATTAATGTCTTGATAAATCCTTTTGTTTGTGTGAAACGGCAGAAAATAGTGAAAAAGGCCCAGTTCCCAGACCCCAAGTTGACATATTCAACTATCTTGCTTTGTCTGACCAAAAATAAAAAAAAATGATTCAGTTTACAGTGATAAAAAGTAACTCCTCACATTAGAGAAGCTGGTTGCCGAATAATTTTCGGTCAAATGACTAATCGATTTAGGGCTTCAACTAACGATTATTTTCTCAATTAATCAATTCGTTTTTCAGTCTATAAAATGTCGATCAGTGTTTCCCAAAGCCCAAGATGACGTCCTCAAATGTCTTGTTTTGTCCACAACTCAAAGATGTTCAGTTTACTGTCATAGAGGAGTAAAGAAACCAGAAAATATTCAATTTTAAGAAGCTGGAATCAGAGAATTTTCACCTTTTTTTTTCTAAAAAATTACTCAAATCGATTACCGAAATAGTTGCAGATTAAGTTTATAGTCGACAACTAATCAATTAATCGTTGCAGCTCTACACTCAGGCATGTTTTTGTATTCAATTACATCAATCTCAAAGCCACACACACACACAGAAGGGCAGAAGATGTGTGGAAAAGAGCTGCCATACCAGAGCTCCAACAGCAATAAAACATCCAGCTGTTTCTACACACACAGAAGATGGACTGAGCCAAAATAGCATTCCTGCATTGAACACATTCCTTAGAAATCTGACAGAAACTAAACTGGAAGAAAACTCTCCACATTGCCAACATGATCGCTCAACACCTGCAACCAATCGCTGCCACTGACCACAAATACGTGAAATGAATTGTCTTTTTTTTTCTGTTGTCTTATTGATGCTGTGTAAACGGTGGCATGCATTGAATGTTGACCATGAGAAAATGGACGTCTGTTTCTGCATTGGGGTGGGGGGGATGTGAGTGTGTATCCTGCACTGTCATCTGGCTGGCCTTTCTCCAACTGACCTTGTTCCTCTTTCCTGTGATATCATCAGAGCCGTCTTTTCACTTGGCCACATTGTCCTTTAGGAAACACAGATTGTGTGAGTCACAGATTGTGTGGGTCGTTTTTTTCTTCTTGTGGTGTTGAAACGGTCCCGGGTGCTTGCGCAGCTTCTGGTGTGAAATGTAGGAAGTAGGATACAAGTCGCTTCTCACAGGTTCGACACATTATTGGTGGTTTATGGTGCACGTTTACTTGAACTGCATGTGTGTGGTTTTGTATGAGATCCACATCCTGTAGTCTAGATACTGCAGCCTGACTTACTAAAAGTTCTTAACAACTCTGCAACCACTGAGTCGATCTGCAATTTATTTAAACGTACAGCTATTTAACACATCCTAAAAGAGCAGTCAGAGATTATCACCTGAATCTGCAGCTCCCCTCGGCTACGGAGGTTTTTAGTGAGTTTCAGCTCATTGTTTAGCGATCCGGCCCGCAACTTTTTGTTTCGGTTCACTCTCAGCGCTCTCAAATGTCTCTCTCACTGTAAACCACCTGCTCAGCACCAAACAGCAGACAGAATGAATAATAATGTTGACCCATAACTGCTGTAAACAATCGTTTGCTTACAAGTTTGCCAGTTTGTAGTAGCACCATCAATATTTACTCATGAATATATTTATTCATCTATGTTTTGATCATCATAACTGGTTATCGTTGGAGGAAGACAAAATAACAAACGATTAAGAATGCCATTATCTATGAAGCCACTAAATCAACATCACAAGCATGTTTGTAATTGTCATTCAGAGTTGGTTCTATTGGATTAAGTGTTTACATTATTTTTTTTCTGCCCCTGGAAACTGATACAGTACGGAGTAAAACACAGAGAAGCTTTCCCCGTCACTAGCCTGCCCAGCAGTCTGTGGGGTCAACTTGATACAATGAGAAAATTGTTTGGAGACAAAAAAGCCGAGCTTGTCTTGTGTGTGGAGCTCCAGTCTCCTCTGCTGATCTGTGTGACGTCACAGAGAGAGGGACAGAGTGAGGAAACGATGGACAGGGAGGGAGGAGGACAGTTATACACAAACCTGCTGTCAGAAGGATGTTGTGGTTTCAACTTGTCAGCACTCTGGAGCTTGTTTGCAATGTTGTGTTGAAGTTGATCTGACTGCACCACATGCTAATGTTATACTAACAAGTATGAACTACAGTATACAGTAGATTGCATGCTTAAGGTGTGTTGTGGTCCCTCACTACAGGGTTGGGCGATTGGACGAATATATCCGCGATTGGCTGAGTACATTGCCGGTTATTTTTTGGCCGATGTTTGTCATTTTATTAATTTTGCTAATTTAATGGTCTGCCTCCGAAGAACAAGAGCTGCTCAGTGGGCAGTAGAGAGAGACCAGCCGATTAGTAGTGTTAAAGTGCCGCGCCGCGCCGCGCCGCACCGCGCCGCGCACACACACACAAACACACCTGCGGGAATATGTTTGCCATCGCCGGTTGTTGGGCAGACGGTGGCCGATTGGAAAATTTTAAAATATCGCCCAGCCCTACCTCACTGCATCCTGAATTATTTTGGAAGTTTCCTCATTTTTCCCTCATCTTCCTCATTCTTTCTCTCCTTTTTTTCTCAGCCCCGGAGCAGCCGAGCTGTAAGGCGCTGTACGACTTTGATCCAGAGAACGAGGGAGAGCTGGGCTTCCGCGAGGGCGATATCATAACCCTGACCAATCAGATCGACGAGAACTGGTACGAGGGCATGCTGAACAGCCAGTCGGGATTCTTCCCTCTCAACTACGTCGAGGTCCTCGTTCCGTTGCCACACTAATGTAAAGAGAGCTGAGGAGGAGACTGATGGAGAGGAGAAGGAGGAGAAGGAGGAGGTGAGAGCAAGTAGAATTAGTAGAGAGGGAGGAAAGAGAAGCCAAGGGATGGTCCACAGAATTTCACCTTCAGCTCCAGCGAGAAGATGGTCATATTTCAAAGTCCAGACCAGAACCTGTTCCACCTCCAGCCAAAGGTAAAAGGTTGGACACAAAACGTCATCACCCGTTATTTGGCAGTCTGAAACATTTCCTGAGGACTAACTGTTGACACATTTATAAGCAATATTTGTCTTTAATCACAAATTACTGATATCGTAAAGATAATTTATGTTAAATCTGGTGGTAATGATGGGGTGGCACGTTCAAATCATCCTCTTTGTGTGACTGCAGTCAGTTTACAGTCTGAAGAGGCCAACTCAAACCTCACAGTAAACATCAAGTATAACTCGACTGAATATTATCCTCATTTCTGGACTGGAGCTCATCTCTTGATGCCACCTGCTGGCGAGACTGAGAATTACCTTTACCTAAACTAAAATGGAACCACACACGACTAGAAATGTAGTTTAACTAGTTTTATCTAAAAAGAAAAAACCTGCATTCACATTTTTTATGAGAAACGAGACAAAATTAGTTTGTGATTTAGACCGTTTGGAGGTTTGGGCCTATTTGTAATGCTCTTTTTAATTATCTACGTCGAAGTTGTGCACTGGTGATAGCTTCAGAAGACAAAACAGGCCTGATACATTGGTGTCCTCATATTGTTTCAGTATTTAATTATGTTCGTCTCAACCTACTACAGTAGTTTTTAAACTGCTTATTACACGGCTTTGTTGAATACTCGGTTCTGATTGCTCGATCATGGCGTTCTACTGTCTGTTATTTCTTTATAACAGACCGTTGCTATGTATAACAGACCGTTGCTTTGTATAGCAGACCATTTCTATGGGCGCAGTTCTGATGTCGGACTCTGGCGGACCGTTTTTGTGTCAAATGATTTCTAAAGTAAGTAGCCGTGTAATAAGCGGGATAATTTACAGCGAGCGGGTCATTGTTGTGAAATAAACCCCGACAGGGCGATGCGGTCGGGGTTTATTTCACAACAATGACCGGCTCGCTGTACATTATCCCTTACTTACTGAATATGTGAGAAAATGTTGTAATTGCACCTTGGTCCTCGAATGAGATTGATGTGTGTGTGACAGACGTAACTCCACCATTACACACAGACCCAAAGTTAAATGCAGACGTTGCACCTTTTTGCCACTCGAGGCAGGCGTGTGTTTGTCATCTAGAGATGCAGAAGTTGTTTAGTGGTCGTCTGCTAGTCTGTTCGATAGAGGAGACAGAGCCAAAAAGTCTTTTATAAAATGCAATAGAAACATATCGCACGGTGCGCCTGTTTGTTAAACTGCTAAGTATTCTGTAACATAGCCATATATTCATGTAGTTTTGGTCCTAGCCTTTTCCTTTATTTGGTCTTTTGACCCGTTTTAGGCGCCTGTTATCTCCATGCAGTGCCTGAATAGATGACGCTGCTGGTCAGTCTTTCATAGTCATCACTAAGTGTCCCACTATTTCTGTCTGCCCTCGTGTCTTTGAGAATGTGAAACTTTGTGCTTTGAAACTGATTCTGACCTTCTAATAGAGGTGAAGTCCCGCCCCTTCCGGTGGACCCCATGGGACCTTATTTTGCAAAAAATATGTACAATAGTAGACAGCGAGAGACAAATCATTTTTTGATCCCGTTTGAATTTAGCCATGAATCACACATATGATGTTTGTCAATTTAAAAATAATTTTGCAAGTCAAGAAAGTCTCAGTTTTAGTATCATTTAGTTTGGTCACTGAACTACATCAATATACGTCACCAACACTAGCTAGCTAGCTAACTTAGCTATGACCACGCACAAATGTATCATCATCTTACCTGATGTGTTTTATCCAACAACTCCTGGTCTTTTTATCGGCCAGGTGTGAGTTCATCCCAGTACGAAACACACAGGCATCGTAGCTTCAGAGAGAGAGAGAGAGACGTCACTACGTGACCTCTGGCTGTGTAGTGAAAGCTTCCAGGAAGAGCACCGGGCTTTGAAGCAAATTTTCGTAGCAGCCAAACGGTGGAATTACAACTTCCGGGTCGGTCACGTGATGCCATTGGGCCCAAAAAGACTTTTTCCCATAGACTTACATTGGGAAAGAGACGTCAGTAACTCAGCGGATCATTTTTTTTTAGGTAAATCAACTTCCCAGTGTGAACACTCTAATAGACCTTATTTAAATCATTAGGTCCTAACAGTTGTAAAACACACTAATAGCTGAATCCAGAGTTATTTTCCTTCCTATCTTATCTTTTAACTTGACAAACATCATGTGTGTGATTCATGGCGCAATTCAAATGGGATCAAATATTATTTGTTTCTCGCTGTTGACTACTGTTCATATTTTTTTAGCAAAATAAGGTCCCATGGTGGTCCACCAGAAGGGGCGGGACTTCGTCTCTCTATTCTGATGATTCACAATGGCTCTGATTTGATGTATTTGTTAGTACGTCGGGCTGTAGACAGGTGTCGTTCCTGCTTAGTTAATCCATTTAGACAAGGCTGGTTTCTTGTTCTGGATTTAGCCACAGCTGCAGATGGAGTCTGATCCAACATACACTGTACAGTATGAGGGAAAGACCTGGAGCGAAAGGGAAAACATCAAGGGAAAAATACGTGTCCATTTTGACTAATTCGGAGAGATTTTTTTACCAAACATGAGTCCTTACCAAACGTATCGTCAGCTGATTTTTGAATTGTCTGGGTGGGTAAAAAGTTTTAATTGTGAATGACAAATGTGTGCTCTTAACTTCCTGCTACATTTCCCCTCTTATTATCTGTGTTTGTCCGTCACTCCACGCTGCCAAACACTTCCCCCACTCCTGAGTTTTGACCTTGTCTAATATGTTTACATCTCTGATCTTACTACATTTCAATGCTTGTATCAAGTTCAGGGCAAAGTTAAAGGACTGTAGGAGGTGCTGTCTGGATCACACTGTTATCAAAATAAAAGTCCTTGCTAGCTTTGATTTAGTGCCTTTAGTGGAAAAGAAGGGAGAGAAAGTACCGCAACTAATCCAGCAACCAAAACCTAACCTAGCTACTTCAGAATATGGTCGAGAATTTCTTTTCTACTTTTTATTTCTAGCCGTTGGCACTTTTCCTGTGTAAAGATGAAATGCATGTGTGCACATTTCTGCACAGTTCTGACACTACAGGCAGTTTCCTGGACATAATGTGAGGTTTTATCAGCAGACCACCAGCGGAAACTGTTTTTTATGTAGATTTTAATCCATGTTTGAAAAAAAATGTCCCACTGATTTCTTTTTTTTAAAGGGCTATGTATTTGTTTAATCAGTCTTAAATGCTCTTTTGAACAGCATTAAATCATTCTGGCTCTCTATAGTATTATTTTTTATATACAAGACCTTAAAACATTTAAATTAATCTTTGCATGTAGTCCTATATTACACCTTGTAAATGTACGTCTTTAGATTTAAGTTGCCTTTTTACTTTTGGTATGAGTACAGAATTTAACCGCAATATTTTGTCTTTTATTATCAAAGTATTTGTACGTGCTTCTTTCCTGTCCCCGTCCCCCGTCCCCCGTCCCCCCTTCTTACAATAAAGAAAAAAGAAAAATGTGCTATTGTTGCGTATCAATGGCGAGGTCTTCTGACATCATTATGGCTGGATTTGAATTTTTAAGACATTTGAACTGAGTGGACAAAGCAAAAAATAAGGAAATATTCCTCTGGCTTCATGCATAAAATACTCTTAACTAGTAACTGTCCATAGTAGAGTACAATTTGTATTTCGAAATTAGAGTGTATTAATGTGTAAAATTATTTTGCCACACCGGTTGACAGAAAAGAATGTGTGATAGTGACTGATTTACTGCTTATGCTATTTATTTTATTAGGATTTGTAATGTAATGATTGGACGACGGGCTACTGGCCTGTCTGCCTGCATGCACAGCAGCCATCTTGACATGTCGTTGCAGAGTAAACGCAGGTGTAATTAATAACACTAATTATGGCCATGTTCCTTTAGTTGATCCAGGGCCCTGGTGTTGTGCATGCTGGCTCACTGGAATGGCTGTGAAACTAAATATAACGGGACCGTAATTAATTTAATCAATTAGACCTGTGTTTATCCTGCGATATCAAAATAGCTGCTGTGTAAAGGGCCTATAATATCACTACTTTAGGAGCAACGGAAGTCAGACGGCGGTAACACGGTTTCGCACTCTGCGGCTCACATTACCGCAGTTTAACAAGCGTGTCGGAGAACTACGGTGGACTTCAGGTAACGTAAAAATGCGACAGGCTCTCTCTAGATCCAGTGTTTGGTTTGTACGTTCTGGGCTACTGTAGAAACATGGCGGAGCAACATGGCGGACTGAAGGGCTCATTCTAAGCTAACGAAAACACAATGCTTCTTAGTTTCAGGTGATTATACACTAATGAAAACATAGTTATTAATATTATATTCCATTTCTGCTAACACATCCCTGAAATGTTACACACTGTTCCTTTAAATCACTGTTGTGCCTCTCAGAGCTGCTAGCATGTCTGACTTTTAATCTTGTTTTAGAATAAACTCAGCAAAGAACAAACAGTCTTATTTAAATAGTTCCAGTGTGTATATTTTAATGCTTTGTGGATCATCAGCAGGCTTAAGGCATTGCTCTGTCTTCATACATGTACATCACACAATCCACAGTTAGTAATAAATACAGTACAGGTAAAGAGGAAGCAAATATCTGTCCTAACAAACAGGACTCATGTCTCACATAACCTGACTGGAGACAGTAGAGGGGCACATTCACTACACACACACACACACACACACACACACACACACACACACACACACACACACACACACACACACAGGTTCATTAAAAACTATTTGCTCGGCACAATGATATTACTTGCACCACATTGCAACCGTCCAATTTGACTTGAGGAACACAAACATTCATAAAACCTATTGCAGAGAACAGTTTAGGTCAAACCAAGACACACTTGCATACTGTGCTAATGTAGTATGCTGCTGCAGCACAGGCTCACGGCAGTTTGTGAAATAGTCACGAAATGTAATCTATTTGATTCGTGTACGTAGACACGAATTTCCCTTTTTTTTTCCTGACGCTCAGCACGACTTTCAACAACGTATATTTCGTGCGTTTTCCTACGAATGTCCAGCAACACGTGATGCTCCAGTCTTTTCAAAATAAAACTAATTAGGTTTAGGAAAAGATCGACTTGGTTCGGCTTAGACAACAAAACTACTTAGCTTTAAGAAAAGATGGCAGTTTGGGTTAAAATAACACCGGAAGTGGCGTAACATAAGTACGGAAGTTACGTAACAAAAAGTAATTAGTTAGCTTTAGGAAAAGATGGCAGTTTGGGTTAAAGTAAGACCGGAGGTGGCGTAACATAAGTACGGAAGTTACGTTACAAAAACTACTAAGTCAGGTTTAGGAAAAGATCGCGCATACAAACTCATTTCATGCTGACATCATGAAAAAAAATTAAAATTCATGTCTATGTACACGAATCAATACATTAAATTTCATGACTATTTCACAAACTGCTGTGCGACTGTGCTGTAAATTTTGCACAACTCATTTTCACTTTTTTCCCCCCAACCACTGCTCCATTGGTTTTAGTCTATAAAGGCAATCACAACACATTAAACGTTTACATTGTACACATATCTGGCAATATCTGCTCATACCACCAGATACTGGCACAGATAGGCACATAGGTCCATGTGGAAAAGGTAAGTCAGGCTGATTTCTGGTCCATGAAATGCTTCTGTTTAGTGTCCTCCAGTAAAATGTTGGTGTTGTTGTTCTCTGATCCGGTGCTGTTTGGTTTTGTGTGTCAATTGTACATTTAAGTATCACTCAAGCGTGAGAGAATTCAAGGCATCTATATGTTTTTCAAGCAGGTTTTGTACATCCGTCGCTCCAGTCCTGTCAGCTCTGCACAAAAGGGATTCTTTTGAAATGGAACGACTTGAGATGGAGAGCGGCCCTCATGCACAGCTAATCCACTCAGTGTGTGTTGCTCAGCTGACTGTAGACGTGCTCCAAGATCTGAGAGTAGGCCTGATCTTTGGGAGCGTGGCAGCTCAGAGAGCCCTGAGGAAGAGGAGAGGAAGTCGTACAAGTTAGCTGGCTCACACTGCAGGAGGGTGGATGGAGTCCTGAAAGAGTAGCAGGATGATCATCACCTAATATCTGCCCAGGTAAAAATCTATTTTGTGATTTCTGTAAATCCCCCTACCTTGATCTTGTCCAACATGCTCGTATCAGGACACCAATACTGGCTGAAGTGGACGAGGTCGGGAGCTGACCTGTAGAAGTCAACCAGCAGCATCTGTGGAGGAAATAAACACCTTTTTATAATCATTTACAGTGTGTTTATAAAAAAGGCATTACACTAATTTTCCGCATTATTTTTTATAGGACTGAGGCTGAAGTATCTGTACCATCTCATTAAGAACATCACTGGTGAGGAAGTTGTCCTGTACGTAGGTGACCTCTACAGCCACTGGGATACCGTGGTCGTTGGGCCGTTGCTGCAGATGAAGTTTAGAAGAAGTGACTAACAGTATCAGAAAAGACTAAACTAAGTAACGACGCTATGAAATAGGAAGGTGAGTAGTTAAGTGATGCCTGTGTCCTCACCTCAGGCGGTGGTACGACCCAGAACGGGGTTATTGTGGACGCCACACCTTGATTGCCGTGATAATACGGTCCTGAAAGAGAGAGAACTAGAATTATCGCCTCACGGTTGTATGCCTCCGCCAACCAGTTAGACATTTGTGTGAAATTGTCATAATTAGCATATGAATTCTTGAGTTATGGCCAAAAATATATTTTATGAGGTCACAGTTCTTACTAGCTTTATTCATTATTTTCTCTTTTTTGCCTTATGTTCTTGCAAAGCGATAGCACAGTAAAAATATAATTTCTTCATTATTATGTTCATGAGGGTGTCCAGCTGTTTAACATCTATTAACTTTTCCATTACCATCAGTTAACTGGTGCTATACACACTAATGCAAGTCTTATTCAAGTGCAGTGTTTGTATTCTATGTTATCAAATGCTGCTTTCTGTAGACACTTAACACCGTCACCTTATTCCATTATTATTGTAGATAGATCCTCTGTATGTCCTGCTTTGTAATGTATAAAGTATTATTTCAGGAACACTATTTAATTTCATTGCATGGGATTAATAAAGGAATTCACAGAGTTTCCCTAATCTATTTACAGTATATGTACAGTAGTCAGGGACGTACCACAGATGATGCCCAGACAGGGCTGGAAGCCGTTGTTTGAGCCCTGCAGCCTCAGCTGATGGTCCATCTGGGAGTCGATGTCCTGCAGCGACGGCAGAGCCGGACCTCGCGGGTGACTGTGGTACCAGCCCACCAACGACAGCCCACGCATGAACAGGTTCTGACAGATCTGGAGCAGAGAGGCCACAAGACAGACGGTGATTAGTTGCTACAATGTTGTTTCACTTGAGTAAAAGGGATTTAGTATGGATTCTGCCAGTTCACAGAAGAAGCTCAGCAATAAGTTGATAAACAATTCTAATTCTAAAACGCTAAATTGTAAAGTGAAGCTGAGTTTTGTTTTGGCAGTTATAGTTTGGCTTTTGCTAATGCTAATTTAACTGCTAATTTTTGCATTTTATATTCTGTTAACTGATTCACTCAACGCTTTTTTATTGGTTTTGTAGTTGAGATTCTCGCTAAAAATTCAACTAAATTGTGTGTTGCTATAAATTTGCTGATATTAGTGCACAGAATCTAAAGGGAAAGACACTATTTGGAGATTTAACATTAAGGTCTTCATCCCAGAACAGTTCGATCAGTGCTTGTAATCTTAAAACACTTTTGTAAAGCTGGAACTTAATTTAAAGGTGCTAAATGCGATGTTGGGAGCATTTCTATTGCCTCCGCACGGCTCTCAACATGTCGACAGCTGAGCCGGTGGCTCGTAGCTAACAGTGCTAACAGCTCTAACAGTGAAAACAAACAGTGTTAACCTGAGGGGGAACTGGAGGGTGGGTGCTACGCTTCTGTAACGACGCCATTGGTCAGGACGGCTTTATCAGCTGTAACCGCCGTATGAGAGCAGTGCAGAGCGGCAACCATGAGCTAGCCAGTGGGGTACGCTACCATGCACTAACATGCACTAACATGCACTAAAACAGTGGTTCTCAAAATTTTCTGTCATTTCCCCCTTTGGAGGAAGAAATATTTTCTGTAACTTTCCTAAAATAATAATTTGTTGTTTTTCTTCATATGACATTAATTATATAACTAATAATGTTTTGAGAAGAAATAAGATAACAATTTCCTATGATGGTTGTTTCTTATAGTTTATTCATTCTTAGTATGTTAAATAGGTTGGTAGGAGGAGGGATAAACTTTATCAAACTTATTGACGTGACTAATGTTTCTAAATGTCTTGTTAATTTGTTGGGTCTCATACTGTCAGCTGCCAGAGTTTTCAGACATAAAATACACACCAGTCTCTCCTCATCTCCCACCACCTTCATTATTATTTATATTAATATACAGTAAATGTAATTTATGGTGCTGTTAGACCGCCCCGATAATACAGGTGTGTGCAGGAAAGAAAATAGTTTTTAACTGCAGTGAAACCGTTGTTTTTGAAAGGCTGAACAACAAAAAATATGGACTGAAGCAGAATATTTTGTTAGATAAAAACGTGAAGTGAATTTTGGAAATAATTACGATTTCTCTTTTTTCAATACATTTTTACTTTTGGACTGAGGACTGAGGCAGTTACAGAGACGGACGGAGCGCCGTGTCGCTCGCTCTGTGTGTGTTTGAGAGCGAGGATGAAAGAGAAGGAGGAAGGTAGGCTGATGTTTCTGTGAATTTAATAATAATTAGAACGTCAACGTTCTCGGTGCAGCCCTATTTAGTCACTTCGTAGATGTTTGCTGCTATATTAATGCTCTGAATATCATATAGAGCACCTTTAAAAAAAACTTGAATTTCTTGATGTTGCTGGAGTTTATATTCCAAGATTGTTAAAGGAAACAAACTAGTATTTAAATCTAATTTAAGAGCAAAAATCTTTGAGGTTAACACACTCAGCACTGCAGTCAGCGTTAACATCCCAGTGATGGAAACTCAACAGTCCGTTCTTTGGTTTGTGTATTTTGGAAAGACAGATGTATGTTGACAAGTGCTGCCTGCTGAACTGTCCTGCTCCACAGAAGGAACTTGTGAATTTTTAAAACGGGTGTCCTTCACCTTCATGCTCTCTGAAGGCCTACATGCTGTTAGTGCAGACTACTGATTCACTGTCCGTGTGTTACCTCCTCCTCAACAGCAGAAGCAGAGTCTCTGTCTGCCAGCCGGGTCCGACAGGGGAACGCCCTCAAGACTGTCAGCACTGAAACACACCGACCACAGAGAGACAAAGGCGCTGGAGTTAAAGATGGCCGCATCTTAATCTAATGTCTGTTTCTCACAGTTATCTTACTCACGTTGTGTGTTTGTATCCCATCGGCCTCCGAGGTATCCCACCACCTCACTGGAGGTCAGGTGACAGTGGAAGTCCTGATGAGGATAAAAAGCAGGTAAATGAACTGTTCATCAGTACTCTGTTTAACCTGTCTTAGATAATATGGTTGTTACTCACCATTAGCAGCAGAACGTTACTGGACACGGCAACATTGAAAGGCTGGAATCTGTTGATGGCTGAGAAGGCTGACAGCTCCACCAGTGTGTGTGGATCTCTGAGGATGCAGGTTAGAGTCTGTCACACTTATAGTCACATAAAACTACATTGATCCTTCAGAATAAAAGTATAAAAGTACCTGGCGGCATCTCTGGTGCCCAAGGTGCAATATCTGACAGGAATCCTCTCTCTGTCGGTCCTCCGTGAAACCATCAAGTCTGTAACAGTTCAGATGGACATCAGTTTGTTATAACTAGGGCTGTCAAAGAAACCGATGTTTTGTAGGTTGTACCAGGCTCAGTTTTAAAGCTAGAGTGAAGATACTGGTATCATATGAAACTGGAAAACCTAATGAATTCATTGGTACCAACCATGTCATACTAGCTTGTTGTGAAGGAGGCTAAATAATGCTCCGAAACATACGCTAAATTTTAGCGAGGAAAAACTGTCATGGCCATTTTCAAAGGGGTCCCTTGACCTCTGACCTCAAGATATGTGAATGAAAATGGGTTCTATGGGTACCCACGAGTCTCCCCTTTACAGACATGCCCACTTTATCATAATCACATGCAGTTTGGGGCAAGTCATAGTCAAGTCAGCACACTGACACACTGACAGCTGTTGTTGCCTGTTTGGCTGCAGTTTACCATGTTATGATTAGAGCATATTTGTTATGCTAAATGCAGTACCTGTGAGGGTTTCTGGACAATATTTGTCATTGTTTTGTGTTGTAATTAATTTCCAATCATAAATATACACATATAATTGCATAAAGCAGCATATTTGCCCACTCCCATGTTGATAAGAGTATTAAATACTTGACAAATCTCCCTTTAAGGTACATTTTGAACGGATAAAAAATGTGTGATTAATTTGCGATTAATCACAATTAACTATTTTAATCAATTGACAGCCCTAGCTGAAATTAAAAAAAATCATGAAACTTGTATATTTGACAAAGTTAGAAGATAATTATACCATTTAATCCAGGTTTGTTGTTCTTGTTCTTCTCATCTGCCTGCACAGCTGTCTTCCCTTCCTCTTCATCCTCGTCGTCATCCTCCTCACTCACCATGCTCTGGCATCACAAGTAATAAACACAATGTATGACGTATGTATAAAGTAGTGTAGATACAGTGATACAGACAGTAAAGCAGTATAAGATATAGGGCTGAGCGATATGGAGAAAATCAAATTCCAAATACCTCCATCGATATTGAGACAATAGTTGGCTATTAGTGCTTTCACAGAATATTGATACTTGGGGTAGTATGTTGTATCAGATATTTGAGGCTATATATTGACCATAGTAATAAAACTACAAAGCTCTGTTCTCCTCTCACCATGTCTGCGCTGGGTTGGTACTTATGCAGCCAGGTGGTTTTGTACTGGACCAGCTTCTGTCCCCGGTAGCGTACGGACGCCCAGCCACAGCCGGACTTCTTGGCTGGGTTGACCAGACGTTTGCAGTGCGTCGCCCAGGCGCTGGGGGAGTTGAAGATCTGGCCCGTCTCCACCCACCTGATTTTCCCATCATTCAACAGGTCTCCTACAAAGTTCTTACCCTGAAGGGAGCGGAGAGGAGAGACATGTATGTGGGTTTACTCCTTTAAAAGCCACTGATTACTGCATTTAAAGGGGCTCTGTGTAAGAATCATAAATGTTAACAGTGACACGTCTGGCCGTTAAGTCAACGACAGTCAGCGTCCTGTTGCTCGCGCTCGCTCTACGTAGATGCGAGCGCGCATCGGTCAAAACAGTGAGGCGACTAGGGCTGACCTGAATGCTTCAAAGCTTCGACCGTTGCCATGGTAAACGACCTCCTAATCAGTATTCGAATGCTTCTTTTTGTTTTTTTATATATATATAAGTATGTTATAATAATGTAAAAATCCCAAAGTAGCCCATGGAATAAGGAATTATCCCACAATTCATATTCAACATTAATTATTATTAGTTATTCTAACACAGATATCGCTGTTTGTTGTGTGTAGAGGTGCGTGTGTGTACAGTAGTGAGTCAGTGGAGACAGACAGAAGAACATGTCAGCCTGCTGCTCTGCGCCACGAAGCAAAGCTTCGAATACCTTTGAATATTTCTCACCGAAGCTTCGAAGCCCAAAAAATGGTATGGACACACACAAGACTGAACTTGATTGACAGCTAAAATCACAATATCACTATATATTCCACATGCTTGGCAGTAATATTAACTTAACTATAACCAAACGAAGGTCCGTCCATGAATCGAAGGCCCGGCTGATGTTGATCCTAGTTTGAGCTCGACGTCGGTCACATTCCTGTTTTGCCTGTTTGACGGGCTTCACTAGATATAACTTTGTTTTTTTTGAAGAGTAAAAGCACTCGTGAGCGTGCATGACGTCACTTCCGTTGGATTTTCCCAGAAAAACTGGCCCGCGTTCTTCATGCTAAAAGCAGTCTACAGGCTGACAGAGGAAACCCAGAAAGTTGCGGAAGGTCTCATTTTTTAGGTTAGGTTACGACCTGTTCACACATTGGCAATAAAAAACTGTGTAAAAACTTACATACAGTCCCTTTAATTGCCAGTGTATCATGTCAGGTGCAACCTCACCTGACCCAACACCTGCATAAATAATGAATAACAACATTCTCACTGTACCCAGCTGTGATGTGTGTTATTATTACCAGGTAGTGGATGGCGAGCACGCCGTCCCCCGGCTCCACCAGGCCGTCCTTGAGCAGCACCCTCAGGGTGATGCCTCTCCGGGTCAGCAGGGAGCCCCGGCCGGTGCTGGACCGCAGGTCTGCCTCCTCCCCTCCGCTCAGCTCCTCCTCATCCTCCTCTCCTCCATCCTCCACCACCTGTGGAGAGCCGGGTGGCTCTGAGCCTGAGGACACAAACACAAAACACAGCCATGGATCCTAATGTGCTCAGGTGATATGTGGGTGTTGAAAAGCATAACATGCCATGATGCATTTACATAATGTTTGCCTCTTGTGAAAGGTCATATCACTCATAATTAGCCATTTTGAAGCACCTGGCTACCAGTTAAACATCTGCATATCAACATCAGGAACAAAGCCAATGCAAATGGCCATTATTTTAATGACTTTATAATGAAAGCTCCACTGTAATGGCAGCCTTCATAATTGCAGCATGCTAAAAATGATAGCATGGTGAAGGAATCTCAAGGGGCACAAACAGGCAGAAGATAATGTAAATTGGCATTAATTACTGAACGGCTAAGCTATATGCGGCTGGCCTTTTGTTTCCACCTCCCATTAGGGCACGGCTGTCTCCGCAAGAAGAGAGGCCTCTTCCCCCCCCCTCTCTGTTAATTTCCCTCTGTATTACAATTAAACCCTTCTTTCATTCTTCTCACCCATATCTGTGAAAGCGACGGAGAGCGCCTTTAAATCGGTCCAAAAGCTGCTCCTGTTCCGGGCACTGTGAGGCGGTGCGGGGGGGGTTTGAGCTCCGGGCAGATCTCACTGATACACTTCAACACACTCGCTCCGGCTATTATTCAAAAGCATAAAATGAAGGCGTCTGTGGCTCTGCAGTGTAGTTTCCTTGTTGTGTTGCTTTAATGTCAGTTCCCCTCCCCTTTCTTTCTCTCTCCCTCTCCCCGTCCTTGTCACTCTCCCTGTGTTCCTCTTGTCTGACGTGCCGTGCCATGCCGGGCTATCTGCCATTATTCACACATTCATAACACTAATAATACCACACTGGCATTAATAATGCAAAAATAATCGTGGGAAATGTGTTAAATGTTATTAAAATGTAAACAATGAGGCGATTAATGTGCGTTAAAGATGAAGTGTCGCCCCGTGCGCCGCAGCCGACCAACATTTGGCATTTACGCAGATTAAAAGTACATCCTAGAGATTATAGTGTCTTTATATATAAGAAACACTAATGCTGGTGATGCCTGTGGTGTTATAATACGACCTACTTTACTATGTTACTCTGGTTTGCTTCACTACACCGAGATGTTCCTTCTTTTATCTCCGAAAGAGAAGCACATTTACCGGGAAGCAGCCTGCGGAGGGCAGCAAACCTCCAACTGGTTCAGTTCCTGTTCCCTCCACCTGCTGGTGCAAAATACACCTACTCTGTTTAAACACACTGAACATATTTGACTACGATTGAAAATGTAAAACTCAAAATTCTAAATTGGCAAAAACTATGAGATCATTTATTCCAAATGTTTAACAGACCCTGATTGTTTTTGTCTCTTTTTTGTTTTTTTATTCACCTTCTTTTCCGTTTTACATTTTATTTGTTGTATAATTTATTTTATTTTTATATTATTTTTATACTGTGAAATATATTTACTATCTGAACTATCTAAATCTGAACATGTACTTTATGTAACTACTATAGGTAGATAGATGGACTAGACTATATGGCATTGCTACTTTTACTTAAGTAAAAGATCTCAGTACTTCCTCCACCACTGCCATTTACTGTCTTACACTTGTATTAACTGCTGAAAGTGAAGGCTTGCGTTGAATTAATGTTCCAGTTGAATGTTTGCTAATTGCTATAATCATGCTTTATCATTGTGTTTACACAGTCAAATCCTTATTTCCAGTCAAACCGATTTGTGCTTATGTAACTTAGTTAAATGTTAAGTGCATTATGGGCTTTACTATTTCTGCCATCCTGAGGATGAGAAACTAGTTCTACTTCAGGCAATAATAATAATAATAATGTTCACTCCTCTTCTGTTAAATAACTGTACAGAATACTAAAGGAGTCAGATGGAACTTTATAGCATTCTTCTCAACTTACACACAACATGTCAGGCTAGCAACAACACTTGTCCTCCCTAAAACTATTCTCCTCTCACTGTTTTTTTAAGGGTCACTTCAACCTTCATGCATTCTTGATGTGAGTGGTTCCAGACTGTCCAGTCGTACAGATTAGAAGAACTTGGAGGGTCTCAATTTGTTGAGATACGCTTATTTTGGGTAAGTGGTTCTGACATGATTTTGGTGTTCAGAGCAGAAGTCAAAATTGCTCAAAAGAGTTTCCTGGCCAGTATAAAATACATTAATTCTAAGAAAACAGAGATATTCATCATTTGTCATCAACAGTCATGTTGCAGTGTGACATTGTTTATCTTATTTTCAAAAGGACATGACGAAATGTATCTGTAAAAGTGGCAAAAATATATATAATTGTCATCATCATAAATGTAGAGAACCTCACAGAAACAGAAGAGGGCGCTGTGTGCTCAGATCAGCGGGATACTGGGAACCCATCTGACAGAAAGCCTCTTCCAGTATGTGGGAGAGGTCAGCTTGATATTACCACCTATCTATCATACACACTTTTATATGCAAATAAACTCTTTCTGCAGCTGTGTGATGACCTCCTGATGGATCACTGATTGGCTGTTTGCAGGTGGTTCATATCTTCTCCCAACATCCACCAGACATACGTAGTTCACAGTGTGTGTTTGAAGGACGCTGACACACAAACACAGACTGAAAATGCCCAGTGGCTCACAGGTCCGCTCTGCAGGAAGCTGCTGCGTCCACAGGAGTGAAAAAAGGCTTTTATTTTGTTTACACAGCGTGTGTGTGAAGCCCTGCTGTGAAACTGAGGTTAGCAGTATCTGCAGCATCAGGAGAGGACAGAAAGCATGCTTTTGCAGTATACTTTCCTTTCCAGTATAAATGTACTTCTGCTTCAGCATATATTTTGTATGCTAAATGCAGTACCTGTGAGGGTTTCTGGACTATATTTGTCATTGTTTTGTGTTGCTAATTAATTTCCAATAATAATCATATCCATTCATTTGCATAAAGCAGCATATTTTCCCACTCCCACGTTGATAAGAGTATTAAATACTTGACAAATCTCCCTTTAAGGTACATTTTGAACAGATAAAAAATGTGCGATTATCAGATTATTATCAGCTAACGGCAACAGCAGACAGGTCTCCCTCAGCTCCTTCAACACAGTTAAACAGGAATCTTGATGGTATTGTGTGTGTTAATACATGATGTCTTCTCATTCACATGTGCCTTATTGTCAAAGCATCACCCCTATGTTGCCACATTAAGGGATTATTGTGGTATCATGGTTCCATCACTGGGAATTAAATACAAAATGTCATCAAGTTATTTAAAAAAAAAATCTGTTTTTGAATTGTTATAAGATTTTTATTATTAATATTTTAACAATGCTTTCTTTATTGAACACATGCTCAGTTATAGAGGTACAAACCGATACATAGACAATTGAGAAAAAAAGAAGACAAAACAAAAATAATTAAATATACATTTCATAATGCCAGAGTTTAGTTTAGTTTATATACATTGTATTATATTCATTTAATAATTTTAAGGTCTTAATCTTTTTTTTGGTTATTAACATTGGGTAAGATGGTGCTATATTGTTTGAATTCAATAATAAAGTGTCTGGAAAGTTGGCTTGGTTTCTAACCATTTTGTCTTATCAATTTGTTCTTTTGCACAGATACTGTTAAATGTTTCTATTGTGTATTGTACATAGTGCCCTTTCTTTCTGTACTTATTTCTTATACTTCCCTGTAAACAGCACTCAGAGAGGAAGACAAAGGAAGGATTTCATTGTACAGGGGAACTTGTTTTAACTGTGCACATGACAATAAATGCTTGGACTTAGCTGCTCCCAACTGAGAGGAGCTGAAAACATAGATATTTTTAAACGTAAACTAAAAACCCATCTATTTAGTCTGGCTTTTATGTAGTGTTTTATAATTTTAAAATGTTATGGTTTTATTGTTTATACTTATTTTGTTTATTATCATCTATATGGTGTTTGTTTTACTCCTTTGTTTTACTATTCTGGAATTTCATTGTTTAATACCATCTGCTTACTTTGTGTAGTTTCACGGTTTTTATTTATTTATTTATTTTTATTGTTATTTCCTTGTTTTTTATTTATCTTTTGTTATTTTGGATGCCCATCTTTGGTTGCTTTCATATTTGAGGAACTTTTGTGTTGTCTGTTTTTGGTGTGCATTGGTCTCTAGGTCCATTTTTAGCATTCCGCTTTTTTGTCAATCGTCTGTACAGCACTTTGAATTGCATTTAGCTTGTTTCAAAGGTGCTATATAAATAAAGTTTGATTGATTAAAATATGAAAAACATGTATATTGCTGCTGTGATGTTCCTGTAGGGACTTTAAGTGCTGATTGGTCGGCATTGTCACAGAAAGCAGATGATTGGTTAACGTATGTGTCAGTCAACGTGATCACGTCTCCTATTGGTCGAAACGAAGTTCCTCTACTCACGTCCTAGTCCTCTTCCTTGAAGGCGGTGCCTACCTACTAGCTTCTGCCGGGTTGGGGAGGATTGTTGTTGTTTTATGAGGAAAAGTACTTTAAAAAGTACAAAAACTAGTCTTCTAAAAAATGGGAACCCGAGATGATGAATACGACTATTTGTTCAAAGGTAATTTCTTCTTTTAAAGGTGCATGAATGACGCCGTTTTAGTCCTCTTTTGTAAAAAAGTTCGATGACAGCAGCAGGAAACTGAGGAAGTCAGCTGAGCTAAATGCTAAAGTTCGTTAGCATTGATGCTAAAGTTCGTTAGCATCGATTCTAGCTCTACTAGCAGCAAAGCGGCAGTCGATAACGTGAGCAGAACCTTTAATCACTATTATAAGTTCACCTAGCTGTAGTTAAACTTCGTGTTTAGTAGCTGTAGACCTTCAATAAGCGAGTCCAGTAATGGCAGCTAACGCTAGCAAGGCTAACGGCAAATAAGTAGCTTGTTAGCATGGTAGCTAAGGTTACTCGGCCTCGTTTAAAACCTCGTTAAAAATCACTTGAGACGACCTGAAGTTTTATCTAAAGCTGCAAACTATTCAACAGCCAACCTCTTGTCATCCAAAGACGGAAGCTTTTATTTCACAACTGTTTCACTTCATGAGTCATCCAACAGTTAAAATCTAAGCGCTAACTTGCTGACATAGTCAAATAACGAAACATGCTGCTTGACATGTTTCTCTGTGCTGCTGCTCCTGATCATATTTAGCTTTAAGTTGTGTTCTACTTCAGTGATTCTCAATCAGGGTGTACATGTACTCCTGGGAGTACTTACTTCTGCAGTTACCAGGTGGTGCATTAAAGATTAACACAGCTAATTGGAAAAATAAATATGGTAAAAAAATATTCAGAATCAGAATCAGAAACTCGTTTATTGCCAGGTGTATCAGGTTTACACTAGGAATTTGCTTTGGTGGGTTGGTGCAATAAAACAGTAAAAATAACAGTAGGATAATTAAGTGTTAGAATAAAATAAGAATAAAAAATTGAAATCTACCAATATACAATATAATATATACACAAGAATTAGCTACGTATTTGTGTTTAGGAGAGAAATAAAAATATAGATACTTTATTAATCTCTATGGGAAACTGAAGTCACATAAATCACAAAAAAAAAGACACAAGGGCACCCAATGAGGTGAGTATGAAACAACGCCCTATGAAAGCTATAAATAATAGTGAACAGTTAGGGCTGCCTCCTCTGAGCCGATTAGTCAACTAAATGGTGGTTTTGGTTGACTGAGTTTTCTTCAGAAGATAAGTCTTCTTTTTTTTTTATGCTTTTTCATGCTGAATGCCTTATTTCCTAGAAACTTCTGAGCACTTCTCTGGTAAACACAAGATTTAAAGTGGTGCTTTTGTGTGATTCTTTGTGGAGAAACTCAGTTTTATAGATTTGTCGATTTAAATCGACTAATAAATTAGTCGAAAAAATCGTATGAGTGTTAGTCGACTAAGGATTTCTTTGGTCGAGGACAGCCCTAGTCAACAATCAACCACAATAAAAGTCAAAATAGGAGCTGAATTGTGTGCTGTGCGGTACAACGGCGTATAAGAATAGATGAATGGAGAGTCCGCTACAATATAAAATGTATATATAATAATAATAATGTATTTTGCACTCTGTGGCTCACGTTACTGCAGTGTTTAACGGTGGCATAAGTGTGATAAGGTTGATCCAACCTTGCAGAGTGAAGCGATGTGGATCCTACACAAAATACCCCACTATTTTTCATTGCCACGATTTTGTAGCCTGCTCCACTATTTTCCCAGTTTTCTTCTCGTAAATTTAGGACTTTATAATCTCGCGAATTTGTTATTTTTTTGTTCTTGTAAATTTGCCACTTTAATCTCAGAGAATATCTGGGTTTTTTTCTCGTAAATTTATTACTTTAATCTCGGAAATTCAGAGTTTTTCTCTGGATATTACCCCCTCCACCAGCTCCGTAATTACTATTTTTTTTTTTTTACCTACAATGACTCTTTACACCATTGTAGTACAGCAAGGTGCTGGATTGAGTTTGTATATAAAACAGAATAAACTGTATATTTTTGTGGTTGTAGTCTTCAAATGTTAGCTTTAATAGCTGAAATTCTTCACATGGTGGACCGAAGCTTAAAAATGTTGCTCTCACTGACTGTGTACAATGTAGCATAGATAGGAAGACATGCTAAGCCCCAGCATGATTGCTATCTATCAGCTCTGTAATGAAATATAGACTGAAGGTGAAAAACACCACTTAACCTTTTTGCAGTTTGTCTAGACTAACACTGCAGGGCTGCTGTTTTAATGTTTTGTTCTGTGTGTATTTTGGTTCTAGTCGTACTAATCGGAGACTCTGGAGTGGGGAAGAGTAACCTGCTGTCCCGTTTCACAAGAAATGAGTTCAACCTGGAGAGCAAGAGCACCATTGGGGTGGAGTTCGCCACCCGCAGCATCCAGGTGGACGGCAAGACGATAAAGGCTCAAATTTGGGACACAGCTGGACAGGAACGCTACAGAGCAATCACCTCAGCGTCAGTTTGTTTTTATTATTATAAATTTGTCTGCGGTATTTACTAGATTTGTGATAGTTTGGTTATTAAAAAGGTATTTGAGCCAATTAGGATGTTGAATTTCATGCCTAAGGATCTCATGCTCACAGAGTCAGTATCCTCTTTTTAATCCTGCCTTAAATTTTTAATGCAAAGGCTTTTTCCTAATTTCTTTATGTAATCTATACTGTACATACAGTATGGCGTATCTGTCACATAGTTAAAGGGATAGTTCGGCTGTTTCCCCAAACTGGGGGCGTGCCAACCGGCATCTACTGTACACTGATTATGGATAAAGACCTCATATAACCCCGCTTCAAAACTTCCAAACTATCCCTTTAACATGTATTGGATCATCTACAAATACCTATCACAAAGCACTTTTGTCATTTTACAATTTCTATACTGTACTATATATATTAAGCTATACTAATACTAGTTTGCACATTTACTATAGCCGTAAACTTGCAGATTAAGGTAATTTACTTCAAAAACTGCCATCTTCATTGTTTCTGCCTGAAATTATTTGCATTATTAGTGTTTTCATGCTTGCGGTAATACTTGATTCATCAATTTCACTTCTTTGCTCCGCTGTCACCAGGTATTACCGGGGTGCAGTTGGAGCTCTCCTGGTTTACGACATCGCCAAGCACCTGACATACGAGAACATTGAACGCTGGCTGAAGGAGCTGAGGGACCACGCTGACAACAACATCGTCATCATGCAGGTTGGAAACAAGAGCGACCTCCGCCACCTCAGGGCGGTGCCCACTGATGAGGCTCGAGCCTTTGCAGGTAAATTATTAAGTGTTACCATTAGGGAAACGGCATTGCATTTAAAATAGTCATCAAATTACCACTTATTTGAAGAATATACAGGTTATTATCCAAGTTTGTTTGTTGTTTTTAAATTGCTTTAATGTGCAAAACATACTTTGGCTCCTCTTTTTCTGCTCAGAAAAGAACGCTATCTCATTTATTGAAACTTCCGCCTTGGACTCCACTAACGTAGAAGAGGCCTTTAAGAACATCCTCACAGGTAGGAAAAGTGAAAAAAAAAAGTTTTTTCTTTTTAGTGTGTTATTTTCTGTGACCATTTAAACTTATTAAGTGTCTTTGAGTACTATAAAAAGTGCTCTATATATATAAAGTGTATTATTATTTGTATTATTAAACTGTTAAATATAATGTATAGGTTACTGTGAAACTCCTGGTCATATAACATACTTTTTTACGATTTATTTTTAGTAATTACTCTACACAGAATAATTTTTTTGTTCTCTTAATTATTATTATTATTATTTTATTTTGTTTTGTTGCGAGCGGTTAATTTTAATTTTATTTATTTTATTTCGGCCTTTATGACTGCTATGACTCTATTTTGTTAGGATGCATATATTGTTATGATGCTACATCAAACTTTGTATCATATCTCACTGCCCAATGTTATGTTGTGTTTAAGAAAATTCAAATACATAGACAAAAACATTACTGTTTTCTTGTACAGAAATCTACCGTATTGTGTCTCAGAAGCAAATATCGGACAGATCTGCACATGATGAGTCTCCAGGCAACAATGTAGTGGACATAAGCCTCCCCCCAACCACGGACGGGCAGAGGGGAAACAAACTCCCTTGCTGCCAATCTCTGTGACGCTCACATTTTCTTTTTCCTGTTTGACTTGCTGTCTGTCTTTTCCTCTCTTCACCTCTGGTTTACTTCAGTTGTCATGCTGCTGTCATCATGACGCCCTCATTGGTTCAAAAAGTCTGTGACATCAAGACTCTGGTATTTGACATTCCTTTTTGCTGGTTTCTGTTTTTTCTTTGTTTGTTTGTCTTCCTCTGATTTCAGAAGAACCTGTCATACGGCCTCGTTATAGCCTTGAGAAGAGAGAGTAAAGCTCAGGTTGATCTTGAAGCTGTAGTAAACTACAATTTCTTTTTAATTAACTAGCCTTTATGGTCCTATTGACCCGCTCCTGTTGAAGGAATGGTGAGGGATCAGTCGACCTGTGTATCAGTGCTTCAAGTGGTTTCTACTTGCCTCCTTTTCTCAGCTTTTAATGGCCCTGTTCCGACCTGGCATTAACATGCGTCCTGAGTGATCCGATCTCAAGTGGACAGCTCTAAGTACGTCTGTTCACACCTGGCATTAGAATGCGTCTCCACCTGCGTCTCCAGTGACCACTTGTGATCTGATCTCACTTCCCCGCTCTATATGCAAATAAACACGTAGTAAACAGCAGCATATACAGCAGACAATGGGACATAATATTACATGAATGTCAGTAGTAATATCCTACACCAAGTGCACAGAAGCCGTTTCCATGCCGCGAGCTCTCGCCGCCAGCGGGACGTCAGTTGAGTAGGCGGTCCTTCAATATGGCCCAGGACACATTCACGTACACACCGCTAAGAGAATGTGCCCATATGTGGCCCAGACCACCTCTGAATGTGGTCTGAGTGATCAGATCTCACTGCATCCTCAATGCATCTTGAGTGCATTCACACCTGTACTTAGAGCTGTCCAGTTGTGATCGGATCAACCAGGACGCATGTTAACACCAGGTCTGAACAGGGCCAATGATACAGACTTTTGTCATAATCTGCTACAGTAGAGTCCCAATTTCATGTCTGGTTGACCTGGTTCTGCCCATCATACTATACGGGTGTAGAAGAGGAGACATGAAGAAGGTACCACTGGAGTATTGATGTGTCCTCTGCTCTGTCTGGAGTCTCTATTTGCCTCTTTAATGTTCCTCTTTGAGCCCGCTGCCCACTGTGGCATGAAATTAGCATGAGCCAGGGACCAGACTGGCTGTGACTGTCTGATTTAATACGGGCAAGTGTGAAACAAATGAAGTGTTTTTATTTGTGTGAGTGTGTTAATCTCAGTGCACAGAGATACCAAAGGATGCAATCGTTATCAGTTTTCTCATTTAAGCGTGTTCAAGGCTGCTAAGGTTGCATTTCATCGCTGTATTTGGAATCCACGCTATTTGCTAAAGACGTGTAATGCTATATAGCAAAAGTAATGTTATAAATTGTGATTTATTATTTGTGTAATAATCAGCCTGGATCAAGCCTTGTGCTCCACTCTCGAGGTGACTGAGGTCAAAATCTCTTTCTGTCTGGAAATGAAAATCTCCCTTGCACTTATGTCCAATCATTTCAATCATTATTTTTAAAATACACTCTTTATTGATTAACATTTCCCTGTTGGTTGTAAAGGAAAAAAAGCACTAAATGTGTTTTTTTTTTTTTTTATCTTAAAACAGCATTTCCCTCTCATGTACTCAATCACCCTTTGCTGTCATTTGAATGTGATCTCTGTTAAAGGGAAATGGATAAAGATCTGTGTAACCTGAGAAAATGAACTAATCGAAAATGTATTCGTGCAACACTCTCACTCCAGCTGGTTCAGAAAGTGGAACTGAAACCTAGAAATGCAAATTGTTTATCTGGTGGGCTGAAATGCTTTCATGTGTGATTGATTTGATGCATTAACGTCTTGTGATATTTTCTTATTTCTTCAAAAACATGTAAAGGCAGCAAACTTGTTTTGCTGCTTTCGCATCACACAGAAAATACTGCAGGTTAAATAAACTGAATCCACATGACCATATACTGTAGAAGATGGACTTATTTTTGGATACATTACTCACTCAGTGTACCCATAACTTAATGCTGTGTCCACCACACTGTTGTTTAGCAACTCAGGTGTCTAGTGATGGGTGGTCGTCCTGTCGGAGGAAATGTTTGTAGTTCTACAGCATCTAATCAATGTCCTTGTGCTCCCAAAAATATTGGATTCTTGGTTTTCGAATTCTTCATCCACAATCAAACTAATCTTGTCAATGTGAATGCAATTTAGCACTACTTAGTATTTAAAAAAAAAACTTTTTATTATGTAAAGAATTGTCAAAAATAAAATTTTTGTTGCTTGTTCAATCCAACATGGTCGGCATTTCTGAAAATGGTTTAATAAGTAGGTCTCCATAATTATGAATTAATATTCACTATGCAGTTGTAAGACCTGCCATTTCCAGGACTGTAAAATAAAATCTGTCAAAATGTTCTGACCAATTTGTGCTGTTAAACGTAATCTAGTAGTAGTAGTCTTTGAAAGAGAGTGTAAGTGAAATTAGCACTATTTGTTTTCCATTTTAAATGCATACAAAACTTTCTAAAATTGATCCTGATATTAACCCTGTTTGTGACAGGTGTCGACAAGCTCCTGCCTCTCTGATTCATATGTTATATGACCAATCTTTTTTAAATGTTATCAGGGGTTCTTCAGGTGTCCTTTTTATCCGGATGCATCAACAACACTCTTTGGGGTAATACCTGATACGGTGGTCCTGCTGCCAAAAAATGTAAGCGGACCTGGAGGCCTTCTTGACCTATTGGCTAGATGACTGATATTAGTTCATTGTCATCCTCTCCTCCATCCCATGAGGCTTGGATCAGAGATTTTATTCATTTTAGTAAATTAGAAAAGAAAACACTGTGTTAAATACTGTGTGGGTCTACAGTTACATTTTTCAAAGATATGGCAACCCCTCTTTGACCATTGCAGTTTCAGTGTGTACCTCAGTGAAGCTGGCTGTTGGTTGGTTGTTATTATTTTTCCTTTTAATAATTAGAATAATAATAATAAACTTTATTTGTATAGCACCTTTCATACAACACATGCAGCTCAAATTGCATTTTATTTAGAAAAAGAATAAAAACAGGAAACACAAATTGAAGAAAAAGGAATACAGGTTAAAAAAAAAATCTTATTTGTGTGTCTTGGTGCCTATGATTGTTAATGAGGTCTCTACCTCAGTGTATTTCCGAGTTAAGATAAAGGTCGAATGGATGAATAAATAAATGAAAAGATAAAGTGTTTAGCATTGCAGAGAAAGCAAGCCATTAAAAAAGATTGTTTGTACCTACTGTTTTTGCCATACACTGTATATGGCAAAAAATAATGAGATAGATAGATAGATAGATAGATAGATAGAAAGATAGATAGATAGATAGATAGATACTTTATTGATCCCAAAGGAAATTTAGGCATCCAGTAGCTTAAACAAGTCCCAACACCAATACACCTTAAAAAGAGATACAATCGAATATAAAGTGAAATAAAATAAAAATAAATAAATACAAAATAAATAAATAAGATAACATAAGTACAGCAGTGAAGTGTCAGTGTGCCAATTGTAGTGCAAATAATAGTAATAATAATAATAATAGTAATAGTATATAAACATTTTGTATAGTATATGATATACATAATATATTTATATGCCATTATTTTTATATGTATGTTTAAAGAAACATGTTGAAGCTAGTGTTTACAATGAAAAACGCAACTAAAATGTGTTTTGAAAATAGAAATAAGTACTATAAGTAGTATTATGTTATGTTATGTTATGGAATGTTATGTTATGTTATGTTATGTTATGTTATGTTATGTTATGTTATGTTATGTTATGTTATGTTTGAAAAAAAGGAATAAAAAGAAAAAAAAAAAAAGAAAATAGAAATAAGTGCATTATAGAAATCTCGGTCAGGTGTGTTTATTTCTTGTGGTCGTGTTGCGCATGACTTGTTTTCGGTGAGCGCCCCTCCCTCCCTCCCTCCGGCAACAAGCTGTTGTTATTCACAATCCCATCTGAACTCGTCCGGTTGGTGTTTTGCACTCGTTTGCCCCCCACCACCCCCCCCCCCCCCCTTGTCTCCACCGCAGCAGAGGCAGACAGCTGATGATGAGCCTCTGGAGGTTATTTAAAGCTCTGGGAAAGCGGAAGCCTGCTGTGTTATCATCAGCATCAGCTGAGGGCTGCTAGCTAAGTTAGCATATCGTTAGCTAAGCGAGTAGCACTTTAAACCAGCGCTGATAAATTCACATAAAACAGCTAAAAATGAAACGAAAAGGAAACCCGAGAACATTAGGGCGGTGATAACGGCACTAATACGACACTTTAAAGAAGAAGACACAGGGTGAGTAGACCTTTTAAGCTCTCTTTTTTTTACACCAGGCTAGGTCGGCTAGCAGTTAGCTGCAGTCGGCTAGCAGTTAGCTGCTGGCGGCTAGCAGTTAGCTGCTAAGTCGGCTAGCGGTTAGCTGCTAGGTCGGCTAGCGGTTAGCTGCTAGGTCAGCTAGCGGTTAGCTGCTGTCGGCTAGCAGTTAGCTGCTAGGTCGGCTAGCAGTTAGCAGCTAGGTTGGCTAGCAAACAACACAGCTGTAACGAACACCAACTGGTCATGTTTAGTTGCTACGCAATGAACATTGATATTGATTAAAAAAAGTAATGACAATGAAAAGAACTTGGATAAAGGCTGCTAATGTCTTAAATATGTCAATGCAGCTAATATATACCGCCACGTCAATATATTAGTGATAATAAGTAATGATCTCTTGAGCTCATCACTTCACACTTTACCTTTATATACTGTTTTAAAAGGCTGTTTACATCCCTGTGTACTATATATATTTAGCTATACTCAGTGGTGGGATAATAACCAAGTACATCTACCCAAGGTACTTGTACTTTACTTGAGTATTATGCTACTTTATACTTCTACTCTAACTTCATCTCAGAGAGAAATATTGTACTTTTTACTGCACTAAATATTCCTGAACGTTAGTAGTTACTTGCAGATTTTGATTATTAATCCAAAATATAATCAACAAATAAATGATGTGTTTATTATTATTATAATAGATTAAACTACCCAGCAGTATATAAAGTAATTAAAATGAGCTCCACCTTTACCAACTGCAACGTTAAAGTGATGAAAACATTAATATATAAATAATTATAATCCAATAATATAATGTATATTATTCTATATACATTTTACAAAATGAGTACTTTCACTTTTGGTACTTATAAGTATATTTTGATGCTAGTACTTTTGTACTTTCAAGGAAGATTTTGAATGCAGGACTTTTACTTGTAACAGAGTATTTTTACACTGTGGTATTGCTACTTTTATTTCAGTAAAATATCTTAGTACTTCTTCCGCCGCTGTTTATACTTGTAATTATGCACATATACATTTACTGAATTCCTGTTTACATTCAGTTCATTCATTTGCAATTACTGTCTCATTTATATTACCTTATTTTATATTTTGTTTGTTAAATTGTTTTCCCTTATTTTAACTTGCACTATTTTATGTTTAGATTCTCATTTTGTTTTTACTTGCGTGATCTTCTTTTTCTTTTTCATACATATTTAATTAGCATGGTTGAAGGGATACTGAAACTTAGGATTTTCATCGCCAACGACTGCAGCTTCTCTGCAATCGTTGTGTATATGATAAATAAAGAACGTGAACTTGAAACAATCCTGTTCCAGACAATAGTCTGGATCACAGCTTTAACACCTGGATGCAGTGATAACAGCCAAGTTTGTTAGTGGTAAAAATATCATGGCATAATGTATTAACTGATGAATTCAGTATACAGTCTGTTTTATTCCTGTGTTTACATACAGTACACCACTAAGAAATAATATGTTGTTGTTGTCGTCTTAGTTTTGGGGGCTTCCCTTTTGTTTATCTGGGTCAGGGATTGTGCCTCTTAGTCGTGCCCCCCATGCTGTATCAGTATGCGTAAATAATAACACCAAGCAGTGATACTGAAACAGTCCCAGTGCCATTGCTTTGTATGGGTTAAGAGGTCATCTGACCAGGCAGGGACCTGTATAATGAAGTTTAAGTTCAGGCCTTCAGGCCTCATCAAACATTTGCAAGGTTCTGCTCATTTTGGATTTAATAATCCAAGTGTGAGCGTGATTATGTGATATTTGGGATTTGTTACAAGCAGCTAATGTAATATCTATAGTTGTAAGGGCTGCATATTTAATAGGGCTGCTTCCTCTTTAGTAGATTAGTCATTTATTATGCTTTTTTCATGCTGAATGACTCATTTCCAAGAAACTCATGAGCACATCTCTGGTAAACACAAGATTTAAAGTGGTGCTTTTGTGTGATTCTTTGTGGAGAAGCTCAGTTTCACAGATCTGTCGATTAAATCAGCTAATTGATTCGTCGACGAAATCCTATGAGTGTTAGTAGACTAAGAATTTCTTTGGTCGAGGACAGCTCTAATATTTGATGTAACAGACAAGATCAGACAAGAACAGTTCACCTTGGGGATACTAGATTCTTGTAGTTGATTGTAAAAGTTGTAGAAAATAAGCATATGACTAGAATATAATCAGAAGTACAAATGTTACAATAATCAATCAAGTGTGGGAATTTTTATATAGTTGAAACATCTCTTCTCTGACAGTGTCTACAACGACAGAATATTATTTTCTTCTCAAGTATTGCAGGTCTGTTTTTTGTGAATTTAATTAGATAAGATGTTAAAATTATTGTAGTGTAAATTCTTGTGTGAATTATTCTTAAGGAGGTAGAATAACGATGATAATTTCTGCACCATCTGCCATGTTAAACCTCCTGTTTAAAAACAACACAACAACAGTGTAGTATACATAGGATTATATATTTATTATGCTAGTTTGAGTGTAATGTTATGGTTTAATAGTGATGTGTATACAGCCACAGGCCTTCTAGTCTTGTATGAAGCGGATCAAATGTAAGCTCAATATGTGAACACTGTTCTGTGTCATATGCAAGATGTTTGTGTGCTAAATTTATCATTTCTTCAAAAGGAAAGAAGCTACTTCAATGTGTGTCATGTAATAACTCATAACTATCTATTGTCTCGTCAAAAGGAAAACATTTCACGCAGAAATATCCATTTATATTTGGTCTGTTACTGTGGGATAATCTTCAAACAGCAAGACGAATGTACTGCAGTCTAGCAAATTCAGCAGTCAGCCTGTTATCTTTAGTGAAGGGTTATCTGAGGGGAGACAGCTGTTTATCAGTCTGCTGCACATCATACTCACTGCCTCTGACGATCACACTCGCTTTTATAATGGATCAGCGGCTGCTTTGGGCAAATTGGCCCATCTCGAAACTGACAGCTTTCTTGTAAATGACACAATGTTTTTGAAGATAACCTCAGTTGATCTCACATGGCAGGAAATTAATTAGTACATAAAGCAGGCTTTCAGATGAGCGTTGTCATAACATCAAGCTACGTTTACAGAGCTAGACTGTACTGACAAAATCCTAATATTTTCACAGTACTGTTATACTGTTGATAATATGACTGTTGGATACGACTATTATTGCTTTCATACGATATTTTATTTCACTCATCTTGAAAAGTTTAACAGGATATTGTTATATTTAGCTGTAATGCAGCCTTAGGGCCTGTGTCCATATAACGTCTTTTTCTGAGCGCTGGTGACGTCACTGTAGAAAATGGAGGAGAAGCTTGTTTTGGCCGTGTCTGTCCATTCTTGAGCTTGCAAGCTTGGAGGATGACGTATGACTTGCAGCCTCTACGACAGTCATACATCATATTCCCATTTTAGCAACAATCTTCATTTTTTAACTTTGAGCCCAAAATGAAGTTATTTGTCAAAAAACAGCGAAGAGTGTGGCTAATCAACTTAGTCAGGAAATGACTCAAATAAATATTAAATATCATAGAAATGCCAAAATACCCTGGAGGGGGGCTTTAAGGCAGTAATGGCTGAGGGCAAAAAAAAACTCCTCCCAAAGCCATTCTTTTTGCAAAGGAGTTGTCTGTATCTGCGACCAGAGGGGAGGAGGGCAGGGCTCGTATGCTATTGTTAGTGCTCTGCGAGTGGTGGCAGTATCAGTGAAGGCTGGCAGGTTGGTAGTGGGGAGGACAATTATTTTAGAGGATGTGTCGGTGATTTTCAGGAGCTTATTTCTATTGATGAGGGTGAGCATGGTGAAATAGAAGGTGGCGCACTACAGGAGGATGGAGGATGGTTTATGGATATCTCTGGTGTGGTGATCAAAACTCAGTTTATTGTTCAGGAAGATGCAGAGGTACTTAAATCTCTCCACCATCTCCACTGGTTGTCCATTGATGGGAGTGGGGCAGTGAGGGGTGGTGAGTTTTTTGCGGGTGTCAGAAGATGAGCTCCTTCATCTTGAGGAGGAGGTGACTGTCTTGTGCACCAAGTGGGCAACAGATTGTAGGTAGGCTGTGGCTGAGTCTCTGTCGTTGAGGTGGCGGTATGGCTGTCATCAGAATATTTAAAGTTTAAAGGTAGTCATTGGTCTAGAGTGTGTATAGAAAGGGACTCAGAAGAACACCATGACCCCACGAGATGGGGTCAGTGGTGTGGGAGTGCTGGTTTTTGAGCTGGAACAGATGGGTGTTTTCGCCTTCTGATGCCTGCATGGTATTCATGCTGCTAAAGTCCTGTTCTAATTTGTCCTTGTATAATAGTTTTGCTTTCTTTATTACATTTTCAGAGAGTGGTTAATGGTTGAAGGCAGTCCTTGCAATGCAATGCTTGCTGTTTATCCTTGAGCCAAAGTTTTCTATGAGGAGTCGTCCATGGTCGCTTTATCCTATTATATTTGTATACATGCAAATGTATACAAGCTTCTGATTGATACTCTACTGCATTATGTATGTATTTTTATACAATTTTCCTGTAATAGATTTTTTTTTAAGTAAAAGTGGAAATACCACAGTGTAAAAATACTGTTAGATGTAAAAGTCCTGCATTCAAAATTGTATTTAAGTCAAAGCACATTAGTACTGGTATAAAAATGTATTTAAAGCTATTAGGGATGGATCAGCTGCTGATCGTTATCGACTGATATAAAACGTCATTAAAAAGTCATATTATAGTACGTCATAAAAACTCATAGTATCGTATGTCATTGAAATGTAATAAAAAAAATCATCTTATAGTATGTCATAAATAGTCATATTAAAAGTCATAGTATAGTATGTGATTAAAATGTCAAAGTAATACTATAGTATGTCATAGTAGTCACAGTATGTCACACTGGACCTTTTTAAGTAAAAGTACTAAAGCCATTAATTCGCAATCTATCTCTGTTTCTGCTTGTAGAATCTAACCATTCCCAACCTGTGGAGAGCAGACTTTGTGCTTCCTGCTCCCCAAGTCAACCTTCACCTTTGACCTTTACACCCTCACCACCTCTACGGCCAGTGTTTGGCCACTGTAACCATGACGACAGGGGGGTGTTGCCACCTGCCCGGTTCTCTGTGTGACTGCACGAGCAGCCCTGGCGCGTGGAAGAGCGTGGAGGAAGCGGGTGGTGACGGATGTCAGGCGCTCTACGTCACCCAGGTCACCGCCATAGATGGACGGTTGCTCTCCTCTGTGCTCAAACCCATGAGCACACAAAGGTAAGACCTACTCACACTCATGATGTCTGGGCAGAAGTCCTGTGGGGTGAATTTACATGAACAGAAATATGCAGAACAAGCACACCACAGTGGAGCCATCATTCTTTTTATTATTATTTTTCCTACAGTGACATATCAAAAAGTCTTCTGTGAAAAGGCCTAGTGCTTATATCATATATGTATTTATTGAATTGTATTTTTGAGGTACACTTTGGATTACATGTCTATTTTTTTAATGTAATTTTATATTTATTATAGCCTTCCTATTGTGAGTAATGTGATCACATGAGTCAGGGCCCCTTTATCACACCTGTGTTCTGCTGATTAAAAAACGCATATTGCGCCTTCATCGTCAGGTTTGCTTGTCACTCTTCATCTTGCAGGAAATGCAAGGGCGTGTTCATTATTGTTTTTACATCATTCTGTAGCTTTCTGACGGGGGAACTTAAGCCGTTCTGTCGCTCTCTTCGAAGCCACCAGACTTCATTCGCAAAATAATAATTTTACCAGTTATTTCCAAACTTAGCACAGCTTACTTTGACTCAGCTAGTGTTAGCTTTCTTTGGCAACCTACGTCACTGCTTTTTTCTTCTTCTAATGGCTGAGTGGGATTTGAAAAAAATGGAAAAAAACACAGATGGACCCGTCCTTTAAATGCATCCATTAATTCTGGGCTGGTCCACAGTTGAGTGCCCTTGACGTGTTGCAAGCCCCTTTTTGCATTTTAGTATCATAACTACATTTGGCTAAACAGTTCTTATTTTCTTTTCGTCTCAGTGATGGTCCCATCTGCCGTATTTGCCACGAAGGAGGCAGCAGTGAGTGTCTCCTGTCTCCATGCGACTGCACAGGCACCCTGGGCACGGTGCACAAGAGCTGCCTGGAGAAGTGGCTGTCATCTTCCAACACCAGCTACTGTGAGCTCTGCCACACCGAGTTCAGCATCGAGCGCCGACCGAGGCCTCTCACAGAGGTAACAAAGGTCAATGCCCTTTGCTTTGTCTGCATCAATCTTTCTGCTTGGGTTGGGCTGCTGTTTGTGAATGAAAATTATTCTTTAAATAGAGAGGCTACACGGTATGAAGTATGATATTTTTTGGAATATACCACACTGAGGCCATGTTGTCAAATTTAAATAATTCATTTAATAGGCAATAACAGTAACATTTCACCAGTCAATTGGGAACAAACTGTTAAACAACAAAAAGAAGATCCACTTGATGGCAGGAGGTAACTTTACAACAACAGAGTTTACCAGGTATACCTGAATGCACCATGAAAGTAGCTTTTCTTCTCATCTTTCTGCTTGCTTGCTATTATAGTGCATCTTTTCCGTTCTTGATTGACTTAATGTCTCTCTTCCATTTGTCTATCTACCTCTCCCTTGACTCTCTTTCTCTCGTATATATATTCTCCCTCTTCTTCTTCCACAGTGGCTGCGGGACCCCGGCCCTCGTAATGAGAAGAGGACGCTGTTCTGTGACATGGTGTGCTTCCTGTTTATCACGCCTCTAGCAGCCATTTCAGGCTGGCTGTGTCTGAGGGGCGCTCAGGACCATCTTCAGCTGGGGAGCTGGCTGCAGGCCGTGGGCCTCATAGCTCTCACCATCGCCCTCTTCACCATCTACGTCCTGTGGACACTGGTAACAATTCATTCACATACATGTTAGACTAGCAATATTGGAATGCACATTTAAAAGGAACTCTCTACTTCTCTTTACCTCTACCTCCCTCTCTCTCTCTCTCTCTCTCTACCTCCATCTGTCCCTTTCTCTACCTCTCTCTCCCTCTGCCTTCCTCTCTCTACCTCTCCCTCTTTCTACCTCTGCATTCTCTCTCTCCCTCTACCTTCCGCTTCCTCTCTCTACCTTTTTCTCTCACTCTCCCTCTCACTCCCTTTACCCTCCTCTCTCTCTCTCCCTCTACCTCTCTCTCTCCCTGTCTCTACCTCTACCTTCTTCTTCCTCTCTCTCTCTCTCTCTCCCTCTCTCTACCTCTACCTTCCTCTCTCTCTCACTCCCTACCTCTCTCTCCCTCTGCCTTCCTCTCTCTACCTCTACCTCTCTCTACCTCTACCTTCCTCTCTCTCTCACTCCCTACCTCTCTCTCCCTCTGCCTTCCTCTCTCTACCTCTACCTCCCTCTTCCTCTACCTCCCTCTCTCTCCCTTTACCCTCCTCTTTCTCTCTCTCTCTCTCTTCCTCTCTCTCCCTGTCTCTACCTCTACCTTCTTCTTCCTCTCTCTACCTCTACCTTCCTCTCTCTCCCTCTACCTTCTTCTTCCTCTCTCTACCTCTCCCTCTTCCTCTCTCTCCTTCTCCCTTCCTCTCCCTCTCTCTCCCTCTGTCTCCCTCTCTCTACCTCTCTCCCTCTTCCTCTCCCTCTACCTTCCTCTCTCTACCTCTCCCTCTTTCTACCTCTGCCTTCTCTCTCTCTCTCTTCCTCTCTCTACCTCTCTCTCTCCCTCTACCTTCTTCTTCCTCTCTCTACCTCTACCTTCCTCTCCCTCTCTCTACCTTCCTCTCCCTCTCTCTACCTCTACCTTCCTTTCTCTCTCACTCCCTACCTCTCTCTCCCTCTCCCTCCATCTCTTTCCCCCTCTCCCTCCATCTCTTTCCTTCTACCTTCCTCTCTCTACTCTCCCTCTTTCTACCTCTGCCTTCTCTCTCTCCCTCTACCTCTCTCTCTCCCTGTCTCTACCTCTCCCTCCCTCTTCCTCTCTCTCCCTCTACCTTCCTCTTCCTCTCTCTACCTTCTTCTCTCACTCCTCTACCTCCCTCTCTCCCTCTTCATCTCTCTCTCCCTGTCTCTACCTCTACCTTCTTCTTCCTCTCTCTACCTCTCTCTCTCCTTCTCCCTTCCTCTCCCTACCTCTACCTTCCTCTCTCTCTCCCCCTACCTTCCTCTCTCTACCTCTACCTCCCTCTTCCTCTACCTTCCTCTCTCTACCGCTCCGTCTTTCTACCTCTGCCTTCTCTCTCTCCCTCTACCTTCCTCTTCCTCTCTCTACCTTCTTCTCTCTCTCTCTCTACCTCCCTCTCTCTCCCTCTACCCTCCTCTCTCTCTCTACCTCTCTCTCTCTCTCTCCCTCTCCCTCTTTCTCTACCTCTCCCTCTCTCTACCTCTACCTACCTCTACCTTCCTCTCTCTCTCACTCCCTACCTCTTCCTCTCTACCTCCCTCTACCACCCTCTTCCTCTCTACCTCCCTCTACCTCTCTCTCTCTCTACCCTCCTCTCTCACTCTCCCTACCTGTCTCTCCCTTTAACTTGTCTCTCACCCTCTTCCCCTCTCTCTCCCTGTCTCTACCTCTACCTTCCTCTTCCTCTCCCTACCTCTATCTCTCACTCTCTCTACACCGCTCCCTCTCTTTCTACCTCCCTCTGTACCTCTACACCTCTCTCTACCTACCTCTACCGCTCTCTCTCTCTCTTTACCTCTACCTCCCTTTCTCTCTCTACCTATTATTACTAACCCTAATAACCAGCTAAAAGTTCATGTATCTAATTGATCTCTTACCTGGTTGTCTGTGCAGGTATCGTTCCGCTACCACTGTCAGCTGTACTCTGAGTGGAGAAGAACAAACCAGAAAGTACGTCTGCTCATTCCTCAAGCCAAGGAGTCGAACTCTTCCCAGCATTCCTTGCTCTCGACCAAACTGATGAAGAAGTCTGCCAATGAGAGTATAGTATGAGACCAAATGGTGATGGTTGGTGATAATGGTGTCTTTTATGTGCGGGGGGTGATTGTTGCCTGCCAGCTAGCCTTTAAAGAAGCACTTGTGGTTGCTTTTTACAAACAAAAACGTCTTTGCCCCATAGAGTACTTAATTCACATCACTTTTTAAAAAGAAATGGGTCCTCTGTGGGTGCAGAAATGAGCACATTTAAATGGAGTCTCAGTGTTGACTTATGCAAAGGCACAGAGGAACGGAACAGCACGTGGAGATGTGCAGAGACATTTACAGAGACACGGGAACAGTCTCACCATCATGGATACGATGATAACTTTAAATAACAGTAGAATAAAAAATGACCAAACTAACTTGTTTAGTGGACTGTGAAATGTTATTATTATTGTTCTGCTTGGTTTCAACAACCCATTGATGGTCTATAGATGGCTGCGGAGTGTAGCAGCTTCCATTCATTGTTGTGCTGCGATGATGAAAGAGCGCAAACTGCTAGATTCATGTCATATCTGGGCATGTCCTTACCTATATAGGCCTTGCAGTCTCTGCACAACGTCGCCCGTTAAGGAGCTCTTTCAAGCACTTATCCCATATTAATCTGTAAAGGAAAAAAAGCTGAGGTTATTGATTTATTCTAGCTTGTTGGACTTCTTTCAAGTTTTTTTTTTTAATCCTACATCTGTTTTTACATCTCATCCAAGAATGGATTGCAGTACAGCATTAGTAAACCAGAGATTGTGCAATAAAACACTGTGGACATCGAGGTCTTCATCACAGTACATGAAGAGACCTCTCCCAACATGGACAGTAATGCATGCAAGCACTGTTAATACTTTTTTGGCGGATTTCTTTTTTTATTTTGTAGTGGTAGTGTATTGTAAAATTGTTTCATGGTTTAAAAAAAACATTTATTAAACCACTAAAGAATGAACAGATTTGCTATTCCTACTGAAGTAGGGTTCAACAGTGTCCTCGTAGAGGTTCTTGTATTATCAGCACTTAGCCAGCAGGTCTTGTATAGATCGATAGAAAACTCCATCAAAATGGCTCTTAAAGGAACATTTCTACAAGTGTTGTTGGATGGCTGATGCAGTGTACTTAAGCATCCTTTTAACTGCCTGTTAAAGTACTTAATTAATGCTATTTTGTTCTGTTTATTTTATTTTTTTAAACTATACACATCGCTCTATGTGTGTAGTTTCCATAATAACTAAACCAAGAATCAGGGAAACAGAAACTCCCGGTTAGCATTTATCATTGAATTGTTTCTGATCTGATGGAAAAAAAAAAACTTTTGTGCCGGGTGGGTACATTATGCAAGCACCACTAAGGCTTAATCTGATTTTAGCTTTGTTTTGTCTTTCAAGGAAGCCGCTCGATGTGCTTTTCTAAATCCATTTGATGGATGTCTATGTTTTTTTGGAGTGCAAACTTGCCCACACCATGTTTTGATGTTACTGACCACCAGACTCATTTGGGTCTGTGTTAGTTGTTTGGGTGAGTAGAGAAAATTAACTTCTCTCTCTCGTGTATATAGTTTGGTGCAGTTTATAATCAAGTCACTTATAGCAGCTGTCAGAAAACACAAACCACAGTGTCTGCCTGGTTTCCAGATTTCCGCGTCATAACATGGTGCAGTTTTGAACATAGTTTATTACTTCATTACGATTAATTTAGGTTATGGAAAGACGGTTAAATTGACGTGAACACACTGTGGTCTGCTGTCAAAACCAACGTAATACATTGGCTTTAAGAATGCAACACTGTTGTCCCTTTTGGAGTGATGCAGGTGTTAAAGCCGATGGTTATCGTGCAGATCCTACTATTTTGTGCATTTATAACTGCAGTTCTGTGGGGTGCAATAAAACCTTAGCACTGAAAGCAATGAGGCAAGATTCAAATTTGTCTAAAGCTAGACTGATTGATTATTATTCATTTTACAAGTAAACCAAGATCATAATTATTGGCTTTTCTCTATTCAGTGGAATGACATTTATATTTTTAGTAGGGCTGTCAATCGATTAAAATATTTAATCGCAATTAATCTCATGATTGTCCATAATTAATCACATTTTTTATCTGTTCAAACTTGACTATGACTTGCCCAAAACTTCATGTGATTATCATAAAGTGGGCATGTCTGTAAAGGGGAGACTCGTGGGTACCCATAGAACCTATTTTTATTCAGATATCCTGAGGTCAGAGGTCAAGGGACCCATTTTAAAAATGGCCATGCCAGTTTTTCCTCACCAAAGCGCAAGTTTGGAGCGTCATTTAACCTCCTTCCCGACAACCAGTATCTTAACTCTAGCTTTAAAACTTAGCCTGCTACTTTCGCTGAAAGATCGATTGCGTAAAAGGAATTAGTGGCGTTAAAACGAATTTGCGTTATTATCGCGTTAACTTTGACAGTCCTAATTCTTATTAAAGACTGATCATAACTTTTGATTATTGTACTTATTAATGATGTTTAACATAGTGATCATGATTTGTTCTTCCTATGTGCTTTTCGTTAACTTTTTCCTAGATGTTAAAGTAAATTTTGCAGAGGCATTCAGTATTGACACATTGTAAACATGCAGTACATCACCTACGGTGTGCAGAGGCCAAAAGTCTGGATATTATGCACAATTTTTTTATTAATACTTTTTACTTAAATATTTAAAAATATATATATTTACTTTATAACAATCGGGCTTGACCAAACAATATTTTACTTTTCAGTTACATTTTCTGTGAATTTTCATGCTACAGAAACCTTGTGATCTGAAATGACTCTACAAGTTTAGTGGCTCCTTGGGGTTGTTGTAAAACAGTAGTCATAGGAGAACAGAGTGCATCTCTGTACTGCTGTTTGGTGGGAAACTGACACCATAGTGTTGTGTTGAGCAACCAACTTTTTATCTGTTTGACTGCTGACAGTGTGACATTACCAGTAACCAGTGAGCGTAAATGTAATTTCCTTTTCCTGGCCTTTTGTCTACATTACACTTTTAGCTCCTGGTGGGTGGTCCCACATACTGCCACAGTTAATCGTTTGTTTGATACTATGACTTTCTTTCAACATACTATACTATGACTTTTTTTTTTTCTTTTTTTAATCGACATACTATAGTCTGACTTTTTTTCAATGTTTTTTCTAACTTTTTTCGACATACTATACTAAGACTTTTTTTTTTTACTTTTTTCGACATACCATACTATGACTTTAAAAAAAAAAATTCTACATAATATACTGTGATTTTTTTTTTTTTTTAAACTTTTTTTTGACATACAATACTATGACTGACTTTTTTCGACATACTGTACGACATAATACACTGTTAGCTCCTGGCGGGTTGTCCCAAATACTGCCCCAGTTAATCGCTTGTTTGTGTTTTTAACTAATCTCCGAACAAAGGATTAAATCCTTCGATGCACCCGGGGGGGCCTTACAATCTTATGAGTCATTTGATCATCCATGTGTTTACTGTTTGTCATGAAAGAGGCTTTACTCTAAGTATTGGGATCTGTTGGGACACTGATTTGAAGAAATGTAAAAAGCGGAGGTGCGGTTAGTCAACAAACAACTGAATTTGTTATTGGAAGTTTGTAGTACAAAGTATGCAACACTGCTCCTTCTTTGACTCCCCATAGATCCTCATATCTCCAAAGAGTTTTTAAGTGTTGTTACAGTTAATTATAAGGTAATACTTTACTTTATATAGCTTCCACATTTCAAATCCAGAAAGGGATTTTAAATCATTGTTTTCTTTGTAAATGTTAATGTTACTTCAGTTGTGTTATGTTGTCTTAACATTTTTGTAATCTTTCTTTTTATGAGAGGTTGGGTATGTTGATATGTATCATTTGTAATTTATGTTGCAATTCTTAAGTATTCACATTTTTAAATACTACAATGTTTATGGTGTGCTGTGGAAAAAAAGAAAGTTGTCTTCACCAAAATATTGTTACCTGCAATCAGCCAAGAATTATTTGCAAAGCAAATAAAACATGATGATAAATTATGGTTGTGTTGATTATAGTCATTATGTCTGTTCTCTGCTCATGGGAAGAAGACATTTATATGTTCTAGTTCAACATTTCAGTATAGAGGCTATGATATGGCTGTTTACAGATAATCCTCTTAGTCTACAAAGGATGAGATGTCATTACTATAAGTCTGTTTTTGACTACAGCTGTATAAATGTAGCCATTAATCCTGATGAAAAACAACTGCTGATGTCACGTTTCGCTTACGTGGAAACTTGCTAATGCATTTGGAAAATATAAGCGACTTAGTTATAAAAAACATTAGTTCAAAATATTCCATATGCTGGTGAACAAACAGTCCGTCTCTGCTCCCCAGGAAAGAAAAATAAAATACTAAAAATGTTTAAATGTAGATGATGATTAGTGAGCAAAATTTGTGATTTATTGGTACCCTGATATTGCCACTGGAATTACTCATGTTCCAGATTAACATTTTCCTTTTTTTAATGGTTTAGTTACTCAGACGACTCATCTCAACTCTCTTAAAAGAACTCATCACAACTCGACAGTAGTAGAATAAGTATTGAAATATTTTACTTAAGTAACACATTCAAAAGCACAGTATTAAGTTACTCCATTAGGAATAAAGGTCCTTCTTTCAAAAGTTGTTAGTAAAAGTAGAAAGTACAGAATTGTAATTTTTTTCGATGTACTATACTGACTTTTTTTCCATTATGTTTGTTGACATACTATGCTGACTTTTTAATGACTTCTTTCATGGCATTTTTCAACATACTATACTATGACCTTTTTTTAAAGCTTTAACATACTATACTATGACTTATTTTTTTATTTTTTTTAAATGTCAACATGTACTATGACAAACTATGTAATGACTTATTTTGATTTTTTTCGACATACTACACTATGACTTTTTTTTTCCTTTTTCCGGCATACTATAGTATGACTTTTTCAATAAATTTTTTAATAAACTATACTATGACTTTTTCAATTCTGACTTTTTGACATACTATGCTGACTTTTTAATGACTTCTTTCATGGCATTTTTCAACATACTATACTATGACCTTTTTTTAAAGCTTTAACATACTATACTATGACTTATTTTTTTATTTTTTTTAAATGTCAACATGTACTATGACAAACTATGTAATGACTTATTTTGATTTTTTTCGACATACTACACTATGACTTTTTTTTTCCTTTTTCCGGCATACTATAGTATGACTTTTTCAATAATTTTTTTAATAAACTATACTATGACTTTTCAATTCTGACTTTTTGACATACTATACAGACTTTTTTCGACATACTATACTGTGACTTTTTCTATAATTTTTTTACTTTTTAATTTTTTTATTTTAGTTTTTTCGACACGCTACTATGACTTTTTTTCGACATACTATACGATCCTTTTTTTCCGACAAACTATACAATGACTTTTTTTTACAAAATTTTTCGACACACTATACGATGACTTTTTCTCGACATATACTATGACTTTTTTTCGACATACTATACCGTGACATTTTTTTACAAAATTTTTCGACGTACTATACCATGACTTTTTTTCGACATGCTATACTATGACTTTTTTTTTTACATACTACACTGACTTTTTTTTACAACATTTTTTGACATACTATACTATGACTTTTTTTTACAAAATGTTTCGACATACTATACTATGACTTTTTTCAACATACTATACAATGATTTATTTTTAAACAATTTTGACATAGTATATAATGACTTTTTTTTTCGACATACTATACTATGACTTTTTGTCGACATACTATACCGTGACTTTTTTTTACAAAATTTTTCGACATACTATATAACTTTTTTTCGACAAACTATACTATGACTTTTTTTACAACATTTTTCGACATACTATACTATGACTTTTTTTTACACAATTTTTCGACATAGTATACTATGACTTTTTTTTGCAAAATGTTTCGACATGCTATACTATCACTTTTTTTCGACATACTATATGATTTTTTTTACAAAATTTTGACATACTATACTATGACTTTTTTTTACAAATTTTTTTAACATACTATATTACTTTTTTTCGACATACTATATGACTTTTTATACAAAATTTTTCAACATAGTATACTACGACTTTTTTTTGCAAAATGTTTCGACATGCTATACTATCACTTTTTTTCGACATACTATATGACTTTTTTTACAACATTTTTCGACATACTATACTATGACTTTTTTACAAAATTTTTTAACATACTATATTACTTTTTTTCGACATACTATATGACTTTTTTTTGCAAAATGTTTCGACATGCTATACTATCACTTTTTTTCGACATACTATATGATTTTTTTTACAAAATTTTTCAACATACTATACTATGACTTTTTTTATTTAATTTTTCGACATACTATACAATGACTTTTCTTCGAAATATTATACTATGACTTTTTTTTACAAAATTTTCCAACATACTATACCATGACTTTTTTTCGACATACTATACTATAACTTTTTTGCAAAATTTTTCGACATACTATACTATGACTTTTTTTTGACATACTATATGTTTTTTTTTTACATAATTTTTCGACATACTATACTATGACTTTTTTTCGACATACTATACTGACTTTTTTTTGCAAACTTTTTCGACATACTATAGAATGACTTTTTTTCATAAAATTTTGACATACTATAATATGACCTTTTTTTTCATAAAATGTTCGACAAAATATAGTATGAATTTTTTTTCATAAAATCTTCGATATACTATACTATGATGTTTTTTTCATATAATTTTCGACATACTATACTATTATGTTTTTTTTCATATAATTTCCGAAATACTATACTATGATGTTTTTTTTCATAACATTTTCGACATACTATAATATGACCTTTTTTTCATAAAATTTGACATACTTTAGTATGACTTTTTTTTCATAAAATTTTCGACATACTATACTATGACTTTTTTTCATGAAAATTTTCGACATACTATAGTATGACTTTTTTTCGGGAAAGTTTTCAACATTCTATACTATGAGGTTTTTTTATGAAAACTTTCGCCAAACTATACTTTGACTTCTTTTTCATAGAATTTGACTTACTATACTATGACTTTTTTTTCATGAAATTTTCGCAAACTATACACTGATTTTTTTTCTACATACTATACTATGACATTTTTTTTCGAAAAAATTTTCGACATACTATAATATGAATTTTTTGACATACTATACTATGACTTTTTTTCATGAAATTTTTTGACATACTATAAAAAAATTTCAACATACTATACTATGACTTGTTTTTCCATACAAATTTTCGACATACTATACTATGACTTTTTTTTCATAAAAATTTTCGAAGAACTATACTATGACGTTTTAACATGAAATTTTTCGACATACTACACTGACTATTTTTGATGACATTTTTCGACATACTATACTATGACTTTTTTTTCCATAAAAATGTATGACATACTAAACTATGACTGTTTTTCCTGAAAATTTTTCGACATACTATACTATGACTTTTTTTTCCATAAAAATTTTCGACATACTATACTATGACTTTTTTTCCATAAAAATTTTCGACATACTATACTATGACTTTTTTTGATGAAATTTTTCGACATACTATACTATGACTGTTTTTGATGACATTTTTCGACATACTATACTATGACTTTTTTTTTCCATAAAAATGTATGACATACTAAACTATGACTTTTTTTCCTGAAAATTTTTCGACATACTATACTATGACTTTTTTTGATGACATTTTTCGACATACTATACTATGACGACATTACATGAAATTTGTCGACAAACTTTACTGACTTTTTTTCGAAAAAATTTTCGACATACTATAAGATGAGTTTTTATATGAATGTTTTTGACATACTATACTATTACTTTTTTTCATGAAATTTTTTTACATACTATACTATGACTTTTTTTCATGAAAAATTTCGATATACTATACTATGACATTTTTTTCATAAAAATTTTCGACATACTATACTATGACGTTTTAACATGAAATTTTTCGACATACTATACTATTACTTTTTTTGATGAAATTTTTTCGACATCCTAGTTTGACTTTTTTTTCCATAAAAAATTATGACATACTATACTATGACTTTTTTTTCATAAATGTTTGACATACAATAATATGACTTTCTTTTCATAAAAATTTTCGACATACTATACTATGATTTTTTTTCCACAAAATTTTTCGACATACTATATACTATGATTTTTTTTCCACAAAATTTTTCGACATACTATACTATGACATTTTTTTACGAATATTTTCGACATGCTATAGTATGACTTTTTTCATGAAAATTTTCGAAAATATTCGTAAAAAAATGTTTCATGAAAACAGGCATAGTATAGTCTGTCGATTAATTTGGTGGAAAAAAAACAGTTTAAATTTTCGTCAATTTTCATGAAAAGTCATACTATAGTATGTATTTTTTCATGAAAATTGACGAAATTTTAAACTGAGTTTTTTTTCCACCAAATGAATCGACAGACTATACTATGCCTTTTTTCATGAAAATTTTCGACATTCTATACTATGACATTTTTTTACGAATATTTTCGAAAATTTTCATGAAAAAAGTCATGTCAAAAATATTCGTAAAAAAATGTCATAGTATAGAATGTCGAAAATGTTCATGAAAAAAGGCATAGTATAGTCTGTCGATTAATTTGGTGGAAAAAAAACTCAGTTGAAAATTTCGTCAATTTTCAAAAAAGTCATACTATAGCATGACTTTTCATGAAAATTGACGAAAATTTAAAGTGAGTTTTTTTTCCACCAAATGAATCGACAGACTATACTATGCCTTTTTTCATGAACATTTTCGACATTCTATACTATGACATTTTTTTACGAATATTTTCGAAAATTTTCATGAAAAAAGTCATGTCGAAAATATTCGTAAAAAAATGTCATAGTATAGAATGTCGAAAATTTTCATGAAAAAAGGCATAGTATAGTCTGTCGATTAATTTGGTGGAAAAAAAACTCAGTTTAAAATTTGGTCAATTTTCAAAAAAGTCATACTATAGCATGCCTTTTCATGAAAATTGACGAAAATTTAAACTGTGTTTTTTTTCCACCAAATGAATCGACAGACTATACTATGCCTGTTTTCATGAAAATTTTCGACATTCTATACTATGACATTTTTTTACGAATATTTTCGAACATTTTCATGAAAAAAGTCATGTCGAAAATATTCGTAAAAAAATGTCATAGTATAGAAGGTCGAAAATTTTCATGAAAAAAGGCATAGTATAGTCTGTCGATTAATTTGGTGGAAAAAAAACTCAGTTTAAAATTTCGTCAATTTTCAAAAAAGACATACTATAGCATGACTTTTCATGAAAATTGACGAAAATTTAAACTGAGTTTTTTTTCCACCAAATGAATCGACAGACTATACTATGCCTGTTTTCACGAAAATTTTCGACATTCTATACTATGACATTTTTTTACGAATATTTTCGAAAATTTTCATGAAAAAAGTCATGTCGAAAATATTCGTAAAAAAATGTTAGAAAATTGACAAAATTTGAAAAAGTTTTTTCGATAATTTGGAATCAAAAAAACTGTTTCGAAAATTTTCGAATTTAAAATCATATTATAGAATATTTTCGAAAATTTTCATAAAAAAGTATGTCGAAAATTTGTAAAAAAATGTATGTAAGAATTCAAAATTTTCTGAAAAAAGCATAGTATAGTCTTCGATTAATTTGGTGGAAAAAAACTAGTTTAAAATTTGTCAATTTTCAAAAATATCTAAAGATTTTCATGAAAATTGTCGAAAATTTAAATGATTTTTTTCCACAAATTGATCGAAATATACTATGCTTTTTTCATGAAAATTTTAAAAAATCTATACTATGACTTTTTTACGAAATTTACGAAAATTTTCATGAAAAGTCTGTAAAAATTTTCGAAAAAAATCAAGTATAAATTCAAATTTTCATGAAAAAAGCATAGATATCTTCATTAATTTGTGGAAAAAAATTCATTTAAAATTCGTAATTTTCAAAAAGTATACTATAGCATGATTTTCATGAAAATTCGAAAATTTAACTGAGTTTTTTTTCCAAATTTATCGAAAATAAATCTTTTAAAATTTTCGACAATTATATAAAGCATATTACGAATATTTTCAAAAATTATGAAAAAAGTATGTCGAAATTATTGTAAAAAAATCAAGTATAAATTTCGAAAATTTTCAGAAAAAGTATACTATCATCTTTGAAATTTGTGAAAAAAATCTGAATAAAATTTCGCAAATTTCAAAAAAATGTATAGCATGAATGTCAGAAAATTTTCGAAAAAGGCATAGTATTTGTCGAAATTTGGAAAAAACTCATTTAAATTTGTCAAATTTTAAAAAATTCTAAATGACATTTTTGAAATTGAGAAAATTTACTGATTTTTTTGTCCAAAAATCGAAAAAAATTGCATTTTCAAAATTTTCATAATACTATGACATTTTTTTACGAATATTTTAAATTTTCAGAAAAAAGTCAAAAATATTGTAAAAAAATTCTATAAGATTGTTTGAAAATTTCATGAAAAAAGTTTAATACTTTCGATTATTTGGGAAAAAAACTCTTAAAATTTTCAATTTTAAAAATAGTCATACTATATATGACATTTTCATGAAATTGACGAAAATTTTAAACAGTTTTTTTTCACCAAATAATCGACAAAATAGCTTTTATGAAATTTTCGACATTCTATACTATATTTTTTTACGAATATTTCGAAAAAAAGTTTAAAATTCGTCAAATTTCAAAAAATTATAGATGAATTCAAAATTTGAAAAATTAATAGTTTTTCATAATGTGAAAAAACTATCGTTTCATAATTTTCAAATTCTATATAGACTTTTTAGAAAATTTCGAAAATTTTATGAAAGTTTTCAAAATTTTCAAAAAAATATATGTTTCTAAAAAAATGCATTATAGAATTCGAAAATTTTCGAAAAAACATAAAGTCTGTCAAATTTGGGGGAAAAAAATGTTTTTAAAAAATTTTTAATTTTTAAAAAAAACATAAAGCATGATTTTCATAAAAAAGGAAAAAAAACTAGTTTTTTTTCCCCAAAAAATTTAAATATACTATGCCTTTTTTCATGAAAATTTTCGAATTTAACTTTAATTTTTTTACAAATTTTCGAAAATTTTTTAAAAAGCTTCAAAAATTTCGAAAAAAATTTATATATGAATTCGAAAATTTTCGAAAAAACATAAAGTCTGTCGAAATTTGGGGGAAAAAAAATCAGTTTAAAATTTCGAATTTTAAAAAAACATATATAGTCTTTTTATAAAAAAGGAAAAAAACTAGTTTTTTTTCCCCAAAAAATTTAAATATACTATGCCTGTTTTCATGAAAATTTTCGAATTTAACTTTAATTTTTTTACAAATTTTCGAAAATTTTCATGGTCATTGAAAATTTCGAAAAAAATTTATATATGAATTCGAAAATTTTTTGGGAAAAAACATAAAGTCTGTCGAAATTTGGGGAAAAAAAAATCAGTTTAAAATTGGAATTTTCAAAAAAGCATATATAGTCCTTTTTATAAAAAAGGAAAAAAAACTGGGTTTTTTTTCCCCAAAAAATTTAAATATACTATGCCTGTTTTCATGAAAATTTTCGAATTTAACTTTAATTTTTTTACAAATTTTCGAAAATTTTCATGGTCATTGAAAATTTTCGAAAAAATTTATATATGAATTCGAAAATTTCGAAAAAAATATAATTTCGAAATTTGGGGGAAAAAAAATCAGTTAAAATTTCGAATTTTCAAAAAAGCATATATAGCTGATTTTTGAAAAACAAAAAATTTAAATGGGTTTTTTTTTAAAAAAGCAACTATACATGCCCTTTTTTTTTTAAAAAAACGAATTTAACTTTAATTTTTTTACAAATTTCGAAGACTTTTTTATGTTTTCGAAAAAATTTTGAAAAAAATGCATTTAGAATTCGAAAATTTTCATAAAAAAAAGTTAATTTTCGAAATTTGTAAAAAAAATCAGTTTAAAATTTCGAATTTTCAAAAAAGCATATATAGCTGATTTTTGAAAAACAAAAAATTTAAATGGTTTTTTTCCCCCAAAAAGCAACTATACATGCCTTTTTTTTTTAAAATTTTCGAATTTAACTTTAATTTTTTTACAAATTTTCGAAAATTTTCATGGTCTTAAAATTTCGAAAAAAATGCATTTAGAATTCGAAAAATTTTTTGAAAAAAAAGGGGAATTTTCGAAATTTGGGGGAAAAAAAATCAGTTTAAAATTTGGAATTTTAAAAAAGCATATATAGCTGCTTTTTGAAAAACAAAAAATTTAAATTTTTTTTTTCCCCCAAAAAAAGCAACTATATATGCCTTTTTTATGAAAATTTTTTTAATTTAACTTTAATTTTTTTACAATATTTTTTAAATTTTCATGGTCATTGAAAATTTCGAAAAAAATGCATTTAGAATTCGAAAATTTTAAAGAAAAAAGGCATGTAATTTATTCGGGGGAAAAAAAAATCATTTAAAATTTCGAATTTTATGAAAAAAGCATATATAGTTGATTTTTGAAAAACAAAAAATTTAAATGGTTTTTTTTAAAAAAGCAACTATATATGCCTTTTTTATGAAATTTTCAAATTTAACTTTAATTTTTTTACAAATTTTCGAAAATTTTCATGGTCATGAAAAAATTTTTAAAAAAATGCATTTAGAATTCGAAAATTTAAAGAAAAAAGGTTAAAAGTCGGATTATTTTGGGGGAAAAAAATCAGTTTAAAATTTCGAAATTTTCAAAAAAGCATATATAGTTGATTTTTGAAAAACAAATTTAAATGGTTTTTTTTAAAATAAAAAAAGAAAAACTTCCTTTTTAGAAATTTTTAACATTTTCAAATTTTTTACGAATATTTTGTTTTCATGAAAAAAAATTTCGAAAAAATTTTAAAAAATGCATTTAGAATTCGAAAATTTCATGAAAAAAGGCATGTAATTTCGAAATTTTGGAAAAAAATGTTAAAATTTTAATTTTTAAAAAGCATATATAGCTGATTTTTGAAAAACAAAAAATTTAAATGGTTTTTTTTCCCCCAAAAAAATCAAGACATACTTCCTTTTTAGAAAATTTTACATTTTCAAATTTTTTACGAATATTTTGTTTCATGAAAAAAAATTTCGAAAAAATTTTAAAAAATGCATTTAGAATTCGAAAATTTTCATGAAAAAAGGCATGTAATTTCGAAATTTTTAAAAAAAATGTTTAAAATTTTAATTTTTAAAAAAACATATATAGCTGCTTTTTGAAAAACAAAAAATTTAAAATTGTTTTTTTTAAAAAAGCAACTATATATGCCCTTTTTATGAAAATTTTACATTTTCAAATTTTTTACGAATATTTTGCTTTTCATGAAAAAAAATTTCGAAAAAATTTTAAAAAATGCATTTAGAATTCGAAAATTTTAAAGAAAAAAGGCATGTAATTTCGAATTTTGGAAAAAAATGTTTAAAATTTCGAAACATGAAAAAGTCATATTGTAATTTTTATAAAATTCGAAAAAATTTAAAGTTTTTTTTTTAAAAAATCGAAATAACTTGTTTTTTCAAAATTTTTAATTTTAACTATACATTTTTTTAGAAATTTTTGAAAAATTTTATAAAAAAATTTCGAAAATTTCGAAAAAAAAATTTATGAAAAATTGAAAATTTCTAAAAAAGGCATAGTATAGTTTTCGAAATTTTGGAAAAAAAAAAAATTAAAATTTCGTAATTTAAAAAAAACTTAAAATATTTCTAAAATTAAAAATTTTTAAAATAGTTTTTTTTCCCCCAAAAAAACGAAATAACTAGTTTTTCAAAAAATTTTTGCACTATACTATGCTTTTTTTAGAAATTTTCGAAAAATTTTATAAAAAATTTAAAATTTCGAAAAAAAAACATAAAGAAAGTCGAAAATTTTCTAAAAAAGGCATAGTATAGTTTTCGAAATTTTGGGAAAAAAAAAAAAGTTTAAAATTTCGTAATTTTAAAAAAAACTTAAAATATTTTTTGAAAAATTCAAAATTTTTAAAATATTTTTTTCAAAATAACGAAATAACTAGTTTTTTCAAAAAATTTTTGACACTATACTATGCTTTTTTAGAAATTTTCGAAAAATTTTTATGAAAAAAATTTCGAAAATTTTAAAAAAAAAACATAAAGAATGTCGAAAATTTTCTAAAAAAGGCATAGTATAGTTTTCGAAATTTTGGGAAAAAAAAAAAAGTTTTAAAAAATTTGTAATTTTAAAAAAAACTTAAAATATTTTTTAAAATTAAAAATTTTTAAAATAGTTTTTTTCCCCCAAAAAAACGAAATAACTTTTTTTTCAAAAAATTTTTGACACTAACTATGCTTTTTTTTTGAAATTTTCGAAAAATTTTTATGAAAAAAAATTTCGAAAATTTCGAAAAAAAAATTTATAAAGAAAGTCGAAAATTTCTAAAAAAAAACATAGTATAGTTTTCGAAATTTTGGGAAAAAAAAAAAATTTTAAAAAGTAATTTTAAAAAACTATTAAAATTTTTTTAAAATTAAAAATTTTTAAAATGTTTTTTTTTCAAAATAACGAAATAACTAGTTTTTCAAAAAATTTTTGACACTATACTATGCTTTTTTTAGAAATTTTCGAAAATTTTATAAAAATTTAAAAATATTTTAAAAAAAAATTTATAAAGAAGGGCGAAAATTTTTTAAAAAAGGCAAGTATTTTTAAAAAAATTTAAAAAAAACTAGTTTAAAATTTGTAATTTTAAAAAATAAATTTTAAATTTTTTTTTTTAAAAATTCAAAATTTTAATTTTTTTTTCCCAAAATTGAAATTTTGTTTTTTTTAAAAAATTTTTGAAAATTTTTTTTTTTTAAAAAATTTCGAAAAATTTTATAAAAATTTCGAAAATTTCGAAAAAAAAATTTATAAAGAAAGTCGAAAATTTCTAAAAAAAACATAGTATAGTTTTCGAAATTTTGGGAAAAAAAAAAAAGTTTAAAATTTGTAATTTTAAAAAAAATATTAATCTTATTAAAAGCAAAATTTTAAAAAGATTTTTTTTAAAATGAAAAACTTAATTTTTTTTCAAAAATTTTTGACACTATACTATGCTTTTTTTAAAATTTTTTTTTAAAAATTTTTAAAAATTTCGAAAATTTCTAAAAAAAGTCATGTTAAAATTCGAAAATTTTTATGAAAAAAGGAATTAGGGATTAATTTGGGGAAAAAAATTTTTTAAAATTTTTTTTAAAAAATCATTAAATACTTTTCATGAAAATTAGAAAATTTAAATATTTTTTTTCCCCCAAAAAGAAGACAACTATCCTTTTTTTTGTTTTCCCTTTAATTGACATTTTTTTAGAATTTTTCGAAAATTTTCGAAAAAATCATGGAAAATATTCGAAAAAAAATTTTAAAAATGTCGAAAATTTTTTGAAAAAACATAAAGCTGTATTTTTTGGGGGAAAAAAAAAGTTTAAAATTTTTAATTTTAAAAAAGTCATTAAGCATACTTTTTATGAAAATTAGAAAATTTAAATATTTTTTTTTTTTCCAAATTAAAAATCCCCTTTTTTTTTTAAAATTTTTTCCCTTTTAATTTTTTTAAAATTTTAAAAAAAAAAAATTTTGAAAAAGTAAAAAATTATTTAAAAAAATTTGAAAAAAAAAAAGGTTTTTTCGAAAAAAAAAAAATTTTTAAAAATTTTAATTTTAAAAAACATACTTCATGATTTTTTGAAAATTAAAAAAAATTTTAAAATTTTTTAAAAAATGGCTTTTTTTTTTGAAAATTTTAAAATTTACTTTTTTTTGAAATTTTCAAAAAAAAAAAATTAAAAAAAAAAAAAGTTAAAATTAAAAAAAAAAAAAGGGGAATTTGTTAAAAAAAAAAATTTTAAAAATTTTAAAATTTTAAAAAAGAATTTTTAAATTTTTAAAAAAAAAAAATTTTTTTTTTTTAAAAAATGGCTTTTTTTTTTAAAAAAATTTTAAAATTTACTTTTTTTTGAAATTTTCAAAAATTTTTTATTAAAAAAAAAAAAAAGTTAAAATTAAAAAAAAAAAAAGGGGAATCTTTTTTTAAAAAAAAAAAATTTAAAAATTTTTAAAAAAAAAAGTCATACTATAGATGACTTTTCATGAAAATTGACGAAAAATTTTAAAATGAGTTTTTTTTCCACCAAATAATCGACAGACTATACTATGCCTGTTTTCATGAAATTTTCACATTCTATACTATGACATTTTTTTACGAATATTTTCGAAAATTTTCATGAAAAAAGTCATGTCGAAAATATTCGTAAAAAAAAGTCATAGTATAGAATGTCGAAAATTTCATGAAAAAAGGCATAGTATAGTCTGTCGATTAATTTGGGGAAAAAAAACTCAGTTTAAAATTTCGTCAATTTTCAAAAAAGTCATACTATAGCATGCTTTTCATGAAAATTGACGAAAATTTAAACTGAGTTTTTTTTCCACCAAATGAATCGACAGACTATACTATGCCTGTTTTCATGAAAATTTTCGACATTCTATACTATGACATTTTTTTACGAATATTTTCGAAAATTTTTAAAAAAAGTTGAAAATTTTAAAAAAAAAAAAATTTTAAAATTAAAATTTTATGAAAAAAGGCATAGTATAGTCTGTCGATTAAATTTTGGGGGAAAAAAAAATCAGTTTAAAATTTCGTCAATTTTTAAAAAAGTCATACTAAAATTTTTTTAAAAAAAAAAATTTAAACTGAGTTTTTTTTCCACCAAATGAATCGACAGACTATACTATGCCTTTTTCATGAAAATTTTCGACATTCTATACTATGACATTTTTTTACGAATATTTTCGAAAATTTTCATGAAAAAAATCATGTCAAAATATTCGTAAAAAAATGTCATAGTATAGAATGTCGAAAATTTTAAAAAAAAGGGGGGTTTTTTTTTTTTTAAAAAAAACCTTTAAAATTTTTTTTAAAAAAGTCATACTATACATGCTTTTCATGAAAATTGAAAAATTTAAAGGTTTTTTTTCCAAAAAACCAAAATTTTTGTTTTTAAAAAAATTCTATTAAAAATTTTTTTTTAAAAATTAAAAAAAAAAGAAAAAATTTAAAAAAAATTTAAAAAATTAAAAAGAAAAAAATTTTTTTTTTTTAAAAAAAAAAAAATTTAAAAATTTAAAAAAAATTAAATTTTTTTAAAAAAAAAAATTTTTTTTTTTTACCAAAGAATACAGCTTTTTTTTTTTGAAAATTTTAAAATTTACTTTTTTTTGAAATTTTCAAAAAAAAAAAATTTTGAAAAAGTAAAAAATTATTTAAAAAAATTTAAAAAAAAAAAGGTTTTTTGAAAAAAAAAAAAATTTTTAAAAATTTTAATTTTAAAAAACATTTCATGATTTTTTGAAAATTAAAAATTTTTTTTTTTTCCCCAAAAATGGCTTTTTTTTTTAAAAAAAAAACCCTTTTAATTTTTTTAAAATTTTTAAAAAAAAAAAATTAAAAATTTAAAAAAAGGAAAAAATTAAAAAAAAAAAGGCAAAAATTTTTTAAAAAAAAAAATTTTAAAATTTTAATTTTAAAAAAGAAATTTAAATTTTTAAAAAAAAAAAATTTTTTTTTTTTAAAAAATGGCTTTAAAGTTTTTAAAAATTTTTTAATTTTTAGAATTTTTTTTTTAAAAAAATTTTTAAAATTTTTAAAAAAAAGGGGAAAAATTTTTAAAAAAATTTTAAAAAATTTAAAAAGAAAAAGGAATAATTTTAAAAAGGGAAAAAAAAATTTTTTTTTTTTAAAAAAATTTTGAAAAAAAAAAAAATTTTTCTTTTTTTCCCCCCCCAGACTATCTTCCCTTTTTTTTGAAAAATTTTTGACATTTTACTATCTTTTTTTAAAAAATTTTTGAAAATTTTCTAAAAAAGTCATGTGAAAAATTTAAAAAAAGCATAGTATAGTGTCGAAAATTTTTGAAAAAAAATTAAATTTATTAATTTTAAAAAAAAACATTTAAAAACTAATTTTCAAAAAATCAATTAATGATTTTTAAAACAAAATTTAAACTATTTTTTTTCCCCCTGAAAAATTTTTCCTTTTTTTAAAATTTTGACATTTTTAGAATTTTTTTCGAAATTTTCGAAAATTTTTATGAAAAAAAAAAAATTCTAAAAAAATGTCGAAAATGTCGAAAACATAAAAAAGGCTGTATATTGTGAAATTTTTAAAAAAACTCATTTAAAAGTCAATTTTTTAAAAAACATACTTCATGATTTTTTGAAAATTAAAAATTTAAAAATTTTTTTTTTTTTAAAATGAATACAGCTTTATGTTTTTTTTGAAAAATTTTTTACATTTTACATAAAATTTTTTTTTGAAATTTTTGAAAATTTTCGAAAAAATCATGTAAAATTTCGAAAAAAAAATTTATGAAAAGTGAAAATTTTCATAAAAAGGAAAATCGTAAATTTGGGGGAAAAAAAATCATTTTTAAAAACTAATTTTCAAAAATCAATTAATGATTTTTAAAAAAAATTTAAACTATTTTTTTTCCCCCAAAAAATTTGACAACTATACTATGCCTTTTTTTTTTCGAATTTTTTGAATTTTTTTAAAAAATTTTTGAAAATTTTCTAAAAAAGTCATGTAAAATTTCGAAAAAAAAATTTATGAAAAGCAAAATTTTCTGGGATATTGTTGGAAATTTGGGGGAAAAAAACTCATTTAAAAGTCAATTTTAAAAAAGCATACTTCATGATTTTTTGAAAAATTAAAAATTTAAAAATTTTTTTTTTTTTAAAATGAATACAGCTTTATGTTTTTTTTGAAAAATTTTTGACATTTTTAGAATTTTTTTCGAAATTTTCGAAAATTTTTATGAAAAAAAATTCGAAAAATTCTAAAAAAATGTCGAAAATTCGAAAACATAAAAAAATAGTTGTCTTATTTTTGGGGAAAAAAAATATTTAAAAAATTTTAATTTTTAAAAAAGCATACTTCATGATTTTTTGAAAATTAAAAATTTTTTTTTTTTCCAAAATGAATACAGCTTTATGTTTTTTTTGAAAATTTTCGACATTTTACGAATTTTTTTCGAAATTTTCGAAAATTTTTATGAAAAAAAATTCGAAAAAAATTTGTAAAAAAATTCATGAAAAGTGAAAATTTCATAAAAAGGAAAATCTTATTAATTTTAAAAAAAAACATTTTAAAAACTAATTTTCAAAAAATCAATTAATGATTTTTAAAATTGGAAAAAAAACTTTTTTTTTTCCCCCTGAATCCGACATCTATCCTTTTTTGAAAATTTTACATTTTCAAATTTTTTTTTTAAAAATTTTTGAAATTTTCTAAAAAAATCATGTGAAAAATTTAAAAAAAGCATAGTATAGTGTCGAAAATTTTTGAAAAAAAATTAAATTTATTAATTTTAAAAAAAAACATTTTAAAAACTAATTTTCAAAAAATCAATTAATGATTTTTAAAACAAAATTTAAACTATTTTTTTTCCCCCAAAAAATTTGACAACTATACTATGCCTTTTTTTTTTCGAATTTTCAAATTTTTTTAAATATTTTTGAAAATTTTCTAAAAAAGTCATGTGAAAAATTTAAAAAAAGCATAGTATAGTGTCGAAAATTTTGAAAAAAAATTAAATTTAAATTTGGTTTAAAAAAAACATTTTAAAAACTAATTTTCAAAAAATCAATTAATGATTTTCAAAAAAGACGAAATTTTAAAATAGTTTTTTTCCCCCAAAAAAATTTGACAACTATACTATGCCTTTTTTTTTGAAAATTTTCGAATTTTCATGAATTTTTTTGAAATTTTCGAAAATTTTTATAAAAAAGATGTCGAAAATTTCTAAAAAAGCATAGTATAGTGTCGAAAATTTTTGAAAAAACTAGTTATTTCGTTAATTTTAAAAAAAACTAGTTTTTTTCTAATTTTTAAAAAAAAACTTAAAATTTTTCAAAAATTTACGAAAATTTTAAAATAGTTTTTTTTTAAAATTCGACAACTATACTATGCCTTTTTAGAAAATTTTCGAATTTATTAAAATTTTTTCGAAATTTTCGAAAATTTTTATAAAAAAGATGTCGAAAATTTCTAAAAAAAGCATAGTATAGTGTCGAAAATTTTTGAAAAAACTAGTTATTTCGTTAATTTTAAAAAAAACTAGTTTTTTTCTAATTTTTAAAAAAAACTTGTTTTTCAAAAATTTACGAAATTTAAATGGTTTTTTTCCCCCAAAAAAATTTGACAACTATACTATGCCTTTTTAGAAATTTTCGAATTTATAAAAGCATTTTTTTGAAATTTTCGAAAAATTTTATAAAAAAGATGTCGAAAATTTCTAAAAAAGCATAGTATAGTGTCGAAAATTTTGAAAAAACTAGTTATTTCGTTAATTTTAAAAAAAACTAGTTTTTTTCTAATTTTTAAAAAAAAACTTAAAATTTTTCAAAAAAGACGAAAATTTTAAAATGTTTTTTTTTAAAATTCGACAACTATACTATGCCTTTTTAGAAAATTTTCGAATTTTCATGAATTTTTTTGAAATTTTCGAAAAATTTTTATAAAAAGATGTCGAAAATTTCTAAAAAAAGCATAGTATAGTGTCGAAAATTTTTGAAAAAACTAGTTATTTCGAAATTTTGGGAAAAAAAAATAGTTTAAAAAAATTTTAATTTTTAAAAAAAAACTTAAAATTTTTCAAAAAATTACGAAATTTTAAAATAGTTTTTTTTTAAAATTCGACAACTATACTATGCCTTTTTTAGAAAATTTTTGAATTTTCATGAATTTTTTTGAAATTTTCGAAAATTTTTATAAAAAAGATGTCGAAAATTTCTAAAAAAGCATAGTATAGTGTCGAAAATTTTTGAAAAAACTAGTAATTTTTAAATTTTAAAAAAAAACATTTAAAATTTTTTTTCATGAAAAAGCAATTAATTTATTTTTAAAATTTACGAAATTTTAAAATAGTTTTTTTCCCCCAAAAATTTCGACAACTATACTATGCCTTTTTAGAAATTTTCAATTTTCATGAATTTTTTTGAAATTTTCGAAAATTTTTATAAAAAAGATGTCGAAAATTTCTAAAAAAAGCATAGTATAGTGTCGAAAATTTTGAAAAAACTAGTTATTTCGTTAATTTTAAAAAAAACTAGTTTTTTTCTAATTTTTAAAAAAAACTTAAAATTTTTCAAAAAAGACGAAAATTTTAAAATAGTTTTTTTTTAAAATTCGACAACTATACTATGCCTTTTTAGAAAATTTTCGAATTTTCATGAATTTTTTTTAAAAATTTTAAAAAAAATTTTATAAAAAAGATGTCGAAAATTTTAAAAAAAGCATAGTATAGTGTCGAAAATTTTGAAAAAACTAGTTATTTCGTTAATTTTAAAAAAAACTAGTTTTTTTCTAATTTTTAAAAAAAAACTTAAAATTTTTCAAAAAAGACGAAAATTTTAAAATAGTTTTTTTTTAAAATTCGACAACTATACTATGCCTTTTTAGAAAATTTTCGAATTTTCATGAATTTTTTTGAAATTTTCGAAAATTTTTATAAAAAAGATGTCAAAATTTCTAAAAAAAGCATAGTATAGTGTCGAAAATTTTTGAAAAAACTAGTTATTTTTTTTTAAAAAAAAATCATTTAAATTTCTAATTTTTAAAAAAAACTTAAAATTTTTCAAAAATTAAAAATTTTAAATTTTTTTTTTAAAAAAATTTGACAACTATACTATGCCTTTTTTAGAAAATTTTCGAATTTTCATGAATTTTTTTGAAATTTTCGAAAAATTTTTATAAAAAAGATGTCGAAAATATTCGTAAAAAAATGTCATAGTATAGAATGTCGAAAATTTTCATGAAAAAAGGCATAGTATAGTCTGTCGATTAATTTGGTGGAAAAAAAACTCAGTTTAAAATTTCGTCAATTTTCAAAAAGTCATACTATAGCATGACTTTTCATGAAAATTGACGAAAATTTAAACTGAGTTTTTTTTCCACCAAATGAATCGACAGACTATACTATGCCTGTTTTCATGAAAATTTTCGACATTCTATACTATGACATTTTTTTACGAATATTTTCGAAAATTTCATGAAAAAAAGTCATGTCGAAAATATTCGTAAAAAAATGTCATAGTATAGAATGTCGAAAATGTTCATGAAAAAAGGCATAGTATAGTCTGTCGATTAATTTGGTGGAAAAAAAACTCAGTTGAAAATTTCGTCAATTTTCAAAAAAGTCATACTATAGCATGACTTTTCATGAAAATTGACGAAAATTTAAACTGAGTTTTTTTTCCACCAAATGAATCGACAGACTATACTATGCCTGTTTTCATGAAAATTTTCGACATTCTATACTATGACATTTTTTTACGAATATTTCGAAAATTTTCATGAAAAAAGTCATGTCGAAAATATTCGTAAAAAAATGTCATAGTATAGAATGTCGAAAATTTTCATGAAAAAAGGCATAGTATAGTCTGTCGATTCATTTGGTGGAAAAAAAACTCAGTTAAAATTTCGTCAATTTTCAAAAAGTCATACTATAGCATGACTTTTCATGAAAATTGACGAAAATTTAAACTGAGTTTTTTTTCCACCAAATGAATCGACAGACTATACTATGCCTGTTTTCATGAAAATTTTCGACATTCTATACTATGACATTTTTTTACGAATATTTTCGAAAATTTCATGAAAAAAGTCATGTCGAAAATATTCGTAAAAAAATGTCATAGTATAGAATGTCGAAAATGTTCATGAAAAAAGCATAGTATAGTCTGTCGATTAATTTGGTGGAAAAAAAACTCAGTTTAAAATTTCGTCAATTTTCAAAAAAGTCATACTATAGCATGACTTTTCATGAAAATTGACGAAAATTTGAACTGAGTTTTTTTTCCACCAAATGAATCGACAGACTATACTATGCCTGTTTTCATGAAAATTTTCGACATTCTATACTATGACATTTTTTTACGAATATTTTCGAAAATTTTCATGAAAAAAGTCATGTCGAAAATATTCGTAAAAAAATGTCATAGTATAGAATGTCGAAAATTTTCATGAAAAAAGGCATAGTATAGTCTGTCGATTAATTTGGTGGAAAAAAAACTCAGTTTAAAATTTCGTCAATTTTCAAAAAAGTCATACTATAGCATGACTTTTCATGAAAATTGACGAAAATTTAAACTGAGTTTTTTTTCCACCAAATGAATCGACAGACTATACTATGCCTTTTTTCATGAAAATTTTCGACATTCTATACTATGACATTTTTTTACGAATATTTTCGAAAATTTTCATGAAAAAAGTCATGTCGAAAATATTCGTAAAAAAATGTCATAGTATAGAATGTCGAAAATTTTCATGAAAAAAGGCATAGTATAGTCTGTCGATTAATTTGGTGGAAAAAAAACTCAGTTTAAAATTTCGTCAATTTTCAAAAAAGTCATACTATAGCATGACTTTTCATGAAAATTGACGAAAATTTGAACTGAGTTTTTTTTCCACCAAATGAATCGACAGACTATACTATGCCTGTTTTCATGAAAATTTTCGACATTCTATACTATGACATTTTTTTACGAATATTTTCGAAAATTTTCATGAAAAAAGTCATGTCGAAAATATTCGTAAAAAAATGTCATAGTATAGAATGTCGAAAATTTTAATGAAAAAAGGCATAGTATAGTCTGTCGATTAATTTGGTGGAAAAAAAACTCAGTTTAAAATTTCGTCAATTTTCAAAAAGTCATACTATAGCATGACTTTTCATGAAAATTGACGAAATTTAAACTGAGTTTTTTTTCCACCAAATGAATCGACAGACTATACTATGCCTGTTTTCATGAAAATTTTCGACATTCTATACTATGACATTTTTTACGAATATTTTCGAAAATTTTCATGAAAAAAGTCATGTCGAAAATATTCGTAAAAAAATGTCATAGTATAGAATGTCGAAAATTTTAATGAAAAAAGGCATAGTATAGTCTGTCGATTAATTTGGTGAAAAAAAACTCAGTTAAAATTTGGTCAATTTTCAAAAAAGTCATACTATAGCATGACTTTTCATGAAAATTGACGAAAATTTAACTGAGTTTTTTTTCCACCAAATGAATCGACAGACTATACTATGCCTGTTTTCATGAAATTTTCGACATTCTATACTATGACATTTTTTTACGAATATTTCCGAAAATTTTCATGAAAAAAGTCATGTCGAAAATATTCGTAAAAAATGTCATAGTATAGAATGTCGAAAATTTTCATGAAAAAAGGCATAGTATAGTCTGTCGATTAATTTGGTGGAAAAAAAAACTCAGTTTAAAATTTCGTCAATTTTCAAAAAAGTCATACTATAGCATGACTTTTCATGAAAATTGACGAAAATTTAAACTGAGTTTTTTTTCCACCAAATGAATCGACAGACTATACTATGCCTGTTTTCATGAAAATTTTCGACATTCTATACTATGACATTTTTTTTACGAATATTTTCGAAAATTTTCATGAAAAAAGTCATGTCGAAAATATTCGTAAAAAATGTCATAGTATAGAATGTCGAAAATTTTCATGAAAAAGGATAGTATAGTCTGTCGATTATTTTGGAAAAAAAACTCAGTTTAAAATTTGTCAATTTTCAAAAAAGTCATACTATACTATGACTTTTCTGAAATTTACGAAAATTTAAAAGTTTTTTCACAAATAATCGAAATATCTATCTTTTATGAAAATTTTCGAAATATATGAATTTAAATTTTGAAAATTTCATAAAAATATTCGAAATTTTTTAAAAAAATTCATAGATGAATTCGAAAATTTTCATGAAAAAATATATTTTCATAATTTGTGAAAAAAACTCTTTAAATTTGAATTTTCAAAATCATACTATACATGACTTTTTAAATTCGAAAATTTAAAATTTTTTTCCCAAAAAGAATCGAGATAAATTGCTTTTTTATGAAAATTTTCGAATTCTTACATACATTTTTTAAAAATTTTGAAAATTTTTTATGAAAAAAGTCATGTAAATTTTCTAAAAATTCAATAAAATTGAAATTTTTTTAAAAAAAGCATATATATCTTCGATTTTTTAAAAACTCATTTAAATTGTAATTTTAAAATCATTAAATTTTTCATGAAAATTACGAAAATTTAAAATTTTTTTCCCCAAAAATCAGACTATAATTTTTTATAAATTTTCGACATTTTATATATGACATTTTTTACAATATTTTCGAATTTTCATGAAAAAAGTCATGTAAAATATTCTAAAAAAATGTCAATATAAATTGAAATTTTCATGAAAAAGGGATATATAGTCTTCGATTAATTTTTAAAAAATTTAGTTTAAAATTTTTTAATTTTTTCATAAATTTTAAAATTCAAATTAATGATTTTTTTCCACAAATAATACAGACTATACTATGCTTTTTCATAAAATTTCGACATCTATACTATGAAATTTTTAATAATTTTTCAAAAAGACATTTAAATTTTTTTGACATATATATTAAATTTTTTTTAAAAAGAATATATACTTGACTTTTTTTTGAAAACAATTTTTCGACATACTATACTATGACTTTTTTTCATAAAAATTTACGACATACTATACTATGACTTTTTTTTCTATAAAATTTTTCAACATACTATACTATGACGTTTTAAAATGACATTTTTCGACATACTATACTATGACGTTTTAACATGACATTTTTCGACATACTATACTATGACTTTTTTTCCTTAAAAAAAATTCGACATACTATACTATGACTTTTTTTGATGAAATTTTTCGACATACTATACTATGAAAGTTTTTCATGAAAATCTTCGACATACTATAGTATGACTTTTTTTGATGAAATTTTTCGACATAGTATAGTATGACTTTTTTTTCATAAATATTCGACATACAATACTATGACTTTCTTTTCATAAAAATTTTCGACATACTATACTATGATTTTTTTTCCCATAAAATCTTTCGACATACTATGCTATGACTTTTTTTTTCGATAAAAATTTTCGACATACTATACTATGACTTTTTTTCATGAACATTTTTCGACATACTATACTATGACATTTTTTCCTGAAAATTTTCGACATACTAAACTATGACTTTTTTTTCAATAAAAATGTATGACATACTCAACTATGACTTTTTCTCCTGAACATTTTTCGACATACTATACTATGACTTTTTTTCATGAAAAATTTCGACATACTATACTATGACTTTTTATCCATAAAATTTTTCGACATACTATTCTATGACTTTTTTTCCATCAAATTTTTCGACATACTATACTATGACTTTTTTTGATTACATTTCTCGACATACTATACTATGACTTTTTTTCATAAAAATTTACGACATACTATACTATGACTTTTTTTTCTATAAAATTTTTCAACATACTATACTATGACGTTTTAAAATGACATTTTTTGACATACTATACTATGACGTTTTAACATGACATTTTTCGACATACTATACTATGACGTTTTAACATGACATTTTTCGACATACTATACTGACTTTTTTTCCTTAAAAAAAATTCGACATACTATACTATGACTTTTTTTGATGAAATTTTTCGACATACTATACTATGAAAGTTTTTCATGAAAATCTTCGACATACTATAGTATGACTTTTTTTGATGAAATTTTTCGACATAGTATAGTATGACTTTCTTTTCATAAAAATTTTCGACATACTATACTATGATTTTTTTTCCCATAAAATCTTTCGACATACTATACTATGACATTTTTTTTCGAAAAAATGTTCGACATACTATGAGTTTTTACATGAATGTTTTTGACATACTATACTATGACTTTTTCATGAAATTTTTTGACATACTATACTATGACTTTTTTTCATGAAAATGTGATATACTATACTATGATTTTTTTTCATAAAAATTTTCGACATACTATACTATGACGTTTTTCGATGAAATTTTTCGACATATTATACTATGACTTTTTTTTCCATGACATTTTTCGACATACTATGCTATGACTTTTTTCATGAAATTTTTTGACATACTATACTATGACTTTTTTTCATGAAAATCATCGATATACTATACTATGACTTTTTTTCATAAAATGTTTCGATATCTATACTATGACTTTTTTTTCCATAAAATTTTCGACATACTATAGTACGACTTTTTTTCATAAAAAATTTCAACATACTATACTATGACTATTTTTTCCATGAAAATTTTCGACAAGTACAATATTTCTCTGAAATGTTTTAGTAGAAATATGCAGTACCTTAAAATGGGGGCGCTTCAGTAAAATACAAGTTGTACTCAGGTACAGTACATGAGTAAATGTATTTGGATACTTTGCAGCAACGTGATGAAGACTTTTCTTTTCTTAAAAACCAGAGAAAACACAATTTTCAGTAAGAACACATTAGTTCAACACTTTCCTTTTGTCAAGAATTTTATTCTAAATTTATACAGTTTTTAAATTTAAAGTAAAACAATGACAACTTAAGCCAAATGTTCTTCAATAAATACATAATGAGGATTTTGGCATGATATCTTATCTGATGTAAGAAGAAAGTTAGAGGAACCACGCTGTCAAAAACGCATAATACTGCTTCACCAGGTTGGAGTAACTGCCTGTAGTTTATTTACACATCACCATCTAGTGGTAACCATTGAAATGTATTTCACAAACTATCTGTACACGACAGAGTTTCAGTTCAAACAACTTACAACTTCACAGGCTTCATTAAGACAGCAACGACTGCCCTGTTCCTGCATTGCAAGAACCTTCACATTGGCTCCATGAACAACTCGACTGACCAAGTGACATAAAGGCTTCTTGAAGATTTCTTTCATGGCAGAAGAGAAGTGCAAGAGTGAATTCAAAAGTCCTATATAAAAACAGAATGAAAAATAAAAAGGATAGAGTGACAAGGGAGTTGGCCGTGATCAGAGCAACGGGAACAAAAAGTGCACAGGCGATGTGATGTCGAGGTGGATGTGGAGAGGTGGAGTGTTATGGGGTTTAGTGTCACAGGCTCTGGCAGCACTGGAGTTTGTTGCCCTTCTGCCCGTCAGTGGTTGGGGGGACACTTATGTCCACTACATTGTTGCCTGGAGACTCATCATGTGCAGATCTGTCCGCTATCTGCTTCTGTGACACGATGCGGTAGATTTCTGCAGAGGGACATTCACGAAAGAAAAACAAAATGATGCTCTTGATTTCTTTAAACTCTTCATAAATGGTTTAATTTATATGTATAGGAGCTGTGGCACTGGTGTGTATATAGAATAGAAAGCTTTATTGTCATTGTACATGGTACAACAAAATTTTGAATAATAATAATAATATCCCCGTTTGTAGGAAAATAAAACTGTGCAGTCCCATATCAAAAGGGTAAAACATTAAGTTAACTGTGCAGCTTAAATATCTAATTTTCAGACAGTGACAGATGTTTACACCACTTAATTAAATGTCAAATGAATCCTTGACACATGAGATACAGCACTGAGTCTTGCTCTTCTTACCTGTTAAAATGTTCTTGAATGCTTCTTCTACATTTGTGGAGTCCAATGCTGATGTCTCAATAAATGAGAGAGTGTTCTTTTCTAATGTGGGAGGAGAAGAAAGATGCATGAAAAGTATTTTGTAGATTATACTGTAAGACTGGCTTGGTTTGCTTTATTACCACAGCGCTTGGGTGATTTACCTGCGAAGGCTCGAGCCTCATCAGTGGGCACCGCCCTGAGGTGGCGGAGGTCGCTCTTGTTTCCAACCTGCATGATGACGATGTTGTTGTCAGCGTGGTCCCTCAGCTCCTTCAGCCAGCGTTCAATGTTCTCGTATGTCAGGTGCTTGGCGATGTCGTAAACCAGGAGAGCTCCAACTGCACCCCGGTAATACCTGGTGACAGCATAAACCAGATGAATACAATACAACCACCATACCATCTTTATTCGAATGCAATATTTGCAACAATATACACAAATAGTTTACACAAAGAGAAAACACTCACGCTGAGGTGATTGCTCTGTAGCGTTCCTGTCCAGCTGTGTCCCAAATTTGAGCCTTTATCGTCTTGCCTTCCACCTGGATGCTGCGGGTGGCGAACTCCACCCCAATGGTGCTCTTGCTCTCCAGGTTGAACTCATTTCTTGTGAAACGGGACAGCAGGTTACTCTTCCCCACTCCAGAGTCTCCAATTAGTACGACTGTAAAAAAAACAAATTGGGCGTGACGACATTTCACTGAACCCAGCCTAACCTCAAACTGCCTCACCTTGCTTTAGAAACCATAATTTATAAATGACAATAAACATTAACTGAGAAATGTGCCACAGGATGATTTCGGCTGAAGAACTACAAACATTGATGCTAACAGGTACACAAACAACTATCATTAAAAGATGCACTAGCGTCAGGTTATCATTCAATTATGGCCATTTTCAGGCAAAGCAAAAGTGCTGACTTGTTTTGCTGCTTTCCTTTTTGTACTGAGAAAACAGACTTTGACCTGCTGGGAGTCATGCAGGAAGAAGCTGACAAAAAAAACCTGCTCTTTGGGAAAACTGACTCAACAGTTTCTCAAGGCCTCTGTTCCTGTGTATTTGCAACTAGTCATCAGTATATCTAATCAGTTAACAGCTGCCACACTGGCCTGGGCCTCTCTTTTACTGTACTTTAATACTATACTCACTAGATAGATGTGATAAAGCCTATGTGTTTCTGTTTCCCCTTCCTACATTTAAACTTCAGTCAATGATTTGACATAAAATGACTTGTAAACCACCATCTCTCGTGTTAACTACAGCACTTAATGTTACTAAAGCTTGCTTGTGAATCTTAGCCTTAAAGCAGGTTCCTTGTCCCTTCACAGTAACTAAACATAACCATTAATTAATTCATCAGATGTGACATAAATTGATATTTGTTTCAATTTTCTTCGTTATTTATTTATCTATGTATTAATTCCCTTATGCATTTACTCTTCTGTTTAATTTTCCCTTTCATTTTTTTATTTATTTATTTTTATTAATTCTTAAATGTGTGTAATTATCTTAGCATTTTTCTATTTATTGCATTTATTTTTTATTTATTTAATTATGTTTGCATTTATTTTTTTATTCATTTATTTATTGCATTTATATTTTATTTATTAATTCATTTTTGCATTTATTACTTTATATATATTTGCATTTATTTTGGCAGGTAGGACAGTTCTCAGGCTCTCATCTAATCAGGGAGAGTTCTTAAATGTATGCATAACGTTATACATTTATTGATTTATAGCTACATTTGTTTACAAAAAAAAGGAGGTCAGCAACATGTTAACAGAAAACGGAAATCCAAGGTGTAAAAGAACCATGTGACTAGTGACTCAGTCAGGTCAAATCTATAATTGCTTGGTATTGAGGTTAGCCATTAATCACAAAGTGGTGGTTGGGAAAGAATCTACACACCTGAAGCAGCAGCTACCTTAGAGTAAATTAAAGAGTTTCGTCTTACTTCCTCTGGAGTGAGTTTCCTCCCTCAGGCGACAGGTTTACACCACAAAGGGGAACTATTGTTTACGTTTCAATTAAAGCTTCAGTATGCGATATTGGCGCAAATATGATTTAAAAAAGTTATTTTTAGAAAACGGCCGCTATATCGTGACAGTAGTACATGAAACAGGTAACCTGAAAAAAAATCATGTTCCTCTGTGTCCTACTGTGTCCTCCGGTGCTCCTAACGGCATCTGAAGGATTTCACTTACCGGAGGAAAACAAGGTCCGCTGCCAGCTGCTGTCTATGAGAGCCGGCTGTCAATCACTCGCGAACTCCGACCAAACGGTCAAACTAGGCAGCGCTGATCAAATATGAATCAATATTCTGTTACTGTAATGACTATTTCTCATCTCAAATGTTTTCAGAATCATCTTGTAGTTACTGTTTAGCTGTAAAATGAGAAAGTTTGTGACTCCGCCGCCATTGTAAAATCTGTTGAAGGAAGCCAAGTTCTGGTCACATGACCGGAGCACAGCCAATAGGAACGCTCTCTCTCTCTAAAATGACCTGTGATTAGTCAAAATCTGCCGTCACGGGCTAGATTTTTCTAAAGCCTGAAAACAGAGACATGAGGAGGAGCAGAAGTCTAGTTTTCTCTAAGAACACTTGAATTACAATATGCTGAAAGGTTATTATGGAATTTTTGCCCAAATTATGCCCAAAAATTGTTGCATACTGCAGCTTTAATGCATCTAATTACATGAGACCGTCTTAAGAAAAACACGCCACTGTTGGTTGCTTTTAAAGTGGTGGTTATATAGCTAAAGACACCTTCTCTTACAGGACAATAAGTTTAATTATTGCTAAAGTCATAGCTCAATGAAGTCATAGCTAATGTAAGTTAGCTTGCAGCCCTACTTTCTGTAAAAATCAATGAAGCAAAATACATTATTTACAACAAACGTTGACACCAATAGAAGCGGTAAAACATCTTAAGCAGAAGTAAACACGAGGTTAAATTAGAAATAACGAGTGTGAAAACACGCTAGCTGCTGTTAGCATGCATGCTAACCTCATCTTAGCTCGTCTCCTCGCTAAATAACATCACACAGCGTCATCTATAAAGCAGTTTTCTGTTCCGCTTACCTTTGAACAAGAAGTCATACTCGTCGTCTCGGTTACCCATCGTTCGATACGATCACCTCGCTGTGATTTTTGCGGTGATGATGACAGAAAATATGCTCCCTGCTGCCCAAAACTAGGGAGCTGCTGTTGCCAAGACGAAGAGATCAGGAGCCGCTGAGAGGAAGAGTTGCGTCAAGACGAAGAGATCAGGAGCCGCTGAGAGGAAGAGTTGCGTCAAGACGAAAAGAGCAGAGGAGCCGCTGAGAGGAAGAGTTGCGTCAACGTCACGCAGTAACGTGACTTGCCGGTATGTTTCTTCAGGTACAGTCAAGGTACAGTAAGCTGAAGCGTTATAAAGAGTGTCTATACTAAAGTATAACTTCACAAGATGCTCCACATTCCTCATTTTCACACAGGCTGCACGCTGCTCCATTTCCCCTTTTAATTACTAGTATGTCGAAAAATTACTATGTTATAATATTATGACTTTATTCTCATAAATACTACGACTTTTTTCTCGTAAATTTATGACTTTATTCTCATAATATTACGACTTTTTTTTCTCTTAAATTTTATGAATTTATTGTCATAATATTATGACTTTTTCTCTTAAACTTATGACTTTATTCTCATATTACGACTTTTTCCCCGTAAAAGTATGACTTTATTATCATATTACAACTTTTTTCTCGTAAACTTATGACTTCATTCTCATAATACTACGACTTTTTTTCTCGTAAAAATATGACTTTATTCTCATAATATTACGACTTTTTTCTCGTAAATTTATGACTTTATTCTCATAATAATACAACTTTTTTTCTCTTAAATTTTATGAATTTATTCTCATAATATTATGACTTTTTTCTCTTAAACTTATGACTTTATTCTCATATTACGACTTTTTCCCCATAAAAGTATGACTTTATTATCATATTACAACTTTTTCCTCGTAAACTTATGACTTTTTTTCTCATAATAAAACAAATTTTTTTTCTCGTAAACTTATGACTTCATTCTCATAATACTACGACTTTTTTTCTCGTAAAAATATGACTTTATTCTCATAATAGTACGACTTTTTTCTCGTAAACTTATGACTTTATTCTCATAATAATACAACTTTTTTTCTCTTAAATTTTATGACTTTATTCTCATAATATTATGACTTTTTTCTCGTAAACTTATGACTTTATTCTCATAATATTACGACTTTTTTCTCATAAACTTATGACTTTATTCTCATAATATTACGACTTTTTTTCTCATAAACTTATGACTTTATTCTCATAATATTACGACTTTTTTTCTCATAAACTTATGACTTTATTCTCATAATATTACGACTTTTTTCTCATAAACTTATGACTTTATTCTCATAATATTACGACTTTTTTCTCATAAACATGACTCTTTCCTCATAATAAAACAATTGTTTTTTCTCTTAAACTGATGACTTTATTCTCATAATATCATGACTTTTTTTTCTCATAAACTTATGACTTTATTCTCATAATATTACAACTTTTTTCTCATAAACTTATGACTTTATTCTAGTAATACTACGACTTTTTTTTCTCGTAAACTTATGACTTTATTCTCATAATATTACAACTTTTTTTCTTGTAAACTTATGACTTTATTCTCATAATACAACTTTTTTCTCTTAAACTTATGACTTTATTCTCATAATATTACGACTTTTTTCTCGTAAACTTATGACTTTATTCTCATATGACTTTTTTTCACGTAAACATGACTTTATTCTCATAATATTATCACTTTTTTTCTCGTAAAGTTATGACTATTCTCATAATATTACGACTTTTTTCTCATAAATTTATGACTTTATTCTCATAATATTACGACTTTTTTCTGATAAACTTATGACTTTATTCTCATAATACTACGATTTTTTTTCACGTAAACTAATGACTTTATTCTCATAATACTACGACTTTTTTGTCTTAAACTTATGACTTTATTCTCACATTACGACTTTTTTTGTCGTAAACTTGACTTTATTCTAAAATTACGACTTTTTTTGTCGTAAACTTATGACTTTATTCTCATAATATTACGACTTTTTTTCTCTTAAACTTATGACTGTATTCTCATATTACGACTTTTTTCTCGTAAACTTATGACTTTATTCTCATAATATTACGACTTTTTTCTCGTAAACTTATGACTTTATTCTCATAATACAACTTTTTTCTCTTAAACTTATGACTTTATTCTCATATTACAATATTAATATTATTAATGCATTATTGATATTAATAATAATACATAATATAATATAATAAATAATATTAATATTCACCCGATGTCAGCTGGGATTGCCTGACATCATAACCGTATGGAAATCCTGACGGCTTGTTTAAAGGCACAGTTTCTGAATACGGGCTATATTTCTCCACATTTCTTTAGATACTTTCACAGTATTTATATAGTACTTAAACCTGCTTTATAATAATAAAAAGGCATGAAAATCTCACTTTTTACAATTTGGGACCTGTCATAAAAGTATACCGATAAATACTGATGCAGTCATCATAACAAATGAGAAATGACTTACCTGAGACCCACAGATCCCAGGTCTGTCTTCATCGACATCCTCTGCTGCTGTGAGGAACTCCACTGAGAGACATCAGGGCCGGAGACGGATCAAGTCCCAGGAAATGGTTGACCAAGACAGATCCAGGCGTTGCTAGAAGTAAAATGTGTAAAAGGACATCATTAAAAGAAACCTAGACATGTAACTGAAGATATTTTCACATGACCTTTGATTGCAACGTCCATGTTACACCTTGAATTGGCTCTTCAGCATCTTTCTCACACATTTAGTGCTGACTGCTGAGAGGCTCCACAGAAGAGAACTAAAATACATCCCTGGTTCTCCATGATCTATTGAAAGTAATATGATGCACAGACAAAATTCAGCCCATGCTACATTTACTGGTACAAACGTTAGTTAGCCAGTCTTTAGGCAGCAAATTAAATGTGTTGGGATGATTAGAAAGATAAATCAGAATAACTGCCAATCTCGTAAACAGCCTCAAATGTGACCATAAAGTTTAATCAGCACCTGTCAGAAACTATTTTAACAAAACCTTATAACCTTCATGAAAGAAGGATTTATTGCAGGACTGTTGCATTAGACTGCATTAGGTTTAGTTAGGTGTAGACTGACAATGAGTGTATTTGATGGGCTCGAGATTGATAAAACTCATAAAACCACAGCAAATTCCTCCAGCAGAGGGAGCCACCATCTCTTCCTCTCGACACAAATATACATGTTTACTTTAGGCCTCTGCACTATTCACTTGCAAGCACTGTTGGAAGAAGTACTCACATCTTGTACTTAAGTAAAAGTAGCAGTAATACAACAGTTTAAAAGTAAAGTACAAGTAAAAGTCCTGCGTTCAAAGTTTTAAGTACAAAAGTATTAGCATCAAAAAGAAGTACCAAAATTACTCATTATGTAGAATGGCCCATTTCAGAATGATACACAGGTATATTATATTATTGTATTATTATTATTATTATTATTATTATTATTATTGATGCATTCATGCATGTTAATGAATTAATTATTTTTAGCTACTGCTGGGTGGTTTGTGAATTTCACCCCACGGATCAATAAAGTCCTAACCTGTAATATTACATCATCATTCATTTGTTGATTATATGCTGTATTATCAATCTGAACATGCAAAGTAACTAAAGTTATCAAATAAATGTAGTGGAGTAAGAAGTATAAGGTAGCAGAAAATGGAAACACTCAAGTAATTTCAAGTACCTCAGAATTGTAAATAAATACAGCACTTGAACAAATGTACTTAGTTATTTACCACAACTGCCTGCAAGTTAAATGTAAGAAAACCAGCAGGAGTGGACCCTCTAGAGCAATGATTCTCAAAGTGGGGTCCAAGGCACTCTCTCAGGGGGTCTATTTGCACCAATAAAACAAGCATATTGTGTCCATTACTCCCACCAATGTTAGCTTTGGGCCAATATCTCTGATATGATTGTGACACACAGCAATAAGTTAATTATTTTGAAGTTGAAGCACTTACTGAAAGTCAGCTTTAGTCCGGTGAGTTTAAATATCTGGATTTATTAGGACTATGTCAGTCTTGCTACTAGGGGTGTAAGAAAATATAATAAAAAAATCTAATATCGCGATATTATGTTTTGTGATACTGTATTGATTCTCAAAAACACTATTGACTACTTTATTTCATTTGCAAAGATATGTGCCCTCTCAAAGTAGAGCTATGATGTTGGATGTTACAGGGACTGTGATAAATGCAGATACAGATCCCACTGTTGTGATTGCATAAAAAAGTAAACTTTTTTTTAACTCAGATTTTATGCATATGGTGGCGTGTTCTTTATACTATGACAGTTTTCCTAAAATTAGATTCTTGCCAAAACACAGCCCTACTTGCTACTGCTCATTTTCAGAAAACTATTAAGATCAATTACTTGAAAAGTATAAATGCTGTCAAGCTGAGTCCAAATGCAATTTGAATGAAATGAGCCTCTGATTAAAAGTATACAAGTGGTATAAAAATTCAATAACATTGCAAATTTCCCCGTTGTGGGACTAATACAGGATTATCTCATCTCATTTTATCTTAACTTAACAGTTTTCAAATTGAAATGGGTTTGTTTATCACTATGAAAACACATCTGAAGTATTTAGGTTGAAAAGTTTTAGAATACAATAGTTCCACTGGCATATAAGCGTATAAATGCTAGTAAGCAATATGCTTAAATTGGTGTTACAATTAAGAGGGGGTCCTTGGAAGAATTTCTCCCCTCTGAGGAATCCCAAAAAGCTTGAGAACCTCTGCTCTAGATCCTCATCTCCCATGATCTTTTACTTACCAGCTGCACTTCATCATTCACAATCTTCTGGTTTCTGGATTCCAGCTGCATGGAAAGCAGCTACAGTGAGGTGTTCCCACTGTAAAAAAAAAAAAAAAAAAAAGGTGGTGAGATTGACAACTGTCACTACTTGTAAATATCTGATAATCACTGGTTCAATCAACTAGACTAGACTGCATGCTTCTCTTGATTAGCAACAAACACTGGCCTAGATACTATCAGACTTTCATCACATTTACTGCACTATTAGTTGGTTGTTGACACTGTCTGACTCAGTAGCTGCCTGTGCAAGCTAACAACAATAAAATTGCTTGTTTTTAAGAGTCTACAATCTGCTTTTACAGCCAACAAATGCAAATAACATGTGCGACACCATTTTGAATAGTTTGTGTAAAACTCACCTGCTCACGTGTTGACATGAAGTCTTTTCCACCTTAAACTGGTTTCCAGCGTTAACTTGTTTTGCCAGCTCATTGTAAAAACGTACACGGATATAATAATAACCTACATACTAGTACAGTTAATTAGTTCCAGGGAACTGAGGCCCGCAGGTGATTTTCATCCTTAACAATTACGTCGACGACGTCAGAATGCCTCACCTTTAGAAGCACCCGCCCACTCCACATATCAACCAATCAGCGGCGAGGACGCAGTTTGCAGGTTCCCTCCTCACTTTCATATACAAGAGACTTTTTTACTAGGAGCCAGCAGAAGCTTCTGATACATGTACAACGCAGTCACAGTCAAATCTGTAGCCTAAATATACACCGACACGTGATGGCAAAGCGAGCAGCGCGACACCGGACCCAGCTGCCCACCTGTTACTATGAGGGATACCTGGAGAAGAGGTCCTTCAAAGATAAGGTACATTATTATATTTATATTTATTTATATATCTATGAGAGATAAGTTCGTCTTTGTTGTATGCAAGCTTTTTATTATTATTTTGTTCTTGTATCTGATGGTTATCTGCAGTGGTGGAAGAAGTATTCAGATACTTTACTTCAGTAAAAGTACTAATACCACACTGTGAAAATACTCTATTGCATGTAAAAGTGCTGCATTCAAAACCTTACATAAGTAAAAGTATGTAGCCTAAGTATTATCAGCAAAATGTACTTAAAGTATCAAAAGTCAAAGTAAATAATTGTGCGGTAAAATGCTCCCTGTCAGTGTTTTATTTTTATTATTATTATTTTTATTATTATTTATTATTATTATTGTTATTATGTATTATTAGTATTATTAGTATTGTTAATTATTATTATTATTATTATTTATTATTATTATTATTATTATTATTATTATTATTATATATGATGTTTCTGGATTAATTTTACTGCTGCATTAATGTTGCATTTTACTGCTGTAGTTGTTTACAGTAAGGTTGTGCTAATTTTAACTCCTTTATATACTGTTGGGTAGTTTAATCTACAGCAATGCATCATATTCTATAAGATCATCATATGTTTGTGGCGTTGCAGTCTTGTGAGAACCACGTATCTCTAAAAAGTCAACTTTTCATGAGCTCAGAAAAACTCATGTGGAGATACGTGGTTTTCACCTGACAAGAAGAGGATGAAATGTAATCTGAAAAGCAACTAAAGCTGTCAGATACATGTAGTGGAGTAAAAAGTAAAGTAATATTTGCCTCTGAGATGTAGTGGAATAGAAGTATATAGTTGTAAAAAATGGAAATACTCAAGTAAAGTTCAAGTACCTCGAATTTGTACTTGAGTAAATGTACTTGGTTACATTCCACCACTGGTTATCTGTGGGTTTTAGGTACTTTACCTGCAAAATGTGTCACAGAAATAGAAAGAGAGAGAGAGAAGAAGAATCTCATCATAACCAGTTTGAAGAAAAATGTCAAACAAATGTTAATGTATGACTTTCGATTGTAGGTTTAATGACTGTATGGCTGCATCTAACAATTATTTGATTATTTTCATTGTTGATTAATCTGTCAATTATCTTTTTTTAATTATTATTATTATTGTTATTATTATTATTATTATTATTATTATTATTATTATTAATAATCAATTCATTGTTTGCTCTATAAAATGTCGGCACATTGTGAAAAAATATCCATCACAATTTTCCTGAAGCCCAATGTGTCGTCTTCAGATTGTTTGTTTTTGTCCGTCCAACACTAAAAATAGATATATTTTCATATAAGATTAAGAAAAGCAGCAAATCCTCACATTACAAATATAATTTAAATAATTGATTGTCAAAATAGTTGCAGATTATTTTGCTGTCGATGATTAATCGACTAATTCTTTTCAGCTGTAAATGTTGTTGGCAGATCTCTCCCTCTCTCTGTGTGTGTGGTTGTGGTAGGTCTGTCAGGCACCTCTACACACAACAAACAGCAATATCCGCCTGAGAATGACTAATAATAATTGATGTTGAATATGAACAATGAATTATGTGGGATTAATCCTTATTTCATGGGCTATTTGGGGATTTATACTTTATCATTGCATACTTTAGTTAAAAAACAAACAAAAAAATGAAGCATTCCAATAGTGATTTGGAGGTTGAATACCATGGCAACAAACAAAGCTTTCAAAGCATTCGGGTCAGCCCCATGTGTGTGCGTGGGTGTGTGCGTGTGCGTGAGAGAGAGAGACAAACGTGAATGACAGGCATCTCAACAATGTGCAGAAGATAACAGGGATCTTCACTCCTGTCAACTTTGTTATGTTCTAACTGTCAGCACCTGTAAACTGATCTGACTTGTTCTGCAGAAGAGGAGCTCTACTTTACTTTCAGTTATTCAGTATCGGTATTCTACTGTAGATGGTTCGCCCTCATGATGAGGAACTTGATACTTCATTAACACTTTGTAAGACAGCGCAGTGGCCTAGAAACACACTTAATGCACAGCATCAGGTAAAGTCAGGTTAAGTGTCACCTGTTATCACCTGTCATGTATAAAGGTTCTTATAGCCCTTTTCCCAGCAGTCATTTTGACACGTGGTTGCAGGGTAAACACAGGTGTAATTATTAATAACATTAATTATGGCCCTGATCCTTTCAGGTGGGTTAGTGGTGTCGTTACTGGAGTGGCTGTGACAGAATGGGACTACAATTAATTTTAACAATTGCACGTGTGTTTACTCTGCTTTGACATTTCAAAATGTCTGTGTTTAAAGGACTTATTGTGTGGACTTTGACTTTGACAGTGCATCTCTCCAACTGGTCCGACTGCTATTCTGCTTATTGTGTCGTAAAGATTAGAGCTGACAGAAAAGTTAAGACGCTTACTGGCAAAGCAGGCTTTGCAAATAATGAATCATGTGTGCTGTCCTGCCTAACCCTCCCTGATAAGATAACAGTGTGAGTATACTTGTAAGTGTACTACTTCAATACTTCTTGGGACTAAATTGGCCCACTTTAGTTTATAAAAGTGTACTTTAAATGTAAGTGTGGTAAACTTTGAGTGCACAACTAATTTACATCAAGTTGTATTTTGTACTGCAACTATAATATGAACTATACTACAAGTGAACTTACGTTTTAGTTTATGAAAGTACACCTTAAAGTCTACTCTCAGTAAACTACTAGTTTAATAGTTTTTACTGCAAGTATACTTGTACGTTTTCTTAAGTGAACTTAGCCAAATATACTTTTCAGTTTAAGCCAAGTACACTTAGACTTTTCTGCACACTTGTCGGTATAAGGTAAGGGCACTTAAGTATAATTTTGTTAAGTATATGTCTGATAAGTACATGAAAAGTAAGCTGGAAGCAGAAGTACACTAATAGCATACTTGAATAAACGTCTTATTAGTAAGGGCACTCCAATCAGAGCACGTACAACTTTTAACTGGACACTTTAAAACTATCCCAGCCCCAGATAAAAGTATTTGTGCTCAGTTACAGTTCAGTTACTTTATGTTTAAGTTATTTTCCAACACAGCGTTGGTGGTGGCTTTGACCTGAAAGGGACGGTGACCACAAACTCTGATTCAACCCTCTGATTCATTTAATACTCACAACTTCTACAAACAACTTAATTAATCCGGCGGTGAGACAGATTCACTTCAGGTCTTATCAATTCAAACACTGTAATTAATATCGCACAGTGGTTTCTGTTGTAAGGGTTGACTCATCAAGTCTGATTCACCTGCACACAACAGACTGACTTTATTTCCTTGTTGTGCAACAAGAATTAATTTCTTCTTCCTTTTCTTTTTCATTCTGTTTCACACAAATAATGACTGTCTCTTTGTGTGTTCGTGCAGACATCCCGGAAACTGTGGACCTGCCTGTGTGGCAACATGCTGTTTTTCTTCAATGAGAAGAGAGACACTGATGTAAGTTGTCTCAGAGATTTAAAAGCCAGAGATTTGGATGGTTTTTAATAAAAAAAAACATATTCAGGAAACATTCAGGAATTATATGTGACTCTGTGTGTGTCTGTGTGTTTCATCAGTACGTAGAGAAAGTGGATCTCAATGAACTGATCTCAATAACAGACGACAGCAGCCAGGATCGTCACTTGGATGCAGCCAGAATCAACCTCCAGATGAAGGACAGAGTTATCAAATTCACTGTGAGGGAATAAATATAGAAAATTTGTAAATCATAATCTTTTTTTCTGAGTAATTCGCTCATTTTCACAGTTTTTCTCTCCTCCGTTGTGACTACAGGCTCCTAACGCAGAGGCTCGTGAGCTGTGGAAGGGATACATCCGCTCTGTGTCTGAGGTCAGTGGTGTATAACAGTTAGCTCACTTTATAGAATAAAGTTATTTTAATGATTTAAGTTTAAAGGGACAGTGTGTAGGATTTGGTGGCATCTAGCAGTGAGGTTGCAGATTGCAACCAACTGAGTACCCCTCCGCTCACTCCTCCCTTTCCAAGACTGCGGTAACGTGAGTCGCCGAGTGTTAAACCGTGGTAACGCTGTTCGCCTCGCACAGAGGCCATCATCACCATAATAACACTACTATAGGAGCAACGGGAGTCAGACGGCGGCTGGCGGTACAGCAGTGTTCATTTTGGCTATTTTAGATGCAGTCTTAGTCTTAAAATGAGAATGTTTATTAGTTTTAGTCACATTTCAGTCCTTTTTATCCTTCATAGTTTTAGTCGACGACAACTCCAAACGTTGCCGAAAAGTCATTCGATTTTAGTCAAAATATTTTTTCTCTTAATTTTGTCATCTTTTCTTTATTTAATCTTAGTCCTGTTTAGTCATCACTCAGATTATATCGAAAGTAAAGTTTTTATTTTTTTTTTAAACTACGTTAGTCTCGTCTTTTTTCGTCAACGATATTGCATGTTTGATATCGTCACCGTTAGTGTTTAATGACATCGGTGCCGTCTCGTCATCATCTCGTCATAGTCGTGGAAAAAAAGGTCGTTGCCGATGACATATTTCATCATAGTTTTCTTTAACGAAATTAACACTGCGGTACTGCAGTTTCACAAGCGCGTTGGAGAACTACGGTGGCCTTCAGAGAACGTAAAAAACGCATGTTTGGTTTGTCCGTCATGGCGGACTCCGTGAAGAGGACCCGCTCCCTAAGTTGATATAAACGTCTCATTGTAAGGTAACAAAAACCCAACGATTCTTAGTTTCAAGTGATTATACACTAATGAAAAAATAGTTATGAATATTATATTCCATTTCTGCTAATAGATCCCCCGAAATGTTCCACAATGCTCCTTTAAGATGACTGATGTTTAGTTGTAGATAACATCCAGCCCTCATTTGCAGTGATAATTTAAACTGTGTGTCTCCCTGCAGCTGACAGTACCATCCTCCCTCAACCTGCTACCAGGACAGATCCACATGCTGAAAGAGACCGTGGAAAAGGAAAAAGGAAGAACAAGAACTCTCCTTCCAACTGCTGTCACCAACTCCACCGCTAACATCAAGATCCAAGGAGATATGCCAGGGTGAGTACAAACAAGACGTAAAAGTATTGACACTCATGCTCAAGTGAAATGCTGGTTATTACCTCTCTGCCAAGGAGGGTTTCGGTTCGGTTTGTGGTCTGTTTGTCTGTTTGTCAGCAGGATTACGGAAAAAACTACCGGCCAAATTTTCATGAAACTTGGTGGAAGAGTGTAGCACGATGGTTTATTACACAGAACCATCTGAGAAGCCGCCATTGGAAAATGTTTGGAAAAGGGCAGGCACTTTAAAAAAAATACTTGGCAGGTTATTGGATGAACCATCTGTCAATCAAACTCTTGCCGAAGCCAGTCAGGAGAAGAGCAAAAACATGTTTTCCAGCAAGAAAAGCCTTCAGTGCCTTTCTTTGCTGAGGAAATCCTCTCCAGTTCTGATGTAACTGATGCTATTGCAGCATCTAACCTCTTTAGGAGCCGCCATTGTTGTTTAGAACGAACGCTCACCTCTCCGTGTTGCCTCACACAAACCTAAGCCACGCCAGTCGCTGCCGGCCAGGCACAAATACATTACTTGAAGTCTGACGAGATGGATTCTCGCGTGATCTCGTGACATTGCGAGAATCCAGCTGCTGTGCAAAGGTAAGTAGTAGCACGGGCCACGGAAGAACCCTTTAAGGATCCGAATCACGGTGCGGATACACACATTATTTTTCAATTGGTGGCGGTCTGTGCTCTCTGAGTGCCCTTCTAGTAGCCAATGGACAGAGCTGATACCATGATACAAAACACATGACCAAAATTCATATTTGAGAAGAGCATTTTAAAGAAAAAGGTCTTGCTATATACTGTATATAAACTATGTGTGTGAGGTCTGAATGCATCACTGCTAAATATCTGTTTTCAATGAGTGATGGCAGTTTTTCCTCTTTTGTCTCATGACCGTGTTTTCTGCCGTCCTGTAGTTGTTACCACAGTGTCTCCCGTCTGGAGGCCGAGCTGCTGCTGGAGAGAGAGGCCAAACGAGGAAACCTGCTGCTGAGACCCGGAAGTAACGGAAACTCCTTCGCTGTCACCACCAGACAGGACCTTGAAGGGTATAAACACAGACACACAGATACATCTAATACATAGATGTACATACTTATCAGACACACTAAAACACAGCTGTATCATCACTTAAAGCAGCAGTGGCTAGAATTGGAGCAAATAGACGGGCTAGATTTTTTTAAAGCTTGAAAACAGAGCCATGAGGAGGTGCAGAAGTCTATCTCAGAACACTTGAATTACAATATGCTGAAAGGTTATTATGGAATTTTTGCCCAATGATGCCAAAAATATTCTGCCTACTGCCGCTTAAAACAGTACTAAATAGTTTTACTTCTAGAAAGAGAATATAACTTTAATTTAACACACGTTTATGTGTTGTTTTTGTTGCATGTTGTCGTCTTGGACAGTTTATAATCTGTTTATTTCTTTATTCCATCTGTATTCTAATGGCCTCCCTCTCTCTCTTTCTCCATCAGCTCCGTAGTCAGACACTACCGCGTGATTCGTAAACTCGACGGCAGCTTCGCCATTGACGTGGACAGTCCTGTGAGTACTAAAAAAGAATCATGCTCAAGGTACTTTGTACTTTATGTGCCACAGTTAACGGACTGAGATCTGGTCTCTACAGATTAAGGCAGGTAAGAGAGGACAACTCTGTTGTCCTTGGATAAAACATTAGACAAGAAAACCGGCGTTTCCTTTTTATTGCTCGATAAAATCTACTGTGTATATATGAACTTTTGTAAATGAGCTTTGCCTGCATACAACTTGAGAAATGTAGAACAGTACTGTACGTAAGATTGCTGGAGTTTTTTATTGTTCAGGTGAAAGGTGGAGGTGAATTTCAGATTAATTATAGCACATGACCTCCTGAGATTACCGGTAAACACAAAGGGGTCAATAAAAAAAAAGTCACATGACCTTAGTTCAGTCACCACAGTCATGTTTCTGTGTGGACGTGCTGGATAAGACTTTCATTCTGCTGCCAGTGACATGACTCACCTCTGATCTCTGTATTAAATTGCAGGCATTAAGTGACACATGCAGTGTGTGTACTCGTGCTTTGGTGTGGTGTTTTTCCGTGCAGTCGACCGAGTTCCACAGAAATTCCTTGTTAGCATGACACATGATCTGTAATTAAACTCAATTATAAACAACAATGGAGGTTATAGTAGTTATTGTTACTGTGGTTGAGTCAAGTCTGTTATTATTTCCTGTGTTCAATGGTTATTAGGTTATTAAAGGACATTTGTTCTCCCTGCAGGTCCCCTGCGCCACGCTACACGATGTGATCAACTATTTAGTGGAAAATACCGACCGAGTTCTGATTCCTCTCATCATGGAGGAGCCCTACGAGAAAAACATCTGTACGGAGACATTTTCATCTTACTCTCTCTTTCTATCATTTCTTTTACTCCTTCACTTTGTATATAAGTCACCTTTTAACCCTCTGAGACACACAATAGACCCGTTTTTGTCTTTTTTAGGGGGGTACAGGGTGTCTTTAGGGGGAGACAGCAGGTCAACATATATATATACATATACACAAATAATTAAAATAAATTGTGAAAGTGTATAAGGGTTTAGAACATTATGATAGGAGTATATGACGGCCATTCCCATGCTCAATTATGTCTCATAAGTTATTGCAGCAATATCTGGGTTGATACCTTTTGTTACACAGATTTGGTGATAAATTTAACCATTTTGGCATGTCTGTAAAGGGGAGACTCGTGGGTACCCATAGAACCCATTTTCATTCACATATCTTCAGGTCAGAGGTCAAGGGAACCCTTTGAAAATGGTCATGCCAGTTTTTCCTCGCCAAAATTTAGCCTAACTTTGTTGAGCTTTTTAACCTCCTTCACACTAGCTCTAAAACTGAACCTGCTAAAGCCTCTTAAAGACAGTATCCTGCAGGTCTCAGGGGGTTAAGCTGTGTAATTATTATTCCATATACCAAACATACATTTACCAAAACATGACTAATAGAAGTTCTTTTTTTTACAGTTTTTATTCGGTCTGATAAGGAAAACGGAGAGAAGAGTGTTCATCAGGCCCCGTCGAACGTCGCCACGCTCCCACCAACTTTACCCCCCAAAGGTACTGTGACTATTAAAGAAAAACACACAGACATGAACATAGAAACATCCAGCCACTAAACTGTTTGCACTGTTTTGCCACACCTGTTCACTGAGGCCCGTTGACACATTCAGTTAACTGGAAATTCCAACAGGTCACACTGACACGAAAAAATGACTTTGAGTTGGTTCCTTGTATGATAATGTGAACCACTTTAACAACAATTAATAAATAAAATGTATGATATTGTGTTTTATATTATAAACCTACTACATGTAAGTCAAGTCAAGTCAAATGTATTTGTATAGCCCAAAATCTGTCCTTTACAGTATGTTCCTCGCATCGGATGAGGAAAAACTCCCCCAAAAAAACCCTTTTAACAGGGAAAAAATATTAGAAACCTCAGGATCAGCAACAAAGGAGGGATCCCTAAGAAAGAGGAACAGATTTTTGTTTTTAGTTGCTATGGTAATGTAAACATATTTCCCGCACGTTTCGTATGTACTTCCTGGAAAAAGCACCATATCTTAAGTAGGTGGTTAAATGACTTTGTATCAGTGGGTGTGTCAAAGATTTGGAAACCATTGTGATAACACTGATGTTTCCGTGCGGAGGTATTACCCACACCCATCCAATCACTCATGGTTTGCTTGTTTTAGAGCCTTTGTGCAACAGGTAGACATTCCTCTACAGGTTTAGCTTAGGCCTTTGCAGCTCAAGCAAATATTAACAAGACTAAGAGTTGACAGCAGTGGTTTCCAACCTTTTTAGCTTTTGACCCCTTAAAACGATGCAATATTTGCTTGAGACGCTCTTCTAAGGTTGCATTTGTGTACCGGTTGAACCAAAAAGTGGATTTATTTTGCTTGTTTTACTGAATAATTATTACAAGTTAAATTATCACAAGAAAAAAGCTTTATCTTCTTAATCATCTAGTGACCCCTCTGATATGTCTTGACACCCTTTGTGGGTGTACCGACCTCCAGGTTGGGTTAAAAACTGGTCTACAGCCATGCTAACAGCTCTGTGACGCTTTACTTAGACACATGCTTTGAGTGTTTTGAGCTAAAGGCTAATGTCAGCATGCTAACATGCTCACAGTGACAATGCTAACATGCTGATGTTTAGCATGTTCACCAACTTAGTTTAGCGTGTTAGCATGCTAACATTTGCTAATTAGCGCTAAACAAGTACGGCTGAGGCTGATGGTAATGTCATTAGTTTTGCAGGTATTTGATCATAAACCAAATATATAGTGGACAAATTGGAATTTTGACCTGATGAATCGCAGGGTTGGTGCTACGCTTCCGCAATGTTGCCGTCAGTTGGGACGGCGTTATCAGCTGTAACCGCCGTTTGAGAGCAGTGCAGAGTGGCGGCCGTTAGCTAGCCAGTGGGGCACGCTCACATGCACTAAAAGCACTCACGGCCGGCCCAGCGATGTAAACAAAGCACAGAGAAGCTCTGATTACAACCCAACACAGAGGGAGAGAGACTTCATTCTCTGCTCTGTCTTGGGGTTTAGTGATTTCTCAGATGTACTGACAACACCTATTGTTTACTTTGGCCATGACCCTGTAATAATTGTAATTACCCGTTCTGTTTTGCAGTCGCTCCGAGAATACCAACCCCTGAACCGGCACCAAATGAAGAGGACAACGTTTATCTGAATGACGAGCGTGAGTACAACTCCACTGACACCAGCACCATCAATCACTCCTTCTATCACTCGTCTTGCAAACATCAAAACAGGTGTGACTGCATTTTTTCCATTGCTGTTGCTAACACTTTGTCTTTGTTCAAACAGCGGAGAAGGAAGAAAAAGAGACAGAGGATTCCTCAGCCGTTCCACCGCCACGTAAGTCCCTCCGTCTTATCTTTCCATCTCAGAAACATTTGACCTTTCGTGACAGCTTGTTTTTTTGTTTTTTTTATGACCGTGAATCATTGTGTGTTTTTGGTCTTCCACAGAACCGGAGAAAAGAGCTCCAAGGAAAGCAATCATGCCTCCAATTCCTGCTCCTCGCGAATCGACCCCCTCTTCTTCCTCCTCAAATCTGAGGACGAGAACCCTCACAGAACCTGTGGGACAGTGTAAGTCCACACCGCCTCACTGAGCCACGTTCTTTTGATAGTAACTTGTGCAGATATGTTTTCAGTTTCTGTTATGTGTCATTTTTACTTTATTGTAGGGCTGTTAATCGATTAAAATATTTAATCGTGATTAATCGCAAATTAATCACACATTTTTTTTTCTGTTCAAAATGTACCTTAAAGGGAGATTTGTCAAGTATTTAATACTCTTATCAACATGGGAGTGGGCAAATATGCTGCTTTACACAAATGTATGTATTTATTTATTACTGGAAATCAATTAACAACACAAAACAATGACAAATATTGTCCAGAAACTCTCACAGGTACTGTATTTAGCATAAAAAATATGCTCAGATCATAACATGGCAAACTGCAGCCCAACAGGCAACAACAGCTGTCAGTGTGTCAGAGTGCTGACTTGACTATGACTTGCCCCAAACTGCATGTGATTATCATAAAGTGGGCATGTCTGTAAAGGGGTGAGTCGTGGGTACCCATAGAACCCATTTTCTTTCACATATCTTGAGGTCAGAGGTCAAGGGACCCCTTTGAAAATGGCCTTGCCAGTTTTTCCTAGCCAAAATTTAGCGCAAGTTTGGAGCGTTATTTAACCTCCAACCAACCAAGCTAGTATGACATGGTTGGTACCAATGAATCCGTAGGTTTTTCTAGTTTCATATGATGCCAGTATCTTCACTCTAGCTTTAAAACTGAGCCCGCTACAACCTCTGGAAGAATGATTGCTTTATTATCACGTCATCTTTGACAGCCCTAGTAGATATGTTTTTACTTTATTGCCAATAATAATCAAAGCTTATTGTCTGATGTGCTCTAGTTCCTCTGGCAGCGATATGTGAGCTGAAACTCAAGTTGGGGCAAAAGGCCAGGTCTTAGAGGAGTTTCCTGCATCTGTGAAAACCTGCCCCACCAGTGACTCAGAGCTACTAAACCAGTCTGTCCCAGTAAGACGAACCAACACAAGACAGCGGAGACCAGCTGTTTCCTACACAAACAACCTGTTTCCTCCTCTGCACCGCGGCTCTGCTCCTCCTCGTCAGCTGGCTGCCGACAGTAAAGCCTCTCTGAAGATTAACACTTCATTGATTCACTCATTAGCGAGTTAATCAGCTGTAACGAGGGGTTTTACACGTCACATCATCCTCACCGTGTTTCTCTTGTACATTTTGCACATTTACCACTGACAATGGTGCACATTTTCCTAATCAGATTTTCTACATCATTGTTGTTCTTGACTGTTTTTAGTGTAATCAAATTGTATTGTATATATTTTTACATATTTATATTTATTGTAAAACATATTACTGCCTCTCTGTACAGTGAAGTGTGAATGAAACAGTGCTGCAACTAATGATTATTTTCATTATAGATTAATCGGCAGATTATTTTCTAGATTAATTGTTTGGTTTATAAAATGTCAGAAAATAGTGGAAAAAGTGATGTCTTTAAATGTCTTTTTTTATCAGATATTCAATTTTATATGATATAATACAGAGAAAAGCAGGAAATCTCCATATTTTAGAGGCTGAAAACAGCATTTTCTGCCATTTTTGCATGAAAAATAGTTGGTGATTATTTTTCGATTAATTGATTATTCGACTAATCGTTGCAGCTCTAAAATGAAAGAAAACTTGGGGTTGCTGTACCTCCAGTATTGTATGTGACTATATTATATATATAGTGTTTCAGTGAAGTAAAGCTCTTGCTTCTGTCACATCAAATCAGATACATGTGAACAAACAACTTCAAGTATGTGCTATGCATTTTTTTCAATAAAGCCGACATTTGTTTCTTACTTTGTTTTATTCCTCGTTGAAGCAGAAATCCAAGAACAAAGTGCTCTCGCTCCTTTATTACCTCAATGACTGATACAATATTGTGGAAAAAATTAAACTATTTACAATAAATTGTGACATTGTATCAGCATGTGAAAATAAAGTTAGCATAACTCTCAGCCGGACGCTTCTTTAAATCATTGCAGGCTACAGTTATTCAGGAGATGCATACAGAGGGAGCAAAGCAAAGACTGTCACCATTTAACATATAGACGCTACTCAGAGGTCGGGCTGTGCACAAACTAGGGCTGCACGATTTTTAGAAAATATCTAATTGCGATTATTTTTTACTGATATTGCAATTGTGATATGATTTGCAATATTAGATGGAATGATATTTTTTACATAATTATTCTCATTTTCACTGAAAAACATTTGATTATGGTGTGATTTTTTTCCGGCGATCTGTACCAAACGAAGATGTTTACTTAAAGATCCAGTGTGTAGGATCTGGCGGTATCTAGCGGTGAGGCGAGGAGATTGCAACAAACTGAAGCCTCTCACGTGTGCCAAGCGTGTTGTAGAGCTACGGTGGCCGACGTGAAAACGCGAATGTCTCTCTCTAGAGTCATTTGGAGCAGAGCCAGTGCGAAGAGTGTGTGTGTACGTGGGATGAGAGTGGTGAAGCGAGAGAGAGAGAGCGGCGGCGGCGACTGGAGTGAGTAATGTTATCGACTACGGCCCAAGCAGGAAAAGTTAACAGAGTTTGGTATGTCTATTCTGGGCTACTGTAGAAACATGGTGGAGCAATGTGAAGAGAGGAGCCGCTCCCTATGTAGATATAAACGGCTCATTTTAAGCTAACGAAAACACTATTCTTATTTTCAGGTGATTATACACTAAAGAAAACATACTTATTAATATTATATTCCATTTCGGCCAATAGATCCCCCTAAATGTTACACACTGCTCCTTTAAGTCTGTAGAATATGATGTGTAGGCCGGGACCTCTCTGCAGCACCACAATAATTAATTTTAAATGGTATTTAGACACATATTTCACCTTTAACAAACATTGCACCTCCTGCGATTTGAATATTGCAGTAGGCCATATTGCGATTTCAATAAATTTTTGATTAATTGTGCAGCCCTAGCACAAATAAGGACTTCATAACAGTTTCATAATCAGTTTCCAGAGGTTATCACTTGTGTTTCTCCCCCAAACCTGGCTAACTCTCATAATACAATGTGTTAGCTGAGGCTACTTGCTAGCTAGTTGTTATATTTGGACTAACAGACAGCCCGCTACTCATAATGGGATTCCTCTTCAGTAAATAAAGTGGTGTTATTAGGTATAGAGATAATAAACTGTATATAAAGATGGACGACATGACAGCTCCCCAAAAGTGAAGCCAAAACATCTCTATCGCCCCCTGGTGGCTGGCTGCAGTATAGGTCATAAAGCCCGTCCCCTCCATGTTAGCGGATGGGACATGGGCCAAACAAACTAAAAAGTCAAAGCACACGTCAAATAAATGTTTCTGTCATTTTAAGTAGTTCTTGTCACGCTGATGTTTGTTCAAGTGTTCATTTTTCTGATAAGTTTGGTTGTAATTAGTTATTTGATTCTATAAAAAGGGGGCGAGACGTGATGATTGACAGCTGTGATTGACAGCTGCTCTGAGTGAAGTAGTCGCAGCCGGAGGCTCGGGAATTGTACGAGAGATGAGACGTAACTTTAACTTTCTATAACCGTCACCAGTCTGTGTAATAAACGTGTCAATGTGATCATAAATGTAGTTGATGTAGAGATATTAAGGTTAGTTGTTGTGTCTTTCTAGCCAAACAGCTACCGTAGTGCTAACGTAGCAGCTAGGTGGCTCACGCTAGCAAGCTGTGGCCGTGCTCGGCTCGTGATTGCTTCGGGCCTCGATACCGCGGCTCCAACCCCCCCCCCCGATCACTACTGCGCAGCCTCTGTCTCCAAATGACGTCAAAATCTCAAGATGACAGCCCCCGTATCCGGGATATTTTAGCTTCACTTTTGTACAGTAGGAGGAAGTGGAGACGCGTCGTCCATCTTTATACGCAGTCTGTGGTAGAGACACATACATACTGTACAAACAAGCATTAGGGTGCAGTCAGGTGAATACAGTAGTCATTTCCAAAATCCTGAAGCCATATCTGGTGACTCCTCTACATGATAAAAACTCTAACTTTCTGTGCAGTCTGTCAGATTAAGACTCTGATTTAACACTAACAGAACCTCAGCAGGAGGCTAAATGACCCAGTTTCTCGCACGCAAAGTCTGGGAACATGACTGCAAAAAGTGAAACGCAGTAAACACTAAGTCTGCATGCCTTGGTAAGACATATGTGTGTCGTTCACGTGAGCTATTAGTTGCTGGTAAAAATATCCTGATTTGATGAAGTACATTCTATTCAGTGATGTTTGTCTAGAAGCAGGATGTTATGTGGGTTAAATAGGTCATCTGACGGCAGATTCAGTAGGTGATAATTACCACTAAGCTACAATACAACCAGGTTATAATGACACTGACACAGAACACATTGTTTTAAATTGAATCAGGGAGATTACACTTTCTATGACACCCATGTCTATAATGCATACAGACATGCCCACTTTATGATAATCACATGCAGTTTGGTGCAAAAATATGCAGTTTTTTTGAATGCAGTATAAATGTGTCGCCGATTCTAAAATGGTTTATTTGAATATTTCTGCATACTGGGGTCCCTAAACAGTCTTGGACTTGCATAAATTGGGTATCACTGTAAAGCTGAGACTCTTGTGGATCCAATGAGCCCAATTGTATTCATGTGTGATGATGTTAGTCCCCATAGTAACCATTTCATTTTAGTGAGACCATTTTTTGACATCACTGTATAAAATGACCTGTGGTGACCTCTAGGATAATCACAGCCTCATGAAACTTTACAGCCACAAACTATAGACCTAGAGCATTCAGAGGATGGATGGCTTTCCTAGCTAGATTGACAATAAGGGGCTTTCTGATCAGTTTACACAACAGAAGTGCTTGCCATCCAATCGCCGAAAATTGCAATTCTTGTCTCCAAATGTCAAAAGTTTTTGAAACCAAATCACAGCATGACTTTTTCTACGGTGTTCCTCAAGGTCTTGGTGTCTTAATGTGGTATTTTGGAGGGATTATTGATAATTTTTATCAATTCTGGAGTGTTAAAAAATGGTTAAATTTAGCACAAAATCTGTGTAATAAATGGTATCAACCCAGAAATTGCTGCAACAACTTATGAGACATAATAGAGTATGGGGATGACCATCATATACTAATATCATAATCTTCTAAGCCCTTATACACTTTATTAATTTCTTTTAATTAATTAATTAATTCATGTTTATTTCTGATTTATGACTAGAACAACTTGACACAAAGTGCTGAGCTGCATCTCAAATTAATCTTCAGGTTCCCAGCTTTCAGATGATGTACACCACTTCTATGTGACATCTACTGTTGACCTGCTATCTCCCCTAAAGAACCCCTGTACCCCCATAAAAAAGACAAGAACGGGTCTATTGTGGGTCTCAGAGGGTTAAAAGATTATAATGTATTACAACTATGGGAATTATAATACACTATGATCCTTGCAAAAAGAAATGTCCGTAAGTGACACTTGACCTTATAAGTCATTATAAAATTCTTTACAGTGTGATTATTGTAATGAAGAATTATGGATATTTCTTAGTGCTTATAACTATGATTATACGGTGCTCTAAGCAGATTATAACGCATTAGAAGTATGTTTATAATGCATTGTACACATGGGCGTCATTGAAAGTGTTACTACAATTTCTTGCAGTGAATACTAGCATGTTCGTACGGATCACCCGATTTGGCCTATTTGGAAATGAGCAGGAAGGCACAGGGAGAGAGCAGACAGGACGGGCCTCGACCCTGCAGCTGTCTGCACTGACAGTACGACTGACAGTTTTGGTGATGGCGGGAAGGAAAGAAGGGCAGCGGCCAGCGCTAAATCTTTGCTCTAGCAGCAGTGGGACAGTGCTGAATGACAGGAGAGGAAAAACTAGTAAGACTACAGCTAATGTGTCCCAAGCAACAACAACAGAGTCATACATCTGAAGAGTTGTGTCACTGACGATGACTCACTTGTTCCCAAAACTATTTTGTTGTTATACTGGAACAGGCGAAACCATCACGTTCCAGTCATCCTTCCATGATATGGCTTGGACCGCAGCCAGCGCAGAGGTGATGTTCTGACTGCGGTCGAGCCGAGCTGGGAGGCGTCCAGCTGGCTGAGTGGATGTGTCTAAGTGAGGCTGGCGTTGGAGCTGCTGGTGCCGCTGTTCTTCCTCTGGCCGCTCTGCACCACGCTGGGAACCTGCAGGCCCGTCACTACTGAAAAACTGCCGTTCCACACCTGCAGGGGGCAGCACATCATCAGGAAGTTGAAAAACAAAAAAAAGGTCATGGGAACAATAGAGCATTCTTTTAGATAACAGAAAGGCTTTTGAAGGAATGTTTCTCACCATGAAAGCTGGTATAACTGGATGCTGGAACTTGGTTTTGAATGTGTGCATCAGCTGTTTAGTTTTGGAGTTGTAGAAAGACAGAACACCTGAGAGAGAGAGAATAAAGACATACATATGTACTGTATTTAAAAAGTGGGGCTGCAACTAACATGATTTCACTGTTGATTAATCTGTCGATTATTTTTCAAGTAATCGTTTGGTTTATAAAATGTCAAAAAAGTGAAAATATACATTAAAAGTGCCCAGAGTGATGTCTTGAAATTGCTGGTTTCTTTACCGGTGTTGTGCCGAAGACTGCTTCCCTGTCGATATGCATCTGCATTTGTATATTAGACAGCGATTGGCTTTCAAATTTGTGAAATCTAGCTTGCCTGGTGTACGTTTGAATCTCAGATTTTAGGGAAGTGCACAGACATCTCCCCCTTCAGTAGAGGGATGTGAAAACACCTCTAGCGACAAACTTTGCACAGATATAAGTCAGTATAGTCAAGGTCAGACATTTTAGGGGATATAAACATAAAAAAAAAAATTTTGAGTGGAGGGGATCTTTAAAAATCCTCAGATCTTAGAAGATGGAACCACAGATTGTTTGGCATTTTCACTTGAAAAATGAAATAATGAATCAGTTTGTTGATATTAAAAAGTACTATTTTATACAGACAATAAAATATAACCTGATCATTTGCAACATATTTTTCCTATTAGTGACAAACTTTAAAGTGTTTATTTTGTGGGGGAAATTCTCAACACTTAACAGACCAACAGTGATTCTGTGATCATTCAAACTGTGACTCTACGTGTTTATCGTACCTTCGTCATAGTTGACGTAGACTCCTATACTGTTTGGGATGGCACAGTCCAGTGGCCGAGCCTTGTTGTTATGCTTGGCTGTGAGGCTCTGCTGCAGCCAGTTGTTCAGGTGGATGCACCAGGAAGCGCTGCTTTTCCCCAACTGGTCGAATTTTCCGAGGCTCCGCAGGGCGATGCCCACGGCGAAGGCTTTGCTCTCCTTGTCGAACCGCACCTCCCAATACTGCTGGCCAGCGTCGATCATGGTGTCAGCTGTCATGAGACATAAGCCCAGATAATTAATTTCTAGACTTACAGTGTCAACACAATCTGTTGTGTAGATTTAGAGGTGTGGTTACAGGTTTGTTTTGCTTGTAAATCTATTGTGGAAAGAGACAATGACTTCAGTTCTGAGGAAATTATTTGTGTTGGCAGTTTCACAGGACTCATCGAATGGAAATCACGAATTGTGTTTGGAATGTATGAAATTGCTGAAATAGCAACAGTTAAAATGGATATGAATCGTGCAAATAATGGCACAAAACTTGTGCAAGTGGGAGTCTGGTTTGAACGTGGATAAACATGAATGCAAACAACTTTGGTCCTTTCCCATTTCCCAGTTTGTACATCCTCAATTCCTTTCCTCGTGCCTTAATCCCGCCTACAGGATGCGAGCGGAGGAGGCAAGGAAGAGACATGAAGAGAGAGGAGTCAAGGCAACAGGCATTTAACAAAGTGAGACAGCCTCGCCTCGGAGCCGTCATTTTAAAGAGACATCAATTAAATTAATATTATTGTCGCGCCTCTTTTATACATCAAGGGTGCAGAAAAGACTTCCACAAAGGATACACATGTGTATCCTCGCTTATATCCTCTGGCAAGCCTCCTCGAGATGCATTTTAGGAATTAGAACGTCTTTTAAGATAGAGCACTGAGATTGATTTCCAGGTCACAAGCCGGAGGTAGTGACCTGTCCATCACAAGGTAGCCCTTCCCTAAAGCATCCCCTGCTTTATGGTCTATTTGAGTCTAAATGGGACCATAATTTACTAAATGAACATCATGCTGTATTGAAGAAGACTTGAAACCAGCGATTGAGACCACAAACTCATGTTTACAATGTTTACTGAGGTAATAAATCAAGTGAGAAGTAGGGTCATTTTATCATAGACTTCTATACAATCAGACTTCTTTTAGCAACCAGAGGAGTCGCCCCCTGCTGGATATTAGAAAGAATGCAGGTTTAAGGCATTCCAGCATTGGTTTCACTTCTCAGACCTGAAGGTTGCCCACTGGTAGCAAGGCTAGCTAGTCTAATAAGCTAGCCTATAAACTCAGTAAGGCTAGATGCATTTTTCATGCACTGCTCCACTCTAATTTGTTCCACCCACTGAGGTTGAACCTCAAGCTGTGAAATAATTCATGCTGCCAGAATGGCTCGGTTTCAAATGACAACTCCAGTCTGGTGTGTTTTACCCCTAGAGATGTAGAAATACATTGGTTGTGCTTTGTCACTCTCACCCAGCACCGTGTAGGACTCTGCTGTAAATCTGTCTCTGCCGGGCCGGGCTGTCGGCGCTCTCTTAGGTGACATCAGGGCTGATCTGATGAAACAGATGGTAGACAACAAACACTCAAAGATCCATATTTTTTAAATGTATTCTTAATAGGGCTTTCAATTGATTAAAATAGTTAATCGCGATCTATCTATTTTCTATCAGTTCAAAATGTACCTTAAAGGGAGATTTATCAAGTATTTAATACGCTTATCAACATGAGAGTGGACAAATATGCTGCTTTATGGAAATGTATGTATATATTTATTATTGGAAATCAAACACAAAACAATGACAAATATTGTCCAGAAACCCTCAAAGGTACTGCATTAAGCATAAAGAATATGCTCAAATCATAACATGGCAAACTGCAGCCCAACATGCAACAACAGCTGTCAGTGTGTCAGTGTGCTGACTTGACTATGACTTGCCCCAAACTGCAGGTGATTATCATAAAGTGGGCATGTCTGTAAAGGGGAGACTCGTGGGTACCCATAGAACCCATTTTCATTCACATATCTTGAGGTCAGAGGTCAAGGGACATGGTAGTTATATTAGTAAGTTAGTATGACATGGCTGGTACCAGTGGATTTCTTAGGTTTTCTAGTTTCATATGACACCAGTATCTTCACTCTAGCTTTAAAACTGAGCCTGCTACATCAGCCCTAATTCTTATATGACAGTAGGTACATGACTACAGGCCTTAAGAGAGCTTTTTAGACCCCTGTTAATAGTCAAAGCCCAGGTTTAAAGACCCTGCATACACACCTAGCTGGAGAGTGCATCGGGGAGTTGGTTCGGGTCTTTTCCTTGCGGATGTCCTGAATCTTTCCTCCACAGCTGTCCCACTCCACACTCAAGTCCTCCACCCTCAGGTTCTGGTGGGACGAACCAGAGTCCAGTTTGAAGGTGAAGGCTGCAAATGGAAAATGAGTCAGACCTTTATATATATATATATACACACACAATCCAACATTCACATACAGCCCTATAAAACCTAGTTAGTGTATTCTCACCGTGGGTTTCTAGTGTAACTGGCTCAGAGAACTCTCCTGCCACGGCCTTGTTACACGCTCTCACTCTGAACGTCAAGTACCGGGTGTCAAAGCGCAGACCTGAGAATAAAGAGTTCCCTTTATGAGTCATCAAAGTTCAGACAACAAAATGCCAAATAAGTCCTCACAATCCTCTTCCTACCGGTGAGTGTGTGCTCCTGCTCTCGTATCCCCTCCACCACCATCCAGGGATAGTCCTCTCTGATGCGCGGCGGACCCTCGTGGTTCGTGCGGCGATGCTCCAGTATGTAGTGGTCGATCTTGGTGTCGGGCTCCGGTATGGTCCAAACTACACTCACTGTGTTGTCGCACACCTGGCAATCTGAGAGCTGGATCTCAGGAGTGGCGGGAACTGGAGAGAGGAGACAAGTTTGTCTGTTACAGGGAATATCGAAAAATCCACTTCCTCTACTCTTGTTCAACACTTTTAATGTTACTACAGAAACAGCTAATGTGTGAAATATTAAAAGGCAGGTCCATTATTTGGGGTTTTTCTTGAGGTTTTTATATTATTCTGTAGCTTCCTAGTGGTGTTCCTTATGTATTCAAAGCCGAACATTAAAATTTTGGTCAAAGTATATATATTTTAGCGTCAAAATGCTATTTTCCACAAGCCTTTCTAAAAGCTTTTTCCCACGTGATGTGACGTAGGTTTCTGCATGATGACGCTGCTACATGTACAGTATATAAACATCCTTATAGTCAGTTTATTAACATTACATACAGTAACTTAGCTCCCAGTTTGGAGAGGCAGACAGGAGTACCGGCATAGAAGCTAAGCAATGTACTGCTGTGGACGCCACGTTAGTTTGGATCCGAAAGTCACACAATAACACAAACAAACTAACCGATCGATGCAGCGGTAGACCAGCAACTTCCGCTTTCTACGAGGTAAAATTACTGTTTTTGTGAATGGAGTCTGGGGCTTTGAAGACAGCGATATAACGGCTTCAGTTTCCCATCAGAAAGGGTTGTCGGACGTCGAGGTAAAGTGGTGAAAACTTTCAAAATATAGCGTACACTTCAACTGATATTGATTTTTTTTTGGTGGCTAAAATACATTTTTCCCTTTCCGACAGGAAACTAAAACCGTTCTATTGCTCTCTTCAAAGGCACCAGACTACATTCACAATCACAGTCATTTTACCTCACAAAACGCGGGAGTATACATACAACCCCACTTTAAAAAATCCAAACTAACCCTTTCAATTATTTCTAAACTTAGCACAGCTAACTTTGACTCAGCTAGTGCTAGCGTTCACATTATTCATAACCTTATTGATTAGCTTACTTTGGTAACCTACGTCACTGCTTTATGCTTACGGCTGAGTGGAAGTTTCCATTTGAAAAAAATAACAGAAAAGAACACAGATGGACCTGCCCTTTAAATAATGAGTAGATTTAAAATTATTATTTAAAAACTTGTATAGTTTATAATTATCATGACGTGAGCTTCACATGGGAATAATGTTCCAGCTGCATCAACTGATTTTTGTCAGTTAGGGGCAGAATTACCTCATATTTGTGTCCACCTGATGAATTTAAGTCCAATATTCACTCTCTGGATGTAAACATCTGGCTCTTTAGCTGCCAAATGTTCAACTATTATCACCAGCTAGCCGCTGTCTGTTAGTCGTTTGATGTTAAACAGGTGGCGTACAGCTTTTTAGCTGAAAGCAGCTGCTAGTGATGAGACTGAGCCGTACAGTAAACATGTGGGCTGTAAATAAAACCACACGAGTGCATTAAAAGAGGTTAAAAAGCTTCACACAGCTGCAGAGTTTGGTGATGATTCTCTGTGGTTTCATCGCTGTGAGCGACCCCCTTTCACATTACTGTACATGTACTCATTTGACTCGTCTATAAAATAATGAGAAGCGGAGCTTGTGGAAACCAATGCAACACGCGGCTTGTTTGACATAGAGCCATTGTATTGCTGTGATTACACTTTGTGACAGTGTATGGTTTGAAACAAAGGCGACAATAATGCATTAACTCAAATTAATTTTAACGCCACTAACTTGTCGTGAAGATACTGGTATCATATGAGACTAGAAAACCTGAGGAATCCATTGGTACCAACCATTTCATAATAGCTTGTTGCAAAGGAGGTTAAATAACGCTCCAAACTAACACGAAATTTTTGTGATGAAAAACTGGCATGGCCACTTTCAAAGAGGTCCCTTGACCTCTGACCTCAAGATATGTGAATGAAAATGGGTTCTATGGGTACCCACGAGTCTCCCCTTTACAGACATGCCCACTTTATGATAATCACATGCAGTTTGGGGCAAGTCATAGTCAAGTCAGCACACTGACAGCTGTTGTTGCCTGTTGGGCTTGAGTTTGCCAAGTTATGATCTGAGCATATTTTTTATGCTAAATGCAGTACCTTTGAGGGTTTCTGGACAATATTTGTCATTGTTTTGTGTTGGTAATGGATTTCCAATAATAAATATATACATACAATTCCATAAAGCAAGCATATTTGCCCACTCCCATGTTGATAAGAGTATTAAATACTTGACAAATCTCCCTTTAAGGTACATTTTGAACAGAAAAAAATGTGTGATTAATTTGCTATTAATCACGATTAAATATTTTAATCGATTGACAGCCCTACAATAAAGTAAAAATGACACAATATAGAAACTAAAAACATATCTGCACAAGTTACTATCTAAAGAACGTGGCTCAGTGAGGCGGTGTGGACTTACTCTGTCCCAGAGAGTATTAAATACTTGACAAATCTCCCTTTAAAGGGACTGTTTGTAACTTCTTAGCGGGTCGGTGTCCCATGCGCGCTCGCGTGTGGTTACGCTGTTCAGTCTGACGCCGGGGACACACAGACTCCAACACAAACTACACGGAAGCACCAAAACCGCAAAGTTATATCTAGTGAAGCCAGTCTTGCAAAACAGTGTTGGCCGCGGTCGGAGGACGCGGGTGAGACTGTAGTCTTGTCTCCAGGGCCAGAGTCTCTGCTCTACTCTGCCTTCCTGCTTGCTTTCACTCACACACCGCGCTCGTTCTCGCTCAGCTCGCTCCAACTCCACGTGAGAGAGCGCACACTACACACTGCAGAAGAGTTAGTTTAGCTCTGAGAATATCTAGTGAATGTACAGCGAACGTTTGTGCAGAAATAAATGCTGCAGCTCCTCCAGACCAACAGAGGTTTCCCGTGTCTTGTGAAGTGACGGGGCTCCGCAGCGAGTTACGTTATCGTCTCCAACCGGTGTCTCCCCCTGTTCCCTTCGGCCGCGGTCGGGAGGCCGAAGCAGGAAAAGCCAACACTAGGATCAGTATTGATTCATGGAGAGACCTTCGTCTGGTCAGCTTACATTACTGCCAAGCAGGTGAAATATAGAGTGATATTGTGGTTTTAGCTGACGTTTGTCGCCTCGCTGTTTTGAACGGATGCTCGCTCACATTCAGGTAGCGCGTGCACACGGGCGAGCACGAGCAACAGGACGCTGACTGTCGTTGACATTGCGGCCACAAGTGTCGCTGTTAAGAAGCAATTTCTGATTCTTACAAACAGTCCCTTTAAGGTACATTTTGAACAGATAAAAAATGTGTGATTAATAGCAATTAAATATTCAAATCGATTGACAGCCCTACTAAAAGACTTGATAAGAAGGAAAGTTTGTTTATTTTCTTGTTAATTAGTAAAACATCTAGTACCTACAGCTGTTAAATAAAATGTAGTGGAGCAAAAAGAACGATAATTCCCTCTGAAATGTGGTGGAGTAGATGTATAAAGCAGCACGAAATGGAGATACTCAAGTATGAATGTACTTAGTTACATTAAACCACTGCTGTCTGTTTGTATTAAAAGTGGAGCAGACCTGGGAGAAACTCGAGGCCCTGCAACATCCCCCTCTCCTGGCTGAAGTCCACCATCAAGTGACTCATGTTGTCACCGGCTTTAGCCTTCAGGGAGAGGCGAAAGGCCGGAGCCATAGTCACGCTGCGGACAAAGAGAGACACACAGAAACACACAAGCACACGGAGTGGAAACAAGCGTTGTCCATTATTCAACTGGATCAGAGGCAAAAAAATAGTACTGCTCACTAAGGAAAGGTCACTAACTAGACTTCTGGTGCTACCACTGAACTCATCAACCTAATGAAGGTTTAAAAGCGGAGCTAGAGAGGGAGTTCATCCAGGGTGGGGGAGCTGACACAGGATGGTACAGACTAGAGAAGACAGCAGGAAACACAAAGACAAAGACAAAAGGCTCTTTTTCCGTAGTGCTTATTGTCTACGAAACGGGTGTGGTGGCTACATGTTTTGAACGCATGCACGCTACATTATGAGATGACTCAATGGTTACAGAAAGGCGATGACAAAAGGGAAGCAATGGATGGCTGAGTACTATACCTATCCTTAATGTCTTTGGCCGCCTGGAGAGGAGAAGCAGAGAGGGACAGGAAAAAGAGAGGAGATACGGAGCGAAGAGAAAACTGAGTTGTAGCTCATCATGTTGTCATTCAACACAAACAGTCGCTGGTGGCTGTGTTAAAACATCTGGTAGTGTGACACCACTGGAGATTCACCATCAGTAATTACAAACGGAGTTATAAACAGCGAGCAGAGGGAACAGTGCAGCAGCGTTACATCAGTGGTGGAGTGAGTCAGTTACCTGATTGAAACTGTCCGTCTCAGAGGAGCAGAGCGTCTGATTGGCCAGCTCCAGCAGCTCTTCTGAACTCTCCAGGGCTTTGGAGCCGGCACTCAGCTGACTCTGAGAACATCACCAAGCCACAGTCAAACAGGGAACATCTGCTAGTGCTTACACATTTTGTCTTTAGTATAATGGGACTAGTGTGTTCTCTGCAGAAGCGATGGAGTTAGCTGCATCATTTGAGAGTCATGGCATCGGTCCTGAGGCTGCAGAGTTTTAGAGAAATATACAGTCGATGGCATTTTGACCTGAGAGGAATCATTAATAACAACTTATGTTCAGTGCATGTGAGCTGGAATAGTTGCTGTAAAAAACTACTGCAAAAAAAAGAAAAAGAAAAAGGTCATGTCTATATTTCTTGTCATATTATATATATATTTTAGGAAAAAACAGTAGTCCCATGTGCCCAAAGAGTAAGGTTGGGTCCGAAATTCCGTAATAACATGCTATTTAGTTTAGTTATGTATAGTATAGTACAGATTTTAAGTAGTATATAGTATGTGAGATTTTTTAGATAATGGCAACAACAACCGAATAAGTTTCTCGAATATAGGCTTGAATATTCTCATTAAATAAAAACAAACCTTTAGCGATTAAATAAAAATAAATAAGTGTGAAGAAATGCAAAGACAACAGCAGCTACCTGTAGTTCATATGTGCGGCTGGCTCTCTCCTGTTTGATGCGCGTCACCATCTTTTCCTTCATCTGGTCCAGAACAGAGTGGAGGGAGGTGAACTCAGACTCCAGTTCCTCCTGGACTCTGTTGGAGTTCGCCTGGTGGTGTCACAACAAAAATGAGTGTAAACAGGAAGTAACCTTTTTTTTCTGCAGTTGCATAAATATACTGGCAACCGAACTGTGAGCAGCCAGGATTAAATGTTTATTTTGTACCTCTAAATTGTCGAGGCTCTGTTTGAGAGAGCAGACGAAGTTTGAAATTTCCTCATTCTTCATGGCCAGCGTGTGGGTGATCTTACGCAAAGATTCCTACAGAAAAGACAACATTTAAAGCTGAAGTAGGCGAGATTGGAGCAAATATGATTAAAAAAAGTTATTTTTATAAAACGGTCACTACATCTTGACAGTATGAGACAGGTAATCTGAAAACAATCATCCGTCCTCCGGTGCTCCTAATGGCATCTGCAAGATTTAACAAACAATCAGAGCCGAGCTGGAGCCTTGCCGTCTCTGAGCAGCTGTCAATCACTCGGGAACTCCGATCAAACGGTCAAACTAGGCAGCGCTGATCAAATATGAATCAATATTCTGTTACTGTAATGCCTATTTCTCTCCTCAAATGTTCTCAGAAACATCTTGCAGTCTACTATTTAGCTGTAAAATGTGAACTTTTGTGACCCGGCAGCCACGTTGAGATCAGTTGATGAAATACCAAGCACCGCCCACCAGCCGGAGCACAGCCAATAGGAACGCTCTCTCTCTGAAATGACCTGTGATTGGCCAAAGTCATGGGGATAGATTTTTTAAAGCCTGAAAACAGAGCCATGAGGAGGTGCAGAAGTCTCTCCCAGAACACTTGAAATACAATATGCTGAAAGGTTATTATGGAATTTTTGCCAAATGATGCAAAAAATATTCTCCCTACTGCAGGTTTAACTTTTGAAAAATCAGCATTTTCTTATGACAGGGAAAATAGAAAAGCCTTTACAGTGTCATATTCCCAATCAATGGCCTCAGAGCCTGTGATATGAGGGCTGAAGGGCTGCAGGTTTCTCCTCTAACCAAAACACTTCAGTGCATCCTCTGTGGTGGAGGAGGTGAATCAGTGTTAGTGGAGAGGACACATGGAGATTTAGTCTTTGAGCTCCCTTTTAAAGATGATTGTTCTTCAGACTGGATGGGATCAGAGCCTCAGAGCACAGAGAGGGTGGAGGACACTTCACGGGCGGAAGGATGCGCATTAAAGCAGCAGTATGCGATATTGGCGCAAATATGATTTAAAAAGGCTATTTTTAGAAAACGGCCGCTATATCGTGACAGTAGTACATGAAACAGGTAACCTGAAAAAAATCCTGTTCCTCTGTGTCCTACTGTGTCCTCCGGTGCTCCTAACGGCATCTGAAGGATTTCACTTACCGGAGGAAAACAAGGTCCGCTATCCAGCTGCCGTCTATGAGAGCCGGCTGACAATCACTCGCGATCTCCGACCAAACGGTCAAACTAGGCAGCGCTGATCAAATATGAATCAATATTCTGTTACTGTAATACCTATTTCTCGCCTCAAATGTTCTCAGAACATCTTGTAGTTACTGTTTAGCTGTAAAATGAGAAAGTTTGTGACTCCGCCGCCATTGTAAAATCTGTTGAAGGAAGCCAAGTTCTGGTCACATGACCGGACCACAGCCAATAGGAACTCTCTCTCTCTCTGAAATGACCTGTGATTGGTCAAAATCTGCCGTCACGGGCTAGATTTTTCTAAAGCCTGAAAACAGAGCCATAAGGAGGAGCAGAAGTCTAGTTTTCTCTCAGAACACTTGAATTACAAAGTGCTGAAAGGTTAATATGGAATTTTTGCCAAATTATGCCAAAAAATAGTTGCATACTGCAGCTTTAATCAGTGTTAGTGGAGAGGACACATGGAGATTTAGGCTTTGAGCTCCCCCTTTTAAAGATGCTTGTTCTGCAGACTGGATGGGATCAGAGCCTCGGAGCACAGGGAGGGTGGAGGACACTTCACGGGCGGAAGGATGCGCATTAATAATCTAATAATGCAGCTCCACAACCATTGAACAGCCGCCTTCAAAGGGCTGGACACACACTGACTGAGCTGCGCCAAGGCCCCCCATCCCATCCGTCCACTATAACACCAACACATCCATAGCGAGATGAACCTCACCTTCACCCGGATTAACACTGATTAAAATGTAAAACACCACCGTGAAACACAAGCTCCCCAGTTCCGCAGCTCGTCCCCCTCCTTCCTTTGTACACTACGCCCTGAAACTGGCTTCCCCCCCCCCCCCATCAGAGACACCTGTTCCCCGGCTCCGGCTCACCTTCTGGTCCCCCATCTCGCCGCTCCGAAGCTCCAGCTCTGCAAACAACGCCGTTATTTCTCCTCCGTTCCCCGGGTTAATGTTTGGTTTACTGGCGCGGCGGAGCTGGTACTGATGCTGCCGGAGTGCAACGCATCCTCGGACGGACACCAACCAGCAAACGCCTTTGGGCCGTAGTGCGTAGTGCGCATGTGGCAGCAGAGGATTCTGGGTAGTGATGTTTCTGTTGCTGCCTTCAGGTACTGTCGGAGAAAAGTGAAGACAACTTAATTTTGTGCAGCAAACGTGTTTTTTTTTTGTTTTTTTTACATTATTCTGTTTTTTTTTTAAATAGATACTGTAACGTAGCAACAGGATCACTAACATGTCAGTTATGTGTAAACTTAAATGATTTTATTTGACTTAAAGGTCCCATATTGTAAAAAGTGACATGTTCATGTCTTTTATATTATAAAGCAGGTTTAAGTTGTATTTAAATACTGTGAAAGTATCAAAACACTAAACCACGGATAAACACACACAGCCCGTAATCAGAAACTGAGCTTTTGAAACAAGCCGTTCGGATTTCTGTCCATTTGTGATGTCACAAATCTACAATATTCAGACAACTTCACAGTTTTAAATGTAAACATTCTAAATGGGTCCCAGTTAATTTCCTGTTGCAGTGGATGTGAATAACATCAGCTGACAGGAAGTAAACATGGACCCAAACTGTTGCCTAGCAACGCAATTCTGTTGCAATTCCATTGAAATGTACTAAAACGGAGCGTTTCAGACAGAGGGTGAATACAGGTATATTCAGACAGACAGCATGAGGAAAATAAAGTTTTTTTTTAAACATTAAAGTATGTAAACATGTTCTAGTAGAAACACAAAATATGTATGAACCTGAAGATGAGCAGGATATGGGACCTTTAAGGGTGAAGAGGGTGGCTACTACTAGAATAGAATAGAAAAGAATAGAAAGCTTTTATTGTCATTGTACATGGTACAACGAAATTTGGAGTGCTTCTCCTGATCAGTACAGTTAAAAATAATAAATAAAAAGAAACAGACAGCTACAATACGCATTCATTCCACCATTATACACATAACATTCACAGTACCCATTCGTTCCCTACATAATACAGATATATTTGGAGTGCTACTCCAGATCAGTGCAATTAGAAACTGTTTATAAATAGTGTAGCTATTTCACTGAAATAATAATTATTGCACAGTGTGAGGTGTTCACTGTTTGACAGTACTAGTTAGAAGAGTTTCAGCTATAACTAACACTGTAACAACACCAACAACTATTACAAAGAGCTTACAGCATAAAAGCAAGATTAAAAGACTATTTATATTTATTTATTTATTCATTGTGATTTATTATCACTATTTACTTTGTTTCTCTTTATTTTTTATGTTGTTTTATTTATTTATTATTATTATTTTATTTTTTCCCTATTTATTTGTCTTTATTTTTATTCCATTATCATCATTATTATTATTATTCTATTTTTATATGCTTTTATTTCTATTTTCTGACTTTATCTCTCATTTTTATTTCATTTTTATTTATTTATCTATTTATTTATTCTTTTTCAATTCCTTTTCTATACTTCTCTTCTCTTCTCTCCTAATATAAGTATAAATAAACATGTGATTTTTCCTCCCTGTACATTTATGTATTCTCTGGGCCTATGGATGAAAAATATGATTCATTCCTACTTAATGGAACAATGTATGGACATTGTGGGGATGCCGAAGCTCACGGACTGCCTCCTAAGGACACTTATGACCCTGTTGTGTCTTAAAACATGTGATTGTGCTGTACGACTGTACCTGTTGAAAGGAAATAAAAATAAGTTTAAAAAAAGGACTATTTATGTGAAATACAATGAATAAAACAAGACAACAAGTTAAAACAAAGGCAGATATTATAATGAGCCTCAACATGGACCCCTAGAAACTTATCTAAATATGAAAACATCCAATTACCATACTGTGATCAGTAAAAATGACCTATTTCATACTAAAGGAAAGACTTTAGATTCTATAGTGAATCCCATGAAGTATAGATGGTTTCACTATATTTAGCATATTTCGATCCAGAAACCAACCAGCAATTCTACACTATAATACTACGCTGCCCCAAGTTTTCTTTATCAGTCAGTTTATGGTAATTTGATGAAACATAACTTTATTTTTTTTTTAAGGAAATTGCACCTTGAGAGCACATGAGCTATACAAAACTAACAAACAAAGGTGTTTATGTTGTCACAAGGCCTCTTTACAAGGCAGGTTCACATAATATGTAATTACAGTAATGCAAAACCCAGCCGATATTGTACTAGTAGTGCCAATCCTCAACAAATTTACAAGTAATATAATCACCTAAAAGCAACTGACACACAGTGAACCTGGGTCTTTTTTAATTTTGTGGCCAGCTTCCTTTGTTTCTTAAGCAAGCCTTGCTGATATATGATGTTTTGTTGTTTTTAACATTTTTACTGTTTTGTTTTTAAGTCTGTTATTTGTGCTTTTATGTGTGAAACTTTTATGCTGCCGTCTTGGCCAGGACTCCCTCAGAAAAGAGATTATAAATCTCATTGGGACTATCCTGGAAAAATAAAGGTTATATACCAAAAAAATAACAAAAATAGCCTTCGCTTGTGGTATGAAAGGAGGTATTAAATAGGTGTCCAGGGCAGTGCTATTAATTCAGGAAGCCTGGCTATGTCTCTTTCCTGGCTTCACCTATAGAAGCATCTAGAAGACACATTTTCTCCCAGGCAGCAGTTAGTAAAATAACAGAATGAACTTCTGATTTTACATCTGTCTGAAAGTGCAAAATATGCTGTATCCGCGTGATTGTTGGTAAATGTTGTAGAACAAACAGAATGACTTAATGCTGTGTGGGGTTTTTTTGTTAGCGTAATAGGGAGGAACAAAAATGCAAAGTAGATCTATTTCTTTCTTATTTGTAGTTTAACAAAACAAGATCAGATGAAAATAAACAATAACAATAAGTAATAGCAGTATGTAGTAGTAATAGTAGTATGTGAGAGAAAAACAAAAAATGTAGGATACATTTATATTTTTCACGAGCAAACTTTGTAACCACTGCATTTTTAGCAGAAATAGGAATAAACTCTTGATTAAAAGACTTTTTTTTTAATCTAACTTATTGCTACTTTATGTTATTCTGTTTACATAAAACATCAAAAGTACACCTTTGCTTTAGAAACAAAGCTGTTGCACATCAGAACAAAGAGATTCATCATGAGATAAGACTCATCTTTGTAGGCCTGTCGTTTATGTCACCAACAGTATAATAGTGGAAAATCAGCCACAGTGTCCCACTAAACAAATGATTTAAGATCATTTCTCTACTTACGTTACAGGCAAGACCTAGTTTCAGTCTCTTGAAGTTCATATGGTTGAGGTTTCAGAGGTTATACGCCCCCTGTACACTTGACATGTTTCTTCTTGGGGACTTTTCGCCTTCGCTGCCATGAACAGATAAAACACAGACATTTATTATCATCCTTTGACTTCAAGCCAGAATCAGAAATCAGAATTAGGTTTATTGTCAAGTAGGTTTTCACATACAAGGACCTTGCCTTGGTGTTTGGTGCATAATATAAAATAAAAAAACAAATGTGAGTATTGCAACAGTCAAAAAGCATAAATAAAATTTAAAAATGGCAATAAAAATATGTGGGAAAAAAGTGAATTAAAGGCAAGTTTAGATATTTCAGATTTTAAACACCTAACTGTAAAATGTCACAAACTTACATTAGTTATTGTGTTTTTACAGTATTCCTGTCAGCATCTCAACTCTTCTGTGTGAAAAATGTCAATTAACTTTATTATCTCTCATCTTTATTGTCTCTCCTGCATTTATCTTGTAGGCTGCGGTTGCAGATTGTATCAGAAAGTTCACCTACCCTACCATACTCAGTTGTGTCTTGTCACAGGAAGCCGAGCGCTCGACTTCTTGTACACCGCTGTGGGGACAAGGGGAAACGTGTTTTAGCACCCTTGCACCAAAACCCACAAGGGTTTCACAAACCCTGGCATCATCATCGTTGTGTGCCCTGTTTTTTATTTTTATTCAGCAAGTCGGCACCTGCATATTTATCTCACTGAGGGATTTGTTGTCCGCTGGCAGAAGTCAGTGTGCCGACAGCAGGATATACAATTTTAGCAATGAGGCAGCAGTTTAGCAGCCGGCTTTGATGTCTTTTGATTAAAAGCAAATGAAACAACACTGCAGTAATGTTTGGTCAGGAATCTCTCGTCTTTTTGAAAGCCTACACTATTTTCCATCTTCAGTTGTTGTTTATGCAACCTCCACTACAGTCAGTCACCTCCCGAGTAAGCAACTTATTCTCACAGTAAAATTTTTTTTTAAAAAAGCCCTCCTCCTCACACCCACACAGACGGGTTTTTTAGCTCTGTCGGATGTGCAGACAGACAGGCAGCAGAGACAGGATGAGTCTGAGAGGAAGAAGAAGAAGAAGAAGAAGACCACCTCTCACATGATACGATGGAAATGTGGCTGAAACGGTCGACTCTGGTGTTTCTCACAGGTAAGACGCCTGAAAACAGACAACCATAAAGATAAATGAATGAAATGAATAGAATAATGAATGAACATCATGTGTGCAGAGCTACTGTAGAATGAAACACATTTGCCTGTTGTAGTTTTTTGTTACTGCTACTAGTTGTGGTTGAAGTACTCAGATACTTTACTTAAGTAAAAGTGAAAAATACTCTGTAACAAGTAAAAGTCATGTATTTAAGATTTAACTTAAGTAAAAGTAGTGATACCGCAGTGTAAAAATACTCCGTTACAAGTGAAAGTCATGCATTTAAGATTTTACTTAAGAAGAAGTAGTGATACCGCAGTGTAAAAATACTCTGTTACAAGTAAAAGTCATGCATTTAAGATTTTACCTAAATAAAAGTAGTAATACCGCAGTGTAAATTACTCTATTACGAGTAAAAGTTATGTATTTAAGATCTTACTTAAGTAAAAGTAGTCAAAAGACAAAGTACAAAAGTATTAGCATCAAAATATACTTAAAATACCCAAATTAAAAGCACTCATTTTGTAGAAAAGACCATTTTATAATAATAGATATATTATTGTATTGTGATTATTTATGTATTAATGTGTACATCACTTTAATTCTGAAGCTGGTTAAATTAATTTATATATATTTTGTATATATTACTTCATATAAAGCTTGGTAGCTTGTGAATTTCCCCCTTGGGATCAATAAAGTCTTATTGATATAATAATATCATTATTTACTAAATCTGGAGAGTAACTACAGTTATGAAATAAACGTAGTGAAGTAAAAAGTACAACATTTCTTATATATTTATTTGGAGATGTATATGAGTACAAGTACAAAGTAGCAGTAAATGGAAATACTCAAGTAAAGTACAAGTACCTCAAATTGTACTTAAGTACAGTACTTAAGTACAGTTACCTTCCGCAACTGCTGGCTACAGATACTGCATTTTTATCATAATGTTTTAAAAATTGCTATATTGAATTCACCTACAAGTCCACCTTCATCTCTATCTATCTGTCTATCTATCTATCTATCTATCTATCTATCTATCTATCTATCGCAGCAGTAGCAGCCCTGGTGGTATCAGGTCAAGCTCCTGTGATTCTAAATAAAACAGAAAACAGAAGAGTGGAAGTTCCTGTTGGTTCTTCTGTGACTTTCCAGTGCGGTTTGATGACAGAGACGCATGAGAGATTTCGGCTGAACTGGTATTTTAACCCCTCTGGATCTTCATTCAACGAAACGCACAAACTACCCAACGAGATCTTTAACAAATCTGAAAAGACCTTCAGCGCGGTGTCGAACAAAACAAAGCTGAAGAACACCGAAGAGACTTTGCTGAAATACACTTTATCAAATGCAACAGTGCAGAACACCGGATGGTACTTTTGCAAAGTCATCATTGAGATTCCCTTACTAACCTATAATATCAGCAGTGGAACAGAAGTAGTTATTAGTAAGTATCACTTGTATTGGATAAAGCCGGTAACACTTTACTTTAAATCCTCCTTATACCATTTATGGTTTATAACAAACTATAATGTATTTAAGAGCAGCTATAAGGACATTGTTAGTTAAAGGTGCTCTATACGATATCCAGATCATTAATATAGCAGCAAACAACTCTTTGTAATGTAAAGACATAGTGGAGTAATGTCTACCTGAGCAAAGAGTGAAGTTGCTCTCCCTCCATGTGTGTTGCACAGACTGTATATATAGATGGACGACATGTCTCCACTTCCTCCAACTGTACAAAAGTGAGGCCAAAATATCCCAGATACGGTCGCGTGCCTTATAGTGCATGTTCGTGCACATGAGCGTGCCCTACTTGCTAGCTCACGGCTGTTGCTCTGCACTTCGCTCCTATGGTGGTTACATCTGGTAACACCGTCCCAACCAACAGAGCCTTTATGGAAGCGTTACACTATTATCTCTGTCAGCTGTGTTGCTGTTGTTTTCACTGTTAGTATCATTAGCGGTGAGCTGTGTGGAGACAATAGAAATGCTCCCAATCTCGCATTTAGCACCTTTAATGTACAGTATTTGTCAGTACTAACTTCTCCTATGAAGACATAGTTTATATTATTACAACTGTGTTTAACTATATTGTCTTTTATTATCTGTTTATATATCAGCCTCCACCTATGGGTGCCCACAGCACGAGATATAGAAAGATGTAAACTACTTAAAACTACATTATAGTGGCTTAAAAAACATTTATTACATGTTTACATGCTGCTTGTGAATGCTAAATAGAGGTACATAAAGTAAAGTGTTGCCATAAAGGCGTATTAAAATGAAACATGACATCATGAAGGGGATTTATAAAATATTCTTGCTTGCTATGACTTAATGAAAGTATCATTTTGTTTCCTCCGTGACAGCGAAGAGCAAGGAAAAAACAACGTACCCGTCACTACCGCTAGTGACAGGTAAACATGTGTGCATGTATGTGTGTATGTGTGTGTGTACCTATAGCTCTTATAAACAATAATGCACCGTGCATTTTTAGGACCCGGCACAGTCTGAGCTGTTATTCTGGTGGTAGTAATTAAGCTCTGAACTGACAAGTGTCCACATATAGAGGTGATGAGACCGCAGGGGTGAGAAGGTCAAAACTATTTCTAAATGTTCAACTATTCTGTGTGAAGCGGTGTGAAGTTCTGAGCACACAGGTATTGTGTTGATCACTTGACAAAGGCACGTGTTTATCACTCATTAAATCATATTATATTAGCCTTTTATATTGACTTGTTTAACAGCACTATATTATTAAGGACTATTGTGTACACACATTGGCCTACTTATACACACTCTGATAATAAATTGACATAATTGTGAACATATTTCAAGACAAAGTTTTTCTCTTACAGCTACTGTGGCGCCCACAAACAACTTCCAGATCATCGACTGGTGGATGTGGCTCTTGTTGGGGGTATCTGCTTTTATCCTGATTGTCCTACTGGTCATATGTGTCTGGCTGAGAAGAAGACCCCACAGAAGCAGAGGTAGTAGTCTCCCTATCAGGTGGAAGGTTTAGTGCGGGTAGAAAATTACAGACGGAGATGCAAATGGCATTACATTTGGTGAAGAGCGACTTAGGACTTGTCAGTCTTGACTTGGGACTTGACTCAGGACTTGCCTATCTTGACTTGGAACTTGACTGGGGACTTGTCACTCTAGACTTGGGACTTGACTCAGGACTTGTCTGTCTTGACTTGGGACTTGACTCTGGACTTGCCAGTCTTGAATTGGGACTTGATTTGGGACTTGTCACTCTTGACTTGGGACTTGCCTGTCTTGACTTGGAACTTGCCTGTCTTGACTTGGGACTTGCCTGTCTTGACTTGGGACTTGCCTGTCTTGACTTGGGACTTGACTCAGGACTTGTCTGTCTTGACTTGGGACTTGACTCTGGACTTGCCAGTCTTGAATTGGGACTTGATTTGGGACTTGTCACTCTTGACTTTGGACTTGCCTGTCTTGACTTGGAACTTGCCTGTCTTGACTTGGGACTTGTCTGTCTTGACTTGGGACTTGCCTGTCTTGACTTGGGACTTGATTCGGGACTTGCCTGTGTTGACTTGGAACTTGACTCGGGACTTGCCTGTCTGACTTGGGACTTTTCAGTCTTGACTTGGGACTTGAGTGCAAAGACTTGAGACTTGTGACTTGCAAAACAATGACTTGGTCCCTCCTCTGGTTATTACATTAGTTATCAGAATAAGATCCCACAGAATAGCCTAAATATGTGTGATTTGGTTAAAGAGATATAGTTCAGAGATACAGTAGTTTTGGGGAATTTTATGGTTTTTCCACTTTTCCAGGATCAGAAACTAAGAAATGCCTGAGGACAGACCTTTTTAATGTATTTTGTGTAGTCTGAAGTTATGCCAAACAGCAATATTAGGCTATTGTTGACTGTCTATGGAGTCAAATAACATAATCACGATCCCATAGATATCCAGAAATTGAACGAAACTGCCTTTTTCAAAGCTTTGTCTGAGGGGAGGCCCAGAGCCTCACACTTTGAAAACCCCTGATCTACATCTACTGGCACTGCAACATCTGTAGATTATAGATAAGCTTTGCAGACATTGAAGCTGCAGGACTGTAAGGAGTTGTTTTGTGTCTCTGTGTATGAGTGAGAGAACAAAAGAAAAAGAGGAAGCACTGTTCATGTGATACAGCAGGTAGTTATCTCTGCCCAACTCATGGCCGGTGGATGCAAACTGAGCGAACAAGTGGTTCGTGTGGTTTATCTGCACAGTGTGAGATGATCTAAAACTTCGATGTAGGACAAATGAGGCAGCCTGTCTTCTGCTGTGTGGTTTAAAACATGTAGAGAGATTTTAATTTCTAGAACAGACCACACAACAGTTTAGATTTACAATGATCTCATTTTGCAGGCAGAGCTCACTAGTGCACAAAGAAAAAATAGTGAGATTTGGGCACAGCTGACCGACCCATACTGAGAAAAATATCAGATATTTGCAGAAGAGACGTAAGCAAAACTGAAACATTCACCCACATCGCACCACCTACCACATTTACAGCTTTTCCAGTCATAAAAACAATTTTACTTGAGAATTTCCTCACAGTCACAGTCTATAATTCACAAACAAATACATTTATATTTTGTCTCTTTCTTACAGGGAGATGTTTATTTTTTACTTACAGGCACAGGAGTGTAAAATGAAGAAACCCTATTATCAGTTTTTATCAAAATTTTGTGTGAAATTCTCACATCTTTTGCTAAAGAGGTGAAACTATTAGTCAATTAATTGTTCGACAGACATATTTTGATAATTGATTGATATTTTAAGTAATTTAATCAAACAAAAATTACAATAATTTACATGTCGCAGCTTCTCTAATGTGAAGATTTCTCTGTTTTATTACATTTTAAAGTGAACATCTTTGGGTATTGAGCTTTTGGTCGGACAAAAAAAGACATTAGAAGACGTCAGCCTTGAATTTTTTTTCAATGTTTTCTTACATTTTTTACGCTAAACAATTAATAAATTAATTGATGGGCAGATTAATTGATGATGAAAATAATTAATTTTATATGTTGCTTTCACACCGAATTCACTTCAATTGAGCCAGTAATGCACTGAATACGTCTCGGTTATCATGCAAAGATATTTTATCCACCATTCACGATCTTTCAAACATCCATGTGTTATAATTTCACTGATTCTATAATGTCATAATGTCAAAAGAATTGGTATCAGGTGACTTTTGAAATTCAATGACCTTGTAACATTTATCACGTTGTCATATGTAGCTTACACGTGTAACTCAACCACATTTACATCACGTATAAAACTTTTATGTTTTTATTGTAGTTTTATGTTGGTGCAATATTTCCGATCAGACATCAAATGTGGTGGTTTGGCCACAGATGACGGAGCAGTCAGAAGTAGGACAGAGGCTACATGCTGCCTACATACAGAGGGTGCTGCGTCATGACTCATACGACAATACCTTTTGTATATTATTAGCATGATATCGTGGTTACAGCAGGACGGGAGTATTTCTACAACAGTTTCTATTTTACATAACACTGCTGTAAAGAGACAATTGTCTTTTGTGTATTTTACATTACTGTAAGGTGCTGAGTTAATAAGGGACAGTGGTAGTCATTGGCGGTAGAAGTACTCAGATATTTTACTTAAGTAAAAGTAGTAATACCACAGTTTTAGCAGTCCCTCATTCTCTGCTAGCATACTTGCTGTCATTTCCCTTTTCCCACTTAAAAAAAAACTTAAAAAAAAACTAATAAATCAGACAAACTGTTAACTAAAACAAATATTTAAGATTCTGTTCTGCAATTTAGACATAACATACTGGTTAATAGATTAACTTAATGGAGGGTAATCAGCCTAACAACGGAAATTCATCCTGTTTTTGCTTCTTAATGCAGCAGAAGATCCCATCTATGCAAACACTCGTCGTGTGGTCAACAAACAGCCTTCACCTCGGCCGGGGATACTGGCGGCGGACAACCTGAAGCCGGTTTCTTCCTCTCAAAACCTCCGAAACCCGAGCCCAGGCCGGACATACGGCGAAGGCAAACGGAGATACAAACAGTGAAGAAGTCATGGACCTCATCAACTCCTCCTCATCATATTTAGTCATGGTGGACTAAAGCTCTTTATAAACTTGACAACATAAACTTTCTAAATGGGCCCCTTTGTATTTCCTGTTCCACTGGTTGTTAATGCAGCTGACAGGAAGTGAACTTGGACCAAAGCTGTTGCCCTAGCAACAGAATGGCAATGAAAAGGTCTATGGCAATGAAGCAATGAATTGTCTTTTTTTTATTATTATGTTTTACATCGTATTTTTTAATATTTTTTGGTTCAGGCTTGTGTCCTATCTTATTGTGTGTATTTCTTCTCAGATATTTCCTGTAAAATAGCTATTATGAGCCACTAGATGGCAGAATGCCAGTGGGTAAATTACATTTTTCTTTTTATCTTTTAGCATTTCAGCTCCTGATAATATTTAAATATGCTGCCAACAGCAGCCTTTGTGTAGCTAATAAATAAATAAATAAATAAAATGTGGCATTTTTTAGTAGTGATTGGACATGTTAATGCTTTTATCAACTGTGTGCTTATTGTTAAAGTTTATATTAAAATCTTAAGATGAAAATGCAGTTTTTGCTGTATAGTTTGCAATATCTTAAATAATAATAATAATAGTAACAACTTTATTTATATAGCACTTTTCAAAAACAAGTTATAAAGTGCTTTACAAAGACACAAAAAGCAAGAGAAATTAACAGGTAGTAATTAAATAAAAATAGAGTTGATACAGTAAAAATGACAAGCAAGGTATGAAGTACTAAAACACATCAACAACAAGTAGAATAATAGAAGAGGAATAATCGATTAAGAGAAAGCAATTCTGAAAAAGTGCGTAAATGTTAGTATGTTATTGATATCCTATCATAATTATCACAAATTAATTTTGCATTTCAATGTGAAATATAGCCTACACATCAAAAATAAAACAAATAAGAGCAAAAGTAGTTTAGTGTGTAGTTTTGATCAGCAAGCCATGTGCAAGTTGTTATTGTGCAAACTGTAGACAATTGTACTCTTTTTCACATACTGTATGTGACAAAACACGAGCAACTTGCTAGAATGAATGAGAAATTAATATCTGTTGTGAACAACAAGATAATTGTTCAGAGATTTGAACTTATTATTTACAACAACAAAAAATCAAGAATTGAGCCAAAGTAAATGGGAAAAACTGTAATATGTTTTATTATGTTTTGTCTTTTATATTTTTTTGGTTCAAGCTTTTCCTTTAAACTGGAAATGTGTATATTGTGTTTTTTTTCTCTCCTGTAAAATAGCTACTATGAGCCACTAGATGGCAGAATGTGGATGCTGTCAATGAGTAAATTCAAAATGTTGTTTTTTATTTTCTTCTTTTTTTGTATTTCAACTCCTGATAATATTTGAATATGTTGCCAACAGCAGCCTTTGTATAGTAAATAAGTAAAAATAGCCAATTGCTATTTAATTTAGTATGAATTAGTGATGGGAGTGACATGTTATAATGCTTTTATCAACTGTTAGAGTTTATATTAAAATCTTAAGATACTGAAAATGCAGTTTTTGCTGTACAGTCTGCAATATCTTAAATGTTAGTATGTTATTTATATCCTGTTAGATAGATAGATAGATAGATAGATAGATAGATAGATACTTTATTGATCCCGAAGGAAATTTAGGCATCCAGTAGCTTAGACAACAAGTCCCAACACCAATACACCTTAAAAAAGATACAATCAAATAGAATAGAGTGAAATAAAATAAAAATAAGATAACATAAATTATAACTTCACAATTTCATTTTGCATTTCAAAGTGGGATTAATACACATAAAGAAATAAGATAAATAACAGCAGAAGTAGTCCAAATCATGGGAATATTAATATTGTGTTTGCGTTTACAACTGATTGGCTGGCTCTTTGAGGGAAAGGTACAATCAAGAGTCACATGATGAGGCGCTGCCACAGAGAGAGAGTCGCTCCCTGCAGGAGTTCAGATGTGGATTGAACGTTACAGGTGGAGCGTCGAGCCGGATCCAAGACCAGAAAAACAGTCTCAACGGTTTCAGGTGTGGATCCTTTACAACTCCTGTATGGTGAGTCTGATGCGGACTCGACTGATTGACTTATTGACTTGTGGGTTTATTTCCCCCACGGGCTTGTTATTTTTTTTTTTCCACGGGCTGGTTGTGGGAATTGGATTGTCACCCTGTGTGGTTAAGAGGTGCAAACACAGTGTAACTTGACTGTCTTATCTAAGATTATAGGATATATCTAATAATAGCAGCCGAAAGGCTAGACTAAGCAGTAGTAGGATATGCGTTTAGGCTGCAAACACTTCACACCGCGGACAGACAGACGCAGAGAGACACAACTTGTAGGCTGGTAAAGTGTGAAAGCAGCGGATATGTGGTTAAATCCTGTGGGGGAAAATGCTTTTGAAACCACAAGCCAAACTGTTTATTAAAGCTACACAGATTTTCTCCATTTAAAAACAATGACAACCATGTTTCTCTTTGTAAATAGTCCACAAACAGCATGTAAACATGAATGAATGGTGCAGCTTTAGATAGATAGATAGATACTTTATTGATCCCGAAGGAAATTTCGGCATCCAGTAGCTTAGACAACAAGTCCCAACACCAATACACCTTAAAAAAGATACAATCAAATAGAATAAAGTGAAATAAAATAAAAATAAGATAACATAAGTACAGCAGTGAAGTGAAAGTGTGCCAATGGTGCAAATAGTGCAAATAGTAGTGCAAATGTAGAAGAGTATATTAATATATAGAGTATATTATAATGTATGATATAGTAGTGCAATGTAATAGTATAATGCATCAATAGTTCACCAACAGATAATCTAAATATGCCTACATGTGTTTGCATTCTGTCATAGTGAATTCAACTGAATGTTATAGGAGGTTATTTAAGGGTGTGCAGTTTTATGGATGGAGAGAATTATAGCACATGATATGTCTGGCTGGCAGAGCGGGCAGAGGATATATACTAAGTGCTGTCAGTGCACTTACTTGCCCAGGGGATTGCTCAATCTTTTAGCTGTCATACTGCGGCTCAGTGGGGTCACTTGGTGTCGAGGCAGGCCTGCACCACAAATAATACACTGGCAGTCTGTGGTCTGAGCTGGAAATGATGCACGCCTCCTCTTGTGTTTTACTATGTAGCCGGTTGACTTCTGCATTGTGGTGGTTAGATAGTTGGTTGACCTCTGTTTATTCTGATAGGGAAACAGAAACTCCATGTTAAAGTGGCAGTAGGCAACAATTTTTTGGCATAATTTGGCAAAAATTCCATAATAACCTTTCAGCATATTGTAATTCAAGTGGTCTGAGAGAAAACTAGACTTCTGCTCCTCCTCATGTCTCTGTTTTCAGGCTTTAGAAAAATCTAGCCCGTGACGGCAGATTTTGACCAATCACAGGTCATTTCAGAGAGAGAGAGCGTTTCTATTGGCTGTGCTCCGGTCATGTAACCAGAACTTGGCTTCCTTCAATAGATTTTACAATGGCGGCCGCGTCACAAACTTTCTCATTTTACAGCTAAACAGTAACTACAAGGTGATTCTGAAAACATTTTAGGCGAGAAATAGACATTACAGTAACAGAATATTGATTCATATTCGATCAGCGCTGCCTAGTTTGACCGTTTGGTCGGAGATCGCGAGTGATTAACAGCCGGCTCTCATAGACTGCAGCTGGACAGCGGATCTTGTTTTCCTCCGGTAAGTGAAATCCTTCAGATGCCGTTAGGAGCACCGGAGGACACAGTAGGACACAGAGCAACATGATTTTTTTAAGGTTACCTGTTTCATGTACTACTGTCACGATATAGCGGCCGTTTTCTAAAAATAACTTTTTTAAATCATATTTGCGCCAATCTCGCATACTGCAGCTTTAAATATACTAAAATAAAATAATAAAATTTAAAGTTTAATAGTTTATTGCACATGATAGGCTGACATGGTATTTTTTTTTTTCTTTATCTCTGCTAGGGATGTCAAAGTCTATTGACAGTCCTAATAGCTGCATATCTGGCATCTTCCATGATTGCCTTGCCATTCTTACACCTGAATACAATTCATTGTACTGACTACAGCTGAAATCATTTGCCAATAAATCGATTATTGGTTCAAGCAAAAATAGCAAACATTCCTTTGTTCCTCTCCAATATGAGGATTTGCTGCTTTTCTTTGTTTTATTAGAACTAAGTGAATATCTTTGCGTTTTGAACTGCTGCTCAGACAAAAGAAGACATCTGAAGTAGGGCTGGGCAATATATCGATATTATATCGGTATCGTGATACGAGACTAGATATCGTCTTAGATTTTGGATATCGTAATATGGCTTAAGTGTTTAAAGTGTTTTAGAGTCTGCATTACAGTAAAGTGATGTAATTTTCAGAACTTACCAGACTGTTCTAGCTGTTCTATTATTTGGCTTTACCCACTCAGTCATTATATCCACATTACTGATGATTATTTATCAAAAATCTCATTGTGTAAATAATTTGTGAAAGCACAAATAGTAAACCCTACAATATCGTCACAATATCGAGGTATTTGGTGAAAAATATCGTGAAATTTGATTTTCTCAATATCATCCAGCCCTAATCTGAAGATGTCACCTTGGGCTTTAGGAAATAATGGGGGTCACTTTCCACTATTTTCTGACAATTTTTGTAGAAAGAAAAAATCCAAAAAGTGAATATATATTGAAATGATTGAAGTTGCAGCCCTGTTATTGACTCTAAAGTTGGATAAAACGACAGAGCCATTAAATAAGTTCCTTGGTTTTGATTTAAAATCCAAACTAAAGTGCTTCTCAGCACATTTTGTTTTCTTGGGTGTTCCCGTCTGTCAGTGAACTTGTCACACAACACCAGTAGAGCTGGCCGAGATGTTCAGGTGTTCACATTTTCCTTTTGTGGCCCAGCAGCTCCTGCTGAGACTTGCCTGTGTGTGTGTGTGTGTGTGTACGTGTGCTCACACTCACCCAGACTTGTCTCATCAGTGACAAGTAATTAGTCAGAGCGTAGACAACTACCTTATCTAACAGGTTGTTGCATTTATTATTTTGTTGTTCTCTTAGTTTAATGATGCATGTGGTAACTTGAACACTCCACACACACAGCATGTTTTTGAAGTATTGTTTTCAGCTAATTACAACTCTCCTGCACATCAAAACAAAAGGTGGCGAGCAACCGTCATTATGATAAAAAAGAACGGTTTGTTTTAGCCATCTGAGCTTGCAAAAATATAACCCATTGCTGAACTGGGGTGTGTTTTCCAGTGAATGTTTCACAACAGAGTCTGTGACACAAGGAGTGTCAAAGGTGAGCAGCCTCCCACAACCGGTTTCCTGTTAAGGCCCCTGTGATGGAATACTCCATCACCAGCTAGCGGGCCACTCAGCATACATCTGACTGACTGGTAGACAGGCTGCAAAACAGGCACACACTGGCAGTGACTCAACCAGTATGAAACCAGTAGAACAGTTAGTCAGTCGCTCAGGTAAATCAGTTACAGCCGGAGGAGGCCTCGCCCATATACAGCACGGCGTAGTGCAGTCACGAGCCCACGCAGTCACATGGCTCACTCCAGCTGTTTGACTGTTCACACGGCTTTTTGGATTTGGATTTGTTATGACTCACGGTGAAGACAGCAGTGCGCCTGTCTGTGCACGATTCAGACGCTGCTGTTCGGAGGGTTTAGCTTTGTACGCAGCACGAGAATCCATCGTAGAGTTTTGTAGATATGGTGGAGGCTCCTGAGCGGGCTATAAATATCCTCGTGCTTCAAGTGGTTTGAGTGTCTGGAGATACTGCTGGAGGGCTTCTCCAACGTATTGTACTAGTTCATGTGCAGCCTTTGAACCCACAGTTGATGAGTAAAAACCCACCAGCAGCCACAGTGATAACCTTTTAAGGTCTTTTGCTGGGCGTAAAGGTGCAAGTGGGAGATACATTTTCACATTTACATGTAAGGAAACTATTTTAGTCACACTCATGCTGTTTGTTCTGGTTTTATAGAAGCTCAAATCTGACTGTGCCTTTGTGTTTCATAGTGTTCTACATTGTATGCAGATATTAGGCCTGTCAGTTGATTAAAATATTTAATCGCGATTAATTGCACGATTTTTATCTGTTCAAAATGTACCTTAAAGGGAGATTTGTCAAGTATTTAATACTCTTATCAACATGGGAGTGGGCAAATATGCTTTGTGCAAATGTATGTATATATTTATTATTGGAAATCAATTAACAACACAAAACAATGACAAATATTGTCCAGAAACCCTCACAGGTACTGCATTTAGTATAAAAAATATGCTCAGATCATAACATGGCAAACTGCAGCCCAACAGGCAACAACAGCTGTCAGTGTATCAGTGTGCTGACTTGACTATGACTTGCCCCAAAACTGTATGTGATTATCATAAAGGAGGCATGTCTGTAAAGGGGAGACTCGTGGGTACCCATAGAACCCATTTTCATTCACATATCTTGAGGTCAGAGGTCAAGGCACCCCTTTGAAAATGGCCATGATAGTTTTTCCTCGCCAAAATTTAGCATACGTTTGGAGCGTTATTTTGTCTCCTCCGCGACAAGCTAGTGCGATGTGGTTGGTACCAATAAAGTTAACGTAAAGTCAAAGTTAATGCGTTATTATCGCGTTAACTTTGACAGCCCTAGCAGATACTGTACTTTTGTTCTCATAAATGACGCCATTCATAATTATTCCACTTCTTTATGATATGCGTGTGCGTCACAGGGTAATAATATATTAGTTGTACAGGTTTTGCTGGCTGTACAGGAATCAGTATAAACAAAAGACATAACTGGATTTCACAGCAGTCTTTCACAGCATACTGAACCCTTTTGCCTCAGTGGAGAGCACGCCTAATTTGATGGTGGTTTATTATTATTATTTCACTACCACTGAAAGAGAGAACAGAGATGTTACTATAAACCTCAATGGTTAATAAATCACTCATGCGTAAAATATAATGTAAGAAGCTGTTAAACACAACCTGCCAAATTCCACAAGCCTTTATTAATGACTACTTGTATTAATAATAATAGGTGTGTGATTAATAAGCCACTTTACAACATGCTATCAAGTCTGCTGCTATTAATGCTGTTGAGCCATGACAAGTGGATGTTGGCAGTGATGTGGTGCAGCCTTCTTCCATCAGGTGATGGGTCAAACAGTCCATGGGAAGGTCCATCCTGAATAATTAAATAGAACAAAAGAAGCAGCAGAGGTGACGGACATAGAGATATAAATGTGGGATCATAATCTTACAATCCTAAAGTTACTTTTATCAATGCATTATATTTAGAGCTGCAACGATTAATCGATTAGTTGTCAACTATTAAATTAATCGCCAACTATTTTGATAATCGATTAATGGCTTTGAGTAATTGAGTAATAGTAAAAAAATTCTCTGATTCCAGCTTCTTAAATGTGAATATTTTCTGATTTCTTTACTCCTCTATGACAGTAAACTGAATATCTTTGATTTGTGGACAAAACAAGACATTTGAGGACGTCGTCTTGGGCTTTGGGAAACACTGATCAACATTTTTCACTATTTTCTGACATTTTATAGACCAAACAACTAATCGATTAATCGAGAAAATAATCAACAGATTAATCAAAAGTGAAAATAATCGTTAGTTGCAGCCCTACTCTCAACATCTTTTAAGTAATTTAAAATGTTAAATGAAACACAACACTGACCTTACACTTTAAATGGTGAACATTTTTCTAGCAACCTATTATTAACACGTCCAGCAGACATTGACCAACATAACCATTCATTTGGAGTTGTGTGTTTGACTACCAGACCAACATAAGTCAAATATTTACTCTACTTTAGGTTTGTTCAGGTCAACTCCAGGGAAACAAATCTCTCTTTATCTGCTAGACGCTGTTTCCCACCAAGCACAGATTTTCAATGGGCGTCTGTTTTCGGGGTAATAGCCTGTCGGACAAATGGGCTTTTTTTGGTCCAATGGGACATTTTTCGGACTATTGGTGTTTCAGAATAACAATAGGCCGTCCCCTTCTCAACACCCAATAATGTACGACAAACACTACTACCTCAACAACCAAATAAAGGACAATATATGACTTGAGATCACCCAGCAGCTGGGATACAATGAAGATGGTAATGTAGCTGATATACTGATCAACATCAGGTTGTAGCATGCTCAGTTTTAAAGCTAAAGTGAAGATACTGGGATCATATGAAACTAGAAAACTAAGGAATCCGTTGGTACCAACCATGTCATACTAGGCTAAATAATGCTCCATACTGACACTAAATTTTGGCGAGGAAAAACTGCATGGCCATTTTCAAAGGGGTACCTTGACCTCTGACCTCAAGATATGTGAATGAAAATGGGTTCTATGGGTACCCACGAGTCTCCCCTTTACAGACATGCCCACTTTATGATAATCACATGCAGGTTTGGGGCAAGTCATAGTCAAGTCAGCACACTGACACACTGACAGCTGTTGTTGCCTGTTGGGCTTGAGTTTGCCATGTTATGATTTGAGCATATTTTTTATATTAAATGCAGTACCTGTGAGGGTTTCTGGACAATATTTGTCATTGTTTTGTGTTGTTAATTGATTTCCAATAATAAATATATACATACATTTGCATAAAGCAGCATATTTGCCCACTCCCATGTTGATAAGAGTATTAAATACTTGACAAATCTCCCTTTAAGATACATTTGGAACTGATAAAAAATTTGATTCATTTGCGATTAATCACGATTAAATATTTGAATTACTTGAAAGATAGTGAGATCATTTAATGTTAGAAATCTTATATTAAGAAAAGACTGAAAAAAGTAATTTCATTTGAATTAAGTAACTTGACAGATCAAATTTAAGGGTCTTATTTTATAAGAAAAGCAGCTTTGTGCAACTGGTGACTAGTAAACCTTAGCTGTATGTCCCCCCACCTCCCAAACACACACACGGACACACACACCGGCCCACGCATGCATATGTCAGTGTGTGAGTGTGACTGTGGATAAACAAAGGCACAACTGCTGCACGCTCTTCTATTGTTACAGCCATACCTGCCTGTCTGCACTGTTTGGAAGTATCTGTCAAACGCTGTGAAAAACAACCTGCAGTCATTTCATTCAGCTGTAGCTCTCAACCTACACCGCCACCCCCCCCACCCCCCCCATCCCCCCACCCTCTCACAGCCTGAGGGGAAAACACATGCAAGATGTCGGTGCTCTGACAACAGAGGAACAGTCCTATACATGCAGCAGCTCGTCCCGCCGTGTCAAGTAACAACAAGGCAGGAGCATGGCAGTTTGTTGCAAAACGCACTTTCAAAAACTGAGGTTGTTCAGAGGCACAAGGGAGCGAGCGCCTGGCTGTCTCTCGAGGAAATTTGGATGCTGTCACTTTGGTTTCTGTCAACAGGCGAGGACTCTGTGGTGTGCGTCTCAAAGGATGCATCTCTGTGAAATCTGCTGTATTTTTCCTCTAAAAATCTACTTGCAAAGCAGCTGTGTGGTGCGACTGCCTTTTTTTTTTTGCAGTGTGCACCATAAAGATAAGAGTTTACCTTGCGAGTCTGCTCTTAAAGTATGCTTTGTGTGTTATTCTGAGGAAAAAAGTTCCTTGATGAATTTTGGATGAGGCAGCGCTGCTCAGTTAGTCAAAACAGAAAGAAACTCGCCAAAAGAAGTGGTAGGTCTCAATTCAGCTTGAATCCCAGGGTAGGGATGGAGCGCATAAAGCAGTGTATTATTGTGATCTGCATGCATGCCCAAACCTGAACTGATCCCCCTCTGCAGTGTGAACCCCGCTGAGCCCAGAGGAAGCAGGTTCTTATCAGGGAGGAGGACAGGAAGACACAGAGAGTGGAGGAGGAAGAGAGAGTGGGGGTCGGTGGGCAGCATGGCAGAGTTTCACTTGACATCAGTTTCCTCTGTCAAGTTTATAGTTATGACTTTATGACTGTAAGTGGTGCTAGACTTCTCTGACGTAACAACGAGGTTATATTTGTCGCTGTTTTGCGTTCGTATGTCTTTTTGAAGAAATATGCTAGACCACAAATTTCTAACAGAAAGCCTCTCATACAAAATTGGATGAACTTGGGAGTTTGGAAGGCATAGAGTGCTGCAGGAATGAGTCCTAAAACCCAGAAATGAGTTAGCATCTTAGCACTTTTGGTTCCCTTGTCTGGAAGTCAATGGGTTTTTTGAATGGGTTTTTAGTTAGATGCCTGAAATAAGGTCTGTGGTTAACACAAGCGTAAGAGATTTTAACGTTTTGTTCTACGATATAAAATATGTCAGTAAATACCCCATTCGTGAATTTTGAAGCTTTTATGTGTCTTAAAAAAGGCTGTTGCTAACAGGTGGCTAAATGAGACTACTAAACGTCATCACGCCGACTTGTCCGCCTTCACAGTCTCGTTGTGTATACTCGCTCTCATGCGACCGTTGTGTCGTTAATTTATAGCCGAACGTTAGCTTTTTACTTCTGCCGATTGCATTCACACTTCAAAAATCTTATTATCTTGCGGAGCAAAACGTGAAAGTATCATAAACGTTTGTTTGCCACAGAGCTTATTTTCTGCAGTAATCCAAAACCCAATGGAAAAATCCCATTGGCTGTTTGTTGAGGGAACCAGGGTGATGCTAACTTCCTGGTTGGCCTACAAAAATACGTCATCCCTACAGCACTTTATTAACCAGGCAGGGTAAAAAAATATAATGAAAGATGTGTTTGAGTTGCATTGGGGGAATTGTAGGACTCAGTGTTTTTGGCCTCATACAATGCACTGAAAATCAGGATATCTTGGTCAATATTGACCGTTCTGGTTTTAATCTGTCTCTTGTGAGTCCCCCATCTTCAAGTTACTATGAAACAGTCTCAATTTAATACTGATGCCTCCATATGACCTACATCAGTAAACAAGACCATCAGCGACAAGATTGGCTATTTCTATAGTTATTCTTAATGCTTTTCATCCGTGCAAAATCAGACGACTGCACGCAGGTTCACCAGAGACTCCTTCAGCTCAGACTCCAGTGGGGCCTCCGGCAGCCCGTCGTGGACAGACCCAGATCCGGCTCAGCTGCCACCTTCCACTTGTAGTCAAAGCTCTGGCGAGAGGTTGAGAGATGTAGCTCTATATAATAATACTAATTATCCATGAATGATGAAGTATGCAACAGAAAAAGTGGATTTATTAAGACTTTAAAGCCTGGAACTATTTCCAGTATTAACATTAAACTCAGTTTTCCATGTCATTGGTCTCTTTAATAATTTAATGCATACATGTTTTCATATCTTTCCTATAGTGGGCACCATTAGGATGATCTCCTCCAGCAACCCTCACCAGTAGCCGAGCAGCATGGCTCCTGCTCCTCCTTCCAGAGAGGACACCAGCAGCTCATTAGCACTGCGCTGGAGGCTAACGCCGACATAGATAATAACAGACTTCAAACTGAACCGAAGCGGGCTGAGCTGCACCCCACAGGCCTGGTTAAACACACTCATGAACTGCCCTCAGGGGATGACTTGTGCCCGAGCGGCACATGTCCAGGACAGTGACATCACCGCGGTGTAACGACATCTGGACTGAGACTTTGGACCATGTTCTGTCTCTGATCGGGTGCTTTGGCGGCAGAGCTGGACTGTGCAGCTCTTCCACGAGTAGACAAACCTGGACTCTGAGCCATGTCTCTTCTCTCAGCCCTGAGCATCATCTGTGGATTGATGCTCCATGTTTCATTCAGCGCACTCAACTCTCACTACTGTGTCCCACGAAAGACCGTCCCCTACCAGAGTAAGTCACAATGCTTCTCCACTAATATGTCACGGGATATTCTTACTGTGCTGTAACAGTGTTTCTAGAAGATTTACTCCCCGGTTTGACCAGTAAATACCAGAATTTGTAGCAGTTTTATGATGTATTTGAATATTTTAACCATGATATCTGAACAAGCAGTGCAACTTTTACTTGTGCTGGCTGGGACAAACTTCTACAATTTCAATGAATTTGCATTTTGTTTTTGCTGCAGGAGCATTTTCCCGCAGAGTCACAGCAGCTAAAATGTAGAAAAGTAATGCAGATGCTCTTCTTTTTTTTAGACGAGCTGAAGTTGTTCAAAGAAGAGGGGATCTTCAACTACTCCACTATGCTAATGAGGGACGACCTGGGTGTGCTGCTGCTGGGAGCCAGAGAGGCCGTATACGCCCTGGACATCAACAACGTCTCCGTCAGAAAGGCTGTGGTAAGAACATGTGAAGAGATTAATTAAATAATTATCTGTTTACAAAATGTGCAGGTCTGTTCTGATCAGCAGCTGTGAAAAATAACGTGCCTGAACACAGAACAGTTGCATATTAACATGCAAATTCTCTTTTGTTAGATTAAATAGCTATTAATTAATTGGGGTGGGAATCACCAGAGGCTCCACGATACGATATTATCACAATACTTAAGTCACGATACGATCTTACTGCAATATGCTGAGTATTGCGACAACATATATTGCGATTTATACCTTTTTTCAACTGCAAATTATGCAGTTTGTCAACATCTGTTTTATCTTATGAGATACAGTTTTCACTCTGTTCATCGCAGAGTTTTCATTCACATACCTTGAGGTCAGAGGTCAAGGGGCCGCTTTGAAAATGGCCATGCCAGTTTCTCCTCACCAGAATTCAGTACAAATTTGGAGTGTTATTTATCATTCTTGCCGACAAGCTAACATGACATGGTTGGTATCAATGGATTCCTTACGTTTTCTAGTTTCATATGATACCAGTATCTTCACTCTAGCTTTAACACTGAGCCCGCTACAACCTCTGAAAGACAGAATAGCAGTCGGATTGTTAAGAGGTTAATAGTGTATGTAATAAAAGATCAATACTTGTCGTCCGTGTATCGATACACTATTGCACGCAAAATATCGCGATACGTCTGATATGAAGGATCTTTGGAGACTGTCAAAGTGAAAGTATCCAGTATTTCACAATAAGGCAGTTTGTGACCCTTCAGACTTACAGTATCTTGGTTGCAAGAACATTTCACTAGCATTTCATAATCAGTTCATGCCTCCAGTAAGTGTATTCTTAGTATATCTTTCTCTGTCCTCTTTCACTAACTTGGCTGAAGATATGCTCACAGAGACACATTAGATTGCGTAATGAACTGCTCTCACATCAGCAGTCAGTTCAACACTGTTGTCTATTTGGCCCGTGCACATTTGCAAGAGGAATTTGACTGAATAATGTTCTTGGTGAACTTTAGACAGTAGTCTGTTGATTCATAATTGTAGTTACACAGCTAACAGTCACAGCTGAAGAGGGACTGGTGTCCCAGCCTGCAGGTAGAGCGAACTGACTGGTCTTGACGCTAGATAAACATTGAAATGTGTGAGGGTAAACGGGCTACAGCTATGTGGGTTGCGACACCGTTCCTGTGTGCTTTGACAAGACTCTTTCCCTCTGTTGATGCAGGTGTACTGGCGAGTTACCGAGGAGAAGCAGAGGGATTGCACGTACAAAGGAAAACATGCTGAGGTTTGTTCAATGTCTTTCAAAACAGAGCTTTCTAACTTTTACTTCTAGGGGTGAGGATCCAGCCTTAAAGGATGACTGTTGACTGAAAGCAGTTCACTCCCTCATCCAGTTTATCTCTGTGCATTTGTAAATCATTTATATGGGAGTTTTCCTTTTCAAGTCTTTACACAGACCACTCTTTGAAGTGCTTTGCTTACAGCTTCGTAGCGAATGTCCAAATAAAGGCACAAGAAGAAAATGCGTGTTCACAGCCTTGACCTTTTGGTCCCCATTTCAACCCCAGGCAGCCAGTGCCGTCAGTGTTATGTATGTGGCATGTTTGTGTTTTTGCGGCTGAACTAACAGAGCTGTGACCTTGGCGTTCTCTCTGCTGTATCTTGTTGCAGGTGGAATGCCGTAACTACATTCGAACCCTGCACAGAATGAACGACACTACAATGTATGTGTGTGGCACAAATGCTTTTAGCCCCACCTGTGATTATATGGTGAGTAAACTGCAGAATATGTTATTTAGTTTAGAGGATTTTGTAAATTGTTTCTGTAGGAAGGACCTCTGTTTATCAGCTGAGGTGGTTTGAGTCATTCAAATAATTTGCAGACCCTTAACTTTGATTATGAACCCGTCATTGGTGTCAGTGCTCCCACTTAAAGGGACAGTTTGAATGTTTCGAAGTGGGGTTGTATGAGGTTCTTATCCATAGTCAGTGTATTACCTACAGTAGATGACGGTCGGCACGCCTCCAGTTTGGAGAAACAGACAGGAGTACCAGCACGGCAGCAGCAAAACGGATTTTAGTCACCTAAAAAAATCAATATCCGTAAGTGTACGTTATATTTAGAATATTTTCACTGCTTTACCTTACCGTCAGACAGTCCTTTCTGAGCGGGAACTGAAGCCGTTATCTCTGCTCTCTTCAAAGCCACCAGACTCCACTGACAAAAACAGTAATTTTACCTCGCGGAACAAGGGAGTTGGTCTACCGCTGCCTCAATCAGTTTGTTTGTTTGTTTGTGTTATTGTGTGACTTTGATGAATCCAAACTAACCCTTTAAACCACCAAAGGTAAAATTACTGTTTTTGTCAATAGAGTCTGGTTGCTTTGAAGAGAGCACAGATAAAAAGGAAAGAAAAGGCTGTCAGACGGCAAGGTAAAGCGGTCCACAACACAACAACCTTTTATATAAATAAAATAAAAGCAGACATTATGTTTAAGGGATGATCTATCAATAATTCTTCAGCCTCTGCAAGATATCATTTGGACAAAACTGTAAAATAGTGGCTGAGTTGAAGGTTGGCGATCAATCTAAAAACTTCTATTATCTTTTATATACTTTGGAAAGTGGTGAGTAATAATGTAAATATACACAAAGTGTAGTTAATGGGTTAAAACATGCAAACCACTCTTGCATTTGTGTCCCAGTACTGTGTCTGAATAAAATGGCACCGTTTTTCTTTCTTTTCCCTCTCTTAACAAGTTTTTCTTTCCTCTCTCTCTCTCTCTCTCTCTCCCGCTTTGTTTCCGACAGACGTTTGTTAATGGACAGCTGAGGCTGGAGGGAAAGCAGGAGGAGGGAAAGGGGAAATGTCCTTTTGATCCCTTCCAGAGATACTCCTCCCTCATGGTCGGTGAGTGTCAGGTTTGCTGCCAACGGGAACAAAGCAGCACAGAATACTGCTGAACGTTCAAAGTGCACCAACTGAAAAGATTAGCATGTGATAATTGTGTGCAAATTTAACTCGCCACAAGACCTGAGCACCACAAATGGCCTTCTCACTGTGCTACCTGCTCACTCAACACATGCACTAATTAGTCAAGAAGATCTAGCTGGCTTAGCCCATTAGTAGACATATAAATGAGATATTGTTCCAACTTAATATGAATAATGTATTTCCAGGAATTTTGCCTCTCACCTCTTGTTCCTGTCCAACAGGAAATGACCTGTTTTCTGCTACATCCATCAACTTCTTGGGCTCTGAGCCGGTGGTCCTGCGTAGCTCAGACTTGGCTCTACGCACCGAGTTTAAGAGCTCCTGGCTCAGTGGTGAGTTCCTCCTGTGCAAAAACTGACCATTTAGTGTGCATTTGGTGTGCATAGTTAAGAGGGAAGCGACTGCAGCAACAGCCACATTTACATAGTATTTTTAGATAATCCTTTAATGTAACTGAGGCAAAGTTTTTTTGATTTCTCTGCACCCGTCCTAAGCGCTAATTTCTTTTTTTTTATGTGTTTATTGGTTTTCAGGTTTACAGATAATAATAATAATAATAATAATAATAATAATAATAAGGATTAAAAGGATTCAAATTAAACAAAAACACACACAATGAGAAATTAATAAATAAAATAATATCATATAATGGCAATAATATAATACAATTTTTTTTAAAAAGGGGAGGGGGGTTTGAGTTGCTTACGAATTTAACATGAAATTTCATTGATGCGGTGTATCCAAAAATAATGACAATGACTGTGGGTTTGCAAGTTACATATGAGGAAATTTAAAGCATAGGGAAAGGCTCACGAAGGGACACCACATTTTCTCAAATTTGTCGGCAGAGCCACAAAGTATAAACCTGAGTTTCTCTAGTTTTAAGTGCTGTATGTTATCTCTCAACCATAAAACGCAACTGGGAGGTTGTTGTAGGTTTTTCCAGTTTAGGAGAAGCAGTCTGTGCGCTAACAACAATACAAAGGTCACAATCTTATAATTGGCTCCTCTAAGAGGACGACCTTCTCCTGGGACACCGAATGTTGCAATCAAAGGATCGGGTTCTTAATTCCATTTTTTTTTTTTTTTTTGTGATTTCAGAGCCAAACTTTATCTACATGGACTTTGTAGGTGAGAGTGTTGATAGCCCTGATGGTGATGATGATAAGGTGTACATGTTCTTCAGTGAGAACGCCATGGAGTACGACTTCTACAGCAAAGTGACAGTGTCTCGAGTGGCACGTGTCTGCAAGGTATAGTTAACTAAGCACAGAATAAAAACTCACAGTCTCTGCAAGACCTTCGGCATTTTCAGAGACATTAAGAGAGAGGAGGTTTAATAACATTACTGTCTGACACTGGTCTGGTTGTTGTGGTTAAGAGGAATATCTAAGTTTCAGTTTCACATGACAGAGCGCCTCTGTCTGTGTTTAGGGGGATATGGGCGGCCAGCGGACACTGCAGAGGAAATGGACGTCGTTCCTGAAAGCTCGTCTGGATTGTTCCCTCCCTGAACCCAGCCTGCCCCCCATTGTCCAGGATGTCTTCCTGCTGAAGGACAAGGACTGGAAGAAGAGTGTCTTCTACGCTGTCTTCGCTCCGCACTCGTAAGTACTGACAGTCAAATCCTTTAGTTTTATGGCAAGTTAGGAAGTCAGCTGAACGTTCAATGAAGAATGAAAGAGGTGTCTACAGTCACACAGTTACTAGTAAAAAAAAAAAAAAAAAAAACTTTAAAGTTTTGTTTGATTCATTATGTTCATATAAGGCATTTAGCAGTTTTTTCAATTATGATTTTTATTGTTTCCTTCAGACATCCAATGAGTTTTACAGATGGATATTACAAATAAATAAATATCTAAATATACATATATATAATCTAAATGAATAAATAAATAAAAATAATAAAAATATAAAATAAAAAATATATTATTATATTATATTATATTATAGTAGTGGAGGGTATACAGGGTATACCCGCCTCTTTTTTCTGGCGGTTTACAGTATACCCACCAAATAGGACAGTATTCCAACTTCCTCCTCAGTAACCTACCTATCTATCCACATCCAACTCATCAACAACCACTAAACCACTGTATATATACATATACACATACCCTGTAAAAATACATACATATATACACATGTGTAGACATATAAAAATAGCAGTTAATATTTTTATTTGACAGATGACATTTAAAAAGTATTCTCCTGTCATACAAATACAACAAACATTTGTTAGTTTGTTTGACTAAATGTGTTTGATTTGTTGTTTCCAGGAGCTCGTCCCAGGTATCTGCAGTGTGTGCATACAGTGTGTCTGCCATTCGAGATATTTTCAACGAGGGCAAGTTTAAGACGCCTGTCGCTGTGGAGACGTCTCACGTCAAGTGGGTGATGTACACCGGAGAGGTGCCGGTCCCCAGACCAGGAGCGGTGAGTCTAAAGACAGAAGTGATTCTGGATATTAAAGCTTTCAAGGTAAAATCTGAAAAACCCACAATTCTGAACTGAGGTTTTGTATTTCAGTGCATCAACAGCGTGGCACGTAAACTGGGGATGAATCGCTCTCTGGACCTTCCTGACAAAACCCTCCAGTTCATCAGGGACCGCCCCCTTATGGACGAGGCCGTTCGCCCGCTGACAGGAGGGCCGCTGCTGGTCCAGAAGGGAGCTTTGCTGACTCGGATTGTAGTGGACAGTGTGTTGGCGCTGGACGGACAGAGATACGGCGTCATGTTCGTTGGCACTGGTAAACTATGGGATATCTGTTAAAAAAAGATGAAAGTAAACTGAATTGATGTTGGGGCTATTAGCTTAGTTTTCTGCATGAATATACAGTTTGATTTAACTTAAAGGCCCTTAAATCTTAAAGTATTCTCCATAATGTAAAATGTTCAGTTAAAGTTTAAAAAGTTATTATTTATTAAAGGAAAACTTCACCCACAAAATGATCATTTGTATATCAAATACTCAGCTCATGTTACCTTGATTTTGTGAAGAAAGCTCTCTCATCCCTCCACGGCGAACGATACACAATTATGTTGTCTAAATTGATAATAACAAACACATACTAACTCAAATTTCTCAGGAAATCTGAATTGATAACAATTCTGCTTATGGGAATATCCCAGTGTAGTTAAATCAAGCTATTGTCTTAATCTGATTACTCTGTTTTATGTGCATGCATATCACCATAGTCAGTGTGTATAGCTGGAAATATTTATTTATCTTTTCTCTATAATTTCACTTGAAACTGTTATTAATTTTGCACTAAAGTTCTTAATTAAATAAGAAAATACTCAGTACTTTTCATTTGTATACAAAAAATAGGCTTTAATATGTGATTATTTCATATAGGCTATGTATTTATTGAATTATCAGAAAACGTGATATATCGTGATACACATTCGATATGAGTAATGAGAGTTAATACATGTGTTTGTGTAATGTGCTTATTATGGTCCTTTTTTTGTGTCCTGATAGAAAACGGTTACGTTCAGAAGGCTGTCAACTACGCAGGAGAGATGTTCATCATCGAGGAAATTCAGCTGTATGAAAACCCCGTGCCTATTAGCATCCTGCGCCTCTCATCCAGCAAGGTAACTCTTAACAGGTTCAACACAGTGGCAATATGGTTCTTTAGCTCATCATCAATAAAGGTTATAGAAATTTACTGGTGTTTTTCTTGGCAAATTTTGCACAATAAGCTTCAGTCTGAATTTATATCTCAATTTAAATATGCTGCCACTATATTGCTTCTAACAGGCAGTAGAGAGGCTTCAGTGATGATAAAGATTGGTTTGTTAATGTGTGCATGTGTGTCCAAACACAGGGCCAACTGTATGCAGGCTCAGAGTCTGGTGCCATCCAGATGCCGGTCAGTAACTGCAGCCGCTACGAGGCTTGTGTGGACTGCATCCTGGCCAGAGATCCGTACTGTGCCTGGGACTTCATCAGCGAGAACTGCTCCTCAGTCTCCAGCTTATCATCATCCTCCTCAAGTACTGCAATACAGAGTCTGAAGGAGGGAAACGTCTCACAGTGTCCCCCGCCAGGTACATTCACAGCGGGATGTTTGCATGCATCCCAGCAGTCTTATCCATTAGTATGCAGTGAGATCAACAGAAGGTTAGACCGGGGTAAGACGCCCCCTCCCTGACTAATAGATAGAGCCAATTTTCATGTCAGCTCTTTTCTTGGATGGTAGTGGCTTTGCTAACCTCCGTATAGGGTTGAAATTATTTTACTGGTGGGAGGAAATCAAAAGAAGTGGTTTAGAGGTAATTTGATGTCATATTTTGACTAGGGCTGTCAAAGTTAACGCGATAATAACGCATTAACGCAAATTTGTTTTAACGCTACTAATTTCTTTAATGCATTAACGCAACTTGCAGGTTGTAGCGGGCTCATATAAATCTAGAAAACCTAACCTCTTGCATGATGCCCATTGTTCTTACGGAGGGTCGTCTTACCCTAGTTTACCCTTATGTGTGTTTTTAGATCCAGTAGCAGCTGTGGACTTTCCCCTAGTTCCAGAGAACAACATCCAGCTGCCTTGCCAGCTTCACTCCAACTTGGCGCAGGTCCTGTGGCGATTCTCCGACCAAACGCTTCACTCCAACAGCAAATACTACATCTACAGCGGGGGCCTCCTCATCCTGGGCGCCTCTGAATCGGACGCTGGCCTGTACACGTGTGACTCAGTAGAGCTGATCAACGGCAGACCGTACAACCGGACTGTGGCGGTTTATCGATTACAGCTCTACTCTGGCCCGGGAGTCGGGGGCAGCACTACTCCTGTCAATGAGGTGACAAATTCCTCAAACTCTAGTCACAGAGTGACAACAGCTGCACCGGGGGTGGTGCCACTGGACAATGAGGACCCGTTGTCCCCCGAGAACCGAAGCGACACAGGCAGGGCGACTGGATTAGAGGTGGCTGTGGCTCTGTTGGCGCTGTTTTGTCTCGCCCTGATGGGGGTCATATTTTGGATCTGGATTCAAGGACGTTTGGGATGCTTCAAGCTTGCAAAGCGCACCAGTGAAAACGAGGGGAAACCGCAGTCAGCCGAGTACATGCACATCCAGAACAGAACTTCAGAGTTAAAGCTCCTGCGGCCCGAGTCGGGAAGACCTCACGTTGCCAATAATAATCACTCTGCTGTTGACTTCAAAGGGAACGGCGAGCACCACTTCACACCTATGGCCAACATTTCAAGTCTGGACGGTCTGGGATACATAAATGATGAGTCCGAGATTTGACTCTGCTGCGGTATAGAATTCAGACAGCGCACTGATTATCTTCCTATAGGTGTGCTGATAAAAGTTTTCACATTATAAATTCTTTTGACTGGCCTCCTGTTTCTCCTCGCCAATTTCCTCCACTGTCTATCATTTCCGTACGCCGACGGGGCAGCTGATGTTCACTGAAGAGACTTTTTAGGATTTCTGGAGGAATTTTCACTCCAGGAAACAGTTGAAAAGTAATTTTTTAAAATATATATATATGTATTTTTTGTATAATGATAAATTGTGAATACCCACTGTAATATATTGTGTACAGGCAAGAGCTTTTTTTCAACAACTATTTATTTGTCGCCATGAATATTTTATTTCAGCGATCATAATACGTGTGTGATGTAAGTCTTGTAAATAGAGTCAGCAACAATGAACAAGTAGCAAAACACTTTGACCTCTAATTTCCAGGCAGATTTCATTTTATGGGTTGTTTATTCAAGATAACATTCATCAGTCAGAGAGCAGACTGTGTTAATGATTGATCAATAGACTGTACCGCTTATTTCTAGGTTGCTGTTAGTTTTACCTCTGTATTTAAAGGGTAACCTCAGTATCTTTCAACCTGGACCCTATTTTCCCATGTTTTTCGTGTTTAATGCTGCGTTCCATTTGAACTGGGAAGTCAGAGTTTCTGAGTTCCCAGTCAAAATTTAAACTGGAACAGTCGGATTGCCGACTCAGAAAGTCAAAAGAACCTCATGAACCCTGACCTCAAAATCCAAGATGGCTCCTCCACGCATCAACACTAAAAAAGCTGTCGTAAAATACTCTTTATAGCACTTCTGTCTTATTTGTGTCTCATTAAATCAGTCGTACACACAATAGTGTCTAACTTCTATCTGTGGACATGTTGCTACGGTGTTTGTATGTGCAAAATACCGGAGTAATGCGTTGTTATCAACTGGTATTGCTAACAATGGCTAACCTGGCTGGAGCAAAACCCCATTAAGTTTTCCGACTTGTCGTACTGGAGCGCGGTCAACTCTGGTGTAATGTCATTCCCAGCTCCGATTTCCGAGGTAAAAGGAACGCAGCATAAGAGACTAATGGGGACAACCATTTTTGATATTGGTCCAGTATTGAGGGATAACTCCTCAGACTGCAGCCGCTAAACGAGCTGCGAGGGCAAGTATGCAGCGTCATTGTAACCTTACGTCCACTAAAAGTGCTTGTTTTTGCCACTGATAGGCTCAGATTGTTATTATAAGTGTCTGACAACATTATGGAAAGGACCCTACAGAGAAATAAAACGTTTTTCTTAGCTTTCACTTGATGTTCCTTGCCTGTTCTCATTGTGAAATCTGAATATCCGTATACTCTGGCTCAAATAGATACGAGCGGCCATCGAATTCAAGGCCCTAATCCACATTGTTGAAATCATCTAAATATTCAGCCATGACATTGAAAATCTTTTAGATAACACTAAGCTACGCTTTCTGTAGTCCAACACAACAAACACTCGCGTTCGTCTTCCGACAACACGTCATCTCGCCAGATTTCTCCTTGAGCGGGACTCTTTCCATAATGTCAGACACTAAAAGTGCTTATTTTCATGGTGAAAACAAGCACTTTTAGTGGACGTAAATGACGGTGCCAGCTTGCCCCAATATCACCATATTGCAGCCGGTGAGCAGCTGCCGTCTACAGCGTTCTCCCTCAATACTGGACCAGTTTCAGAAAGTCCCTATTAGTCAGTTAGACACAAAAACATGGGAAATAGGGTTGAAAAATACAGAAGTTACCCTTCAAGCATTCAAATAGGTGATATAGAGCTAATTCCTCTATCTTCCATCGCTAAAACATGAGATTATTTCACTCCAATAAATGTTGTTGTATCATCATTGAGAGTGAACTAGTGCAACACTGGGATGTGTGGGTGTCAGTGAATCAACTCTTTGCATCAGAGACACAGCACAGATACGAATTTTGTTTATTTTTGGTGTCAAACTTTTTCTGAAAATGCACCCCTTGTTGATAATAAACAACTTTATTGGGAGTTTGACGTGTGTCTAGCTGTCAGTAATGATTACCTTCTCTCTCACACGCCTGAGAAAATTATTTGAAAAACCTGACACGTTTGTTCTTGATGTTTCCTACAGATACTCCTGTGGGTTGTGCGGCGGGATGATGATATCAACAAAAACATACACACAGCGTCTCCACAGTTACCTCAGACCTGTTTGTTTTTGTCGAAAATGTCTGAGACAAACTAAATTACAGGAATGTAGCTGTGAATGTGCTGTGTTCTCCCTCTCTCATTAACAACAGCGCTCAGAGCTGCCTCGTGTTTCATCTCAAACTGTAGATATGAAAGGGTTGAAGTGGGTCTCTGCTCAATTATTCAGCAGTGCAGCATAAGGAAGTTGTCATGAACAGAATTAAGGTTGTATATTGATCTCATCAGGTGGTAAATTAATAAAATATTAATGCAGTTGGATTGTGCACTTTGAAAAAAAGTGCTTTCATGCACAGCATGGGCATATTTACACTGGAGAATTAAGACAAACCACTATTGTTTCTTTATTCTAAAAAAAAGCCAGTGAGCTTATACTGGGTTGTTCATAAGTTTCATAAATCACTCTTTTCTTTTAGCTGCCCTCTCTCCTGTTCACTTTTCCTCCCAAGATTTTTAATGAGCTCATACTTTTAGTTCAGGCTGTCTTGTCGTTAGTCGATGATGCTCACAGGCTTTTTTAGATCCCGCTAGCAGTTTCTTTGAACATTCCTTACATATATATATATATCTGAATAAATCAATATGACAGCAGCGTAGTCTTTGCCAGGATAAAACATTTTACACTGAGGACAGAAGATATAGAAGAAAAACACACAGAAAAAGTGGGCACCAAAACCAGACCACACTTGTGTACCAAGTGGTGACAGTGGTCCGAAACTGGTGGCCCAGTGCAACTGGTTACGTTGAAGCTTGTATTTTGTATCAGTTTGTTTTAAAGGGGACATATCATGCTCATTTCCATGTTCCTGTTGGGTTTCTACTAGAACATGTTTACATGCTTTAATGTTTAAAAACGTTCTTCTCATACTGTCTGTCTGAATATGCCTGTGTCCACCCTCTGTCTGAAATGATCCGTTTTAGCGCCTGTCTCTTTAAGACCCCCCTCCTGAAAAAGCCCAGTCTGCTCTGAATGGCTTGTGAGAAAAATATGGTGCACCTTTGCAAAGGTAGTTCTCAAGCTGTGGGCGATATATTCTAATGAGCCTGCACGTGACATAGGAAGGGGAGCCAGATCTGAATGACTTGTTCAGCCCACAAAAAAACTGACTGCGTTGTCTTATAGATCCTTTTTGTGTCAACGTCATGATGACGTCACGTTGTTAGCTGGAGGCAAAACAAAGGAAAGACTGGAGGCGAACACTAGCAGTGGGCTAAAGTTACACGTCGAAAATGTCATCTTGCTGTGTTGTTGGGTGCCAGAATCGAGATATCACATACCTTTGAGATGACAAACTGTGATTCGAGGCTCTTGTGAGCTACAATATCGACAAAACATTTCAGAGATGGAGAGTAAATGCCACGAGCAGCCATGAGCCATTGGCTGCGGTTAGCAGAAGGCTCAACTATTAGCAACACTTTCTCTCCATCTCTGAAACGCTTTGCCGATATTTTACGACTCTTTTTGACTGACTTTACTGAAGGATAGTTAACCATCCAAAGATTTATACGCCCCCCATTTATCTTTACAGCGCTGCTGTTACAGAGCTGTTTATTACTAACACATTGCATTGTGGGATATTTATGCCGCCGTAGTGTCCAGCGTTGCATACTATAATATTTCACCGGAAATAGTATGCAATTCATGTACTACCGGTTTCGTACTAAGGTTTCTAATATCTGATATACTGTTTTAGCGTACTAAATAGCATGTGAGTGTGGATTTTCGGTCTCCCATTCATTGTCTATGGAGCAGCTCCAGACTTTACACCCTATGACATCAGAAGTTTGTCTCTGGTTTCTGACTGGAGAGTAGGATGGACAATTTGAGTTATGAATAAGTCAAACACAGACCTGGCCTGCTATATTCTACACTTTTGTTCCAACCATTAAAATGAAATCTTACATTCAGCTCGGACAGACAGACACGATGGGAATAAGAATATTTATTGAAATGTTGCAATATTTAAAGGTTACTGTTTTAACAGATCCATTTCATTTTATCAAATAACAAAAAAAAAAAAAAAATCAAAATACTAATATTGGCAGTTGGCCATGAAGGACACTTTTGTAACAAGAAAAATGAAATCAAGCGATGAGGCTGCAGGAGGCGCCTGTAACTTCCAGTTGGTGCTCATACTTCATATAGGCATTTTATATCATTGAGCCAAAATAAAAGTAGATTACCTGCATAAAAAGCCACATTCTTTTTTACTGATGTTTGTTGGACTGCATTTAAACACACCGTGACTACGTCTACATGCAAGATTTCACTTCACCGCTGATCCATTAGCAGTTATTATTTTAGCCAGTTGAGTTGTTTGTATTGGTCACACGAGGTCAGTTCATTTGAAATAAGAAACTCCTGTTCAGTCCCACTCCCATGATAGGCTGCATGCAAAGTCACCAAAACACAAGTCTATCTGGGGGAAAGTGAAAGAGACGGGAACATTGGCAACAGCAGATAAGGTCCTTTCACTGCAGGGCGCTGACCACTAAAAGCAAACAGTGCAGAAACACTATATCTACTTTGGGTGTGACTATTTAACGGTATCAAAATAATGGAAAGTGTTTTGGCACATCAGTGAGAAATCACAGGAGGAGGATTACGCACCAACAACGTCGCTTCACTGAAGCATAAATCCAGTTTAGCAACAACAACAAAAAAGCATTTAAGGCGAAAGTCAAGCAAGAAATTTTCCACATACAAAATCTGCACGCAATATTAAGGCGCATTTCAAGAAATCACAGCCAAAGCAGCCAAAGCACAGCGTATCAAAAATAAACTGAACTCCTGACAAAATAATACACAGAATATATAAAAATCGTGCAGTTAACAGACGTTCTCTTGTTGCAAAAGGGTGAAAATAAACCCTGTTGTTTGGCATACTACGATTTCTAGCATGCAGATTTGGCAATACATAAAACTATCATAAGGCACACATCCTTCACATCCTGCTACTCTTTTTGAGTTTCCAATTGCATATTTGCAAGAGCGTAAAATTGTCTCATTCATTTTAATAAACTATATGTAAACAAAAGTTGAAATGGAATGGCAAAATTTGGAGCTCTACTACAAGTGTAGTAATGAGTGGTGAGAAAACTTTCTATGTAACAATCCTATCCTCTCCTTCAAAGAAAATAGGTCTATGGGTTTTTGTCATGTAAGAGTGACATGATATGTTGCACCACGGAGACGACCAGCTATCTGTCTCCACCTAGCGGCGACTCTCGGCGATCACCAGTGACTGTTGTCGGGGTAGCTCGGCACTGCGGCCGGGTACTGGGGCAAGCTGGGGCCTTGGGCTGTCTGAGCAACAGCGTTAAACCCTGCTTCCCTCACTGGTGCATTCTTCCACACGCCGGTGCTCCACTCTTCCTGAGCGCGCTGGAAACTACCGCCGCCGCCACGGTACATTCTGTGCACCTGCAACAAGAATCAATCAATCAATCCTTATTTATATGGCCTCTTTCCAACAAATCAAATATACTTCGAAGTGCTTTACAAGTAACTTATAAATTGACAAATGTCATAATGACCAACAGTTACTCAAGTATAAATAATAAAACCACTAAAATTGTAAAACACTACATGAAAGCCAGACTAAATAGATGGCTTTTTAGTTTACGTTTAAAAATATCAATATTTTCAGCTCTTCTCAGATCCTCTGGAAGCGTAATGGCTGAAAGCAGCATCGCCAAATCTTTTTGTTCTGCTTTGTGGAGCAACTTAAAGAGAAGAACCAGAGGATCGGAACAAAAGCATATCTGAGAGGTAGTCTAGTGCACGGCCATGTGTTGCCTTATAAACTAATAAAAGAATTTTAAAATCAATATGAAAACTAACAGGTTACCAGTGTAAAGACTTTAAAATCGGCGTAATGTGTGCTCTCCTTTTGGTATTGGTCAGCACTCGAGCAGCAGAATTTTGAATTAGTTGTAGCTGATTTATTGTATTCTTTGTTAGACCAGAAAGGAGAGCTTTACAATAGTCTAGCCTGCTAGTTATAAAAGCGTGAATCAGTCTCTCTGTGTTGCTCAGAGAGAGAAATGGCCTCACTTTGGAGATATTCTTCAAATGATAAAATGCTGTTTTTGTGACACACAGCCTTGAAATTAAAATCTGTATCAAAAATCATTGCTAGATTTTTTTGCTTCTTGGCTTGGGTTTAGTCCTACTATATTTAGCTTGGAGGCCAGTTTCTCTCTCTGAGCCTTTGAACCAATGATCAGTACTAAAAAAGTGAGTCAATCGGTCCGGCGTCATCAGGAGACACGGCTACATAGAGCTGAAAGTCATCAGCATAGCTGTGGGAAGAGATGCCGTGCCACCTGATGACACTGCCTAAGGGTAGCATGTACAGATTAAAAAGTAACGGTCCTAAAACTGATCCTGGTGGTACCCCACAGATAACATCATAGAAAGTTCATAATGTGTATTTGTGTCCAAGCGTCTGTGTGGGTTTATACATAAAGTGAAAGTGTGTTTTCAGCGTTTGCGTTCACTCACCTTAATGAGCACCAGCGCCATTAAAGCGGTCACCACAGTGAAGAGCAGAGTTGTGATAAGCATCACTATAGCGGAGCCCACATTATAACGGAAAAACATCACCGTCGCAATCCAGCCGCTTTCATGAGTTGGTGAGAGTGAGATGGAGTAGCACGGGTTAGTGTAACATACAGTATGAAATTAGCAAAGTGGATTTAATACAAATATCCAAAGTTACTAAACAGCCATTAAAGGGACAGTTTGGGTGTTTTGAGGTGGGGTTGTATGAGGTACTTATCCATAGTCAGTGTATTACCTACAGTAGATGGAGTTTGGGGAAGCAGACAGGAGTACCAGCACGGTAGCAAAGCAATGTACTGCTGTGGACGCAGGCAGTTTAAGTGTACGCTATATTTATAATATTTTCACCCCTTTACCTTGCCGTCAGACAGCCCTTTCTGACGGGGAACTGAAGCCGTTGTATCCATCTATGCTCTCTTCAAAGCCACCAGACTCCATTGAAAAAAACAGTAATTTTACCACGCAGAACACGGGGGTTGCTGGTCTATCGCTGCCTCAATCGGTGAGTTATGTTTGTGTTATTGTGTGACTTCGGTGTTTTAAAGGCTTAGTCTAGATTCGCCAAAGTCCCACAATGACATAAAACAAGCTAACCAATCGAGGCAGCGGTAGACCAGCAACTCCTGTGTTCTGCGAGGTAAAATTACTGTTTTTGTGAATGGACTCTGGCAGAGAGCATACAGTAGGTAGAGGCTTCAGTTCGCCATCGGCTGTCTGACAGCAAGGTAAAGCGGTGAAAATATACTAAATATAGCGTACACTTAAACTGATATTGATTTTTTTAGGTGACTAAAATCTGTTTTGCTGCCGCCCACAGCAGTACATTGCTTTGCTCCCGTGCTGGTTCTCCTGTCTGTTTCTCCAAACTGGAGACATGCCGACTGCCATCTACTGTAGGTAATACACTGCCTATGGATGAGTACCTCATACAACCCCACCTCAAAACATCCAAACTATCCCTTTACGCAGTGAGGAAACAGCATACTGATGATCAGCGTAAAACTGACTTTACGTGACACATTATATACATCATGAGTGAACAGTGTTATTATCACAAGCAGCTGTTCAGTTATTGGACACGAATATTGCTCAGTTTTAAAGCTAGAGTGAAGATACTGGCATCATATGAAACTAGAAAACCTAAGGAATCCATTGGTACCACACTCCCATGCTGATAAGAGTATTAAATACTTGACAAATCTCCCTTTAATGTACATTTCGAATTTTTGATTGATAGCGATTAACTATGGACAATCATGCGATTAATCGCGATTACATATTTAAATCGATTGACAGCCCTAACAGAAACAAAAATGTAAAAAGCTGCAGATAGCGTCTGACTACCCAGTTCTGTTAACATCCTTGTGATGTGTTTCACTGTAAGTGTCTGCTGGAAAACACATTTTCCAGCTGCCTTGATCATTTGACAAAAGCCCTCATGACCCACTCGCTGGTATAAAAAACAAACAAAAAACTGGCAGGCAACATGTTCAGAGTCTTCAAAGCTGGTTTGGTTCAACTCACCATGTTCCCCAGCCAGATATGCCTATAGTCTGGATGAGGGCCAACACACACTGAAGGAAGAAGATGAAGAAGAAGGCCATGAAGTTGAACGAGCTATCGGCCCTGTGAACACAAAGAGATGATACAAGAGATCACAAACAAGCCAAGAGTTGCTCTATTTCTGTTGCTGTTTCTTCCTCCTACCAGTTATCAACATGTGTGGATACAATGTGAGTCTTTTTAATACCACACAGAACAAAACTTCACACTTGTTTCACAATCACACTGTCCAAAGTATGACAGTACAGTCAGTAGAACTCAGTAGAAGTGATATGGCCTACATTTATCATTATATCACATTATTTCCAATACCTCCCAGCATTAAGTAAAGGATAATATACAGCTAGCGGGTCATTGTTGTGAAAGAATCCCCGACAGGGCGATGCTGCACCCCGATGTGAAGCGGAGGATCTGACAATAAAGTAATATCACGGAGCGCTATATACCCCCGACTACGTTGTCGCGGGGGTATAAAAATCTCCAAATGGTATTCAGATTTTCAAGTGTATTGAGATTTGTAAATGTGTAGACAAATCTGTAAATGCATACATACAGGTGCTGAGTTGTAACTGATGACTTGTCTGTATTTCCAGCTCTTGGAGCAAAATACTTTGACCTTTTAGCCAATAATATACAGTATGTATGTACGCATTTACAGAATGTCTACACATTTACAACTTCTACTCTGTGCTCTTCCTGTCACCTGCATCTTCCTCCTACTGTGATGCTCTTTTCTCTCTCGCCTACACATGATGGCAACAAGAGTCTTAATTTGGTCCAAAACGCAGGAAGCCAGAGTCCGTACAAGATTATATTATTGCAAATATTGAAGTTTGCATATTAGCTATATTTGTCAGCCTGGTTGTTTTTAAATTCAGAACCGGTTTAGAATTGAATATTTTAAATATAACTAGGCTACATGTTGTGTCTAGAGCAGCAACAGTAATGTTTACAACAGCAAAGTCACTATATGAACTCTATAATATCTCACTGGAAACAGCGTCATAATGAATACTAACGTCACGCTCTTTAGCCCCGCGGCCCGTTTAATACGGGGTTTTGGTAACGATCCCTAAATAATATGAATTTTCTTAATCATCGCGTTTCCGGCAGTCTTTTGCGATGTGTTTATCGCTCATGTTCATATCGCGATGACAATGAAAATATGATTTATCTGTCAGCACTAGTCCGAGTCTCTTTGCTGCCAATACAAGTGAAGGTTGATTTCAAAACCCTGCTTTAAATGGATCGACTACTTCCTACATCTCCGGTCTTATTGCTGCTCTGTATACTGTACTGTACACTGCATACTCCATCACCATGTATGCAAAGTCAGGGAGCAGGCTCTGTTGAGATTTTCAAATCTAGCCTTAAAATCAATCTTTTTTTTCCTCAATTGCTATCCACCTTATTCCTAGCCCCCAGGATGCCTTGCGTGAATAATGGACGTAACTTCCGGCGCGTCGTGTCACTGAATCGTTTTCCGTGGTAACAGTACGCTAATCGTCTCTCCCAGAACGATTGTATTAAAAATCTAGTAAAACGTGTGAACACCACCTATTACACCTCAAACAAGATAATGTGATCATAGCTCTGACTTCTACTATGGAGGGACGGGAGGACGACCTGAAGAAGTGGCCTCAGATAACCTACACTAGCATATTTAGCTATGTTATTGACTGACTCTGCTGTCAGTCCTTTTAAGGACCCGACGTGCCTGCCGTGGCACTGAAGGGTGAAAAGTGTACGGAACACCGTACCACAGCTCCGCAATGACAAGTTAGAAAATGCAAATTTAACGTTAGTTAAATATCTGTTAAAAATAAAGCAGGATTTGCTAAATTGAAGGCGAACTACTTTTCAAAACAAGCGCCGTTGGTGGTTAGCCACTATGGTTAACCTATGGGACTAACTAGCTTACTGCTACCTCACCGGAAGTTACACACATTATCATTTCTACAGTAACTCCCCCGAGAATAAGGTGGATATGAACATTTAAAATTGCCCACCTAAATCCTGTTAAATTACAGGCTTCTGCCTGTATTTTTATATGTGACGTCTCATACTTGTGTGTCTGATGTTATATTTTAACCTGTTAGGTATCCAGAGACTCTTTGGGTGGTGTGCACTTTAAATGATTCTGTTTCATGACATTTACTGGATGGTGACTAACCTGAAGGCTTTGTAGAGCGGTCTGAACCAGCAGGTGTAACCGCAGGGGCTGAAGAGGATGAGCCAGAGTAGAGAGTAACCGAAGTTCATGGCACTTCCACCTCCAGCCCACCAGGCAATACACGAGATCACGTTTATGCACAGAGTGCCTGAATACACTGCGGGGGGAGACGAGGCGGACAGAAGAGAAAAGCTAGTGATTCATGTTTAACATAACAGTAACGGGAAGAATGCATGTTCTTCTTCCGAAAGATTACACAACACAACGTTGGGAAATGTGTGTGAGAACACTCACTCATCCAAAGTGTGTAGACTCTGCGCACCAGCTGCTGGTGGGGTGCAGGGATTTCCTCTTCGATGTTGTGGTAAAAGCACGGCTTTATTCTGAAGAACTGAGGCAGCGGAGGAAAGTTATTCACCCGCTCTGAAACAGGAAGAAACGTGTCATCATCTTATTATCGTCTTACTATTTTATATTCAGGTATGTCGCAACATGCCTGATTACAGGGCACAGGAGACAGGAACGTGGAGCAGTGGAGCGTGGAATGTGACTTTATAGATGGGTAGGTAGGTAGATAGTAGGGGTGTAAGAAAATATTGAAAAATTCTTAAAGTAGTGCTACGATGTTGGATGTTACAGGGACTGTGATTCATGCAAATGCAGATCCCACTGTTCCGACTGCATAAGAAAGTAAACTTTTTTTCACTCAGATTTTATGCATATGGTGGTGTGTTCTTTATACTATGACAGCTTTCCTAAATTTAGATTTAAAAAAATCGCAATATATCCCAATATATTGAATCGTAACCCCTTTATCACGATACGTATCGTATCGCCAGATTCTTGCCAATACACAGCCCTACATAGATAGATAGATAGACAGATAAGTTGATAGGTAGGTAGGTAGTTAGGTAGATATATAGATAGATGGGTCGATAGCTAGGTAGGTAGGTAGGTAGATAGATAGATAGATAGATAGATAGATAGATAGATAGACAGGTAGTTAGATAGGTAGACAGGTAGAAAGATAGATTGATAGATAGGTAGGTAGACAGATAGATAAATAGATAGATAGATAGATAGACAGATAGATAGATAGATAGATAGATAGATAGAACGACAGACAGACAGACAGATAGATAAATAGATAGATAGATAAATATTTTAAGTGACAAACCTGCCATCTTGAAATCCCAATTATTTCCTGGATAATAAGAATACACAGAAATATAAATAAACAGTTAACACTCATACTTTGATACTATTCCAGGCATGAAACCTAAACATACAACCCAATTTTCATGTATTTCTACTACACATACATAATGCAGCTTACTGCTTGTTTTTACGTGCTACACTTAAATGAAAATTGCTAACACTGATCACAATGTACATGCAACCTTTAACCAGTTTAAGTAAAAGTTAGTAACTTAACCGATCGGCTCTCACATTGCACATTACAACTTTTACTCAAACTAATGCGAATACAATAAAAACATGAAACTCTCCAGTTGTCCTTCTACCTGTTACACCTGTGTGACGTCATCACGTGTTTACTTTATGTGTGATGTTGTTCTACAGTAGATAGCAGCTAAAGCGAGGGTGTTAGGAGGCTCAGTAACGTCAGCAGCGGTGAGCTTTAGTGTCTCTTTATCTGTTTCATTTGACTAACTGGCTCTCAGCTGACAAGCAGTGAACATGCTGTTGCAGCTAACGAGCCAACATAAAGCTTAATATAAGTCAACATTACCGGGATAAAGCGTTTATCTCCTCACGTTTCCGTCGACAGCTGCAGGGGTCCGGGAATCATTCAGGATGCGCTTTCTCGACCCCCATCGAGCGCACTGCGGCTGCGCCACATCCGCAGCATTTTGTAGTTCTAGAGTGTTTATATACAACGCGCTCGGCGGCGTGAAGAACTACAAGTCCCAGGGATTGGTGAGAGCGGTGAACGGGAAACGCGTGACTCCAACATGACACCCCGTTCGTGTGGATCATGGATGTATGAAGTGTGGATCCCACCCATGCAAACATATCCGTAAACAGTTTAGGACAGGCTAGTATCACGTTGGAGCAGATAGGTGGAGCACAGATGACGTTATTGATAAAAAAACTTTATAAATTATCACTGATAACAAAACTGTGGGTGGTGAGAGTGAGTGACAAACTATGTTTTAGACTTACAAAATGTGTAAAAGCAGTATTAGCATAAATCATCTACACATGTATTGAGGGTATTATGTGCTAATTCATGTGCTTATTATCATGAATTATTATTATTTTTTTAAATTTTTTTATTACTTTATTTTCAACAAAAGACAAGTACAAAAGTATAGGGAATACAATAAACAGTACAAAACAAACAAGACAAAAAAAAACACCAAAAAAAACCTTAATGCCAGAGGAATTCAATGTCCATTCATTTCAATTCTTTTCAGAGTTCAAGAAAATGTACTTCCTTTAAAATATTGAGAGATATTATCATGAACATAATTCATGAATTTATTATTATTAATTATGTTGTTGAGTAAACAATCATCCAGAGACCCCTTGCTTTCATTTTACCAAAGAGTAGAGAAGCAAAAAGATGAATCCAGTCTCTCTTTTTTTGACAACAGCCGCTGCCGCCATTTTGGACCGAAAACGCTTATTATGTTTATAATATTTTATTGTTCAACACAGGCTATTTCGGTAGAGTATGACAATAGAATAGAAATATTTTTTTACTTTTGTACGGCACTTTTTAGGCGGACGTTTTACTGGCGGAAGCCTAGCTTAGCTGCCGGCCGCTGATGTTGCAATGGAATGAACAATTGTTCATCAAATCTTGGCAATATATACTCTTTGATTTTACTATCCCACAACATGGCAACCCTGACTTCCGAAAAAGTCAAACTCCTCAGCCAATCACAAAGCCCAAAACATCAGACAGTAGGCGTTGCCCTGTGAGATACAGCTGACGTCTTTCGGTTTGTTGCACAGGGGTGTCCCGAAAAGAGTGGAAAGTATGATTATTAAAGACAACATAACAATATTGAATGAAATAAGCTCACCGAACTTCGTCTTTATGAGGAACAATTTAAGTATAACACCATATTGGACACTATAGTGCTGTTACAAATGCTCCAAAGCGCTTTAGTACACGAAACACCGCCTAAACGCGTGACGCAGTTGTTCAAAACAAACGCCTCCACCGGTGTGATCAGTAACTTGGCTTCGACCAATCAGCGACGGTTATTGACGCAAGTGACACACTCCCGCCAATTCGGATTTGGGAGCGCGAGGCAGGCAGCGGGGTAAAGGGAGTATGTGGGAGATGCGGAAAAGAGAATGTTTTTATGTGATATAAATTAGAAATACATGTCGTTTAAATAGCAGCATAACATTTGGTTCGCTGTCGGGGGGGTATTCTCGGGTGTTTACGCAACCTGTGCTGTTGTTTTTAACGGGAGAATATCGTAAACGTGAGGAGCCCCGGCTTAGTGAACGGGATGTTGGCGGCGGAAAACCCACCGGTGGACGGACATTTATCAGCCTCGACACCCCGTAGACGAGGTAAGTTAATAACATTTATAGCTAGCAAGCTTCCAGATGCTTCTATCAACTTGCCAAAAAAGTATATTATTATTAAAATAGACGCAGTGTAGTTAAGACTACACAAAAGGATGTCAAAGGTGTTGCTTTAGTTTCGCCTTAGTTACCGTTAGCAACCTCGTTTTTCCAACTGACATTATTGTCATGGTTACAAACGGTAGCTAACTGTTAATATGAAATTTTGCCCCAACTCTGCAAACATTGATGCTAGCACTGTAAGCTAACTTGCTGCTCATGTAACTTTAACGTCAAATGAGACACCATTACGTTACGTTTAAGTAAGTTAGGCCTCAAACTACCAGTGTTTCGAGAGTCAAAAGACTGTTACCGTTAGCAACCTCGTTTTTCCAACCGACAGTAGTTAGCTGGTGTCATGGTTACAAACTGTAGCTAACAGTTAATATGAAAATCTGCCCCAACTCTGCAAACATTGAAGCTAGCACTGTAAGCTAACATGCTGCTAGTGTTATCATTTAACTTTAACGTCAAATGAGACACTATAACGTTATGTTTAAGTAAGTTAGGCCTAAAACTACCTAAAGACTGTAACCTTAGCTTGTTAACAGAGTTTGAAATTAGCAAAATGCTGGTAAAATATGCAAGTGGCTGCTAGATTTGCTTCAGTCACCAGCCAAACAAAACCAATGGTAATCTATTGAGTGGCTGGTAAAAATTGTAATCCACCAGCCACAGTGGGAAGTAGACAAAAAAGTTAATTTCCAACTCTGATTGTTAACCTAAACTTGCTCTGTTACTAGGTCATTGCCCAAGGTGCCTCCTAGCAGTAGCTAGTTTTGTTAGGTTAGCACACAAGCTAGTCACGTTAGCATCTTGTGAGTTGGTTAGCATATGAAAGCTGTGTTTCACAGGTGCAACTCCAGAGCTGCTTTGTTGTATTCGCTCCTTCACACCCAAGTTTATTGTGGCTTTAGTAACTTAGATGCTACAATTCTCCCTTAGTGTGAAGTTTTCAGTATTGTGGTCGGCCATGCATCCTTTGCCTTGACAGCCAGACAGAGCCTGCTCTGCGGACTGGACTGGGCCTGCAGCACGGACTAATAAAAACCGGTTGGCGGGAGGAGCAAACCAAACACAACCATTACACTCATTGTAACACTGCGACGTTAGCACACCGACGTTGTAAACTAATGTGACATTTAATGCAACACTTTAAAAATAACACTCTCGGGGCGTTTATGCTATTCTATAAGCTTTCATATCAATACAGTGTGATTTAGCTGCACTGGCATGTGGTTATTACTGTAGTTAACTAATGTTACGTTGCTGCAAGTGGAGTTTTAACAATAATAAAATGGCTGAGTGGAGTTGTTAATGCGTTAAATGTGTGATCCGGGTATAGGTTGTTGTTATTTTAAAGATAGTAATTCAAATGGGTTTTTATACTGAAAGCTTTATGTTCAGTGGTTGTCATTTTAAGTCATCATTGTGTTTTAATCTGCTACAAAAACTGTTATCAGTTCCACAGTTGTAAAAACTTTGATGGATTTGCTGTGACCAATATAACAACTAGGTCATTATTCCAGATATGAATATTACTTTGAAGTGTAAAGTATTATTTTCTGATGTGCCCATGTTTTTGTTCTTTTCAGGCATGGATTGTAAGTCAAGTAACAATGCCAACAAGAAACTTATCCAAGGTAAATACAATGTTTAATTTTTGAAACTATTTAAATATTACCAATGAGAATAAGATGCCATTGATGATGATCTAGCATTGAGGGTTGATAGTTTTAATACTATCAGTGTCTTACCATACCTTGCATTTACATTGCTTATTAATGATTAGGGATGCACCGATACCGGATTGGATATCAGGCCGATACTGACTCAAATAGCTGGATCGGGTATGGGTGAAAAAGGGGCCGATCTGTTCAATTCACTTCTATGATTATATACTATATACATTATATACTGTAATTAAATCCTTGTTTAGGTTTTGACATTTTGCATGAAAAAGGTTTACACCTGAATTATAATTCCTTATAATTTTGAAGATTTTTTACCAAGTTGCTGGTGCACGATTTATTATTTTAATAATAAAGAACAATTAAATCATTTATATTTATGTATTTATTTGTTACAATTTGTTTTACAAAGTAAGGAAAGCAATGTTTAAGTCAAACCCGATGTTGCCTTACGTGTCAAAGAAAGATCCCAGTCACTTCCACACAGTGAGGCATACAGCTTATTAATTAAACACTGGTATCGGATCGGTACTCAGTATCGGCCGATACCCAAAACCCAGGTATCGGTATCAGGACTAGACACCATTTAGATATTACCTATGAGAATAAGACATTATCAGATGCCATGATGATAATCTAGCATGGAGGGTTGGTCATTTTAATTCTATCCATGTCCTACCACACCTTGCATTTACATTGCCTATTAATGATTGCTGCACCTTCTATGTATTGCTTCTTTTCTTCCGATTATTCCACGCAGATCCAGCTATTTGAGTTTGTATCGGCTCGTTATCCGATCCAGTATCAGTATCGGTGCATCCCTAATTATTATTAGTAGCACATGCTCAAATTATGGAACTATTAACCCTACTAATACACATAATATCTTAACAAGTTAAAACTCAACCATATGGTTACAGTTGCCCTGTACAGCAATGAAACCTACTCTTTTTTAACCTTAAATCTTTGTTTTCACTAACACTACTTTGTATGTAGTCTATCCAATTAACATGTTCATTAACTTTTACAAATTTTTATTTAACTGGTTTAATTTTTGATGCTCTCAGACTGTATTTTGATGAATAACTTTGCAACACAAAAGCCATTATCGTGACACCGTTTTTTTTTTAATTCTGCCTGCAGCTCGTCTCCCATTCAAGCGCCTGAACCCTGAACCCAAAGAGAACCAGCCGCCTAAACGCCCTTGTGCACATGCCTGCCCCAAACCAGACGTCTCAGACAGGGAGAATGAGAATGAGCCCTCTGAAGCCCCTGTACACAGTGGACCACCTTTGGTTAATGGTCGCGGGCCCCTTGACGGCTTCCTGAGCCGTAGGCGCCCTACAGATGAGAACATGGTTATAGATCTGACCGAGGACAACGCGTTGTCTCCCGCAAAGTGCCTTGCTTCACAGGCTCCCGCCTCACCCTGTCTCCCAGCAAAAGACAAGCATCAGGGCAAAGACAAAACTGCATCTTCTGGGAAATCCAGCAACGCTGATCTCACTCCTAAAACACACACTTTAGACTGCACAGTAGCCAGCGAAGATGAGGAAGAAGAGATGGAGGAAGAAGAAGAAGATGGTAATCAGACAGCATCTATTTCGCAGCTTGACACAACGCAGGATTCTGAAAGTGAGCCAGAGGAGCAGGATGAGTCAGGAAACGTTTCCAGTTTAGGAAACAGGTCCATACTGTCAGCTTCATCAGTCAGCTCCGCATCTGAGAGCTCACCAGAGAAGTCCAAGACTGATGACCCCACACCCACTAGTACACCTACAGTATGTACATCTCCCATTTCTTGCTTTTTTTTTAATCCCACTTGGTGCTGTGTAGTATTAACTGATGCAATGTCACACAGTATACATTTATCACTATTCCTAAGAGTTCATTTTGTAATATATCTGCATACATCACACAAAAACAATTTCTTCATCACAAAGTATAGCATGTGGTGAAAGCAGTTTTTCAAACAATGAGCTGTTAATGGTTTAGTGATTAGAGAGATTTTGAGAATTTGTAACATGTTAACTTGATAATAATTTCTTAATATTTACTCATAAAAAAGATATATAAATTGATCAATAATTAATGATGTTGAATATTTTTCCATTGCTCTTATCATATTAGATATTTGACTGTCAATACAGCCGATGTGTGTGAATTGAGACAAATACCTCTATAAATAATGTGACAGCCTTTTGAGGAGGTCTATAAGTGCTTTCAGATATATTGTAGATATTTACACACAAGTAGGGCTGCCATAAACGATTATTTTCATTGTCGATTAATCTGTTGATTATTTCCTCAATTAATCGATTTGTTGTTTGGTCTATAAAATGTCAGAAAATGGTGAAGAATGTCGATCAGTGTTTCCCAAAGCCCAAGATGATGTCCTCAAATATATTGTTTTGTTCACAACTCAAAGCAATTCAGTTTACTGTCGCAGAGGAGTAAAGAAATCAGAAAATATTCACATTTAAGAAGCTGGAATCAGAGAATTTGAACTTTTTTTTCCTTAACAATGACTCAAAGCGATTAATCGATTAGCAAAATAGTTGGCAATTAATCTAATAGTTGCTCTACACTCAAGAATATTTGTGAAACACCCACAGTATGAAGGTTCAAAGTTGAAAATATAGTCCAATATTTATAATTTGTCAGCTATAAAGCGCACAGATAAACATTGACTAGGCTGGATAACATTGTTTTAAACACATTTGACAAGATTATCATTTTTTTTGGTTTTATTTTTTCCCCTTTTTCCTCATAGGAGCCAAAGACCACCCCCAAGATACCATCAGATCAGAAAATCCTCAAAAGACGCTCATTGAGGGTGGGACTTTAGACCGCATATGGAGTGTGAATTCGGTTTCATATCTTAGTCGTCTATTTAATAACAAACACAACCTGATTTGTTATGTGTCATAATTTTCACCCACTTTGTCTCATTTATTAAAACTGTTATTTAAGTAAAAGAGAAAAGCTGACTAATTTTTTTACAATTGTAGAGTGAACAAGAGAAGCTTCGTCAGCGAGAGGAGAAAGAACGCCAGAAGGAAGAGGCTAAAGCTGAAAAGGAGAAAAAGAAAGAAGAGGCTCGCAGGCTAAAGGATGAGCAAGAAAGGGAGAAACGTGAGATAAAAGAGAAACAGAAACGAGAGAAAAAAGAAAAGGAGGATAAGGAAAAGGCAGACAAGTTAAAAGCAAAAGAGGAGCTACGGAAATCAAAGCTAGAGTGAGTAATGCAAGGTCCCCGTCACTCTTAAATCAAGGCTTAAACATTTGGCATGTATTCAGTTTCATAAATCCCTGTTGGTTTATTTTTGTATACTAAATGTTTTGTTTTAAACTTGTTTTTAGGGCAAAGCTTGAAGAAAAACGGAAGAAAGAAGAGGAGAAGCAAATGAAGGAAGAAGAGAAACGGTTGAAAGAAGAAAAGGATGTAAGTTGATGTGTTGGTTTGAGCTAGGTAGAAGCTACGACATTACCGAATAGTCTGTTAAACAATGTGTTATCTGTTTACAGCGCCTCAAAGCTGAGAAAGCAGAAATTACACGTTTTCTGCAGAAACCCAAGATCCAACAGGCTCCAAAGGTTCGTAGATATCACATTTTATAATTCAGCTGGGTTCATCTCTCGATAAACTGTTTGTTCATAACTAAAGGGCCAGTTGGAGCACTGTCTTGTTGCCTAAAAGCTAACGATTATCTTAGCATTTTTATTGCATAATCGGCATTAGCTTAATGTTTGATTGGGTTGTAGCACATGCTCTGATCCCCTGTGCACCCCCCCTTAACTAAGATAGTCAACTGAATGAATAAATACAAATAATATAACTGCAACTTTACCGTTTCAGACACTTGCAGCTGCGTGTGGGAAGTTTGCTCCATTTGAGATAAAGAAGCACATGGCTCTGGCACCTCTATGCCGGGTTCAGTGTGAGGACTCTGTTCTGGAGGAACTGGACCGCTGTTTGTTGAATCCTGCTGATAACCTGAATGGACTGAAAGACTGGATCGGGCCAAAACCCCGCAGCTCAGGACCCACCAAGCCCAGACAGACAGACTCACTCTGGTAAGACTGGCAATAGTGATTATCCTGATATGTGCATGCTGTTTTCCCCATGGTTGCATCATGTCCAGTGAGCTCTGTATTTACTTCCAAAATGAGGATTGTGCTTTATATTTATGCCTCCGCACCAGCGACAGGCATTATGTTTTCTGGTTGTCTATACGACCGTCCGTCCCATTCTCGTGAACGCAATATCTCAGGAACGCCTGGAGGGATTTTCTTCAAATTTGGCACAAACGTCCACTTGGACTTAAGGATGAACGATTCGATTTTGGTGGTCAAAGGTCAACGTGACCTCACAAAACACGTTTCTGGCCATAACTCAAGAATTCATAAGCTAATGACAATTTCACACAAATGTCTAACAGGATAAAATGATGCAGTGATGACATTTTGGACAGACACGGATGTAAAGTTGGAACTTGTTCTGTTTGGTTACTCTCTACTGGTAAAAAATGATACATGGTGGTATAATAATGACTGGGAAAATATTACCATCGAAATGATCAGTTAACACATAGGCAGGAATTTATGGATGCACTGGTATATGTAAGCTAGTGTGAGACAATAACCATCCTTTCCAGACTTTCGTACACTATCCTGCTTATGCAAAGTTTGATTATTATATTACATTTTTTGAAAGTGTGCGTAAGGCAAGACAAATTTATTTGTATAATATATAGTTATATACCCATAACGTGGGTGGAAAAGGCTTCACTGAACCAATCAGCTAAACATCGTAGCTTCTGCATCAAGTTTAGATCTAACATCAGTCCTCCTTTTCTCAGCCATTCTCATCAAGTTTCGTTAAACCTTTTAATAAAATGGGTTTTTTTTTTGTCCATGCAGGACATATACTGTATGAAAAAGCTCAACAACAACTGCACTTTCTAGAGCTGCAACTATCGATTATTTTAGTAATCGAATATTCTACCGATTAATTCCTTTTTTAGAAAAATCTACATTTTTACTGCTTAAATTGCATACAATAATATCTGTCAAAACTAACCCTGTTTAGTGCATTTAAGTGCCATATTACATTCTGGAGCCTTGAAACCCAGACAAACCTTCTTTTTTTTTTACCACCGCCAATAATTACAACCATCCCAAAGTCAGTGTAAATCGTAAAAACAATTCTAAATGTTATCCTTTTACTTTGTTATTGTCATCTATAGTGTTTATTTGCATAAAAACACACAAGTCAAATGATTAGGAAATAAATTATTGTATTTTAAACGGAGCCTCGATGCAAAGTCTTCTCAGTCCTAGTGCTTTCCAAACCAATTGTCAGTGATTCTATATTTGTTACCTACATATATTTTACCAAACAAACTTTCCATTTACAGTACAGTTTATTAAAAGCTCATGGCTCAAAAAAGTTTCTGGCTGTGGGATTCCTGTCATATTCACTTTTTGCTCCATGGTTCACACATTGTGTCTGCAATCTCAGCCAGAACAAACAATGCTGTTTTTTAATTAAGTTATTCAATTTTTTTGTAACTTCAGATATTTTGTGCAGTACATCATGTGTGACTACGTTATAGATTTTGAAAAACAAATACAACAACAAAATTTTGTAGCTGTATGGTTAAACATTCTTTCTCTGTCTTCCTCCTGCTGTTTTCTCAGCGAGTGTATAACAACAGAAGGGCCTGAACCAGACGGTGTGCCGGATCGTAAACGTTATGGATCCATGAAGCTGCTGCAGTTCCACGCGAACTACCGTCCAGCGTACTGGGGCACCTGGAGTAAGAAGAGTTCACACGTCTCGCCTCGCTGCCCCCTCAGACAAGACAAGGTAAGACTATTTTACTCGTCACCCCACAATTAAGAGATCCCAACTGTACTAAGCATAACTTACTTTTTTAATGTTGGATGAAATGGATTATAGCTTTTGTTTAATATTTTGACTATCCAATAATTGTAGCTGTGACACTAATCGCTGTTTTCTGTCTCCACAGGAGTTGTTAGACTATGAGGTGGATAGTGATGAAGAATGGGAGGAAGAGGAACCAGGAGAATCCCTGTCACATAGTGAAGGGGTGAGTTTCATTGGAGGGTGAAAAGGGATGCACATTCATTATCATTTTATTTATGTAGTAGTCTACATCATTGTCCAGTATTATAGTTTAAAGCACATGCAGAAGTACCTCTATGTACTCTGGCATCTACAAATGGTGTGTAATTAGCACTATTGCCAACTAAAGCATACATTTTTAGATTTCCAACGCCTCAGGCAGCCACTGTTTCTCTCAATATACCACAACTATTTTAATTGTTATCATATTTATCTTGCGTCTTCACAACAAGGAAAGTTGTATGAACAAGGAGATTATGATGATTTAAAGACTTTGAACTGCTGATCATTTTCAGGAAGATGAGGAGGAAGGAGGTGAAGATGACAGTGATGATGACGGCTTCTTTGTTCCTCATGGCTACCTTTCAGAAGATGAGGGGGCTCCAGAAGAAGAGGTATGAGGGGAGCTGCAATGTTGGTTGTATTACAATATATCTTAACTTCTCTCTCCTTAATGTAACAGACTGGGTGTCTGTTTGGATTTTATTGTTTCAAAATACTTTTGGTCAAGTTTCTGCTTCCTGTTTGCACCACTATTAACACACATGTAACCTCCCAGGAGGGCGGTGACCTGGAGAAGCAGAAACTCCGTCAGAAAGTGAAAGCAAAGGAGTGGGATGAGCTGATGTCCACCAAGAAGAAGATGAAGGTGCTGGACCCGGTGGTGAGGGGCTGCGTCTGGGAGGGAGATGGATCTGGTCTGCAGCTCTTCCAGCCTTATGCTGTGTGTCTGGTTGAGCCTTTACCCAAGGCCAACACCAGCCCCAGTCCAGAGGCGTTTTTACAGAAGCGTCAGAGAGAAGCACAATGTAAGTGTGACGTGACCCACTTCGATTAAAGTTGGAGAACTGCCTTTATTTAGGTGATGATCCAATAGGGACCTGATGAACTGAGCAGTTGAGCTGTGAGTTATCAGATGGGGGACCCTGGGAAAAAATAAAATGTGTTCGTGATCTAATTTGTGTCAATTTAGGGGTCCTTGACGTGAAAAAGTTTGGTAACCACTGATTTAAAGTTTGTAACAAAATTACTTACTAATATGTTTCTTATTTATGAGCTAAAAACATCTTTCTCCCACAGTACTCGGTCAGCTGTTGCCTCTGCTGCACGGCAATCTCAACAGCAGCAAAGTGATCATCACTGAGTTTCAGGAGTTTTGTCGTCAGCAGACCTCCTCTTCCTCCTCCTCATCATCACCTCCTGAACTTACCAGCCCTCAGAGCCCAGCAGAAAACATCCCCACCAGGTGAAACAACAATATTTGGTGATAACAAGCTCTGTGTAAACTTATCAATATCATGATAATAATCATCATTTTGTCTGAAGCTCAGCGGGTCATCCTTTAACCACAAGGTTGGCGGTTCGATCCCCAGTTCCTACTGTCTGCACGTTAAAGTCTCTTTGAGCGAGACACTGAACCCCAAGTTGCTCCTCGGGTGCTTCACAGCTGCCCACTGCTCCTACAATGCTTAGGATGGGTTAAATTTAAATAAAGAGGTCAAATTTCATGTAAATATGTATGTATATGATGATTGTAATTGAGTTTACGTTGAGTTTTACTGAAACATTTCCTTCCTAAAACAGGTCATAAAACCCAATTAACACTCCTTCTACCACCGCACCAAATTCAGTTCTCAAATTTAACACTTTAAAGTTTCTTTTAAATATTCATCAGTTACTTTTCCAAATATTTATCAGTCACTTTTCCAAATCCACATGAACCACTCTTCACATCTGTATAAATTAGATCCACCACATAGCACTTATTTAAAAAGAAAATAAGTCACTCTTAAAGCTGGTTTGCCTGTTATTCCCGTTATTTCCTTCTTCCAACACAGTGGTGAAGAACACCAGGAACAAATGCCAGGAGTTGAGTTTTCATTAAAACAAAATTATGACTGGTGTGTTACAGAAATGCATACCAAATTAATCGGAGCACGCAAGTTCCAAATTTCCTCCTTGAGTTACCTTATGACCGGTTGCTGACAAGCAATGTAGCATTAAAAAAGCTATTTTTTATAACTGAATCCGGCGCAGTGCTCGATTATCTACAAATATGCGTGGCTATTCAAATAATTAACTTAACAAGTCACTGTACATCTTATTTAGAAAGAAATCTTTTAGTTCTTTATGTAAGTTATAATGACCTTTCTTTCCTCCCTCTATCTTCAGAATACAGGTGAAGCGCCTCATCAAGAGCAATGCTGTTTATGAGAAGCGTTCAACCTACAGACGCTGCTGCTGGTATGTGCACACAGAGGTCCTGACCCGTTGTGGGCAGGAGGCTCTTCCCGTGCCCTGCCATTGGACCTACCTCACCTCAGGAGCTCGAGAAGAGTCCCGCGAAGAACCTCATGCAGCCACAGGCTCTCAGGGAAACTCTCCCACTACGCCACAGACCTCCTCCACCACATCTTCATCCTCCAACAAGAGGAAGAGCACCGGCAGCATGTCGATCACCAAGTTCATGAAGAAATGTACTGACCCCGAGCAGGTAGAGAAACACACTCAAACAGATTATTAAATTACCATGCAGACTTCACTGCAACATTTTAGTTTTTTGTGCATTTAGTTTAGTCACTTTTTGGTTTCTTTTTTTAAAGAATATCATTTAATGGAAATATGCTTTTGTCTTAAATCTCTGTATTTGCCAGACTGAAGCAATTGAGGCAGACGGTTTTCAAGCTGACACTGAGGAAGACGACGAGGAAGACTGTGTCATCATCACCACACAGAGTGGTGAGTTACACAGGTGGAATAAACAAGACTCAGTCAAAACTGAGTATATGTCTGGACTGTGTACGGTCAGTCTGTGAATTTGTGGCTAAATTGTTACACAAATAGTCAGTGGTCATATCTATAATGTTAAATCCAGCGGTACATGTCCACCAGGTCCAGCGAGGACACTAGGGGACGCGCGGCTCCACTCAACTGGCCGTTCAAGCGGTGACGTACCCGATCGTAAAATGCACCTGATTGGTCCCTGGTTTTCTGCTTGCTGTTTCAAACAGGAAACAACATGGTGGCCTGCTCGTAAACTTTCTATTACGTCCAAACAATCCACCAAAATCTACTTATGAAAACATTTTAAGCTTGAAATATGGGATGCCACTGCTGAATCTGGTTTGATCTTAGAACTGGATCGCCTTGTTTGACAGCTTGGTCCAAATTTCGTGAGTCGGACGTGTCGCACTGGACGGCTCATTTGCATTACGGACTGTTCCCCGCCTTTTCATTTTGAAAGAGCAACAGCCAATGAGGAAACTCCAACACTCATGTAACTTCATCACTCAATGACAAACTTTTTGCGTTTGTAGGGCTGGCCCTCTGCAGCCCAGCCAAAAACTGTGATTGTCAACTTTTCAAAGGTAGAATTGATAACACTGCATAACATTCAGCCACTAGATGTCGCACTATCCCTTCTCTGTTCCATTCATTCACTCCACAACCTGCATATTTTATGGTCCAGTGTAGTGAGACTCGAAACCACAAGATACCAACGTTGTTTTACTGTTTGCTCACAAGCCTTGTTAGAAGTGGGAGCCAAATGTCAGATTTAAATCAAGATATTCATTTTGGAACTGTCAAATTAAAAAAAAAAAAAAAAAAAAAAGATTAATTCACAATCATAACTTTTTTTTTTTTTTTTTTTAAAGAAAAGCCATACTTTTATTCAGCACCTTTCTAAAAGCTCTGTAGCATTTTTAATTTTTTTTTAAACTATTCATCTACCTAAAAATGTTATCAATAAGACCTTATAATGTTTACTCCAAGATTCAGACCATTTAAAATGTTGCATCATCATGATTTAAAATACGTATGCACAAGCACATATTACTCAGACCAGCTAGACACATTTATACAGAACATATTTAGACATATTTTCTTATTACAGATATATCAGTGCTGTCATCACTTAATTTGAATAGTCCCGTTCATTTGTTTTCTTTCTGAGAGTTAAACTTGAATTATGCTTCTGCGAAGATGCATATAAACATCTCTGTGAACATGTGGAGAGATGGGTGTTACGGCTAACTGTAGGTTGCGGAGGAACCGCTGTGCACACCTCCTAAATCTAAGTAATGTGTTGTGCGGACTTGCGTGTCAAGCAAGTTGATTAGTTGAAGATTCAAAACGCAGAAGAAAGAAACAAATGTTATATAAGCGAGTTATGAAGAGCACAAGTTTAAAACAAACAGCCACACGAACCCCTGTCGCAGCTTGGGGAACCATGTTCCAGTCATTAGTCGAGAGGATTGATACCACTCTCATGTCTTTGTCAAGACCATAGCTGGAGCCGGGAGGCTACAGACTGCTGCAAGGATGATGTATTTTTGTAGGCCAACCTGGAAGTTTGCGTCACCCTAGTTCCCTCAACAAAAAAGCCAACGAGTACATGTTTTGTTTAGCAAGATAATCTTCACAAATGTACTCCAGTTTTATGACTTTTGAAGCGTAAATGCGCTAGAAGTAAAAAGCTAACGTTATGCTATAAATGAGTAGTAGTAGAGCTGCAACGATTAATCGATTAGTTGTCAACTATTAAATTAATTGCCAACTATTTTGAGAACCCATTAATCGGTTTGAGTAATTTTTTAAGAAGAAAAAAAGTTCAAAATTCTCTGATTGCAGCTTGTTATATGTGAATATTTTCTGGTTTCTTTACTCCTCTGTGACAGTAAACTGAATATCTTTGAGTTGTGGACAAAACAAGACATTTGAGGATGTCATCTTGGGCTTTGGGAAACACTGATCGACATTTGTCACCATTTTCTGACATTTTATAGACCAGACAACTAATCAATTAATCGAGAAAATAATCGACAAAGAAAATAATCATTAGTTGTAGCCCTACACTTAAGCTTGTGTTAACCACAGACATTATTTCAGGCATCTAACCGAAACCCCATTCAAAAACGTATTGAATTCAAGACGAAGGACCCGGAAGTACAAAAAGGCCAACTCATTCCTGGGTTTTAAGACTCATTCTGCATTTTGTGACAGCTAGTCTGGCTCTGTCCAAAGTTAAAAATCCACCTACCCGCATATTTTAAGTGCACTACTGTGCAGAGTATTTCTGGCTAAGCTAATTGCCTTCATTAATGTATGGATACGGCTACAGTGTTCCGGCAGATTCCAGTTAAGAAACAAGGTTCCCTGTGTGTTTGGGCACCTGCCTCATTCATTTACACCTGCAAACTCTTGATGGTATTCAGTTTTAAATGGATGTGTATGTTTTTTTAATTATCTAAATGAAACCTCATTAAATATTACCCTCTAGACCCGACCTCGTCCAGCAAGGGAGACTCTCTGATGGAAGTCACGCCCTCCGACACAGCTGCTCTCCCCGTGGCCAGCGCTGCTCCTACACTCGCCACCGCTGCTCCTACACTCGCCACCGCCTGAGGCCGGCTCCTCTAACCAAGCTACCCCGTTTCCCTCGTAAACTTCTCCTTCCTGGCTCTAAACTCTACTGTGTCCAAGACAGAATCAAGTCTTCCAGCAAGGTGAAGCACCACACTCTGGTACATGCAACTCACAGCAGGTGGCTTCTGCTCAGTATCATAAGTCTCTTATTATTTTAAATGAGTCAGGAGTCACCTTGTCTATAAAATGTGCATAAAATCAGGACTGTCTGATTTGATTATTGAGGGCACTTTTGTCCAATGTTCATTAACTATGTGTCTGATTTTTGCATTGAAGTTTCAGTCAGGCATGTTTTGGTGTGGGCCTCTTTAAAGTCTCTCTGGCGCTGCTTTAACTACAGCAGATTGGGTTGAGCAAAGGGAGGAAGTGCAGAACAGAAATGCCCAACGTTCATGAGAAGAAGCATCAAGAACGGCATTATTTACGGTTCTTGAAATGTTTGAATTCATGACGTTATTGGATATCTTCTAGTCTGAATGTGTGTGTATATATATAGTTTACCAGAAATAAGATTTGGGCGAATGAGAGGCTGAAAGTCCATCTGTACATTTCCCTTCGATTTCAATGGGTGCATTTATTCTGCAATTTCTAACTCTGACAACTCACTGGAGTAGTTGCTAGATCTGTACTTGTACAGTTAGGTCCAGTGTCACAGTGTTTTATAAATATGTATTTTCTGTATTTTTTCAAGAATACTTGAACAGGATAAATTCATTAAACATGAATAAAAGTACTGCACTTTTATATTCCATTCATTCCTCGACACTTCTTTGTGACGCTAACACCGTCACCATCCTGACGGTCGCTAATATTTCTTATCAGGAAGTGGACTATTTCGGTTGAGACTTGGATGTTTAAAAATATAAGAGATGCTGTTGTGCCTAAGGTGGGCCAACAGTAACCCCTTTCACACAGCTTGTTCAGGGTGGAAATGTTTTGCCGTTATTCCGCCTCGCCGTTCTGTAGAAAAGGTATGAGCACGGAATGAGTTGTTGTTACGTTGTCAAACAAGACCTGTTGCACCAAAGCTGCGACCCATCAGTCGGTTTCCCAAATGGGAAGTTAAGGTATTATTGTCATTGTAAACATTATAGAACATTACTTTATTACATACTTTTTTTAAAGCAGCTATTCTCCATCTATGCTCTCTTCAAAGACACCAGACTCCATTGACAAAAACAGTAATTTTACCTTGCAGAACACGGGAGTTGCTGGTCTACCGCTGCCTCAATCGGTTTGTTTGTGTTATTGTGTACCCTTTAAAACACCAAAGTCACACAATAACACTAACAAATAAAGTGTAAGCTATATTGATAACATTTTCACCGCTTTACCTTGCTGTCAGACAGCCCTTTCTGGCGGGGAACTGAAGCCGTTATATCCATCTGCCACCAGACTCCTCTGGAAAAAAAGAGCAATTTTACCCTCTCAGAACATGGACGTAGCAACAGCTGCTGGTTAGTTAGTTTGTGTTATTTTGCGACTTTGGTGTTTTAAAGGGTTAGTTCGGATTCACCAAAGTCACACAATAACACAAACAAACAAACTAATTCAGGCAGCGGTAGACCAGCAACTCCCGTGTTCTGAGAGGTAAAATTTCTATTTTTGTCAAAGGAGTCTGGTGGCTTTGAAGAGAGCATAGAGAACGCTTCAATTCCCACTCAGAAAGGGCTGTCTGACGGCAATGTAAAGCTGTGAAAATATTCTAAATATATACTAACACATATTTATTCTAAATATATATGTGTTAGTAGTTGTAAAGTAGCTTCCCTTTAGGTGCAGGTTGAAGTTAAACACAGACTTGCCTCATAATAATTCTGTTTATTAAACAAAAGTTAAGATGCAATGCAAGCGATCTTGGTTACAGGCAGGTTATTAAAAAGCAACAGAATACAACTCGGACCATCTGGACAGATCACAACTGCTCACTAATTATTTTAATAAGGTTACAATTCTGATAAAACATTTACAATCCTTCCATTGAATAACCTGTGTGGCCAACTGGTGGACAAGACGGCAGTAGATGAGTACAGAAATGTTGCTTATGGCCTCACAAATGTTGGGATTATCAATCAAATGTTACACTTGACATCAAATTATAACCCAGCAGTTTATGATGTGTTGCGTTTTCGGTGTGCAACTAATAATTAGTATAGGTTTAAAGAGGTGACAATTAATTCTACTGTAAAAAAACAAACAAAAAACTTAGGGACATTTAAGATCTATTTCTGTTTGTGTACAACTCATTTGGGATGTTTTAGACAGATAAGCAATGAGAGGTAGGTTGTTGTCATCTTAACCAACCTAAAGCAGGAGAAACTATAATTAGCTTTTACAGATTTACCTGGTATAGATTCATATACAGCAAAATCACTACCAAAATAGATCTATTAACCTTCAATTACATGTTTCAATGGAAAGGGTGGATCTAAAATATTTTACACAATTTTGGGGTAAATTAAAACTCACAACTTATGATTTCTCATTGCATTAAGTTAGTTTAGTGTTTGAAATATAGACGTTTTAACCTCAAGGAAATGTGTTTGATACAAACAAATACAAGATTAATTAAACCACCATTATCAAGACGACACGACTCCATGCTGCCAGTTTTAACAACAGAAATGTGATTCATGCCGGCCTGCATGCCAAAGCAAGTTGTTTACATGAAGCTTCTGCAGTTACACTATTTATCACTTGAGTAGTGTGGATAATGTGTTCGAGGGTTTGTTTTATCCTGAAAAGTGCTTAAAACTTGTAAAGTACGAGAAAATATTTTGGTATTAGAATCCCTGTCACATTGTCAGCACATGGCTAACACTTATAAACAGACTACATGGGGGACCGTATGTTTTCGGCCAAGGAAGAACCCATTTAATCTTCAAGTGGATCCGAATCACAGGGTGGCTGCACGCTTTATTTTTCACTTATGGAAACGCCCTAGGTGGAGGTCTGCGCTCTCCGAGTGCCCTTTTAGTCTGTAAATGACTTAGTTTTGGACTTCAATTTTAAAGAGGACCTAGTATGCTTATTTTCAGGTGCATACTTGTATTTTGTGTTTCTACTAGAACATGTTTTAATGTTCAAATAACGCTTTCTTTTTCTCATACTTTCTGTGCTGCAGCACCTCTTTTCACCCTCCGTCTGAAACGCTGTTTGCAAAACTAGCCGCTAGGCAGGTATTTTGTAAATGTGTTGGGGCCTTTGCACACCAAGTCCGTATTTTTTGTCCGAAATTGTCGCACATTTAAAGATAAATACAACCTCACGTTGTGTCAATCACGTTTACATGCAGTCTTTCAAAACGTTTGTCAGTCATTAAAGTGTTCGGAACTTTCGGAAGTTTTCATTAGCCCCGTTTTGGACTAGCGCTATCCATTACACCCACGTAATTAATTCGGTTTTGTAATTTTTTTTTCTAATAATAATACACGTCTGACTCGTTTCTGTGCGTAATGATATTTATCAGATGACAGATTAAAAAAACATGAAAAATACGGACTTGGTGTGCAAAGACCTTAACTTGGTGACCACCACATTACGGAAGAGAAGGAATGACTTCAAGCGAGGCGTTTCAGGCAGTGTTTCTGTGGGGGAGAGTAAACTCCCTTTGGCGTTGGCTTTGTAACTTTGCAGATCTTTTACATACACCGATAACTATATAACACACTAAAGGAAAGGGAAAAAGCATAATAGGTCCTCTAAGTCAAATTATCAAGAAAAACATGTTTTATTTATGATTCGGTCTTGAGCTCATAAAAGTAAATCTCATTTAAAAATAAATAATACTTGGAAGTTTTACTTATCGAAGCAACCAGAGAAGTCGGTTGTACAACAAGGAGTGCAAGGCCACTGCAGAGGACAAACGGGCAAACCAGACTTATATCACACCGAATTAGATGTTGACGGACAAAACACTGTTCAAACTCAAGCACCGCCAAACAACACTAGTAGCATTTCAAGTCAAAGCCAGTGCACAGACACCCAGCAGCTTTTAAAACGGAAGGAGCTCGGTGCTGACACCAAATAATACAAGTCCACAACAGTATCTGACCACATTTACTTGATTTTCCTCTCTACACGACCGTACAGCCACACTGTTAATCCAACTGTTGTGTAAGCAAGATGGACCGTTAGGGAGGGAGGGGAGTGTCGACACAGTTAAAACTAGGTCTCTCACCATGCCACATGAAGTACACCTGACACAGTCTGTTATACTACACAGCATGTATGCTCAGGATGCAACAAAAAAAAACACGTGTCCCTTGCTTTCTCTTCACATCTGTTAGTAGTGCTTCCGTCAGTACAACGTGCTGCTGAGACTGTCTGTAGGGTGACTTTATCCCCACATGGAGAGAGAAGGGTATGCTCAGCAAAACAAGCCGCCTCAGGGTGAAGCTGCCCCTGGTCTATCACTGCTACTGACTTAAGTTAGCATTTAGCATCACTAGTCATGTGTAAGGGGCAGCTCAACCCCCAGTGGTGCCAGAGGGGGGAGAGTAGCAGGGAGAGTTCAGGGACAGTGTCAGCTCAGGTCAGCTCAGGTCAGCTCAGCTCAGCGTCCGAATGGTTTCCAGCAGCTCTGGTTTGAGGAGGGCGGGGCTCGTTCCACCTGCCGCTGCGATATCCGCCTGCACCGCTGCATCCCAGGCGAACGTGAGCAGAGCTGCAGGGACCTAAAAACACACAGGCACAATTTGATATTAACTTTAGGGAACCTCGAAATAAGGGATTGTATAAAAGATGACACCATAGTTTGCATTGGAACAGCAACTCACGATTATTTAAATTATTGATGTTACATTGGTCGTTTCATTAATATAGACGGTAAAATAATGATGCAGTACTTTATGTTTCCACTCACCAAGTTACACTCTGCCAGAGCGACTTCTTCAGACTCTTTTAGCTTCTGACTTCCAGGAGCGATGAGCTCAAAGGGCTGCCAGCCGTCCACCAAGGACTCACGGACAAACGCAAACAGCACAGGCATGCGGTCCCACGCGTAAAAGGTCCCTGGGGTGACACATCATCTTTACTGACTCACTTCTATAAGGGGTTTCGACACAGCTCTGTTTGGTTAGGTTGATAAGAGGCTCTCACCTTGTAGCAGGTTTCCATCGGGCAGTCTGATCCGGAGCAGAGTGTAGTTGTATTTCCTTCTCTCCCTCTGCTCCTCTTTCTCCCTCATGACTTTAGTGCGCAGCATGGCGTTCTTCTCCACCAACTCACTCCTGGGAAAACACACAAAAGAGATGCAGGTCATTCAGTGCTGGTTCTCTGAAATGGTGACAGACAAACACCTCCAGACCACAGTCTCAGTATTTTCATGGCTAGTAGAGGTACATAGCACATCCAGGGAGAACATACAACAGGGTAGGACTGAAGGCGTCCATTATCATACATTATTGATGGGTGTGTTCGACGATGTTAACATCTGCTTTTTTCTTCTTCTTTCATTTTGTTCATCGCAGCCACAGGCCAACCTCTATCAACCTCTTACCTCATCCGACGCCCCAGATGAGGAAGCTGTGTAGCTATAACCACCAGTTTGATATGCAGACATTTATGTGGTTGTTTTGCAACAGCCCAGTAATGCTTGTGCAAGATTTAATCATGGGTTGCATAATTGCATGCTGACAAATAAGAATATGCAGACGTTAGGAATCAGATATTGATCTTTACTTAGGCAGCAACCTCCGGGTCTGAGAAGTGAAGCCAACGCTGAAGTGCCTTAAACTGTCATTCTTTCTAACAGCCAGCAGGGGGCGACTCCTCTGGTTGCTAAAAGAAGTCTGATTGTATAGAAGTCTATGAGAAAATGAGCCGACTTCTCACTTGATTTATTACCTCAGTAATCATTGTAAACATGAGTTTATGGTCTCAATCGCTAGTTTCAAGTCTTCTTCAACTACAGCATGATGTTCATTTAGTAAATTATGGTCCCATTTAGAGTCAAATAGACCATAAAGCAGGGGATGCTTTAGGGCGGGGCTACCTTGTGATTGACAGGTCACTGTTTTCATGTTTGAACTTTAACCCTTTCACAGTGTGTTTTCAGTTCATGAAAGTTAATTATAACATTTTTGATCGCCTAAAAATGTCTTATTCAGCGTTCGGTTGTACTTAGCTCCACCCTCTCGTGTCACTTCTGGTGCCAAAAAAGCCAAGATGGCGACGGCCAAAATGCCAAACTCGAGGCTTCAAAACCGTAGTCCACAAACCAATGGGTGACGTTACGGTGACTATATCCACTTCCTATACACAGTCTATGTCTTTACTGTCCTGGCATCACGACCACAATTGGAGATAAGAGAGAGATGAATGCTATTTTTGATTAGATGTGTACAACATAAAAGACAATTTGTGTTTATTTGGAGAGGATGCCTCCAAAAAAGAGTGTTGCAATACACAGTCGTAATCTAAATTACACAGTGCCACTGGAATGCACTTATTGTTTAATTTATGGATCAATTAATAAATGTAGTTCCTATAACTTAGACTGAGTCTGTACCTCTGCTGTTGCTCCTTCTTGAGCTCCTCCGCTGACAGGTTGTAGAACTCTGGCGGCAGCTCGAAGCGTTGGGCGTTGGGAGACGATCTGAACACTTGAGGCTGTCGGTCCAGCTGAGCTCTGACCGGCTCTCCACCCTGGAGACGATCTCTCCACTCCTTCATCAACTCCAGGGCATCGGGACTATGCTCTAGTAACACCAGGAACTCCTCGTCCTCCTCTGAAAGGCAAGCACAAATCCCAATATGTAACAACTGACTGGATGTTAATGAAAAAATTGTGTTTGCCAGGTTGACTTTTTAAATTATCTGTTGACTGTAACAGCACCCTGTTGATAAGGAACGTGTTAGGATTCATTTACCTTGACCTTCTACAGGAAGCATAATGCTTGTGAAGCACACAGCCTCCAGGAACTCTCTACTGCCCTCCACACAACGAACTTTCTCCTGAAATAAATCAAAAGAGGGAGATGATATAAAAGAAATGCAAAAAAAAAACCCTTCCTTATGTCCACAGTAGTGATAGACCCCAGTTTCAAACTCACCTGATAGACCTTGTTGCTGAGTTTAATCTTTTTGTATTTCTCCTCTTCGGGATTCTTACATATATTATCAATATACCTATTGACAAAACAATGAAGAAACATGAAATAACATAACTGTTTAAAACATAACGTTAATGAAGATATTCAACTCTGTAGAAAACAAGTCAAAAACTGAAGTCAAAGTCAGCTTGATGATCAACCATCGCCAAGTGTCTTACTTGCTTATGATGTCCACAGCAGCCTTCACTTTCTCTCTGTCTTTGTTAAAGGTGTGGATCATCATAACAGAGGCCTCGACAGCATCCTCCTCAAACCGCTGACAGTAAAAACAGGAGGACATGTTTTATCAACAATACTCAGTAGAATAACATTCAGATTAAATTATTATGCTGCAAACATGTTCTAATTTGAGCTAAAACAAAGTGACAATATCTTCAGACGTACCATTAATATGGCCTCTTTAATGTGTACTTCCCTCTCACTCTTAGTTAAAGTGGCTCCAGTTAGCGGACAGGTGAAATACACACCTGACACTGAGAGACAGGCGAGATCTTTCAGCGGCACTTTGGATCCCTGGAGAGAATCGTCATTCACCGACATCGTCAGACTAAATACTGATCACTGTGTAATGTTAATGTGTCATGATTTAATCTAACAGATCGCTGGCACACATACCTCTGCTGTATCGGCCTTTTCTTTATCAGCCAGTGCAGCTGCCTCCAGTTCTCTTCTAACTACAAGCAAATACAAAAAAACATGCATCAATTATGTGTCTTTAACATGCCAACAGATCATACGCAATAAACTAAATTGTTATTCTTTAATTAAACTCTTATATTCTATAGAACAAAAACTATCACACTAATGTTCATCTAACCATTACCTATGAACACATTCAAAGGCCACCCAATTATTAAATATTATAGGTACGACAGCCACATCCACTTTCTGTAGATTTTATGGTTTGGGCATCTTAAAAAATCTCAAACACACAACAAAGGCAAGACTAATTATCTGACCTGATCATATAGGCACTAATAAAAACCTCAGACCATCAGGACCAGGGAAGCCCCGATGTGAGTTTTTAAACCAAAGCCAGTAGTGTCTTTGGTGGTTTTCAAGAGGAGAATAGTCGTTTTTGTCTTTACCATAGAAGAGCAAAAATATGGAGGACAGAACCTGCCAAAATAAAAAAATAAATAAAAAAAAATGACTCAATATATAAATAAATGAAAAATCATTAAATATAGCAAAATATTAAAAATTAATTTAGACATTCATTAATTGATAAAATGTGACATAAATTGATATTTCTGTTTTAATTTGCTTCTTTATTTATCTAATGTATTTTTGCATTCTTTTAAATTTAATACATATTTATTTTCAAATGTGTGTATTTATTTATTTATTTGTAATATAAAGAAGCAAATTAAAACAGAAATATCAATTATCAAAATAAAAATATCAAAATGTCACATTTTATCAATTAATTAATGGCTACATTTATTTTTAATATTATTTTTGCTACATTTAATGACATATTTGTTCATTTATTTTTTATTTTGGCAGGTTCCGTCCTCTATACACAAATACATAATTAGACAAACAGTATCAGTGATAATAGTACTGGATTGACACTAATATTAATTTCTCAAATTGACATAATCAGATAGCATGTGTCAACCCATAATTTGGGGTTGATTAGGGCTCCAAAACCCTGAACCTCTTATGACAACTGCATGTAACAACAGAAAGAAAAGCAGTATTGTTAAAAGCATACACATCTCATGTGAGGAGGGAGTGGAATTCAACTCATTTTAAGGATGCTTGTCTCACCCTGGTTCCTGATGGCGTCCTGAGACGTGTGGACCTTCGGCCGTGGATGTTGTTCGATCCTGGCCAGGGCTGCAGCTCCGGCCCTCTGGGATCCGTCACTGGGAGCATAGCGATGCTGCTTGGCACTGGAGCTGCTCTGCACCACCTCGGGCTTACCACTACAGTGAGGACAGAAAAGCAAAGTGAAGAGACATGTTGGGCCTCAAATCTCCGTTCCCAAACAGCCACAAATGTTGTTTAAAACATAAGAAACTTCCTACAGCTGAATCAAGACAAGACAGAGATCAGTTTTAGAATCGATTTAAGATTTTCTTACTAGTTTTTAAATAATTGTATGGCCTGGCGCCAGCCTATTTCTCAGACATCCTTTTTAGATTATGTACATATTTCATTTCAATTCATTTTTATATAGCTTGCTAGCTAAGGCAAGTGTTTGACAATTTATTTTGCTTATGATTTTCATTGTATGTGGATACTGCTTTTTTTTCTGGCAGTCCAATTGTTGTATGATGATTCTCTTTTTTATTATTATTATTATTATTTTACATGTTTGAAATAAAATTTGAAATGAAAATGAAATAAATACAATATTATTTTTTATTTTATTTTTACTTTATTTTATTATGTTATTCTTTGCTACTTAACCTACTGTTTCTTTTCTTAATGGAGCTTCCAGGCAAAAAGTATTTCACACGATTGTACCTGTATAACCGGCGTGACAATAAACATCTTCAATCAATCAATCAATCAAACTTTATTTATATAGCACCTTTCAAACAAGCTAAATGCAATTCAAAGTGCTGTACAGACGATTGACAAAAATGCGGAATGATAAAAAATGGACCTAGAGACCAATGCACACCAAAACAGACAACACAAAAGTTCCTCAAATATGAAAGCAACCAAAGATGGGCATCCAAAAATAACAAAAGATAAATAAAGAAACAAGGAAATAACAATAAAAATAAATAAAAACCGTGAAACTACACAAAGTTATATTAGGCAGGGGGTATTTTTACTATATTTATTTGTGATAATGCTGCTTGACTGAAGTCTGTCATATTTATTTTGGATTGTACTTGAAACTGTGATGTTATATTGTGATCCTGTTGTGATGTTATGTAGTGTGTCTATTGTGTCTATTGTGTCTATTGTGTCTATTGTTTCTATTGTGTCTGTGTTTAGGACTACAGATGGAAATTAGCTTTCCTGCTAAATCTGGTGCACCCATCTTTTTGTTCTATGTAAACAATTAATGTCTGTGCACACAGTCCTTTTAAACCAATCAAATAAATAAATAAATAAGCAGATGGTATTAAACAATGAAATTCCAAAATAGTAAAACAAAGGAGTAAAACAAACACCATATAGATGATGATAAACAAAATAAGTATAAACAATAAAACCATAACATTTTAAAAATTATAAAACACTACATAAAAAGCCAGACTAAATAGATGGGTTTTTACCCAGAGATCTTGAATCTCTTGAATCTTGAATACCACAGCTATTTCTTTCTTTAGGTGGCTTAAGTAGGAGTAAAAGTCACTTTACGTTACTGAAACCATCGGGTAAATAAGATTGTTCAGGGATTATCTGTTAGCTATGCTGAGCGCCTCCCTGTTTAGCTGAGTATTACTTATATAATCCAGCTGCTAAAGGCTAACAGTTAGCTCATTATACGCTATCTAACGTACATCAGCATTGTACTAGTTAACTAAACGACATGCTAATAGTGACCCAATAATCATTGATGACCAGCAGCAGAGCTAAAGCTATGTGCTGACTCAATTTTTTGCAAGCTATGTGGCTAAAGCTCTAAAGCTAGTGTAGCAGCTAAGTTTATTTACCTGGACTCTTCTGTTAGTTTCTTCCCGGGTCCCGCAGTTTTAAACTTCATATCTTTCTTAATGTCGTCGAAAAACTTCTTCATTTTCCGTTGGCTGTCACGGAGAAATCCGATCGCAGGAATACAAACAGATGAAGTGCAGCTAGCTGGCTAAAACCTTTAGCTGAGAGGAGGACCAAAACAAAACTGGGTCAGCTGACAGACAAACTACTTCCGCTTTCTTCTTCTTCTTCTGTTTGGGTTTTAACGGTAGTTTTGGCAACCAGCGTATTAGATGCGTTACCGCCACCTTCTGCTGCGGAGTGTGAGTCAGAGATTAGATAGATATTTTATTGATCCCGAAGGAAATTTAGGCATCCAGTAGACAACAACAATACACCTTAAAAAAGATACAATCAAATAGAATAAAGTGAAATAAAATAAAATAAAACTAAGATAACATAGATTCAAGATTCAAGATGTTTATTGTCACGCCGGTTGTACAGGTACAATCGTGTGAAATACTTTTTGCTGGGAAGCTCCATTAAGAAAGAAACAGTAAGTTAAGTAGCAAAGAATAACATAATAAAATAAAGTAAAAATAAAATAAAAAAAAATAGTGTATTTACAATAATATACAGTATTATAATAAAGGAAATATGGTGTATGGTAAATTTATACAAGTATTGCACAGGCATTTTTAGGCACATAAGTACAGCAGTGAGGTGACAGTGTGCCAATGGTGCAAATAGTGCAAATGGTAGTGCAAATATAGCAGAGTATATTAATATATAGCAGAATATAGCAGAGTATATTATAGAGTATGATATAGTAGTGCATAATGCAGTGTGATTGTCTTATAATAAGTTAAACCCTCCTTTGCTGTGAGGAGTTAAACAGCCGTATGGCTCTCGGGGGACAAAGGAGTTCCTCAGTCTGTCCGTAGAGCAGGACTGAGACAGCAGCCTGCCACTGAATGTGCTCCTCTGCTGAGTGAGTGTGTTGTGAAGGGGGTGGGGTGGTGGGTGTTGTCCATGATGGATAACAGTCTGCTTAGGGTCCTCCTCTCCGCCACTGACACCAGGGAATCCAGGTCCATGCCCATCTATCTATCCTGTTTTACTTTTTTATTTTTTTTTTTAGAAATTGCTGTCGATATATTAGGAATGGGTTTTGTATGTCTTGTGAATGGTGTATGGTTGTGCACTGTTTTGTCGCTTTATATGAATAAAATTGGGCATTATTAGAAAAGTTAAAAAAAAAAAAAAAAAAAAAAGCACGAACGTTCACTGCCTTCCAGTGATCACAGTGAGGCCCGGCAACACAACTTGATCAAAATCTTTTTATTAATTTTTAAATGTATTTATTTATTTTTTGCATTTATTTTTTAATTATTTTATTTTGCATATGGTGTTAATATTGAGTATGGTTGTGCAATTTTTTGTTGCTTTATATGAATAAAATTGGGCATTATTAGAAAAGTAAAAAAAAAATCAAAATCACTGCCTTCCAGTAGTCACAGTGAGGCACTGCAACACAACTTTAAATCCAATGCAGACATGACAGTTTACTGAAACTGTACTTAAATATGGAGGACGGAACCTGCCAAAATCAAAAATATATACACATCTCGGTAAATAAATATGTCATTAAATGTAGCAAATAATATTAAAATAAATGTAGCCATTAATTCATTGATACAATGTGACATAAATTGATGTTTCTGTTTTAATTTGCTTCTTTATTTATTATCTTTGTATTAATTCCCTTATATATTTACTCTTCTGCTTAATTTTCCCTTTTATTTATTTATGTATTTATTTTTTATTAATTTTTTAATGTATTTATTTATTTTTTGCATTTATTTTTTATTTATTTTTAAATTGCATTTCACCCCTAATTTATTTCCCCAAACATATTTATTTCTGTATTCTTTTCTTTATACAGTTCTTTACACATTTCTTTTTTAAATTTCTTATGCATTTCTGCCTCATTATGCAAGTGAGGGGGCTGTCAGTCAATGTTTGTCATGGGGTCAGAGCATGGGTCAGAGTGCATAGGTGGACTATATGCTAGCCAGCTAGCTGACTCATCCCCGGATCCGTACAGCGGGTCGTCGGCCTGCTGCTGCTCTGCTGCTGCAGATCAACCACATGAAGCTGAACTGTTTCGCAGACCCAAATTTGAGCTCCACCCCGAGGTTTAGCTAGTTCACAGAGGGAACCAATACCGATTAATTTGTTCATATATTTTTCATTTTGGCAGGTGCCGTCCTCCATAGTTATAGGCCTACAGTTTTTGAGTAAATGTACTTAGTTACTTTCCATCTCTGTATTGACATTTAGCTTCTCAGACAGTTTTCAGTTTTCCAAACCTTTCCAAATCTTTACAGAATTTCTCAGTATGTGGACGGACATGAGTTCTTTCTAACATGAGGATTAATTAAATTTACATGAAGAAAACATCAAACAGGGTATCAGTGTACACAGCAGAACTGACAGCAATAATCATCAGTCTTCAGCAGGTAGAGGAGGTTAAACTAATTAAAGTGGTGATATGTTGAGATAAGCAGGTCAAACAGTTCCACATGAACTGTTCATTGAGGTTGATATGACCTTATTCAACCTACAGCAACTAGATGTTCTTTTCTGTTGGATTGCACTAGGGATACACATACCGATTACCTGGGTACCGATCCGATACCAGTGTTTAATTAATAAACTGTATGCCTCACTGTGTGGAAGTGACTGGGATCATTCTTTTATGTGTAAGGACACGTCAGGCTTGACTTCAATATTGCTTTTCTAACTTCATAAAACAAAATGTGACAAATAAACATACATAGATATAAATTTACTGAATTGATATTTATTATCAAAATAATAAACCACACACCAGCAACTTGGTAAAAAACCTTCAAAATTAACAGGAATTACAATTCAAGTGGGAACCTTTTTAATACAGCAACAATTTGGTCAAAACCTAAACAGGAATACACATTTTTAAAAAAAAGTATATAATGTATAAGGTATATAAACATAGAACTGAATTGAATAGATCGGCCCTATTGTCACTGATACCCGATCAAGCTATTTGAGTTAGTATCGGCCTGATATCCGACCCGGTATCAGTGTATCCCTAACATGATGGAATAGAGGGAATGAGGTTGCAGATAATTGCCAAAAGACCATTAAACAAAAATGCCAATTATATTTTTGAAATTTGTGTATTTTTTTCTAGGTAAGATAAGATAAGATAAGATGAACCTTTATTAATCCCCTTGGGGAAATTCAGGTGTCAAAGCAGCAAGGCAAAAGACAGGTACAAGTGTACAAGAATTATAAAAACAATAAACAATAAAATAGAAGTACAGAATATACAGAATATACATGGTGAGTAGATATGGTATTTATCGACGTCAATAAAAAATGTACTGTACAATAAATAGATCTATATGTACAGTTTTGGTTTAAAGTGCACCAGTGGATAAAAAGAGGTGGTTGTTGTTGAAAGTGCAAATAGTGCAGATAGCCCAGATAGTGTGTGTTTGGGGTTTAAAGTCCTCGCAGTTCTCGTGTGGGGGTCAGCCTTGGTTGTGGAGCCTGATGGCTACCAGCAAGAAGGACTGACCCAGGCGCTTTGTGTTGTGCCGAGGGGGGATCAGTCTGTGACTGAAGGTGCTCCTCATCATGACTAGCTTATCATGGAGGGGGTGGGAGGGGTTCTCCAGGATGGCGTCCAGCTTCCTCCTCATCCTCCCCTCTGCTACTACCTCCAGATTGTCCAGTTCGGAGCCAACCACGGAGCTAGCCTTCCTCACCAGCCTGTTCAGTTTGTTTGTGTCCCTTGTGGTGGTATTTCCCCCCCAACACGCCACAGCAAAAAAGAGGACGCTGGCTACCACAGACTGGTAGAAAATCTGCAGCAGCCTGTTGCAGACATTAAAGGACCTGAGCCTCCTCAGGAAGAACAGTTTGCTCTGTCCCTTCCTGTATAGGGCCTCGCTGTTGTCGGTCCAGTCCAGTTTATTGTTCAGATGGACCCCCAGGAACTTGTAGGTGTCCACCACCTCCACCTCCTCCCCTCGGATGGTGATGGGAGTCGGGGGCCTCTTCCTGCTCCGCCGGAAGTCCACCACCAGCTCCTTGGTCTTCCCGATGTTGAGCTGGAGGTGATTGTTGTCGCACCACCCTATGAAGCTCTCCACCAGGGCTCTGTACTCCTCGTCGTTGTCATCCGTGATGCAGCTGACGATGGAGGAGTCATCGGAGAACTTCTGAAGGTGGCGCGTACCCGAGTTGAAGCGGAAGTCGGAGGTGTAGGTGGTGATTAGAAAAGTAAAAAAAAAATCAAAATCACTGCCTTCCAGTAGTCACAGTGAGGCACTGCAACACAACTTTAAATCCAATGCAGACATGACAGTTTACTGAAACTGTACTTAAATATGGAGGACGGAACCTGCCAAAATCAAAATATATACACATCTCGGTAAATAAATATGTCATTAATGTAGCAAATAATATTAAAATAAATGTAGCCATTAATTCATTGATACAATGTGACATAAATTGATGTTTCTGTTTTAATTTGCTTCTTTATTTATTATCTTTGTATTAATTCCCTTATATATTTACTCTTCTGCTTAATTTTCCCTTTTATTTATTTATGTATTTATTTTTTATTAATTTTTTAATGTATTTATTTATTTTTTGCATTTATTTTTTATTTATTTTTAAATTGCATTTCACCCCTAATTTATTTCCCCAAACATATTTATTTCTGTATTCTTTTCTTTATACAGTTCTTTACACATTTCTTTTTTACATTTCTTATGCATTTCTGCCTCATTATGCAAGTGAGGGGGCTGTCAGTCAATGTTTGTCATGGGGTCAGAGCATGGGTCAGAGTGCATAGGTGGACTATATGCTAGCCAGCTAGCTGACTCATCCCCGGATCCGTACAGCGGGTCGTCGGCCTGCTGCTGCTCTGCTGCTGCAGATCAACCACATGAAGCTGAACTGTTTCGCAGACCCAAATTTGAGCTCCACCCCGAGGTTTAGCTAGTTCACAGAGGGAACCAATACCGATTAATTTGTTCATATATTTTTCATTTTGGCAGGTGCCGTCCTCCATAGTTATAGGCCTACAGTTTTTGAGTAAATGTACTTAGTTACTTTCCATCTCTGTATTGACATTTAGCTTCTCAGACAAGCAGTTTTCCAAATCTTTACAGAATTTCTCAGTATGTGGACGGACATGAGTTCTTTCTAACATGAGGATTAATTAAATTTACATGAAGAAAACATCAAACAGGGTATCAGTGTACACAGCAGAACTGACAGCAATAATCATCAGTCTTCAGCAGGTAGAGGAGGTTAAACTAATTAAAGTGGTGATATGTTGAGATAAGCAGGTCAAACAGTTCCACATGAACTGTTCATTGAGGTTGATATGACCTTATTCAACCTACAGCAACTAGATGTTCTTTTCTGTTGGATTGCACTAGGGATACACATACCGATTACCTGGGTACCGATCCGATACCAGTGTTTAATTAATAAACTGTATGCCTCACTGTGTGGAAGTGACTGGGATCATTCTTTTATGTGTAAGGACACGTCAGGCTTGACTTCAATATTGCTTTTCTAACTTCATAAAACAAAATGTGACAAATAAACATACATAGATATAAATTTACTGAATTGATATTTATTATCAAAATAATAAACCACACACCAGCAACTTGGTAAAAAACCTTCAAAATTAACAGGAATTACAATTCAAGTGGGAACCTTTTTAATACAGCAACAATTTGGTCAAAACCTAAACAGGAATACACATTTTTAAAAAAAAGTATATAATGTATAAGGTATATAAACATAGAACTGAATTGAATAGATCGGCCCTATTGTCACTGATACCCGATCAAGCTATTTGAGTTAGTATCGGCCTGATATCCGACCCGGTATCAGTGTATCCCTAACATGATGGAATAGAGGGAATGAGGTTGCAGATAATTGCCAAAAGACCATTAAACAAAAATGCCAATTATATTTTTGAAATTTGTGTATTTTTTTCTAGGTAAGATAAGATAAGATAAGATGAACCTTTATTAATCCCCTTGGGGAAATTCAGGTGTCAAAGCAGCAAGGCAAAAGACAGGTACAAGTGTACAAGAATTATAAAAACAATAAACAATAAAATAGAAGTACAGAATATACAGAATATACATGGTGAGTAGATATGGTATTTATCGACGTCAATAAAAAATGTACTGTACAATAAATAGATCTATATGTACAGTTTTGGTTTAAAGTGCACCAGTGGATAAAAAGAGGTGGTTGTTGTTGAAAGTGCAAATAGTGCAGATAGCCCAGATAGTGTGTGTTTGGGGTTTAAAGTCCTCGCAGTTCTCGTGTGGGGGTCAGCCTTGGTTGTGGAGCCTGATGGCTACCAGCAAGAAGGACTGACCCAGGCGCTTTGTGTTGTGCCGAGGGGGGATCAGTCTGTGACTGAAGGTGCTCCTCATCATGACTAGCTTATCATGGAGGGGGTGGGAGGGGTTCTCCAGGATGGCGTCCAGCTTCCTCCTCATCCTCCCCTCTGCCACTACCTCCAGATTGTCCAGTTCGGAGCCAACCACGGAGCTAGCCTTCCTCACCAGCCTGTTCAGTTTGTTTGTGTCCCTTGTGGTGGTATTTCCCCCCCAACACGCCACAGCAAAAAAGAGGACGCTGGCTACCACAGACTGGTAGAAAATCTGCAGCAGCCTGTTGCAGACATTAAAGGACCTGAGCCTCCTCAGGAAGAACAGTTTGCTCTGTCCCTTCCTGTATAGGGCCTCGCTGTTGTCGGTCCAGTCCAGTTTATTGTTCAGATGGACCCCCAGGAACTTGTAGGTGTCCACCACCTCCACCTCCTCCCCTCGGATGGTGATGGGAGTCGGGGGCCTCTTCCTGCTCCGCCGGAAGTCCACCACCAGCTCCTTGGTCTTCCCGATGTTGAGCTGGAGGTGATTGTTGTCGCACCACCCTATGAAGCTCTCCACCAGGGCTCTGTACTCCTCGTCGTTGTCATCCGTGATGCAGCTGACGATGGAGGAGTCATCGGAGAACTTCTGAAGGTGGCGCGTACCCGAGTTGAAGCGGAAGTCGGAGGTGTAGGTGGTGAACAGGAACGGTGACAGCACGGTTCCTTGGGGGGCGCCGGTGTTGCTCACCAGCACATCAGACAGGCTGCCCTGCAGTCTGACATACTGTGGTCTGCTGGTGAGGTAGTCCGTAATCCAGGCCACCAGGCCATGGTCGACCTGCATCGCTGAGAGCTTCTCAGCTAGCCGGAGTGGCTGGATGGTGTTAACGGCGCTGGAGAAGTCGAAGAACAAGATTCTTACGGAGCTGTGCGGCCTCTCCAGGTGTGTGTAGGATCTGTGGAGCATGTAGATGATGGCATCATCCACACCGATGTTTGCCTGATATGCAAACTGCAGGGGGTCCAGGGAGTCGCTGACAAGGGGCTTAAGGTGCTGCAGAACCAGTCTCTCAAAGACCTTGTAGCATTATGTAGCGTTATTGCATAGAGCAGATTAATAATCAATCATTAATTGATATCAAAATATGTATCTATAATTAATAACCCAAAATTATTAATCATAAACCCATGAATTGTCATAAAAGGTGAAGGAGAGTGGGGACACTCAGCTTCAAATATCACAGAATATTAGTTTCAATACCAGACTTTACCCAGGCGCCACCCAGTTTTTATAAAAACAGGGAAAAATTCACAATTTGATATTAATCAATTGAGTCTCTTAATCTCAGGGTTGCTACGGAGTTCTTGGGCATAGTGGACAGTGATTTGAATTGTTTATATACACACACAAAATCAAGTAACCAAGTTCTTTATAAAATGAAGTGTTTATTTGACTAACTAGAATATAATTGAATAAATGAGAAGACAAAGAGAAGGAATGAAATGAATAAAGGATAATTAAAGGAATACAGGGAATACAATGATGAACATTCATGGATAGAAACAAATTAAATGTGACCAGGTCAATTCAGTGACTAATATCCCTCTGATTGGATTTGACATTTGCCTATCAACTAAATTTAGTTTTGATATTAATGTACCATTCAGCAGCAGAGAGTTTAAGAAGCACCAGGGAAGATTGAGAAGCAGAAGCAGTACATTTAGGCGTGGTCTAATTCAAGTTTAGAATTTATGAATGAATTTCCTAATTCTTCTTGCGATTAATATTGATTATCCATTTTTGTAAACTGACCTTATTTATTAATTGACTATAAATTTGTTTATTAGTCTAGTCATCAAACTCTTTCTCTTCTGAAAATGCATCTATACATCACCCTCGCTGAGTAGGCTGGTGGAATGAGGGTTGTGCGGTTTGGAGTAGAGTGGTGGCAGATTCTGTCTGGAACATGGCATTTTGGATCTTTTGGATCCAGTTGGTTCGACCCGGATCGAGTCGTTTCTCTTCCTCAGTGGCTCTCTTTGGCGTCCTCGGGTATCCTCGGATATGGTCGACTGGCATGTCACCTCGATGCATTTTTCCATCTCCGTCTCTCTCTGTCTCGTGCAGCATCTCTGTGCCATTTCTTCAGACCCCCCCCCTTTCGTAGCTGGAGGGGTCACTCAATTTCAAATACTCTTGACTTAAAGTTTTCCTTTAAAGTCTCTTTTCTTCACACTGGCTGGTACCACCAGCACGTCGTGGATACAGTGGGGCTGTCTCGGCCCTCAGGGCATAGCGGCAAGGCAACAGAGTAGCAAGAGAGATGGTTTGGCAGGTTCTTTAGCCATATTCAGGTAGGCTGGATGACGATCTCAGCCTGGCGTGAGGTGCTGGACCTCCGGTCCTCAGGACGGCGGGCAGCCTGTGTCCCCGGTCATGTTCTTTCTCATTCCCCCCCCTTCCCTGGTTTTGCGGAAGAGAGGTGGGGGAAGCAAAGGGACCAGCTCCAAGAGCAGAAAAAAAACTAAGACGAGCTGATGTCTTCTTCTTATCAGTTGAGAAAGGGGTGCGGTGTTTAGTTGGCGGGAAACAGCATTCTCCTCCCATCTGACAACTATTCTGATTATTTCAGTTAAACTTCTTTTGAAGGATTAATACTAGTTAATTTGTTTGACATAATCAATTCTTCCATATTTGACATCTGGGCTTCATCTGCTTCAAATAGATATCAGACACTCGGGACATAAATCTATGAATAAAACTTGATCAATTGAATTAAAACGAATTAACCAATTACACAACACAGATAAACCTTGTTTTCAAAACATGTAGGTATACAAACATAACACAGACAAGCGTATACATGTTGATATAGAAGTGCGCTTATTACACGGTCAATGAAGGGATAAGATATTAAAAAATCACCAAGTGTGGATGAGAGCAATGAAGCAGACATGCTGTGAGTGTGTCTGTGACCACAAAGGAATGTGGTGCAAGTCACAAGACAAGAAAGACTGGTGTCTTCATCGCTTCTCTGAGTCTGACCTCTGACCCGTAACTCAGAGAAAAACAGGGCTTGGGTCATAAATTGAGGGTTTGTCAACTCCATTAGCGCCCTAGGGGTCATGTAAGTAGTTTCTGGAAGAAGTTTGAGAATTAGGCTATAGATGGTCATTGTTTTCATTATCACATTTCATATTCTTCATCTTTCAGTCATCATTCGCTACAACCTTCATGACGTGTGAGGTCAGAGCAACTGGCCTGTAGTCATTGGGGGTGCTGGGGCGTCCCTTCTTGGGCACCGGGACGATGCAGGAGGTCTTCCAGAGTTGGGGCACCTTCATCAGCCTCAGGGAGAGGCTGAAGAGGTGCTGGAACGCTCCTGCCAGCTGCCCAGCGCACACCTTGAGCACCCGGGGGTTGGTGTTATCTGGCCCCCTGGCCTTGTTCACGTTGATCTTGGAGAGCTGCTTCCTCACCTGGCTGGTTGTAATGATCAGGGTGGGTGTTGTAATGTCTCCAGGTGTAGGAGACGTGCTGGGGCTGTGATCCTGAGGGTAGATACGGGGGGGGGCAAGCTGCTGCCTCCTGGGGGAGGGTGCTGGGGAGGGGGGGAGGGGTGTTAGGGGGGAAGGGGGGGGGGGGTAGAGGAGATGTGGAGGGGGGGGGGGGGGGGGGGGGGGGGGGGGGTGTGGTAGGGGGGAGGAGATGTATGGAAGGGGGATGGGGGAGGAGAGGTGTGGAGGGGGATGGGGGAGGAGAGGTGTGGAGGGGGATGGGGGAGGAGAGGTGTGGAGGGGGATGGGGGAGGAGAGGTGTGGAGGGGGATGGGGGAGGAGATGTGTGGAAGGGGGATGGGGGAGGAGAGGTGTGGAGGGGGATGGGGGAGGAGAGGTGTGGAGGGGGGCAGTTGTGCTGGTGAGTGGGTACTCTGGAGGTGGTCCTCCATATAAATGCTACTTTACTTTTTGACTTTTATACTATTACATTGCACTACTATATCATACATTATAATATACTCTGCTATATATTAATATACTCTTCTACATTTGCACTACTATTTGCACTATTTGCACCATTGGCACACTTTCACTTCACTGCTGTACTTATGTTATCTTATTTTTTATTTTATTTCACTTTATTCTATTTGATTGTATCTTTTTTAAGGTGTATTGGTGTTGGGACTTGTTGTCTAAGCTACTGGATGCCTAAATTTCCTTCGGGATCAATAAAGTATCTATCTATCTATCTATCTATCTATCTATCTATCTATCTATCTATCTATCTATCTTTAAACACCATGAAAAAGAATCAGATAAATGTGAGACCGGTGGTAAATATGGGAAGGGAGTGGAGCATCAAAGGTCTGTCAGAGATAGGGGACAAACAGTTACAGGTTCAAAGGACTTTATTTAAACATTTAAACTAAACAGGTTTAACATCCAGATTATAACTTCTTTATAAAGTCATGATAGTTTTTTGTAGTCCACCAGTAAAACCAAAAACAGAAAAAGAATAATTAAATTTACGAGGAGCACTTGAACGCAGCACCCCTCCGGTTCTCGCCACCGCGCCGCCGTTTCTGCCACGTCAAACGTGACGTACCAGGAGGTGTCGTCCGGGTGGGAGGAGCCTTAAAACCAGTACAAGAAGCCACCCTACAACTGCCTGGCTCTAATGGTCTTAACCCCAAAGAGGAACACTTGTGAGAGGTAAGAAGAGCTTTAAAATTACTGCAGTCATGTTATCTTTTATGTGTTCACCGAGCTATGCGAACTGTTAGCTCCACGGTTAGCCTGTTAGCATGTGGTGCTGCTCCTGCTGAAGCCTCACCACAGTGACTGATGATACATGTAGTCTGCATAGAAAAACACACCTTTTATCACAGCATAGCAACAGCAGCCTGATTCATTGCACCATGCTAACACTAATCCTCTGCTGCTGAGTGAAGAGGCATAGCTACCTGCTGTGTTTTTGCTAGTATAGCCTCAAAATCCTATTAAACCCTCCTGGAAACTAAGTTTTAAAGTATTATGATGCTAAAAGTTGCCCTCTAGTAGTGGTGTGTGAGGATTTCCTGATACCAGCTAGCTGCTCATTGTGGGTGTGTGCTCAAACTGAGTAATTAAACATCACTAGTAGTTATTTCAATCAATGCTTTGCCCTGCAGTTCCAGTACAATATGTCATGCTGCGTGTTTTGCATTGTGGTGTCACTGGTTGTGCTAGTTTTACCAGCCCTTATCAGGATTGTAGAACCACCCACCCACTTAAAAAAAAGTTTTGACATGCCATCAAACAAAACAAAATGTTATCTCTCCTACATTATGTCAAGGTGCCAACTCAAATTCCATTCATTATGATTATATTTATGTTTTTTTTGTTGTTGTTGCCTATACACAATCAGATTTAATCTAAAAATATTAGAATCAGCCTCAAAAACCCACCATATAATAATAATAATAATAAATTTTATTTGTAACGCACTTTTCATTTGAAACAAATCTCAAAGTGCTACAAAGTAAAAGCAGGAAAATCAACAATATAAGAAATAGATAAAAAGCTAACATCATAAAAAAAAAAAAAAAAAAAAAAAATCTGAGCGTAAAAGCAGCAACCAGCAAGGTTCATTTAAAAGTCATAGCTTCTGCAAAAAAGGAAGGTTTTAAGTCCTTTTTTAAAGCTGTCGGTAGTCTGTGGAGACCTCAGATGGTCAGGGAGGGAGTTCCATAGACGGGGGGCCGCGGAACAGAAGGCCCGATCACCCATTGTGCTGAGCTTAGTCCTGGGGGGGAGGAGGCGGTTTGAATTTTTAGAGCGGAGGGATCGTGTTGAGGTTAGAGGGGTGATGAGTTCTTTCAGATAGGGGGGGGCATTGCCATAGATGCACTGGTGAGTGAGGAGGGAGACCTTGAATTCCATCCTGGCGGAGACGGGGAGCTAGTGAAGTGTGTGGAGGATGGGCGTGATATGTTCAAATTTTCGCACTCTCATCAGGATATGTAATATGTGTGTAATTGTAGAATGTAAACTCCTCTTAATGTCTTTATAACCCCCAAATTTCCAGAATTCTGTCTGACAAAATTACCTTAGTATCCTCCTGCCATGATAATTGACCTCCAAATCAGTATTCGAACTAGGAGACGTGCTGGGGCTGTGATCCTGAGGGTAGATACGGGGGGGGGCAAGCTGCTGCCTCCTGGGGGAGGGTGCTGGGGAGGGGGGGAGGGGTGTTAGGGGGGAAGGGGGGGGGTAGAGGAGAGTGAGGGGAGGGGGGGGGGGGGGGGGGGGGGGTGTGGTAGGGGGGAGGAGATGTATGGAAGGGGGATGGGGGAGGAGAGGTGTGGAGGGGGATGGGGGAGGAGAGGTGTGGAGGGGGATGGGGGAGGAGAGGTGTGGAGGGGGATGGGGGAGGAGAGGTGTGGAGGGGGATGGGGGAGGAGATGTGTGGAAGGGGGATGGGGGAGGAGAGGTGTGGAGGGGATGGGGAGGAGAGGTGTGGAGGGGGGCAGTTGTGCTGGTGAGTGGGTACTCTGGAGGTGGTCCTCCATATAAATGCTACTTTACTTTTTGACTTTTATACTATTACATTGCACTACTATATCATACATTATAATATACTCTGCTATATATTAACGCTTAATTTTTTTTATATTATTTTATTTTTGTATATATATTTATATATATATTTATCTTTTATCACAGCATAGCATCAGCAGCCTGATTCATTACACCATGCTAACACTAATCCTCTGCTGCTGAGTGAAGAGGCATAGCTACCTGCTGTGTATTTCCTAGTATAGCCTCAAAATCCTATTAAACACTTGGCATACAGCCTCCTGGAAACTAAGTTTTAAAGATGCTAAAAGTTGCCCTCCAGTAGTGGTGTGTGAGGATTTCCTGATACCATCTAGCTGCTCTTTGTGGGTGTGGGCTCAAACTGAGTAATTAAACATCACTAGTAGTTATTTCCATCAAGTCTTTGCCCTGCAGTTCCAGTACAATATGTCATGCTGGGTGTGGCATTGTAGTGTCACTGGTTGTGCTAGTTTTACCAGCACTTATCAGGATTGTAGAACCACCCACCCTCTTAAATTTTTTTTTAAATTTTTTTAGTAACCTGTTGTTACTCCCAATAAATTAATTCTTAAAAAAAAATGACATACATACATACATATATACATATACATATATATATATATATATATATATATATATATATATATATATATATATATATATATATATATATATATATATATATATATACATATATATATATATATATATATATATATATATATGTATATGTATATATATATATATATATACATATATATATGTATATGTATATATATATATATATATATATATATGTATATGTATATGTATATATATATATATATATGTATATGTATATATGTATGTATGTATGTATGTCATTTTTTTTTAAGAATTAATTTATTGGGAGTAACAACAGGTCTCCAGAAACATACATCAATGATTGATGATATATTTCAATGCAATCAAAGACTCGTGAAGAGTTATTAGATTCCCGTTGCCCTAATTTATTATCTCGCCAAAGTCTTGTAGGACTAGTCATAAGATGTTGGGCGATGGCTTAATACATTTTATTAATACATTTTATCAGCGTTGTGTTGGTTAAGTTTGTTATGATTTATCTATGTTGTTCTTAAAAATGCACTATGGCCATTATTAGAGATCAGATACTGTGCTAGTGCATGTACAACATGTCGGTCTAGATGTGTTTCACTGTCTAAAATGCACTTTATAGGTAGGGATGGGGATCAAGACCCGGCTCTGTAAGGACCCAGTCCCACATTCTCAAAATCATCGGCATATCGGCCAATAAGATGACATTCACCGATGGCAGTGGCCGATGTTTTTTTGTTGTGCTGCATTAATTTTGTGCCGGCTAAATGTTGTGTTGTTAGCTGCTGATTTAATTACATTTATTTTATGTTTCAAAAAATGTTTTTGTTGGGCTAGGTAATAAATTCTTCTCATTGAGTAGGTAGTTGTATTCAGGCTAAAGGGACTTTTAATGCAGTTATTTTTCATGTGAAAGAAGGTTATATAAAAGCTTGTCCATATTTTGATATTTTTCCCCCAAAGCCCCCTCCCAAAAAAGGATAAAGAACAAAAAACAAAGTTAAATTAAATTTAAAAATAATTAAAAAAAAAAAAAATAAAACAAATAGTAAAAAATAAAGTACGATTTGACAGTAATGATTATTATAGGATAAATCCCCAAACGTATGTAATAATAATAATGTATAAATCCCCAAATGAAATCCCCCCATGAAATAAGGAATAACATTATTCATATTCAACATTATTTATTATTAGTTATTCTCAGACGGATATCGCTGTTTGTTATGTGTAGAGGTGCAAGGTGTCTAGCATCAGTACAACGTGCAACACTATTATCTTGTGCGCACAAGATGGGGCTTCGTAAAAACCGCACTGTGTTGCTATCCAAATTTGTGATCCAAAGTATGTGATAAGGACACAGAATCTGATGGATCACATAATACGGTGTAACACCGGCAGCGGAGGTGGTACTCATCCCATTTTTCATCTGTGTTTCAGTGTGGCAGAGTTAATCAAAAAGCACCGTTCATCATGGACCCAAACGCCAGCGGACTCGCCATGAGGTTGGCTGAAGCCGGCCAGTCTCACCTCCTGCAGTTTTGGAAAAAGCTGAGCCCTGAGGAGCAGGGCGAGTTGACCCTTGACCTGCAGGGGATGGACTTTCAGGAGATCAATGGATTCTTCGTGAAGGCCATGAAGACGACCAGCAGCAACAAACACGAGAAGATGGACGCCCGCATGGAGCCGGTGCCCCGGGAGGTGCTGGGGAGCGTGACGAGGGACAGGGAGAGTCTGAAAGAGTGGGAGGTAGCAGGTACGCTCCATCAAAAATATGTCAGAAAGTGTATTCACTCAGCTTCTGTCTGAGCCTTAATATTTTACTACATGCTATGAGGAAACAAAGAGGATATTTTTGAAAGTATTTGTTTTTATTGGATTTATTGCAATGTCATACAGTAGAAGTGAACATGTGAGCAATTACCAGTTGTTAGACTTGTAAGACTTGTCTAGTTACTGCAGGAACAATAACAACTCTACTAAAGTAATGGCCCACATGTGAGGCGGAGGAAATATTTCCTGGTGTCAGACTAAAGGGAATTAAAATATCACACGGTAACCCAGATACTTTAATGTTAAAATGGGACAGTGGGCGTTCTGGTAACTTGTGTTATTCATATTTTCAGATGATTGACTTCCCACACCAAAAGCAAAATGTTTAATAAAACTTTATCTTATCAAGAAGTACACATTGAGTAGCATCAGAAACTCACTGTGGTCGCTGTGTTGTTGTAGAAACTCACAAACTATTCCCAGCCTGCGTAGATTTGAAATATGAGTAAGCCAGTTCATTATACTTTGCGCAATCCCCCTTGCAGTGGGGGTCTGACCATTTTAGTGAGTTTTGTTCCTGGGGGAGGATGACAGTGGAGGCAGGCAGCAGAGAACATCTGGTCCTGATTTGAGCCTGACGTAAACGGAGTTACAGCCTGACCCTCATTCATGAGGTCACTCTGCTCTGTCAGGACCAAATATGTGTTCAAGGCGTGGTGTGTGTGTGTGAGTGTGTGTGTGTGTGTGTGTGTGTGTGTGCGTGTGAGAGTAGTCAAAGTCTAGCTGGCTTGCCCAGTCCGCTGGTATAAACCTTGTCTTTTGGCACTTGTAAGAAGAAAGTATTGCATATGAAGTCACGTAGCAGCAGTTTATGTAAGATAAACTGGAACCGTCATAAACCAGTGAACCAATGATCGACAGTAAAGGCAATCAAAGACTCATGAAGAGTTATTAGATTCCCCTTGCCCTAATTTATTATCTCTCCAAAGTCTTGTAGGACTAGTCATAAAATGTTGGGCGACGGCTTTATACATTTTACTAATCCATTTTATCAGCGTTATGTAAGTTAAGTGTGTTATTGTTTATCTATGTTGTCCTTAAGAATGCACTATGGCCATTTTTAGAGATTAGATATTGTGCGAGATTGTGTATCAACATGTCTGCCTAGATGTATTTCACCATCTTAAATACACTTTATAGGCAGGGATGGGGATCAAGACCCGGTTCTATAAGGACCCAGTTCAAAGTTTCTCAAAACCTGAAAATCAATAACGTCCGAGCTTATCGATACTGCTATCGCAACACGTTCTCATCCCAACTCGTCACATACCAACCCTTGGCGTCACTTTATTTTTGGCAAAACCACTATAGTTACCCTTGGTCAAAGAACGTATATTCATAAGAAGTGAAAGTCAATTGTTCGTTCCATTGCGATGCCAGCGCCCAGCAGCAGAGCTACGCCTCCGCGATTTTGGATTGTAATCGAGTGGACTACCATAATGATGCCAGTGAAACGTCCGCCTTCAAAGTGCCGTACAAAAGTAAAACAAAACTATTTCTATTCTATTGTCATAATTGTAATGTCTCTACTGAAATGTCCTGTGTTGAACAATAAAAACATTATAAATATGCATACTATCATAAATATTTACTAACTTATTTATTTATTAAACTTTTTTGCCTGGCTGCTTCCCAGAGGGGCATAAAGTGAGCGATCGACATAAATGGAAGTTAGAAAAATGCAGCACATAGATTTTGAGAGCAAACTTTTTCATGTCAAGGACCTCCAAAATAGATGTCCAATAGACCACAGACCATGGATGTATAAGAGGTTGTGTCCTGTGCTTTTGTCCTGCATGTTAGTAAATAGCGTACAACTACATTAAATTCTGTTGATGTCATGCTACTAGCGCTACTAGCTACTGGCCGATAGCCGGTTGTTTGGGAACAGAGACGTTAATACATCCACCAAGGTACAGGCTTACCCCATACAGCACATGGGTGTATTAGAAGATAATATACGTGATGAATTACAGCCAATATATCCATTATTACAGAATCATACAGCTAGCAGGAAGCTGGCAGAACCGGATATGTCATATGAGCGTGCAGTGCGGTGTAGTCCCGTGGGTCTGATGCACTTTCATTATGTCGAGGAAAACTCTGGATTCAGCTATTAGTTCATTTTACAACTTTTAGGACATAACGATTCAAATGAGGGCTATTTAAGTGTTCGTACTTGGAAATTGATTTACCTAAAAAAAAAAAATGATCCTCTGATTTACAGGCGTCTCTTTGTACATCCATGGCTACAGACTCATTGGCAGCTCTACCACAACGACATCTAGCGGCTGCTGTCAAAAAAGCACCAGAGTTTCGCCTCTTTGCTTCTATACTCTTTGCCGCCGTTAAACTAAACAAAGAAGAATTGCCTCATGCCCTCGTTTGCTTCATTTCTCATGTGGTCAATTGGTTGCTGTCATAGTTATATATTATGTTGAAGAGGCCCTGTGTGTTCCTTTTCAAATAAATGCTGAGCATCAGCAGTGTTTATTGAAGGCTAGGCAAATTTCATTCTGTTGTTTAGAAATCAAACAGTCACAGACTCAAAGTTAAGCAATAAAAGCAACACCAGTTCTGTCTTCTCATCTTTCCACCAAATAGAAAAGTATTGATAGTGGTATCAATAAAGACAGTCTTGAAAATGGTATCAATATCAATAAAAATGAGCGATCCCCATCCCTATTTATAGGACAGATATTCTACTACTATTTATGCCAAACTGTCGCTCTCTGTGCTCCTTCAGGTCTACACTGCATCTCTCAGAGTAAAGTGGCGGTGCTGCTGCTGGCCGGGGGCCAGGGAACCAGACTGGGGGTCTCTTACCCCAAAGGCATGTACGACGTGGGCCTGCCGTCCCACAAAACCCTCTTTCAGATCCAGGCCGAACGCGTTTTGAAGCTGCAACAGCTGACTGAGCAGAGGCACAACATCAAGTGCTGTATTCCCTGGTAAGACGTCGTGTTGTGCTTTGGGAAGAGATACGTTAGTGTGCCTGTCAGCTGAATTGCTGCTTTATTTGAAGAAAACAGATCTAAGCTACCAAATACTGTCTCTCTGTTCGTAATGAGAACTACAACCATTTGTCCCAGTTGTGTTCGCATGACGATTAACTGGGTCAGATCACTGCCTCAAAGGAAGCTCAGTCGAGGAAGTTGTATTACTGGAAAAGGATTAGTTCCCCGTGGAGCGGATCAAAGGATAGTTTTAAAGATGGAGATAACTTGAAGGCAGTGGAGTGAATAAAGTCTACATAACACCGTAGTTAGGGTTTAACAGTCACTGAAGATTATGTCAGAAATGACATAATCCTCAGCAGGTCCGGTTCTGTAAGAGAGTTGTTACATTTTTATTGTCACGTACTTAAACGTTATATGACTGTGGCTTGGGATGACGTCAGTTTTGTTGTAAGTTTTGTTTTTGTGAACAGCCAATGAACTTTTCTACACCATTTAAAGAGAGAATCTGTATTTACTTGGAAGGGTTTTTCTAAGCATGTACCCTCTCTTCCCTCAGCTACCTGTTTCTAGAGTTACTCCGAAGCCGATACCAGTATTGGAAATGCCTCCGATACAGCCTAAAATGCTGGATCGGATATCGGCGAGCACACAAGTCTATGAACCAATCCGATATCATGTTATCATATCATTTATCAGAATCAGAAATACTTAATTGACCCCTCGGGGGGAAATTGGGATGTTACAGTTGCTCTTGTATAGCAGCATAAAGAAATATTAGAAAAATAGAAATAAAGAAATATGTAACATGTAAATTATGTACACAAGCTACAATATATCACACAATATATGTAGAGAAATATAAATAAATAATAGAAATGAAAAAAAAAAAAAATATGTACATCAAACACATACAAATGTATACAGTTTAAATAAGTAAATACAAAATGCTGAGAAGTGGGATCTATTAAGTGTGTTAAATATAAATGCAAGAATAGTATAAGTAAGAATTAAATAAGAATATTTGGTAACACTTTATAATAACCATCATTAATAAATGGTGAATTGATAGTTAATTAAACTTAGTTAATGTATATTTTACTGTGTACTAGTACATGTGCAGTACCTATCAGACAGGTGCTAGCAGAAAATATAACGTTATTCAGAGCTAACAAAATGTCAGCAATTTGGCAATAGTTTACACTGGAAAATATTGTCAAACTAGATAATAAAAGAAAGCTCTATAGCATTCATTCTCTGTGTGTGTTTGTTCATATCTTACAAAGGGTTTAACCTGAGCCAGGCAATGAAACAATGATAGCAATCATATCACATCCATATAGGGTTAGTAGTATACAGCTATTCATAAGGAATAATGATAATATATATAGCCTATATTTTTGTTTTTTAATGCACTGGTATTGGGTTGGTACTCGGTATCGGCCGATACACAAGTTCAGGTATCGGAATCGGTATCGGGAAGGAAAAAAGGGTATCGGAACATCTCTCCCTCTTTCACACTTCTTGTATAAATGATTTAAAATAAAGAGGAAAACGAATAATGCATCAATCAGTGGTGCTAAATTCCTTCTGTGTTGCCTTCAGGTACATCATGACCAGCGGCAGGACAATGGAGTCCACCAAGGACTACTTCTCGCGACATAACTATTTTGGCTTGGACAAGAACAACATCATCTTCTTCACGCAGGGCATGCTGCCAGCCATGGACTACAACGGCAAGATCATCCTGGAGAGCAAAGGGAAGCTCGCCATGGCCCCCGGTAAGACCACTCTGGATTTGTGGCTCCATTCACTGTGTTGTTGTGTCTTATTATTGCCAAGAGGAGTTTGCGTGTTTCAAACGAGTGTCTCTGTATTTCAGATGGGAACGGGGGTCTTTACAGAGCTCTGGGGAACCAGGGCATCATGGATGACATGGAGCAGAGAGGGATTGAATTCATCCAGGTGTACTGTGTAGATAACGTCCTGGTCAAAGTGGCAGACCCCCCCTTTATTGGTTTCTGTGTGAAGAAGGGAGCGGACTGTGGAGCTAAGGTTGGTCTCACCTCCTGCTCTTTCTGTCTGTTCCTGTCTTCTTTTCTGCTTCAGGGTCTCTGCAGCACTTTTTTAAAAGGATTTCAAATGCTTTGAAGAGAGCATAGATAACAGCGGATAACGGATAAATGCGGACCAAATAAAAAAAAATAATTAGCTTAGGGGCGTGTACGAAGGATCAAATTATCTTTTTCGTCTCGAGAGCTGCCACTTCTATGCAGGGAATCACAGACTTTGATATATTGCTGTCGAAGTTTTTTCACTCTAACTTCTGCTTTGATCTACTGTGAATCCCTTCTCTTCCAGTTTATCTTTAATGACATAAATGTCACTGTTTTTTTACTTACTGTAGGTAATACACTGACTATGGATAAGTACCTCATACAACCCCACTTCTAAACACCCAAACTATCCCTTTAATGTTGTGGTTTCATCGTGGGCTTTTTAAGAATCAGCCATCTTGATCACAACACCTGAATCAGTGTCACCTTTTACATTTAATTTTTGTGATAATTATGGTCTTTGGTTTTGTTCTACCTCGATATAAAAAGTATTTTTTTCATGTCAGATGCTGCATTTTAGGAGAAAGTTCAACAGAGGTTGACACAGAAGCAGGTTATAAGCTTATATATTCCTGTCATAAAGTTGTTTTGATACAATGATCCCTCTCTATTGTGCACCTGCAACACTGATAAGCTCAGTTACCTCTTATCAGATCAGGAAGTAATGATATTATTGTAAGGATGCATGCACACAGTGACTATAACCTATCAAATAGAAACGCCCATATTAGTTATACAAATATTGACGTCAACAAGATTGTTACAATGAATGTGATCCAGTCTGATCAGTCAGTCTAGTTTTTTAAGGAGCTCCTAAAGGGTGACGGATGTCGAGTATTGTATTAAAAGGTGTGGTCAGTTTGCTGTCACAACAGTTTAATTGTCCCGTTTTTATAAAGCTGCACCTCCCAAAACTCACCACTGGGTGGCGATCCAGGCCACTTTGTCTCCTCCTGCAGTCTCCTGAACAATAAATCCATCACAGCTTTCTAGGAAATTTGAGGGTTGAGCCCAGAATCATTCTCCACTTTTCATCATGGTCTCGGATAACATCAGTGTGATGTGGAGAACGCCACTTTTTCCGAAACAGTTTCTGTGGACAGAGTGTACTTTCATTTTGGGAGGGAAAAAAGCTTTTCAGGGTACAACGGTTGAACTGGAAACTTTTTTTTTTTCCACTAGTGGATAAACCATATTCATAATTATAACTAAATAATCCTCTCATTTTTGTTTGGCGAGTAATATGGATCAGCCAACACACTGTGCATAGGATAAATAGTTGGGATGTGCCTCACAGAACAGGTCCATCAGTCTGAAATACGTTTAGGGAGAATATTCACTGGCAAAGCTGGTTTAGTCAGTTTTGTCCGTTGTTGTTACAGTGACTTCTCCTCTCTTACATATTGAATTACATTACATTATAGATACCTAAAACCAAATTTACATCTGTTCAAAACGGTTTAGCTGTAGATATTTTCTGATGGTATTGTAGTGATTATACTTATTTGTATTTTTATCAGAAATGCAGTAGTAAGTAGTAAGAGATTTTAAGAATGATAAAGAAAGAAAAAGCACCCAATAACCCAGTAGAACAATTTATTTATTTATTTATTTATTTAACAAGTTATTATTAACATTATATATATATATATATATATATATATATATATATATATGTATATAATGTTAATAATAACAATAACCAAGAAAGACAGAGATTTTTACAAAGTAAATTAATTAAATTATATAAATCTAAATAAAATAAAAATTCTAAATAATACCTTAAAATAAGAAAATAAAAACAAATAAATAAACCCAACTGACCATCAAGACATTGTAAAATCACCAAAATGTACATACAACACTCTTCTCTCACTTGGCTTAAAACCAAAATGTTCCTACACCGGAGCTGTGGACGATAAGTTGATAATGTAAAAATTATTGAGGTCATCATGTCCATATTAGGGCTGTCCTCAAATAAAGAAATTCTTAGCCGACTAACACTCGTACGATTTTTATCGACAGATATGTAAAACTGAGTTTCTCCACAAAGAATCACACAAAAGCACCACTTAAAATTTTGTGTTTACCAGAGATGTGCTCATGAGTTTCTTGGAAATAAGTCATTCAGCATGAAAAAAGCACAGAAAACGACTAATCGACTAAAGGAATCTAAGAGCAAAATGACAGATTAGTCAACTAAGATAGGGCATCGCCACTCCATATATTGTACAATAAGTCGATATAGTAATTATTTTGACAGGCCTAGTTGGGTCTCCTGTTGTAAAAGTTGTTTAAGTAGTTGTTGCCAAGGCTGCCACTAACAGGAGATCCAAATAGTAATAAACAATAAACCTGCACCCATCAGGAAACATGCTTTCATTGACTGATACTTAAATGAGTAATGGTGATCATGAGGTCCAAGATTTCCTGCTTAATGCAACAGGATATGATCTTCGAGTTATTCATACATTTGTGACTAATCACTGCTGTCATGTCTTCCTTCATTATATTTAGAAAAAATGATTCATGCCATGACAACTTCATCAAACACATCAAGTACACGTTTTCTTGTATTTTAGTTCATTTTATCACAGTTTTGCTTCCACTTCTTCTTCAACATCACATGTAAATGAGGTCATGCTTATTAGATTGTGTTTTTGTTACCTACTCAGACTGACTGTGTCGAGGCACGTTATTAGCAGTGCCACAGTGAAATATTTTTTATTATCATCCTGTGTATATTCTCCAGCTAACACAGAGTAGATTTAAATATTTAACTGTGTGGATCTTCAGCTCGTACGCTCCTGTTTGACATTACGAGCTGTGCGGTGGAGCCGAGATGGAAGGATCAGATCAGAGCAGAGACCCACCCTCCCATCATAAATTACTAACGGTTACTACGCTCCACTACAGTTCATGTGGCTTCACCACCACCACCAACCCCCCCCCTACCCTTCACTCCACCCCGTTCACCAACCCCCTCATCAGGACTCCGCTCTGTCATTAGCCACCAGCAGATGGGGAGAGGGTTGTTTTCACTCAGTGCAGACTTTCAATTGCTGGCTGTATAAAGTGGAATATACTTAAGAAAATCTGATCCTTTCGTAGCCGTTTTTGAGTCTTATTTAAATATTAAACTTAACTAAACTTTTGGCTTATTTTTACTCTCTGTGGCTGTTTGCTTAAAGGACCAGTGTGTAGGATTTCGGGGGATCTATTGGCAGAAATGGAATATAATATTCATAACTATGTTTTTATTAGTGTAAAGCAAGGCAAGTTTATTTATTCAGCGCATTTCAGCTGCAAGGCAATTCAAAGCGCTTTACATAAAACATTAAAAGCATCGATTGTAATGACCAATCACGTTCGAGCCGGCTTTGTTTGAATGCGGGTAAACAGTTCGTGTGGAGAGCAAAAGAGGCGGAACGCATCAGCCGTAAAGCAATCTGGAATGGGTTCCAAGATTGTGAGTGAGCTGCCGAGTGCAAAACCGTGGTACCACCATCTGAATTTCGTTGCTAGTAGTAGTATTATTATGGTAAGGATGCACTGTCCCTTTAAGAAACCGCTATTTTGTACTCATTTCTGCCACTATTACAGAAGATGTGATGAAAGGGGAACATTAAGGAATGTTTTTGCATCGTTTTGTTGTGTATTTTTCATATAAAATAGCTAGTTAGTGGTTAATCTGCTAATTTGTAGCATATTGCACAATTAAAGCTGACTGACATGGATATAATGTGTTAACAATTGTACAGTTTTTTGGTCAACAGTTTGCGAAACAAAAGTCTTCTTGTGTAATCGTTTCCAGGTGGTGGAGAAAACCAACCCGACAGAGGCGGTGGGCGTGGTCTGCAAGGTGGACGGGTATTATCAGGTGGTGGAGTACAGCGAGATCACCCTGGCAACCGCTGAGAAGCGCAGCACTGACGGACGACTGATGTTCAACTCAGGAAACGTGGCGATTCACTTCTTCAGCTTCTCCTTCCTCAGAGACATAGTACAGTAAGACTGTAGACATTTTAGGCTTTAATGCAGTTTGTGCTCTTCTCCGTCATAATTAGGGCTGTCCTCGACCAAAGAAATTCTTAGTCAACTAACACTCGTACATTTTTCAACTAATTGATTAGTTGATTTAATCGGTAGGTCTGTGAAACTGAGTTCCTCCACAAAGAATCGCACAAAAGCACCACTTTAAATCTTGTGTTTACCAGAGATTCAGCATTAAAAATGACTAATCGACAAAGAAATCTTAGCCGACTAAGACCAAAACGACTGATTATTCAACTAATCAACTAAGAGGGGGCATCCCCAGTCAAAATGGATTCATTTGTAGTAGTCCAAAGTCCAAAATGGCGGCAGCGCTATCGCAGCACCATCTAGCGGCCATTGTCAAGAAAACATCGGACTTTCGCCTCTTTGCTTCTATACTCAATGACACACCGCCCTCGGGTGAAATACCAAGTTTTTAGGGAGCTCCACACCATTATAAAGTAAATGTCCTGCAATGAACCAGCTTCTTTGCTCTGTTTGCACAACAGGAAGTACGAGCCGGAGCTGCAGCACCACGTGGCCCAGAAGAAGATCCCATACATGGATACGGAGGGTCAGCTAATCAAACCAGACAAACCAAATGGGATTAAAATGGAAAAGTTCGTCTTTGACATCTTCCAGTTCGCCAAGTGAGTTACAGTGTGTTTCTTTTTTCCATAGAGGGTACAGACTAGTGTGTGTGACAGCCTCTCACCTCAAACTAAAAGGCCTGAGAATACAATGAATATCTTATGCTCCTTTTGAGAGGTGGCTGGATTGCATATGTTCTTCTGGCAGGCCTTCGGGCTCTGGGTTTGACTGGTCCTTGATCTGTCCTTCCATGCATGAACCAACCCCCTTTTTTCCAGTCCCGATCCCTATCCACCAGCCCCCAGTCCTGCCATTACTCCAAGGTCTGGTCCAGCAGACTGCCAAGCGCTCTGCAGGAGGATGGAGGTTTATGAGCTGTTCACTCCTTCCACCTCCTCCTCCAGAGTGTTGCATGACATCAGCCTCGAGTCACGTCACTACTAATAGAACTATACATCTAATGAAAGGATTCCTGTAAGGATTGACTGATGGAAAAACACTGCAGACATGTCCAGCTTCCTTCGAGGTTTATTCGTTGTATTTCAAAGTAAAAAGGATGAGAAATGGTTTTCTGTGTTGCTGAGGAGATGGATTACAGTTGTACCCAGACTGGCAGCTTTAGCTGAATCCAGATGGGCTGACTCACTTTGCAACCAGATTTTTATAAAGTCCTACTTTCTGTTCTTTCTCAGTATGTGTTTGGCTGAAGATCTCAACAGTCTGTTATGTGGCAACACGTGCCATATATTATGTATGTGTGTTTTTTTATTTGCTTCTACTATGTAATGCAACAGTTTTTATTCAAGCCTGATTATGTGAGTAGTTTGGATCAAGCCCCCAGTAACAGCACTGGTTTGTGAGGTGATTTTGGCGTAGTGGAGGATCACTTGAAGCACACTACTGGCCCAATAAGACTTTCTTTTTCCCATACAAACGGCTGTAAATCAAAGGATACAGTTTTCAGAGTGTCACAAATGCCCTGAAATGACTGTAAAATGATGTAAGACCAGAATTTGATCCAATCAGAAATTTAGAAAAGAAATTTAGGCATACTTTCACAGGAATGATTTTTATTTAGGGCTGTCAATCAATTAAAATAGTTAATCGTGATTAATCGCAAATTAATCACGCGTTTTTTATCTGCTCAAAATGTACCTTAAAGGGAGATTTGTCAAGTATTTAATACTCTTATCAACATGGGATTGGAGAAATATGCTTGCTTTTATATAAATGTATGTATACATTTATAATTGGAAATCAATCAAAAACAATGACAAATATTGTCCAGAAACCCTCACAGGTACTGCATTTAGCATAAAAAATATGCTCAAATCATAACATGGCAAACTGCAGCCCAACAGGCAACAACAGCTGTTAGTGTGTCAGTGTGCTGACTTGACTATGACTTGCCCCAAACTGCATGTGATTATCATAAAGTGGGCATGTCTGTAAAGGGGAGACTCGTGGGTACCCATAGAACCCATTTTCATTCACATATCTTGAGGTCAGAGGTCAAGGGACCCCTTTGAAAATGGCCATGTCAGTTTTTCCTCGCCAAAATTTAGCATAACTTTGTAGCTTTATTTAACCTCCTTCTAGACAAGCTAGTTTGACATGGTTGATACCAATGGATTCCTTAGGTTTTCTAGTTTCATATGATGCCAGTATCTTCACTCTATCTTTAAAACTGAGCCTGCTACAACCTCCGAAAGACAGAATAACGGCTAGGCCCGACAGCGGGCGGTCAGATTTTTTAGGGGGGTTAATTAAAAATCGATACAACGTTTTGGAGAATCAATACAGTATCGCAAAACATCGATAATATAATATCACCATACTCATGTGTATTGATATTTTCTTACAGCCCTAGTATTGTATGATAGCTTGTCATACCAAGACTGGGTACCATTGTCCACCCTCTGCTGTGTTTTCCTGTGTGCTGATGTGCTGCTGTGTGTGTCCAACAGGAAATTTGTCGTGTACGAGGTGCTGCGGGAGGACGAGTTTGCCCCGCTGAAGAATGCAGACAGTCAGGAGGCAAAGGACACGCCCACCTCAGCGAGACAGGCCCTCATGTCCCTCCACCACCGCTGGGTGCTCAACGCCGGGGGTCACTTCATCGACGAGAACGGCCGTCAAGTGCCCGCCATACCCAGGTGACCACAGCATGTCATGTCGCTTCACAAGACATTTACACATCATGTTTGGCATGAACACGGGTTCTTCGTGGTCACTCCCCACACTTTGTGTACAAACTATATGCTTTTTTTGTTTGTGTTTGTTATAGAAATAATATTCTTTTAGCCTCACACTCTCACTTCCCCTCCTCTCATGCTTGGTCTTGCTCCTGTGTGTTCCTTGCAATGTTTCCAGAGACGGAGCAGCAGACAGTGTCACAGATGATGGCAACAGAAAGTAATTATTGTCCCCCTGCAGTACTGAGTGCATGGTGATGGGGTTTTGGCTTTCTTTCCCGCTCGCTCTGACGTGTTAACACTAAATAACATTTCTTCTGATCCCCTTTCCTTCATTACCACTGAGAAGAGGAATCTCTGTGGATGCATGCCAGGCGGCAGCCTTTTTTTATTTTGTCTTTACAGTCAGTTGTGATGAAGGAAATGACAGCGAGGATCAGTTTAGACGACTGAAAGCACAGTGCTCTTAGCGTCCTGGTCAGATGATGTGCAGTCATAATGATCTGCTGACAGATCATTTTCCCCTCAAATGGTTGCTACTAATACACATAATATATTGCATGCTGGGTAATGGGTACCTTTCTGGTACAAATCTTCAATAGATGATGAACTTGTTGATTTGTGTGTAAAATCGTTACGACGAGCACAGACGTTCATTGCTTGCTAGTCAGCCTTTGAGTTTATTCCACCTGCTTTTTTCTGAATAATAAATGAGCATGTGCTTCAATAACATTCATGGCGCCCATGAATGTTATTCTGGCTCTTTAAGGGTGTGCATTTTCCTCAATCATTCAGCTTTTCCTTCATTCTAATGATACAGGTGTGTGAAGGCAGCTGCTAAGAAAACACCTGAAGCACCTGATGATTAGTGACTGTTGTCTGTAATGATTATCTAGAAATAAACATGTTGAGTGAAGGCAATGTGGTGGCAAGTTCTAGGGGTGGGAAAAAAGTCGATTCACCTATGTATCGCGATTTTTTTTTTGCTTCATTTGAGTCTATACGGAGGTAGAAGGAAGTTACCGCTTTTATTGTTGTAGTCTGAGTAACGTGACGTCATATCCGTTCCGTGTCCGTCAACCAAAACAAACCACAGTGAGTCGAAACGTAGAAAACGCCGAAGGGTCTGCGTGGATACGACCTGCACCCTCACATGTTAAATCCAACGTGGTAAACACTACACATACAGTAAAGTATGGAAACACTTTGGGTTTCACACATTGCAGGAAAAGCAGAGCTAGACATCACGGCTAAAGCTGCATGCTAACTCTGTCATGGACAGGAAACGTTATCGTACTGCGGTAACGTGCGGTCAAGCCAGCCATCACTCTCATCTCCGTGGTCAAATCGGCCGACACTACAACTATAGAGCACCCATATACTGACATTTATGTTAAATGCATTCAAACGGCCCCGATGGAGCTGACCATGGATGTATAAAGAGAACGGAGCTGATGGGAGAGCTAGAGACGGATTTGGCGAAGTTAGCGGAAGTATACACGTCTACGTCCGGTTTTCAAAATAAACCTCTATACACAAAATACATATATGGGAATAAGATTATTTGGATTATATTCACCAGAAGTATAAAACATTACATGTCCCTTATAAATTAAAAAGAAAATACCACTAATTTGTTAGGGAAATGTCTTTATTCTTTGATTTTCAGGTTGCTGGAAAAAATGTAATAAATAATTCCTGAGAATGACTGATATATTTGACTTCAGGACATCTCTGACTACGTAAAAGCTGAAAATTAAACATTTTTACTGTATTGATATGGATATTTTCCAAAGTAAAAGTCCCTAGACGTGTATGATTCAACTTTTTCCCATGATCTAGTGTTAAAAAGTTAACAAAATGGCAATAAATGGTAATATCAAATCGCAATACTTGTAGAATCGCAATATTTAAAAATCGCAATACATATCAAATCGGCACCCGAGTATCGTGATAGTATCGAATCGGGAGATAGGTGTGTCGTCCCAGCCCTAGCAAGTTCCCCCAGTATTTTTGTTTTCAGAAGCACTGGGAGGAGAAACAACCACATTACCTGTCATTCATCTGTTTTCTTCTAGAGGAAGTCTGTTACGGGTCAGAGGGCTAATCACTGGTCATGTTTGGGAATGATGAAGCTCTAATTCTCTCTCTTTGAACTCTAATCACAAGCCGCAGTAGAAGAACAGCTGTGTCAAGGACGTACAGCTGTTTCTCTCAACTACCGTCCCTCTGCCCTTTTCATGAGACAATCACTCATTCTGTTTCATTTTTCTTCTTCTTCTTCTGATCCTCCCTGAACTCGTTACTTGTCCAACGCAGCCTGAAGGACGGAACAGACCTGCCAATCAAGTGTGAGATCTCCCCACTGGTGTCCTACGGGGGAGAGGTAAGGAGGCGAGGCCTACTGATGGAAACTCCAGATGTTGTTCTGCTCCTGAAATAATCTGTACACCCACTAACAATGGGCCTCATTCACCAACATCTTCCTAAGAGTTTTCTTAAATTTATTCTTGATGTAGAAAGGTCTACATCAGATTCACGACGTGTTCTTAAACCGCAGAATTGTTCGCACCTGTGTTCTTATAACGACGAATCCCATTGTTTCAGTAAATTGAAAGCCAGTTGATCCTAATAAGCAGCATAGGTAAACATCCCGCCAATCCACATAAAAGGGGCATGAGACTTCAGGGCCGTGTGCACACACAGAAATTGAAAAGAAAAGTTGAGAGAATTAAGGGTGCGTTCCAATACCCATACTACGATACTATTTAGTATACCAGAAAAACGTTTAGTATGTCCGAATTAGGGCTGTCAATGAATTAAAATATTTAATCGCAAAATATTTATCTGTTCAAAATGTACCTTAAAGGGAGATTTGTCAAGTATTTAATACTCTTATCATCAACATGGGAGTGGACAAATATGCTGCTTTATGCAAATGTATGTATATATTTATTATTGGAAATCAATTAACAACACAAAACAATGAAAAATATTGTCCAGAAACCGTCACAGGTACTGCATTTAGCATAACGAATATGCTCAAATCATAACATGGCAAACTGAAGCCCAACAGGCAACAACAGCTGTCAGTGTGTCAGTGTGCTGACTTGACTATGACTTACCCCAAAACTGCATGTGATTATCATAAAGTGGGCATGTCTGTAAAGGGGAGACTCATGGGTACCCATAGAACCCATTTTGATTCACATATCTTGAGGTCAGAGGTCAAGGGACCCCTTTGAAAATGGCCATGACAGTTTTTCCTCGCCAAAGTTTAGCTTAAGTTTGGAGCGTTATTTAACCTCCTTCGCGACAAGCTAGTATGACGTGGTTTGTAACAATGGTTTCCTTAGGTTTTTCCAGTTTCATATGATACCAGTATCTTCACTTTGCAAGATGCGTTAAAGAAATTAGTCCCATTAAAACGAATTTGCGTTAACGCGTTATCGCCAAAATAATACGAAAAGTACCAGGATGTCCTACTGCATCCGGTCGCATTTTGCAGTATGCATGCTTTTCTGGCTATTCTGAACCATGATCCTCTGTGCAGCGGAAGATATGTCACATTGACTGAGCCTCCGAGAGAGCACAGACAAATGACAGATCATTTGACAGAAGCCGCCAACATATATGTTACCTTGCAAGGCAGCTGGATTTTCGCAATGTCCCAAGATCACGCGAGAATCAATTATTTTGCACAAACATGTCAGTACTCAAATGTGCGTGAGTTTGCTCTCGAGCGTGGGTCTGTTCTTATCCAAGAACAAATCCCAAGTAAAAAAACATTGGTGAATGTCAGAATATTTGTGAAAACTGCGTACGTGGGTTTTAAGAAGAAATTTCTTCTTAAGAACGGTTGGTGAATGTCCTGATGGTGTCGTTTACTACTTTAAGGGTCTCGAAGAGCTGGTGAAGGGACGAGAGTTTCATCCAACCCTGATGATCGACGAGAACGGAGTCCACGAGCTGGTGAAGAACGGAGTTTAGACAATGGAGGCGAGCGAGAGAGAGAGAGATAAGAGGGACAACCCAAAGACCAACCTCTGTCTCTCAACATTTTATCGGGGAGAAACTGTGATGCCATCATTGTGCAATAATAACAAATGTCGTGTGCACGTGTTCATGAATGAGGCTGTCCTCTCCAAAACAAATGAACGAGCCAGATGAAGTGTATCGTTTACTTTTCAGCGCCAACTTTTCTCTGCTTCATATGTTGATGTCATACTTTATTTGTTTTGAAGAGCTTTTGAACACAGCGTTAGATGAAGGACGAAATCCCTGTCACACCGACTGGATGAAGCAGTCTACAGGTGCATCTATTTATTTAGCTTATGAGACTTATTTTTATATCTACTGATAGATGCTCTATAGGTGGGAATGACCATCTACTCATTTTACCTGGTGATTTTTATACAACATTGAACTGAGGTGATCAGAACGGTGTGTTTCTTACTAGCATGTAATCAAGGTACATGGTACGGGCTGTGGGGGGTATTTATAATATCTGCTTCTTCTCTGCTTGTAATCATTGAAGATAAGATATTATTCAGCTTTAAGAGATGCTATGACTTCTATCATCTTTATTAAAGAAATTTCCTAATTGGAAAACCTGCTGAATGTGTTGTCTTTATGTCTGTGTGATTACCTGTGTGCATACAGGCTACTATTTGCTTTAGTAGCATTGGCACGTCTTCTGCGAACAATATGTGAATGTGTGACTTTCACTGGCCTGTGTCTGCAGGCTGTGTTTTTTGCATTATAGCTCCGGGTGTCTTGAATCAGAGTTTCCAGCATATGGTTTATGTTTAAGATGGGCCAGAGCATGCAATGCTGCTGCTGCTGCTGCAGCTACTCAGGAAATATTATTTGCGGCTCCTTTCTGACTCATTTTCTTTCAGCTCCATAACTGCATTATGATGTGAAATAACTGCAGTATGGGCACTTCAGCAGAAAAACACTTTACTTTGATGTTGTCCTAGTCTGCATATGGATCTTTGTGCAGATTTAAACTAGTGTTGGTAACCCTCTTCAAAAAAAATTGTTGTTATTTGTTGAAAACATTCCGACAGCGATCAATAAATCAAAAGAAAAAAAAATCCGGTAGCCTCTCTGTGGCTGTGCAGGACTGTAATAAGCCTGTCCGATCATTTCAGTCAGCCCACAGTGAAATAATTGAATAGGCCAGTGGTGGTCAAACTTTTTCACGTCAAGGACCCTTAAACTGACACAAAATAGACCACAGACCCCCATTTCATAAGTTTTTGTCTCAGGGTCCCCCCATCTGATAGGTGATAGTAGTAATAGTTTTATTACAGAAAGTGTATTAAACCCATGAACAAAATAGTCATACATTATGTCATTGTGTTTATTATGGATGCCTAGCTGCCTGAAGTGTTGCCAGATCAGATTGCCAGTTTCCAGCCCAATCACAACAATTTTAAACCCGCCCAATTCAATAAAAAACAGCCCAAATCATAACCTTGCCAGAAAACCATTAAATGCACAATAGAAAAAAACATCATAATCATGCAAAGCTTCATATCTGCATCAAATAACCAAAAAATAAAATGTTAGATAAATAGGTTATCCCCAATGACAATTGAATACATCTCAGTCAATGAGTGAGTGTATCTGTGTTTTTTTTTACATTAAAAAAAAGAGAGCTTGTTTGGTAATACTGGTTTCACAATATTTCTAAAACTCTGCCAAATGTGGACAAAAGCAGACCAAATTGTCTCCACCAGCCCAATGCTATTTTTCTACACCCAACTGAACTTGAAACTGTCCGATCTGGCAACACAGCCTGCCTGCACTCCACAAACTGCCAGCTTGACAACTGTGAGTACTAACAATAGCTATGTTAGTTATTTTACATTTATTTTGATAATTTTGGGGTTCATAATGATAATTTTGGAGGAGTGGCTTTGGAGGGAGGCCTGCCAACTTTCTTGCTAGGTTTATGGAGTTTTGTAGCTGGTGCTGCTTGCTACTTTAATTGGAAAAGAAAGAGTTAGACATGGATAAACTGGATAGTTTTTAAAATCTAGCGTACTTTTTTTAGTTTCTTAAGATAACCAAGGCTAGCTTCAATGTACTGTGGAAGTTATACTACAGATATCTTCTGTTCAATGTCTAATGAGAGTCCACAGTCTCTGTGCTTTGGCATAGCAGCGCTTTTAGCTAAATGCTAACGCAAGCATGGCAATCTGCTCACAGTGACTGCTAGCATGCTGATGTTTAGCAGGTTTCTGTACAATGCTGACTGTGTTCACCATTTTAGTTTAGTTAGTTTAGTTTAGTAGCTAGTGTGCTAATAGGTATTGCAGGTACATTTTAGACAAATTAAAATGCATTTTAATTATTTATTTATTTATTATATGTCTATTTAACAGGGACAATGGACAGTCATTTACTGTACTAGATTTAGCTAGTTAGCTAAATTTTATAAGTAGTCCTTCAGCAGGAAAATCCACAAGAGTTATGGCATCAAATGTTAAAATTCAGACAAGGGAATAAACAGACAGGGGCACAGAGAATAAACAGTATAATACTATAATAGTAAAGTATAACCTAATTATGGCAGGGGGGTCACTAAAGTTATCACAATTCATCCTGAGGGGAACACGAATGTGTGAAATCTACATTGTGTCCATCAGTTATCGAGACATTTAACTCAAAACCACAAAGCTCAGATGCTAGGAGAAGTTATGGGATCACTAAAGTCAGAAAGCTTCATCCTCTGGGGACGTTGACTGTCTGTACACATTTCAAATTAAATGGCAATCCATCCAATAGTTGTTGAGATATTTCAGTCTGGACCAAAGCGGTGGACTGACAGACCAACATTGCCATCCCTAGATGCCTAAAAATGTGCAAAAGCAGCTGAAGTAAACCTACATTCAAGTAGACAATAAAATCCTTAAATTCCAATAAATCCCTTCCAGACATTGGAGGACTGCGGGAGAGTGTGTGGCTTCCTCATCAGGAAACACTTTTGCAAATCAAGAAACAAGAAAAACCTAAAGTCACAGTGTCTCTGAATGAAACGTTCACATTTCCAAATAACCGTTTCATTTCTTTATTCCGGTCAAATGGTTTAGGCCACATCAGCAGCGAAACACACACTTTATGACGTCAACCTTTCTCTGACACTTGACTCACACTTTTCATGGATCTGGTTTGACTATTAGGACAAACTGCAGTGTTAGGGTACGGAAGAGTTTTAGTGCCAGGTATAAGGGACAAAATGTGAGGAGGAAGTTTTTTATTTATTTTACATTTAGAGACTAAAGTCAAAATGTCAAGAATAAAGTCAAAATATCGTGAATAAAGTCTAAATGTTAAGAATAAGGTAAAGTTTGACCTTATTCTTGACATTTCAACTTTGTTGTAGCCATTTTTTACAACAGTATTAGTGCCAGGCATAACAAAAAATAAATCAGAGGAGGAAGAGGGTTTTTTTTGCATTTTTGAGAATAAAGTCGAAATGTTGAGAATAAAATTGAAATACCATTTTGGGAATAAAGTCAAAGTGTTGAGAATAAATGTTGAACCTTTGAGAATAAATCGAACTACTAGAGTTAGTGCATATGTTGAAATTTCAACTTTATTCTTGACATTTCGACACTCAGATGAACAAGTTGTAGCAACACTGTACAGATGCTATAGATGCAACGCTTGCTTCCTTATTTATTTATTGATTTATTGATTTATTTATTTATTCATATTTATTCATTGTATTTTAGAGGTTTTAGTGATCAGTGGAGTCTTGAGTATTTTTTTTTATCATGTTTGTCTATTGTCTGTGTTTGTAAAATGTGCGTCACGATGGATACCTTGTCTTTTTACTGCAAACCAAACCTACCTATGGGTACAAATAAAGGAACCTGAACCTGAACCTTTATTCTCAAAATGCAAAATAAAAATAATCCTCATCCTCATTTTTTCCCCTTATGCCTGGCCCTAATACTCTTCCGTACAGCGCCACTGAGCTCAATAAAAAAAGTTGCTTCATGGGTATTTCTAGCACACCAGCATTTTATTCATATGATCATTGGATCTATGCTATTATTCGTGTATTTACAACATTTTAAGCTAAAAATGCATGCTTGATTTAAAACATTGTAACACAGTAGCAACAAACTTTAAGTTGTGTAAATCGGCGTTGCTTCAGCCTGTAGCTGTCAAAAGAAAGACTCTTTTCAGGAGGAAGAAAGCTTTCTGATTTGAGCGTTGGATTCGGCCTTAATTGAAACCTTATGTGTGGCATGTGGAATTCTGGGACTTTGGCGCTTTCCCAAGAATCCACAGAATGTGAAGTTTTTTTCTGCCTCCCCCTCTCTCTCCCTCTCTCTCTCCTCTCCCTCTCTTTTTTCCTATGTGCAGGGGTGTCTTACATCAGCCCACTGAGCCCCGGTGAAGGCAACTGACGGACTGAGAGTGAGCGAGCGAGAGAGAGAAGGACTCGGAGTGTAACATCCAGCCGTCTCACTGGAATAATCTGAAACCCTCTCTGAACAAATGGTCTGAAAGGAGAAGACATCTTAGAAGTAAGTCATCCTTTTCTTTGTACACTTTTTCACCATAACTCTTTCCTGTTTTATATCATCGTTCGGACTGTAAAGTTCGGACTCTGACCACCTTTCTCAAAGCCTGTGAGATTATACCTTAAAGTTTCCTTGAAGTATTTCATGCTGGGAGCTTTAGCTGCAAGTTTGAACTCCATGTACCTTTTGTGTGCTGCTGTTTGCATGGCAGGCTGTGAAGAGTGGACAGCAGAGTGGAGCGCTGCCAGATTCAAACTCCTCTCTGCTCTGCTGCAGATCCAGCTGTTTCAAACTGAAGACATTATACGCTGTGGTTGGATGTGATTAAGGCTCATTCCTTCATTTAAACACATTTTCACTTCAAATAATAATCAAGGTTGAAGAAAAGAATATGAATGAAGGCAGCGTCTCCTTCACTCCAGCAGAAGCTTATGTCTTTTCATTTATTCTATAAGTGCATAAAATTCGGCTCCTTCCTTAGTAAGTTCAATAACAGACATATTAAGTGTAATTCTGTCTGGAGGTTGGAGTGTTTACTGCATCACACAGACATCTCTCTATTGTGCAGAGCGGCACAAGCTCTTCTTTTTACAGGCGACAGAAGAAGTGTAACTAATGTAAAAATGACTCTTCTTTGAGTGCCTTGCATCAAGCTCCCACACATTCTTTGTGTGCTTTATTGTGGCGGGGTAGTCAGGAGCTTGTTTTGGAAAACTGACTCATTTATGGTTCGCTGTGGTCAGCTGATGAAATGTCGAATGCTCAAGTTACAGCTTTAAAAAAGATTTCCGTCCTCGCAGTACATGTTCGGCTCTTGGTGTGTACGTTCCTCGGTGTTATGTAGGTGTTACTGCAGGTGGTGTGTAGGTGTCCTCCTGTGGTATGTGGGGCGAGAGATGCTCCACACAGAGGCCTCTTTTCTACCTCGTTGAAGTTATTTGGTAACTCGACACAGTGAAGAGTTGTGTGAAGAGTTAAGAATACGTATGAGCTCACAGCTCTGACATTTGAGCCGTAAGGAGAGGTGGCGCTGATCAATGGAGTAATTGTTTAAAGGAGGTCAAGGTGATCCTGAGGTCAGGTGGCGGTGAGTGTATGTGAGTAACAGTAAGTGGGCTGGTTTTATATCTGGACACATGGCTGCTCTTTGTTTTTGTTAATGTTGTCGGCCTCAATGCCTTCATTTCCTGTCTGATTAGTCAACTGACAACAAAATTAATCAATGGCAAATTTTCAGATTTATTGTGTGTCATGTAGCGCACAAAAATCCCAAACATTTGTTGTTTCCAGTCGCTCCAATATGGTTATTTTCTCCTTTTCTCAATTTTGCATCATTGTAATCAAATACAAATCGGTTTTGTGATTGTTGATCCAAACAACTAGGGCTGCCCCCTCTTCTAATCGGTCATTTTGGTCTTAGTCGACTAAGATTTCTTTAGTGAATTACTCAATTTTTAATGCTTTTGTCATGCTGAATGACTTATTTCCAAGAAAGTGGTGCTTTCGTGTGATTCTTCTTGGAGAAACTCCAGATCTGACGATTATTCGACTAATCGATTAGTCGACAAAACTGAGTGTTTGTCGACTTTTTTGGGTTGAGGTCGAGGGCAACCCTACAATAAGTAGTCTTTAGATAGAATAGACTTTGTGTTCTTGGTAACTTGTGATGGGAGATTTGTGAATATTTAGTATATTTTTTAGCCTGAATTGTTAATTGATTAATACAAAAGTATATATACTGTATAATCATTAGGTGTTGGCTGGCAGGCAGGGTGTTTATTTTTGTTTGAGAAATAATATAGCTTCAAATGTGCAGACTACATGGTCATTTAAGGCAAAATCAAAGGTTTTTTTTATGCTCTGGTCAGTTTTGAAATTTTGGGGTATTTTGCTTCCATAACATGTCTTCTTTCAGACTAGTGGAAAGAAAACATCCAAAATACACATTTAAGTGTTTATTTTACTACTTTGTCTGTTTGCGTCTATAGATTTCTCCTAAATTCACCAAATGTTAGCATTAGATAATGCCTCAGTTGCATATTTAATCATAATAATCATAATAGACACCTAGTGTCTTGCAAAAATGTATGGACTTTTACAGTCCATATCTTTAAAGGCTGTTTTCTCAAAATTAGTTTTTTCTCAGACTCTGAGCCAGAAATCTCCACTTCAGCAACAGTTACATCCACCAAACGTTCCAGTTTCATTCCTCTTTATATTCTGAAGGGTTTTACCGAGGGGTTTGTTCAAAAAATCATTCATAGCCTGATTTATACAACATTTTATTTTCATTCATTTTATTTTATGGCTGTTGACAGTATTTTCTGATTTATAGAGTGATAAAAAGAGATACCAAGAATTTTGAACCTGGCTTTATCCAATGTTCAGATTTCTGTTCTGGAAATGTATGCAAATTAACACATATTTAATAAGATAATGCCTCATTTGCATATTTAAACAACAAATTTTTAAAAAACTTGTAATACAAAAAATGATTGTCTTAATGTAAGTAATCATCTGAGGAAGTTTCATGGTGATATCTAGTAGTTAAAATTTGTATTATGTATTTGTACAAAACATACTGTAGATGACATGATGTCACATCAGCATATCTACATATCTTTTGTCATAGAAATGTTCAGTATTGAGTATTCAGATAGAAATCCACGGTTGAGTTAGAGTGAGATTAGGCAGAATGCAGCAAAGGGCCGTGATCTATTGCGAGTTTAATGATGAGTGTAACTTCTTTTTTCTCACTTTGTTGCTCTTCTACTATCACTTCTCCTCTCTTCACCCAAGTGGCTTTTTCTCTGTGCAGCGCCGAATCCTGGGGAACAAAGAAGTAACGAGACAAAGCAAGCTGAGGAAAACAAAAAGGGAAATTACAAAACTTGACCGCAAATTAAGTTCAGGAACGCACTCGACACCACAGATGGACGATTTAGGGACAGCATAAGAAGAGAATTCGGGCGTGGATTTTTCCTTTTAAGGCCTTTTTTGTTGTGTGCTCTCTCGGCTGGACGCGTAAACAGGAAACCATCTCTATCAGGGTAAATAAGCTCTTTGTCAAAGCAGACTTATTGCTTATGACAGGGAAATATATGAAATGCCTGTGGTGGATGTCAGAGGGGAGAGGATAATGTACTCACATTCAGTGTGTTTTATTTGTCCAGACAGTTGGAAAACAGAGAGGGAGACAACGTTCAAGGGGGATTTGATCCCTCGCCATCACTCCATTATCTGGCTGTAATGTGATATTTAATGCACACACATATATAGGCTAAAACACACACTCAGATAGACAGATAGAATGAGAGAGGGAGTTTAGAGGAACCACATTAGGAGTGTGTTATCGCTGCATCTTTCTGACATGTCATTTCAATTAGCAACCTTTCCCTTCAGAGTTTGGCGGCTGACTGACATCCTCACATACAGACCTTAATCACGCACCACAGCAAAGGCTGTAATTTCAACCCCACATTCAAAACACACTGCGCTGGAGGCACCCGGTGCTTACTCAGCTTAGCTGTAACTCGACGCAGACGTTGTTTGATTGGAAGTGATTTCAAATCAATGCCTCTGGCTGGAGAAAACCAGCTGTGCACTCGCTAGCTGAGGTGCATGCTGTAATTTGGTATAAATAGCGGCATTTCATCCTTTAAATACTGCGCTGTTGACTTTGTATCCCACACATGCTTGAACTTCGACCCTGCCCAAACCAGCACCCCACTCATCACCTACCAGGGGGATTAGGTTACTCGTAGCCTCAAGCCGGCTGCATTTGTCCCTCTTATTTCTGAGCTTGTTTGTCTCTGACTTTGACGTCTGCGTCCAAAACCAAAGGTGAGATGGCGATTTAGCTCTACTCACAGGAAATATGAGAAAAATAACATTTCTAATGTGATATTTTCCATTGTGGAATATTTAATGAAGAGAAGGGAATTTAACTAATAGATATCACCATGAAGTGGAGATTGAGAAATGGAGTCTGAGAAAAAAAACTCTTTTGGTTGCATACGTTTTTGCAAGACACTACAGGTGAATAGGGTAAAAAAGAAATGTAACTACTAGATATCATATTATTTTTTGTTTTACAAGTTTTCTGAAATTTTATGTTTAAATATGCAAATGAGTCATTATCTAATGCTAACGTTTGGTGAATTTAGGGGAAATCTACAGATGTAAATAGACAAAATAGTAAAATAAACACCTAAATGTGTATTTTGGATGTTTTCTTTCCACTAGTCTGAAAGAAGACATGTTGTGGAAGCAAAATAGCCAGGTGTAGGTGCATGAAAAGATTGTTTTTGCCGGTAGTGTCTCACTCATTTTCAGGTTCATACTTGTATTTTGGGTTTCTATTAGAACATGTTTACATGCTTTAATGTTCAAAAATCACTGTCAATGTAAAAAAAAAAAAGGATTCACCTATGTATCGCAAGTTTTTTTTTTTTTTTACGATTCTGAAAATGATTTTTTTAATGCCAGAATCGATTTATTTGCTTCATTTGAGTCTATGCGGAGGAAGAAGGAAATTATCGCTTTTAGTGTTATAGTCTGAGTAACGTGAAGTCATATCCGTTCTGTAGCCATGAAACTATATGACATGTGACATAGGAAGGGGAGCCAAATCTGAATGTTGAATCACATGTTTTCTGATCTGGACAGCCCACAAAAACTGGCTGGGTTTGTCTTATTTCACAGTCTGTGGGTTGGTAGACACTCCAGATACCCAAATGTATATGCACAAAAAAACTGAGTTTTTCACGATATGTCCCCTTTAAGATGAGGTTTGATCCAGACTACCGCTCGAATCACAAAAACCAAATAATTGTAGAGGAGCTGGAAGATAGATGCACACACACATTAACACACAGTAGTCGGTGCCTAAAATCCTCCTCTGTGTTTGCACATGTGGCCTCAGTCATTCCTCATTCTCTCTCTCTCCTGTTTACAAGTGGCAGTCTCTTTTTGTTTGTCTGTTTGTCTCTCCACCTCGCCGTCTCTCAGTTCTACCCCGTCGTCGTCTTTCCTAATTACAGGCTGTCAGGGAAGATCTGAAGTAATATTTCAACATCAAAAGGACCTCATGACGTGCTGCAGGCTGCCACTGTGTACATGCAGCCCGGGCAGTCGCTGCTGCTGACGTATCAGGCTGTATATATGGACAACATCGGCCTTTTTTTTAAAAGATTATATTTTTGCATTTTTGCCTTTATTTGTCAGTGTAGGGACAGAGACGGGAAACAGGGGGGAGAGAGAGAGAGAGGTATGACATGCAACAAAGGAAACGAATCAAACCCGGGACGTTGCGGTAACGTGGCGTGCGCAGTAACCACTCGGCTTAGAAGGCAGTCCAACATCTGCCTTTTTATAGAATTGTTATGTTATCTGCTGTGTTGTTGGTTTTTTATTTGAATGTCTATGGTGTGGATTTATGTGTTATCAGTGGTGGAAAGTGACTAAGTATATTACTGTATTTAAGTACATATTTGAGATACTTTCACTACATTTCAGCGGGAACTATTGTACTTTTTATTCCACTACTCCAATTGTATCTGACAGCTGTTATAGTACTAGTTACTTTTCAGAATAAGATTCGCATCCATCCATTACCTGTAACCGCTTATCCTATTCGTGGTGGGAGGAAGCCGGAGAACCCAGAGAAAACCCACGCTAACATGGTGTCCGCAGCTGTCCGTGTATGCATCTGGTCGGGAGTATAATCGAGGCTAAGTTGTTCGCAGTTCCACCAAAGAGGTATTTCCCCTCGAAACTTCTCTGATAGCTTAATTTCAATGACTGTTCAAATTATACAATATTCACAAAAAAGAAAAAAAAAATGAGAGAAAACTCCAAAATCTGAACGCAAATTTGTCCTTTCTTACTCCATTAATCATCTCATGACCCCTCAGATTTATATTTGACCCTTTTGAGGGAGCTTGACCCTCAGTTTGGGAACCACTGGACTAAAATACATTACAGTATATAAAGTAGTTCAAACTAGCTTCACCTCAACCAGCTACAACAGTACTTTTGTACTGCAGAATAGAGCAGAATATGATATTGCCATCATCAAAGGTAAAGCTCCTTCACTTGGTCTGAAAAGTGGTGAATGCATATTGCTGGTATTTGTTAAGTCATTATATGCGTAGTTTAAGAATACAGGTGTACTTTTCTCTGTTGAGATTAAAGAAAGCACTTCTCGTCTTAGCTGAATGAACAAACGCTCTTGATTTAAGCAGCGTGCAGAGGGATGGACCTCTACTTTAACGGGGGAAATGGAAAAAAAAGAGAGCTTCTTGGCGTGGACTGGTGTTTTTCCTATCTGACAGTGTAGCTGTAAAGTTCAGGGCCTGGATATTCAATCAAAATGGATTTCCAGTCAAAGATTTCAGGCTACTCTCCTTACATAATAAACACAACCCTCGTCATTGCACGACGAACAGTTACGAATCTTTGTTGAAATATTTTTTGGTAGATTTCGCTGGTAGATAAAATACAGCCTCTCCTGCAGTTTCTTTCTCCCTTGTGGCCACTAAGCATCAGCTGGTAGCCTTTACGAGAACCTGCACGCTGGTGTGAACAGTTCACGTCCTCAAGGTAATTATAGGTCAGCGAGGAGCTACAACAGGTGTGACTGTCGAACCTCAACAAAAGCACAAACCTCAAACCACTGCTTCATTACAAGAAGGACTGCAGCCCAGCCTGTGAAGCAGAAGTTTCATGTTACTGTAAAACTATTGCTTGCGCAGCAAAGTCTTGTTTTTATTCACTCTATCATGGAGCAACACTCAAAATCTGCCTTGTATATCATTACATGTGCATACGTGGTCTAAGATATCCTACAATTAAGCGCGTAGACGGGAACACTTCTCAGCAGGTGTCACATCTTACCCAGACAATAGAGGGTTGTTTTCTCTTCCAGTCAAGACAATTTAATTACATATAGTGTGTGCGTGTGTGTGTGTGTGTGTGTGTGAAGACCTGCATGCATGTGCGTGCGCCTCATTCTCAGATTTTACTGCTGTGTGTTTACATGGCTCCACCTGGGTCTGATTGGGAAATGTGATTCAGATTTCATGCGTTCCCATAAAAATAAAATATCTGTGTTACAGCCTTCGGGGAGAAACAAGAGGATATAATAGAAAGCACATGTGGATGGTTACGGTGCGCAGCGTACGGGCAATCAGGCCCAGTTTATAGCTATGAAGCCTACAGTATGGGCATGATGCCTGGTTTAGGAACTACATCTGAACTGAGGAAGACTTGTTGTTGATATTATTTAACTTTGTGCAAATAAGAGCCTGCCTTGTCTTCAGCAGCTCATATACCCAGAATGTTTGCCATCATTTATTGGTTATTTAACATTTTTTTTCGTCATTTAATGGGTCCCAAACTTCCCCATCTGCAACTGAACCGGGGATGTTGTGGTTATATGGTATGGGTCTTTTACCACCAGGCCCCCGGACGCCCCACGCAATACAGTTATGGCACCAGATAGAAGCTAAAAGCTAGCATTCATCTGTGGTCCCTGTTAAAGGGGACATGTCGTGCTCATTTTCAGGTTCATACTTGTATTTTGGGTGTCTACTAGAACATGTTTACATGCTTTATTGTTCAAAAAACACATTGTTCTTCTCATACTGTCTGTCTGAATATACCTGTATTCACTCTCTGTCTGAAATGCTCGCGCCTGTCTCTTTAAGCCCCCCCTCCTCTGGTCTTCCACATCAGCGCTGTTGCCGCTAGCATCTCCGTAGACTCTCTTAGTCTTGTCAAGTTAAAAAAACATAAATTGGCTTGAAAACTGCAGTTGCAACTGCAGTGATGGACTGGAGAATCTCAATGCAATGTAACAAGAAAAATACTCTGCACTGATTATAATTTACATTCATCAAGTACACGAGTCGTGGGTAGATGAAAAAGCAAGAATCCAACATTTTGATATAATTTGTTTAACACAAAATGTTTAACTTGCAAATTAACTTGTCACATTGTTATTCAAACTATGTGAAAGTATTGTAATTACATTTCCCATTTGAAGTCACAGTTTAACGGAAATTATGACCCGTGTTTGAGCATTGTGATTATGAATGAAGAGATGTAATCTTCTGTGAGCCCCACACCGTTGTGTCTTCCACCTCTCAGACAGTGTTTGGTGGCCGGATGATGAAGCGTTCAGTTGTTCTTGACCCTCTTAGCCTCCACTGGTCGCTCACTCTTCTGCAGAGGCTCATGTAAAGCCTCAAGTGTTGACGCTGCTCTGTGTGTTTGTGTGTTTGTGATAGAGACAGATGCAGAGGCAGGGAACAGAGCCAGGTAAACCTGCGTGTTGACTTTACAGGTTTTCCCAGGGTGCAGGACCTGGTGGTACACCAACCTCACTCTGTGTGCTGGGCTCGACCCTCCAAAGAAAATCTGATTTATTTATACAAACAAGAGAGCCTGGGAAAACAAAATAAAACCGCCGGAGGACATGGCAGCGAGCTCTTACTGAATGCATGAGAGCGTTTCTGGGGATTGCAAGACGACGAAGAGGTGGATGTCTGCAGCCCAGTCGCCAGGAAAAATGTTTGGCATTGTACGTTTCTCCAAACCACGGATATGTTGAATGTCGACATTTTTGCATTCGGTTAGAGTAAGTGACGGAGTACAGCGAGCAACTGTTATTGAAAGTCGCGTCGTATAATAAAGAGTATAGACCTTTTTACAGTTTGCAAACAGTGATGATGTACGCAAGGGTGTGCACGCAGCGCAACAGATTGTCAAGCTATGCAAGAGCACTTTACCACCAAAGATCACAAATGCAACCTAAACAAATTGACTTTCCAGATCCACGTGCTATTAGTAAGTGGGTAGAAGATGCATTAGCAAGTGGCCCAACATTTAGTGGTAAGATATATATAACACGTATTTGGTGCAGAAATCTAGCATGTAACGTTACACCAGCGAGAAATTAGAGCATACACTAGATGCTTGCAACTACGTTATCTGTCGTCATTTACAGAACGTCAAATACCATGACGAACTCAGAGTTTTGAGTTCATAGAGTTTTAAAATAGGCGCTACAAACATGGGTATTTTTGATCGTGTCCTCAGTCTAGTGGTAGTCAATAGCTTGCAGCCATAGACGCCGCAGGTGTTTTGGTTTAACGAGTGAGCGTGTTAACTGGTGACTCTCAGCCTAATGTGTGGTGGTTGCTCGTAGTGAAGGCAGCAGTTGAAAACATGAACAGAACATGTAGGTGTCCTCGTAAAAGCCTTCAATCAATTTTAAATAAATGCTAATCTGTGTATGTGGAAGTTACTACGAGCAACCACGGACGCATTCGGCTGAAAGTCACCAGTTAACACGGTCACTCGTTAAACTGACCGTCCTGTTGCTCTGAAACGGTCGTGATCCTGTCGGAATTCTGTAGAGCTCGAGTCCGCTGTTGCGATATCGATTCTTACAACTGAACACGCAACAACCAGAAATTTTGATGCTGGTAACAGTTTTAGTCCACTAAGGGTGGATGGGTCAAACAAACACAGCACTTTCACCCAGGAGACTGCTGTTCGTGTCCTGTGTGACACCAAAAGTAAATGTTGACGTTTTTTACGTAACGTTATGTAAGAAAGTCTGCTAAGGGCGGTTGTAATTTATTAACGGTAGTTACGTTATTATTTTAACACAAACCATGATCTTTTTTCTAACCTTAACCAAGTAGTTTTGTGCCTAAACCCAACCAATCGTTTCACAACGTTAACCACGTGGCATTGTGCGTTTCTGCAAGCGTGATACGAGGCTGATATGAAACGTATTTATGAAATGTAGTTTTGGTTCAGAAACATCTGGCGACTGGGGTGACGTCTGTGTGTGAAGTCCTGCGAGAATAGTTTATGATATTTCCTGTGAGTAATACAAACTTGGAAACTCATCAGTGAATCTCCAATGCATTTAATTGGTTCTTCTGATTCAAAACTGTAGAGAACAGGTTATCTGTGTGTGTTTCTTGGTTGAGCTTTGTGGGTTTCTGAGGGGAGTATCTGCCCTTCACCACTTCCTGAACGCGCTGAGGGAGCTGATATTTATGGGGCACAAAGTTTTTTTTCCCCCCAGAAGTAGAAACTGAAGTCAATAGTCTATTCAGGAACGTTCTGCTCCAAGTTGACACAATAAACTCTGCTTGCTGCCTATCAACATTTGGTGTTTATAACAACCTGAATTCAAACAAAGTCAAAGTTTGTTCTGTCTGTCAGGTCTGAATGGTGCTGTGATTGAGCACTTTAACATATCTGTGAATACATCTTCAGACAGATATTAGTCTTAAGTGAGTAACTGACATGTTAGATATTGTGTTTAACGTTAAATGTCATGCCATAACGCCCACCGCTACAACAGTAATTTCCCACCACATTCGGTATCATTTACCACATATGGTTTTGTTTTTACATGTGATCCTCTTGGAGAAAGTAACGGTACTGTAAACGGCGGTCATGCTATAATATACTGTTAGTTATGACAAGATTTTGAGATATAGAAAAGTAGGTCTAACTGTTATTATTAATACCAGTATGCTCAAATAGATTTCACCACTTTCCTTTGCCTCTAAATTACTGACTTTACATGTATTTTTACCTTCTATGAAATACACATAAACAAACTTATCCCTCCTTTAAATATCCAAATGTGTCCCTGTTAACCACGGAGGGTTTACTGATGAGGCCCCTGGTGGTCAAAGTTCCCTCGGCACAGGAGATATGGGTGTACATTTAACACTTAAATATATGAGAAATATTGGTAGTATTATGTGAAATAAGTAAGGCTGTCAATCAATTAAAATATTTCATTGCAATTAATCGCATGATTGTTCATAGTTAATCATGATAAATCGCAAATTAGTCACACATTTTTTATCTGTTCAAAATGTACCTTAAAGGGAGATTTGTCAAGTATTTAATACTCTTATCAACATGGGAGTGGTTGCAAAAAGAAGTCTGATTGTATAGAAGTCTATAAGAAAATGAGCCTACTTCTCACTTGATTTATTACCTCAGTAAACATTGTAAACGTGAGTTTATGAGTTTACAGCATGATGTTCATTTAGTAAATTATGGTCCTATTTAGAGTCAAATAGACCATAAAGCAGGGTATGCTTTAGGGTGTGGCTACCTTGTGATTGACAGGTCGCTACCACGGCGTTGTCCGGTCTGGGAGTTGTCCATGAAAGTTAATTATAACATTTTTGTCGCCTGAATATGTCTTATTCAGTGTTCAGTTGTACTTAGCTCCACCCTCTCGTGTCACTTCTGGTTGCAAAAAACCAAGATGTCGACGGCTAAAATGCCGAACTCGAGGCTTCAAAACAGCAGTCCACAAACCAATGGGTGACGTCATGGTGACTACGTCCACTTCTTATATACCGTCTATGCTGAGAACACATGACCATGATCGGGCGTGTCTAAAGACGCTGCACTCGGGGGGGGGGGGGCCTCCTCACCCCACGTCATGGTTAAAAATGTTATATTTAACTGAGGGATGGAAAAGTCTTTTTTTTTTTATGTCGCTCAGTGAAATATGTAGAGATATATGAGGCCAACTTTCCTTTATGAGTTATTGCCCAGACATTTATATAACATATAGTCTTGAAGTACAGCACAGTAAAGGTGGGACCTGATGTGAAACTCAACCAGCGCTCTGTTACGACTCTGTCCCTCTCTATACTAACAAACTGGTGAAGTCATATTTCTTCTCTGTCTTCTCTCATCTTCTTACTTTGCTCTATAGAAGTTTGGATCTGCTTGGATTTGCTCCCTTGGACCTTTGAAAAGTGTCAAAAATGCTTCTCTACTTAAAGGGACCTTGTTTTGATTGCTTTATACACTCTCAGCCCAAGTTTATTTTTTGTTCCTTTTCTGAAAGCTTTTCAAAGTGTCATTGGACCTGACTTTGGTTTATTTTGATAAATGTGACCCTGGTGTGAGCTGTGTTGTGGTATAGACTTTCACGAAGGTTAGCTGTGTGAAAGATGTGACATCAGAGTTGATTGGGGTTTTTTTTTCACATCAGGCTGAATTTAGAACTAGACTAAGGAGTCTGGAGCGCATATAACGGCTGTTTCTTTTCACATCTAACTCTGTGAATTAAAGGGATATTTTGAAGTGGGGTTGTATGACGTACTTATCCATAGTAGGTGTATTACTTAAAGTAGATGACGATCGGCGTAACGTATTTTAGCCACCTAAAAGATAGGCTCACCTAAAAAAAAAGATAATATCCGTTTAAGTGTACGCTATATTTATAATAAAGAAGAATCCCTTTAAGGGTTTATTTTGACCAAACCAGAGTTGGTGATTGTTGGAACAGTGGAAAGACTAACGAAGATGTTTTTTTATGAGTTTTATTTTGTTTCTGTCGAGTTTGAATGAAGTCTGCTTCGATGAACAGCGAGGTAAAATGACTGTTGTCTGGCTGGAGTGTGGTGGCTTTGAGGAGAGCATATTAATTGTATGTTTTGTACGTTAATACATTATAATAATTTTCCAAATCCCTGTTGTTTCTGTTTATTATATATTCACTTCAACGCGCGTCACATAGCATGGTGCCGGAAAAGGGGCGAATATTATGTTTCCATCACTGCTGATCGGAGCTGGAGCCGATAAATACCCGTCACGACTGCAGTCATTTGTCTGGGAATGAATGCCGATTGTAATGTTTCCCACTGAAGACAAAAGCCAGATGTTAGTGGGTGTTTGTGGGTTTTTTGTCCAGTGGGAAAGAGGCTTAACAGTCTACAACCACACTAGCAGCTCTATGAGGCTGGTACTTAGGTAGTTTGAGCTAAATGCTAATGTCGGCATGCTAACATGCTCACAATGACAATGCTTACATGCTGATGTTAAGTGGGTATTATGTTTACAATGCTCACCATCTTAGTTTAGATTGTTAGCATGCTAACATTTGCTAATTAGTACTAAGGACCAATGTGGTGGACAGACTGACAAACAAACATGGCCATCCTGGGGCCACGCTGCTAGTGTGGCTAAAACAACATACTGTATGTACATATGGGACAATCTTCAGTACACATAATATACAGTAGTGTAATGAATGTCTATATACTGTACTTTAAATCAGCGTTAATAGCAAAATTGTATTACTGCGAGCCTCCAACAATACTTTTTGATGCCAAAAATCAATTAATAGACACGTCAGACCAGGGTGCCTTTTTTAAGTGTTTTGCAAAATGTAGTGCACATATACAGCTGTTTAAAGGGGAAAATCTACTATACAGTGAACATATTCACATCTTTCGTCTCACTATGTAATATCCAGTGGCTAGAAAGGCAATATTAGTCTCACTACAAACCTAAGATCGTTGTAGGTGGGGCTGCAACTAACCATTATTTTCATTGTCGATTAATCGATTAGTTGTTTGGTTTATAAAATGTCAGAAAATGGTGAAAAATGTCCATCAGTGTTTCCCAAAGCCCAAGATGATGTCCTCAAATGTCTTGTTTTGTCCACAAATCAAAGATATTCAGTTTTACGGTCATAGAGGAGTAAAGAAACCAGAAAATATTCACATTTAAGACGCTGGAATCTGAGAATTTTGACTTTTTTTTTCTAAAAGAAATTACTCAAATCGATGAATCGATTATCAAAATAGTTGGCTATTAATTTAATAGTTGACAATTAATCGAATAATCGTTGCAGCTCTACTTGTAGGTCTCTGGACTTCACTTTGAGACAAAGTCACTCATTATGCTTAAACCTGCATTATTGTGGTGGGGTTTGTGAATCACATCTTTACTCCCCCTTATACACGGCACTTCTCCCCCATCTCATCTCCTCTTTTTCCCCCCAGTTGAGCTCACCAAAAAGTAGGTGGACCCAGTTTACCCGGGCGCCATGGTTACAGAAGCGAGCAGACTTTACCTCAGACCAGTGATATCCAAACCAAACTTTGCCTGTTAATGTCTGCTAGTTGTTGCTGAATGAACTGTTTAATCAGCCATGAAATACCAGACATGGAGGGATTTATTTTTCCAGAAAAAAATTCATCTTCACTGGTCCACAGTATGTGCTCCAAGCATGCTAAATAACAAGGACCCGGAGGTCGAACCTACTGTATATCTCTCTGTGCTCTAGTCTGACGTACAGGTGGGGAAGGCTACTGTACGTGACCTCGATCTCCTGTCTTTTTTCCTGCTTCGTCTCTCAGGATCTTAGAGAATAAATTAACCACTGAAGGGTTTGTGCAGCTGGTCCTCGTTGCGGTCCTTTGTCTCCAAATCCCCCCATCTCTCTTTTACCGTTACTGCTTGTGTTTCTATTTCAGAAAAATCTGTGTTACTGCGAGGTGTAGCTGTTGAAAAAAATTTTAAAGAGCAATGTCCCCTTTTCAAACAAAATTCCACCTACTGATCGGTATAAAACTCATTATGAAAAGAGACAACGTGGAAAAACTCAAGTTTGATGACAGCAACAGCATCATAAATATGGACACTTTTGAAATATTTACACAGTAAGTTGAAATGTAAACCTTCAGAAGACTTGACAATGCTTTCATAGGCTACATTTTTTCCCCTTAAAAGTTTGAAATATGTCTTTGAAAGTGAAAAGGGAAAAAAAAAATCCAGGAGTAGACACTTTTTGAAACCGAGATAGGACATGAATAAGTTTTTCCTGGTGTGTTCCTGTAAGACGAGAACGGAGAGAAGTTTCCAGAGCTGTGAACCTGTGCCTGTTACTCCAGCGCTGCTGACTGATCTGACGTTACTATAACAGAGGCCAGTGGTGGAATAACAGCTGTTCACTTCATACAGGTATTGAGAACACAGCTGGATCCAGAGGCGGAGGCAATAGCAATGCAACTGATACACAGGAAATCCATTTCCACATTTTAACAATCACTAAACCATGACCTGATCTAGAAAGAACTTACTGTACACTCAACATTTATGAATATCAACAATGGCTGCTTGGATCTCATATGTGCAGCTCTCAACAGTGAGAAACACGTCTTAAATAATATCTTGGATAAATCATTTAAGGGTCTAAAAGAAAAGCCTTCAAAGGTTTTTTTTCAGACTACTGTATTTTCACACCAATGAGCCAATTTTCTACAAATTACATACAGTTTACATTACAGCCAGACACTTTCCAAAGCCTACCGTAGGATTTAAAGTTGATAAAAGCATTTTTCTTAGGCAGTCTGAGTTTAGAGTTTAGAGCTGACTGGAGTTTAGAGATATTGTCCTGTTTTTTGTCATGGACTGAAGTGAGGGAGAAATTTCTACCTGTTGATGAAAAGTCAAGAGAATTCATCCTCTGGGAACCATTCATGTCTATGCTATATTTTATGATAATCAATCCAATAGTTTTGGATATATTTCACTCTGCACCAAACATGTTGACGACAGAGAGTCTGACCCACATCCTCAGTTATAAAAACAGTGAGCAGTAATGTAAAATGTATGTGATTTGCAGTAAATGGGCTAAAACATGCAAACACACCATTATGGTAATTTGAGAGTCTCTGATCGTAGAACCAAAGGTCAGTTCTCCTCCCCGATACAGCACAATCAGCCTTTACATAAATGTTCTCCAGCACATGGTAAACACATTTTTTGACTTCCAAATGCACACAAGCCATCGCCATCATGTGTTTGTGTTTCATTAGCTATGAAAAAGTCAGGAGAAGTTAAGCTCAGTAAAGGCGTCTCGGTGGGAAGTGGCTGTAATGTGAAGCTGCAGGAAATGGAAGTAAGAAAAGCAATGAGATTATGTGTTAAGGCACAATGAAAGAGGCAAGTCAGACCTTAATTAGTGTCACATGATTCAGTGGGTGAACCGTCAACGCTGATCGCACGAGATCAGTTTGAGGTCGTTTTCACTACAGGATAACTTCAAAGGTCCGCTCGAGCATTTTGGCTCTTAAAGGATAACTTCAGTATTTTTCAACCTGGACCCTATTTTCCTATTTTTTTGTGTCTAAGTGATAAATGGGGACAACACTTTTTGAAACTGGTCCAGTATTGAGGGAGAACGCTGCAGCTGCCAGCCGCTAAACGAGCTGTAATGTAATCATTTGGGGCAACCTGGTACCATCATCTTACGTCCACTAAAAGTGCTTGTTTTTGCCACTGACAGGCTCAGATTGTTATTAAAAATGTCTGACAACATTATGGAAAGAACCCTACAGAGAAATTAAATGTTTCTGTCTGTTTGTCATTGTGTGTCTCGCTTGGAGGAGCCTCGTTGTGAAATGTCGCGTCGCCTCTACATTGTCGAAATCATCTAAATATTCAGCCATGACATTGAAAATCTTTTAGATAACACTAAGCTACACTTTCTGTACTCCAACACAACAACATCTGACAACACCAGCACTCAATCTCTCCAACTCTCACTCACGTTTCCACCGTTGTCTTCCGGCAACAAGTCACATGACACAATAACAAACAGGAAGTGAAAGGTAAGAAAAACGTTTTCTCTGTAGGGTCCTTTCCATCTTGTTGTAACATTACAGCTCGTTTAGCGGCTAGCGGCTGCAGCGTTCTCCCTCAATACTGGGCCAATTTTGTTGTCCCTATTAGTCACTTAGACACAAAAACATGGAGAAATAGGGTCCGGGTTATCCTTTAATTCAGTAGACCTTGGAGAATCAATTTTAAATAGCCTAGTCCCCAGGAAAAAATGTTGGCATTGGTACGTTTCTGCAAACCACGGATACGTTGAATGTGGATGTTTCTGTCAGAGCAATGAGGTAGTACAACAAGCGATGCGCATACCCATACCGTGTGTGCGTATATAGAGCGACCGTTATTGAAAGTTACATGGTATAATAACGAGTATAACAAGCGAGAATTTATTATTTTAACACAAACAGTGATCTTTTTTCTAACCTTAAATGAACAGTGTGTAACACTTAGGGGGATCTATTGGCAAAAATGTAATATAATATTAATACGTATGTTTTCTTTAGTGTATAATCACCTGAAAATAAGAATCGTTGTGTTTTCGTTAGCCTTAGAATGAGCCGTTTATATCTACATACGGAGCGGGTCCTCTTCACTGAGCCAGCCGCCATGTTTCTACAGCAGCCCAGAACTGATCGTTTCACAACGTTAATAACGTGCGTTTATGCATGCATGATACAAGGCTGAAATTAAACATATTTTTGGTTCAGAAATGTCGACATTCAACATATCTGTGGTTTGCAGAAGCTTACAATGCCAACGTTTTTTTTCTGGCGACTGTGTTCATTTGAATCCACAACACTCATCAACAAATGTCCAATCATTGTATGTGGAAAGCTGAGGAAAGTGTACAGATATTTTAAAAAAGTCAAGCCTGTTAAATAAATAGATTAAAAATAGAGTACATTTTGGCATGAGCTCAAAATCAACAGGTCTGGATTTGTTTCCCATAGGCAGCATATGTGAACTACACTTCATATATGAGATCAGAGGTTAACCGGAGCGTTAGCAGGCAAAGTCACTGCTGGTGGAGACCCCCTCTTGAACATAAGTAAGGACAGAGAAGCATAGAGATGATATTTTAGGAATAATAATATAGTACAACACTGACAGCAGATTGAACAGTGTGTGAATGAAGGCCTGTACTGTAGTCTAGTCTTTTCCCATTGACCAGACCGCTGAGCAGCATGCTGCTGATCCCTCTGTTATTTCAACGGGGAAACGTCAGGAAAATGTTGTTTTTGGCCGGCGATGAAGATCAGGAAACGGCTGATACACACACACACACACACACACACACACACACACACACACACACACACACACACACACACACACACTGATGTCTCTCTGTGAAAGTTCCCACAGTGCTCTGGTAGCTTTGCTTTGTGTCATATGTAATTGGGTTTAGATAACCCTGCTTAATTGATGTCTTTTAGTATTTACGTTGGAATTGTAGCATAAAGCCTGTCGCCTGCACTATAATAAAGGTACAAAATCATTAGATAGTGGCAAAAAATTGAGAGTTTGGGCTATTTTGCTTCCACGACATGTCTTCTTTCAGACTATAGTGGAAAATAAACATCCAAAATACACATTTAGGTGTTTATTTTAGTATTTTGTCTATTTGCGTCTGTAGATTTCTCCTAAATTCACCAAACGTTGGTATTAGATAATGCCTCATTTGCATATTAATAATTGTCTTAATGTAGGTAATGAACTGGGGAAATTTCATGGTATTTTTTATTTTATTTTTTTACCTTATTTACCTGTAGTGTCTTCAAAATATATGGAATTTTATAAGTATTTATTTATTTATAAAACTTAATCAATCATACACTGTCAATAACCCTTTAACACCAAATATCTGCTGCTGCCGTTATAGATTATAATTCTTACGGTCTTTAATGCACATTTTTTTTGTACTATGTACATATCATCTGTCACTTTATTTACATATTGTAATATGTACATGCATGTCACTGTAAATATAAATTCTATTCACTGTACATACTGTACATAATCATCCAGTCCAAGTATATCCATCCGGTATTTATTTTTTTGCACTATTTGTATTGTTACAACTTCCGAACATTTGCCCCGGATATAAACATTTTATTTTTATTTTATTTATATTTTTTTTTTACTCCAATATGTCAACAAAATTAAGGTTTGAACCTGGCTTTATCCAATGTTCAGATTTCTGTTCTAGAAATGTATGCAAATTTGCACATATTTAATAAGATAATGCCTCCTTTGCATATTTAAACAACACATTTCAGGAAACTTGTAATACAAAAAATAATAGTCTTAATGTAAGTAATCAACTGGAGAAGTTTCATGGTGACTTCTATTAGTTAAAATTGTTACCCTATTCACCTGTTAACAGTTAATTTCTAGATTTTTCTCTCAACAAACATCAGATTGTCTCAGTTCTCATTTGGTGCACAGTTTAGTTGCGTAAAATCAACATGGTGTGAACAATAAAACTAACCTCAGTTATATAACAGAGACTTTGAGCAGCAGTAAAAGTGCCCCAGCTGGTTTCCTCTCCAAGTAGTTAACTATGAATCAGATAACTACACTAAGATGTTTTAGTGAAGCAAACTAAGTGGAAGCTTTTGCTAATGTGGGTGAAAACAGAACACATCCTCATCCCGTTGGCAACATTTAATAAGATATGTGAAGTTACCAGCGGTGTATGCATTTCCTTGTTTGTCTGGGGTTTTTTTTGTGAAGTCACATCACAAATGAAATGTGGACAGAAACGGGTTGAAACTGGTTGTTTTGGACAAAGTGGTCAGTTGGAGGCGGCTCGTTGGCGCTTCGTCTGTGCGGCTGAAGTCATGTCTGTGACTCAACGTCTCTTTCTCCCCTTCCTCCAACAATTATTCATTCATCACTTGTTCCTACAATTAGTGTGGAATATGTAAAATTATAAAAAATAAAAAAAAGCTTCATTTTAATTGCATATGAACTGACTGACTTCTGTCTTGTATGGTTGATATTGAAATATCGCCACTGTTAGAATTTAATAGGTCTTCTCTCATAGAGTGATAAAGCACGGAAATTTCAGTTTGGTGGCAATTATTGTGTCTTTTATTGAGTGGAATAAAAAACATGCTTCCAATTAAACTCCTATTTTCCCCTTGTATATGCAAACAAATGCTCGGTTCCCATGAATACAGAGGAGTGAATATAAAATACAATGTGCTCCTCATGCTAGTAGGGCTGAGAATCACCAGAGGCCCCACGATACGATATTATCACGATACTTGAGTCACGATATGATCTTATTGCGATTTTAAACATTTTGCAATATGCTGAGTATTGCAATAAGATATATTGTAATTTATTACCTTTTTTCAACTGCAAATTATGCAGTTTTATCAACATCTGTTTTATCTAATAATAAGATACAGTTTTCCCTCTGTTCACCTCAGAGTTTTGATTGACATATCTTGAGGTCAGAGGTCAAGGGACCCCTTTGAAATTGGCCATGCCAGTTTTTCCTCGCCAAAATTACAAGCGTTATTTAGCGTTCTTCCAGACGAGCTAACATGGCATGGTTAGAACCAGTCGATTCCTTAGGTTTTCTAGTTTCATATGATACCAGCATCTTCTTTCTCAGCTTTAAGACTGAGCCCGCTACAACCTCTGAAAGACAAAATAGCGACCGTCGGATTGTTAAGAAGTTAATAGTTTATATAATAACTAGGGCTGTCAATCGATTAAAATAGTTAATCGCGATTAATCGCACATTTTTTATCTGCTCAAAATGTACCTTAAAGGGAGATTTGTCAAGTATTTAATACTCTTATCAACATGGGAGTGGGTAAACATGCTGCTTTATGCAAATGTATGTATATATTTATTATTGGAAATCAATTAAGAACACAAAACAATGACAAATATTGTCCAGAAACCCTCACAGGTACTGCATTTAGCATAAAAAATATGCTCAAAACCAAAATAACATGGCAAACTGCAGCCCAACAGGAAACAACAGCTGTCAGTGTGTCAGTGTGCTGACTTGACTATGACTTGCCCCAAACTGCATGTGATTATCATAAACTGGGCATGTCTGTAAAGGGGAGACTCGTGGGTACCCATAGAACCCATTTTCATTCACATATCTTGAGGTCAGAGGTCAAGGGACCCCTTTGAAAATGGCCATGCCAGTTTTTCAATGGATTTCTCAGGTTTTCTAGTTTAATATGATGCCAGTTTTGTCACTTGTTACGCTTTAAAACTGAGCCTGCTGTAACTTAAAAATCGCAAGTTGCATTAATGCGTTAAAAAAATTAAAACAAATTTGTGTTAACGTGTTATTATTGCGTTAACTTTGACAGCTTAATAATAAAAGACTGATACTTGACATCCGTGTATCGATACAATATTGCCACTCAAAATGTCGCGATACTATGCTGTATTGTTTTTTTCCCCCACCCCTACAAGATAGCTATTTTTCACTGTTTTAGGCACTATATATTAAACTGTGTATCGCACATTTGCGTAACCTGCTGTGTCCATCTTGTCTTTCAGATTGGAAGCCTGTCTCTGTGCATGCGTTTGGGGATGAAGCACCTGTGGGACGTTCACTTCCTCCTGCTCATCCTCCTCTACCTGTTAGGAGCCGTCACATCACAGGTCAACCCAGGTCTGTGCATCTGCATCTCCCATTCTTCTGTTTGTGAATACTGTAAAATGAGTTCTAGGTATAGTGTTTGTTGGGTTTGGTGCTCCAGTCCAGTCCAGACTGATCCGATTTTGGATAAGTGCTGCTTTGTGGGAGCCATGTGGTCCCCTTTTCTCTCTGGTTTGGCCTCTTTGATCCCGGCACGCACGCCTTTCTCCAGCTCTCCCTCCACTGTACGGGTGGTTTCTTTGCGATGTCAATGAAAAAGGACCAATAATTTTTTAACAAGGAAATAGAGTAGCAACATTTGGTGGGCAGAGACAGAGTCGAATGGGAACCAAAAAGAGGTTTTTGGTTATTGTTGAAATTGTAGAAATGCAGCAGATATTTGCCAGTAAAAACCCCGATCTGGCTACTGTTTATGACTTCAGTCTCAAAGCTTCTGTCATCATGCTGAGTTTTCTGTATTGCTGAAAGGATAATGAATGTCATGTGTGCTCAGATCTAAGCCATAATTGATGATGGTTTTGTCAGAAACACAGAGTCTACAGGTCACACTGACCAAACTCTGCAAAGCAATGTTTAAAAAGAAAGAAATAACAGTGGAAAATAAACGCCCACATCACTTCCACATCCTCCCGCCTTACTCCACCCCACTTCCACTTTCAAAATAAAATGTTTGACAATATATTCTACACTGTTATACAGCTCTAAATCCAATTTCTTTTTTGAGTTTGTATGGAAATACAAACAAACACGAGGTCATGATGACAGGCCTGGAGGTTTTCTCAGTCACCAGTGCTGAATCAAAAGTACATTTTTCAAACCAAGAACAAAACAAACAAAAAGTTATGTTTTAACAGCAGCCTTTTTTCTGTCTAGAGCTTTTGCCTGTACCTTTAAATCATTCTCATTTTCACAGAGTGAGCTGCAGGCAGACATGCACAAATACACCCACAGATCAGTTTTTGCATAAACACCATAGACTGTAGCCTGTATAAGAAGTGGACGTAGTCATTGTGACGTCAGAATCAGATTTATTCTTCAAGTACACACATACAAGGAATTTGATTCCGGTTTTATGATTATGTCACCCATTGGTTTGTGGACGGCCGTTCTGATGCCTCGAGTTCGGCATTTGTCCGTCGCCATCTTGGTTTTTGTCTGTCGCCATCTTGGTTTTTGGCTGTCACCATCTTGGTTTGGTGGTCAGAAGTGACACGAGAGGGTGGAGCTAAGTACAACTGAAATGAATAAGACATTTTTAAGCGACCAAAATGTTACAATTAACTTTGATGAACTGAAAACACACTGTGAAAGGGTTAAAGTTCTAAGACGAAAACACGGACAACTCCCAGACCAGACAACGCCGTGGTAGTGATCTGTCAATCACAAGGTAGCCCCGCCCTAAAGCATCCCCTGCTTTATGGTCTATTTGACTCTAAATGGGACCATAATTTACTAAATGAACATCATGCTGTATTGAAGAAGACTTGAAACTAGTGATTGAGACCGTAAACTCATGTTTACAATGTTTACTGAGGTAATAAATCAAGTGAGAAGTAGGGTCATTTTCTCATAGACTTCTATACAATCAGACTTCTTTTAGCAACCAGAGGAGTCGCCCCCTGCTGGCTGTTAGAAAGAATGCAGGTTAAAGGCACTTCAGCATTGGCTTCACTTCTCAAACCCGGAGGTTGCCGCCTGGTAAACACACACTCGCGCACATATTTGTTCTTTGTGCCAAAGCTCACAGAATAAAAGAGAGAGCGGAGAGTTTTATAAGGAGTTTTAAAAAAGCGAGGGAAGAAATAGAGAGGGTGAGGGAGATAGAGATCACAGAGAGCGTTTATAGAAGGAGTTTCAAGTAAAACACTGTGTGCATGCTGTGGTTACTTTCAAGCGTATGTCTCCTTACACATATATATATATTAATAGCATTTCTGGCCTATATAACCAGATGTGAATGAAACATAGGATGTTAAAACATACAGAATCTTGTAGCTTTCAGCACCAAAGCTTTTCACTGAGGATATTTTACGAGGCATCTTCTCAACTACACTTAATTGAGTATTTGAGTGTTTGACCCTTGTGGGAGTGGCTTTCTTTGCTTGTCTCTCTTCTTACTGTGTTTTTTGTGAGTGCGTGTGCATGTGTGTGTGTGTGTCTGCTCGCATGCATATACCCGCATGCACACGCATACTGTGGATCCAGCTATCCCACTGGAGTCTGTGGCTAATGCATACCAGACATTCTGACAGCAGGAAAGTCCATTGGAATAGGCTCTGTCTTTCTCCACAGCACTTGTGTGTGTGTGTGTGTGTGTGTGTGTGTGTGTGTGTATATATGTGTGTGTGGTGTGTGTTTCCCAGTATTTGACCACTCATAAGTCATGGAAAGGACTGTTTGTGCATCTGATCGTGGTCAAAGTTCAACAAGTTCACCGTTCAAGGCAACGTTTTTGTATCTGTAATGTGACCCAAGGGATTTCTTCACTCAAAAACCACAAGTCATTATTTAAAAAAAATCACCTCCAGTGTCACTAAAAGCTTAAATCTCAACCTGCTCTAATATATGGAGGCAGGATATATCCACCTATAATTCTGTCTAATACTTTAGTTCTGCTGCATTGAGAAGAGGGTCATTTTTCCAGTCTGGAAATATTCATGGCTGAATTTAGTAGAGCTGAGATGTTGAGTGATGCCAACTTTCCCCTGTTTAAAATTCCCAAGCAATGGAGTTATACCATCCCTGTCTTTCCCATTTTACTCGTGAGTGGGCGAACTTTATTTCACTGTGGAGGGGGGGAGGGGGGTGTGGACATGAGCAGAGGCCTGGGCAGAGCAGCCAAATATCAAGCAGTGCTGTTATTGTGTGGGCTTCTTCTCGTGAGGATGTTTAGAGTAAACCTTGAATGAATGAATTAAAATCACACATTTAACTTGGAGACTTCGAGATATTTAGGGCTGCCCCCTCTTAGTCGATTAGTGAACTAATCAGTTGTTTTGGTTTTAGACGACTAAGATTTCTTTTGTTGTTTTTTATGCTTATGAGCACATCTCTGGTAAACGCAAGACTTAAAGTGGTGCTTTTGTGTGATTCTTTCTGGAGAAACTAAATTTTAAAATTTACAGATCTGATGATTAAATCAACTAATCGATTAGTCGACAAAAGAAGTGTTAGTCGACTAAGAATTTCTTTGGTCAAGGACCGCCCGAGAGATATTATGGTTAGTTGTTGTGTCTTTCTAGCCAAATAGCTACCGTGGTGCTAACGTAGCAGCTAGGTGGCTCACGCTAGCAAGCTGCGGCCGTGCTCGGCTCGTGATTGGCTTGTGCGGGTGTGTGGGCGGGACCTCGATACCTCGGCTCCAGCCCCCCCGATCACTACTGCGCAGACTCCAAATGACATCAAAATCTCAAGATGGCAGCCCCATCGTGTCATCCATCTATATATACAGTCTGTGGTTTGTCACTACATGCGACCCCTTTCATATTACATGTAGACTTTTGATCCATTGTTAATATAAAAACATTAATAAGTGCAGCTTTAAAGCGAAGACTCAAGATGATCAAGATGAGTTGTAATCCTGTAATCTCCACTTGTGTCCACAGTGAAGACGTAATAACGCAGACAGTAAATTTATAAAGCAACACAACCAAAACTGACCTCAATGGATAGATATTTACATGTGAACATCAACTTGCATGACTACACAGCGTGTATGCATGAGTGAGTGTGTGTGTGTGTGTATATATTTGGAGCCAGCGGTTGGACAGCAAACACTACAGAACAAACCTGCCTTTCAGTAGGGTGCGGTAAAAATCAAGAGGTGAGAGAGAGGGTTTGGTCCATTACTCCTTCATCTCTCTCTCTCTCTCTCCATTCCTCAACCACACAAGGCTGGTATTTTTCCACCTTTTTTCTGGGGTGATATTTTTAGATACTGTGGCCAAATGTTGAGCCTGAAGGTTGTTGGTGGTGGTGGTGGTGTGTGTGTGTGAGTAAGGGGGTAAATCTGTGTATGTGTCCAAACGGACACACTCTCCTGCCCCCTCAGCTCACCCCAGGGGTCACCTCTGAGTGGGTCGGGTAGATAAATAAACACAGCAAAAACCAACATTTGGAAGAGCGGTCACACATCCGGCACGATATGTACCGAAACCCGTCTCTCTGACTCTCTCTGGGATGTGGTTAAAGACTCTGATAATGACTCCTATTTTCATCAATTATATCCCAGACAATTGCTCAGTGTTTTCCCCAACTGGTGATGTTGCATTTTCTGTGTATATATCACTGTATTTTTATGGCTTTTTATTACACAATTTATGTCACCACCTCATACCACAACATGACATATATATATACAATCATCCCAGCATTTCCTCTAAGAGTACTTTTTGTCTTTTTGACAACAGCCGTGTTTCCATTCACATAGTTTTATGCACATTTTGGAGAATCGCATTAGAAAATCTGTATGGAAACGGCAGAATTCGATAAAATGCGAAAAAATGTTTTTACTAGGGGTGTAAAGATTAACCGATACATATTGGAAATCGATACAATAGTCTTAGATACAGCTACATCGATACAAAACTATGAATCCGTCTCCGCTGCATACAAAGAGAGGAGCAGGGCGCGGCGGTCTAGCCATCATGCATGCAAGCAGGCAGTCACTAGTGGGGAACTAGCAGAAGAAGAGTGACATAAACAACTGGGATTAAAATGTGTCAGGCGATCGTTTTGTATGCGGGAGGCTAAGCTACATTCAACAGCACTACACAGAAGTTTTGGCTACCTTCTTTGGTTATACGTTAGCAAGTGCAAATAAACTAGCATCACTAGCTTAGACTGCTTAGTGTCCCACTGCTACACTAATATAGCAAATAGCTGTGTACAGATGGTGTCAACACAGTCTATGGTGCCAACACATTCTTCACTTTGGTCTGTGTTATATAGATAATAAGGATCTTACCTTATGGTTTCACAATGTGGGACACCATGTCACTAATTCATAGTATTCTTTTACATCATCATTACAGATATAAGGCAAACAACAGTTGAAATGAAAGGTTATTTTCATTAAATTACAACCATGGCCAATGAGCCATATTGGTATAGGAAATATATGACACGTCATGAGAATACTATAAATTAAGTTAAACTGAATCGGATCGAAGCCGCATCAGATCGCATCAAGGTAGTGTTATATCGAACTGTATCGAATCATTACATGGTTAACTGTTTTTGTATCGTATCGCAGGCCATGTATCGAGAAGTGTATTGAATCGTCTTGAGAGGGAAAGATGCGCAACTCTAGTTTTTACGCTCGCTTGAGGTGGTTTTTGCCCAAATGGGAGTTGATGCACTAAATGTTTTGTTTCCCGTTCGCAACCTCTTCTTCTTCTGTTTACTGGCGGATTACAGCCATGCAAAGCCTACAGTGCCAACTTCTGACCAAACTACGATGTAGCCAAGTTTATTCACTCCAAACAAGTTGATGGAAACGCACCTAATTCGCATTTCTTTTTTTGCGACATTTTAAAAGTTCACTTAAAATGGGTCATCCCATTGTGGAGGCAGTAGGAGTAAAAGATGAGACGCTGCACTGTGGTCATCTCTGTCTTCGTCTCGATGTCTGTTTACACTCCTTACCTCTGTGTGAATGAGGCTCATGTGCTGCTCTTCTGGCTCTCACAACCACCTCAAACCCCATAACCTCTGGACCAGGCTGCACCAAAGACCGATACAACATTTCAGCTACTTGATGCCAGTGATTATCATTCCAGCTTTTCCCATTTTCAAACATTGACGTTGCTTGTCATCTTATCCTGCCCTGATTTGATTTGAAATCATTTATTGGAGATCTCTGCTGTTTCTCTTGAAGCAGGTTCTGACGGTTTGTGTTTTACTACAGCTATCACACTAGCAGTTTGAGAGCACCGCACCTATCATTAAAATGGGTTCATAATGATGCAGCCAAGGATACCGCTAATATGCTGAGAATATGAGAAGATGATTTTCTGTTGATGTGGTCCTGCTTATAGCCAAGGCGATCTGGTGCGAGGAGAGGAATAGGAGTGGAGGGGAGGGGAGTAAACATTTTGGGGATAAGTGATGAGGGCTGCAGTGAAGAGGGCAGCGTTGAACAAAGGTTAGAGAGGACAAGATGAAAGGAGGTCAGAGGAGGCGCATGTAGACATCTGGAAGAGTTTTTGTTTGTGCCTCCTTCAAGCTGTCACTGTGTCACTGCCAAGACGAAGCCTGCTTGCGTTTATGTGGTCGCATCTACAGATCGCCTGGTTTTGTGTGCACAGACACGTGAGCGGCGTATCAGGTCGTCAGTCACAAACCTTCGGGGGATTTTCACATCTTGACTTTTAAGCAAATATTTGGAGGAGATCAAGAAAAGAGAAAAAGAAAGAGCAGGAGAGAGAGAGGGACAGAGAAGGCCTTGAACCTCGAGCTCTGCTGTTGCTGGCATCTTCTCAAAGGTTTTTCTGTGAGACAAGGGGCCAGGCTAACAGGGTCAGGCTCCCTTTAACTTCCGCCTCCAGCTCCACTGAAAGCTGCTATCACATACACAGAAATCTACTTTTTCCAAAGGCTCTTTCATCCATAAATGAGGCCAACTAGCAGTCATATCCTGTTAGGTGGAGTTATCACTGACCATGTTTACATGCACATAATATTCAGTTTTTTTACCTTATCCCATAAAAAACAATATTCCTACTAAGCAGGGCTGTCGCAATAACCACAATATTGGCAAGCCAACCGCCACAACCACGATGTTGACAGTTTTTCTTTTTTGAATTCATTGCAATTGGAGCACTGCATTTTTACACTTTTGGTGCCCTCAAATGGGGTCGTGTTCACTGTGTTTACGAGATGAACACGACCTCGTAACTGGAAAGTTTCTGAAATCTCAGAGTTCACGAGTTGTGACGTGTTTGTTGATGTTGTCAAAAATGGCGGAGGCCATGGAAGTTAATTTTTCAGCACATAATAAGTGAATATATCGCAATTTTAGTCATATATTGTTTTCTTCATCATTTTATAATATGTCTGAGGAAAATGTTGATATTCCCAACGGCCTCATCTTTTTCCTCCGTCATTCTGCCTTTGCATTTACTGCATTATGTTACCCACTTGCTAGCTTGTTAAATTGTTAGCCTCTGTGGCTTCTAGACGCCGACAGTAACGTTAATATTGCCGTTGCTTAGCAGCGGTGTTCTCACGACTTAACCACTTGAACGCCAAGCATATCGTGTACACGACTTCCCATGTTGTAAACACAAATTTCATTTGAAGGCACCGTTTGCTATAAACGGCAGCAGTGCTGAGCATCTATTCTGCGCTGAACGCGGCACATGTGGTGTTTTTTTTTGGTCGCCGACAGTTGAAAATTATTCAATTTTGGGTAAAACACCACAATGACCAACTGTCACATCCTACATGTACAGTAGGCTACAAGTGCTGAACAACAACATTCCTTCAACCACCTTCTTGAAAAGATCGATGTTGTGATATGTGCGCTGTTGATATCCAAGTCTTTCATAGTGTTTTAAAAGTATATGTGTTTCTCCTTCTTTTCTTTTGGGCATGCATCTCTGCAAACTGTCGGCCGGTTGGTTTGTGTGCAACGTACAGAGCTGGACGTAAACAGACAAGAGGCTGTGTGTCCCAAACTGACGTTAAAAACCCCAATTGAGACGCATATTCTGAATCCGCTGTATACATGTCCAAAGAATGCTCTTAAGGAATGAATGAATGAATATTCCCAGCAAGTCAACACTCCGACAGCATCCAATCAAGTTGCAGGAGAGAACCATGAGAGAGAGCGCCAGTTGGAAAAAATTATACCAAAGATTATTTCGTTCACGTACAAAAATGATGTGGTGGTCAACAAAGAAAACAAATTGCAGTATGCAAAAGGTAGGGCAGAAAAAGTTTAGGACTTGAGTGCAAAGACTTAACTTATGACCACCTCTGCACGGCTGCATGTAAACAGGTATATTAGTGGAATATTCATTTCCATTAGCCATGTAAACAGCTTAGTAGGAATCTTGTCTTTTTCAGAATAAGGGCAAAAACCAAAATATTTCGTGCATGTAAACATAGTCAATGTTGGGCCAAAACACAGCCCAACTCTGTAGATAACACACGATGGAAAAGTGCCCTTTCATTTTTGGCTTTTGGAAATCAGTAGATCCACTCAGAGCCTTGTAAAAGTTAATAGATACCACGTTGGCTGCGTCACACTCAGTTAGCCACTAGCCAGCTGAGTCTTAATGAGATGAAGATTTTCTAAATCACGCTGTTAACTTTTTATCACCGTTCGCCACTGAACGGGACAAAAGAAAAGAGAGAGAGGGGAGAGACCACACAGGAGGAGTGAGAGGAGACATGCGGGGGTGGACGGGCATGCAGGAAACAGAGGGCATATTGCTTCTATTGACCGCACAGTGGGGGCGTGATGGGCTCAAATCTGCCAGCTTTACCACATACACACACACACACACACAGTAACCAACTCCTGTACATGTGCTTGATACCAGCACTGTTTGGACTGGCAGACACACTGAATGGATCCAGCTTATTATGTCAATAAAGCAACCACAATTTGAGTGCAAGGAGTGTGTGGATATATATGTGTGTGTGTGTGCAGTCCTCTCACATCACCTCCCCACCCCTTCATCCAGCACTATCCATCACATTTTGCAGTTTCTTGACAGGAGCTGGGAATTAAGTAGTTCTGTCTCAGAAATGTCTCTGGTGAATGTTTGAGTACGGTTTCGAATTTTCAACACCGACCAGCGCTGTGGTTGGTCTGAGAGAAGTGAGGGGAGCTGATGATAATCCAGGCAACCTTTTTAATACCAGTGGTCGAACTAGAATATCCTTCTTCAATAGAAGCACTGTTATAGACTTTAGCAAACAGAGGTATGAGTACTCTTCTTAAAAACAACTCAAGTGAATGTAAAAATTAGGGCTGTCAATCGATTACAATAGTTAATCGCGATTAATCGCACATTTTTTATCTGTTCAAACAAACCTTAAAGGGAGATTTGTCAAGTATTTAATACTCTTATCAACATGGGAGTGGGCAAATATGCTACTTAATGCAAATGTGTGTATATATTTATTATTGGAAATCAATTAACAGCTGCAAGGTACTGCAGTGAGCATAAAAAAAATTGCTCAAATCATAACATGGCAAACTGCAGCCCAACAGGCAACAACAGCTGTCAGTGTGTCAGTGTGCTGAATTGACTATGACTTGCCCCAAACTGCATGCTCCAATCATATAGTGGGCATGTCTGTAAAGGGGAGACTCGTGGGTACCCATAGAACCCATTTTCATTCACATATCTTGAAGTCAGAGGTCAAGGGACCCCTTTGAAAATGGCAGTTTTTCCTCGCCAAAATTTAGCGTAAGTTTGGAGCGTTATTTATCCTCCTTCACGACAAGCTAGTATGACATGACTGGTACCGATGGATTCCTTAGGTTTTTTCTAGTTTCATATGATACCAGTATCTTCACTCTAGCTTTAAAACTGAGCCCGTTACAACCTACAAAATCGCAAGTTGTGTTAATGCGTTAAAGAAATCAGTGGCATTAAAACGAATTTGCGTTAATCGGTTATTTGACAGCCCTAATTATATCATATTACACAAACTAATGATAAAATAACATAAATTATAGCATGACTAATAATTAGTAAACATTATTAATTATAATTTCATTGTTTGTTAACAGTAAAATAACTATTAAATAAGTTTAATTAACTATCAATTTACCATTTATAAATGACAGTTATTATAAAGTGTTACCCAAGATGGCGTTTTCTTCACTAAGTGGACGTTCATCTGTTGACCTTCATGACCTTTTATCTCTTCTGGTCTTTTAATCAAGCATGTTGTTGTGTCTCAGGTGTGTGTCGGTATCCTCTGGGCATGTCAGGAGGGAAGATACAGGACGAGGACATCTCCGCTTCCAGCCAGTGGTCCGAATCCACCGCTGCTAGATATGGGAGGTAGGTCTCTCTCACACACACGTGCTTCATAGTATGTTTACCCTGATAATGAGTGTGTGTGTGTGGGTGGCTTTATCCTGCAAGGTGCCTGTTTATTTGTAGTAAGCCACAAACTGGGGTATCAGTTCTACGTACAGCCACATGATTAAGGAGGCATTTGTGTGTGTGTGTGTGCAGAAGAGCTTGGGTGGCCTTCAGTAAGTATGAGGATAATGATGTAATACACTTTCCCCCCCGTCCATCCCGGCTGTGTTTTCAGTCTCGCCCAGCTCCCCGTCGCCCCTGCCAGCCCCTTACCCAAAATTAACACTTTAAGATGAATTTACGACGCAGGCTTTCACCGAGATGTTTTCATAACGGGCTGTAAGAGCTGAAATCCACCACCGCACTCACTTCTACTTTCCTCTCACCTTTTCCTCTCCATCCTGTCCTAATGTTTCTTCTCCCTGGCTTCTCTTCCCTTTCCTGCTGTAATTCTAATATGAACATCCACCCACCGTTAATTCATCCTTTCCCTCACCCCCTCCTTCTCTCTCTCTCTCTCTCTCTCTCTTTGCGTCTCTACCAGGTTGGACTTTGAGGAGGGCGACGGCGCGTGGTGTCCAGAGACAACAGTGGAGCCAGACAACCTGAAGGAGTTTCTCCAGATTGACCTGCGCTCGCTCCACTTCATCACCCTCGTGGGCACCCAGGGGCGTCACGCGGGAGGCATCGGTAATGAGTTCTCCCAGATGTACAAGATTAAGTACAGCCGCGATGGAAGCCGCTGGATCTCGTGGAGAAACAGGCAGGGCAAGCAGGTAAGTCGACCTATAGAGAGGTGAAGTCCCGCCCCTTCCGGTGGACCACCATGGGACTTTATTTCGGAAAAATATGTACGGTAGTCAACGAAGAGAGAGAAATATTTTTTTGATCCCGTAAGATCATTTGCAAGTCAAGAAAGTCATTTGTTGTAAAACTGTTGAAGTATCAGACTGTGAAAATACGTAATTAGAAAGACAACATGCAAAATTATCTTTTAAATTGACAAACATCATATGTTTGATTCATGGAGCAATTCAAATGGGATTAAGAAAATATTTGTCTCTCGCCGTTATCTACCATTCATATTTTTTCCAAAATAAGGTCCCATGGTGGTCCACCTGAAGGGGCGGGACTTTGCCTCTCTATAATCTATTTTGACCTTTATAACAAACTTCTGTTACTCATCATCTGCCTCCACGTCATGCTTTTATGGCCTGTTATTGTTTATACCTGGCATGACTGTGTTTATAGTCGTAATAGAGGTTTATGAATTCTTCGTTATCTATGAATCATATAAAGAGGTCATGGGTCGTACTCAAGCATTAGTGAGCTTCTTCATTAAGGCAAAGGTGTGTTTTTTTTTGCCTGCAGGTGATCGAAGGAAACAGGAACGCCTACGACATCGTACTGAAGGACCTGGAGCCGCCCATCGTCGCTCGCTTCGTCCGCTTCATGCCCGTCACAGACCACTCCATGAACGTCTGCATGAGAGTGGAGCTCTACGGCTGTGAATGGCTGGGTAAGAGGTCGCTGACGGTGATGAGATAAGAGAGGATATGTAAGGACCATATACGGCATGTATAGATGGACGACGCATCTCCACTTCCTCCCACTCTATATAAGTGAAGTGGAAATAGGTGGGGGGGATTGAGATGTTTTGGTTTCACTTTTGGGGAGCTGTCATGTCGTCCATCTTTATATGCAGTCTATGGTAAAGACTGATGAGCGAGGAAGTGGAAAAGACGACAGCACCAGTCCTTACTGTACCTTTGAGCCCATAAAGATAGAAAAGATCAGATGATTCTCTGTCACATTTTCAAACAAGTGATACAACTGATGAACACTACAATAATCATATCACTGACTAAATACTGAATAACCACTATGGAAGTTTATTTGATGCATGGCATATACGTGAGCATTTTAGATGAGCATGTGTGCACAAAAAGAACCAATAGGAATCCAAAAGTGGCATGAATCTCGCCAGATTTAAACTTGAGTTTCTGATCATGGGAACCTTGTGAAATTTAAGGTCAAAGGGAAGGAATAAAAGGAAAACAACGAAAGTAATAGGGTGTCTAAGTACTTCTACCTAGCTGGAAGCAGCAATTAACTGGTGACAGTCTGAGTATGTACTCTATGTATGCACGATGTTGTTTTGTATTTCTTAACAGCAGATACTATACTATATGTGTCCAAGACAAATTTCCTTCGGGACAATAAAGTCTATCTTATCTTATCTCAATATATGCCAAGTGCACACATGAAAAAAAACTGTGATTTTCAGCAAGTTACCAAGTGCTTACATTTAGGGGTCATATTGGGAACATTAGATAAGTTAGCATGCTATGGTTAGACAGGTTATTTCATAAAAAAGGAACAAGGATGTTGAAAAAAATTGAAGAAAGTTTGTCAGGCAGATGTGATGAGTCCAGTGAGAACAACTGTTTAGTGTGTTTCTCAAATGGGGGTACTAGTTTGCCTGGATCCCCCACTCCACCAAGCTCGAGTTGAAGATGGAAACTGAGTCACGGTACTAGTACCCATAGCGGTACTTTGGAGTACTGTAGGGGGTACGTGAGATTTTTTAAAATGTTAATTAAAAAAAATATCAGTCATGCATAATTCCTAAAATAATTATATTATAATAACTTTAATAAAAAATGTAAGTTTGATAAAGCAGATTTTATATTCAATATTCCCATTTTCAATGCAATCATAAACTGACAACTGCGGCAACAAACAATTAGAAATGTTTTGTGCTGGTCAGGGGGTACTAGGCCGAAAAAGATATTTCAAAGGGAGTACATTATTGAAAAAAAGTTTGAGAACCACTGGCTTAACAAATATGTGGAGATTTTTTTCAGGTGTCTAAAAAAATACATGAAGCAATACAATTTAAAATGCTTTTGAGTATGGAGAGATCCAATCAAAGTAGAAGAAGATGAAAAATGTGTAAAAACAACAAGTAATTTATGAGAAAAGCAGAAAGTCCATATTTTTTGATACCTGTGGCATTGTGGACAAGTTTCACCAGACCCCTTAAAAAAACTTCACTTATTCTGCATAATGGAAAGTTCTACCCATGCCTTGTGCATCATTTTTTGAATATTGGTAGCTGTAGTAGACTTAAAACTACTATTTCGAAACAAACGTATGTGGTTTTGAACGATGCTTCTCTGCACAGCATGAGTTGAGAATGTTTTGGGGTTATTTATTCTCAAAAAATGAATCATTTCCTTTGCTTTACAGATGGTCTTGTGTCGTACAACGCTCCAGTAGGAGAAGAGATGAACTTGCCTGCTTACCCTGCTTACCTCAACGACTCGGTCTACGACGGAGCTGTCATCCACAGGTGTGTGTTTCTGTGTTTCTGTGTGTGTTTCATTATTCCCTTCACCGCTACACTGCTTCATCATTGCACTCATCCTGCGTCAGTGCTTTTTCCCCCCTCACCTTGTTGTTGCCCCGTCACCATGGGGAAAGCAGAGAGACAGGCGGCGGTGAGTGGGTCATGGTGGTTTACTCAGTTAGGCAACAGCTCATAGGAATGACTGAGTCAACCATGAAGTTTAGAAACCGGAATCAGTCTTTTGTTGACAGCGGTGTTTAAAGTATGGCATGGTGAATAATGTCCTCCATGACACAGGCAGGCTTCCTTCTCTCTGTGGAGAGAAAAGAAAATGGCCTTTATTACGAGATCACAGCCAACAGCAGAAGTGAGGAATTTACTTTACAATGCTGCCACCTAGCGTTTAATGGTTGCACCATAAAAAAAAAAACTTTAACAGTTTTTTGCAAATACTAAAACACATTTTCTGAAACTAGGGCCCTCTTTGTCCAAACTTTACACACAAAAAACAAAAACAGACACAAAATATATTACATTATTGCAAAAGAAAACACTTCATTGAAAACTAACACCAAAAAATAGCTCTTTCCATATATATAATTTAGTATAAAACACTATTATCTAGAGTCGTTGGCATTTTCATTTGCAGCATGCTGTAAATATAGACTATGAACACAAACGCAATGTGTTTAATCTCAATACTCATAACAGTCTCAGACACAATTACTTTAAAGGAGCAATATGTAGGACTGACAGCTAGCGTTTACATGTCAAATGGGTAACAGCAGTCCAACAGTGTTTGTTCCTCCGGTGTGACTGACAGCAGTTAGCGCAAATTTTTGCAATTTGAGGGTTACCTTCTAGACACGACCATGTTAGCCTCTGGCCAGCAGCAGTAGCCAGTATCACTTCACCGGCTGTGTGTCTCAAATACTCGCTGCCTTGATAACCCAGCTGCACACGGACCACAGAGAGATGTGCTGAGGCTTTTCAGGTCGGGTAGAATCTAATGTTATGTTATCTCTGTTGATCCAGTTAGTTTGCTTGTTTCCATGGCTGCAGAAGGCTGTGTTTGCATGCCAGTTGGTCACATATGTGGCAACGGGGTGTTGAAATGGGCCTAGGACGGGATCACACAGATCCAAAACAAAAACAGACGTTCTGAACCGTAATGGAAATTTCAAAGGAGAACATACTGGCTATAGCATTGTTGTAGGAGAAGCCAGTATTTCTTTAATCTCTGATGACATTTCATGGTCATTTTATGATTTATTACAGTAAATTTATACATATTGGTCCTTTAACTGAAGATGACATGAACATAGTTACTGTATTGTTCTCTAAACAAAATACAGTATATTGCAATTACTTCCTCTAACTCTCTCTCCAAAATTGGCCTCCATCGTTGTGCAAACCGAAGAGCAAACCCGAATCCTATTTATAGTGCTCAAGCGTAAGTGATTTATTTGGATACAGGTGTTTTTACAGATCCATTCTGGGTGCAGGTGATTGATAATGTGGTATTGCAATGGCAGTGTTTAGCAAACAACACACACAGGCTTTTAGTTTTGAATGATGTATCTAATGTAGATAACCGTGTATAGTTATTTGCAAAAAAATGGGCCACAAGAACCAGTTTTTGTGTCTTGGCAATTGCAAAAATACTGGCACAGAAGTTCTTACTTTGAACATAAAGGATGTTCCTCTGTGTGTCTGCCTCTCTTTGTTTCTCAGTATGACCGAGGGTTTGGGCCAGCTGACTGACGGAGTGTGTGGCCTGGATGATTTCACACAAAGTCACGTCTACAACGTGTGGCCCGGGTACGACTTCGTGGGCTGGACTAATGAGAGCTTCCCCAGTGGATATGTTGAAATCATGTTTGAGTTTGACCGCATACGTAACTTCACCACCATGAAGGTGAGGCTCCTGATGATACAAGCTTTTCCCCAGTGATCAGTTTTCTCTCACCAGCTCTAAAAGCATCTTCATCTGCGTCCAGGTCCACTGCAACAACATGTACTCACGGCACGTCAAGGCCTTCCGCCAGGTGGTGTGTTACTTCCGCTCCGAGGCGGACTGGGAGGCCACGCCGCTCTCCTTCAGCCCCGTGGAGGACGAGAAGAATCCCAGCGCCCGCTTCGTCACAGTCAACCTGGTCAATCACATGGCCAGCGCCATCAAGTGCCAGTTCTACTTCGCTGACGCCTGGATGTTGTTCAGCGAGATCACCTTCCAGTCAGGTATAGACTGAAGAACCATGTGTGTGTAATCTGTAACTAAGATCGCTGGTAGTTTTTTCATTTGTATTAGGTCAAAGTTAACACGATAATATATATAGTATATTATTTGTTAATATTATTGTATTAAAGTCTGTTTCAAGGCTTTCTGATTTAGTATGAACAATTTAATTTCTGAGCATCTCTGCGCCATCTGGCCTTTCAGATACAGCTATGTACAACACAACACTTGCTCCACCCAAGACAGGACTGCCACCCAACATACAACCAGGTCAGTGATCACTCCACCAGCGGCGCCAAAATGAGTTTTGAAGTGTGGGGGGGAACCAGCTTTGGATGACGTAATACAATGTTTCCCACAGGATTTCGAGAGACTGTGGTGTGGTGCTCCCCCCAGAAGAAAATGTTGAACATATTAAAGCATCAATCTGGAGCACTTTGAGAGCAAAATTACGAGGCTAGATTTATGAAGAACTTGGTGCTCTAGTAAACAATTTAATCTTAAAGGTTGTATGGTTATGAATGCTGATGGCAAAAAGTCATAAGCATGGTAAACGAGACAAGGTGCTGACATCGCCGCAGACACCCTCGACAGTCCGCCCCGGTTGACAGTCACGCCGGGAATCCCGTCCCTCCCCACAGGGCGAGGAGTGCTGTAAAACTCACGGTCGAGCCTTTCCAAGCAGATCTCGGTCGTGGCGCACTGGATGATGCGCCCGGGGAGGGAGAGGGAATGATTGAAACGTGTTTTTACCGTGTTGCAATATTGGGGCATTTGCAGGGATACAGGGATTCTTGACCTTAAAAAGAAAGTGGGACAGGGTTGTAAAGCCCATGCACTCCACACTCACACATTCAATGTAACATTTTGTGACATGCATGACAGATAACAATATGGCATCTTATGTTGTCGACAACCTTATCTGAGGATTTGACAAAGAAGTTAGTATGCGGACACAACAGATAAGCACTGACGTGATTGTCATCAGAAAAGTACTCTCAGTGTTATCAGCCAGATTAACAGTTCAGTTCAGATCTTTATTGTCCCACAAGAGGATGTTTTTTTCTGCAGCAAGACAGCATAAAAGCATGGACACAATAAGTACTATACTATACACACATACTATACACACACAGTACAGACTACAATAAAAGGGTCATAACAGTAAGAACAGGCATGAGGCAGATTATCAGAATTACAGTTTTTCACCATTGTTTACACACTAACTACGGTACTTGAGACACAATAACCACAACCTGTAACTCATGTATCAACCCCGCCTGAACCAATTCTGCTAAAATACAAGCACATTTAAGGCTTTACACTCAGATTGCAGTTTTAAACTACACTACACGCAATTCTCTAACATTTGTCACATTACTAGCCGTGGTAGTCAATCACAAGGTAGCCCCGCCCTAAAGCATCCCCTGCTTTATGGTCTATTTGACTCTAAATGGGACCATAATTTACTGAATGAACATCATGCTGTATTGAAGAAGACTTGAAACTAGCGATTGAGACCATAAACTCATGTTTACAATGGTTACTGAGGTAATAAATCAAGTGAGAAGTAGGGTCATTTTCTCATAGACTTCTATACAATCAGACTTCTTTTAGCAACCAGAGGAGTCGCCCCCTGCTGGCTGTTAGAAAGAATGACTGTTTAAGGCACTTCAGCATTGGCTTCAATTTTCAGACCTGGAATTTGCTCACTGGATTATTCTGTGCATTTTACAAAAATCTTTTAAACATTTACTTTTTTTGTAAACCAAAACCATCACTGAATCTAGTTATTTGGATTCATATATATATATAATGAGAAGTACAGTATGGTTCCTCACATACACATGCATACAGACAGTAAAAGGTGTCTCCCTTCCCCCCCCCCCTCCAGAGGATGACCCCACCCACAAAGTAGATGACAGCAACACCCGGATTCTGATTGGCTGTTTAGTGGCCATCATCTTCATCCTCGTGGTCATCATCGTCATCATCTTGTGGAGGCAGGTGTGGCAGAAGATGTTGGAGAAGGTGAGCTCATCACTGATGTGTTAAACCCGATACCAGCCTGTGCATGTGGAGTCATTTTTGGTGCATTTCCATTCGTTAGGTGGTCAGATCTGTTCCTTCACCCCCCCACGTCCTTCATTCTAGGCCTCTCGCCGGATGCTGGACGATGAACTAACTGCTAGTTTGTCAATACAGAGTGAGACGTTCGCTTACAACCACAACCAGTCGAGCACAACCAGCGAGCAGGAGTCTAGTTCCACCTACGAGCGCATCTTCCCCCTCGGCCCAGACTACCAGGAGCCGTCACGCATCATATGTAAGCTGCCGGAGTTCGCTCAGAGCTCAGAGGAGCCCGGTAGGTGGAAACACACGTCTACTTACATACCGTAAAACTTCAATTAAAAGCCGAGCCCCAATTAGACGCCTAGTCCCGGTGTAGCTACTCATTTTGGACATGGACATGCTACACATCATTAGATCAGTCAGATTCTCCACAATTCAATCATCCAGTTCATTTCACTGAAACCGTGAGCACCAAAGTATAATTCATTCAGATTAATGATGCTGTTGATTGCAGCCAGACCGCCCCGTTAGGGGTGTGTCTCCCTTTGTGTCCATTTGACCAGGGAAAATGTTGTTTTTGAAAAGATAAATGCCAACAAATATGGTTTGAAGCAGATTGTTTGTTTTGGAATTTTTGGAAATGATTACATCGATCTTTTTTTCAATAAATGTTGACTTTTGGACTGAAGACGAAAGAGAGATAGAAAGAAAGAGAAGGCATGCAATGTTTCTGTAAGTTATTCATAATAATAATCAGAATGTCAACGTTATTAAGCTTCAAACTATTCGGTACAGCAGTAAACAAGAGACACAAATAAAAAGTGGCGACTCCCGACCTTTGAAGCGGTAATAAAGTCTGAATATGTGTCCGTTCCTTGATAATTTATATTCCTTTTGTCCGTAAGGGTTCACCAATAAAAAAAAAAATGTTTTTTCATTAAAATCAATTCAAGTTGTGAATATTGTCATGTGAATTCCTTTACAAAATAAAGGTGTCCCAACCTTTCTTTAGTTTAGTTTTCACCCTTTTTCGGCAGGCCTAGAGAGGTGGATAAAGAGAGGTGTTGTGTCGGTATTTCGGTGCCCTTAAAACGAGCGTTGTTAACGGTCTCGCTGCAAATGAATGATTCATAATTGATATGTTATTCGTTAGCCTAATTTTATACTAAGTAATATTGATACTGGTTAAATAATCAGTTTGATAGTATTTCCCATCTTTGCTGAGCATGAGTATTGTGCGAAAGGAATTAAGGGCCCGTCCCATATAGATGCCTGTCCCAAATATACGCCGGTTGAGTTAAGTGATTGAAGCAAATAAAAGGCCGGGCTGTTAATTGCAGTTTTATGGTATACACTTCCGTTTAAACTGATAATCAACATGGTCAATCCCTTATCTTATTGAGAGTTACAGTTTCACTTTTGTGTTCCAGCTTCTACCAGCACAGCAGCAGCTTCTAAATCCACCACAACTGCTACAGTTCAAGATGGCGCCCCTCACTACGCAGAGGCTGACGTTGTAAACCTGCAAGGCGTGACCGGAAGCAACACGTACGCCATCCCTGCACTCGCCATGGACCTGCTGTCGGGGAAGGACGTCGCAGTGGAGGAGTTCCCACGAAAGATGCTCACATTCAAAGAGAAGCTAGGAGAAGGACAGTTCGGAGAGGTGTGTGTGTGTGCAGCTCCACCGTTCTTCTACAAGTATTTCTTTAGATGACAAGTGAAGTTATAAATGTTCCCTTCCTCCTTTCCTTACTCTCGTTTCATCTTCCTCTTCCTCTCAGGTGCACCTGTGTGAAGCAGAGGGAATGCAGGAGTTCATGAATAAAGAGTTTTTGTTTGACATCCCCGAGGAACAGCCAGTTTTAGTGGCCGTGAAGATGCTCCGTTCAGACGCCAACAAAAATGCAAGGTATCGACTCCAGACGCCAAATACCTAATTTTTAGCCTAAACCTGAAACTGAAAATAAGTCTTGAAATGTTAGGTTTATATATTTCTGATTTTTCTCTTTGTAAAGTAAGTCCGTTTTTTTCGGCTTCTTTTTATTGGTATATTTTCATTATACAAAATATCCCTCTAAAAAGTAATTAGACAAATAATAATTGTGACAGTAATAGTAGTAGTAGATAATTAGAGAAAAAAAGTAGAAACATAAAAAAGCCTAATAATAATAAATAAAAATTTGAATAAATACATAAAAAAAGAAAAAATAATAATACATGAAAAACATGAATAAAAATAAATGAAGAAATAAAGAAAAATCCTCTCATCCAGGGTCACACAAATCACAGAAAGAAATCAAATGTACACCTACAGAAAGAGTAATTAGACAAATAATAATTGTGATAGTAATAGTAGTAGTAGATAATTAGGAAAAAAAATAGATTAAACAATCAATTAATGATACATTTGAAATAAATATATAAAAGAAAAAAAAAATAATAATAAATAAAATATAAATAAAAATAAATAAATAAAAAAGAAAAAGATGATAATAATAATAATAACCTGTTTTGTCAGTCCAAAACCCAAAGACATTCAGCTCAACACGATATAAAACAGAGAGAGCAGGAAATCTCCACATCTGAGAGGCCGTAAACAGCATCACAGTCACAACCTTTTTTTGTGTTTTGGCAGGAACGACTTCCTGAAAGAGATAAAGATCATGTCACGTTTGAAGGACCCCAACATCATTCGCCTGCTCGCTGTGTGCATCTACAGCGACCCTCTCTGTATGATCACAGAGTACATGGAGAACGGAGATCTCAACCAGTTTCTGTCCCGCCACGAACCCGAGGGACAACTCGCTCTGCTCAGCAACGCACCTACTGTCAGGTGAGTGAACAAGAGCTGTATATGTATGTATGTCTGTTTGTGTGTGTGTTTTTTAATATTCCCCTTTCACATGACGCTGTTTCTTTCCTCTCCTCTCCAGCTTCAACAATCTGTGCTACATGGCGGCTCAGATAGCGTCGGGGATGAAGTACCTCTCCTCTCTAAACTTTGTCCATCGAGACTTGGCCACACGGAATTGCCTGGTGGGCAAAAACTACACGATAAAGATAGCTGACTTCGGCATGAGCAGAAACCTGTACAGCGGTGACTACTACCGCATCCAGGGCAGAGCGGTGCTGCCGATACGCTGGATGTCGTGGGAGAGCATCCTGCTGGTAAGGACTGCTGCTTAAAGGAATACTTCACCCACAAAATGACCATTTATAGATCAATTACTTATTAACCCTTACTTTGAGTTCTTGAAGAAAACTTTTCTCTCGCATGCATCCACGGTGAACGGAGAATCAAAAAACGTAGAAAAGTAACAACGCGTTCAACAGCAGCAAAACTGTATCAAAACATCAGGTTTTAGCGAAGATGCATGTGTTTGTGCATGGAGGATGGAACCTGCCAAAATAAAGAATAAATGACTCGATAAATAAATAAATATGTCATTAAATGCAGCAAAAATATTAGAAAATAAATGTAGCCATTAATTAATGATAAAATGTGACATAAATTGGTATTTCTATTTTAATTAGCTTCTTTATTTATTTATCTTTGTATTAATTCCCTTATTTATTTACTCTTCTGTTCAATTTTCCCTTTTATTTATTTATGTATTTATTTTTATTAATTTATTAATTTATTTTTGCATTTATTTATTTATTTTTGCAATTATTTATCTATTTTTGCATTTATTTTTAAATGCATGTATTTATTTATGTAATTATGCATTTGTTTATTCATTTATTTATTTTATGCATGATTTTTTTCCTTTGCATTTCATCCCTTATTTATTTCCCCAAACGTATTTATTTCTGTATTCTTTTCTTTATAAATTTCTTTTTACCATCAAGTTACATCGACCAAAGCATTTTCATTAAGTGCTCAAATAATCCTTATTCCTGTTTTTAATATCTTGCATGCTTATAAAATAATCTAGTTTGAAATGTCTCACACCAAGTTGAGAGTCCAAACACTTTAAAAGCTCGCCAAGCTCACAGACATGTTACTTTTGATCTTTTGTTGTGCAGGGTAAGTTCACCACAGCTAGCGATGTGTGGGCCTTTGGGGTGACGCTGTGGGAGATACTAAACTTCTGCAAGGAGCAACCCTACTCTCAGCTCACTGATGAGCAGGTGATAGAAAACACAGGGGAGTTTTTCAGGGACCAGAAAAGACAGGTGAGTGTCGTTACAAACATTTCATCCACATATAGAAACCACAAAGTGAATCCCTGGCTGAACTTCTCGCCCCGTGTCGTGCAGATCTACCTGCCTCAGCCTGTGTTGTGTCCAGACTCGCTCTACAAGATCATGCTGAGCTGCTGGAGGAGGAACACAAAGGAACGGCCCTCCTTCCAGGAAATACACCGAGCCCTCCTGGAAATTCAGCCATAAAAGCAGGGGGCAATGTTTAAGACAGTGATTCCCAGACTGCTCATCTCTGGAGAAAATAGTGCACGACAAGAGTAGACCATGATTCAGACACAATCCAGGTTGTTTCAGTAGAGAAACAGGTTGAGAGCCGCCTGTGGGAAACACTGTTTCATGGACTTAAACTCTGCAGAGATGGACTACCAGAGACTTTTGGTGCGTGTCAGTTTGAGTTTAATTGGCTCAATCAAGACGTTTTATAGACGTACAGGTATTCTAAGAAAAATCTCTTCTGTTTTATAATACACCAATCCCGAAACACACAGACGTGATTAAGGTTTGGTTGATGACGAAGCCAAAATTAAATGTAGCAAGTGACATTTGGCACTTTTAAAAATGTATTTTAATTTTAATTTTTTTATTTTAATATGAGTTCAGATTTCCCATAACGTTCCAGTGTTTGATGACAAACTTTCTCGTGTTTTCTTTTGGAAGACTGCTTGAATGTAGAGGGGGAAACGTGCAGCCGACCGTCACTGTTACACATTTCATTATATTCCAAGTGTTTCATCTCAGTTTCTCAACACATTTAGAATATCAAGGAAATATCGGTAACACTTTCTATGACGCCCATGTCTATAATGCATCATAATCATTAGGGTTGTAAGAAAATATCGCTACACATGAGTATCGCGATATTATGTGTTGTGATACTGTATCGATTCTCCAAACAACTATTGATTTTTAATTAACTTAACTTAAAAATCCGATGACCACTATTCAATCATTCGGATGTTGCAGAGGGCTCAGTTTTAAAGCTATAGTAAAGGTACTGACATCATATGAAACTAGAAAACCTAAGGAATCCACTGGTACCAGCCATGTCATACTAGCTTGTCGCAAAGAATGCTAAATAATGCATAATACATTTTGGTGAGGAAAAACTGACAAAACATGTTTTTTGCATGCAGTATAAATGTGGTATTTATGCCTGTTCCAAAAAATGGTGTATTTCTGGTGTGTTCTTTATACTAGGACAGTTTTCCCAAAATTAAATTTAAAAAATCGCAATATATCACAATATATTGAATCATAAACCCTGTATCATGATTCGTATTGTATCGCCAGATTCTTGCCAATACACAGCCCTAATATACTGTACATACTTATAATGCTTTATAATCTGCTTATAGCACTGTATAATTATAGTTTTAAGCACTCATAAATATTCATAATGCTTTATAACAATAATCATAACACATTATAAAGCATTTTATAATGATTTGTAAGGTCAAGTTTTATAATACTTCAGAATTTTCCCTCCCTGACAATTTTTTTAATTATAATGTGATTATAAGTTACTTTAAGTGGTCATTGTTTGCTTTTAGTAAAGTGAAAAAAATATCATTAGATCTATGCAAGAACACTCAAAACATTGTCAAATTTTCACTTTAGTCAAAGCAAACAATGACCACTTATAGTAACTTATAATCGCATTATAACAGTGATCATAAAATATTATAATGTATTACAACTATGGGAATTATAATACACTATGATTCTTGCAAAAGTCAGTGAGTGACCAGCAATTATGAAGTATTATGATTCTTGACCTTATAAATCATTATAAAATGCTTTATAATGTGTTATGATTATTGTTATAAAGCATTATGAATATTTATGAGTTCTTATAACTATAATTATACAGCGCTATAAGCAGATTATAATGCATTATAAGTATGTTTATAACGCGTTATAAACATGGGCATCATAGAAAGTGACTCAGTTTTTCTCCCTGCAGTTTTCCGTTGTGATTTGAACATGAGTGTACATGTATTTTTAATAGATAAGTCTAAATCTCAAATAGCAATATTTTGTATTGATATTTATATGTTCATACGTGTTTGTTCTGTTCATGTTTTGTTGATACATTTGTGGATTAATATTATCTTTGGAGCATCATATTTGATGTGATTCCGTAACTTTCACACTCACATTTTGGATCTAAACACCAAACGAACTGCTTCAGAAGATTTTTGTTTTTGTTTCCCACTCTAAACTGTTATTAGCCTGCATTGATCACAAACTAATATATCGCTCTTTGATAATTGATCAGATGTTGTAAGATGCTTATCAGGAATGCAGGCTGTGTTTTTGTGCTACGTCGGTTCAACAGTATGTTTACAGTCAGCAGCGTTGGGAAGATGTTGGATGTTGGTGTTGGAACAAGTTAATACATTTATGGTTATAGTTCGTCTCAGTGGACAAAGAAAGTCAGGCTGAATGATTTTGAAAAAAATATGTAATTGTGATTAGTCCAGTCGCACAGCAGTTCGTGAAATAGTCACAAAATGTTATGTATCAGTGTGTCAGCACGAAATCAATTCTTATGTAATCCATGTATTTGTGAACCGGGAAGTATAAAGAGCGGCAAATACAACGTAGGGAGGAGGTCGGGGTGGACGGTAGGGTCAAAAAGTTTGTGTCCCATGTGAAACCATACGTCAACATTGATTTATTTGTCGCATAACTTCTGTACTTAAGATGCACCACTTCCAGTGTTATTTTAACCCAAACCACGATCTTTTCCTAAAGCTAACTAAGTAGTTTTGTTGCCTAAAGCTGGGGACACACCAGACCGACATCAAAGAACTAGAGGCGACGAGGGCCACCAGCTGCGTCGCCTCACGTCGCCTTTGTCTTGGCAAAAAAATTGCACTCAAACACACAAAGACTACAGCCAACGACCAGTTAGCACGTACGTTCTGCGCCAGCGTGAGATGAAATAACTCTCCACACCAGCAGGCAGCGGTAGTCTGCATTCGTCATTCAAAAAAGGGGGAAGACCGAGGACGGTGGACATACAAGCCGTTGTTATGCTACATACATTAAACAAAGCGGCGTTTGTCGACCGTTTTCACACCACTCTCTCTCACCACTTAGCTTCATTCCAGACGGCCATGTTGTTGTGAAAATATCCGTGTATCGGAATGATCAGATGAGATGAAGATGAAAAATGAGAAGAGCCTTCTCTTGATTTTACTCGTTTGCTTGCTTTCCTCACTTCCGTTTCTCTTCTCGTGCACTGATTCGTTTAAGCTGAAAAGCCAATCAGAGTGATTTCTCTCACCGACGGGCGCCACCGCCGATTCAACAAATAACGCTCCAAACTTTGGGGGTTGAGGATTTCTGGACAATATTTGTCATTGTTTCGTGTTTTTAATTGATTTCCAATAATAAATAAATACATACATTTGCATAAAGCAGCATATTTGCCCTCTCCCATGTTGATAAGAGTATTAAATACTTGACAAATCTCCCTTTAAGGTACATTTTGAACAGATAAAATATTTGCGATTAATCGCGATTGACTATTTTAATCGATTGACAGCCCTAATTATTATTATTTTTTTTAAATATTTGTCTACATAGAAATGTTACCAATAAGACATTTAACAAATATTGCGCCTCCTGCGATTTGAAAATGGTGGTAGGCCGTATTGTGATTTCGATCAAATTTTGATTAATTGTTCAGCCTTAAAAGAAAGTTTTCTTAAATGGTAAATGTAGAAGAAATGGGAATATTCAGCCAGAATAATGTGTTTGTTTGGAACGTTATGACGTTATGTTTATATTAGCTCATGAACACAGCTGATGACTCATCTACACGTTGTAGTCATCAGTTTGTTCTTTCTTTTATTGATGTACAGTATGCTGGTTTCTTTCCTCTTCTTTTCTAGCATATAACACTCTAATAACTTGAACTTCATACTGCTCACCACTGTTTTTCAGCCACTTCAGCTGTATTTACAGGCTCTGCCCTCTTATCAGAGGCCTTTGTCCCCCTCACCTCTTTCAGAAGGACACTCATGCATGCTGTTTTCAACTTTTATGTGGAAGTTAATCCTTATCTTTCTGTGTTTTGCAATCCAGGCAAAAGATTTGTACAAGTTACATTTTGGAGACATATTTGTGTATTTGTGAAGACATCTTTTCAATTACAATCCTCTCAGTGTTATAAATGAAGTGGGAGCACCCTGACGGATTAGTTTTATTACATATTTGTACTCAAATGTTTGTTTTTCTGTGAGAATGTTTTTTATATACTGTACATTGTAAACAAATGTTGTACATTGATGGACGAAATACAAATAAATTGTAAACAGGGAATCGTCTCTCTTTAAGAGCTCTGCCTTTATTCACAAGTATCTGACACCGTGTGGGCGGTGCTTGAAGCTGAGCCGACTGGTACCCGGTTCTCATTGGCTGAGAGCTGCTGTCGTACAGGGCTCTCATTGGCTGAGAGCTGCTGCGGTGTCCAATCACAGCACGGAGGCGGAGTGACGGGTATGACTCCACATCAGTTGAAAACACTCCTTGATCCGAACACAGAACTTGTTGCTTTGAAAGCAACATTTTGCTGTAAATTTTGAGTTTTTTGTTTGCAGTTTTGTTTCCAGTGTGGACCAGAAAAGATGAATAAGGTGGTTCTGGTGACGGGAGCAAACAGGTAATTTTGTTTTTATTATTAACCTCAAGTCTGGCATCTGAAGTGTAATGGAAACCTTTCTTCAAGGTCTTTTTTTTTTTTTTTTTTTTACTTTATCTCCTTGTCAAGAGGCCCAAGTGTCGGTATCATTTTGTCAAATACAGTACATGTATGTGGAATAACTTTGTCAGTAATGTAAACTGTAGATGCTGTAATAATTAGGACTGTCTGTTGCTGCTGTTGCTGTTTTTTAACGCCACTAATTTCTTTAACGCATTAACGCAACTTGCAATTTTGTGAAGATGCTGTCATGGCCATTTTCAAAGCTGTCCCTTGACCTCTGACCTCAAGATATGTGAATGAAAATGGGTTCTATGGGTACCCACGAGTCTCCCCTTTACAGACATGCCCACTTTATGATAATCACATGCAGTTTGGGGCAAGTCATAGTCAAGTCAGCACACTGACACACTGACAGCTGTTGTTGCCTGTTGGGCTGCAGTTTGCCATGTTATGATTTGAGCATATGTTTTATGTTAAATGCAGTACCTGTGAGGGTTTCTGGACAATATTTGTCATTGTTTTGTGTTGTTAATTGATTTCTAATCATATATATATACATACATTTGCATAAAGCAGCATATTTGTCCACTCCCATGTTGAGAAGAGTATTAAATACTTGACAAATCTCCCTTTAAGGTGCATTTTGAACAGATAAAAATGCAATTAATCGCGATTAATTATGGACAATCATGCGATTAATTGCGATTAAATATTTTAATCGATTGAAAGCCCTAATATATATACATTACGTTGTCTCCCTGCAGTGGCATCGGCCTGGTGCTGTGCGAGCGTCTCCTCTCGCAGGACACCGAGGGTCTCCAGCTGTGTCTGGCCTGCAGGAACATGCGGCGAGCTCAGGCCGCTCGCTCCGCCCTCCTCGCCTCTCATCCCACCGCCCAGGTGGCCCTGCTGCAGATGGACACCAGCAGCATCTCCTCCGTCCTCGCTGCTGCACAGGAGGTCAAACTCAGGTGGGAGGAGAGACTCACAGCAGCAGCCAAATCATCAATACAGACTAGTGGTGTAACGGTTCAACAAGCCCACGGTTCGGTTTGTATTACGGTTTTTGGGTCACGGTTTCAGTTCGGTTCGGTTTGTTTTGCACATTATCCATCCATTCGGCAGCAGGCTTAGCAGGGAATTCCAGACGTCCCTCTACCCAGCAACGTTTTCCAGCTCTTCCTGGGGGACCCCGAGGTGTTCCCAGGCAAGCCGAGATATATAATCTCTCCAGTGTGTTCTGGGTCTACCCCGGGGCCTCTTACCAGATAGACGTGCCCGGAAAACCTCCAAAGGGAGGCGTCCAGGAGGCGTCCTGATCAGATCCCTAAACCACCTCAGCTGGCCCCTTTTGACTCGAAGGAGCAGTGGCTCTACTCCGAGCTCCCTCCAGATGTCTGAGCTCCTCACCCTATCTCTAAGGCAGAGCCAAGCCACCCTATGAAGGAAGCTCATTTTGGCCGCTTGTATCTGCGATGTCATTCTTTCGGTCACTACCCAAAGCTCATGACTGTAGGTGAAGGTTGGAACGCAGATGGACCGGTAAATCGAGAGCTTTGCCTTCTGGACATCCGCTCATTAGGGAGAAGAAAAACAACCATTTCCAATGTGTTTGAACTCCAAAATATAATAAATAGATTGATAGTAATGAATGATATTTCTATATTATAAGAAGCCATAAAACTGTTTTTTATACATGAAATAAGGCAGGCTAGTTAATGGCCAAGTAGGCCTATGTTCAGATAATTACCTCTTCTTTGTCTCTGGTACCTCATCAAATAATTAACAGGCCTGTATTTAATAATAGTGCAAAGGTTCAACAATCCCACGATTCAGTTTGTACGTCATTGGACGGTTCGGTTTTTTATGGTTCGGTCTTGCACCCCTAGTACAGACCAGGTTATGTTGTAGACTCTGTGTGTTAACAGAAGTGTGTGACTCTGATTGTCTCCTGCAGGTATAACCGGTTGGACTACCTCTACCTGAACGCAGGTATCATGCCAAACCCACAGTTTGATGCTAAAGCCTTTTTCAAAGGCCTCTTCTCCAGGTACTTTGTTGAACTTTTACTACTCATAATTACTGAGCTGCATCTGTGACTTTTATACTTTGACATGTCCAGCCTATTTATCGTTTACAACATCTACAGTATTTCCCATGTTGCCTCTCTAGAGCTCAGGTTTCTATAACATCTTTATTGCAGTCGTATCATCGCCATGTTTGCCACCGGTGAGGGGGTTCTGACGCAGAAGGACGGTGTCACCTCTGAAGGCCTGCAACAAGTTTTCGCGACCAACCTCTTCGGTCACTTCCTACTAGTGAGTGACTGACTGCAAAAACGCACATTCTTGCGACATTATATACCGAGTATATTTAGCTAATTACTAGTCACAATATCTCATAACACGTAATATAAGACACAATAGCCTGTCAAGTAACATTTCAGTGAGATATATACGGGCTCCCTTTGCGACACGACCCTGTGACCGTCACAAATATCGGATTTTCTTCTCAGAGCATTTGATTTATTGATTGCTGTCGGGATGTGATGAGAATTTCAAATAATATAACAACAAATGTTTCTAAAATCTTTACCAACCCTACCTTTAAGTGAAAAAAAATACTACTTTTGATGATTACAGGCTTATTATGACCCACGATGCTTTCTAATACTAGTGAAATATAGCTCAAAATGAGTTTCCCAGCTAATTTCAAGCTCTCTTTTTTATCTCGAGAGGCTTAAATATTACATCTTATTTCAAGAAATCTTGCCAAGCGAATTTTCACTTGTTCCACTAACAGAAATACACCTTGTATTCATAGTTTTTTTTACTTATATTTTTCCAGGGGTTTGATCCACACATAGAATCTAATACAAAACCACGTTTCCTTCAGTTTTCTGCAGGGAAGGTAATTCTTGTCAGCTGTTTTACCCTTCATGGAATAAATATAGGTGACACTGGATCTGTCCGTCACTGTAACTGAGCAACAATGCTCATTAAAAATTAACAGTACTGTCCCAGGAATAAGGTCGCAGCGGACGGTATTCTGCTTACTGTGCATTTGCAGATGACATGTATTAAGTCGCCATCACAGAGAAACCTTCTCAAAGTATAAATCCATCTTTGCTGCTGTATTTACACAAAGTTTAGAGAGGAAAACACTTTGGGACAGCGAAAGTGACACATAAGAATTTTGGTCTTTTTTAAACATTCAGTAAAGTTTGGCAGGAATTCAACTTTGCTGATTAGTGTAAGGAATCTGAAAGGAAGAGATGCCATTGTTGTTGCTGCTTAAAATATCTACAGGATATCTTAACCAGTTAGTGTTTTTATTCTCTTTATTTAAAGAGGACCTATAATACTTTTCCCCTTTCCTCTAGTGTGTTGTATAGTTTTTTTGCACATGTAAAAGGTCTGCACAGTTACAAAGCTCAAAGTCCACGCCAAAGGGAGTTACTCTCCCCCACAGAAATACTGCTCCTGAAACGCCTCGCGTGATATCTGGCCTTTTCTTGCGTAACGTGGTGATGTCACCAAGTCAACTTTAGTGTGTTATATAGTTTTTTTGCGCATGTAAAAGGTCTGCACAGTTACAAAGCTCAAAGTCCACGCCAAAGGGAGTTACTCTCCCCAACAGAAATACCACTCCTGAAACGCCTCGCGTGATGTCCGGCCTTTTCTTGCGTAACGTGGTGATGTCACCAAGTAACACATTTGCATAATACCTGCCTAGCTACTAGTTTGGCACACCCTCAAACAAAGCTAATTAGAGCAGAGCCGGAGCATGTTCTAGTAGAAACCCAAAATACAAGTATGAACCTGAAAATAAGCATAATAGGTCCTCTTTAAGCTTGATTTATACAGGTAATCTCATTGAGACATGGGGTCTTACCTTCAAGGGCATTAATACAGAGACAAAATAGAACACTATTCATAAATGCTATGTGTGCAAAAGTGCCAAAGTTGTGGTTTAAAACTATGAGCAAGAACAGACCAGAAGTTATTTCCAGAGTTCTTAAAGTAGTTTAAAATCCTACTGATCATACTGGAGAGCTTCAGTTCCTGCTGTGGCATGGTCCAGGTTGGTCCAGGTTGGTCCAGGTTGGTCCAGGGTGGTCCAGGTTGAGGGGATGGGAAGAGTGGTGAAGCCCTGGGAGCGTACAGTAGGATATGGCAGCACTGTTTACATGACATGTAAGTGGATAAATAAGTGGGCAGCAGACCAAGGATGGATTTATTAATGAAGTTATACCAGTGCAAGGCTCTGCGCATGGATAATGATTTGACATATAGATGTGCAACACTTCCTTGGGGCTTGGTTAGCGTAGATGTAGCATCAGTTATATCAGAACTGGGGAGTATTTCTTCATTGAAAAAAGAGCAAAGTACGGCACTTTAGTATCGCTTTTGTTAGTTTGATTGACCGATGGTTCATCCAAACACCTGCCAAGTATTTTTTGAAAATGCCTGTCCTTTTTCAAACAGTTTCCAGTGACGGCCTCTCAGATAGTTCTGTGAAACAAACCATCTGACAGAGTCAGTTTACAATACAGGTATATTCAGACAGACAGTATGAGAAAAATAATGCGTGTTTTGAACATTACAGCATGTAAACATGTTCTTGTAGAAACCCAAAATACAAGTATGAACTTGTAATGATCATGATATGTCCCCTTTAAGGTTGAAACTGAGCCTTAAGATGTTATTTTTAATGAATATTGTGATGCTGTGTTCTGTGTCGTGGCCCAGATCAGAGAGCTGGAACCGGTTCTGTGCCACGCAGGCCGGACGTCCCAGCTCATCTGGACCTCCTCCAGTAACGCTCACCGCTCAGCTTTCAACGCTGAAGACATGCAGCACCAGAGAGGCACCCACCCTTACAGCTCCTCCAAGTACGCCTCCGACCTGCTCAGCCTGGCGCTCAACACCCGCTACAACAAACAGGTCGGCTCTCACGCTCACAAACATGCTGTACAGTATAGAAACCAGGGCCTGCAAGATGTTGATAACTGTGATCCTTGTGCTCTCAGGGTTTGTACTCATCTGTCACTTGTCCTGGTTTTGTGATGACCAATCTGACCTACGGTATCCTGCCCTCCTTCCCAGCCTTCCTCTGGACCCTCTTTATGCCCGTCTTTTGGCTTGTGAGTGCAACTCTGATGGTACAAATTATTATTGACACACACACGACTGAAATTAATGCATCTTTCTTTTGTGATCTCAGATACGAATGTTCACCAATACTTTCACCCTGACCCCTTATAACGGAGCTGAAGCCCTGGTAGGTAAAAACACATTTTCTAATACACAGTTTAGTACAAATTCACTCATGAATGCTGCTCTTTCTTGCAGTTCTGGCTATTTAAGCAAAAGCCTGAATCACTGGACCCTCAAGCCAAGTACCACAGCTTAACATCTGGGCTGGGCAACAACTACACACAGCCACGCAAGGTACGGAAAGGAAGACTAAATTCAGTTTCTTATAAAGTAAAATAATCCATGTAGCAAGTTTTGTGTCTTCGCCAAATATCTACAGCTGCCGTTATAGATTACAATTCTTACAGTCTTAATACACATTTTCGCACATTTTTAGATTATACTTTACAGTTTAAATGCACATTTTTAGATTATAATTTACCATCTTTAATGCACATTTCTAGATTATAATTTACAGTTTTAATGCACATTTTGGATTATAATTTACAGTCTTTAATGCACATTTTTGCACATTTGTAGATCATAATTTACAGTCTTTAATACACATTTTTTTTATTATAATTCTTAGTCTTTAATGCACATTTTTGCATATTTTGAGATTATAATTTATAGTCTTTGATGCACATTTTTAGATTACAATTTATAGTCTTTAGTGCACATTTTTAGATTACAATTTACAGTCTTTAATGTACATTTTTTTGTAATATGTACATGTCATCTGTCACTTTATGTACATATTGTAATATGTACATACCTGTAAATATACATCCTACTCAGTGTACATACTGTACAGTATAATGACATCTCCACATGTACATAATCATCCAGTCCATGTATATCCATCCAGTATTTATTTCTTTGCACTATCTGTATTGTTTACAACTTCCGAACACTTGACTTGTATATAGACATTTTATTTTTATTTTTTTTTAATTATTGTATTCTTTTACTATGTTATTTCTATTTTGTGTAAGTACATTGAGAGAGCTGCATAAAAAAACAAATCAACAAAAATCAAATTCCATGTATGTATATACGAAATAAACCTGATTCTGATTCTGTTCCGCTTTGCAGATGGACATCGATTTGGAAACATCAGACACGTTGTTTGAGAAATTACTGCAACTAGAAAGTGAAGTAAGAAAGAAACTGAAGGAAAAACAAAAAAGTTCACAGTAGTCCTGCAGGACCTGGATCACCTTGATGCTGATCACACCAGTCTGGAGAGTATTGTGTTCCTGTCTGGCAGCGTGCACACCTAAAAATAACTGTGTCCTCTGTCTGACACAGCAACATGCAAATCTGAATTCACAACACAAATAAACAAGTAACAGAGAAGCATGAAATGAAATGTCTGTTATAGGACAAAGAATTATGTATGTTGTGATGATTTTGGGAACAATAATAAAACTGAGCATCATCCACTTTATCCCACTTCTTTCAGTCCATAGAAGGATGATATGAGGAGAACATGCAGACATGGATGGTTAGGTCTCCAACTTCTCAGCCTGTGCGGTCCAGGAGGGACTATGTCCAATGTGGTTGTTAATCCCATGATCCTCTCGGCACAACGCATTGCAGTCTGACAGCAGACTATCGGTATCATCCCAGAAGTTTACATACGTGGTCTGTGTGAGCGCCTCTGCTGCGGTGTACGGCGGCGCCGCCGGTAGACGCGCACTACAGGCGCACCTGAAATTCCGCTCTGGAGGATGTGGAGCGCAAACCCAGTAGTCGTCCCCGTGTTCCGCTGCTGGTTTCCCCATCCCAGTCCCACACTCCTCCTCCTCCCTCTCCTCCTCCTCTTCCTCTCCTCCGCTCAGTTTCGGGTTGCAAAACGCCCACACCATCCCGCAGAAATAGAGGAAGAACGTGCCCATGACCATGACCATGAGCGCGTAGGACTCTATCATGGCTTTGGTGACTGGAGAGGTCATCGTGCCGACGCGCAGGAGGAATAATAATCGGCTGAGTTGCCAAAGTGTGTTCAGGAGGGACCGTCAGTCTGACTGGCATCATCATCATCATCCGGTGGGTTGGACCACTTCAGTGAGGAGAGAGACATGCAGAAAAGAAGTGACTGCTTTTGTTGCCACCTCTCTCCTTAAACTAAATTCACTGCATAAGTGACCATTATAAAAAGTAAAACTATAGGTGGAATAAACTTATTTTTATGTTATTAAACAAAATGAACATTGCACAAAACCTCCGGGCACTCCTATAATTAAACATATAATTAAACCCCTCAATCAATTGATATTAATATTTGAGGATGAAACTTGATCCAACTGGCAAGTAAAGAGAAGGGAAATCAGAATCATAAACTTGATAGATTCCTGGGGGGAAATTAGGACGTTACAGTTTCTATAAAGCATAAAAAAATATATAAAAATAGAAATAAAGGAGTATGTAAAATGTAAATTATGTACACAGTAATAAAATATATAACACAATATATGTAGAGAAATATAAATAAATAATAAAAATGAGAAATATGTAATACATACAATGCATAACCACAGTTTAAATAGTAAATAATAAGAAAATAAAAAAAATTTGCATTTTTAATTGATTATTAATTCAATATTGCATTACAGTAAAACATATGTATATATATACAAATATATATATGTATATATATGTATATAAATACTGTATACTGTATTAGGGCTGACCCGAATGCTTCCAAGCTTCGACCGTTGCCATGGTAATCAACCTCCAAATCAGTATTTGAATGTTTCGTTTTTACATTTCTTTTTTTATATATGTAATGATAAAATATAAATCCCAAAATAGTCCATGAAATAAGAAATAATACCACAACATTTTTTATTATTCATACTGAACATTAATTATTATTAGTTATTCTCAGACAGATATCAGTGTTTGTTGTGTGTATCGGTGCATGTGTGTACAGTAGAGCGGCAGTGATGCTGTCTGACAGACAGACAGAAGAATATATCAGCCTGCTGCTATATACTGTATATATGTATATGTATGTATTACTGTTCAAAAGTTTGGAATCACCTGATATACTGATGTTTTTCTTCTTCTTGGCCCCAAAAGAGGAATTAAATGATTAATTACTAAAATGTCACAACTTTATAGGAGGATTAATTAATTAAAACTTCCATTTAATCGACGTTGCATAACAGAGGAGAATACTGCTGGAACCAATTACCCCCAAAATACCCTTCGAATTTGTTTTCCAGTCCAGAAAAGCATATAAATGACCGCAGATCGTAGGCGTTCTGCAAAGCCACTTTAAACACTAATGTACTTTTTTTAAAGATTACTTTTTTACCCTGTACCCATGTTTGGTTGTCTCTACTGAATAACTAATTAGGAGTGTAAGTATTTAAACTGTAGGAATCATCTTTGCAACAGACCTTAAGTGCAAATGTCCATTTGTTTCCCTGCAATCACACAGGTCAGTGTTTCCGTCAGCTGGCAGAGTTTGACTTTCCTTATAAGGTCAAACAGCAGCACCCACATCTCCCAAAATACCATCAATGAGACTTTCAGGCTCGGGTTTAATGCCCTTTTGTTTGGCTTCACATTTGAATATGTTAGACCAAGTTTTAAAGGAATACTTCATCCACAAAATGATCATTTGTATATCAGTTACTCATCCCGTGTTTCCTTCTTGAAAAAAACAGTTTACCAGAACTGTGTACCAGATACTGGTATCATATGGAACTAGAAAACTGAAGGAATCCAAATAAATAACGCTCCAATCTTACGCTAAATTTTGGTGAGGAAAACTGTCATGGCCATTTGCAAAGGGGTCCCTTGACCTCTGACCTCAAGATATGTGAATGAAAATGGGTTCTATGGGTACCCACGAGTCTCCCCTTTACAGACATGCCCACTTTATGATAATCACATGCAGTTTGGGGGCAAGTCATAGTCAAGTCAGCACACTGACACACTGACAGCTGTTGTTGCCTGTTGGGCTGCAGTTTGCCATGTTATGATTTGAGCATATTTATTATGCTAAATGCAGTACCTGTGAGGGTTTCTGGACAATATTTGTCATTGTTTTGTGTTATTTGTATAGATATATATACATACATTTGCATAAAGCAGCATATTTGTCCACTCATGTTGATAAGAGTATTAAATACTTGACAAATCTCCCTTTAAGGTACATTTTGAACAGATAAAAAATATGTGATTAATCGGCATTAACTATGGACAATCATGTGATTAATCGTGATTAAATATTTCAATCAATTGACAGCCCTAATTAAAATTAAAGCCATTTATCTTCGTGTTAAATGCTTAGTCCTTGAAAACTAATCATAATATTTAAACATTTAAATTCCTACAGGTCTCCTTCACAACTGAAACATAGCCTGTAGTATTCCTGGGGGACTTTTTTGTAAACATTAATACACTGACAACTATATAAAAAAAAGTGTGTGTAGCCTCTAATGTAAAATACTATTTGATCAGAGCCGGCATGAGGCATAAACCAGCAGCCATTTATTTGAATAAATCAATATACATTTCCTAAGTTTTGATAAAATACTTTTCTTACATGTTAGTCTGTAACTTTTGAACCTTTTCATGTTATTTTTCACCCTGTCAATTTCAGCCTATTTATTTGAAAACCGTTAAAGGAAGCAGTGAAAACTTATCATGTTGTCTGTGTGTCTTCTAGTAGAGTGGTTGTTATCAACATTTTGATCACGAACAGGAAAAAACGACATATTGATAGTCACTTATATGTCGTATTTCCTGTTCATGATCAAAATGTTGATAACAACCACTCTACTAGAAGACCAACCTGCCAAATGCAAATGTGATGCTGTTTTCAGACTGATAAAGTCACAAGTGTTGGACTTCCTGAGTGCAAAATTATGTTTACATACATTCAGACTGTCTGCCAAACTTCAGACAACTTCATTTGAAGATTTCTTCAAGTTAAAAGCATTTTGCCTTTATTTGGCAGACGTAGTAAGATGACTAAGGAGAGAGCAGAGAGGGATAACATGCAAGAAATTTCCCCAGACAGAATGAGAAACATTTTTCATGAACAATGGGCTCTTTTGCCGGCGTAAACCACATACCCACGGTGCGTCAGTGGCCTCTTGATTTAAGTTTGACTTCGATTTTTGCGACAAATGGCCACTACATATAGCATTACATTAAACATAGTTATTTCAAAATTCATGTTAAGTTTCTTTTGTAGAAAGTTGGCTACATCAATCCAGAACATTCTTGCATAACAGTGGAAAAAATAGATGGGAAATACTCTCTTTTTCAAGTCCACCAGATGTAGGCCTATGCATAAACAGACACATGAGGGTGAGATCATAACCTCCTTCCAAACTGGTAAAGGTCATAACTGAAACATGTGCGTGTGTGTATCCACAAACAAACTACAACTTGTAATGTGCCACCTTTTGTTGTTAACTCATCTTTCCCTGGAGGATTATTGTGGCTGAGAATGAGAGAACCAAACTATTGCTTTCTAAAGTTACAGTTGTGTGTGCAGAACCACGTATGCTATCAGGTTTTATTACCCAACGTAGGGGCGCTAAATATCTAAATACATGTGTGAAATATTGTTTACACTACATGCAGGGTTTAAAGAGGGCCCGGGCCTCAGAGTGGTGTGAATACTGATTCTGAGCCAGGACAGTCTGTCAGTGTAGTTTGTCACTCTCTGATGACCTTTGCCGAAGATTTTGTCCCTCCGAGACCCGCAGGATTGCGTCAATTTTAGAGGGAAGGTACAGATATCACATGAAACTAGAAAAACTGAGGAATCCATTGGTACCAACCATGTCATACTAGCTTGTCGCGAAGGAGGGTAAATAACGCTCCAAACACATGCTAAATCTAGACAAATCTCCCTCTAGGGTATATTTTGAACAGATAAAAAATGTGTAATTAAACGTGATTAATCACGATTAACCATTGACGATCATGTGATTAATCGCAATAAAATATTTTAATCGATTGAGAGCCCTAATATTCGTAAATCCAAATTTAGCTGCTCTAAACCCTTACATTAAAACCATTTTTAACTCAAAAAATAAGAAAGCTGCAAAAATTTTTTATTTGTGCTCTTTGTTTAATGTTTTTATTTAAAAGATGATATTGTTTGTTTGTATGTCTGTATTAATGACGCATTTGTTTGTATTTTTTTTGTTTGTATGTGCAATATTTCAACAAATAGTTGGTTTATTTATATCTATATCTATATCTAGATATAGATACATATACATATATTTGCATAAAGCAAGCAAATTTGCCCATTCCCATGTTGAAATGAGATTTAAATGCTTAAATCTCCCTTTAAGATACATTTTGAACAGATAAAAAAATGTGTGATTAATTTGCGATTAAGCGGCATTAACTATGGACAATCATGTGATTAATCACGGTTAAATATTTTAATCGATTGACAGCCCTGATTAAAATTAAAGCCATTTATCTTCGTGTTAAATGTTTAGTCCTTGAAAACTAATTATAACATTTAAAAATTTAAATTCTATTTAAATTCACAACCGAAACACAGCCTGTAGTATTCCTGGGGGACTTTTTTTGTAAACATGTAATACACTGACAACTACATTTTGAACAGATAAAAATATGTGTAATTAATTTGCAATTAATCACGATAATCGCTAAATACAATATGATGCATATAACATAAACTCTGACATTATGAAATGTATATATAATTATTTTTTCTTTTTGTACCTCTGTAAATGAGCATGTGTTCAATAAAGAAAGCACTGAAAATATAAAAATAAAATAAAATAAATAAATAAATAAAAAGGCGTACATTTCCTTATTTTCTTATGTTGACCTTTCCTCGCAACACATCTTCCATAAACATAAACAGAAGCACCTGCTATCTTCCTTAGAGGGTTTATAAAGGTATTTATGTGCGTATAAAACAGGAGTAATCGAGCAATTGAGCCTTATTTAATTTAAAACTGACAAACTGCTGTAACAAACAGTTTTAAGCTCAGAGTTTTTTCTGAGGAATCAAAACAAGAAGAGAGTGTGTTAGTGCGCCCATGCTTGGCTTTACAACGGCTGGAAACACTAGAGAGACTTGCATTATGGGAAGTGTAGTTCATTTTCGGACCGTTCCGCAGTTACGTCAATTGCATTTCGTTTCCGAGAAAAACTACACGCCCCACCCGCGCCAACCCCGAAGGTCCCGGATGTCTACCGCGCCGGAAGAGAAGAAGGTCCTTTTCCCCAGCCATCTTGTGGCTTCATCTAGCGAAGTGTTCGCACCAAGCCCTCGTAGAATCGGAGGAAAATCCTGCTGAAGGGGCGCCATCATGCCCGGACAAATGCAAGAAGGCTTCGGCTGTCCCATCACCAATCGGTTCGACCAGTTATTTGACGACGAGTCGGATCCCTTCGAGCTGCTGAAGCGAGCCGAGGTGAAGAAGAAGGAGGCTCCCGCTCCAGGCGCCGCCAAGACCGCAGCGCAGCTCGCCAAGCAACCGAAAAAGGAGTCCCAAAAAGACAGAAAGGTCCCGCTGACCGACAAGAAGGAGGAGACCCAGGCGCCCGTCCCGCTTAAGAAAGATGGTGAGATATATATATTTTAGCTCTTCGTTAGCCGAGTGGCTAATATTTAAGCTAAGTGGCTTGCTTACTAGCCTAGCAACGGTTGGTAAGCCCCTCCATGACATGAGGTCCAGCATGGCTGCTATTGTGCCTCAACAGGCTGTCAGCTGCAGCAACGATCATATAAACATGTAAAGCAACATGATGTGTTGGGCTTAAGTGAATTGGGGTTAAATAGTTTGCAGGCCGACTTGTTTTGGCTTGTCCGCCACCCCCCATCGGCCTTGTTGAACTGGCACAACCCGAAAGCCTAGCTAACCAGAGACCTTAAGGTGAATTAATTAATACTCCTATAAAAGTCCTGCTGACTCCCCAGTAAAGCTCACTTGTTGCTTATTTTATTTTTTATTAATTTTTATTAATAGGTAGTTTATACTTACTTAAAAAAAATATATTTAAATATAACCTGAGTGGTAAAGAAATGTCTTCCACGTGGAAATGTAATGTAAATTAACTTTAAAAACGTGGTGGATTCGCAGGTGGATTGGTCACTGGTCGCAGCACTGCTCTCATGGTGATGAACCTCGTGGTTGTAGTGTGGGGCGTGTTAAAGCACACTTCCCATTGGCGCACAATGCACGCTCAGTGCATGTGATCCGACCTGGCAGATCATTTAATTTCCTGTTTTTGTTCTATACCAACATTTTTATTATCTATGTGGATTGTCATAATATTGAATTTATGGTGCATGCATGTAGATTTAATTAAGTTGCATGCAGAGTTGAAGCATCCGGGCGCTTAACATACAGGAAGTTAGATGGCCTTTATTTTTTTTCATCATGCAAGTCTGCCAAGTGGGCTCATATCTGTTTGCTTGAGAGAAGATGAGACAGGTGCGCTGACTATGGTGCACCCAGCTGCTGCTGTGTAGTGGAGGGTGTCTATTTTGGTAGCTGGTGTTTTAGGCAATGGGTGGGACTTGTTGTGTCACACTGGCCAGCGGCAGTCAACCATGTGTCATTAAATACGGGTGATCAGACTAGGAAATAAGTGGATCATGCTGTAAACACTTGATCCCTTTATAATATAAGATAACTCGCCTCTGAACTCAAAAATATCATTTATATTTTTCAGGGCTGTCAATCAATTAAAATATTTAATGGCTATTAATGCTATGATTGTCCATAGTTAATCGCAATTAATCGCACATTTTTTATCTGTTCAAAATGTACCTTGAAGGGATATTTGTCAAGTATTTAATACTCTTATTAACATGGGAGTGGGCAAATATGCTGCTTTATGCAAATGTATGCATAACTTTATTATTGGAAATCAATTAACAACACAAAACAATGACAAATATTGTCCAGACACCCTCACAGGTACTGCATTTAGCATAAAAAATTATGCTCAAGTCATTTGTCCTAGCCAAAATTTAGCGACGGTTTGGAGCATTATTTAACCTCCTTCGCAACAAGCTAGTAGTAACAACAGCTGTCAGTGTGCTGACTTGACTATGACTTGCCCCAAAATGCATGTGATTATCATAAAGTGGGCATGTCTGTAAAGGGGAGACTCGTGGGTACCCATAGAACCCATTTTCATTCACATAGCTTGAGGTCAGAGGTCAAGGGACCCCTTTGAAAATGGCCATGCCAGTTTTTCCTCGCCAAAATTTAGCGTAAGATTGGAGCATTTTCTGGTGTCCTTCGTGACAAGCTAGTATGACATGGTTGGTATCAATGGATTTGTTAGGTTTTCTAGTTTCATATAAAGAAATTAGTGCCATATAAAGAAATTAGTGGCATTAATAAAACAAATTGGCATTAACGCGTGTTAATTTTGACAGCCCTAATACGTTTATATGCTTTAAATTGTTAACACTTTTAATAATTGAATTACATTGCAGACAGAAGAGTATTTAATAAATGGATCCTACCAGCAGCTATAGTTTAATTTTGCCGATTAATTGGAATTATTTGCTCCATTTAAACAGAACAATCGCCTCCTCTTCTTTCTCTTGTCTGGGGCTCCACAGTGGGTCCTGATCAATCAGTGCTATTGGTCCTCTAATCCTCCTGTTGTGTTCAATCCTAGGTGCCGGCATGAGGAGAATGGGCCGCAAGCCGGAGGGCGAGGGCTTCAAACCCCAGGGCGGCCAGGGAGAGGGGCGCCCACCCACAGACAGGCGGCCTGTGGACAGGCGGCCCCCGCGTCACTTCCAGAGGCCTGCTGGTGAAGCTGGCGATAAGAGAGAGACAGGAGAATTCTCAGTGGAGAAGTGAGTTTGTTTTCTAATAAGCAGACATTGAAATTTAAATGCAACTAGGGTTGTAACAGTATGAGATTTTCACGGTAAGATAACCATCTCAGAAAATAGCACCGTATATGGTATTTTACTATTATTATTAGTAGTATTAGTAGTAGTGGCAGTTTCAATTCAATTTCACGGTAAGATAACCATCTCAGAAAATAACACGGTATATGGTATTACACTATTATTATTTTTATTAGTAGTAGTAGTAGTAGTAGTTTCAATTTATTTTTATATAGCGTCAAATCATAACAGAAGTTATCACAATGACCTGTAAAGGAATGAGAGCAGAATTATAAACCTGATTTAAAAAAAAAAATGGCATGTAACTATAATATGTTATATAACTGAAGCATGTTAGTTTACATGTTACCACCACAATGAAAAACGACATCCGTTGTGAGCTTTTAAAATATTGTCCTATGATTATTAACAATGAACATATATTGTAGGTGCGCGACAGAGCAGCCAGACTGCTCCTGTCTGTACCTTTAACTCACACACTTATTTGTATAACCGTCAACTTTCATACCACAGTATACGGTATACCTTGAGACCAGCATAGCGTTCCAACCCTAAAAGCAACCATATATGAAAAGGAGGAGGAGAGGGAATCCACTACTAGTATCCCTTTTTGTTTTCTTTCTCCACATGAGGCAAAAGCAGTACTCACTATGGGGTGGGGTAGGGTCAGCAACTGTTGAAGGCGTTGCTTACAATGATAAGGCTTAGTATGTTAGAGTTTTGCCCAAACTGCTGTAGATACATGTGGCTCTCTATCTCATCATCAGTTTACTTGTGTAAAATTGATAAAACAAAAAAAGGAAAATTGTCAAAATGTAGTTTTAGTCCAAATTCAGATAAGTTTCAGTTCAGTTCCCGGTCGGAAAAGGCTGTCTGACGTAGGGATGGGACGATATAGCTATAAAAAACACTCAATAAGTTGTCTAGCTTGCTATCATGGTAGAGAAGTGAAAAATAGAGCCTGATTTAAAAATAAAATACATAAATTATCATGTAAGAAAGAAAAGTCCCACATGTTGCTATTTTTTAATGTATTTAGCCTTTATTTTTGCAGTGACCTTATGATTTATTACCTTATTTAAGATTGATTGATTGTTTATCAATAAAAAGGATGGAAGAAAATAGGGCTGTCAATCGATTAAAATATTTAATCGCATGATTGTCTATAGTTAATGCCGATTAATCACATATTTTTTTATCTGTTCAAAATGTACCTTAAAGGGAGATTTGTTAAGTATTTAATACTCTTATCAACATGGGAGTGGACAAATATGCTGCTTTATGCTAATGTATGTATATATTTATTATTGGGAATCAATTAACAACACAAAACAATGACCAATATTGTCCAGAAACCCTCACAGGTACTGCATTTAACATAAAAAAATATGCTCCAGTCATAACATGGCAAACTGCAGCCCAACAGACAACAACAGCTGTCAGTGTGTCAGTGTGCTGACTTGACTATGACTTGCCCCAAACTGCATGTGATTATCATAAAGTGGGCATATCTGTAAAGGGGAGACTCGTGGGTACCCATAGAACCCATTTTCATTCACATATCTTGAGGTCAGAGGTCAAGGGACCCCTTTGAAAAATGACCATGTCAGTTTTTCCTCGCCAAAATTTAGCGTAATTTTGGAGCATTATTTAGCCTCCTTCACGACACGCTAGTATGATCGGATTGGTACCAATGGATTCCTTAGGTTATCTTCACTCTAGCTATAAAACTGAGCTAAATAGTAAGTTGCGTTAATGTGTTAAAGAAATTAGTGGCAGTAAAATGAATTTGTGTTAACGCGTTATTATCGCATTAACTTTGACAGCCCTACAAAAAAAGACGTGTCCTATCAGTGATGCAAAAAAATATTTAACAAAAGTGATTGCAGTATATTTATAATATCGTGACTCAAAATTGTTTTGGCCAGGATAATCGTGACATGAAAAATATCATCTGATGGCAAGATAAAGCGGTGAAAATATTCTAAATATAGCTTACACTTAAACTGATATTGATTTTTTTGTACTGTCTTTTCTGGTAACTGTTGTCATTCATTCTTTGGTATTCTTGCCGTCCACTTTGTCACTTTGAGGGGGAAAAAAGCCTGTAATAACCTCCCTTAGATGTTAACCCTCTGATAAGCAGAGAAACCTGTGCTTTGATGGGGATTTGACCATGTTGTTCGTCGTCTCTCTCTTTAGACCCATTGGTGATAGGCCGATGAGAGGGCGTGGCGCTGGCAGAGGCGGCCCCCGTGGAGGCAGAGGCCGTGGCATGGGTCGCGGCGATGGCTTTGACTCCAGAGGAAAACGTGAATTTGATAGACACAGTGGCAGCGACAAATCGTAAGTACTGTTTCACTTCTTATATAGCCTTTAAATAAATAAAATATTCTTAATTTACACCAGGTCTGTTAAAGACGTGGGTGTGTGTTTTCATGCAGTGCATGTGTCATGACCCTGGCTAAAGCTAATGTTTTTCCAGTAGTCTGAAAGGTGAGGAGAAGCGTGGTGGAAGTGGATCTCACAACTGGGGCACCGTCAAGGATGAACTAAAGTAAGTGCTTCTCATACATGCAACAAAACAGAAACTTTGCATGAACACTACTGAGAACAGAAGAAATAACACTTATGCATACGAGAGGTTTTTCCTTGTATGATGTATTTTTATATTATATTATTGACACTTAGCATCAAACATACTGTATGAACACATCCTCCACTTATGTTTGTCTAAAGTGACGCATTTTAAGATTTGTTATAGAAGCAGAGGAAAAACAAAAACAATGAAAACTATGAACAATTAGGGAGTTATATTTTCTTTAATATACAATAATAGATTTGCAAAAATAAAGTCTGGCCAGTTTTCCCAGCGTGACACAAAAAAATTCTAATTTATGGTTAACATGCGCTGTTATCTTCATTTCATAAATGTCCATCCGTGCATTTAAAGTTGGGCTCTCCTCTTTTGACCACCTACCAGCAATATATTTTATAAATATTGTCTTTTTTCAGCCATTTTTGATGTACGAGTCCAAAAAATAAGGTCTTACTCTCCAAGGGTACATGACATCTGAAAATATCTTATGTGTCCCTCACCAAAAATCTTAAAATCACAGGGTAATCGCAGAAAACATGGTGATGATGTGCATTAATATTTCCACAGTTATCATCATAGCGTGTGTAATAAAATACCATATCAGGCTTTTCCAACTAAACTCCCTCCAATTTTCTGAGCTGGTACACTTCCATTGATGCAACCATATTATTGTCCATTCTTCCTCAGACATGATTATCTCTCCTTCCTTCTTCCATTTTGTTTTAATATACAAAGTTGTGTGTTTTAAGATTGAATAGCTCTTTATACATACATGAAATGTTTCTACTAACAGTATTTGAGTTATATGCTTCTCTGAACAATTCTATCAAACCCGTCCTTGTAGGGATGTCACGAGAACCGATACTTTAGTACCAAGCGATGCCAGATTCTGAAAAATGTGACGGTATTCGTTTTTCTAGCGCACACTGCTTGAAGTGGAAAAAAATAAGTGCCAATACTCTCGTATTCACATGTTGGCGTGTGTATTGGCCAGTATCAGCAATCTCTTCGGACTTATTCCTATTTATTCATTATTTCTTTAAGCATATTGTACTGTGTCAGTCATAACCACTTGTGATTTTATTGCTATTATTATTATACTATAGTTGGCCTAAAATACTCCAATAATATTCCAACTGGAACATTTTAGGGCTAGGTTATTATAGGGTGTGTTTAGTGTTAATAGTTGAAGTGCTTTCCTGTGTTATTTGTAGGCTATAGTAGGGTATCATTCAGGTGTTAGGATCAGTGTCCCAGTCAGGATGCTCCTACATATAGATTATAGATACAGTCTCAATTTCTACAGTGAAAAAAGATACTTGGAGATATTGTGTTTGGGGTCCTCCCCCAAGAAAATTTGAAGGTTTTTGACTGAAAACTATGCAATTTTACATCATTTTGGACCATTATTATTACTATTGATGATTATTGACTATTTGATGATTATTTTATTATTTATCACAGCCTTCGTCTGAACATTTAATTCTTTTGGAAATGTTTACCCTAAAAGAGCAGATTCAGAAAACTTTTAAATAATGTTTCATTAAGTTTATTTGATCACAAATAATACAAAGTTATGACAAACATTTCACTAATTAGGAAGTGAACATTGTATTGATAAATTACAGGCCCATCGTTTTACATTTAGAGAGACAATTTTCAATAATATTTATGTAGTCTTGTAAGTTACTGTTAGCTATGACCACTTGTATGGGGACGGAGGGTATTCTCCAATGTTTTTCCATTGGGTATCATATGATGGATTGCACCAGCATATAATAAGTCTCAACTGTGCTGCCCAATAATAATCTTTAAGAGAAGGTAGGCCCCATTCCCCCTTTTCTTTTGCTAATTGTAATGTCTTTAAATGAATTGTAGGTCTTTTGCCTTTCCATATATATATACCTTGATAATATTTTTGCCCATTTGTAAACTCTTTTTGGTCAGTCTCTATTGGTAGGGTCTGAAATAGATAGAATAATCTTGGCAATATGTTAATTTTAATAGATTTGATCTAAACTTAAGAAAGGAATTAGTTTCCATCTTGCTATGTTCACTTTTATTTTTGTATTTATAGGTGAATAGTTGCATTCTGATATTTTCGCAAGTTCTTTTAGTATTATGATGCCCAGATATTTAAAATACTCTTTGTCATGCCAAAGGTTACTTAATTCTGACTTAGTACTTGTAGTTGTATGTAAACAATTGTGTTTTACCTATTTTTATCTTGTATCCTGATAGTTGACCACATTGTTAAAATAGAGTTCTGCAGGAATGAGTCCTAAAACCCGGAAATAAGTTAGCATTTTAACACTTCTGGTTCCCTCGTCTGGAAGTCAATGGGTTTTTAGTTGGATGACTGAAATAAGGTCTGTGGTTAACACAAGCTTATAAGATTTTAACATTTTGTTCTAGGACATAAAATACATCAGTAAATATTCTGCTCGTGAATTTTTAAGCTTTAACGTGTCTAAAAAAGCCGGTCGCTAACAACTGGCTAAATGAGACAACTAAACGTCATCACGCCGACTGTGCCATCGGTGTGTAAATGAGTATTTAGATTAGATCCTAACTGATCTCCTTTTTAATTTGTGCCTTAATATATGGATCATTGAGTAGGCATGAGTTTAATTTCCATACATTTCCAATATATTGTTCTTTGGTCGTAGGTCCATATCAACAGATGGGTATATAGGTGCACGGTCACTTAAATCTGTTGTTCCAATTCCACAGGTGTTCATTTTGTCTTTATCTTCTTTATCTCCTCTATTAGGGGAAAGGTCTCTCCATACATCAATTAAATCAACCGCATTAAAACGTGTGTTATCTTTCTTGTGTAGAGACTTTGTTTCATTGGTTTTTTCATTTACTTTTTTGGAGGAACTTTTATCCTAGTCTGCCATTCAGGGTGATGACGTCACCGTAATCATTTGAATTGTGCATTTTTATGCAAATACCTGCTATAAATGAAAATAACAGGATAATATTTAGAGTTCTTGACTGTTAACACTGACCTTGGGACGGTTGAAATTGTGTCTGGAGCCTTGTATACCAGCTGCTATATCAAAACAAAAACGACTGGTATCGGGCTCATTGACTATCGGCAATCGTATCGGCGGCAAAAAAAGACGTGATCGGAGCATCACTAGTTCCAACACCAAGCCTTACGGGATTTTTTTTCATTCTTCATAGCGAGCTTGACCAATCAAACGTTACTGAAGAGAACCCTGAAGGAGAGGAGCATCCACCTGCTGACTCTGAGAACAAGTAAGTTTTCCTAATAAGAACAAATTGTGAAGAGATTTAATTTTGCTGTAATTGATGAAGGATTCATAGTTTGAAATTAGTTTGGACTCCATAGCCAAACGTTAACACTGTGCCACTGTGTGTGCTGTGTGTGTGTTGAAGGGAGAATGAGGTCGAGGAAGTGAAGGAAGAAGGCCCCAAGGAGATGACTCTGGATGAATGGAAGGCCGTGCAGGACAAGGAGCGGGCCAAGGTGGAGTTCAACATCCGTCAGGCCAATGACGGAGCTAATTGGAACAAAGGATTTGTGCTGCACAAGTCCAAGGCAGAGGTTAGTCAAAACCACAGATCTGCTCATTCTGAATACATCCATATTTCACATTCAATTGTGTTGACGAGTTTGTCAGACTATGATAGACTTTGTAGACATTACTAATATTTTGCAGGTTCATGGTGTCGGCTCAAATGAGTTTTCCAAAGCAGTGTAATAAGATAAATGTACAAATCTTTTGTCAGTTTCCATAATTCGCAGGAAACTGATGGCTGCAGGGTGGTCAGGCTTAACACAAGCATCACTGTCTAATTAGCTGCTAAATAAAAGTGCAAATAGTTCATTATAGCTGCCCGTCGCATGCTCCACTCCAACCACAGGACTAGGAGAAAGTTGTAGCTGCGCGACGTCAGTGTAAATTTATTTGACTTTTGTTTGTTAGTGTACTTGAGATGTCATTCAGAGAATTTAAGCAATAAATCAAAAAATTAAATGTAAAGTAACATTAGTAGACACTGACAAGCAAAGTTTTGCTTGTATCTGTATGTACGGTAAACATTTATCTCACCTTCAGTCTGCCTTTTCTTTTAATAATAATAAACTTTATTTATATAGAACCTTTTATACAGGTGTGCATTTCAAAGTGCTTCACAACAAAGTGAAGGAACAAAAGAGAAAATATAAACTGGTAAATAAAAGTGTAAATACTGTACGATAAAACCAAGCAATCAAATGAATAGCAAAACAAGAGGCAGCAAATGGCAAGAACAGGTATGCTAAGAACAATAGAATATGTAAAAGTTAGAAATAGGATCATAAAATGATAAAGAATTAGTAATGTAGGTCAGTCCCAAACCATTAAGAGCCTTGTGAACAAGTAAAAGAACTTAAAAATCAATCCTAAAAGATACTGGGAGCCAGTGCAGGTTGGCTAAAACTGGGGTGATATGCTCTCTTCTTGTCCTGGCAGCAGAGTTGTTAATTAATTGTAGTTTATCAATGTGTTGTTTAAGATGTAGAACAATTCAGATTGAAACTGAAATGGGCAAAAGCTTACTGACACAATCCAGTGGCATTTACAAGTGAGGCCAGACTCACATTGAGTTGGTGTGGTTGGAAGATGGAGTTATAGATTTTTACTGCCAGGAAATTGTAGGTATCAATAGGACATTGTTTTTTAATATATGATTATGTTGTAGTGTCTCTGTACAAACATGATTTTGCTCTGTATGTTGCGTTAATATTTTGCGTTTCTCCAATACAGGATAAGAAAGAAGATGTGCCTGAGGCTGAGGTTGAGGAGCCCAAGGTAAAATCTCTACTGTTGTTGCACAGTATCTGAACTCAAATCATACATGTAAACAATATCTGAACTCAAATCATACATGTAAACAAAATAAACCGAAGCTTGAAAAAAAAAATCCTCTTTTTACATGATTTTTCTAATTCAGGTTGATGATGAGCACCATTTCCGGAAGCCAGCCAATGACATTACGTCTCAGCTGGAGATCAACTTCGGAGACCTGGGCCGTCCAAATCGCGGTGGTCGCGGTGGACCCCGTGGTGGCCGGGGCGGTCGTGGCCGTGGCGACAGGGGTGGTGGTCCACCTGGAGTTGGCAGGGACGAAGCCACTAGGCCGGTCCGTGCACCAAGGCCTGAAAAGGTAGATAATCTTATGGGAAGCTTAGCTGTTGTGTCATACTATCATCCAAGTATGAAATATATTTTTTTTTGTCTCACTGAAATTCCATATCACACTGCCTCAAGGTAATTAAGGGTTCAGTGTACCTGTAAGGATGAGAGTAACTGATGAAACTTGAATACTTGAGTCATTTAAAGTAGGGCTGTCAATCGATTAAAATATTTAGTCATGATTGTCCATGATAAATCAAATTTTTTATCTGTTAAAAATGATTTTTAAGTATTTAATACTCTTATCAACATGGGAGTGGACAAATAATGCTGCTTTATGTAAACATGTATTATTAGAAGTCAATTAACAAAACAAAACAATGACCAATATTGTCCAGAAACCCTCACAAGTACTGCATTTAGCATAAAAAAATATGCTCAAATTATAACATGGCAAACTCAAGACCCCTTTGGAAATGGCCATGCCAGTTTTTCCTCGGCAGAATTTAGCGCAAGTTTGGAGCATTATTTAGCCTCCTTCGCGACAAGCTAGTATGACATAGTTGGTAACAATGGATTCTGTAGGTTTTCTAGTTTCATATGATACCAGTATCGTCACTCTAGCTTTAAAACTGAGTCTGCTACAACCTCCGGAAGATCGATTGCATCAAAACGAATTTGCGTTAACTTTGACAGCCCTAATTTAAAGCCATTCTCCAAAGCTTCCTTTCTGTAAAGTCCTTACTTTTGAGGCACATCTTCAAATGTTTGAATTTTCTAACCCGTACTTTATGTTCGCTTTTCCCTCAGTCGTCTGCGTCTGTGCCCAATGTGGACGACCCAGAGGCTTTCCCAGCCCTGGCTTAAGCCCCGGCTGCTGTCTCTCAGGCCTACAGGAGCCTCCCGAGCACCTCCACTACGAGGCTTGCATGTTCCTGGATCCTTCAGCAAAGTGAAATGATGGAGAAGACTGTCATTACCTATGGCACTCAAAGTGAGGACTGAGTTTTACCCAATAAAAACAAAACGAAGATGGGAAAAAAAAACAGAAATTAACAAAAAAAAAAAAAAAAAAAAGAAAGAAAAGGACTTCTTGCTACTCTGGAGCAACTTATTGGTAGAGGTTTTGTACTTGGAAACAAAGTAGCAGGGATGTTTTCATACAGTATTTTTTTCAGAGGTTATGCATTGTCCATTGATACATTTTTGTAATTGCTGCTTGAATATATGCATTTCGAAATGTAAGCATAAGAAGGGTGTCTTAAGCTTGGTGTGAGCCATTGCTTGCTCGCTTCGAAATAGGCATTGTGGAGCTCCAACCCATAAGCTCTGCCACACCAAGTATTTCTGATGAAGTTACAGCTTCACTCATTAAGATTTATGGATTTTTTTTTTCTTTAGCACTGGGGTATTGTTTTATATTTTATACAGAAGGTCTATTCTTCTATGATCTTCGGCCTGTAAATCTTAACTATTTTCATAAATTCTTTCAGAGACTGTATTTCACATGGTGCAAATAGGACACACCTTGATCGTTTGATCAAGCGTTGCTGCCTACATTTGAATGCATTGATGAAATGGCGCCTAAATCTGGTTCTTTTGTACTGAAATGTTCTAAAGGAGGAACATTTTGGAGGAACACATTGGGGATTACTCTCATAAATTTGCATTGATCCTGAGATATTTGTCAAGTGGATTAATTTGAAGCTGGAAGTTACTCCCGTGTGTTCTGATTTGATGTATTTTGGGGTGCTATTCACCATCTAATATCTCCTCCTCCCTGCCCATTTCATCTTTGATTACCAGCCATGTGCAAGTCAATTTATGCCTTTGTTTTTACTCTAAAGAGTGATATATATATATAGAGAGAGAGGAAGTGTCGTTACACAGTCGAGATGTGGCTGTAGTCTTCTGGAGGCCCTCAGACCTTCTCCGACTGTTAACACACTCCACTCCAGCATCCTTCCACAGATGTAAACTCAGCCCAGCTTCAGTTTGTTTTTGCAGTCTGTTCTGTGCTGATCTTTTCCTCCACTGTTGACTTGCCCTGTAGCTTCCACAGTGGCACCACTGCATAATTGCTCTGAAAGAAATACAGTCGTTCATTGTGTGGAACAACTGAAGTGCTCTACAAATGTGTGAATTCTAGCCCTGCTATTAGAGACCTCTGTCGGTAAATAAAGATGGTCGATAAATCTTTTGCATTGTCACTTTTTTAATCCTACAAAGTTAATTTACACGTGTACAAGTACTTGATTTGTTAGCTTTTGTTTACAACCGTATATCTATGAATGCATGATCTCCGATTACCCTCGTAGCACCCACGCCGAAATCTTTAATGGAAAAACTTGTTGAGCAAGTTTGTCTAATGGTCACTTTCCACCTCCTAGTTTTAATGAACTAGGCTTGTAAAATGTGTGTAAGATTAACGTTAATGGCCGGGCCACACGGGACGTCGCGGTAGCTGCAGAACCCGTTTTTTATGTTGGCGAGTAGAGTACAGGCTTTTAATTTTGTAAACACAGTAGTCATAGCAGAAACCCCACGTATACTTTAAATATAATAGATTATGTAATAAGAATAATAATAGAACATCAGGTGAAGGGCTGTACTTTTCTGATATGTGTCTGTCTCTGTTTTTGCTCTGTCTCTCTCTACCTGTGTCTCGCTTTGTGTCTCTATCTCTGTATGTCTCTCTCTGTTTCTGTCTGTCTCTCGCTGTCTCTCTCTCTACCTTTGTCTCTTGCTGTGTGTCTGTCTGTCTCTATCTCTCTGTCTCTCTTTCTCTCTATGTCCGTGTCTGTCTCTGTCCGTCTCTCTGTGTCTGTCTCGCTCTCTCGTTCTGTCTCTCTCTTGGTCCGTCTGTCTGTCTCTCTCTCTCTGTCTGTCTCTCTGTCTGTCTCTCTCTCTCTCTCTCTCTCTCTCTACCTGTGTCTCGCTTTGTGTCTCTATCTCTGTCTGTCTCTGTCTGTCTCTCTCTCTCTACCTTTGTCTGTCTGTCTCTCTCTGTTTCTGTGTCTGTCTCTATCTCTGTCCCTCTCTCAATTCAATTCAATTCAATTGGCTTTATTGGTATGACGTAACACTGTACATGTTGCCGAAGCATATTCAAATTATGAAAAATTTACATTAATTACATTTCATTAACATCAATGAAATAAGTCAAAATTTGTTGGAACAACGATATCAACAGGAAAGAAAGCAAGTCAGCTCAGTTTATGTCACTGTCCCTCAGTTTATGTCACTGTCCCTCAGTTTATGTCCCTGTCCCTCAGTTTATGTCGCTGTCCCTCAGTTTATGTCCCTGTCCCTCAGTTTATGTCACTGTCCCTCAGTTTATGTCCCTGTCCCTCAGTTTATGTCGCTGTCCCTCAGTTTATGGCAGGCAGCAACATAGACTGCTACCAGCTCACAGCTCTTAGTGTCTTCCCCCAGTAGGACTGCTAATTTATCTTCATCTGAGAACTGTAGAAAACCTTTAGTTTTTAAGTTAATTCTTTTGAAATATATTTCCCTTATGTTTTTATATTTCTCACATTTGGTGAGGAAGTGTAGCTCTGTTTCAGGCTCACTCAGGCTGCAGTGAGAGCCTTTTCCTGTGTCTCCCCTGTTCAGTGGCGAGGCTGTGCTCACTCAGTCTGTACTTTGTCAAGGTTCTTCTTAAATGTAGATCAGCAACCGTGCTCAGATAGTCTGCTATGGTGTACTATCGGTTTAGAGTCAGATAGCACTGCATTTTGCTCTGTGCCTTTGTCTGTGTTTGCCAACAGGTGATGTAGTTTAGTTTTAACTGTGTTGTAATTTGGTTGAGTCTAATTGGTGATATGTTGTGTTCCTGAGGCCTCGGTGTGTTAGTGGAGCAGGTTGGTGAACTCAGCCTCAGGACCAGCTGGGTAAGGGGGTTTCTTTTTCTGCTCATCTCTTGGCACTGCAGGGCTTGATAATGATATGAGACGGGGTCACTATGTTTAAGATGTGTCCAAAATTGAATTGCTCTTTTTTGTATTTTTATTATTAGTGGATATTGGCCTAATTCTGCCCTGCATGCATTATTTGTAGTTTTCCTCTGGACATGTAGGAGAATCTTACAGAACTCTGTATGCAGGGTCTCAGTGGGGTGTTTATCCCATTGAGTGAAGTCTTGTTTTGTAAGTGGACCCCACACCTCGCTGCCATAGAGTGCAATTGGTTCAATAACACACTCAATATGTTTTAGCCAAATTCAAATTGGTATTTTGGATATTTTTTTTAATGGCATAGAAAGCCCTGCGTGCTTTCTCTCTTAGCTCATGAACTGCCTCTTTAAAACGTCCAGTTGAAGTCATTTAAACCCAGGTAATTGTAGTGTGTGCAGAACTCTACATGTTTTGCACCAATTGAGAACTTTGGTAGAACATCCTGAGATCTGGAGCAAGTCGTCTGCAAAGAGCAGGCATTTCACTTCCTTATTGTGGAGACTTACACCAGGGATTGGGGACTTTTCTATTAGAGTAGCCAATTCATTGATGTAAATATTGAAGAGGGCAGAGCTGAGATTACAGCCTTGACGAACACCCCGTCCTTGGTTAAAGAATTCTGTTCTTTTTTTTATACCATGATTTAATAATATCATATGCTTTACCCCTACACCACTTTCAACAATTTTGTAGAACAGTCCTGTATGCCAAATAGAATCAAAAGCTTTTTGGAAGTCAATAAAACAGGCATAAATCTTGGTTTTATTTTGGTTAATAAGTTTATCAATCAGGGTGTGTAGGGTGTAAATATGATCAGTTGTCCGATGTTTTAGTATAAATCCATTTTAGCTTCTACTCAAGACATTGTGCTCGGTAAGGAAGTTCAGAAGTCTGGCATTGATGATACTACAGAAAACCTTCCCCAGATTACTGTTCACACAGATGCCTCGGTAATTGTAATTGTCTCCGTTTTTGTGGATTGGGGTTATGAGTCCTTGATTCCAGATGTCAGGAGAATAACCTACACTCAGAACCAAATTAAATAGTTTTAATATAGCCAGTTGGAATTTCTTGTTTATGGGTTTGAGCATTTCGTTCAAGATGCCATCAGACCCACATGCTTTTTTAGGTTTGAGGACCTGTAGTTTCTCAAGGAGCTCTTGCTCAGTAATTGGGGAGTCTAATGGGTTTTGGTTGTCCTTTATAGCTAGTTCCAATTTAGTCAACTTCTCATGAATTTTTGAGTGCTGTTTGCATTAATTTGAACGGTGTGGTATAGTGTTCTAAAATGAGTTGTCCATATATCACTGTTTTGTATAGCCAATTCCTCATGTTGGGATTTATTCAGTTTTTTCCAATTTTGCCAGAAGTTGTTTGTGTTGATGATCTCCTCAATTAGTGTCAGTTGCTGTTTGTTTGTTTCTTTCTCTTTCTTTGTCTGTCTCTCTCTATGTCTGTGTCTCTCTCTCTCTCTCTATGTCTCTCTCTCTCTGTCTCTCAATTCAATTCAAATGGCTTTATTGGCATGACGTAACACTACATATTGCCAAAGCATATTCAAATTATGAAGAATTTACATTAATTACATTTCATTAACATCTCTCTCTCTCTCTCTCTATGTATTATGTCTCCCTCTCTGTCTCTGTCTCTCTCTCTGTCTATGTCTCTGAAAATGTTCTTTTGACAGTATATTGACATCATACCAGCAACATTACTACAGTTTCAACGTCTACATCTGTAGGATGTCACAGAAAAAAATATGTTTCTGAATCAATTAAGAATCAGTTAAGAATCAATGCATTTGTTAACACAATGCTTTTATTCTGAAATATTCACAGGAAAGGGTTGTGAAAAAGCAGTTACATGCAGGTCTCCATAAATGAAGGTACAGGCTTTTAATAGGTTATGTTAATAAGTTAAAAGAACATCAGGTGAAAGGCTGTACTTTTCTGATGTGCTCTGTCTGTCTGTCTGTCTGTCTGTTTCTCTCTCTCCCCCTGTGTCTCTCTCTCTCTCTTTGTCTCTCTCTGTCTGTCTGTCTGTCTGCTTCTGTTTCTCTCTCTCTGTCTGTCTCTCTCTGTCTGTCTGCTTCCGTTTCTCTCTCTCCGTCTGTCTGTCTGTCTCTCTCTCTCTCTCTCTCTCTCTCTCTCTCTCTCTCTCTCTCTCTCTCTCTCTCTCTCTCTCTCTCTCTCTCTCTCTCTCTCTCTCTCTCTCTCCTGATCTGTTTGTCTGTGTGTCTCTCTGTCTCTTTTCTCTCTGTCTGTCTGTCTCTGTCTCTCTGTGTCTGTTTCTCTGTGTCTCTTGTCTGTCTTTGTCTCTTCTCTCTGTGTGTCTCTGTGTTTCTTGTCTCTCTCTTTCTCTCTCTCTCTCTCTGTCCCTATCTCCCTCTGTGTGTCTCTCTCTCTCTGTCTCTCCCTGTCTGTCTTTCTCTCTTCCTGTCTCTCCCTCTCTCTCTCCTGATCTGCTTGTCTGTGTGTCTCTCTGTCTCTTCTCTGTCTTTGTGTCTCTTCTCTCTCTCTGTGTGTCTCTCTCTCTCTGTGTCTCTCTCTGTGTCTGGTCTCTCTCTCTGTCTGCCTCTCTTTTTGTCTATGTCTCTCTCTCTCTCTCTCTCTCTTCTCTCTGTCTCTGTCTCTGTCTCTCCCTATCTGTCTGTCCCTGTCTCCCTCTGTGTGTCTCTGTCTCTCTCTGTCTGTCTCTCTCTCTCTCTCCTGATCTGTTTGTCTGAGTGTCTCTCTGTCTCTTCTCGCTGTCTCTCTTTCTGTGTCTCTCTCTCTCTGCCTGTCTCTCTGGCTCTCTGTCTCTCCCACTCTCTCTCCTGATCTGTTTGTCTGTGTGTCTCTTCTCTCTGTGTCTCTTGTCTGTCTTTATGTCTCTTCTCTCTCTGTTTGTCTTTGTCTCTTGTCTCTCTCTCTCTCTCTTCTTGTCTGTCTTTGTGTCTCTTCTTTTTGTGTCTCTCTGTGTCTCTTGTCTCTCTCTGTCTGCCTCTCGTTTGCTTTGTGTCTCTTCTTTCTGTGTCTCTCTCTGTCTGCCTTTCTTGTCTGTCTTTGTGTCTCTTCTCCCTCTCTGTGTCTCTTGTCTGTCTTTGTGTCTCTCTGTCTCTTGTCTTTCCCTCTCTTTGTCTCTCGTCTCTGTCTCCCGTCTCTGCCTCTCTTGTCTATCTTTCTGTGTCTCTTCTCTGTCTCTCTCTGTGCCCCTTGTCTCTCTGTGAATCTCGTCTTTGTCTCTTATTTCTGTCTCTGTCTGTCTGTTTGTCTGTCTCTGTGTGTGTGTTTGTGTCTCTCTCTTTCTCTTGTCGCTGTCTCTCACTTTCTCAGTGTCTCTCTTGTACCTATCTCTATGTGTCTCTTGTCTCTGTCTGTGTCTCCCTCGTCAACTGGATTGATAATGCCTGGTCACGTAATGCCCCCAAAATGAAACTTGACAATCTTCAACCGGCTCTGCGGCACACATGCTGACTGGCGCCCATCTATGGAGTCAGATCAGTCACAGTATTAATGAATGCACACAGAAGGATTCAAAAAATTTATTTTGTGATTTATATATAAATGACTCACCTAATTGGCGAGAAGCCCCGGTAAAGGGGCGCCATTCTGCATGCACGCTCGCGCTGCAGATCTGGCCAAAGACGGCAGTGTCTAATCCTTTGAGTGAAAAGGCAGAAGAATTGGCAGCGAGTCAGTAAATAGCGAAGCGGTCCGTTTCAGTACTTTGTATTCATGAGAAATATACAAATGTCAGTTAGATGGTTATCTGCATTGTAAATGATGCACAACAACAAAAATTGGGTTTTAATAATCATCCGCTTATACTGATCAATTTGACCCAGACAGACGTGATCACTATAAGCGGTTTCCACTTAAGTATTGTATGTCGAAAAACATTCTATACTATGACTTTTTCGACGTACTATACCTTGATTTTTTTCAACATACAAAAATACTACTATGGTGTCTGTAAGGCAACTGGAGCGTAGACGGCACACTGTGAGTGTGCATGAGTGGCAATGTGGCACCATGGAATAGACACCGGTACTGTCAAAACCCACAGGACACAGAAACACATATATACTATGATTTTATGACCTTTTCAACATACTATGACTTTTTTATTTTTTTGACATACTATACTATGACTTTTATTATTTTTTTTAACATACTAGACTATGACTTTTACGATATACTACACCATGTCTTTTTTCAACATACTATACTATGACTTTTTTTTATTTTAACGACATACTAAACTAAGAATCTTTTTATTTTTTCAACATACTACTAAGGCTTTTTTTCGACGTACTATACTATGACTTTTTCCGATATACTATACCATGTCTTTTTTCGACATACTATACTATGACTTTTTCTTATTTTTTCGACATACTAGACTATGACTTTTACGATATACAATACCATGTCTTTTTTTACATATTTTACTGTGACTTTTTTAAAAAGAATTTCAACATACTATACAAAGAATTATTTTGTTTTTTCGACATACTATAAGTCATTTTCTTATTTTTTCGACATACTGTACTATGACTTTCTTAAATTTTTTCGACATTCTATACTATGGCCTTTTTTTGAAATGAAAGAAAACATCATAGTATAGTATGTCGAAAGTTTATGAAAAAAAAGTCATAGTATTGTATGTCGAAATTTTTATGAAAATAAAGTTATAGTATAGAATATCGAACATTTTATGAAAAAAAGTCATAGTATAGTATGTCGAAATTTTTATGAAAAAAAAGTCAGTATAGTATGTCGAAAATTTTATGAAAAAAAAATCATACTATAGTATGTCAAATTCTATGAAGAAAAAGTCATACTATAGAATGTCGAAAATGTAATTAAAAAAGTCACAGTATAGTATGTCGAAAATTTTATGAAAAAAAACATCATAGTGTAGTATGTCGCAAATTTCATTAAAAAAAGTCATAGTATAGCACGTCGATTATTTTTGTGGAAAAAATAGTCATGGTATAGAATGTCGTAAATTTTATGAAAAAAAGGTCATTGCATAGTATGTCAAAATTTTATGGACAAAAAGTCATAGTATAGCATGTCGATCAATTTTTATAAAAATAAAGTCATACTATTGTATGTCAAAAATGTTATGAAAAAAAAGTCATAGTATAGCATGTCGATCAATTTTGTGGAAAACAAAGTCATAATATAGTATGTCGAAAATTTTATGAAAAAAAAAATCATACTATAGTATGTCAAATTCTATGAAGAAAAAGTCATACAATAGTATGTCGAAGATTTTATGAAAGAAAACATAGTATAGTATGTCGAAAATGTTATGAAAAAGAAGTCATAGTATAGTATGTCGAAAATTTTATGACAAAAAAGTCATCCTATAGTATGTCGAAAATTTTATGAAAAAAACGTCATACTATAGAATGTCGAAAATTTAATTAAAAAAGTCACAGTATAGTATGTCGAAAATTTTATGAAAAAAAACATCATAGTGTAGTATGTCGCAAATTTCATTAAAAAAAGTCATAGTATAGCACGTCGATTATTTTTGTGGAAAAAATAGTCATGGTATAGAATGTCGTAAATTTTATGAAGAAAAAGTCATCCTATAGTATGTCAAAATTTTATGGACAAAAAGTCATACTATAGTATGTCAGACATTTTATGAAAAAAAAGTCATAGTATAGCATGTCGATCAATTTTTATAAAAAAAAAGTCATACAATTGTATGTCAAAAATGTTATGAAAAAAAAGTCATAGTATAGTATGTCGAAAATTTTATGAAAAAAAAGTCATAGTAAAGCATGTCGATCAATTTTGTGGAAAACAAAGTCATAGTATAGCATGTCGATCAATTTTGTGGAAAACAAAGTCATGGTATAGAATTTCGAAAAACTTTATGAAAAAAAAGTCATAGTATAGTATGTCGAAAATTTTATGAAAAAAAGTCATAGTATGTCGAAAATTTTATGAAAAAAAAAAATCAGTGCAGTATGTCAAATTTTATGAAAAAAGTCACAGTATAGTATGTCGAAAATTTTATGAAAAAAAAGTCATAGTAAAGCATGTCGATCAATTTTGTGGAAAACAAAGTCATGGTATAGAATTTCGAAAATGTTATGAAAAAAAAGTCATAGTATAGTATGTCGAAAATTTTATGAAAAAAAGTCATAGTATGTCGAAAATTTTATGAAAAAAAAAAATCAGTGCAGTATGTCAAATTTTATGAAAAAAGTCACAGTATAGTATGTCGAAAATTTTATGAAAAAAAAGTCATAGTAAAGCATGTCGATCAATTTTGTGGAAAACAAAGTCATAATATAGTATGTCGAAAATTTTATGAAAAAAAGTCATTGTATAGCATGTCGATCAATTTTGTGGAAAACAAAGTCATAGTATAGCATGTCGATCAATTTTGTGGAAAACAAAGTCATGGTATAGAATTTCGAAAATGTTATGAAAAAAAAGTCATATAGTATGTCGAAAATTTTATGAAAAAAAAAAATCAGTGCAGTATGTCGAAAATTTTATGAAAAAAGTCAGTATAGTAGGTCGAAAATGATATGAAAAAAAATCAAAGTATAGTATGTCGAAAATTATATTAAAAGAAATCAAAGTATAGTATGTCGAAAACTTTATGAAAGAAAAGTCATAGTATAGCACGTCGATTATTTTTGTGGAAAAAATAGTCATGGTATAGAATGTCGTAAATTTTAAAAAGGTCATAGTATAGTATGTAAAAATGTTTATGAAAGATAAGTCATGTATAGTATGTCGAACATTTTATGAAAAAAAAGTCATAGTAAAGTATGTCGCAAATTTAATTAAAAAAGTCACAGTATAGTATGTCGAAAATTTTATGAAAAAATAATCATGGTATAGAATTTCGTACATTTTATGAAAAAAAGGTCATAGTATAGTATGTCGAAATACTATACTATGACTTTTTTTAATGAAATTTGCGAAATACTATACTATGACTTTTTTTTCATAACATTTTCGACATACTATTGTATACTATAGTATGACTTTTTTTTCAGAAACTTCTCGACATAGTATAGTATGACTTTTTTTTTCATACAAATGTCGACACACTATACTATGACTTTTTTTCATAAAATCTTCGACATACTATACTATGACTTTTTTTAATGAAATTTGCGAAACACTATACTATGACTTTTTTTTCATAAAATCTTGGACGTACTATACTATGACTTTTTTTTTCCACAAAATGAATCGACATGCTAGAGTATGATTTTTTTTCATAAAATTTTCGACATACTATACTATGACTTTTTTTCCATGCAATTTTCGACATACTATACTATGAATTTTTTGACATAACATTTTCGACATACTATACTATGACTTTTTTTCAAAAAATCTTCGACATACTATACTATGACTTTTTTTTAATAAAAATTTCGACATACTATACTATGACTTTTTTTCATAAAATTTTCGACATACTATACTATGACTTTTTTTTAATGAAATCTTCGACATACTATACTATGACCTTTTATTTCATAAAATTTTTGACATACTATACTATGACTTTTTTTTCATAACATTTTCGACATACTATACTATGACTTTTTTCATAAAATTTTCGACATACTATACTATGATTTTTTTTCAAAAAATCTTCGACATACTACTATCACTTTTTTTTCACAAAAACTTCGACATACTATACTATGACTTTTTTTCATAAAATTTTCGACATACTATACTATGACTTTTTTTCAAAAAATCTTCGACATACTATACTATGACTTTTTTTTAATAAAAATTTCGACATACTATACTATGACTTTTTTTCATAAAATTTTCGACATACTATACTATGACTTTTTTTTAATGAAATCTTCGACATACTATACCATGACTTTTTTTTTATTAAATTTTCGACTTACTATAGTATGAATTTTTTTCATGACAATTTTAAAATGATTTTTTTTTACGACAAAATTAATCTACATACTATACTATGCCTTTTTTCATGAAAATGTTCGACATTCTATACTATGACATTTTTTCACGAAAATTTTCGACATACTATAGTATGACTTTTTTTTCATGAAAATGTTCGAAAATTCTAAAATGATTTTTTTTTACCACAAAATTAATCTACATACTATACTATGCCTTTTTTCATGAAAATGTTCGAAAATTTAAACTGAGTTTTTTTCCACCAAATTAATCGAAAGACTATACTATGCCTTTTTTCATGAACATTTTCGACATTCTACACTATGACATTTTTTTTACGAATATTTTCGACATGCTATATTATGACTTTTTTCATGAAAATTTTCGAAATTTTAAACTGAGTTTTTTTCCACCAAATTAATCGACAGACTATACTATGCCTTTTTTCATGAAAATTTTCGACATTCTATACTATGACATTTTTCACGAAAATTTTAGACATACTATAGTATGACATTTTTTTACGAATATTTTCTACAATTTTCATGAAAAAAGTTATACTATAGCATGTCGAAAATATTCGTAAAAAAATGTCATAGTATAGAATGTCGAAAATGTTCATGAAAAAAGGCATAGTATAGTCTGTTGATTAATTTGGTGGAAAAAAACTCAGTTTAAAATTTTGAAAATTTTCATGAAAAAAGTCATACTATAACATGTCGAAAATTTTCGTGAAAAAATGTCAATTTACAGAATGTCGGAAATTTTCATGAAAAAAGGGGTAGTATAGTATGTAGATTAATTTTGTGGTAAAAAAAATCATTTTAGAATTTTCGAACATTTTCATGAAAAAAGTCATACTATAGTATGACTTTTCATGAAAATTGACGAAAATTTAAACTGAGTTTTTTTTCCACCAAATTAATCGACAGACTATACTATGCATGTTTTCATGAACATTTTCGACATTCTATACTATGACATTTTTTTACGAATATTTTTGAAAATTTTCATGAAAAAAGTCATACTATAGCATGTCGAAAATATTCGTAAAAAAATGTCATAGTATAGAATGTCGAAAATTTTCATGAAAACAGGCATAGTATAGTCTGTCGATTAATTTGGTGGAAAAAAAACAGTCAATTTTCAAAAAGTCATACTATAGTATGACTTTTTTCATGAAAATGTCGAAATTTTAAACTGAGTTTTTTTTCCACCAAATGAATCGACAGACTATACTATGTCTTTTTTCATGAAAATTTTCGACTTTCTATACTATGACATATTTTTACGAATATTTTCGAAAATTTTCATGAAAAAAGTCATACTATAGCATGTCGAAAATATTCGTAAAAAAATGACATAGTATAGAATGTCGAAAATTTTCATGAAAACAGGCATAGTATAGTCTGTCGATTAATTTGGTGGAAAAAAAACTCAGTTTAATTTTTCGTCAATTTTCAAAAAAGTCATACTATAGTATGCCTTTTTTCATGAAAATTTTCAACATTCTATACTATGACATTTTTTTACGAATATTTTCGACATGCTATAGTATGACTTTTTTCATGAAAATTTTCGAAAATATTTGTAAAAAAATGTCATAGTATAGAATGTCGAACATTTTCATGAAAACAGGCATAGTATAGTCTGTCGATTCATTTGGTGGAAAAAAAACTCAGTTTAAAATTTCATACAATAGTATGACTTTTCATGAAAATTGACGAAAATTTAAACTGAGTTTTTTTCCCACCAAATTAATCGACAGACTATACTATGCCTTTTTTCATTAAAATTTTCGACATTCTATACTATGACATTTTTTTACGAATATTTTCGACATGACTTTTTTCATGAAAATTTTCGAAAATATTCGTAAAAAAATGTCATAGTATAGAATGTCGAAAATGTTCATGAAAAAAGGCATAGTATAGTCTGTCGATTAATTTGGTGGAAAAAAAACTCAGTTTAAAATTTCGTCAATTTTCAAGAAAGTCATACTATAGTATGACTTTTTTCATGAAAATTTCGAAATTATAACGAAATATTTTCGACATGCTATAGTATGACTTTTTTCATGAAAATTTCGAAATTTTAAACTGAGTTTTTTCCACCAAATTAATCGACAGACTATACTATGCCTTTTTTCATGAAAATTTTCGACATTCTATACTATGACATTTTTTTAGGAATATTTTCGACATGACTTTTTCGTGAAAATTTTCGAAAATATTCGTAAAAAAATGTCAGTATAGAATGTCGAAAATTTTCATGAAAACAGGCATAGTATAGTCTGTCGATTAATTTGGTGGAAAAAAAACTCAGTTTAATTTTTCGTCAATTTTCAAAAAAGTCATACTATAGTATGACTTTTTTCATGAAAATTTCGGAATTTTAAACTGAGTTTTTTTTCCACCAAATTAATCGACAGTCTATACTATGCCTTTTTTCATGAACATTTTCGAAAATATTCGTAAAAAAATGTCATAGTATAGAATGTCGAAAATTTTCATGAAAACAGGCATAGTATAGTCTGTCGATTAATTTGGTGGAAAAAAAACTCAGTTCAAAATTTCGTCAATTTTCAAAAAAGGCATGATATAGTATGACTTTTTTCATGAAAATTTCGAAATTTTAAACTGAGTTTTTTTTCCACCAAATGAATCGACAGACTATACTATGCCTTTTTTCATGAAAATTTTCGACATTCTATACTATGACATTTTTTTATGAATATTTTCGATATGACTTTTTTCATGAAAATTTTCGACATTCTATACTATGACATTTTTTTACGAATATTTTCGAAAATTTTCATGAAAAAAGTCATATTTTAGCATGTCGAAAATATTCGTAAAAAAATGTCATAGTATAGAATGTCGGAAATTTTCATGAAAACAGGCATAGTATAGTCTGTCGAATAATTTGGTGGAAAAAAAACTCAGTTTAATTTTTCGTCAATTTTCAAAAAAGTCATACTATAGTATGCCTTTTTTCATGAAAATTTTCAACATTCTATACTATGACATTTTTTTACGAATATTTTCGACATGCTATAGTATGACTTTTTTCATGAAATTTTTCGAAAATATTCGTAAAAAAATTTCATAGTATAGAATGTCGAACATTTTCATGAAAACAGGCATAGTATAGTCTGTCGATTCATTTGGTGGAAAAAAAAGTCAGTTTAAAATTTCGTCAATTTTCAAAAAAGGCATGCTATAGTATGACTTTTTTCATGAAAATGTCGAAATTTTAAACTGAGTTTTTTTTCCACCAAATTAATCGACAGACTATACTATACAACAGAGGTCGTGTTGCTCTGGCTCTATCTGTTTGGCGTCACCTGGAAGCTGCCTGACATCCTCCTTGGATCCACTTTCTCACATATATTCACATTATATGTATTCATTTTTGTCATAAATTGTCTATGTTGTGTTTTCATTATGTGGTTACTCCGTACACGCGACATCTATTGCACGTCTGTCCATCCTGGAAGGGGGATCCCTCCTCTGCCGCTCTTCCTGAGGTTTCTTCCATTTTTCCTCCCTGTTAAAAGGGTTTTTTTGTGGTTAAGTTTTTCCTTAGCCGATGTGAGGGTTGCACTGTCAAGGACAGAGGGTGTTGTATTCTGTACAGATTGTAAAGCCCCCCGAGGCAAATTTGTGATTTGTGATTTTGGGCTATACAAATAAAATTGATTTGATTTGATTTGATTTACTATGACTTTTTTCATGAAAATTTTCGAAATTTTAAACTGAGTTTTTTTTCCACCAAATTAATCGACAGACTATACTATGCCTTTTTTCATCAAAATTTTCGACATTCTATACTATGACATTTTTTTACGAATATTTTCGACATGCTAAAGTATGACTTTTTTCATGAAAATTTTCGAAAATATTCGTAAAAAAATTTCATAGTATAGAATGTCGAAAATTTTCATGAAAACAGGCATAGTATAGTCTGTCGATTAATTTGGTGGAAAAAAAACTCAGTTTAAAATTTCGTCAATTTTCAAAAAAGGCATGCTATAGTATGACTTTTTTCATGAAAATGTCGAAATTTTAAACTGAGTTTTTTTTCCACCAAATGAATCGACAGACTATACTATGCCTTTTTTCATTAAAATTTTCGACATTCTATACTATGACATTTTTTTACGAATATTTTCGACATGACTTTTTCATGAAAATTTTCGAAAATATTCGTAAAAAAATGACATAGTATAGAATGTCGAAAATTTTCATGAAAACAGGCATAGTATAGTCTGTCGATTAATTTGGTGGAAAAAAAACTCAGTTTAATTTTCGTCAATTTTCAAAAAAGTCATACTATAGTATGACTTTTTTCATGAAAATGTCGAATTTTAAACTGAGTTTTTTTTCCACCAAATGAATCGACAGACTATACTATGCCTTTTTTCATTAAAATTTTCGACATTCTATACTATGACATTTTTTTACGAATATTTTCGATATGAGTTTTTTCATGAAAATTTTCGAAAATATTCGTAAAAAAATGTCATAGTATAGAATGTCGAAAATTTTCATGAAAACAGGCATAGTATAGTCTGTCGATTAATTTGGTGGAAAAAAAACTCAGTTTAAATTTTCGTCAATTTTCAAAAAAGTCATACTATAGTATGACTTTTTTCATGAAAATTTCGGAATTTTAAAGTGAGTTTTTTTTCCACCAAATGAATCGACAGACTATACTATGCCTTTTTTCATTAAATTTTTCGACATTCTATACTATGACATTTTTTTATGAATATTTTCGATATGAGTTTTTTCATGAAAATTTTCGAAAATATTCGTAAAAAAATGTCATAGTATAGAATGTCGAAAATTTTCATGAAAACAGGCATAGTATAGTCTGTCGATTAATTTGGTGGAAAAAAAACTCAGTTTAAAATTTCCTCAATTTTCAAAAAAGGCATGCTATAGTATGACTTTTTTCATGAAAATGTCGAAATTTTAAACTGAGTTTTTTTCCCACCAAATGAATCGACAGACTATACTATGCCTTTTTTCATTAAAATTTTCGACATTCTATACTATGACATTTTTTTACGAATATTTTCGACATGCTAAAGTATGACTTTTTTCATGAAAATTTTCGAAAATATTCGTAAAAAAATGACATAGTATAGAATGTCGAAAATTTTCATGAAAACAGGCATAGTATAGTCTGTCGATTATTTTGGTGGTAAAAAAACTCAGTTTAATTTTTCGTCAATTTTCAAAAAAGTCATACTATAGTATGACTTTTTTCATGAAAATTTCGGAATTTTAAAGTGAGTTTTTTTTCCACCAAATTAATCGACAGACTATACTATGCCTTTTTTCATTAAAATTTTCGACATTCTATACTATGACATTTTTTTATGAATATTTTCGATATGAGTTTTTTCATGAAAATTTTCGAAAATATTCGTAAAAAAATGTCATAGTATAGAATGTCGAAAATTTTCATGAAAACAGGCATAGTATAGTCTGTCGATTAATTTGGTGGAAAAAAAACTCAGTTTAATTTTTCGTCAATTTTCAAAAAAGGCATGCTATAGTATGACTTTTTTCATGAAAATGTCGAAATTTTAAACTGAGTTTTTTTTCCACCAAATGAATCGACAGACTATACTATGCCTTTTTTCATTAAAATTTTCGACATTCTATACTATGACATTTTTTTACGAATATTTTCGACATGACTTTTTCATGAAAAGTTTCGAAAATATTCAAAAAAAAATTACATAGTATAGAATGTCGAAAATTTTCATGAAAACAGGCATAGTATAGTCTGTCGAATAATTTGGTGGAAAAAAAACTCAGTTTAATTTTTCGTCAATTTTCAAAAAAGTCATACTATAGTATGCCTTTTTTCATGAAAATTTTCAACATTCTATACTATGACATTTTTTTACGAATATTTTCGACATGCTATAGTATGACTTTTTTCATGAAATTTTTCGAAAATATTCGTAAAAAAATTTCATAGTATAGAATGTCGAACATTTTCATGAAAACAGGCATAGTATAGTCTGTCGATTCATTTGGTGGAAAAAAAAGTCAGTTTAAAATTTCGTCAATTTTCAAAAAAGGCATGCTATAGTATGACTTTTTTCATGAAAATGTCGAAATTTTAAACTGAGTTTTTTTTCCACCAAATTAATCGACAGACTATACTATACAACAGAGGTCGTGTTGCTCTGGCTCTATCTGTTTGGCGTCGCCTGGAAGCTGCCTGACATCCTCCTTGGATCCACTTTCTCACATATATTCACATTATATGTATTCATTTTTGTCATAAATTGTCTATGTTGTGTTTTCATTATGTGGTTACTCTGTACACGCGACATCTATTGCACGTCTGTCCATCCTGGAAGGGGGATCCCTCCTCTGCCGCTCTTCCTGAGGTTTCTTCCATTTTTCCTCCCTGTTAAAAGGGTTTTTTTGTGGTTAAGTTTTTCCTTAGCCGATGTGAGGGTTGCACTGTCAAGGACAGAGGGTGTTGTATTCTGTACAGATTGTAAAGCCCCCCGAGGCAAATTTGTGATTTGTGATTTTGGGCTATACAAATAAAATTGATTTGATTTGATTTGATTTACTATGCCTTTTTTCATGAAAATTTTCGACATTCTATACATGACATTTTTTTACGAATATTTTCGACATGCTATAGTATGACTTTTTTCATGAAAATTTTCGAAATTTTAAACTGAGTTTTTTTTCCACCAAATTAATCGACAGACTATACTATGCCTTTTTTCATCAAAATTTTCGACATTCTATACTATGACATTTTTTTACGAATATTTTCGACATGCTAAAGTATGACTTTTTTCATGAAAATTTTCGAAAATATTCGTAAAAAAATTTCATAGTATAGAATGTCGAAAATTTTCATGAAAACAGGCATAGTATAGTCTGTCGATTAATTTGGTGGAAAAAAAAGTCAGTTTAAAATTTCGTCAATTTTCAAAAAAGGCATGCTATAGTATGACTTTTTTCATGAAAATGTCGAAATTTTAAACTGAGTTTTTTTTCCACCAAATGAATCGACAGACTATACTATGCCTTTTTTCATTAAAATTTTCGACATTCTATACTATGACATTTTTTTACGAATATTTTCGACATGACTTTTTCATGAAAATTTTCGAAAATATTCGTAAAAAAATGTCATAGTATAGAATGTCGAAAATTTTCATGAAAACAGGCATAGTATAGTCTGTCAATTAATTTGGTGGAAAAAAAACTCAGTTTAATTTTTCGTCAATTTTCAAAAAAGTCATACTATAGTATGACTTTTTTCATGAAAATGTCGAAATTTTAAACTGAGTTTTTTTTCCACCAAATGAATCGACAGACTATACTATGCCTTTTTTCATCAAAATTTTCGACATTCTATACTATGACATTTTTTTACGAATATTTTCGACATGCTAAAGTATGACTTTTTTCATGAAAATTTTCGAAAATATTCGTAAAAAAATTTCATAGTATAGAATGTCGAAAATTTTCATGAAAACAGGCATAGTATAGTCTGTCGATTAATTTGGTGGAAAAAAAACTCAGTTTAATTTTTCGTCAATTTTCAAAAAAGTCATACTATAGTATGACTTTTTTCATGAAAATTTCGGAATTTTAAAGTGAGTTTTTTTTCCACCAAATTAATCGACAGACTATACTATGCCTTTTTTCATTAAAATTTTCGACATTCTATACTATGACATTTTTTTATGAATATTTTCGATATGAGTTTTTTCATGAAAATTTTCGAAAATATTCGTAAAAAAATGTCATAGTATAGAATGTCGAAAATTTTCATGAAAACAGGCATAGTATAGTCTGTCGATTAATTTGGTGGAAAAAAAACTCAGTTTAATTTTTCGTCAATTTTCAAAAAAGTCATACTATAGTATGACTTTTTTCATGAAAATTTCGGAATTTTAAAGTGAGTTTTTTCTCCACCAAATGAATCGACAGACTATACTATGCCTTTTTTCATTAAATTTTTCGACATTCTATACTATGACATTTTTTTATGAATATTTTCGATATGAGTTTTTTCATGAAAATTTTCGAAAATATTCGTAAAAAAATGTCATAGTATAGAATGTCGAAAATGTTCATGAAAACAGGCATAGTATAGTCTGTCGATTAATTTGGTGGAAAAAAAACTCAGTTTAAAATTTCGTCAATTTTCAAAAAAGGCATGCTATAGTATGACTTTTTTCATGAAAATGTCGAAATTTTAAACTGAGTTTTTTTTCCACCAAATGAATCGACAGACTATACTATGCCTTTTTTCATTAAAATTTTCGACATTCTATACTATGACATTTTTTTATGAATATTTTCGATATGACTTTTTTCATGAAAATTTTCGAAAATATTCGTAAAAAAATGTCATAGTATAGAATGTCGAAAATTTTCATGAAAACAGGCATAGTATAGTCTGTCGATTAATTTGGTGGAAAAAAAACTCAGTTTAAAATTTCGGCAATTTTCAAAAAAGTCATACTATAGTATGACTTTTTTCATGAAAATGTCGAAATTTTAAAGTGAGTTTTTTTTCCACCAAATGAATCGACAGACTATACTATGCCCTTTTTCATTAAAATTTTCGACATTCTATACTATGACATTTTTTTATGAATATTTTCGATATGAGTTTTTTCATGAAAATTTTCGAAAATATTCGTAAAAAAATGTCATAGTATAGAATGTCGAAAATTTTCATGAAAACAGGCATAGTATAGTCTGTCGATTAATTTGGTGGAAAAAAAACTCAGTTTAAAATTTCGGCAATTTTCAAAAAAGGCATGCTATAGTATGACTTTTTTCATGAAAATGTCGAAATTTTAAACTGAGTTTTTTTTCCACCAAATGAATCGACAGACTATACTATGCCTTTTTTCATGAAAATTTTCGACATTCTATACTATGACATTTTTTTACGAATATTTTCGACATGACTTTTTACATGAAAATTTTCGAAAATATTCGTAAAAAAATGACATAGTATAGAATGTCGAAAATTTTCATGAAAACAGGCATAGTATAGTCTGTCGATTAATTTGGTGGAAAAAAAACTCAGTTTAAATTTTCGTCAATTTTCAAAAAAGTCATACTATAGTATGACTTTTTTCATGAAAATGTCGAAATTTTAAACTGAGTTTTTTTTCCACCAAATGAATCGACAGACTATACTATGCCTTTTTTCATTAAAATTTTCGACATTCTATACTATGACATTTTTTTACGAATATTTTCGACATGCTAAAGTATGACTTTTTTCATGAAAATTTTCGAAAATATTCGTAAAAAAATGTCATAGTATAGAATGTCGAAAATTTTCATGAAAACAGGCATAGTATAGTCTGTCGATTAATTTGGTGGAAAAAAATCTCAGTTTAAATTTTCGTCAATTTTCAAAAAAGGCATGCTATAGTATGACTTTTTTCATGAAAATGTCGAAATTTTAAACTGAGTTTTTTTTCCACCAAATGAATCGACAGACTATACTATGCCTTTTTTCATTAAAATTTTCGACATTCTATACTATGACATTTTTTTATGAATATTTTCGACATGACTTTTTCATGAAAATTTTCGAAAATATTCGTAAAAAAATGTCATAGTATAGAATGTCGAAAATTTTCATGAAAACAGGCATAGTATAGTCTGTCGATTAATTTGGTGGAAAAAAAAGTCAGTTTAAAATTTCGTCAATTTTCAAAAAAGGCATGCTATAGTATGACTTTTTTCATGAAAATGTAATTGTCGAAGTTTTAAACTGAGTTTTTTTTCCACCAAATGAATCGACAGACTATACTATGCCTTTTTTCATCAAAATTTTCGACATTCTATACTATGACATTTTTTTACGAATATTTTCGACATGACTTTTTCATGAAAATTTTCGAAAATATTCGTAAAAAAATGTCATAGTATAGAATGTCGAAAATTTTCATGAAAACAGGCATAGTATAGTCTGTCGATTAATTTGGTGGAAAAAAGACTCAGTTTAAAATTTCGTCAATTTTCAAAAAAGGCATGCTATAGTATGACTTTTTCCATGAAAATGTCGAAATTTTAAACTGAGTTTTTTTTCCACCAAATTAATCGACAGACTATACTATGCCTTTTTTCATTAAAATTTTCGACATTCTATACTATGACATTTTTTTATGAATATTTTCGATATGACTTTTTTCATGAAAATTTTCGAAAATATTCGTAAAAAAATGACATAGTATAGAATGTCGAAAATTTTCATGAAAACAGGCATAGTATAGTCTGTCAATTAATTTGGTGGAAAAAAAACTCAGTTTAATTTTTCGTCAATTTTCAAAAAAGTCATACTATAGTATGACTTTTTTCATGAAAATGTCGAAATTTTAAACTGAGTTTTTTTTCCACCAAATGAATCGACAGACTATACTATGCCTTTTTTCATCAAAATTTTCGACATTCTATACTATGACATTTTTTTACGAATATTTTCGACATGCTATAGTATGACTTTTTTCTGATATTACTTTTTCATGAAAATTTTCGAAAATATTCGTAAAAAAATGTCATAGTATAGAATGTCGAAAATTTTCATGAAAACAGGCATAGTATAGTCTGTCGATTAATTTGGTGGAAAAAAAACTCAGTTTAAATTTTCGTCAATTTTCAAAAAAGTCATACTATAGTATGACTTTTTTCATGAAAATTTCGAATTTTAAACTGAGTTTTTTTTCCACCAAATGAATCGACAGACTATACTATGCCTTTTTTCATTAAAATTTTCGACATTCTATACTATGACATTTTTTTACGAATATTTTCGATATGAGTTTTTCATGAAAATTTTCGAAAATATTCGTAAAAAAATGTCATAGTATAGAATGTCGAAAATTTTCATGAAAACAGGCATAGTATAGTCTGTCGATTAATTTGGTGGAAAAAAAACTCAGTTTAAAATTTCGTCAATTTTCAAAAAAGTCATACTATAGTATGACTTTTTTCATGAAAATTTCGAATTTTAAAGTGAGTTTTTTTTCCACCAAATGAATCGACAGACTATACTATGCCTTTTTTCATTAAAATTTTCGACATTCTATACTATGACATTTTTTTACGAATATTTTCGATATGACTTTTTTCATGAAAATTTTCGAAAATATTCGTAAAAAAATGTCATAGTATAGAATGTCGAAAATTTTCATGAAAACAGGCATAGTATAGTCTGTCGATTAATTTGGTGGAAAAAAAACTCAGTTTAAAATTTCGTCAATTTTCAAAAAAGGCATGCTATAGTATGACTTTTTTCATGAAAATGTCGAAATTTTAAACTGAGTTTTTTTTCCACCAAATGAATCGACAGACTATACTATGCCTTTTTTCATTAAAATTTTCGACATTCTATACTATGACATTTTTTTACGAATATTTTCGATATGACTTTTTTCATGAAAATTTTCGAAAATATTCGTAAAAAAATGTCATAGTATAGAATGTCGAAAATTTTCATGAAAACAGGCATAGTATAGTCTGTCGATTAATTTGGTGGAAAAAAAACTCAGTTTAAAATTTCGTCAATTTTCAAAAAAGTCATACTATAGTATGACTTTTTTCATGAAAATGACGAAAATTTAAACTGATTTTTTTTTCCACCAAATTAATCGACAGACTATACTATGCCTTTTTTCATGAAAATTTTCGACATTCTATACTATGACATTTTTTTACGAATATTTTCGACATGACTTTTTCATGAAAATTTTCGAAAATATTCGTAAAAAAATGTCATAGTATAGAATGTCGAACATTTTCATGAAAACAGGCATAGTATATTCTGTCGATTCATTTGGTGGAAAAAAAACTCAGTTTAAAATTTCGATATTTTCATGAAAAAAGTCATACTATAGTATGACTTTTCATGAAAATTGACGAAAATTTAAACTGAGTTTTTTTCCCACCAAATTAATCGACAGACTATACTATGCCTTTTTTCATTAAAATTTTCGACATTCTATACTATGACATTTTTTTACGAATATTTTCGACATGACTTTTTTCATGAAAATTTTCGAAAATATTCGTAAAACAATGTCATAGTATAGAATGTCGAAAATTTTCATGAAAACAGGCATAGTATAGTCTGTCGATTAATTTGGTGGAAAAAAAACTCAGTTTAAAATTTCGGCAATTTTCAAAAAAGTCATACTATAGTATGACTTTTTTCATGAAAATGTCGAAATTTTAAACTGAGTTTTTTTTCCACCAAATGAATCGACAGACTATACTATGCCTTTTTTCATTAAAATTTTCGACATTCTATACTATGACATTTTTTTACGAATATTTTCGACATGACTTTTTCATGAAAATTTTCGAAAATATTCGTAAAAAAATGTCATAGTATAGAATGTCGAACATTTTCATGAAAACAGGCATAGTATAGTCTGTCGATTAATTTGGTGGAAAAAAAACTCAGTTTAAAATTTAGTCAATTTTCAAAAAAGGCATGCTATAGTATGACTTTTTTCATGAAAATGTCGAAATTTTAAACTGAGTTTTTTTTCCACCAAATGAATCAACAGACTATACTATGCCTTTTTTCATTAAAATTTTCGACATTCTATACTATGACATTTTTTTACGAATATTTTCGACATGCTAAAGTATGACTTTTTTCATGAAAATTTTCGAAAATATTCGTAAAAAAATGTCATAGTATAGAATGTCGAAAATTTTCATGAGTAAATGATGAAAACGGCATAGTATAGTCTGTCGATTAATTTGGTGGAAAAAAAACTCAGTTTAAAATTTCGTCAATTTTCAAAAAAGTCATAGTATAGTATGACTTTTTTGAAAATTGTCGAAATTTTAAACTGAGTTTTTTTTCCACCAAATTAATCGACAGACTATACTATGCCTTTTTTCATGAAAATTTTCGACATTCTATACGTTGACATTTTTTTACGAATATTTTCGACATGACTTTTTTCATGAAAATTTTCGAAAATATTCGTAAAAAAATGTCATAGTATAGAATGTCGAAAATTTTCATGAAAACAGGCATAGTATAGTCTGTCGATTAATTTGGTGGAAAAAAAACTCAGTTTAAAATTTCGGCAATTTTCAAAAAAGTCATACTATAGTATGACTTTTTTCATGAAAATGTCGAAATTTTAAACTGAGTTTTTTTTCCACCAAATGAATCGACAGACTATACTATGCCTTTTTTCATGAAAATTTTCGACATTCTATACTATGACATTTTTTTACGAATATTTTCGACACCAACTTTTTTCATGAAAATTTTCGAAAATATTCGTAAAAAAATAACATAGTATAGAATGTCGAAAATTTTCATGAAAACAGGCATAGTATAGTCTGTCGATTAATTTGGTGGAAAAAAAAGTCAGTTTAAAATTTCGTCAATTTTCAAAAAAGGCATGCTATAGTATGACTTTTTTCATGAAAATGTCGAAATTTTAAACTGAGTTTTTTTTCCACCAAATGAATCGACAGACTATACTATGCCTTTTTTCATGAAAATTTTCGACATTCTATACTATGACATTTTTTTACGAATATTTTCGACACCAACTTTTTTCATGAAAATTTTCGAAAATATTCGTAAAAAAATAACATAGTATAGAATGTCGAAAATTTTCATGAAAACAGGCATAGTATAGTCTGTCGATTAATTTGGTGGAAAAAAAACTCAGTTTAAAATTTCGTCAATTTTCATGAAAAGTCATACTATAGTATGACTTTTTTCATGAAAATGTCGAAATTTTAAACTGAGTTTTTTTTCCACCAAATGAATCGACAGACTATACTATGCCTTTTTTCATTAAAATTTTCGACATTCTATACTATGACATTTTTTTATGAATATTTTCGATATGACTTTTTTCATGAAAATTTTCGAAAATATTCGTAAAAAAATGTCATAGTATAGAATGTCGAAAATTTTCATGAAAACAGGCATAGTATAGTCTGTCGATTAATTTGGTGGAAAAAAAACTCAGTTTAATTTTTCGTCAATTTTCAAAAAAGTCATACTATAGTATGACTTTTTTCATGAAAATTTCGGAATTTTAAAGTGAGTTTTTTTTCCACCAAATGAATCGACAGACTATACTATGCCTTTTTTCATCAAAATTTTCGACATTCTATACTATGACATTTTTTTACGAATATTTTCGACATGACTTTTTCATGAAAATTTTCGAAAATATTCGTAAAAAAATGTCAGTATAGAATGTCGAAAATTTTCATGAAAACAGGCATAGTATAGTCTGTCGATTAATTTGGTGGAAAAAAAACTCAGTTTAAAATTTCGTCAATTTTCAAAAAAGTCATACTATAGTATGACTTTTTTCATGAAAATGTCGAAATTTTAAACTGAGTTTTTCGACATTCTATACTATGACATTTTTTTATGAATATTTTCGATATGACTTTTTTCATGAAAATTTTCGAAAATATTCGTAAAAAAATGACATAGTATAGAATGTCGAAAATTTTCATGAAAACAGGCATAGTATAGTCTGTCGATTAATTTGGTGGAAAAAAAACTCAGTTTAAATTTTCGTCAATTTTAATGAAAAGTCATACTATAGGATGACTTTTTTCATGAATATGTCGAAATTTTAAACTGAGTTTTTTTTTCCACCAAATGAATCGACAGACTATACTATGCCTTTTTTCATGAAAATTTTCAACATTCTATACTATGACATTTTTTTACGAATATTTTCGACATGCTATAGTATGACTTTTTTCATGAAAATTTTCGAAAATATTCGTAAAAAAATGTCATAGTATAGAATGACGAACATTTTCATGAAAACAGGCATAGTATAGTCTGTCGATTCATTTGGTGGAAAAAAAACTCAGTTTAAAATTTCGATATTTTCATGAAAAAAGTCATACTATAGTATGACTTTTCATGAAAATTGACTATACTATGCCTTTTTTCATTAAAATTTTCGACATTCTATACTATGACATTTTTTTACGAATATTTTCGACATGACTTTTTTCATGAAAATTTTCGAAAATATTCGTAAAAAAATGTCATAGTATAGAATGTCGAAAATGTTCATGGAAACAGGCATAGTATAGTCTGTCGATTAATTTGGTGGAAAAAAAACTCAGTTTAAATTTTTGTCAATTTTCATGAAAAGTCATACTAAAGTATGACTTTTTTCATGAAAATGTCGACTATGCCTTTTTTCATTAAAATTTTCAACATTCTATACTATGACATTTTTTTACGAATATTTTCGACATGCTATAGTATGACTTTTTTCATGAAAATTTCGGAATTTTAAACTGAGTTTTTTTCCACCAAATTAATCGACAGACTATACTATGCCTTTTTTCATGAACATTTTCGACATTCTATACTATGACATTTTTTTACGAATATTTTCGACATGCTAAAGTATGACTTTTTTCATGAAAATTTTCGAAAATATTCGTAAAAAAATGTCATAGTATAGAATGTCGAAAATGTTCATGAAAACAGGCATAGTATAGTCTGTCGATTAATTTGGTGGAAAAAAAACTCAGTTTAATTTTTCGTCAATTTTCAAAAAATGAAAATTTCGGAATTTTAAACTGAGTTTTTTTCCCACCAAATTAATCGACAGACTATACTATGCCTTTTTTCATGAAAATTTTCAACATTCTATACTATGACATTTTTTTACGAATATTTTCGACATGCTAAAGTATGACTTTTTTCATGAAAATTTTCGAAAATATTCGTAAAAAAATGTCATAGTATAGAATGTCGAAAATGTTCATGAAAACAGGCATAGTATAGTCTGTCGATTAATTTGGTGGAAAAAAAACTCAGTTTAATTTTTCGTCAATTTTCAAAAAATGAAAATTTCGGAATTTTAAACTGAGTTTTTTTCCCACCAAATTAATCGACAGACTATACTATGCCTTTTTTCATGAAAATTTTCAACATTCTATACTATGACATCTTTTTACGAATATTTTCGACATGCTAAAGTATGACTTTTTTCATGAAAATTTTCGAAAATATTCGTAAAAAAATGTCAATAGCATAGAATGTCGAAAATGTTCATGAAAAAAGGCATAGTATAGTCTGTCGATTAATTGGGTGGAAAAAAAACTCAGTTTAAAATTTCGACAATTTTCATGAAAAGTCATACTATACTATGCCTATTTTCATGAACATTTTCGACATACTATACTATGACTTTTTTTTCATAAAATTTTCGACATACTATAGCATGATTTCTTTTTTCATAACATTTTCAACATATTATACTATGATGTTTTTTTCCATAAAAATTTTCGACATACTATAGTATGACTTTTTTTTCATAAAATTTTCGACATATTATAGTATGACTTTTTTGTCATAAAATTTTCGGCATACTATACTATGACTTTTTTTTTCATCAAATTTTTCGACACTCTATAGTATGACTTTTTTTTTTTACAATTTTCAACATACTATAGCAGCTCTTTTTTTTCATAAAAATTTCGACATACTATAGTATGACTTTTTTTTCATAAAATTTTCGACATACTATAGTATGACTTATTTTTCACCGAATTTTCGACATTCTATACTATGACTTTTTTTTCATAAAAACTTCGACATACTATACTATGACTTTTTTTTCATAAAATTTTCGACATACTATAGTATGACATTTTTTTCATAAAATTTTTGACATACTATAGTATGACTTTTTTTTCATAAAATTTTCGACATACTATAGCATGATTTCTTTTTTCATAACATTTTCAACATATACTATGACTTTTTTTTCCTAAAATTTCCGATATACTATACTATGACTTTGTTTTTATAACATTTTTGACATACTATACTATGATGTTTTTTTTCATAACATTTTCGGCATACTATACTATGACTTTTTTTTCATAAAATTTTCGACATACTATACTATGATGTTTTTTTTCATAAAATTTTCTACATACTATAGTATAACTTTTTTTTCATAAAATCTTCGACATGCTATAGTATGACTTTTTTCATAAAAATTTCGACATACTATAGTATGACTTTTTTTTCATAAAATTTTCGACATTCTATACTATGATGTTCTTCTCATAAAATTTTCGAAATATTATTCTATGATGTTTTTTTTCATAAAATCTTCGACATACTATACTATGATGTTTTTTTTCATAAAATTTGACACACTATACTATGACTTTTCTTTTCATAAAATTTTCGACATACTATACTATGATGTTTCTTTTCATAAAATGTTCGACACGATATCCTATGACTTTATTTTTCTTAAAATTCTCGCCATTCTATACTATGACTTTTTCCCAAAAATTAATCGTCAAACTATAATATGACTTTTTTTTCTTAAAATTTTCGACATACTATACTATGACTTTTTTTTCCTAAAATTTTCGACATACTATACTATGACTTTTTTTCATAACATTTTTGACATACTATACTATGATGTTTTTTTTCATAAAATTTTCGACATACTATACCAATATATTTTTTTTTATTACATTTTCGACATACTATAGTATGACTTTTTTTTTCATAAAATTTTTCGACATACTGTAGTATGACTTTCTTTTCATACAATTTTCGACATACTATAGTTGGACTTTTTTTTCATAAAAATTTCGACATACTATACTATGACTTTTTTTCATAACATTTTTGACATACTATACTATGATGTTTTCTTTCATACAATTTTCGACATACTATAGTATGACTTTTTTTCCATAAAATTTCGACATACTATACTATGACTTTTTTTTCATAAAATTTTAGACATACTATACTATGATATTTTTTTTCATAACATTTTCGATATACTATACTATGACTTTTTTTTCATAAAATGTTTCGACATACTGTAGTTGGACTTTTTTCATAAAAATGTCGACATTCTATACTATGACTTTTTTTTTATTAAAATTTCGACATACTATACAATGACATTTTTCATAAAAATTTCGACATACTATACTATGACTTTTTTTCATAAAATTTCCGCATACTATACTATGACTTTTTTTTCATAAAATTTTCGACATACTATATGACTTTTTTCATAAAATTTTCGACATACTATACTATGACTTTTTTTTCATAAAATTTTCGACATACTATACTATGACCTTTTTTTCATAAAATATTCGACATACTATATGACTTTTTTCATAAAATTTTCGACATACTATACTATGACTTTTTTTTCATAACATTTTTGATATACTATAGTTTGACCTTTTTACATGAAATTTTCGGCATACTATACTAGGACTTCTTTTTCATAAAATTTTCGACATACTATACTATGAATTTTTTCTAATGAAATTTGCGACACTCTATACTATGACTTTTTTTCCCCAGAAAATTTTCGACATACTATACTATAACTTTTTTTTCATATAATTTTCGACATTCTATACTATGACCTTTTTCATTAATTTTTCAACATACTATACTATGACTTTTTTGTCAATGAAATTAATCAACATACTATACTACAACTTTTTTTTTCATGAAATTTTTCAACATACTATACTAGGGCTTTTTATGACTTTTTCGACTCCTTATACTATGACTTTTTATGACTTTTTTTTACATACTATAATATGGCTTTTTATGAGTTTTTCAACTCCTTATTGTATTACTTTTTTTTTTTTTTTTACATACTATACCATGGCTTTTTATGACATTATTCAACATACTGTACACATTTTTTTCAACATACTAAACAATTACTTTTTTCGACTTACTATACTGTGATTTTTTCAACATACTATACTCGGGCTTTTTATGACTTTTTCAACTTACTATTCTATAACTTTTTTGACATACTATACTACGATGTTTTTTTCATAACATTTTCGACATACTATAGTATGACTTTTTTCATGAAATTTTCGGCATACTATACTAGGACTTTTTTTTCATAAAATTTCCGACATACTATAGTATAAATTTTTTCATAAAATTTTCGACATACTATGCTATGTTTTGTTTTTTCATAACATTTTCGACACACTATACTATGACTTTTTTTTCATAAAATTTTCGACATCCTATAGTATGAATTTTTTTTCATAAAAATTTCAACATACTATATTATGACTTTTTTTTCATAAAATTATGGATATTCTATACTATGACTTTTTTTTCCACAAAATTAATCGACATGCTATACTATGACGTTTTTTTTCTTAAAATTTTCGACATACTATACTATCACTTTTTTTTCATGAAATTTTCAACATACTATATTATGATGGTTTTTTTCATATAATTTTCGACATACTATATTATGGTTTTTTTTCATATCATTTTCGACATACTATATTATGATAGTTTTTTTTCATATTATTTTCGACATGCTATACTATGACGTTTTTTTTCTTAAAATTTTCGACATACTAAAATACTTTTTTCGTCTTACTATACTGTGACTTTTTTCAACATACTATACTAGGGCTTTTTATGACTTTTTCGACTTACTATTCTATATCTTTTTTGACATACTATACTGTGATTTTTTTCGAAGTCATGAAAATCTTAGTATAGTAGGTTAGCGGGGTAGTTAAGCATAACAACTGTGCATTTTGCAATAAAAGCAACACATTTGGCACAGATGTAGGTTTATATGTTATGAAAAGATATAGATATCAGGGTGCTGCAAATTTGACCCTGAAGGCCGTGGCAGCCATTTTTTAAAATGGCCGCCAAATATTCCAAAATATTGCAGAAAACACATTTCATGACTCTTGATGAGTTCCAAGGTGTGTTCAAGCTGATTAGATCAGATGTCAGAAGATCACACGACATGTCAGATGACGAGTTATCTGTACGATATCTCCTCATTTCACTACAAACACCTAAATAAGGTGGCAGCCGGCTGGATGGAGATCACCAGGAGATCGCCTGAAAGTTTACTGTTGGCTGTATTGTATGTCATTTTCAGTAAATATCGCAGTATAAAACCTGTGTTTTCTGTTTAAAAAACACAAACGTCGGAAGATAGCAAGTACTACTACTACGTGGTTTGTTTACATGGCGTGACAGAGAGTGCGTATTTAACAGATTCAATGTGGACAGAGAGCGTCCGATGTTAATATAAGTAAATAAAGAGACCACAAATCTATCATCTTATCTTGTTGGTTTCTTGACATGTTGTATGTGTGATGTTATTGACTGTGCCGCTGTGTGACGACGTAAAACCAGCATGTGGCGGCTGCACGTGTGTGTGAGGCCAGCAAAAGAATCTGATATATGAGCATATGAGGCTGCAGAAAATGGGCCGGCTTCAATCGGCTGCTGATTGACGCTAAATCTCTAGCTGTTAGATTAGGAAGCGCTTGATTTATGCATCAGAGTCAAGGTTAAAAAAAAAAGATGGAAAAAAAACATGTCTGTGATCTTCTGACATCTGATCGAATCAGCTTGAACACACCTTGGAAATCATCAGGAGTCATAAAATATGTTTTTTGTAACATTTAGAAATATTAAGCGCATGTTTAGCAGCCATTTTGAAAAATGGCCGCCACGGCCCTCAGGGGCCAAATTTGCAGCCCCCCGATATCAACATCTTTTCATAACATATAAACCTACATCCCTGACAAAAGTGTTGCTTTTATCGCAAAATGCACAGTTGTTATGGTTCTTATTTGTTATCTGTTTTTAACCGGAATAAAGATTTTAGACGTCAGACCTGTGATCTTATTTTGTGGACATTGTTTGGTGATCGATCAAATGAACTACAGGAAAAAATATCATGGACGCCAAAGTAAACCCTGCTTTTAATGATATTATTTTACCTATCATTGTATTCTTTTTATCTGGCTGTTTTAAGTATTCAATTTTTATGATTGTTTTATACTTGGACTGCAAGCTATTAAGACTGTGTGTGTGAACTGCAAACATGCTTACTCACAGTTAAGGGATGATATCCACCGCCTGGAGTCAGAAAAAAACATCAGCTGTTGAATGGCTCCACTCTTGCCTCCCAGCAGCCCAATCAGCCTCCTCCTGGTGTGTTAAAAGCATTTAAAAAGCACCCTTAAAAAATAAAGATGGAAAGAAACATGTCTGTGATCTCTGACGTCTGATCTAATCAGCTTGAACACACCTTGAAAATCATCATGAGTCAGTTTTTTGTAACATTTAGGAATATTTAGTGCCTGTTTTGCCACGGCCCTCAGGGGCCAAATTTGCAGTGCCCCAATATTAACATCTTTTCATAACATATAAACCTATATCTCTGCCAAATGTGTTGCTTTTATCGCAAAATGCACAGTTGGTATGCTTCACTGCCCCGCTAACATACTATACTGAGATTATTTCATGACTTTTTCAACATACTATACTATGAATCCTTTTCGATATACTATACTATGACTTTTTAAATATTTTTCAACAAAATGCACTATGATTTTTTCACGACGTTTTCGACATACTATACTATGACTTTTTTATGACCTGTTTTTTTTTTTTTTTTTTTACATTTTTTTAGTATTTCATAAAAAATTGTCATAAATAAGTCATAGTATAGCAGTGGTTCCCAAACTGGGGGGCAGAACCCCTAAGGGGGGGTCCAGAGTTGTAAAAGGGGGGGCGCGGTGAGGCTAAATATTAATGATGCATAGTTCTGCACTGGCCTCAGGGGGGGGCTTGAAAATATTTTTTATCTACAAAAGGGGGGCCCTGCAGAAAATGTTTGGGAACCACTGTAGAGTAGTACGCCATAAAAAAGTCATAGTATAGTATGTCATAAAATGTCATAAAAAGTCATAGTATAGTCATTAAAAATTTCATAAAATGTCTTTAAAAAGTCATAGTATAGCTTTCATTTAAATCATGTTCTGCATTTTAAATCATGTCTTTTAATCCTTCCTATTGTTTTTGACCGGACTAAAGATTTTAGACATCAGACCTGTGATCTTATCTTGTGGACATTGTTTGGTGATGATCAAATCAACAACAGGAAAAAGATATGGACGCCAAAGTAAACCCTGCTTTTAATGATATCATTTTACCAATGGTTTGATTACTTTTATCTGGCTGTTTTAAGTATTCAAATTTTATGCTTGGATTGTTTAATACTTGGACTGCAAACTATTATTGCTGTGTGTGTGAACTGCAAACATGCTTACTCACAGTTAAAGGATGAAATCCACCGCCTGGAGTCAGAAAAAGACATCAGCTGATGGAAGGCTCATCAGCCTCCTCCCTGGTGTCTCAGCTGGTCTCGGACTCTGAGTCCAAACTTCCCTGGCTGGCCTCGATGCGCGCTGGACGCGGGGGTCGTCGCTCCACCACCGGGAAGGAGCTCTGTAATCAGAGGCTCAGGGGGTCTTCCTTGTCTCCTCACCAGGAAGCAATCCACCTTCCTGTCCATGCAGTCTACACGCACCATCTCCTTGTCCACTCTTCCCCCCAAAGAGCCATTAAGTCACTTCATAGACGCCATTACGCACTGTTTTCCTGGAGCCACTGTCCCCATTATCCTGGATAAACTCCTCAACCTACTGCCTTCACTCCCGAGCTCTATTAAAAGAATTGCAGTTCATGTGGGAACAAATGAAACAACCCGCCGGGAGTCTGAGTGCCCCAAAAACAACTTGATCCTCCGTTTTGGCGTTTTAAAGACCTGCGTAAAGTGTGTTTGTATTTCCCCACTCTCTCTGGGTGGTGGAGCTGACTCCTCAGCCCTCACACCTGGCTCCAGTCCGCCAGCAGGACTCACTACATGGACTTTATTAACAATTTCAACTTGTTCTTGGATCGTTTTCTGTCTGTTTAAAAGCGACAGGATCCATTCCAACATGAAGGGTAGCCAAACGCCATCAGGCTAACCTGCAACACGCGGTGCAGTCCTTCCTGTGACAGCTTACGTTACGCACGCAAATCCCCCGTCTTCCTCTACCACTCATCTCAACACTGATTCCCATGAGAGCTCCCCCTACAGGCTCCTCCTGGTAGAACATGTTAAGTCATCACCTCCATCCTCCATCCTCTACTTCTGCACCCTAACAATGAAGGTATATTGCCAAAAAGTTAAAGTCAATTGTTCGCTCCATTGCAACATCAGCGCCCAGCAGCAAAGCTACGCTTCCGCCATTTTGGACTGAAAGCGACTACCGAACACCAGTAAAACGTCCACCTAAAAGTGCTGTACAACACATTTTAAAATAAAACTATTTCTATTCCATTGTCACATTCTTCCGAAATGGCCTGTGTTGAACAATAAAATATTATAAATATAATAGGCATTTTCAGTCCAAAATGGCGACAGCGGCTTTAAAAACAAAACAGCGGAGTTTCGTCTCTTTGCTTCTAGAACCCACTCAGCTCTGGTATACTCACTTCTATATCCACCATCATTTCATATCACACTCCTCTGCTGCTTATCAGAACAATTTACTTAATTGTAATCCTGTAAATGTTCGCCTTTTAAATATAAGATCTCTAAATAATAAATATTTTTTACGTCATGATTTTATTATTCTTAATAAATTAGACTTTTTCTATCATCACATAGACGTGGTTATCTCAGGGAGACTGCAGTCCTCCCCCCCTGGTGGCCTATATCTCAGCATTTCGTTTATTTCTGTGAAGACAACATAATGAAATTGTTATTTTTATATTCACAGGAAATACTCTGCTCAAAATTCATCCAAATCACTCGTTTTACACAAACTTCCTGCAGTTATTGAGTTCACTATTTGGGTTAATTGTAAAGTTTATCAGCTGTTCTGTTATTTTTATGCATTGAATATAATATGAAATATATATAAAATTCCGTTAAGGAAAATGGTTGGGGACCACTGATCTATAGAAGTTTTTAAATGCATTCCCGTTTTACATCAATCGAACATCTTGGTTTTATGATAAACTCTAAAGATCCAGTGATAATTTAAATAATCTACAGGCCAAACAATGTTCTTTGTTCGTTGTTATCCCATTTTATATCAAAGTATGACAACATTGTTATTTTAGGTGATTTCAACATACCTGTCTGCTGCCCCTCTCAGACTTTTGTCACTGATTTTATGCATACTCTGGGACTTTGAGACTAAGGATATCTGTGTGTCTGATCACGAAGCAGTTTTATTCAATGTGGATTATCCCAACTACCTGTTATTCATAGTTCACCTGTCTGCCGCCGGGTTTTTAAACTCTATGTCTGCTAAGTTTTCAGAGCTTTTTACTGCTGCTTCTTTAACTGCCTTTAATCCACATTTTAACATAGAGGAGCCCTTTTTAATCACACCTGTCAGACTGTCCTGGACTCTGTTGCCCCCTACAAAGACAAAAAGGCAAAGTTTAGTATGCCATAAAAATAAATAAGACTTTTAGTCCCTTGAACTACTTTTCAAGGAACTAAAAAGTTCCTTCAGTCCACTGTTGTCTGTGTTTCCACCGTCTAAAGACCTGCGAAGATTAGTCAAATTAGCAATCACATGACATGTGACGAGGGCTGCTGGTGGTCACAGCAGTAAACACACTCTGCAGCCTGCAGTTCAGTGTGTCGCCTGTTTCACCTAAAAAACACGCTGGAAAAAATTAAACCATCGAAAAAAATAAACGTTTTGTCTCACTGTGACAATATTTACTGCTGCATAGTATTTACTGATGCACGTCGGATGTAATGAATGAAATGCGGCGACATAAGTACATACAGCCTCACAGAGCTGCTAGCATGGCTGTAAACTCTTATTTCCAAATATTTATAAATGTAGATACAGTGGTATTGATCATGATTCTGATCTTCTCAGCTTCTCAAATAATAACAAGCATCTGTTATCATACAGCAATATTACCTCTAACAAATCTGAGAGACAATTAACTTTTCTCCTGTTTTAGATGAGCTAAGACTGAGGTAGCATAGATGTATTTAAAGGTGCAGCTAATATACAGGATGGTCAGCAATGTGATAGAGTATGAATTTTTCCTTTTACATGCAGGACAGGAGACGTTTTGACATGTTATAGTAGGAAAAGCACAGGTGGTAGAGTTTGCCTTTCAAAATGGCCATTTCATTTAATTATAAATGTCATTTTTATTTATTTTAGACAGAAAAAGGTTAAGAAGTACGTGCTCATTTGTAAATAACAGTAATAATCCACGATTAAAAGCCGGTACTCTATTAATTTATGGAGCCGTGCAAGTCTTTACTGTCCTGCAAATATTTCAAAATAAAAGCCTTGTGTTAACAAATGAAGTACTTCTGTCCACAGGAAAAAAATGCTGGAGGGCTTTAATTTTGAAACGAAAACAGGATACGTTGAGTTAAAAATAAATATTATATATATTATTAGATGATATATACTTTTTTTCCATTTATGTGACATATTCTACAGATACAGACATTGAAAGTGTAGTAATGTTGCTGATATGACGTCAATATACTGTCAAAAGATCAATTTAACTGCCCATCTTTGCTGTAAATCTTGCGCGGCACACAGAAAAAATAGGCAAGACCTCGAATCTCCAGCAGAGATGCAGCCGAGCCGTGCTGCTCGGGCTGTGTGGCTGCTCTAACCTGTTAATACGCTGAAATAAAAAGCAAGAGATTTTGCAATGCACACGTGCTGCTCACGCGTCCTGTGTGGCCCGGGCATAACTAGTAACACCTGTGCTTTTCCTACTATGACAATTCCAAATGTCTGCTGTGAAAAAGGGCCTATCAGTATGCTGTCAGTATATGGATGTCTTATTCAGTTCAGGCAGGCAGAAATCACAATATCTGATACACCCTGTCAGTCTGCACTGTGTTCATTTTGGTCATGGTGTTAGTGTGTCCAATGCTGCTCTGGAGAGTAAACAATGGTAATGCATGAAATGAATAAAAAAGTACTTTTTCCAGTGAAAAATGATTACTGAACAACAGCTCTGGAAGACTTCAGCGAGAGAGTTTTTTGTTACAGTTCTAATTTCAGTGAGCCAGGAGGTAGTTCATACACATCTCTGCAAGATGCGTGATGCAAAAACAAAAGACACAGGAACAGAAAAAAAGGGGAATCCAGTCACCACCTCCAGTCATTGTGTCCCTTTCGTTTAGCCGTCCTCTTCCTCTAAAAATTGTTTTCACTCAAACCTAGTCTCACCAAAGAGTTCTGGTTTCAGGTCAACACTAACTGTTCTGAAAGAAGTCACTGAGGTCAATTTTGACCGCACTCAGAGTCAACTTCCCTCCAAATGCCAGAGGCTCTGTGAAGCCGTTGTGACTGGGGAAGAAACCCAGCATTTCTACAAACTCATCCTCTTCCTCATCCTCCTCCTCCTCTTCCTGATCCTCCTCGTCCATACCTCCCGGCTCGTGTGATGAGATGTAGTCGACGGTTGTGTTGGTGTCCAGAGAGGTCTGCGTGTGGTCGGAGCTGTCTGAGTCGTGGGAGAAGCTCTTGATGTAGGTGGTCAGAGGGTAGAGCGGCGTGACCGGCTCCGTCTCGGGGCTCAGGCCGGTTTGAGAAGGGAGCTGCGAGGAGACGCCTGTAGGTGCGCAGATGTCACTGCTCTGCTTGGGCAGCTCCTCCACGTCCACCAGGATGGGCTCTTCCTCCTCGGTTACACTGGAGTTACTCAGCTGCAGCTGGAGGTTCATCTTACCCTGTTTTGAAGGGAGATACAGGCGTAAACTATGACCAGAGAGTTGCAATTTACAGTAGTTTGAAGCGCTTGTTCGTCCAGAACAGGCCAAATGCTTGGCCCCCAGAAGTGCTGAGCTAACTCTGAGGGCCAGCTATAGGGAATGGCAATCCCGGAGCGTTCTGGGGCGTGCCGCCATTTTTGGAGGGTAACGTACGGAGCTACGGTAGACTGTCAATGGATGAGCGGTTCTCGAAATATACCAATAACACACAGACTGACAGACAGAGATTCCTTGCTTTATAGTTATATATTATACTATATATTGTATAGATTACCTTTTCCTGGGTGCACTCTTTTGCCCACTTGCTGTTTGCAGGATCTGGCACAACATCGAGCATGAGGCACTGGAAATACACCCAGAACCTGAGGGAGGGGGAACGTGGGAAACAATATGAAACGGATAGTTTAATGGTAACATAATATTTACTTTGACAACAATTGTTGTCTGTTTTCTGCTGAACTGTAGAGGAACAAAAACTGAAAGGTGTGAGCTTGTTAGTTGCTTTAACTTATAAATCCATACAGAGCTGCTGTTGCTCACATACCTCTGCTTTAGAGCTGAATTGTGGTACAGAAACACCAGAATCATCACGATCGGGGCGACGACTGCACACACTAGTAGGGGGGTTAGATTGGTCTCCTCTGCAACAGAGACAGTGAAACAGGGAGATTTAAGTTTGCAGCGTATATATTTGGCTCCTCTGGTACAGTCAGTAAAAAAACACACAATAGAGACATTTTATCTATCAAAAGACCTTTTTTAAGTGTTTTCATTGTCATGAGCAAAATCCATTTGCTTAGGAAAACCTTGAGTCAGCCAGTTCATCCAATGTTAAAGAAATAATTTGATATTATGAGGAGTACACTTATTTGTTTCTTGAAGAAAGTTGTTTCATACAACAAAATTTCTTATTAACACATTCAACAACAACAACAACAACAACAAATTGACCGCACAGACATAGGAGACAAATTAAGAAAATGACAATTCCAAAATGATGAACTATTCCTTTAAAGAAACTTGGAAAGCTGCTTACCCTGGATGAAGAACTTGACCTTTTGACTTGCAGGGCCTTCTCCTTTAGCAGTCGACGCAGTCATCCACAGGCTGTAGACAGCTGGAGACAGGCCTTTGATGATCTGCATCCTCTCTGATGCTGGTCTAGAGTCTGAAATATACATTTATATATATGGCATGTCACTGTCCGCATCCAAAGCCCACACCATCACCTCAGTGTACAAGATGTTTCAGTAAAGATAGATGGTTCTTACAAGACTGCAGGTGTCCGCTAACGTTCTCTAAATAGACGGTATACTTGGTGACACAACCCCCACGTTGACCTCTGGAAATCTCTATCCAGGTCACCTTCACTTGGTTTCCCTCCACCGTCTCTTGGACCGATGGACCAGCTGCTGGGGCTGCAAACAACAATATAGGAATATTTGAAACAATTTAATACTCCTGTTACTGACTGAATTTTCTACCAGTTATGTTTATGAGTTTAATAAATGATAAATAATCAAATGAAGCTCTTCTTAGATCTTACCTGATTCCAAAGTGGAGACATCTGTAAATCTGGTCCTACTCACTGAGCTCTCATTATAGAAAACATGTACCCCTCCCTCGTAGCACTCAAATGGCTTAATACCTGCATAAAGACAGATAGAGGTGTAGGAGCAGAAAAAAGCAGTATGGAGGAGGAAGGAACGTGCCTGTCAGCATTATAAGCATCCTGGCTTATTGGTATGCCACCCAGAGTATGTAGGTCAAATGGGGCAATAGAGCCTCTGCTCTTTTTGGTGTTGGTAATGAAGTAGGACACAGGAGGCTACTTTCACCAGCTCTTTAACGAGTGCATAAATGATTTATCTGACCAACTAAGAGGCTGTAAAACAGGCTGTATGATTGGTAACGTCCCTGATGAACCATCTTATGTATGCTGACGATCTGGCAATTCTCTCTCCTAGCAGTGCTGCCGAATATATGCTCAGAGTATCAAACATGATGTGCAATACAATGCTAAAACGAGCGTTGTTATGATATGTAGAAAAAAAGGGGATAAAGACCTCAACTTTCCAGATTTGTATCTACCAGGGCAAGTTCTATGTGTTTATAATAAAACAAAATATCTGGGGTTCTTCATCACAGATCAAATGTCTGATGAGGATGACATGTATAGGCAGTGCCGTATATTATAAGCTCAAGCTAACATGTTGGCAAGAAAAGTCTACATGTGTTCAGAATAAATAAATCTCTTTAGATCAGTTATTCTCAACCACAGGGCCACCTCAGAGCGCCATCTAGTGGGCCATATATATATATATATATAGGGTAACAAAGTTAAAGTTAAAAAGATAATAACCTGTTAACGCAAAATCGTTTTAACGCCACTAATTTCTTTAACGCATTAACGCAATCGATCTTTCAGAGGTTGTAGCGGGCTAGCTACATTTTGGATACGCTACATTTTGGCGAGGAAAAACTGGCATGGCCATTTTCAAAGGGGTCCCTTGACCTCTGACCTCAAGATATGTGAATGAAAATGGGTTCTATGGGTACCCACGAGTCTCCCCTTTACAGACATGCCCACTTTATGATAATCACATGCAGTTTGGGGTAAGTCATAATCAAGTCAGCACACTGACACACTGACAGCTGTTGTTGCCTGTTGGGCTGCAGTTTGCCATGTTATGATTTGAGCATATTGTTTTATGCTAAATGCAGTACCTCTGAGGGTTTCTGGACAATAGTTGTCATTGTTTTGTGTTGTTAATTGATTTCCAATAATAAATATATACATATATTTGCATAAGGCTAGTATTTACCCACTCCCATGTTGATAAGAGTCTTAAATACTTGACAGATTTCCCTTTAAGGTACATTTTGAACAGATAAAAAAAAAATTGCGATTAATTGCCATTAACTATGGACAATCATGAACTGTTAGTCTCCATGTCCCACCTGTAACAACAGCATGGTTGTCATTCCTGCCCAGTCTGAGCCATCTTAGCTCCTCCAGCTTGTGGCCCTCTGGGTACCACTCCACCACATACACTGCATGAAGCGGTGCAGCGTCAGGCTTTCTCCAGGAGATGGCGATACTGTGATTGTCTGCAGTTACATGCACGTCCTGAGGGGGCTTGAACTGCCTGACCTTCACTACAAGAGAGAATCACACCATCATCACCCTCAGTATTACTAATGCACCTGATATTTAACCTCTTAGAAAGACTGTTCACCCACAACAGGAGGTACATTCTGACTTCATGAAGGACATAATAACACAAACATTCATTCATACAAACTCTCATCAAAAAGATGTTTATTCAAGCGTGCTATTAGAATACTTCTTTAAAAACTTAGAATAAGAGAGTATACTTTCAGTTTACTTTTTATGCACTTATCAGAGCTATACTTAACAAAAGTATACTTAAGTATACTTGGCTTATACTGACAAGTGTCTAAGTATATTTGGCTTATAGGCCTACTTGTACCTGATCTTTGATTGAGATATACTTAATAAATATATACATACATTTGCATAAAGCAAAGATATTTGTCCACTGCCATGTTGATAAGAGTATTAAATACTTGACAAAACTCCCTTTAAGGTACATTTTGAACAGATATTCGCAATTACATTTTTTAATCAATTGGCAGCCCTAGTTTTTTTTCAATGAATGAGTGAAATACATGTTTATAGATCTGACATTTATGAAAAGTTATTCATAATTGATAGACTTTAAAATCCTTTAATAGTGACAAACATCCAATCTGTTACATTTTCCACTTAAAAATATACTTTTTCATAAGGGAAGTTTGCTTTATTTTTGTACCTTTTGTGTGATGGGTTGTAATTCTGGCAGGAGGGGACGGCCCTTTGGAGTTGCGAGCCCACACCGTCACTTCACAGTCGCCACAGAACGGGACTGAATAATTCCTGGCATCGGCACTAATGTTGGTGATGAAGAGCGATCCAGATTTTCGGCTGTCAACTCTGACTTTGTACTCTATGATTTTCCCTCTAGCGGTGGAAACGTTCGGCTCCTGCAGTCAGAGAAATGTTTTAAAAGTGAATTATTGAGTTACGGCATATATTTGCTTTAGCTGAAGGAACATGAATATGAGCTTTATACACCTTGGATTTGTCTTGACAGGATGCTTAAAATCGACACACTGAGACGACATGTAAGACACATCATTTCTGTTCAGCTCCTCTTTTCTTGTAAACTGAAACTGTGGCGTCTGCCATCAGGTTTCACTTATCTCTCACTATCTTTATATGTGAAGTTAAATGAGTGTAGGTGTGTGTGTGTGTGTGTCTGTGTGTGTCTGTGTGTCTGTGTGTGTGTGTGGTAGAGGGTGGTGATGTGCAAGTGTGTGTGCGTGAGAGAGTCACACCTCAGAAGTGGTCAAGGGTTGACCTTTAGTTTGTGCAGAAAGTAGTAGTGAAGCGGGGAGATCAGAAAGTGTTACTATGGCGACGACACCGCACGCCCACACAGACGCAGAGTGAGACAGGGAACACACGGAGACTACAAACCTTCAAACACATGAAACTGTACGGCAGAGTTATTATGTGTGTATATTATCCTTCACAATCATTCAGAAGTTTAACAGTTGAAAAGATTTAAAACGTACCTTCCAATAAACTCTCAGGGATTTGAAGTCAGAGGCGGGTTCAGCGTACCACACATCCAACTCTTTAGCAGGAGCTAAAACAAGAAAATGATCTGTCACTTGACAATAATACTGAAACCATACAGAAGAGGGTCAATATTTTAGCGTTTGACTTTACAGAATTGGGTGTTTTTGTTTTTTTAATAAATGAGTGAAATACATGTTTGTAGAATTGATATTTCTTAAAAGTTATTCCTAATTGATAGACTTTAAAATCCTTTAGCCCCTTAAAAACTCCAAGCCAATAGAGTGAAGACATTGCATCATATGAAACTAGAAAAGCTAATGAATCCATCAGTACCAACCATGTCATACTAGCTTGTCACGAAGGAGGTTAAATAAAAAACTGTCATGGCCATTTTCAAAGGGGTCCCTTGACCTCTGACCTCAAGATATGTGAATGAAAATGGGTTCTATGGGTACCCACGAGTCTCCCCTTTACAGACATGCCCACTTTATGATAATCACATGCAGTTTGGGGCAAGTCATAGTCAAGTCAGCACACTGACACACTGACAGCTGTTGTTGCCTGTTGGGCTGCAGTTTGCCATGTTATGATTTGAGCATATTTTTTATGCTAAATGCAGTACCTGTGAGGGTTTCTGGACAATATCTGTCATTGTTTTGTGTTGTTAATTGATTTCCAATAATAAATATATACATACATTTTCATAAAGCAAAGAAATTTGTCCACTCCCATGTTTATAAGAGTATTAAATACTTGACAAATCTCCCTTTAAGGTACATTTTGAACTGATAAAAAATACCACATATCGCAGATTAACCCAATTGTGGATCCCACCTATAAAACCTGGTTAATGGATGTTCATATGCTGTATATCTGTGATTGGTGTTCGGTGTACTTTTTACTCAGCACCACCCCTCAAATCTCTGGAATCTCAGTATTTCTGTTATTGAAGTTTTACAACAGTGTGTTCATAAGAGGCCGAACGGGGAGTTAAACCTCTCTGGGGTCTAACTGAACAGAAACATAAGTAACCTTCATCACCTTCATCAAATCTGCAAGCCCAGTTTGTAAAGAGGGTTTTCACTTCAACAAGTTTTTACCCTTTTGGTCTTAATAAGGTCAGGAGAAAAGGAAAAAGATATTTAAAGTAAAAAAATTAATTGATTTTGTAATTATTGTTGTCATTTTATACATACAGCAGTGAGATCTGTGGGACACCAAACAATGAGAAGATAACGCCAATTTCAACAAAAAACAAAGGTTATGATTTCAAATCAGAACACAGCTACAATTTAAATGATGTTATTATTTTCACACAGAAACTAATTGTTTGTTGTGGTAGATTATCTTCCTCAATTATGTTTCAATCCCGGTAAGGTGACTTTCAAACTGTCCTGGATGAAACCAGCGGCTGCCTGGAAGATCAGAAATCACGTGTGTGGTTTAGAAACTCCCAGTCAGCCGTTAGCAAAAAGCAGTGACGTAAGTTACCACAGTAAGCTGATCATTACAGTTACGAATAATGTGAACACTAGCACTAGCTGAGTCAACGTTAGCTGTGCTAAGTTTGGAAACAACTGAAAGGGTTAGTTTGAATTTTTTGAAGTGGGGTTGTATGTATACTCCCGCGTCCTGAGAGGTAAAATTTTTTTTTTGTCAATGGAGTCTGGTGACTTTGAAGAGAGCGATATAACGGCTTCAGTTCCCCGTCAGAAAGGGTTGTCTGGTGGTGAGGTAAAGCAGCCGTGGACGGGAGCAGCGGAAAAACTTATTTTAGCCACCTAAAAAAAGCATGCCAACCACCATATAATTCACTGTAGGTAATACACACTGACTATGGATAAGATATATATATATATATAGAACGTCATCACGCAAAAAACCTACGTCAGGTCACGTGGGGAAAAAGTTTTTAGAAGGGCTTGGTAAAATAACATTTTTACACTTAAACATACTTGGACCAAAATTTGAATGTTCAGATTTGAATACATAGGACGGTCAAAGTTAATGCAATAATAACACGTTAACGCAAATTTGTTTTAAATAGATAGAAGATACTGGTATCATGTAAAACTAGAAAACCTAAAGAATCCATTGGTACCAACCATGTCATACTAGCTTGTCGTGAAGGAGGTTAAATAATGGTACAAACTTACGCTAAATTTTGGCGAGGAAAAACTGTCATGGCCAGTTTCAAAGGGGTCCCTTGACCTCTGACCTCAAGATATGTGAATGAAAATGGGTTCTATGGGGACCCACGAGTCTCCCCTTTACAGACATGCCCACTTTATGATCATCACATGCAGTTTGGAGCAAGTCATAGTCAAGTCAGCACACTGACACACTGACAGCTGTTGTTGCCTGTTGGGCTTGAATTAGCCATGTTGTGATTTGAGCATATTTTTTATGCTAAATGCAGTACCTGTGAGGGTTTCTGGACATTATTTGTCATTGTTTTGTGTTGTTAATTGATTTCCAATAATAAATATATACATACATTTGCATAAAGCAGCCATTTGTCCACTCGCATGTTGATTTGAAGAGTATTAAATACTTGACAAATCTCCCTTTAAGGTACATTTTGAACAGATAAAAAATATGCGATTAATTTTGCGATTAATCGCGATTAAATATTTTAATTGATTGACAGCCCTAGTATATACTGTATATGTAGTAATGTCATCATGCATAAACCTACATCAGGTCATGTGGAAAACCGTTTTTAGGAGGGTTTGGGAAAATAGCATTTTGATGCTAAAACATACTTCGACCAAAATTTGAATGTACGGATTTGACTACATAAGGAACACCACTGGAAGGCTACAGAATGATAACAAAATCCTCAATAATGGACTCGTCCTTTGATGGTAAATGTAAATGCCCTTTAACAAAAAAGTCTCTTTACTGCAGTTATTTCTACTGTAACGTCTGCTGCTGGCTGTTCGGGGAAAGCTGATCTGTCACTGCTGCACATTCATATCTTATCCGTCCGGAAAGACACCTTCATATCTTCACACCATCAGTATTTTAAATATGCAGCGATATTTCCAAAGAACTATCACTATCACTATCTTCTTTACCACTTCACTTTTCTTCAGTCTGGCTCAGTGTTTAACTGATATGTAATAAGACTAGGGCTGTCTATAGATTAAAATATTTAATCGCGATTTATCCCATGATTGTTCATAGTTAAAAGCTGTTAATCGCAAATTAATCGCATATTTTCTGTTCAAATTGTACCTTAAAGGGAGATTTGTCAAGTATTTAATACTCTTATGAACATGGGAGTGGGCAAATATGCTGCTCTATGCAAATGTATGTATATATTTATTACTGGAAATCTATTAACAACACAAAACAATGACAAATATTAGCCCAACAATAGCCCAACAGGCAACAACAGCTGTCAGTGTGTCAGTGTGCTGACTTGAATATGACTTGCCCCAAACTGCATGTGATTATCATAAAGTGGGCATGTCTGTAAAGGGGAGACTCGTGGGTACCCATAGAACCCATTTTCATTCACATATCTTGAGGTCAGAGGTCAAGAGACCCCTTTGAAAATGGCCATGCCAGTTTTTCCTCGCCGAAATTTAGCGCAAGTTTGGAGCGTTATTTAGCCTCCTTCACAACAAGCTAGTATGACCTGGTTGGTACCGATGGATTCTTTAGGTTTTCTAGTTTCATATAATACCAATATCTTCACTCTAGCTTTAAAACTGACACCCTCTGAAAGATCGATTGCATTAATACGTTAAAGAAATTAGTGGCGTCAAAACGAATTTGCTATCATCGCGTTAACTTTGACAGCCCTAAATAAGGCTCAGCTACAGTTTACTAATAACATGTTATTATAATATCAGCGTAAGCCACTGTGCAAACTGCGTCTTATCACTAATGAATGGTTTTGCTTTCAGTACACAACCCAATAAGGCCGGTTTCAGTGGTTTATAGGTAACCTGCAGACAGTCAGTGGTGAGCTGATAACTGCCTCAAGAAACCTGCTGGAAAGGAAACATCACTGTATTATCTAATAGATTTCATAGATTAAGTCCCCACAAAGATACTGTAAACACTCCGTTCAGATCTAACTGTTTGTGTGTAGGCAGAATGAGTGATGCTTTCACTCAGGAAGTGCAAAAAATAGACTCAGGTTAATACAGGTTTGCTTACCTTCCTCTTGAGTCCGGCTGGAAGTGTTTGCGCTCCACTGACTCCACAGGCCGGATCTGAATTTGGACCTGGCTCTGAAGTGGTACAACGTGTAGGGCTCCAGAGAGGAGATGGACCGATTCTGAACCAAACTCATCTGAAAGTAAAGCGTATTTTTTCACCTCATTTATAATTGATTTAAACTCACACGTCCATGCTCCAACAACAGAGTAAAATTTCAGCTTGTGCAACATTGTGAGTTCACCTTTGGGCACATCAACCTGACACTCATATCTGCCTTTTGGTTTTGAATCAGCAGAAGAACTGTGAGGTGACTGTATGTCTTCAAAGAGGTTATCAAGTCACCTTCTGCAGCATCTCTTGCAACATCTCAGTGAAAGTCCCGACATTTTCAACATCTGAACAGTTAAGGCTTCTTACTGAGTCTGGAGAAGATGTCCATGTGTGCGTTTCTGCTCCGTACTGGATCTCCAGGTGTTGAGTCCACACAGGCTGCTCCACCGTGATGATGCACTCTCGGGATGAGCACTCCGGTCGGCCAAGAACAGGAGTCGATGGCATCGCTGCTCACATCAACACAGAGTAGTCAGATAGATTAAAAACCGAAGTCGGTAACACTTCAATTTACAGGTCCGCAAATTTCATGGTAATTAGCAAGTAACCTATTTGAAATTTCTTTGGAATTACTGCCAAATTACCCCAATAATTACCTCAAAATTTATCGAAAATTACTTAATTATAATCATTATTTAATAATTATATGCTAAAATAGCATATAATGGTTAAAATAGGTCCCTTAGGCTTGAGAAGCGGCTGTGCGCTGCTCTTCATCGGAGGTGGAAAACCAAAACTAATAGAAGACACTTCTGATCAGGCACAAATCACCATTGTGACTTATTGTCGACACAAATGTAACCTGGTAGCTAATGTAATGATTCAGGGAGTTTTTTAAAGAAATTTTCAAAAAAGTTATTTGCTAATTATTATCTATTTATCAGCAGACATGGAAATAAAGCATATCAATTAACTTTGCATTCTTTTCCTGGAAATGTATTAAATAAATTACCAGCTATTGGGAAATAGAGGAATATAATTATTAAATAATGTTTATAATAAAGTAATTTTCAATACATTTTTTGGGGTAATTTGGCAGTAATTCCAAAGAAATTTCAAATAGGTTACTTGCTAATTATCACCTAATTACCATGAAATTTGCGGACCTATAAAATGAAGTCTTAACCAGAAGTCTTCAGTCAACTGTCACAAGACAGGCCACAAAGGGCGCACTAGATGACCTTTGATATCAAAGCAACGGTTGTAAAGATAGGATCCAACTGAATCATGACTGGCCATCGGAGATCATTATTGCTTAGTGGAAAGGAGGATGGAGGGAGATTATCAACCATCATAAACGTCAAAATTAGAGCATAAAAGAACAGCGCATTTCACTGCAAAACTGCTTTCAAGTTCCAGTCACACTTTAAAGCCGTACAAACAAACTGTCATAACCATAGATTGTATAAAATATGGACGCAGTCTCTGCGACGTCATCCATAGTTTTCTGAAGAACCGTCGTGAAGCTCAAAGTGGGCGGCTCCGGCCGTCGCCATCTTGGCAGTTGGAGCCGAGGCGCACCTGGGTGATGCAGCAGAGCAGACAGCTAGCAGATAGTGACTTAGGATTCAGCAGCATCTAGCGGTGAGGTTGCAGATTGCAACCAACTGAAACTTCTCCCGTGTGCCAAGCGTGTAGGAGAACTACTGTGGCTGACGCGAAAACGTGAAAATAAAACCCATTCTCACTCCTAACTCGTCAAATATCGCCATTTGGTAAGTGCCCCTCGGCATCGGAAACCGACGCACGGAGGCACCCTTTAGCAACAGTGCAAATGCTACACACTCTTTAAGCCTTAATATAACTTAAACGGGTGAGTTATATAAATATTCACCTCCGTACCGTTGTCATGAATGGGGAAATTAGCTATAGAGATCAAAACTGTTTTTTGTACCAGGCTGTAAACATGTTTAGTTCTGCTGTGAAGTCGAGCATTTCAACATGGGGGAGGGGGGGGGGGGTAATGGGGATTGACTTGCTTTTGAAGCCTCAAGTGGCCATTTGAGGAACTGCAGTTTTTGGCACTTCGGTGTTGGCTTCATTTTTCAGCACCGGAGGTTGCCATTTGGTCATAACATATGAAACATGACACGCTGTCGATGCAAAAGTTGCCAAGCGCCTCACCAAACACTTGACTGATAACGCGCTGCTGTCTTACCGATGTCACTGAGCGTGTAGTTGATGGTGACGGACACGGCAGAGCCCAGAGGATTTCGGGTTTGGACCCACACAGAGATGAGCTGGACAGAGCCGGACATGGTGAAACCAGCTGATTGTATATCACTTCCCTTACTGGAGACTTTGTACGCCACTGGTTCATCTGTGTGGTTTCTGGATACAGTTCTCACCCTGAAACACACAAAGCCACGTTTCAATTAACAGTGAACACAAGTATGTATGATGTATATGATGTTATTGTTTAGATGACTTCACTCACCACAGCATTGAATTATTCCACAGAAAGGTATCTCGTCCTCGGTTCCAAGTGCAGAAAACAACTCCCCTTTCATTACCTTTGACCTTGTAGATGCATGAGATGTTTTTAGGGCGCTCCGGTAGATCTGACGGGCAAAGAAGACGAAGAATTGAATGAAAAGTAATAAACCTAAAACAATCTGCCTAAAAAAGGCTTTTAAAAAAACTGTTGAAACCGCAGTAATACACTGCTGGTCAGGCTGGTCTCATAAACCGTTCGTAGCTATACCTTCGAAAAGTAATGCATAATGTGCTATTCCTAATGTTGTCAATTGCATTGCATAAACAGATTGAATCTTTGTTAGTATTGGATGTGTCATTTCAGAATAAAGCTGATTCCATGTTAGGGAACAGACAAGCTGCATGTGTCAAAAAAACAAGCTTGTGTTTAGTCCCCAATAAGCAACAGATCTGTGGTCGGAGCTTATTACATTATTAGCTTTAACACTTAGCTGCACCCAGCCTGCAGCATGCGAGCAGCGTGTACTCTAAGTATAGAAGAGAAAGCAGAACCAACTGTGCCTCTTCTTTTTTTTTTTAACAGCTCTTGTAGCTTGAAAGGTTACAGTCATGCCTTAAAGGGAACACATCATGCTCATTTTCAGGTTCATACTTGTATTTTTGGTTTCTACAAGAACATGTTTACATGCTTTAATGTTCAATAAAACACATTATTTTTCTCATACTGTCTGTCTTAATACACCTGTATTCACCCTCTGTCTGAAACGCTCCGTTTTAGCGCCTGTCTCTTTAAGAACACCTCCTGAAAAAGCCCAGTCTGCTCTGATTGGATCCCAAGAAAAATATGGTGCACCTTTGCAAAGGTAGTTCTCAAGCTGTGGGCGATATATTCTCATGCAACCCGATATCACACCAAAGCGTGTAATAGACCTGCCGGTCCACCAGAGGATAGCGTGTCATGGTCCATGTCCACAGGGGCGTTTTTTATCGCGAGGGATCGCCTCGCTTCCCTGCATTGGATGCTTGATGGGCTGCCACTAGACACAATGCACCTGATTGGACGAACGCCTTCCCTTGTGGACTGCTGCTCCCAGCTTTCATACCAGAACCAACATGGCAGCATGTTTGGAAACTTTCTTCTCTTATTTCATGAAAATAGTTCACCGAAATGTGTTTCTGAAAACATTTTACAGTATGCGAGAAATAAGCCATGCAGTCACTGAATCTAATAATAATTTAAAAGTTTCTCGTGAGTTTCCAGAGGCGGCGAATCGCGTCGGACGCCCCTGATTTGCATAAAGTAGCCTAGATCTCAACTTGCTCAAGCGTGAAAAGGACGGAGGCTGTGGACACGTACCATCAGTGTGTTTTGCCTCGCTGAGGCTTGAATATTACACACCTGTATGAAGGTGCAGTAGCCTACCAGCAGGGGGCAACAAAACCACTTAATTAGGTTTAGGAAAAACATCATGATTGGACTTAAAATAAGAAAGCACCTAAAGCAAGAAGACCGTTAGACGATTTTGCCTTGTGCATTATTGTGTCATTCACACGCCTGTTCGTGGGACCGGGCTGTCTAATGATCCTGCATGTGACATAGGAAGAGGAGCCAAATCTGAATGTTGAATCACGTTTTCTGATCGGCAGCCCACAAAAAACTGACTGGGTTGTCTTATTTTCACAGTTTGTGGGTTGGTAGACAATCCAGATACCCAAACGTATGTACACAGGCACTGAAAAAAGTGTTTTTTTCCTGATACTTTAAATTAAAGTCTCATCTTATGCACCATGCACTGTAAAACATCCTGCATTCCTTTTTTAGAGATAAAATAGTCCACTAAATGTGTGCATAAAGAAACTTTTCATTAGGATAGGTATTTCAGAAAGAGATGTTTTTCCTGCTCCTTGGTTTCATACTCACATCCAGCTGAGATGTCCAGTCCACAGGGGTCCAGAGGTGGAGGACACTTACACTGACAGCTGTATGTCCTGTTCTTGGTTATGTTTGCCACTTTAAAATATATAGTTGTTGAATTCAACTCTTTGTGTCTCTGTAGTGTGGGAGGATGGTCGCTGCTCATGGATCCTTTGCACTTGCAGTTAAAGGTGCAGTACACATTGAAACTGGAGCCTCGCTGCACCACAGGTCCAGCGCTGGACCAGATGGTACAGGATTTCTCACCTAAAAGCAGAAATGATGACTTATATAAGCTGCATGTTCATATCATGTAGTTATATGAATGTAATGTCGTGGATTTGTTGAATTTGGAGCAGATGAGGAAATTTAATTCTGCACACCTACGTTAGATAAAACACTTCATCCTTATGCAGATGCACAATTTATCATTGACAAAATATTACATAATAATTGTCACATTAAAAAGTTAAAGGTTTTTCTTGCGCATCCACTGACTTTTATCTCCAAATAACAGGGGTGGAAGAAGTATTCAGATTCTTTACTTAAGTAAAAGTAACGATACCACTACAAGTAAAAGTCCTGCATTCGAAATTCTACTTGAGTAAAAGTACAAGTATTACCAGCAAAGTGTACTTAAAGTTCTAAAAGTATTCATTATGCAATTCAGAGTGTTAAATTATGGAGCCTTCAAGGTCCTGAAAGATGATATATTTTTGTATCTTATGCACACAAGATACTAATTTGTACAAAGTTTGTGCAAGATAAAACATTTTTTTCAGGACTTCAGGGGCTTCTCTCTGTTATTTCTGGGTAATTTACAACTTTATTATCCTTATAAGTACATAATGACCTCATGTAAATCCCAGCATAGCTTCGCACAACAGCTTTAATCTATAATAATGCATCATATGTCATGAGCTGATCATGTTTTTGTTTCTCAAAACTCAAAGTAGTGAATAAGAGAATAAATGAAGTGAAGTAAAAAGTACAGTATTTCCCTCTGAGATGTAGTGGAGTACAGTATAAAGTAGCATAAATTGGATAAACGCAAGTAAAGTACAAGTACCTCAAAATTGTACTTGAGTAAATGTACTTTGTTACATTCCACTACTGCCAAATAATATGAAGAAAATTAAAATCAGGGCTGTCAAAGTTAACGCGATAATAACGCGTTAATGCAAATTTGTTTAAAGCCACTAAGTTAAGCTAAATTTTGTGAGGAAAAACTGGCATGGCCATTTTCAAAGGGGTCCCTTGAACTCTGACCTCCAGATATTTGAATGAAAATGGGTTCTATGGGTACCCACGAGTCTCCCTTTTACAGACATGCCCACTTTATGATCATCACATGCAGTTTGGGGCAAGTCATAGTCAAGTCAGCACACTGACACACTGACAGCTGTTGTTGCGTGTTGGGCTGCAGTTTACCATGTTATGATTTGAGCATATTTTTTATGCTAAATGCAGTACCTGTGAGGGTTTCTGGACAATATTTGTCATTGTTTTGTGTTGTTAATCGATTTCAAATAATAAATATATACATACATTTGCATAAAGCCGCATATTTGCCCACTCCATGTTGATAAGAGTATTAAATACTTGACAAATCTCCCTTTAAGGTACATTTTGAACCAAAAAATGTGCGATTAATCACAATTAAATATCTTAATCGATTATCAGCCCTAGTTAAAATGTACCTTTACACGAATAGAAATATGTGTCCACACACATGCAGAAGTGTGATCTTACCGATGCAGAGCTGCACAGCCAGCACAGTGACAGCAGTGAAGAGGGTCCATGTCTGGGACATTGTCGCCATGAGTCATCAGTAACTGACTTCTTTACATGTCTCTTACATTGCCGCAGGAGCTGCTATCTTACCTTAAAAACATACAGACAGAAAATAAATAATACACAGATGCATGTTTTTGGTGCAGCGATTTTAAAGGTATTTATTGAGGAACACATGTTTTTTTTTATATGGGAATTAACCATTCGATACTTTATGAATTTCCCTCCTGTTTACTGGCGCTAATATTGCCCCATTAATAGCACATTAATATGAAAGTATATTTTGATAAGCACATGTAATCGATATAGCGACAATAGCGACACATATGGCAGATGCGTAAAGTCAATAATGACGGTAATAAAACAGGGAAACAAAGTCATACTCACCAAGACTTCACATCCCAGCATCATATCATCCTTCACTGCCTTCTCAAGCTTTATATCCTTCATCATTTAGTCTTCATCTTCATCTTTAAGTGGAGCAGAGTATCCAGACTGAGGTGAGCTGACAGCGGAGAGACTCCGTGCTGACTGACTGACTCTCTCTGCTGTGAGCTGACAGACTCACTCACACAGATGCTTCACAGAGACTGTGCACAACCAGACTACTGATCATCATGTAGGCTATTGCAGTGGTGGAATGTAACTAAGTACATTTACTCAAGTACTGTAGTCACTACTTTCATTTTATGCAACTTTATATTCTACTCCACTACATCTCAAATGTTATACTTTTTACTCCACTACATATGTATCTCCAAATTTGGTGATTTTTAAATTTGAACTGCAGCTTTAAGTGTTTTTAGAAGTTAAAATTAACACAACCTTAAACATCTACAGCAGTAATATTAAAGCTGCAGTAGGCAGAAAGTTTTTGGCATCATTTGGGCAAAAATTCCACAATAACCTTTCAGCATATTATAATTCAAGTGCTTTGAGAGAGATTTCTGCACCTCCTCATGGCTCTGTTTTTAAAAAATCTAGCCCGTGACGGTAGACTTTGGCCACTCACAGGTCATTTCAGAGAGAGAGCGTTCCTATTGGCTGTTCATTCAACGGAGGCAGCTGTCAGTCACTCGCGAACTCCGACCAAACTGTCAAACTAGGCAGCGCTGATCAAATATTAATCAATATTCTGTAACGTTAATGTCTATTTCTCACCTCAAATGTTTCCAAAAACATCTTGTAGTGTACTGTTTAGCTGTAAAATGAGAAAGTTTGCTCCGGCTGGTGGGCGGTGCTTGGTATTTCCTCAACTGATCTCAACATGGCTTTCTCATTTTACAGCTAAACAGTACACTACAAGATGTTTCTGAAAACATTGCACATTAATTCAGCATTAATATTACTTCAAAAACATCATATATATCATAGTAAAACACTGACAGGGAACATTTTACTGCACAATGACTACTTTTACTTCTCATACCTTAAAGGTGCTAAATGCGAGATTGGGAGCATTTCTATTGCCTCTGCACGGCTCTCAACATGGCGACAGCCATTTTGGACTGAAAGCGACTACCGGACGCCAGTAAAACCTCCGTCTACAAAGAGCCATATAAAAGTAAAACAAAATGATTTCTATTCTATTGTCATAATTTTAATGTCTCTAGTGAAATGCCCTGTGTTGAAGAATAAAAACATTATAAATATGCACACTATTATACTTACTTTCTTATTTATTTATTTATTAAACATTTTTGCCCGGCCGCTTCCCAGACTTAAAAAGAAATAACCTGCCGTTTGTGTGTTTTTTTGTACCGTTTATCATCATTAATCCAACCGTTATTTAACTCAGAAATACACTGAGGTACCTCATATACAATAGAGCAGAGTAAAAAAATAAATAAATATATTCTAGGGAACATTTTACCACCAAGAAAGGAGGTGAAATAGGATGAAATTGAGAATGTAAATTGCCTTAAGGATACATATGAGCTTTAGATTGTTCTCATAGAGAGATATTTGCCCCGATGGTTAGCTACCACCATTAAGATGTAGATGCAGTTTGATCCCGTATCGTCCTGATATCCCACATGAAAGATGAGATGACTGATTTAATATTCTGGCCTGATGAGGAAAGTCTGCAGACTGATGTTCAGATGACATCTTGGAGTGTTTGATACCAACAACAAACCCTCAGATGCCTTTTCATCATCACATTTTCCACACAGCTCAAAGTCTCGCCCTCCCTCAGTGGGGGACTTTCCCCTAAAGCGGTACAACATTTCACTTTTAGATGTACAGACACAACACTGGGCTCTGGATTTATAAAACAACTGCAGATGAATGAAGATTTTCAAAGTCAACGAGGCCCCTGAAGATTTCTCACAACTCAACGGTGAAGGAGAGACCCTCCTGAAATTTTAGATTTTCAAGGAGGAAGTGAAACAACTCGCAGGAAGTCTTTAAAAAACGGTGTTTAACTGCAGGTGGTGCATGTTTGAGTAAAACTTTAGGTTCAGGAGCAGATTACGATACCACACACTGAGCCATTAACTGTAACAGGGAAACCCCCCCAAACTGACTTTTGTCTGTTTTTGGAATAATTTCACACTCACAAAACATGATGGCTAACATTAGAAACACACCGAGGTCACACCCTAATATTAAAATAACAAACCTCTCATACAGAACAGCTATTATTTGACTTTCTTTTTTTTCAAAAATAATGGTTTATAGAGCTATTTTTGAGGGTTACAAGTGTGAATGATTTTCTTTTTTTTATTATTATTGTTATTTTCTGGAGGGTAGCTTAAATCGATAAGAATGTAGGATTACACTTCTGCCTGTGCCTTTTCAGTCATATTGTAAAGTAGATTGCATAAACTGTTTATATTTATTGTATTCTGTGATTACTGAATACTACTACTTGATACTGGCATAAGCAGGATGATGAGTTAAACATCTTAACTCACAGTTGTGTATTTACTTTAGGTGTTCAACAAGTTGTAACTTTGGCTATATTAATGGCTGATAAATAATATATTAATTATTAAGTAGACAGCTGAAAGAAGCACATTTTGGTTGCCAGATTGTGAAAAGTCCATCCTCCTCCAGCATACCTGCTTAGTCTTTGTTTTTAGCAGGAAGATGATAATAATAATAATAATAATTTATTTATAAAGCGCTTTTCAAAACAAAGTTACAAAGTGCTTTACATGGTTGAACAAGAATTAAAACATTTCAGGACTCAAATAAACAGATAAGACATGTTGAAAATAAAACAGTGTGTTAATAAAAGTTTTTTTTTTTTTTTTAAAGAATAGTTTTAAGATTTAAAAGATGTCACTGATTCTTCGAGCCAGAGCTGGGGGGGGTAAGTCAAATCTTAAAATAAACTCTAAAACTGACTGGTAACCAGTGAAGAGAGGGCTAGAATAGGGCTGGATCTTCTCTTTTAGTATTAGTTAAATGACGAGCAGCTGCATTTTGTACCAGCTGGAGGCACGAGATACTGTAGCTTTTTGGCTCAACCCTGCATACAATGAGTTACAATAATCTAACCGAGAAGAAATAAAAGTATGGATGACCTTCTCGAGATCAGGCCGAGAGAGAAAAGACCTGATATTATTGATAGAAACATGACTGAACAACATTTGTAATTTGTTTCTCAAAAGAAGGGTCACTATCAAACATTTGAAGACAAGAATCCAAGATGTTCTTGTAGCATAGAGATGGACTTTTGGGGGGACCGAAAATAATTATTTCACTTACCATCTGTAAAAAGACTGCAGGGCAACCAGACCACAATCCATTCATTAATATCTTAAATTAACATTTATAGCTGCAGACTTGATTGTTTATCATAAAGTAAGACACTCACAATCCTTTATTAACAATACGCTCACTTTCTAGTAAATCCACAAGTCTGCAGCTAAAAGTTTGGTCCAGGTCCTCTATAATATCTGTGTTCTTTATGTATTAAAGAGCTTAATAACAAGACTAAGAGTCCACATATATAGTATATGGAAGGACTTTCTAGTCTTTAGACCACTCAAAGCACAACATGCCAACATTCAAACACCAATGGCACAACCTTCGGGAGCAATTTGGGGTTCAGTATCTTGCCCAAGGACGCTTCCGAGATGTGGACTGGAGGAGTCGGGGATCAAACCGCCGATCTTCCGATCAGTGGACGACCCGCTCTACCTCCAGCTGCCCCAGACACGCAATAGCCATCACACGCTGCTCATACATCCAGTGTGTCCCAGGCGTTACAACGGCATTCAGTCAAACTCAATATAAACATTTCTAATTCATTTTATTAACTTAGTTTTGAACAGAGCTGATTATAATCGATTATAATTTCTCTGGTTACACAAAGTCACTGAGGTCGTCACTTCAAGTGAAGTGGTGCTTGAATATAATGCTTTCTGTAAAATCAGTTTAAAAGTGCAGATTGTCCAGTTTGTGTCTCATTCCCATCGTTCCTGCTTCCTCTGTGTGTCACGTAGTGCTGCTCACAGCTGCTGCTTGGGGGAAATAACCACCAGTCAGTGTTGTCTCAACTGTATACTGAGATAAACAAGTATCTGCTGAGTCAGGAGTCATTATTTCTCCTTGTTGTAAATCCAGAGAGGGTGAGTCCACCTCCACATCATTCTCAGTCCCCGTCCTCCCCAATAAGAAGCTTCCAGTCAAGACACTTGTTGTTTCAGGAGTTTTAGGCCACAAAAGACCGCCAACAGAGCTGAGGGTCGGCCCGGGAGGTGGATCAGTGGAATCCACCTCCACACTGGACAGAAAGTCTCCCAGTAATCCTCCAAATACACACCTGTCTTCCTCCCCACTAGATGGTACATCCCTCTGCTCTTCTTCTGTCTCCTTCACCTCCTCTCCTGGTGGAGCCAACGAAGCAATCTGGGGTTTGTAGCCGACATGTTCCAGCTGGCTGTCAACAAGCATCGTCCCGGGATCTGACGTTAGCAAATGTGTCGTCTCCAATGTGGCTTCTGTGGGTCCCGATCCAATTTGGGATATTTCGACGTGGATGCTGGGGTACACGTCATCTCTCTCCTCCTGAGAGATAAAACTGATGGGCGACAGCGGAGGGTCGTTGTCGGTGGACGAGAAGGACAGTTCGCTTCCGTACTGCTGGTGACCAAAAAACAAACAAACAAAAGCAAAACCATAGTTAGATTTGACGTGATGAATATATATTGCAAATATGTTGTACAAAACGGAAAACAGCCGAAAAAACGGTGGATTGCGCCCTCCGGGTTGGGAGTGAGTCTTTGCCCCTAGCGAGGGAGTTTAAGTATCCCGGGGTCTTGTTCACGAGTGAGGCTAAAATGGAACGGGAGATGGGACAAGTGGTTCGGTGCGGCGTCTGCAGTTATGCGGGCGCTGTACCGGACCATTGTGGTGAAGAGGGAGCTGAGCCGGAAGGCAAAGCTCTTGATTTACCGGTCCATCTCCGTTCCAACCCTCACCTGTGTCATGAGCTTTGGGTAGACCAAAGATGGCAACGGCCAAAAACCAAGATGGAGACGGCCAAATACCAAGGATGGTGAAGGTCAAAAACCAAGATGGTGACGGCAAAAAATCAAGGTGGCGATGGCCAAAAACTAAGGATGGAGACGGCCAAAAATCAAGGTGGTGATGGCCAAAAACCAAGGTGGCGATGGCAAAATACCAAGGATGGTGAAGGTCAAAAACCAAGATGGTGGCGGCCAAAAACTAAGATGGCGATGGCCAAAAACCAAGGTGATGACGGCCAAAAGCTAAGGATGGTGAAGGTCAAAAATCAAGATGGCGATGGCCAAATACCAAGATGGGGACGGCTAAAAATCAAGATGGGGACGGCCAAAAACCAAGATTGTGATGGCCAAAATGCCGAACTCGAGGATTCAAAACTGTAGTCCACAAACCAACGGGTGACATCACGGTGACTACGTCCACTTGCTGTATACAGTCTATGGTTTTTTAGCATGTTTCTTGTATTGTTTTGCTTGTATTGCTGGTGTTTGTGCAGTTGCAAGCTGTTGCTGTTGCTGTTGCTGTTGCTGTTGCTGTTGCTGTTTTGGTGACAGCAGCTCACACAAAAAGAGGGAAGCATGAATGTCAACACAGTGAGCTCGCTTTCATTACCTCCAGTAGTCTGATGGCATTACTGTTTCCTAGTTTTGGTAAGTTTTCATGGAGCCAGGCAGGTCCCCAGGATATACATTTCTGTTTGATCCTGAGATAGAAAGACAATTAGGTTTTAAAGGTCAGAGCAGTTTATCCAGTATTGATAATGATGAGTGATATGAATGATAGTTAATCATCAAATGCAGTAATGATGCATAACAGATGTAGAATTTAGAAAACAAAAACATTGTTATTCTGCTACTGTCAGTGGTGGAAGAAGTACTCTGATCTTTTTATTAAGTAAAAGTAGCAATACCACAGCTGAGAAACTAGCAAGAGGACGCTTGATTTTAAAAAGTATCCAACTGAAAAACCCATTCCAGTGTTGACAACTCTTTTCCAATGAAAGTGGCAGCACCAGCTCGAAAAGTCCCTAAATCTAGCAAGAAAGTTGCCAAGTCAGTAACACTGACTGACTAAAAAATATAACCAAAATGTTTTTGAAGATAAGTACCAACCCTTGCTTTAAGTAAAAGTACAAAAAAATTAGCATCAAAATATACTCAAAGGTGCCGTGTGTAGGATTTAGCGGCATCTAGCGGTGAGTTTGCAGATTGCAAACAGCTGAAACTTCTCCCGTGTGCCAAGCGTGTGTGGTGGCCGACGTGAAAACGCAAATGTCCCTCTCTAGTGCCAGTGTTTGGTTTGTCCGTTCTGGGCTACTGTAGAAACAAGGCGTCCTGATCCGTGAAGAGGACCCGCTCCCTATGTAGATATAAATGGCTCATTCTAAGGTAACGAAACACAATGATTCTTATTTTCAGGTGATTATACACTAAAGAAAACATACTTATAAATATTATATTCCATATTTCCCCTAAATGTTACACACTGGTCCTGCAGCTGGTAAAGGTGGAGCTAATTACTTTATATATTGCAAAGTATTATCTCTGCAAAGTAACTAAAACTGTCATACAAATGTAGAGCAGTAAAAAGTAAAATATTTCCCTCTGAGATGTAGTGGCGTAGAAGTAGAAAGTAGCATAAAATGGAAATACTCAAGTAAAGTACAAGTACTGCAAAATTGTACTTAAGTACAGTACTTGAGTAAACACACTCAGATACATTGCACCACTGGCTACAGTGTATTACCAATTATGGCAATGCCACATTGCATGACAGCAAACTCAGTACCTCAACAGCTAAACCCACCCATCAGATCGGGCCGCTTTGACCACATAATACAGAGTATAATTTTTTCAACAGCAGGGTTTCTGTTCATGTTAATCGTGTGGCTTCTTGTTCTTCATGAAATCAGCCACAGTGGCATCCGTCCAGGTTACTAGTAAAACAAAACCTATGCACATTCAAATTCAGTTGCAGGAGATTGAGGAGGGAAAAAAGTGATGTTTATCCTCAGAATACTTTCACTATTATTAGATGATGTCTGTTGTGATGACTGTTGTTTTCCATGAAACAATGAGCATAAATAATGCTTAATAATACCTTTCCCTCACACAACTCCAGCACATCAGGTTGGCTAGGATCGCTATCAAGAGGGTAACGATGAAAACAGTCACAATCACCGGGCCAACTAGAGGAGACAAGAAGGGAACAGTTTAGTAGAGTCAGAGAGTTAAGAAAACACAGTTCTCTTTAATCTTCCCACTTAAAGATTACTTGCCCAGACATAACATGGAGGGGAATTACAGTTAAAGGGATAGTTTGGGTGTTTTGAAGTGGGGTTGTATGAGGTACTTATCCATAGTCAGTGTATTACCTACAGTAGATGACAGTCGGCACGCCCCCAGTTTAGAGAAACAGACAGGAGTGCCATCATGGGAGAAAGGCAATGTATTGCTGTGGACGGGGGCAGCAGCAAAACGGCCAAAACAACCAGACTCCTCCTGAAAAAAACAGTAATTTCACCTCGCAGAACACGGGAGTTGCTGGTCTACCGCTGCCTCGATCGGTTAGTTTGTTTGTGTTATTGTGTGACTTTGGTGTTTTGAAGGGGTAGTTCGGATTCACCAAAGTCACACAGTAACACAAACTAACTAACTGATCGAGCCAGAGGTAGACCAGCAACTTCCGTGTTCTGCGAGGTAAAAGTACTGTTTTTTTTCAATGGAGTCTGGAGGCTTTGGCGAGAGCATAGATAGATAGATTAGCTTCAGTTCCCCGTCGGAAAGGGCTGTCTGACAGCAAGGTAAAGTGTTTAAAATATTCTTAAAGGGACTATTTGTAACTTATCACGCGCATAAATCTTAACGGGTCGGTATCCCATGCGCGCTCGCGTGTGGGTACGCGAGCGCGCAGCAGCTCTGCTCCTGCCTGTTTGCACACCGCGCTCGTTCTCCCCCGCTCGGCTCGCTCAACCTCCACGTGAACTACACACTGCAGAAGAGTTAGTTTAGTTCTGAGAATATCTGGTGAATGTGCAGTGGACGTTTTTGCAGAAATAACTGCTGCAGCTCCTCCAGACCAACAGAGGTTTCCCGTGTCTTGTGAAGTGACGGGGCTCCGCAGAGAGTTACGTTATCGTCCCGACCGGGTGTCGGTCTCCCCCCCCACCCCCCCCCCCCTTCCCTCCGCGGTCGTCAGGCTGAGAAAGGAAAAGTCAGCACTAGAATCAGCATTGATTCATGGAGAAACCTTCCTCTGGTCAGCTAACATTACTGCCAAGCAGGTGAGTGATATTGTGTTTTAGCTGACGTGTGTCGCCTCACTGTTTAGACCGGTGCTCGTTCATGTCAATGTAGCGCGAGCACAAGCGCGAGCGCGAGCAACAGGACGCTGACTTTCGTTGACATTGCGGCCACAGGTGTCGCTGTGAACAAGCAATTTCTGATTCTTACATATAGCCCCTTTAATATAGCGTATACTTAAACTGATATTGATCTTTTTAGGTGTTTAAATCTGTTTTTGCTGCTGCCCCCGTCCACAGCCGTACATTACTTTGCTCCCGTGCTGGTATTCCTGTCTGTTTCTCCAAACTGGGGGCACCTCATACAACCCCACTTTAAAACACCTGATCTATTCCTTTAATGCTTCCACAGAACAGCCTTAATAGGTTGATGTTTGTGTTTTTAATGTGGGAATGGGACGTTAGCAGGAGACTGACCTGCAGGGCTTTCAGGCTGAGAGCAGATCCGGTTCCCCACCTTCCCTTCTCCTGCTGAGGTGGATGCAGTCAGCTGCAGAGCCAGAGCTCCTTCAGGACAGTCCAGCCACATCTGTCTGGGACCGGAGCCAGACACCGTCACTGGAGGACGAACAAATGTCAGTCATGGTTTTCTTTATTACGGCAGCACAATTACTGTTGTTGTAGTTGATTATGTTTTAAAATATGCAGTTAGTCAAGTTTAACTAACTTAATTCTTGTGCTACAATCAGACTGAAATCAGTAATCGTCATGGACGACAAGTCCTTAAAGGTGCTCTATACGATATCCAGAGCATTAATATAGCATCAAACAACTATTTGCTATATAAAGATATAGAGGAGTAATTTCTACCTGAACAGAGAATGAAGGCACTCTCTCTCTCTGTGTGTTGTAATCAGAGCTGTGCTTTGTTTACGAAGCCGGGCCGGCCGTACTGTGTGCCCTACTGGCTAGCTAACGGCTGTCGCTCTGTACTGTTCTCATACGGCGGTTACAGCTGATAACGCTGCATCGCCGCGGAAGCGTAGAGCCGGTTTAAAGTGCTCAGAAAACATTTACAATTTTATGACAACTGGGCAAAGTCCAAAGTAACGTTGACATATTTTATCCCGTCAGTCTTTAGTCACGTGACTCGACGGTATTGTCAGTCTCGTGACTCCCTAGTCTCGTCAGTGAAGTTTGAAAGGACACAAAGCATGTAACGAACGTATATTGATATGCCGTCCCTGCTCCGTCCAAACGTAACGCAAGAGGGGTACCCCGTGCGTCGGTCCCCAATGCTGAGGGGCACTGACCAAGCGGCGGTATGTGACGAGTTGGGAGTGACATTGTGTTGACAGAACAGCTTCTAAATGGACCTCAGTGTGAGATTATTTTGGCAAATATGAATTTTGAAAAATCCCATTACTATGTGCTAAGATCTCACTCTCAACCTGAGTTTAACTTTTCGGTTGCTAAAGAACTTTGCAGGAGAACCCAGGAGGATGTAGATGAAAGCTAATTAACTGCCATAACTGCTATCTCCAAACTAGCACCCATTTCTCATTATTTATTATTATGTGATAATTTCTGTTTTGAAATATAACTGCAAAAAAGATTACTGATTTTAAGTACAACTTGAGATGAACTGACTTTAAGAAAGAGTGATTGTATCCAGTTCACACACACAACATGTCACATAAGAAAAAGGAAAAAGTAAGCTCTCAGGTGTTTTTTACACTGAGGTTCCAGAAATAGTGCATGAAGCAGGCTGGTTAGTAACAGCTTTACGGTTGCATGTGTGCATGTAGCCGCACAGCTTCCTGTTCGTGGTAAAAGCCAGTTCTAGAAAACTCTATGATTCACCGAAGGCACTGTGAAAATGATGACAACCAGTGTTTGAAACATCACTGTGCTCACTAGAGAACATCCGCATTCCTCAGTTATACGTCGAGAACTTTGCCAAATTCCAAAATCAGTCTGGCACAACAAGAGGTTTATAGGATATAACTCCAAGTCAGGCTTTCTGAGACAAAACTAGTAAATGTTAATGTATGGTGATGAATTTTCTTAAAGGTACAGTGTGTAGGATTCGGTGACATCTAGTGGTGTGGTTGTAGATTGCAACCAAATGAGAACCCCTCCACTCAGTCCTCCCCTTTCAAGACTGCGTTAACGTGAGCCACCGAGTGCAAAACCGTGGCAAAGCCGTTCGCCTCGCTCAGAGGCCATCCATACCATAATAACACTACTTTAGGAGCAACGGAGGTCAGACGGCGGCTGGCGGTACCACGGTTTTGCGCTCTGCGGCTTACGCAGTTTCACAAGCGTGTCAGAGAACTACGGTGGCCTTCAGGTAACGTAAAAACATGAAAGTCTCTCTCTAGTGCCAGTGTTTGGTTTGTCCGTTCTGAGCTACTGTAGAAACATGGCAGAGCAACATGGCGGACTCCGTGAAGAGGACCCGCTCCCTATGTAGATATGAAGGACTCATTCTAAACTAACGAAAACAGGATTCTTAGTTTCTTGTGATTATACCCTAATGAAAACATAATTATTAATATTATATTACATTTCTTCCAATAGATCCCCTGAAACGTTACACACTGGTCCTTTAATCAATGTTGTAACATCTGTTATGCTCCATTGGTTCTATTTCTTATGTGGATATTGGCTGTTTCAATAAATAACTAGAAGGGCCGTCAGAGAGTGCAGACCTCCGCCAAGGCCAAATGCCAACAACAATAATGTGTGTATCCGCCCCGTGATTCGGATCAGCTTCAAAATTTAATGGGTTCTTCTTTGGCTCATGCTACACCTTTCCACCAAGTTTCATGAAAATTGGGCCGGTAGTTTTTTGTAATCCTTCTGACAAAGGCAAACAAACCGAACCTAAAACATCTCTTCTTGGCGTACAAGGTACAATTCATCACAAAAGAATAAAACAAGCAGCCGTCAGTTTGTCTGTTTGATGTTCACCACATTACTGGAAGTGAGCGGTGAAATACCCTGCTGATGCTCTGAAGCTTTGTGGGAGGGGAGTATCAATGGCTGCACACTTTCCATTATGTAACAGTGGCTTGTGCTGAAACAATATATATGCATACTGCATATAGAATTTCCCACACGTGTGCATACAGTACACAGAGGCATGCCTTAGAGCCTGACCGAGGTAAAGTACACACGCATACAACGTATGGTTAAATGAGCACCGTAAAGAGAAGACTTCAATGTACAGGAACAGGAAATGACTCGCAGCAAAGTTGTGTTTCCTCCAAACCTTCAGATCAAATAACTTCTAACCAAGCACATAGTTTTGGCATTATTACAGGATAAATCAGGTTTTCAAATATCTGAGATTTCCAAAATACATTGGACGCGAACGAATGTTTGTATGTGGTGCTCAGAGCATTGAAAAGCTGGATTAAAACATTTAGAAAATGCAGAAGATTTTCTATATTATGAATTTAGAACAGCCTACCCATGTTCACAGGGAGGGCAGCAATTAACAATTGATTTGATCTATTTATTTGCACAATAAAACAAAGAAGCAGAAACACAACAACAAGCAAGTTGTGCAGGTGAGATTTTAAAAAAAGAACCTTCAATCTCAATAAATCATGTAATCAACAAACAAGCAAACATAAAGTAAGCAACATAAATCAAGCAAGCAAAAACATAAAATAAATAAAATATTATATATTTTCAATATTGATTAATCTGACGAATTCTTTCTCGATTAATTGTTTAAAGTGTTTTTCACATTAAATCCCAAGGGGATGTCTTATGATCACTTGGTTTGTCCGATTTATAGTCTAAAAACTAAAATATTGAGTTTTCTGTCATATAAGACAAAGAAAAGCAGCAAATCCTTGCAAACTGAAAAGCTAGAACCGGTGAACGTTTTTCATTTTTGCTACAAAAAAACCCGACTAAAACGATGAATCGATTATCAAAATAGCTGATCAATTTTCTGCCGATCGACTAATCATTTAATCAATCAGTCGTTTATTCACATAAATAAAACAAACACACACAAAATCTCACCGTTGAGTTTTGTGCTGCTGGAGTCCAGCATCTGCAGATAGACGGTGTATTTTGTGATGAAGCCTTTCTGCTTGTCTACAGGCAGCTCGTCCCACTGGATCCAGACCCGTCTGGCCTCATGGACCAGTACTGACATGATGGGACCAGACACCGGCTCTGAAGAGACAGACAGGATGATGGGTGAGTATATAAAGGCTGTGTATCGTGTGTTTCCATCATGTTTAATTGATCACATGATTTTCATTAGGGCTGTCAATTGATTAAAATATTTAATCACGATTATTCGCCCGTTTGTCCATAGTTAATAGCTATTAATCGTGATTAATCGCACATTTTTTATCTGTTCAAAATGTACCTTAAAGGGAGATTTGTCAAGTATTTAATACTATTATTTTTATTTTAGCATTTAATATAGTTTGTTAATAATATATATTTAATGTTATTCCATTATACATTTGATGAAAAAATTATATCAGTATGATTGTTCACCATTTCTGAGATGTTTTGAAAGTAGCCTAGCCATAAATACATGGAAATAATACTAGTACTGGTAATACCACTAATTCAATGGTAACAAATCGAAACATGTTGGTAAACTAACCTATTACTGCATAATAACTTTAAATGGTTTGTATTTTTCTTTTACCATGAAGCGATATCTCAACCGTTTGGTAGAGGCCTATATTAAAAAAACTGTGGGGTATAAAGGAAATAAAAAATGCAAAGAGATTTTTTTTCCATTGCTATTTACTTAGTGAGGATATTAAAGGGTTAAAATAAAAAATAGTAGGAATGAAAGCATATTGGGACATATGGCATCTATGAATCTTACCCAGTTCTTGGGAGTAGACCAGACGGGATGATGGAGCACTGACGCCTCTGGTGGTCACAGCATACAGAGAGATGTTGTACCTCACACCTGCAGTCAGACCTGAAACAATACAGGGAAACTAAACACTGTCACCTGAAACCACTGGGTTTCACAAACAGTCAACTCTGCTTATGAACGCTGGCTGCAGAACAAAGAACAGTCAGCAGGTATCAAAATTAGAAAAGCACAAACTAGTGTAATTCACCAACTGCCCACAAGAGGTCCCTGCTGCATTTCAGTCATTTCTAAATGTTTTGTGTCGGGTTTTTGGCGAGGAAAAACTGGCATGGCCATTTTCAAAGGGGTCCCTAGACCTCTGACCTCAAGATATGTGAATGAAAATGGATTCTATGGGTACCCACGAGTCTCCCCTTTACAGACATGCCCACTTTATGATAATCACATGCAGGTTTGGGGCAAGTCATAGTCAAGTCAGCACACTGACACACTGACAGCTGTTGTTGCCTGTTGGTCTTGAGTTTGCCATGTTTGGAGCATATTTTTTATGCTAAATGCAGTACCTGTGAGGGTTTCTGAACAATATTTGTCATCGTTTTGTGTTGTTAATTGATTTCCAAAAATAAATATATACATACATTTACATCTCTTTTTCAAGAGTGACCTGGCCAATAGGGCAACACAGACATTGTTATAACAATAAACACAAACAATACAAGCAGACAAATACAACTGTCACAAACTACAAGCAAATGAGCATAATGCATAAAACAGGTCAATTTTAAAATGATTTCAGTGAGAAATTTAAGAGCAATCACATCGACGAGAGTGCTATATATGTGTGTGTGTGTGTGTGTGTGTGTGTGTGTGTGTTGTGTACCTGTGATGAAAGTGTTGTTTTGATCTTTAGCCACTTTTTGCCACTGCAGCGCTGCCACAGGAACACTTGTCCATTCCAACACATAGTGCAGCGGTTCTCCTCCAGATGTTGACCGCTGTTTGTTCCCCGGCCCCGACCAGGAGACGAACACAGCACTGCCTTTAGCTGCAGGAGCCAGCTCTCTCAAATCAGGTCCAAAATAACCTGAACAGATAGACACCAAGAAATGATAACACTTTACTGGGCTTTTTTTCTTTGAAACTTAAACATGTTTTTCTTGGTTTTATCTTCTGTGTCTAATATTTGTGTACCAGAGTGTCTTTTTTTTTTTTACTTTTTATTTATTGACTCAGTTAAACCATACATGTAGTTTGTTCTCCAATATATAAAGTAATTTCATTTTACAATATCACTGACTAAGAATAAGAACATGCCATAACATTATCATAAATCCAAAAGCAATATTTTGATGTGAGGGGAAAGAAAAAAAAGAAAAGAAAAAAAAGATAGAAAATACAAGAAAAATAAAATAAAAGACAGCCAAACAAACAGCCAAAATAATAATAATAATAATAATAATAATAAATCCAAAGGGAAAATTTTTATGTGAGGGGAAAGAAAAAGAAGGAAGAAAATACAAGAAAAATAAATAAATAAAATAAAAGCAAGTAGAAACAGCCAAACAAAAAGACAAAATAATAATAATAAATTCCAAAAGCAATATTTTTATGTGAGGGGAAAGAAAAAAAATAAAAGAAAAAACAAGAAAAATAAATAAAATAAAAGCAAGGAGAAACAGACAAACAAACAGCCAAAAGAATAATAATAATAATAATAATAATAATGGTAAGTAAGTGAGTGGAAAATATCTATTTATAAAATTGAAATTCGTTAAAATAATAATAATCATGACCATAAAGAAAGGAAATGCAGAGTATTATAGTAAAGTACTAACAAATTGATAGGCAGATGAAAGCTGATCGTGAGACAGTAATAGAGGGAGGGGCTATAGAGTATGTCATCACAATAGTTCCCCTTATTCCGCTTGATAATAAAAACATACTTCCCCACAGGCCAAATAAGAGAGAAGAGGGAGAGGAGAATAAGAAAACAGCATTAAAGAAAGCCAAACATGATCAGTTTGTGGGTCACACTAGAGGTACCTGAGTGTCTAAGTGGCACATCAGCCGGTGGAGACGTCCCATACAAGGTGACGGCACTGATGCTGAGCGCCTGGAGCTCCGCTGGTACCTGAACTGAACACTGGCTCAAAGCAGCACCACAGGTCACTTCCTGTTTCTGGTCTTTACCCAGAAAGATCTTGAATTGTTGCACCGCACCACTGTAATCTTCTGGAGACGGAGGCTGGGGAAGAAGTACATCCATCACATCAGGTTTCGACATCATCCAGTAAGTATGTTTTAAAGGGACTGTATGTAAGTTTTGACACTTTTAAATGATTTTTTAATCGTTTTTTTTTTTATTGCCAATGTGTGAACAGGTTGTAACCTAACCTAAAAAAATTAGAACTTCCGCGACTTATCTGGGTTTCCTCTATCAGCCTGTAGGCTTTTAATGTGAAGAATGCGTGACGTTTTTTCTGGGAAAATCCAACAGATGTGACGTCATGCATGTTCGTGAGTGCCTTTACTCTCTTCAGAAATATGACACATTACCTTCCACAAAACAGTCACCATGCGCAGCCCATTTGTCCCCAAGCTGCCAAACTTCCTCCACACATGCAGCAGCTGAGATGGACCTGAAGATAAAGTTTAACCAGAAGTTGTGGGTGTTGTACGAGTGAAGGCAAACTCACACATTTATCACATTGCCTTTGAAACATGATAAGTAAGAAGTGTGTGCTCGCCTTTTCCAGGACTCCTCCCCCTCACTGATGGGCTCCATTTGCTGCAGAACGACCTTTTGCTGGAGTTTGACCTCGGCGTGTTGGTATGCGAGTTACATGTTCTCATCTTGAACTCATATTTAGTCAGAGGCCTCAGTCCGTCCACTTGTATAAGACCCTCACTGAGTTCTGTTCCCTCATCCACTTCCTGGAAAACATCAAGATATTAAGTCACCCACACACTGATTGACTGATAAATAACCACAAAGCTATCATGGGAGTCATGACATCACTTTACCCAGAAGGCGTTATCTGTGCGGAGCCTGACATCGGGTCTGAGACGCTCTGAGGAGTCAGAGGTTTTCCATTGCAACACAGCTGCTATGGAGTTATTCCTAAACTCTATCTGCGTGATATTAGGCATCTCTGGTATCACTGCAATACAAAGGAACATAGAAGAAGCAACAGGGTTATTTATTATAGTAAACTAAAACGAAAATAGGCAGTGAAACTAAATAAAAACGATATCCTTTAAGAAAAACTAAACTGAAAACTATTGCCTGATTAAAAACTTCACATCGGACACTGAAGTACCACTAACCCTCTGAGACCCACAATAGACCCGTTTTTGTCTTTTTTAGGGGGGTATAGGGGGTCTTTAGGGGGAGATAGCAGGTCAACAGTAGATGTCACATAGAAGTGGTGTACATCATCTGAAAGCTGGAAACCTGAAGATTAATTTGAGATGGAGCTCAGCACTGTGAGTCAAATTGTTCTAGTTATAAATCAGGAATAAACATCCATCCATCATCTGCAACCGCTTATCCCGTTTGGGCTCGCGGGGGGGCAGGAGCCGATCCCAGCTGACATTGGGCGAAAGCGGGGTACACCCTGGACAGGTCGCCAGCCTATCACAGGGCTGACACATAGAGACAGACAACCATTCACACTCACATTCACACCTACGGGACATTTAGAGTCAACAATTAACCTAACCTGCATGTCTTTGGACAGTGGGAGGAAACCGGAGAACCCGGAGAAAACCCACGCTAACACGGGGAGAACATGCAAACTCCACACAGAAGGGACCCAAGCCGGATTCGAACCTGCGACCCCCTCGTGCTAACCACTGCACCACCGTGCAGCCCAGGAATAAACATGATTTAATTAAAGATAGGGTCGACGATCTTGGAGAGCTAGCATAATTTGAAAGTAGCATCGTCTCAGGAACTCCGTCTAAACCCACCCCCTCCCCTCGAAAGTCCTTCCAAGGAAGCGCCCCCCACACTCATGCACGAGCACCGTCGCATCGTAACTACTTCACAGACACAGAGCGGAGAGAGGACCTCAACTCAACAACGCTACCTCATGACAAGTAACCGCGGCAGTGCTACTGCAGGGCTGAGTTTTCTCTTCCACTCTCCAGTAAACGTGCAGCGGCGACGCGCTTTGAGTTCAGGCTGGTGCACACCAAGGGTAGAGAACGAGCAGGGAGGCAGGGAGGCATCTGATTGGTTCTTTACAACAGGGCGCAGAGGCAGTGATTGGTAGATGTTTTTACAGGATTACAGCAGCTACAGATGACGGATCTTTTACGGTCTTTTTTCAGAGCTCATCAGTAATGGATCGCTGTCGGGGTGTAAAGACCATTTCAACCAATATAACAAATAGTGTATACTGGATAAAATCGTCAACCCTGCCTTTAAAAATAATTGTGAAAGTGTATAAGGGTTTAGAACATTATGATAAAAGTATATGATGGTCATCCCCATGCTCTAGTATGTCTCATAAGTTGTTGCAGCAATTTCTGGGTGGATACCATTTGTTACACGGATTTGGCGCTAAATTTAACCATTTTTTACCACTCGAGAATTAAAAATGATCAATAATCCCTCCAAAATACCACATTAAGACATCAAGACCTTGAGGAACACCATAAAAAAAGCTATGCTGTGATTTGGTTTAAAAAAACTTTTGACATTTGGAGATTTCTGCAAGAATTGCATTTTTCTGCGATTGGATGGCGAGCACTTCTGTTGTGTAAACTGCTCAGAAACCCCCTTATTGTCAATCTAGCTAGGAAAGCCATCCATCCTCTGAATGCTCTAGGTCTCTAGTTTTTGGCTGTAAAGTTTCATGAGGCTGTGATTATCCTAGAGGTCACCACACGTCATTTTATACAGTGAGGTCAAGTTTAAAAAAATGGTCTCACTACAATGAAATGGCTCCTATGGAGACTAACATCATCACACATGAATACAGTTGGACTCATTGGACCCACAAGAGTCTCAGCTTTACAGTGATACCCATCATTTATGTAATTCAAGACTGTTTATGGACCCCAGTATGCAGAAATATTCAAATACACCATTTTTAGAATAGACAAAAATAACACATTTATATTGCATTGAAAAAACTGTATATGATTATCATAAAGTGGGCATGTCTGTAAAGGGGAGACTCGTGGGTACCCATAGAACCCATTTTCATTCACATATCTTGAGGAACCAGTCGGTCGGGATCGCTAGCGATGCTGCGGGTCTCAGGAGGTGAAACATTAAACATTATGACCATTCCTATACAACTCTCCTACCATGTATTTTGTATGTATATATAGCTACATGCTTCTGAAACATTATAGCTGGCCCTAACAAAAACAAACTAAAACTACTACTACTAAACTAAAACCAGCAAACACACTCTGAAAACTAACTAAAATAAAAAATAATTGAAAATTCCAAACTATTATATCCTTGGCGTGCAAACAAGTGGAAGTGATTGTCAAGTTTGTTGAGCTCCCAGCACACACAAACAACTCCAACACACAAAAAAAAAAAGAGTTACTAATTCAGTAATGACTCAAAAAGTCAAGTCTGTTGCTACAGATGTCAAAAACTTTTAAATATTTTCACTAAAACAGCGACTAAGGTGGGCTGAGGCACCGGCGCAATCGTTCCTTTCAAAGAGGGAAAAACAAAACTAGAGGAACAGTTTGTTGATCGGCAAGTTAAATTAGTCAAACTGTGATGATAAAAGAACACGACAGCTCAGAGGATGACTCATTTCTCTAGAAAATACTTGATAAATCAGATAAAAGAAATCTAAAAATGAAAGTGTTATGTAGATGCACACTCAGCTTACCTATATCCTTTACGCAGAGGATGAATGGATCAGATTGCGATGCTCCGAAGTGGTTGTAAGCAGTGATATTCAGCTGGTATGTAGTGTTTTCATCTATCAGTGCTCGAGGTATTTTGATTTCTTCAGCATCCTGGATCTGATCTAACAGCACCTGGGTCCCATTTTCTCTGATAATAAACATTAAAAATAAGGTTTGCTGTTGTCAAAAGCATATACTGAAAAGAAGGCAATAAAAAAATAACAGCATACCTGTTAAGTGAAATGTTGTAGGTACTAAGGAGGTGTGTTTTCTGTCCTCTCTCCCAGGAACAGGCTATAAAATTTGAGCTCCTTGACGTTTCGCACACAATATTTCCAGGTTTATCTGGAGGGACTTCAAGCACAAAATAGAAAAAATAATGAAAAGCAAACCCCTGATCTTTTTGTGTGCCTGCTGAGAAACCTAAAAACTATGTCTACTATACTGCTCACTGACAAAAAAGTGTGATATTACTTTTCTCCCAGAGAGAATAATGGGAACTGTAGTCTGCAAATAAAAATCAAACTGAATTATTTCAATGCTCGACAGCTTCTTCAAAATTTAAAAGGTACAGTGTGTAGGATTTGGTGGCATCTAGTGGTGTGGTTGCAGATTGTAATATAATAATAATATATGTAATATATTATATATGTAATATACGCTCGTTACATGCATAGTGTCCTTTCAAAACAAACTTCTGTTTTTCAGGGTTAGGTAACGGCCGTGGTTGACGTTAACTTCACTGACTAACAACTATCGTGAGTCACAGGACTGACTATGCGCATGACTAAAGACTGACGTGACAAAATAAGTCAATGCTACTTTTAGTTTCACATGGGACACAAAAACCGGTCTCCTGGTTGAAAAATCTATGCAGACACAACATGAAGCATTTATTTACGCTTCAAGTCTATTTTTTCGACAAAATGCACGTTAACGTGAGGTTGAAGCCCAATAAAACACTACTACTTTACTACATTACTACAATCTACTACATATTTTTTATCATTTTAATTATTACATTTTTATCATATTATCTTATTTTCTTATTATCTGACCTTGTTCTTTGATTGTATGGTGTAGGCATCAGAGTCAACTGTACATACGTCCGCCATGAAGGTCCAGTCCACCGACAACCAGAGACTGGTCATTCTTCAGCTTGCAGAGCACGAAAGATCGCGGAATCCGGACGTTGAACAGACTGAATATCGTTGTGGTGCAGTCGACTTTCTCCCAAGAATCCACAGTCTTCTCGTTCAGCTCCAGGGATATTTTACTGGAAGACAGAGACATAACTGCATCTGGACATGTTTGAATTCATTTTATACATAAATATAGATACAGAAGACAGTATCATACTATATTTGATCATATTCCTACCCCCGCTGACATTGTGTGGTGTGGCAGTACACTGTCAGGTTTGAGCCAATGAGGAAGAGTGGAGCTGGTTGAACTGTCAGGTAGCCGAGGCCATTGAAGCTCTCGCAGCCAGCAGGGAGCAGAGGGCAACCTGTCCAGATCAAAAACACACCCAGAGGTTGTCATAGAAGTACTATCAAAGTGACCTGCCAAACAGTAAACATGCTTAAATCCCAAGATACAGGGATGTGATTCCCTCTCTTCCTATTTTATTGTCAATCCCCATTGCTGGCTTTGCAATGACACATGCAAAGAAAGGTTTGAGACAAAAATATGTGCCTTTTTCCACAATTATATTGACTGCTATACAAAATCGAAAACATTTTTTTCACCTCACCACTTTGGTCAGAGCTGCAAAGGCAACGTTTAGAGCTCGCAACCACAAAAGCTACCAAGTTGTTATAATTTTCTCACTGAATCTGAGACAGAAATAGCCTAATAGTAATCCATCCACATCATTACTATTAGCCTGCTTTTTTAATTTTAAACTCTAAACTAAACTAACTAAAGGTCCAGTGTGTAGGATCTGGCGATATCTAGCGGTGAGGTGAGGAGGTTGCAACCAATGTGGATGTATGTTGGAAGTGAGTGGTGAAGCATGAGAGAGAGGGAGCGGCGGCGACGGGAGCGAGTAACGTTATCGACTCCGGCCCAAGCAGGACAAGTTAACAGAGTTTGGTTTGTCGGTTCTGGGCTACTGTAGAAACATGGTGGTGCAACATGGCGGACTCCGTGAAGAGGACCCGCTCCCTATGTAGATATAAACGGCTCATTCTAAGCTAATGAAAACACAACGACTCTTATTTTCAGGTGATTATACACTAAAGAAAACATACTTACTACATACATACTGGTCCCTTGACCACTGACCTCCAGATATGTGAATGAAAATGGGTTCTATGGGTACCCACGAGTCTCCCCTTTATAGACATGCCCACTTTATGATAATCACATGCAGTTTGGGGCAAGTCATAGTCAAGTCAGCACACTGACACACTGACAGCTGTTGTTGCCTGTTGGGCTGCAGTTTGCTATGTTATGATTTAAATGCAGTACCTGTGAGGGTTTCTGGACAATATCTGTCATTGTTTTGTGTTGTTAATTGATTTCCAATAATAAATATATACATACATTTAGAATAAAGCAGCATATTTGTCCACTCCCATGTTGATAAGAGTATTAAATACTTGACAAATCTCCCTTTAAGGTACATTTTGAACAGATAAAAAATGTGTGATTAATTGCGATTAAATATTTGAATCGATTGACAGCCCTAGTATTTTCGTATTAAGTATGTCTTCCAATGATTTGTGTATCTCTGACCAAAAATGTGTTATTGCAAAGAAAATTCTTGAATGATAATCTGTTACACAGGTATACAAAACTGATCAAATTCAGGTATGTGTGTTTGCTTATCTTTAAGACTTTAAGACCCGTTCTCTTGGACAAAATAAGCATTATATATAGCAAATGTTTGTTATAGGTCTACAGTAGTCAGAGCTAACCCTACCATAGGATGGATAGATACTGTCATACTCACGCTTGATGGAAAAACCGAGAAGTATAACAATGAATCTCCAAAAGGTCGAGGAGAGATTCATCTCAGCTCATCTTTCTCAATCTCTTAGAACCCACTCAGCTTGACTCAGCAGCTGTAAACAAAAGATATTATTTTCATAAATCACCAAATATTTCCTTCTTAAGAATTACTTTAGGGGAATTTCTTTCAAAATTTACCTCAGCCATCTGTGTAGAGGGGAAGTTCTGTCTAACATGAGGAGGAGACGGAGGGTTTTGTTGAACTTCGGCTCTTTGATATGTGCACCATGGCAGATAAGAGACATTTGTCACAGCGGTATCCTGCTGATTAAATGAGATTAACATGCATTGCGTCAAATTATCATGAACGTTTGATTTCATAAGACATATTTAAAGTACATAGAAATGTTCAATCCAACATGTTTTCAAACCTTAAATTAAAATTTGTAGATGTGTTTAAATAAAGCTCACCTTTGTGATGTCTTTAAGGTTTTCTTATCACGATACAATCCGACACGTTTTCAGCCATCTTCCTCTGATGAGTTGCTTTGTGAGCTGCGTCTTACTGAAGTGATCTCTGTTCCAAGAATGAAACATCTTAAAGAGGGCAGTGACCTAGTTTAGTGGTATTTCGGCAAACGCAGAAAACTTTGAACATTAGCTTCAGTACTTTGATGCCCTACTTCAGTTGCCTGTTTTCAACAACCACAAAGACTCAGTTGACTTTAACATGTCAGTGTGCTGAGAAGCTGCTCTCATTAAACATGCTGCTGTTTGCAGATAACCGAGTGATCAACCAGACATGTAACATACTGTGTGACAGCAGTTTGTACTTTGAAAAAGATGCTGACCGACAAACTTGTTTCCATCAGTCCTGACACTTCTGAGGGTTTTTACAGTAACTTAAAATGTGCAAACACAGTAAATTCACATCACATCAAAAACATGTAAGGGATAATGCACAGCGAGCCAGTCATTATTGTGAAATAAACCCAGACAGGGCGATGCAAGGTCAAGGATGACGGTCTTGCATTGCCCTGAAGGGGTTTATTTCACAACAATGGCCCGCTAGCTGTACATTATCCTGCTTATTACACGGCTACTTACTTAAGAAATCAATAATTTGACACAAAAACGGTCCTCAAGAGTCCGGCATCAGAACTGCGCCCATAGCAACGGTCTGCTATACATAGCAACGAAATAACAGACCGTAGAACGCCGTGATTGACCAATCAGAATCGAGTATTCAACAAAGCCGTGTAATAATAAAGTATAATTCACTGCTCTCTCTGAACTGACAATAAATATACATGTAATGGTCTGCCTTTTAAGTATTTGTTGGTTGTTAAAACAAACTTACACTTTTAGTCTGGAAGACAAAATCAACCGAGATCTTTTCTCATTGAGCTGGTTGCTTATGTTCATAGTCCCTCGGAGTGTCGACTGTTTTTGAGGAAAAATTTAGACTTTCTGAAGCTACCCGAGTATTTCCGATTTCCTTTCGCTGCTTATTTTATATCTCTAACTTCAAAGGCTTTTTCAGGGAAAACCCAGAAATGAGATGAGATGCACGTTGATGTAAAGATAAAAGAGACCTCAAGCTTTAAATTTGTTCAGTTTTCAGAAATGTACTACTCATATTCACCACATGTACTTCATACTCAACAGAGTCAGACTTAAACATCCAGTTTACATCCAATAACAGCAGGTATCAGGTGGATAAACACCACTGAGACTAACAACTGCATGGTATTCTTCTCTAATGTTTTTCTCACCTGCCAAACCTCAGACTGAAACCACAGTGTGAACATGAACACACAGCGGTCTGAATGAGATGCACAAACTATACCTCATTATCATTTATTTACACACGGCAAGTTTTAAACCTGATGAACCCAACGTGCAGCAGAAAGGAAATTATGAATTAAGTACACAGTGATTAAAAAAAAAAACTGGAAAGGTTTTTAGTGCATAATTTGAATCCAGCAGATTACATTAATAACATACATTGTACTAAAAAAGCCTATTGATTGAAGAAAACTACGCCAAAATTATGTTTTACTCACACTAAAGTGAAATAATTAGGGCTGCCAATCGATTAAAATATTTAATCGTGATTAATTGCATGATTGTCCATAGTTACTCACGATTAATCGCAAATTAATCACACATTTTTTATCTGTTTAAAATGTACCTTAAAGGGAGATTTGTCAAGTATTTAATACTCTTATCAACATGGGAGTGGCCAAATATGCTGCTTTATGCAAATGTATGTAAATATTTATTATTGGAAATCAATGAACAACAGAAAACAATGACAAATATAAAAAAAAATAACACTCACATCATTCTCTAATATGAAACAAACCTCAGACTGAAACGTCAGTGTGAACATGAACACACAGCGGTCTGAATGAGATGCACAAACTATACCTCATTATTATTTATTTACACTCATGTCAAGTTTTAGCTAATCTGACAAACCCAATGTGCATTGGAAAGGAAAGTAGGAATTTAGTTCAAAGTGATTTAAAAAAAAAAAAAAAAAAGGGAAATGATTTTAGTGCCATTTTAGTGTTTAGTTTGAATACAGTACATTACATTAATAACATAGATTTTTACTAAAAAAGCCTGTTGATTGAAGGATACTACGTCCAGATTATGTTTTACTCACACTAGTAAAATAACAACATAGCAGATAAATTGTATTTGGGCCACATTAGTTTGAAATGTGAACGTATACTTTAGGATAGTTGGTGGTTTAACGTGGTACGGCACAGAGGCTGTAAGGTTTGGGACAGAGAGTGGCTCCTAACTTGAACTCCAGACTGGGCTGCTCTCCAGCGGGTGCCGTTAAAGAAAACCTCTGAAGGAGGTAAGTAAAGAAGAGGAACAACTCCATCCTGGCCAGCTGCTCCCCGAGACACACACGCTTACCTGAGAGTACACAATACAACAGATGAGTTGTATTCACACCATTTCTATTCACTTTGACCATATAATACTGCTGCAGCTCAGAGCCTGAAACAACCAAATAATAGACATGAAACTTATAGGAAATGGTAGGGCTGTACCGAATGTCATTTTTTAACATAAGCTTCTATTGAGGTTTTCGAATGAAGCTTCAAATGTCTGTCGTCATATTTTATGACGTCATCACCCTAAAAAACTAAATCTTGGAACAAAATCCTCAATTTGAATAAAGTGATTCATCGGATTAACTAAGTCTTTTTTTATTAAATCAACTTTCTTTAATGCAGTGGTTCTCAAATTTTTTCTGTCATTCCCCCCTTTGGAAGAAGAAATATTTTCACCTTCAGATGACATTAATTATACAACTAATAACGTTGTAATGTAACATTTTCCTATTTTTGTTATTTCTTATAGTTTATTCAGTCCGTAGTCCTCGTATGTTAAATAGGTTTGTGGGATGGAGGTTACATTTTATCAAACCACTTTTTTTAATTGAGGTGACTGGTATGTAATCTTTCTACATGTCTTATTAATTTGTTGGGTCTCATACAGTCAGCTACCAGTTTTCACTCATGTTTCATGTTGACTTTTGGACTTTATAGTGCTTATTGGAAATGTTTGGATCACACGAGTCGAAAACACTACGCAGGCACCACTGGACTCTAATTCTACAAATAGTATAATACTAATATGCAAATAAATGCAAAAAAGGTGCGCAGCATTCAAATGTTGATTTAGAATTTGAATGTCAATGTTAACTTACAGTATGAATGAAGCTTCAAACTATTCGGTACAGCCCTAGTAAATGGTTAAACAGGCAAATGATTGCTGGCTAGCAATGGTACGTATCTTTTTTAATTTTCCTCTGTAAAGACCTTTAAGGTTTAAACAACACATAACTGAGTTTTAGAGGGTTGTAATTAGCGACTAACCTGTTGAAAAAGGAAGGAAGGCTTCTCTCTTCCTAAATTTGCCGTCCTGGTCCAGAAAATGTTGAGGGTTGAAGGAGTGCGGGGTTTCCCACATCGACTCATCACGTAGAACAGAGATCAGTGTGGGCAGGACCATGGTGCCCTGAGGAAAACGCATTAATGAAAACATCAAATCAAACCGATATCTTTTTTTTTTTTTTTTTGTATTTCCTTTGGTGAGTTCTTTTTAATAAACAAAAATGAAATAATAGATGAAAATAAACAAAATACAAAGTTGAGCTTCAAGGTTAACTCTCAACCTTGGAAACAGCAGTTGATGAAATAATCATAATAATTGAAAATAAGCAAAAAAATAAAGCAATCATCAAAAAAACAAACATTTTTAATCTCAACAATTAAGCCGCCAACGTGGACCAGAAAGAAAAAGAAATCTACAACCGCATGACAACTGGGCTGATTAAGATCATGCTCACATAAAGCAATTCCTTCTCATATGTGCATCATGTACCTTTGGGAATGTGTACTTGTCCAGCGTTGTTTCTCTGTTTGTCATTCGGATCAAATTGAGTGGAAGGATGTTGGCCATTCTCTGGATTTCATGAATGACTGCATCAGTATAAGGCATGTTTTCTTTGTCAGTCATAGAGGGCTGCTTGGATGAACCGACGACAGCATCTATCTCGGCCTGGACTCTCTCTGCACACAGTGAAAACAGGAAACAATGTGAGTTTGTGTACCGCGTAGACTAATGGGGGGAAAATACCACATCCCACAGACGTACTCTCCCATTACAGGCCTGACCTGTGAGACACCCCGAATACTAGTCAAGTCAAGACACGTACAAACCATGCAGGAATGAGGTGTGACAGATATTACTCATACACACACCTTGTATGTGAGGGTAGTAGATCATGTACAACAGTCCCCAGTGTAGAGTAGTGGTAGTAGTTTCAGTTCCAGCAATAAACAGGTCCAGAGTGCAAAAACTCAAATTATCGAGATCAAAACCAGAATCTTTGTCCTCGTTCTATCAACAACACAAGAGACAGTTTCTAGTATCAGTTGACACATTTCATTAGAGAACAAACACAACACAGACACTCACTCACTCACCTCTCCCATCTCTGTGAGGAAGCAGTCGATGTAGTCTCTCGGTGAGGACGGGTCAAAGCTTTCTCTGTGTTCTTGGATCTTGATTTGTATGTAGTCAATTATATTTTGTGTCAGAGTGAATATCCTCTGGTGAGGTCCAGGCAGCCACTTCATCAGCCAGGGTAATGTGTTGTAAAGCTACAGAGCATGAACACACGTATCTGTGAATCAGGCAATAGACACAGGCGGCAAAGCTAATATTTAAAATTTGGATTACACATTAAGGCCCCAATCAGACAGAGCGTGTTTTGCAGGTGGAAAAAGGTGAGACGCACCGCACCACACCGCATATTTGGTGCCCGATCAGAGCGTTTTTTTTTGCAGTTTGCCGAGTTCTTTTATTTTATATGTTACTAGTAGGGCTGTCGAAGCTAACGGAATAATTTAAAACGCATTCACGCAACTTGTGAGTTTTAGGTTTTAGCGGCAGTTTATTTAAAGCCAGAGTGAAGATACTAATTTCATATGAAACTAGAAAACCTAAGGAATCCATCGGTACCAACCATGTCATACTAGCTTGTTGTGAAGGAGGCTAAATAATGCTCCAAACGTACGCAAAATTTTGGCGAGGAAAAACTGGCATGGCCGTTTTCAAAGGGGTCCCTTGACCTCTGACCTCTAGATATGTGAATGAAAATGGGTTCTATGGGTACCCACGAGTCTCCCCTTTACAGACATGCCCACTTTATGATAATCACATGCAGTTTGGGGCAAGTCATAGTCAAGTCAGCACACTGACACACTGACAGCTGTTGTTGCGTGTTGGGCTGCAGTTTGCCATGTTATGATTTGAGCATATTTTTTATGCTAAATGCAGTACCTGTGAGGGTTTCTGGACAATATTTGTCATTGTTTTGTGTTGTTAATTTATTTCAAGTAATAAATATATACATACATTTGCATAAAGCAGCATATTTGCCCACTCCCATGTTGATAAGAGTATTAAATACTTGACAAATCTTCCTTTAAAAGGTAGATTTTGAACAGGTATAAATGTGTGATTCATTTGCAATTAACTATGGACAATCATGCAATTAATCGCGGTTAAATATTCAAATCGATTTATAGCCCTAATAATATCACATTATAATATATTTGTTGATTATATTTGTTTTACTGTTAATCTGACTAAAAAGTAAAATTATCATATGAATGTAGTGGAGTAAATAGTAAAATATTTCCCTCTGATATGTAGTGGAGTAGAATATTAAGTAGGAGAAAATGAGTACTTGAGTAAAATACAAGTACCTCAATTAACTACAGTACTTGAGTAAATGTACTGTGTTACATTCCATCACTGCTTTTACTCTAGTAAAGGATCAGAGTACTTCTTCCACCACTGGTTATACATATTTATCAGTTTCTTATGCATCATATTAATTATTAAAATACACTATTGACTTATGGAGTCTGGCTGGAGTACTGTGTGCTTGTTTACAAAGGAGGCTCACCTGTGCCCATGCACCTCCCTCTAAGTACAATAACTCATTGAAGTTCTGAAGAATAGACTGGTGCGGCTTGTCGGTGTACTCGAAGCGATCCCCAAACACCAGGCAGCAGATGATGTTGGACACAGCGTTGTTTAACAGTGACTGGGCATTAAAAGGCTTGCCTGTAAAATAAAGAGAAGATGTAAATAAGACACACTAAAAGAAAAGGACACAAATACTGATTCTGGATGATTAACAGGTTGGCATAAAAGATCAGGTGTGGTGCCTTAGATAATGAAGCTGGGAAATAGCGAGTCACATGCACACAGTCTAAGGTTCATGGTCCAATGCTCCACAGTGTTGGTGCATGGCTTCTGTGATGCAAAGGTGGAAGGTCACGTGTTCACAGAATAAACACAAAATAATAATGTGTCAAAGTAAAAAAAAAAGAAAAAAAAAAAGCGTACTGCCCTGTTAGAAGCACTAGCTGATTAGTTGGTGCTTGTTGAAAAATAAGATTTGTTCAGTGCCTTGCTGAAGGGCAAAAGCCTCAGAGAGATAATGGCACTCCTGCTGGATGGATGGCTCCAGCGTCTTCTTGCCAACACCAAAGTTTCTGAGTGTACGAATGGCAAATCTCCTCTGCTGCTTCCATTTATGGCCATTCGATATCACCACACCTTTTGGAAACACATAACAGCATTAGACCGGAAGTAACTGAGTGTTAAAGGAATGAACCTTGAAATAAGTTAGCATTTTAGCACTTCGGTCTCCCTCTTCTGGAAGTCAACGGGTTTTTAGTTAGATGACTGAAATAAGGTCTGTGGTTAACACAAGCTGAATAGATTTTGTTCTACGGCATAAAATACATCAATAAATACTAGGGCTGTCAATCGAATCAAATATTAAATCGCAATTAATCACACATTTTTTTATCTGTTCAAAATGTACCTTAAAGGGAGATTTGTCAAGTATTTAATACTCTTATCAACATGGGAGTGGGCAAATATGCTGCTTTATGCAAATGTATGTATATATTTATTATTGTAAATCAATTAACAACACAAAACAATAACAAATATTGTCCAGAAACCCTCACAGGTACTGCAATTAGCATAAAAAATATGCTCAAATCATAACATGGCAACTCAAGCCCAACAGGCAACAACAGCTGTCAGTGTCAGTGTGCTGAGTTGACTATGACTTGCCCCAAAACTGCATGTGATTATCATAAAGTGGGCATGTCTGTAAAGGGGAGACTCCTGGGTACCCATAGAACCCATTTTCATTCACATATCTAGAGGTCAGAGGTCACCAGACCACTTTGAGAATGGCCATGCCAGTTTTTCCTCGACAAAATTTAGCGTATGTTTGGAGCGTTATTTAACCTCCTTCATGACAACCTAATATGACATGGTTGGTACTAATGGATTCGTCAGGTTTTTTAGTTTGATTTGATATCAGTATTTTCACTGGCTTTAAAACTGAGCCCGCTACAACTTCCGAAAGATCGATTGCTTTAATGTGTTAAAGAAATTTTTGGCATTAAAACTAATTTTTGTAAACGCGTTATTAATGCGTTAACTTTGACAGACCCTAATAAATATCCCACATGTGAATTTTGAAGCCTTTATGCGTCTTAAAAAGGTGGTCGCTAACAAGTGGCTAAACAAGAACGCTAAACGCCATCACGCCGACTCGTCCTCCTCTACAGCCTCGTTGTTTATACTCGTGTTCATGCAACCATGGAGTAGTTTGTTTAAAGCCGAACGTTAGCTTTTTACTTTTGGCGATTGGATTCACGCTTCAAAAATCACAAAAGTGGTGTTCATTTGTGAAGATTATCTTGCTGAACAAAACGTGTAAGTATCATAAACGTGTGTTCGCCACAGAGCTTATTTTCTGCAATAATCCAAAACCCAATGGAAAAACCCCATTTGGTTTTTGTCGAGGGAACCAGGGCGATGCTAACTTCCTGGTTGGCCTAAAAATACGTCATCCCTGCAGCTCTCTATTGGAAATGGGTATAACTAACAACTAGCTAAATGCTAATATGCCTAATATGGTGTCACTAAATACTAACTAGCAGCAACTCTTCAAACAAAATGCAACACACACTACCTTTATTCCCAACTACTGCATCAAACAAAGGTATGCGGGGGCGATCCATGTAGTCTTCTCCTTTCTGGACCAGGGCCTCTCTCACAAGCTTGTAACCATTGATGACCACAATCCTTCCACCAAAGAGCCGAAGGCTGAAAATGTTTCCATATTTCTCTGCAAACTGAACAGAGAGAGCAGACTGGTGTTTAGGTTCACTGAGTTGACGTACTTTCTGAGGATGTCAACATCAAAAGAAAAATCAGTCTAGCTTTAGAGGGCTACAGCAGGCTGCAGTAGACATTACTGACTACTAGTGTTGTAGTACTCGAGACCGGTCTCAAGATACTTTGAGTGGTGGGCAAGGAGTTTTCCTCTCTCTTTTCCCCCTGTGCCACCTGGTGGCTCTACTATACACACAGTACTTCTTGAAATACACATTTGGCTGTACAGTAACACACAAAAAGAAGCTGCTGGTGGGGAAATGTAAACAGGAACAGCAGCAGCCAATTAGATGTTTCTGTTGATTCCTGGAGTGCAGCAGACCAAATTCTATCATGCAGAATAAATGTTTTATTTTGGCCTATTCTAAAATGGTTTATTTCTGGTGTGATCTTTATACTATGACAGTTTTCCTAAAATTAAATAATAATAATAAAAATAAACACAATATATCACCTTGCTTACAGTATCGCAATATATTTGATCATTACATCTGTATCATGATATGTATCGTATTGCCAGATTCATGCCAATACAGACATATATATATACTATTTATTTTTTAGTATATATAGATATATATATATATATATATATGTGTATATTTAGTACTTATTATTATTACATACTACATTCCTGTTAACACCTCTGTGTACATACAGTATATTACTTCTCATCATGCATATACATACTACATCCTGTTTACATTCAGTTTTCCCATCTGAAATACTGTCTTCAACTAAATTACAAATTTACATTATCAATAATATTTTATATTTAATTATGTTTATATTTATTTTAACTGCACTATTTTATGCCTTAGATTATCATTTTGCTTTTACTTGTGTGATTTCCTTTTATATATATATTATATATAGGCTATATATCTATATATATATTGCCAATGATTGCTGGAATTGACAAATGACAAATAAAGAACATATCACCTGTAATTTCAGGACTGTTACCTAAATATTTTATGATGTAAAATATAATAATCCCTGTTGGATCATTCAACCTTTCAGTGGACTGTAAACTACAACACACTCATTAGATTATGAATCATTAGCTGTGAATAATACTGAAAGTGATACCTCTGAGATCTGTAGGTGGAATCTGGTGGGATCCATGCGATGCAGGTCACCGATGAAAGGGAGAGCCCACGGTCCTGGGGGGAAGTTTGCAGGCACTCTGTTCTTCAAAACATCAGTCAACAACAGAAAAACACACAGAAATATCAAAATACTCCTTCCGTCCATCCACTCCAAGCCCAGTACACTGTATATTGTCTCCATTTGTTAGCTTATTTATGCTATCTTATTTATTTGAACGGTTTTAACTTTGCTAGCACGACCGAACAGATTTCAATAATGTAAAGTAAGGAAGCAAAGTTTGTGTATCCAGCCAGAAAGATACAAGAGAAGATAAGACTTCCGGTTTTAGTGCCTGGCCTTCAAATTAAAAGCATAATACATACACATCAGGAAGAGTGAGTGCCTTTCGGTACCTTTCTATTGGCAGAAATGTAATATAATATTAATAAGTATATGTTGTCTTCAGTGTATAATCACCTTAGAATTATGGAGGACGAAACCTGACAAAACAAAAAATAAATTAATAAATAAATGTCATTAAATGTATCAAAAAAAATATAGCCATTAATTAATTGATAAAATGTGGCATAAATTGATATTTGTGGTTTAATTTCCTTCTTTATTAATTTATCTTTGTATTAATTCCCTTATTTATTTGCTCGATTGTTTGATTTTCCCTTTTATTTATTTATGTATTTCTTTTTATTAATCTTTAAATTTATTTATTTATGTTTGCATTTATTTTTACTTATTCATTTATTTATCTATCTATTTTTGCACTTATTTTTTGTTTATTTTATATTTATTTTTAAATGTGTTCATTTATTTATATGTTTATGCATTTCTTTATTTATTTCTGCATGATTTTCCCTTTTCGCCCCTTATTTATTTCTGTATTCTTTTCTTTATGCATTTCTTTTTACATTTCTTTATGCATTTCTGCCTCATAATGAGGAAAAAATTATAAGGAAATTCTTTTAACAGGGAAAAAATGGAAGAACCCTAGAAGACCTGTTGTGTCCAACACACAGTGCACATGCATAAAGTCAATAACCAGCTGGAAGAGTTCAAGCTCCAGCCTTGTGTTTCACCCATCTCTGTGAGGAAGCAGTCGATGTAGTCTCTCGGTGAGGACGGGTCAAAGCTTTCTCTGTGTTCTTGGATCTTTATTTGTATGTAGTCAATTATATTTTGTGTCAGAGTGAATATCCTCTGGTGAGGTCCAGGCAGCCACTTCATCAGCCAGGGTAATGTGTTGTAAAGCTACAGAGCATGAACACACGTATCTGTGAATCAGGCAATAGACACAGGCGGCAAAGCTAATATTTAAAATTTGGATTACACATTAAGGCCCCAATCATACAGAGCGTGTTTTGCAGGTGGAAAAAGGTGAGACGCACCGCACCACACCTCATATTTGGTGCCCGATCAGAGCGTTTTTTTGCAGTTTGCCGAGTTCTTTTATTTTATATGTTACTAGTAGGGCTGTCAAAGCTAACGGAATAATTTAAAACGCATTCACGCAACTTGTGAGTTTTAGGTTGTAGCGGCAGCTTTTTAAAGCCAGAGTGAAGATACTAATTTCATATGAAATTAGAAAACCTAAGGAATCCATCGGTACCAACCATGTCATACTAGCTTGTCGTGAAGGAGGCTAAATAACGCTCCAAACTTACGCTAAATTTTGTCGAGGAAGAACTGGCATGGCCAGTTTCAAAGGGGTCCTTTGACCTCTGACCTCTAGATATGTGAATGAAAATGGGTTCTATGGGTACCCACGAGTCTCCCATTTACAGACATGACCACTTTATGATACTCACATGCAGTTTGGGGCAAGTCATAGTCAAGTCAGCACACTGACAGCTGTTGTTGCCTGTTGGGCTTGAGTTTGCCATGTTATGATTTGAGCATATTTTTTATGCTAAATGCAGTACCTGTGAGGATTTCTGGACAATATTTGTCATTGTTTTGTGTTGTTAATTTATTTCAAATAATAAATATATACATACATTTGCATAAAGCAGCATATTTGCCCATTCCCATGTTGATAAGAGTATTAAATACTTGACAAATCTTCCTTTAAAAGGTAGATTTTGAACAGGTATAAAATGTGTGCTTCATTTGCGATTAACTATGGACAATCATGCAATTAATCGCGGTTAAATATTCAAATCCATTTACAGCCCTAATAAAATCACATTAATATATATTTGTTGATTATATTTGTTTTACTGTTAATCTGACTAAAAAGTAAAATTATCATATAAATGTAGTGGAGTAAATAGTAAAATATTTCCCTCTGATATGTAGTGGAGTAGAATATTAAGTAGGAGAAAATGGAAGTACTTGAGTAAAGTACAAGTACCTCAATTAACTACAGTACTTGAGTAAATGTACTGTGTTACATTCCATCACTGCTTTTACTCTAGTAAAGGATCAGAGTACTTCTTCCACCACTGGTTATACATATTTATCAGTTTCTTATGCATCATATTAATTATTAAAATACACTATTGACTTATGGAGTCTGGCTGGATTACTCCGTGCTTGTTTACAAAGGAGGCTCACCTGTGCCCATGCACCTCCCTCTAAGTACAATAACTCATTGAAGTTCTGAAGAATAGACTGGTTCGGCTTGTCGGTGTACTCGAAGCGATCCCCAAACACCAGGCAGCAGATGATGTTGGACACAGCGTTGTTTATCAGTGACTGGGCATTAAAAGGCTTGCCTGTAAAATAAAGAGAAGATGTAAATAAGACACACTAAAAGAAAAGGACACAAATATTGATTCTGGATGATTAACAGGTTGGCATAAAAGATCAGGTGTGGTGCCTTAGATAATGAAGCTGGGAAATAGCGAGTCACATGCACACGCTCTAAGGTTCATGGTCCAATGCTCCACAGTGTTGGTGCATGGCTTCTGTGATGCGTAGGTGGAAGGTCACGTGTTCACAGAATAAACACAAAATAATAATGTGTCAAAGTAAAAAAAAATAAAAAATAAAGCGTACTGCCCTGTTAGAAGCACTAGCTGAGTAGTTGGTGCTTGTTGAAAAATAAGATTTGTTCAGTGCCTTGCTGAAGGGCAAAAGCCTCAGAGAGATAATGGCACTCCTGCTGGATGGATGGCTCCAGCGTCTTCTTGCCAACACCAAAGTTTCTGAGTGTACGAATGGCAAATCTCCTCTGCTGCTTCCATTTATGGCCATTCGATATCACCACACCTTTTGGAAACCCATAACAGCATTAGACCGGAAGTAACTGAGTGTTAAAGGAATGAACCTTGAAATAAGTTAGCATTTTAGCACTTCGGTCTCCCTCTTCTGGAAGTCAACGGGTTTTTAGTTAGATGACTGAAATAAGGTCTGTGGTTAACACAAGCTGAATAGATTTTGTTCTACGGCATAAAATACATCAGTAAATACTAGGGCTGTCAATCGAATCAAATATTAAATCGCACTTAATCACACATTTTTTTATCTGTTCAAAATGTACCTTAAAGGGAGATTTGTCAAGTATTTAATACTCTTATCAACATGGGAGTGGGCAAATATGCTGCTTTATGCAAATGTATGTATATATTTATTATTGTAAATCAATTAACAACACAAAACAATGACAAATATTGTCCAGAAATCCTCACAGGTACTGCATTTAGCATAAAAAATATGCTCAAATCATAACATGGCAAACTCAAGCCCAAAAGGCAACAACAGCTGTCAGTGTCAGTGTGCTGACTTGACTATTTATTCATTTATTTATCTATCTATTTGTGCACTTATTTTTTGTTTATTTTATATTTATTTTTAAATGTGTTCATTTATTTATATGTTTATGCATTTCTTTATTTATTTCTGCACGATTTTCCCTTTTCGCCCCTTATTTATTTCTGTATTCTTTTCTTTATGCATTTCTTTTTACATTTCTTTATGCATTTCTGCCTCATAATGAGGAAAAAATTATAAGGAAATTCTTTTAACAGGGAAAAAATGGAAGAACCCTAGAAGACCTGTTGTGTCCAACACACAGTGCACATGCATAAAGTCAATAACCAGCTGGAAGAGTTCAGGCTCCAGCCTTGTGTTCCACCTCAGAGGTCCAGAGGCCACCAGTGTTACATAATTACATATACATTTTACACAATACATTTCCTTGTTGAGAGTATATATGTTTTGTGCCAGCCTCCTCCACTCCTAACCCACATAACATGAGACGCACCACCACCCTGTCTGTGGGAGCAAACTGATTTTACAGAAGGCCTTTTGAAACATATTTATTATGATTTTTCAAGCACTTTTTGAGTGTATGGACTTCACTGGCTGGCTGTTGTTTAGTTTTGTAGTGTTACTCCTGACAGATGTGGTCAGAAACTGGAGGCCACACAGCTTTCCACCTGGACCCTGGGCTGTGCCTTTTCTAGGAAATGTTTTCACAGGAGTTGACTTCAAAACAATGGAGAAGGTGAGATGAACACTACCACTTTATTTTCTAAGAGTAGAGAAGGGTCGATCTTTAATATCAGAGGGGTAATTTGGCTTACGGAAAGTAGCCTTGTCAACATGATGAACACAAGGAATAACAATAAATACACAATAACACCATGAGATTGGAACTCAGAAGTGTTTTCTCATCAACTGACAATTCGATATTTCTGCCTATTCATTTATTTTAAACAAAACTAAGTTTTATTTTCTGCTACTTTATAGGCTACAGAGGGGAAACAAAATAATGCAGCATGTCATGGAAAATTAATTTAAAGGTGGCAAATTTCAAATTTAGAGCATATCTATGATTAAGGGATTGCCTCCACACAGCTCTCAACATGGCGACGGCTGAGCCAGTGGCTTGCAGCTAACGATGCTAACAGTGCTAACAGTGCAAACAATGGCAACAGTGCTGACAGAGCTAACCGTGTTAACCTGAGGGGGAACTAGCGGGTGGGCTTTGCGCTCTTGGTCGGAACGGCATTATTAGCTGTATACGCCGTATGAGTGCGGTGCAGCGCGGCGGCCATTAGCTAGCCAGTGGGGCACGCTCACAGGGGCAATGTCGCCTTAATGCACGGGCTACAGGGGGTCTCATGCATGGGTGTATTAAGAGAACTGGATAAAGCGTTAGAGGCGGGGCCCCGTTCATTCCTATGAAAGTTGTTCATTGGCGCATGATGCCAAAATGGCTCGACTTCCAAGTTGAAAAGTACCCGGATCTTCTGGTGATCTTCCGCATCCATTGGGATGTAGCGCCTGCTCGGTCACGGGGTCACAGCCGTCACGCTGTCGTCACGGCTTGCTAACCCCGCCTCCCAGCCCTCGCTCCAGCCTTGGTCTCTGTCTCATTCACATGAACAGAGAAAGGGAAATAACTCTGGGTTCAGCTATTAGTGCCTTTTACATCTTTTAGGATTTAATGATTTAAATAAGGGCTATTCGAGTGTTCATACTGGGCAGTTGATTCACCTCAAAAAAAATGTATCCGCTGAGTTACATACGTCTCTTTCCAAATGTAAGTCTATGGAAAAAAGTATTTTTGGGCCCAATGGCATCACGTGACGGACACTGAAGTTGTAGTACCGCCGTTTGGCCACTACGAAAATTGGGATCAACGACCAGCGCTCTTCCTGGGGGGCTTGGTGGCTCCACTGCAGTCCACTTTAGATGATGTGGAACACTGTGATTGGTTTATAGACATCCAATCAAATAATTTTGTGCATTTGGGTGGAGTCAAATGACAGCAATCATAGATCTTGACATCTAGAAAAGTTATGTCCATTGAAAAATAATTTGTGTTTTTAAATGCAGCTTGCTCAGGAGTACGGTCCAGTGTTCAGCTTGAGGAGAGGCAGCGAGAGGATTGTGTTTATTTCAGGCTACAAGATGGTCAAAGAGGCTCTTGTTCACCAGCTGGACAGCTTTGTTGATCGACCTATTGTCCCTCTCTTCCATGTTATCTTCAAGGGGCTTGGTGAGTATACATGAACGAGTGAGTGAAAGCCTGACTGTATGGTACCGCAAATGTCTTTCTCCAGGGTAAAACTACACCTCTTTATGATGCGTTGAAAGAAAAATCATGACTCATTCAGCCAACTCACATGGGACAAAGTATAGAGACAGAGTATATTGTCAATACAAAATGGTGTTAATATTTCAGCGTCTACACTTCGTCCCTCCCTGAGAGGATATACCAAATTCACCACAGCACCAGATTAGGGAGTGTCAATAGGCGTTCAGAAGTGATAGACTTCAGTGAATTGCTTGTTTGCTTACTTAAAAATTTGACATAATGTTCCCACAGGCATTGCTTTGAGCAATGGTTACCTGTGGAAGAAGCAGAGGCAGTTTGCCATCACTCACCTGCGTCACTTTGGAGAGGGCCAGAAGTCACTGGAAAAACACATCGAAGTGGAAAGCAACTTCCTCTGTGAAGCTTTCAAAGAGGAACAAGGCAAGTAACGATTCATCTGTTAATTCACATCCTAATATGAATTATCATCACTTGAATTGAATTCAACATATTCCCAGGAAGACCATTCAACCCCCACTACATCATAACGAATGCAGTGAGTAACATCATCTCGTCCGTGCTCTTTGGACATCGCTTTGAATACAGCGATCAAAGCTTTCGTAAATTTCTGGAGTTGGACAATGAGGCCGTTGTGCTCTCTGGCTCTGCTCAGACTCAGGTAATTCCAACTGTCATGTTGTGATCACACAACAAACTGTGCTGTTGGTCCATAACTTGATCTGAGAGTTTGCCCCATCAACAGCTGTATGATGCCTTCCCTGGCTTGCTGAAGTACCTGCCAGGTCCTCACCACACTGTCCACGCCAACTACAAGGAGATCATTACTTTCCTGAAAAAGGAAGTAGAGAAGCACCAGGAGGAGTTGAACCCAGATGACCCCCGTGATTATATCGATGTTTACCTGGCAGAGATGGAGAAGGTATGAGAAGGCTTTAACAACTTAAGGCCCTTCTTTTGTAGTCTAGCCTTATAGATTCCCCCCAGATTTCCCTCCTTGTGAAAGATCAAACACAATAATTGTAGATGTAGTACGAACCACTTTGTCCAGCTGTCTCCTGTCCTCAGCTCACATAAGTAAGGATGCTCTCCACTGCCGCTCTATAAAACTGCACCACAATATCCCATGGATATGCCACATTTTTTCAATTTCTTAAAAAGAAAACTCTCTGGTGTGCTTTCTACATAGGGAGTGGGTCCTCTTCATGTTCCACCACCATATTTCTAGGGTAACACAGAACGGACAAACCAAAGTCTTTCACGTTTTTATGTTACCTGAGGGCCACCGTAGTTCTCCGGCACCCTGGAAAGGGAGGAGTGAGCGGAGGGGTATTCAGTTGTTTGCAATCTGCAACCTCACCACTAGATGGCACAAAGTCCTAAAAACTGTTCCTTTAATGATTTATTTGGAAAGTAAGAGCTTAGATTTGTCTGAAAGGAAGTCCATTATGACAGCACAGCCCAATGTATGATGTCATTGACACTTTGCCAGAAAAAGGAGGATCCCCAGGCTGGCTTCAACATTGAAACCCTGCTAGTTTGCACCCTCGACCTGATTGAGGCTGGTACAGAATCAGCTGCCACCACTTTACGATGGGCCCTCCTATACATGATGCACTACCCAGAGATACAGGGTTAGTATCTTACTAATCACATTGAGCATATTCTCATGAAGATTACACATGGTTTTGTACTAAAGTGTATAATGTCCAATCACTTTGCTTATTCACTCAGAGAAAGTCCAGGCAGAGATAGACCGAGTGATCGGACAGTCTCGTCTGCCCACCATGGCCGACAGACCCAACATGCCTTACACCGACGCTGTCATCCATGAGACTCAAAGGATGGGAAACATTGTTCCCTTGGGATTAGCCAAAATGGCCAGTAAAGACGCTACACTGGGAGGATACCTAATACCCAAAGTAAAGGACTATTTACCAGACTCAGCCAGATATGAATGACAAGCCGTAAATTATTTATACACAGCTGATAACCTCATGCATATTACTCCAGGGCACATTTACAACTACAATTCTTGCATCAGTGCTGTTGGATAAGAATGAGTGGGCGACTCCAGATATCTTCAATCCGGAGCATTTCTTGGATTCAGAGAGCCAGTTCCGCAGAAGAGAGGCCTTCTTACCGTTTTCAGCAGGTTTGAACACTATTCCTCCACTTTCAGTGGTACTATTTAGCTCACAGGAATAGCTACCACCATGCCACCAACATGCAGGAGTTCATGATAGTAAGATGTGGTTTTAGGAGTCTAGTAACCTAATGCTGCTGTCGACTGTTTCCCCCACAGGTAAACGTGCGTGTTTAGGGGAGCACCTGGCCAGGATGGAGCTGTTCGTTCTCTTTACATCTCTCCTCCAACACTTCACATTCTCTCCTGTTCCTGGAGAAATGCCCAGCTTGGAGGGCGTGCTAGGTTTCACCCATTCCCCCGAGGAGTTCAGGATGCTAGCTGTGCCTCGCTGATTTGCTCCCGCCTCATCTCATCCCTGCACAAAGCTTCAACAGTCTCCACGTTCTCTTTAAGACAACAAAATCAAAGATCACATATCTGACTCGCAACTGGAAACTAGTTGGCATAACATATGACCATTCCCCACCAAAAAATATAAAAATAAAGAAGATCAGCGTGTCTGTGGAGATTCACAGTCATCCAGGCCAGATGATACTTGTCAAAGGCACCTGGACTTGCTTATGGTTTCAAGGCCAAACAGTTAGCCCAGTTGCCTTTGATTTGGTTCTTACAGGCAAATAAAGCACCTGCACTCCCATGGTCCTCCCAAAGGAAGGCATTATGTTTTCAGGCAAACTACTCTTCTACTTATACGGATACAGTATCGATCTATCACTGGTCTGACAAGCTTTTATCTATTAGATCTCAGATAATTTTATGAGATGGTCATTAACATATGACATTCATAAACTGTTGATCCATTAAATGTTGCATAATTTAATGAGCTAATACTGATTAGATCATTTATCAGTATGGTGAAACAGTAGATTTCATTAGGAATTCATTAGTACCAACCATGCCATACTAGCTTGTCACGAAAGAGGTTAAAAAACGCACCAAATTTGCACTAAATTTTGGTGAGGAAAAACTGGCATGGCCATTTTCAAAGGAGTCAAGATATGTGAATGAAAATGGGTTCTATGGGTACCCACGAGTCTCCCCTTTACAGACATGCCCACTTTATGATAATCACATGCAGTTTTGGGCAAGTCATAGTCAAGTCAGCACACTGATACACTGACAGCTGTTGTTGCCTGTTGGGCTTCAGTTTGCCGTGTAATTATTTGAGCATATTTTTTTATGCTAAATGCAGTACCTGTGAGGGTTTCTGGACAATTATTTGTCACTGTTTTGTGTTGTTAATTGATTTTCAATAATAAATATATACATACATATGCATAAAGCAAGCATATTTGCCCACTGCCATGTTGATAAAGAGTATTAAATACTTGACAAATCTCCCTTTAAGGTACAGATAAAAAATGTGTGATTAATTTGCAATTAATCAGTGCAATCTGCAACCTCACCACAAGATGCCGTCAGATCCCACACACTGCACTTTTAAGTAAAGATAGTCAAAGAACTCATTATGCAGAATGGCCCATTTGAGAATCACATGTAGTATATCACAGGATTATAACTATAGATGCATTCATGTGTACGCTTTACTTTAATCTTGCATCAAGTAAAGGTGGGGCTAATTGTAACTACTTTGTATACTACTGGGTAGCTTAATCTTTAATAATACATCATACATCATCAACGTATAATGTATTTGAATATGCCTTTTATATTTTTTACCTTACTTTGATTCACTGACTGATTACTTTTTATTAAAATCCAATGATTAGGAAGACCTGTTGTGTCCAACACACAGTGCACATTCATACAACAACCAGCTGGAAGAGTTCAAGCTCCAACCTTGTTTTTCATTTCAGAGGTCGAGAGAGGCCACTAGTGTTACGTAACATTTCCCTGTTGAGGCTTTTTTCCCTCCCAGCCTCCTCCACTCCTCATCCACATAACATGAGACGCACCACCATCCTGTTGACGGAAGCTAACTGATTTTACACAGGGCCTTTTGAAACATATTTATCATGATTTTTCAAGCACTTTTTGAGTGTATGGACTTCAGTGGCTGGCTGTTGTTTAGTTTTGTAGTGTTACTCCTGACAGATGTGGTCAGAAACTGGAGGCCACACAGCTTTCCACCTGGACCCTGGGCTGTGCCTTTTCTAGGAAATGTCTTCACAGGAGTTGACTTCAAAACAATGGAGAAGGTGAGATGAACACTACCACTTTATTTTCTAAGAGTAGAGTAGAGAAGGGTCGATCTTTAATATCCGAGGGGCAATTTGGCTTACAGAAAGTAGCCTTGTCAACATGATGAGCACAAGGAATAACAATAAATACACAATAACACCATGAGATTACAACTCAGAAGTTTTTTTTATCATCAACTGACAATTTGATTTCACTGCATATTCATCAATTTTAACCAAAATTAAGTTTTATTTTCTACTACTTTATAGGCTACAGAGGGTAAACAAAATAATGCACCATGTCATGGGAGGGCGCTATGCTTCCGCAATGACGCTGTCGGTCGTATTATCAGCTGTAACTGTATAAAAGGATTTTGACAATCAGAACTTAACCCATTCAGAACCAATTATGTTCCAAACACCAACAAATATTGTATTGGTGGATTTCCACTTTAAATGCACTCATAATTCATTAGCAATATAACTATAGACCATGTTGCGATGGGATCACACCAGCCGCAACGCCAAATCGGACCAGGGGCTTAAAGTTGTGAAGTACCTGCCAGGACTTCACCAGACTGTACACGCCAACCACTACTACGCCAGGGGCGTAAAGTGTGAGGGAGTGGGGGGTGGGGCAATGGCCCCTTTGCCCCCCTTGCTTGGACCATGTCCATCTTTGAACTCAACATTCATTTCGTTCTCAACTACATACCTGTTAAGTTTCGTGCCTGCATCTTGCACAGTTGTGACACTATCGCAGTGACAAAATCTGTCCACAGAAAGACAAAAATATAGACACCTGGCAAAGTACACAAAACCGCCTCTGTGATAGTTCCCATTACAGTAGGTGTCTCCTGGACATTTTGCCATGACGACTCACAAACAGATTCACAAGGTAAAAACAATACCAGCATTGCTGTTGTGGCTGGCAAAAATTGATAAAAAATAATATATTCCATTCCTATGGACGGAGAATCTGAACGCGAGAAACCACCAAATTAAAAACAACAATAAATAGTCTTCCAAGGTCCACTGTTTATGATCTGGCAGTATCTAGCAGTGAGGTGAGGAGATTGTAACCAACTGAAGCCTCTCCCGTGTGCCAAGCGTGTTGTAGAGCTACGGTGGCCGATGCGAAAACGCGAATGGTCCTCTCTTGAGCCAGTTGGAGCAGAGCCAGTGCGTAGAGTGTGTTAGTATGTCGGAAGTGAGTGGTGAAGCAAGAGAGAGAGAGCGGCGGTGACGGGAGCATGTAACGTTATCGACTCCGGCCCAAGCAGGAAAAGTTAACAGTGTTTGGTTTGTCCGTTCTGGGCTACTGTAGAAACATGGCTGAGCAACATGGCGGACTCTTTGAAGAGGACCTGCTCCCTATGTAGATATAAACGACTCATTCTAAGGTAACAGAAATACAACGATTCTTATTATCAGGTGATTATACACTAAAAAAAACATACTTATTATTATTATATTCCATTTCTGCCAATAGATCCCCCACACACTGGTCCTTTAAGAGACCTTTTTTTCAACAAAAACATGAGTTTAGTCATTTTTCATGATTGGTTAACTCTTATCAATGAATAAAGTGATGCTTCTAAACACATTGCATATATTTTGTATTATTTTAACAAAAAGCCTCCTGTTGACTATTCTGTGTACATAATTAATAGGATGCATTATGAGCTGATTGTATCATTAGAAAATCAAATCAAAACTGTATTTCCCTACTCATTTGCCCTTTTTCCTTCCGGTGACATTCACATCATAGCTATAAATCTTTCATATGATATTTTGACATGTTTAAATGATATAACATCTTGTTTACTTTAAACATAGTTTAAAGAAATTATGTACTTTAATGATATGATTAATAGATTAAAATGTGCCTTACCTTTCCTCCTTGCCTCATGGTCAGCAATGCTTGCTGAAAAAAGGGGTGTGGCTCAACAGCAGTCCACTTTAGATGATGTGGAACACTGTGATTGGCTGATAGACATCCAGTCAAATAATGTTGTGCATTTGGGTAGAGTCAGATGACAGCAATCATAGATCTTGACATCCTAGAAAAGCTATGTCCATTGAAAAGTTATTCGTTTTTTTTAATGCAGCTTGCTCAGGAGTACGGTCCAGTGTTCAGCTTGAGGAGAGGCAGCGAGAGGATGGTGTTCATTTCAGGCTACAAGATGGTCAAAGAGGCTCTTGTTCACCAGCTGGACAGCTTTGTTGATCGACCGATTGTCCCTCTCTTCCATGTTGTCTTCAAGGGGCTTGGTGAGTATATGTGAATGAGTGAGTGAAAGCCTGACTATATGGTACCGCAAATGTCTTTCTCTAGGGTAAAACTACACCTCTTTATGCTGTGTTGAAGGAAAAATCATGGCTCAGTCAGCCAACTCACATGGGACAAAGTATAGTATCTTGTCAATGCAGAATGGTGTTGATATGTCAGCGTTTACACTTCGTCCCGCCCTGCAAGGATACACCAAATTCACCACAGCACCAGATTAGGGAGTGTCAATAGGATGTGATTGACTCCTAAAACCTGTAAAGGCAATGAATTTTTAATAATTTTACGTAACGTTCCCACAGGCATAGCTTTGAGCAATGGTTACCTGTGGAAGAAGCAGAGGAAGTTTGCCAACATTCACCTGCGTTACTTTGGAGAGGGCAAGAAGTCACTGGAAAAATACATTGAAGTGGAAAGCAACTTCCTCTGTGAAGCTTTTAAAGAGGAACAAGGCAAGTAGCGATTCATCTGTAAGTTCACATCCTATGATCCTCCTCTATCCTATGATTTATCATCATTTGAATTGAATTCGACATATTCCCAGGAAGACCATTCAACCCCCACTACATCATAACGAATGCAGTGGGTAACATCATCTCGTCTGTGCTCTTCGGACATCGCTTTGAATACAGCGATCAAAGCTTTCGCAAGGTTCTAGAGTTGGACAATGAGGCCGTTGTGCTCGCCGGTTCTGCTCAGACTCAGGTAATCCCTGATCTGCCTCAACTGTCATGTTGTGATCACTCAACAAACTGTGCTGTTGGTCCATAACTTGATCTGAGAGTTTGTCCCATCAACAGCTGTATGATGCCTTCCCTGGCTTGCTGAAGTACCTGCCAGGACCTCACCAGACTGTCCACGCCAACTACGAGGAGATCATGACTTTCCTGAAAAAGGAAGTAGAGAAGCACCAGGAGGAGTGGAACCCTGATGATCCCCGTGATTTTATCGATGTATACCTGGCAGAGATGGAGAAGGTAAGATATTTACAAATTTTTAGTAAAGCTCCCTGGAATCCTGGCAAAGGATAGGGTCGCAGTTTTTCACGTTTGACTTAAAACAATCGCCAGGTGCCCATATGAACGTGTTTTTGCTTGCTGCAATCATTCTCCCCGTTAATACCAGCCATTAACAGATCCCTTTATAATGCAATGTAAGTGATGGGGGTCTTCTTTCACAGAGTCCGCCATGTTGCACCACCAACTTTCTACAGTAGGCCAGAACGGACAAAGCAAACACTGGCTCTAGAGGGAGCCTTTCACGTTTTTACGTTACCTGAAGGCCACCGTAGTTCTCTCCGACACACTTGGAATGCTTGGGGTGAAGGGTATTCAGTTGGTTGCAGTTTGCAACCTCACCGCTAGATGCCACTAAATCCTACACAAGGCTCCTTTAAATAGAATGAAGCCATCATTAACGTTATTAGTAACACCTGTGCTTTTCCTGCTATAACAAGTCTAAATGTCTGCTGAGAATAAGGCCAATTAATGCTCATCACATGCCACCAAAAAGTTGTTGTAGTTGTCTGATTTATGGATAATCTGCACAGCTAACTATTTTTTTTCTTGTTTGATTGGTTTTCTGTCAAAAAATATATTTACAGCTGTTCACCAATGATGCCAAGTGCCCCTCCATCACCACACAAATCACAGAATCACTCTAAAACCTGACAAAATGTCTAAATACTATCAGCTGTTGCAGTTATGATGAACCAAGAGTTTCAATGAGTCATGCTGAGATGGTGCTGTTTATGTGAACACACTCTTAATGATTTACTGGGAAAGTAAGAGGTTAAATTTATCTGACCGAAAGTCCACAATCCAATAAATGATTACAGTAAAATGTTAATAATGTATAAACTAGCTTATGACAGCACAGCCCAATGTATGATGTCAGTGACACTTTGCCAGAAAAAGGAGGATCCCCAGGCTGGCTTCAACATTGAAACCCTGCTAGTTTGCACCCTCGACCTGATTGAGGCTGGTACAGAATCAGCTGCCACCACTTTACGATGGGCCCTCCTATACATGATGCACTACCCAGAGATACAGGGTTAGTATCTTACTAATCACATTGAGCATATTCTCATGAAGATTACACATGGTTTTGTACTAAAGTGTATAATGTCCAATCACTCTGCTTATTCACTCAGAGAAAGTCCAGGCAGAGATAGACCGAGTGATCGGACAGTCTCGTCTGCCCACCATGGCCGACAGACCCAACATGCCTTACACCGACGCTGTCATCCATGAGACTCAAAGGATGGGAAACATTGTTCCCTTGGGATTCCCCAAAATGGCCAGTAAAGACGCTACACTGGGAGGATACTTAATACCCAAAGTAAAGGACTATTTACCAGACTCACCCAGATATGAATGACACGCTTTAAATTATTTATACACAGCTGATAACCTCATGCCTATTACTCCAGGGCACAGCTATAACTACAATCCTTGCATCGGTTCTGTTTGATAAGAATGAGTGGGCGACTCCAGATATCTTCAATCCGGAGCATTTCTTGGATTCAGAAGGCCAGTTTCGCAGAAGAGAGGCCTTCTTACCGTTTTCAGCAGGTTTGAACAATATTCCTCCACTTTCAGTGGTACTATTTAGCTCACAGGAATTGCCACCACCATGCCACCAACATGCAGGAGTTCATGATAGTAAGGAGTCTAGTAACCTGAAGACCGACTGTTTCCTTCACAGGTAAACGCGTGTGTTTAGGGGAGCACCTGGCCAGAATGGAGCTGTTCCTTCTCTTTACATCTCTACTCCAACATTTCACCTTCACTCATGTTCCTGGAGAAATGCCCAGCTTGGAGGGCGTGCTAGGCTTCACCCATTCCCCCGAGGAGTTCAGGATGCTAGCTGTGCCTCGCTGATTTGCTCCCGCCTCTTCTCATCCCTGCATTAGCACTAAGCTTTATCAGTCTCCACGTTCTGTCTGGGACAACCTGGACTTGCTTATGGTTTCATGGCCAAAGTTAGCTCAGTTGCCTTTGATTTGGTTCTTACAGGTAATTAAAGCAACAGGATTCCTATGGTCCTCCCAAAGAGGGGTTTTCACACAACTGTGTCAGTGTGAGAGTACAACATAATAAATAACAGCTCGCTACTAATGTTACATTTAAAATACACTTTGCAAAGTCTGCTGTGGTAGTATCACATTCTCCCTTAGAATTAAGATGTTTAAACAATCTAATCAACCAGTCAAGTTGCAGTTTACATCCATGTCCGTCCAAAATGTGATTTCTTCATCGTTTTATCCTATCAGACATTTATACGTGTTCTGTTCATCTTTGAGTCCAAGTGGACGTTTGCGCCAAATTTTAAGAAATTCCCTCAAGGCGTTCCTGAGATATCATGTTCATGACTTTGACCTTTGACACCAAAATCTAATCAGTTCATACTTGAGTCTACGTGGGTGTTTGTGGCCAGGTACGTGCACAGATAGACCCCAGGTAGTGCTCAAGCACCTGCCCTTTTGGCCTCTGACTGAGATAAGTGCCCTTTGCCAGACATTTTTTTTCTATTTCTTTTTCTAATTTTCTATTTTAGTTTTTCAATTCAAAACCATTCTCAATTAAAAGCGTGTTGTAATGACCGACAACTGCATTTGAGTTCTAATTCTGCGAAACCGCACGAGCCCCTGCCAATTCCTCTTCAACTTCCCTTGTCACAGCCACCTCAGTTAACGCACGCAAGCACTATCCACGTCTCCCTCACCTGCCTTCATTGGTGACAGCCAGCCAGGTAACAACAGTGTTTCTTTAGGGCCTGGATATTATTAATATGACGTACTAGCTCACACAACCCCTAATCTTGTGTGAAATTCATCTATCCCTCTCCTCTCCTCTCTCGCCACGTGCACTAGGGCATCATCATCATAATCATTTCCAAAAGTCACAATATGTTTTTATCTAATGAAATATTCTGCTTCAATCCATATTTGTTGGCATTTAGCCTTTCAAATACAACATTTTCACATTAACGGGGCAGTCTAGCAGCAATCTAACAGCACCATAAATTACATTTATATAACCACAATAACAAAATAATATGTTCCATATTTTTATTCGAAAACCTCAATAGAAGCTTAAAAAAAATGATATGGGCGTCGGCGTCGCTAGGGCTCAACCCCATCGATTGTACATAAAGATATATAATATAGCTATATATACAGTCTATGCTTAACCCTGAACGTTTTATGTGTAAGCCCGAAAATAATCTTAAATGTAAGTCAATGTGAAGCTCATAATGTGTGTGAATACCTGTCTGTATTCTAACTCGGGAATAGAGCTTGTTTATCGAAAAAATCCAGGGTGAGGATCCCCCGGACATCCCTACAGATGTTCAGGCTAAACCCCAATGTGTATGTCATGTTTACTTGTATAACTCTGCTGGTCCGAAATCGCGTAAATCAACTGTTGAGTATTAAACATCTACATGATTGCATGGTTATTGAAATACATAAAGTTAGTAAGTAAAATATATGTGCTGCTCTATTTAACTTTATATTATTTTAAACAATTATGAGACGGGTGCCCTTTTATTGGCTTGAGCACCTGACCCCAAAAATGTCTGTGCACATCACTGTTTGTGGCAAATTTGAAGAAATGCCCATCAGGTGTTCCTGAGATATCACGTTCACGATAACGAACGGACAACCCAAAAACATAATGCCTCCGGCCACGGAGGCATAAAAACTATTGTTTCTACTTGTACTGATACAGTATTGATCTATCACTGGTCTGACAAGCTTTTATCTACTGGATCTCATATAATTTGATGAGATGATTATCATATACTGTATATATGACATTCATAAACTGTTGATCCATTAAGTGTTGCATAATTTAATGAGTTAATACTGACTGTATCTTTTATCAGTATGGAGCAACAAGAGATTATAATATACAGTATCATGTTTTCATGTTAGTCTCATGATGTCTTATATATTGATTTTGTTATGAAAAATGTATTCTGTTGCATATACATGACCATGTATCTTCGTCTAAAGCCATTCCTAGGTAGTTTTCAAAGATTTATTTTTATCAATTATTGCAACTGTACAGTATTAAGGATGTTTTATTCTGTTCTTAAATCAATAAATGATTTTAGTTGTATTCCAGAGTTGGCCATTTGCATAAATTGATTAATGACAATTTAGAGAAGTCAGGCTTTTGTTGAAAAGGCGAACACATGGAGGTAGTGGCTGTAAGCTTAAAAAACGCAACAACACAATCATACTGCTGCAAAGTATTGAAAATTGTAGAATGATCCTCAAATTTTTTTTATCTCTGAAGAATCTTTGACAAACGTCGATGATTCCATTTGGATAACATTTGAAAATCAGGCCTTTATCTGAACGCACAGTTAGCTTTTCCTGCCCAATGACCATGATGCTAGAACTCTTAGCTGTGTTGTAGAAGATATAACAGACTACAGACTCTTCAGTTGTGTACTGGAACCCATTTCTCATTTACATGCAACTGCACAATGGATCAGTTAGATGACTTTTACTCCCACTGCCCTTTATGATGTTGGCTGGACTCGGTTAACATGAACAATCTCAGTAAGTTACTGAAAGACAGTGGGGGTCCATTTAGTGTGTGTTATCATATTGCTGAGCTGATATTGTTGTTGCTCATGAAGGATTGTCATCATATACTGTAACTATCCATTCATTATCTGTAACCGCTTATCCTATTCAGGGTCGCGGGGGGCCTGGATCTGATCCCAGCTGACATTGGTCAAAGGCGGGGTACACCCTGGACAGGTCAGCAGGCTTTTACAGGGCTGACGACAACCATTCACGCTCACAGTCACGCCTACTTAGAGTCAACAATTAACCTAACCCACTGTGGGAGGGAAACCAGAGAGCCTGGATAAAACTCACACTAACACAGGGAGAACATGCAAATTCCTCACAGAAGGGTCCATGCTGGATTCAAACTCAGAACCCGCTTGCTGTCATTAAACTATGTTCAGGCATAATAATATTTAATTATTATTACTTTCATCATTTGCACTAGGACAGATCTTGTTTGCAAACTAAAAGTAGCTTTGTCTGTAGCTTGTTATGTAAGCGCAGTACATGGTCAAACACACCTTTGTGCAGACTCTGAAATACAGGTTACGGAAGTTGCATGTCCTGTAATATCAGTAGGGTGTGTAGTCACAGTGTTTCACACGGGTGAAGGAAAATCAGCACAACAGCTCAGATCTTCCTCCTGCTCCTGGTTTAACTCTCTTTAACAATGTGGCTTTATAATTTTTTGCTAGATTTTGACCTCTGGGGGCTATTCCTGTTAATTTTTATTTTTATCATAATAGCAGATTTCCTCAAAAACAGGAATCCACCAAATTATCCTCCAGGACCGTTGGCTCTTCCCCTTGTGGGGAATTTCTTCAGTGTGGACAATAAACATCCACATGTTTATTTTACCAAGGTAAAGTTTAATGCATGCATATTTTTTCATTTTCAAGTGTGTTTTTTATTGAGACATTCTTATACATTTAAACTTGATTAATTTGAGTGATTTAATTGAATTTAAAGTCAGTTTAAGATCTTTCACACACTATTGTGCAATTCCTATCAGGATAGTGGCGTATGTGGACAATAATAACATGTATAACTTATACATAACTGGAAGCCCAATTATTTTTATTAATTCACCTAGAGAATGTAACTTTATATGGGTCACTCTTTTCAGGAAATGAGTATTTTGGGTTTACATGACTATTTTCTTTATATAGAAACTAATGGCAGATTCTGAAGTCTGGTGGTCAAATTGTAAATATAAATGAAAATACTGATCTTGGTACAGCTGGTAGCCCATTTGTTCCTCATCGTGCATTGGTAGGTTTTGCTTTTGAACAATTTGAAAATTCCAAATGATGCAGTAGTGTTTGAGTGTAGAGTATATGTATGAGTGTTCTGGTTCACCAGTGTTTGTTCCTTGATTTATTGTTCACAGCTGGCTGACGTCTATGGGAAGGTGCTCAGCGTCCGCCTCGGCAGAGAAAAGATGGTGTTTGTGTCTGGGTATAAGATGGTGAAGGAAGCCATAGTGACACAAGCCAATAACTTTGTGGATCGACCTTACAGTGCAATCGCCGACAGGTTTTACTCAGGAGACACAGGTGTACAAATCTCTCTCTTTCTCTTGTCTCATCCAAGAATTAGTTTCCCTGAGACATTAACCCTATTTGCTCTGCATGCTTGTGTATAGATGGTTTGTTCACGAGCAATGGTGAAACATGGAAGAGACAGCGACGCTTTGCTTTGTCTACCTTACGTACCTTCGGCCTGGGCAAAAGCACCATGGAGCAGAGTATCTGTGAGGAGATCCGACATCTGCAGGAGGAGATAGAGAAGGAGAAAGGTGGTTCACAAAATAAGCTCATAATCAGCAGCTCTTCAGCAGTATAGCACTGTCTAAACAGTGGACTCCTCTCCTCCAGGTGAACCTTTCAACCCAGCAGGCCTCTTCAACAATGCTGTGTCCAACATCATTTCACAGCTGGTGATGGGGAAGCGGTTTGACTACGGCGACCACGACTTCCAGATCATGCTGATGTATCTGTCTGAAGCTATTCGGCTGGAGGGCACTGTATGGGGTCTGGTAAGTTAGTAATATCCATTTAGTTCTTTAGTTTAGTCCTATCTTTATTCAAGATTGTGGTCTTTTAATTTGAGAGCATGACTCTTTGATTTCACGTTCAGATTTTATAATGCTTTCCCTCAAAACCCTGTCCTCGCACTCAAATTGCACCTGCTTGCGCTTGGATTTGCTCGACTTCCTAGATATATTCAGATATGTACCTCAGATATGTTCGGATATATATCTGCTCTCAGATTTCTCCTCTGCTCTTGGATTTTTTGTGCAATAACCCTGTCAAAATTCCCCAACCAATAGAATGCCAGGTGTAGTATAATGATCCCTGCCTTGGGGTGCGTTCACCTTACTAAAGTATCCTTGAAGGGCGATTACATTTTTAACCGGGTTCATCCATTTTCGTGCTTCTTTTGCTTTCTTTACAACACTAGGTTTCCCCTGACGTCCGTCAAATTCCTGTTTTGTAAGAAAAGCTTCACTAGAAATAACTTTGTGCTTCCGTGGAATTTTTGATGGAGTATGAGTTGTGGTGTGGACTTGTCATTTGTTGGCGTTAGCGGACTCCATTTCTAACCGAACGTTAGCTACGGTTCCACACTGTTAGCCCTGTAGCAGAGCTGAACTCGCGAGTGCGCATGACACCACATCCATTGGATTTTCCCGGAAAAACAGGCCCGGGTTCTTCACATTAAAAGCAGTCTACAGGCTGACAGAGGAAACACAGAAAGTCGCGGAAGGTCTAATTTTTTTAGGTAATGTTACAACCTGTTCACACATTGGCAATAAAATCGATTTATACGTGTAAAAAGTTACATACAGTCCCTTTAACTGTGCACCATGCTAATGGTAACTGAGACTGAAAATAGAGCGCTTTCAGCATGAGTATGTTCAGTTTAAGCTTGGAAGGGAGCTACAAGCATAAATTATAGCTACAGCGAGGTAGATAACTTAATGTTGGCAGACCATGGATGTATTAAAGAGAAGGGGCGTTTACCACCTTCATTAGAAAATGAATGCCTCGCTCTCCGTGTGCAGCTGTCAACAAGCGAGCTAACGTGGTTGACTCACGATATCCTTGTTAGCGTACAGCAAAATAAAAAAATTGGTTCCAGTAATAGTAGCTGGTGTAGTTATTAAAATAAAAGGAAAACCTATGAGTCATGCTCTCAAATTGAAAGACCACACCCTTGAATAAAGATAAGTAAATAGCTCCATAGAGAGACAGCATTCTGGTGGGATTGGGGGAGTTAATCCTCCTTAGCTGACTTAGAGGCCAAAGTCTTTGGTCAAATTTGATATAAAAAATGTAAAAGGTGATGAAAGGTGATCTTCTGTTTTTTTCTGAGTAGCTGTATGAGGCATTCCCCGGAGTGATGAAGCACTTGCCAGGTCCCCACAACCAAATGTTCAGCCACTACGAGACCATACTAGACTTCATCAGTCAGGAGGTAAAGAGCCACAAGACGGACCTGGACCACAACGATCCCCGGGACTACATTGACGCTTTCATCATTGAAATGGAGAACGTAAGCGAACAACTGCACAGTACAAGAACTGTGTAGCCCTTCCTGTCAATCTACCAGACACTTACCACCGTATCTTCTCTGCATTTTTGAATAGAACAAACAGTCTGATCTTGGCTTCAATGAGAACAATCTGGCTCTGTGCTCTCTGGATCTGTTCCTGGCTGGAACGGAGACAACGTCGACCACTTTGCTGTGGGCTTTGGTTTACCTCATCAAAAACCCTGATATCCAGGGTAAGTGACATGCTTGGCCCTACACTGAGCTAACTGTGAAAGAGCAAGGAAACAACACTAAAAGAAGTTTCAGCAATGCTAACGCCTCTGTGAGGCTGTACTTACTTTTACTGCTTACAGCTAAATGTCAGCATGCTAAATTTCTTGCAATGACGATGCTAACATGTTGATGTTTAACATCTTAGTAACAAAAATAAAGATATTGAGGCATTCAAATTTCACTCATATCAAGGTTTTCTCACCCTGTTGCTACAAGCTTAATTCCTTGAATTCTGTTGTTTTTCTAGACAAGGTCCAGGCAGAGATAGACCGAGTGATCGGACAGACCCGACAGCCCAGTATGGCTGACAGACCCAACCTGCCCTACACTGATGCTGTCATCCATGAGATCCAGAGGATGGGGAACATTGTTCCCTTAAATGGACTCAGAATTGCTGCCAAGGATACAACACTGGGCGGTTACTTCATACCCAAGGTGCATTTAGCACACAGTTAATTTAAGTCTGAACAACATTATCTCTTAAATGTGAGTGTTGTTTCAAAATTGCAGAAAAAGTATGGATAGTCTCATATCCAGACTTATCTCCACAATGCTGTGCCAGTGATAGAGAAAGGTCTGGCTCCACACATTATCATTCTGGTACTGGGGGAAAAATGCTCTGGCTTGTTTGTATTTTTTTTAAACCAATCACAATCGTCTTACTATAGTTACTGTTATAGTTATAGTTACTGTCTACTCTGTCTAATGTGTACTCTTGGGCAGCACTAAGCACAGGATGCAGCGACGGTGCCCTTGCAGAATAGATTGCGCAGATAGCGGAAGGGGAAGAGAATGCGGGCATGAGCGATGTGGCTGGCTTATACCGCTTATACAGCAGTCTACATCCGCTGGGTCAGACTATCTTATGGATCTTGTTTTTTAGGGTACATCCTTGATGCCCAACCTAACCTCTGTGCTGTTCGACAAGACTGAATGGGAGACTCCAGACACCTTCAACCCTGGACACTTCCTAGATGCTGAGGGAAAGTTTGTGAAGAGAGAAGCTTTCCTGCCTTTCTCTGCAGGTAAACCACATTCACCTCAATCTTAAACATAATCTGAAACAGAATATATGTTTTATCCTGAGCTCTTATCCCTTCATTTGTGTTTGTGGACTCTTCAGGGAAACGGGTGTGTCTTGGAGAAGGCCTCGCCAAGATGGAGCTGTTCCTGTTTTTAGTCGGTTTACTACAGAAGTTCTCTTTCTCCGTTCCTGATGGAGTAGAGCTGAGTACAGAAGGAGTTACTGGAACTACACGTGTACCGCACCCCTTCAAGGTTTATATCAAGGCTCGCTGAGTTATACAACATGTCATTGAACCATTTTCATCTAAACAATATTTAACAAACAAGGCTAAGCAAAACACTTCATGAGAGAAAGCTGTAGTTTTCAATCTCAACCTTTCACTGTTGTATCTTTGCCTCATGTACTGAGGGCCTGTTTATTCTTTCTGCCTGTACATTTAATTCTGCATAATAAAGTTGTTCTTACACAATTTGTTTGAATTAATGGCACTGTTTATAAGACACTTCCCTTTGTCCTTGTAAATTATTGACAAAATGTAAAATAATTTCATAAAGATATGATCGTTAAAATTACAATCAAGCCTGAAGCCTGTATTGGTTAGGTTTTTTTATAGTAATGATCAGTTATGTCATGTATAAGCCATTAGTTAATGAACTGAAGTAAATAACAAACCATTTCAACACATTTGTTCATGACTAATAAATGATTATTATTAAGTCTTTTTAAGTCTTTGGTAAAAACACAACATAACATACATTCATGGCTGGTGACTTGCAAATCATTTGTAAATTATTGTTTGTTTTATTGTAAATTGTTTGTTTATTATTATTATTGGTATTGTAATGATCTTGTTTACCAAGGAAAAAGCAGGTGTGTCTGTATCTCGTTACGCAAGTCCACTGTGTAATGGAACATTACTATGTAGGTAGCGATGTCTCTTTATGCAACAGTGAAAAGTTACTGTCTACTCTGTCTAATGTGTACTCTTTGACTCATGTAGTGGGAAAGTACTGAGTGTTGACTTTCACAGGGACACTGTGTAAAAACAACTCCTTATCTGTGTAAAACAATTCCATTTCCCATAGCTCCCGGTTGTAGTTTTCTATTTATGATATTGTAACTTTCGCCTGGCGCGCACTCTTCTGCAGACTCGGTGTGACTCTGTATAACCAGTGCCTCTTCTTGCAAGAATAAAATACAACAAAGACATGTCATCTGTTTGAGATCGTTATTTCAACGTTCATCAGGAGTCATCTGGGGAAATCGACCGAGATTTACATTAAACTGTCACAAGGACATTTGTGCAAAGTCCAAATTCTTGGTTTGTTTGTTAAGTCATCTGTTCTGTAATGTTAGTAATGTGTAGTACAGCATGTGTAGTACAGCAGTTTAATGCATGCATATTTTCATTTTTAAGTGTGAATTTTATTCTAATACATTTAAACTTGATTTGTTTGATTGATTTAATTGAATTTAAAGTCAGTTCAATATCTTTCACAAACATTATTGTGCGGTTGCTATCAGGATAGTTGAGTATGTGGACAATAACGACATGTATAACTTGACAATGTACTACAGAAAATGAAAACCTTTTCAATTGTTTTTATCAATTCACCTAGAGCAGGGGTCAGCAACCTGCGGCTCCAGAGCCACATGCGGCTCTTCAGCCCCTCTCCAGTGGCTCCCTGTGGATTTTTAAAAATGGAAATGAATAACTGTTTTTGGCTGGACCGCAGAGGGCCAGCCCTACAGACGCAAAAGTCTGTCACTGAGTGAGTGAGTGAGTGAGTGACTGAGTGATAGAGTTGCAGGATTGGTCGGCTGGAGTTGCTAGAGCTTCCTCATTGGTCGTTGCTCTTTCAAAATGAAAAGGCGGAGAACAGTTCTGTTTTTATGTTTTACGTGTCAGCGGTTCAATGTAACATTACATAGCGCTGTTGTTGTGCATGTGTTATTGTTTATGCTCGTTTAAGTTACGTTATGTTCGCAAATTTTCGCCTCGCTTTCCTCCATTTCCGCCATGAACTGACTATCTAGCAGCCACACGTCACTACTGCGGTATGAACCCAAAATAAACAGACTGTGCTGTGATTTAATTGCAATAAACGGGTCAAAATAATGCCGAAATAACAACATAAATATATCGATTTGTAAAAAGACCGAATTCATTCTTTGTCAAGTCTGTCCGCAACACAACAAGCAAACAACTTTTAAAATGCTTGTTTTCTGAGCGGAGGTCGGATCGATCAATGCCAGGCTCTGCTGACACCAGCTGCTCCATCAACACTCAACATAACGTCATCTAGGCATAAATACGGCAGCGACGTTGTTGTAAACGGATCAAAGTGTGCCGAAATAACTACATAATGATGCTGATTAGTAAAAAGTCTGAATTCATGCTTTGTTGGGTCTGTTACCATGACGACAGGCAAACAACTTTTAAAATGCTTGTTTTCTGAACGGAGTTCGGATCGATCAGTGGCAGGCTGCGTTAACATCGCAGCTGCTCCATTAACACTCCATCTAGGAATAAATACAGCAACAACAACGTCAGTGATGACAGCTGGAATATCTCAACGCTGATAAACTTTTGCAACGTTTGTATATATTGTTACACATCACTTATATGATGAATGCTTTTGATACAAATGCTTTCATAAAAATCTGAAATACTTTTAACCTTGCATAATGTATGTCATGCTAATACCTTTTCACCTTGTATAAAATGTATAATATACTGACTAGTAAATGTTACCATTTACATTACTGAATGCCATTTGCTTCATTATAAGTTGGCTTTCAATCAAACATTAAGATATAAGTGAAAAAAACTGTTCACAAAACATTATAGATATGACCACTGACTATTTGTGTAAGAATTTAGCTACAAATTCAAAGACTTGACCATACGGTCCAGCCATATACTCGGTTTTGACCGAGTCTTGTTTGTTTACATTTTCATTTTTATTTATCATTGTTGTAGGTCTACGGTACGATGGTACGACGGTACGACAGAGTATTAGGGCCACATTGAGGAAAACAAATAAATCTGAGATTTCGAGAAAAGTCATAATATTATGAGAAAAGAGTCATAGGTTTATGAGAAAAAAAGTCGTAGTATTATGAGAATAAAGTCATAATATTATAAAGAAGTAATTTAACGTGTTATTTAATTTTTTTCTCGTGAAGTTGACTTTCTTCTCGTTATATTACGACTTTTTTTCTCGCAATGTTATGACTTTATTCTCGTAATATTACGACTTTTTCTCGTAAAGTTATGACTTTATTCTCGTAATATTCCGACGTTTTTTCTCGTTAAGTTATGACTTTATTCTCGTAATATAACAACGTTTTTCCTCGTAAATTTATGACTTTATTCTCGTTATATTACGACTTTTTATCTCCTAAAGCTATGACTTTATTGTTGTAATATTACGCCTTTTTCTCTCGTAAAGTTTAAAACTTTATTATCGTTATATTAGACTTTTTTTCTCTTAAACTTGACTTTATTCTCGTAATATTACAACTTTTTTTTCTCGTAAAGTTATGACTTTATTCTTGCTATGTTGCAACTTTTTTTCTCGTAATATTATGACTTTATTCTGGAAATCTCAGATTTGTTTTCCCTCAATGTGGCCATAATACTCCACAGTACATTTGCACTTTGGCCCTCACTGCATTAGACTTATATACTATATACTTAGACTATAAGCTGTGTTACCTTCGTCAAAATGCTCAAATGTTTTGCAGCTTTTTTTGTTTCGTAAAATGGCTCTTTTGATAGTAAAGGTTGCTGACCCCTGACCTAGAAAATGTAACTTTAAATTGTTCACACTGTACAGGAAATGAGTATTTGTGTTTATATTACTAATTTTATATAGAAACTAATGGCAGATGATGATATCTGTTGGTAAAATTGTAAATATAAATGGAAATACTGATCTTGGTACGGCTGGTAGCCCATTTGTTCCTCATCGTACATTGGTAGGTTTTGCTTTTAAACAATTTGAAAAGTTCGAATGATGCAGTAGAGTGTTCTGCTTCATAAGCGTTAGTTCTTTGATTTGTTGTCCACAGCTGGCTGATGTCTATGGGAATGTGTTCAGTGTCCGCCTCGGCAGTAGCAAGATGGTGTTTGTGTCTGGGTACAAGATGGTGAAAGAAGCCATAGTGACACAAGCCAACAACTTTGTGGATCGACCTTACAGTGCAACCGCCGACAGGTTTTACTCAGGAGACACAGGTGCACAAATCTCTCTCTTTCTCTTGTCTCATGCAGGAATTAGTTTCCCTGAGACATTAACCCTATTTGCTCTGCATGCTTGTGTATAGGTGGTTTGTTCACGAGCAATGGTGAAACATGGAAGAGACAGCGACGCTTTGCTTCGTCTACCTTACGTACCTTCGGCCTGGGCAAAAGCACCATGGAGCAGAATATCTGTGAGGAGATCCGACATCTACTGGAGGAGATAGAGAAGGAGAAAGGTGGTTCACAAAATAAGCTCATAATCAGCAGTTCTTCAGGAGTATAGCATTGTCTAAACAGTGGACTCCTCTCCTCCAGGTGAACCTTTCAACCCAGCAGGCCTCTTCAACAATGCTGTGTCCAACATCATTTGCCAGGTTGTGATGGGGAAGCAGTTTGACTACAGCGACCACGACTTCCAGATCATGCTGAAGTATCTGTCTGAACTTGTTCGGCTGGAGGGCTCTGTATGGGGTCTGGTAAGTTGGTAATATTCATTTAGTTCAATCATTGTCAGAGAGACAGCATTTTCATGGGATTCTGGGAGTCAGTACTCCTTAACCGACTGAGAGGCCCAAGTCTTTGGTCAAAGTTGATAACAAAAGGTTATTTCCTTGTTTACCACGGAAAAAGCAGGTTTGTCTGTATCTCGTTACGCAAGTCCACTGTCACAAGGGCTTTTGTGCAAAGTCCAAATTCTTGGTTTGTTTGTTAAGTCATCTGTTCTGTAATGTTAGTAGTGTGTAGTACAGTATGAAGTCTTGAACCGCTCAGACCTTCCTCCTGCTGTTGGCTTAACTGTCTTTAACAATGTGGCTTTATAATTTTTTGCTGGGTTTTGACCTTAAGGGGCTATTCCTCTTCATTTTAATTTTTATCATAATAGTAGACTTCATCAAAAACAGGAATCCTGCAAATTACCCTCCAGGACCGTTGGCTCTTCCCCTTGTGGGGAATTTCTTTAGTGTGGACAGTAAACATCCACACATTTATTTCACCAAGGTAAAGTTTAATACATGCATATTTTCATTTTTAAGTGTGAATTTTATTCTAATACATTTAAACTTGATTTGTTTGATTGATTTAATAGAATTTAAAGTCAGTTCAATATCTTTCACAAACATTATTGTGCAGTTGCTATCAGGATAGTTGAGTATGTGGACAATAACGACATGTATAACTTCACAATGTACTACAGAAAATGAAAGCCTTTTCAATTGTTTTTATCAATTCACCTAGAGCAGGGGTCAGCAACCTGCGGCTCCAGAGCCACATGCGGCTCTTCAGCCCCTCTCTAGTGGCTCCCTGTGGATTTTTAAAAATGGAAATGAATAACTGTTTTTTGTTTACATTTTCATTTTTATTTATCATTGTTGTAGGTCTACGGTACGACGGTACGACGGTACGACGGTACGACGGTACGACAGAGTATTAGGGCCACATTGAGGAAAAAAAATAAATCTGAGATTTCGAGAATAAAGTCATAATATTACGAGAAAAAGTCATAGGTTTACGAGAAAAAAAGTCGTAGTATTATGAGAATAAAGTCATAATATTATAAAGGAGTAATTTAACGTGTTATTTAATTTTTTTCTCGTGAAGTTGACTTTATTCTCGTTATATTACGACTTTTTTTCTCGTAATGTTATGACTTTATTCTCGTAATATTACGACATTTTTTCTCGTTAAGTTATGACTATTCTCGTAATATAACAAAGTTTTTTCTCGTAAATTTATGACTTTATTCTCGTTATGTTACGACTTTTTATCTCCATAAGTTATGACTTTATTGTTGTTATATTACGCATTTTTATCTCGTAAAGTTATGACTTTATTGTCGTTATATTACGACTTTTTTTCTCTTAAACTTGACTTTATTCTCGTAATATTACGACTTTTTTCTTGTAAAGTTATGATTTTATTCTTGTAATATTACAACTTTTTTTCTCGTAAAGTTATGACTTTATTCTTGTTATGTTGCGACTTTTTTCTCGTAATGTTATGACTTTATTCTCGTAATATTACGACTTTTTCTCGTAAAGTTATGACTTTATTCTCGTAATATTACGACGTTTTTTCTCGTTAAGTTATGACTTTAGTCTCGTTATATTATGACTTTTTATCTCCTAAAGTTATGACTTTATTGTTGTTATATTACGCCTTTTTATCTCGTAAAGTTATGTCTTTATTGTCGTTATATTACGCCTTTTTTTCTCTTAAACTTGACTTTATTCTCGTAATATTACGACTTTTTTCTTGTAAAGTTATGATTTTATTCATGTAATATTACAACTTTTTTTTCTCATAAAGTTATGACTTTATTCTTGTTATGTTGCGACTTTTTTCTCGTAATATTATGACTTTATTCTGGAAATCTCAGATTTTTTTTCCCTCAGTGTGGTCATGATACTGCGTAGTACATTTGTACTTTGGCCCTCACTGCATTAGACTTATATACTATATACTTAGACTATAAGCTGTGTTACCTTCGTCAAAATGCTCAAATGTTTTGCAGCTTTTTTTTGTTGCATAAAATGGCTCTTTTGATAGTAAAGGTTGCTGACCCCTGACCTAGAGAATGTTACTTTAAATGTTCACACTGTACAGGAAATGAGTATTTGTGTTTATATTACTAATTTTATATAGAAACTAATGACAGATGCTGACATCTGTTGGTAAAATTGTAAATATAAATGGAAATACTGATCTTGGTACAGCTGGTAGCCCATTTGTTCCTCATCGTACATTGGTAGGTTTTGCTTTTACATAATTTGAAAAGTTCACATGATGCAGTAGAGTGTTCTGCTTCATAAGCCTTAGTTCCTTGATTTGTTGTCCACAGCTGGCTGATGTCTATGGGAATGTGTTCAGTGTCCGCCTTGGCAGTAGCAAGATGGTGTTTGTGTCTGGGTACAAGATGGTGAAAGAAGCCATAGTGACACAAGCCAACAACTTTGTGGATCGACCTTACAGTGCAACCGCCGACAGGTTTTACTCAGGAGATACAGGTGCACAAATCTCTCTCTTTCTCTTGTCTCATGCAGGAATTAGTTTCCCTGAGACATTAACCCTATTTCCTCTGCATGCTTGTGTATAGGTGGTTTGTTCACGAGCAATGGTGAAACATGGAAGAGACAGCGACGCTTTGCTTTGTCTACCTTACGTACCTTCGGCCTGGGCAAAAGCACCATGGAGCAGAATATCTGTGAGGAGATCCGACATCTGCAGGAGGAGATAGAGAAGGAGAAAGGTGGTTCACAAAATAAGCTCATAATCAGCAGTTCTTCAGGAGTATAGCATTGTCTAAACAGTGGACTCCTCTCCTCCAGGTGAACCTTTCAACCCAGCAGGCCTCTTCAACAATGCTGTGTCCAACATCATTTGCCAGCTTGTGATGGGGAAGCGGTTTGAGTACAGCGACCACGACTTCCAGATCATGCTGAAGTATCTGTCTGAACTTGTTCGGCTGGAGGGCTCTGTATGGGGTCTGGTAAGTTGGTAATATTCATTTAGTTCAATCATTGTCAGAGAGACAGCATTTTCATGGGATTCTGGGAGTCAGTACTCCTTAACCGACTGAGAGGCCCAAGTCTTTGGTCAAAGTTGATAACAAAAGGTGAAAGGTGATTAGATTGAAAGTTTCTCTTATCCACTGTTTTCTTCTGAGTAGCTGTATTATTCATTCCCCGGAGTGATGAAGCACTTGCCAGGTCCCCATAACCAAATGTTCAGTCAATTCAAGGCCATCCTATACTTCATCAGTCAGGAGGTAAAGAGCCACAAGAAGGACTTGGACCACAACGATCCCCGGGACTACATTGACGCTTTCATCATTGAAATGGAGAATGTAAGTGAACAACTGCACTGTACAACACTGTGTAGCCCTTCCTGTCAATCTACCAGCCACTTACCACCGTATCTTCTCTGCATTTCTGAATAGAACAAACAGTCTGATCTGGGCTTCAATGAGAACAATCTGGCTCTGTGCTCTCTGGATCTGTTCCTGGGTGGAACAGGGTCGACCACTTTGCTGTGGGCTTTGGTTTACCTCATCAAAAACCCTGATATCCAGGGTAAGTGACATGCTTGGCCCTACACTGAGCTAACTGTGAAACAGCAAGGAAACAATACTAAAAGAAGTTTCAGCAATGCTAACGCCTCTGTGAGGCTGTACTTACTTTTACTGCTTACAGCTAAATGTCAGCATGCTAAATGTCTTACAATGAGGTTGCTAACATGTTGATGTTTAACATCTTAGTAACAAAAATAAACATAGTGAGGCATTCAAATTTCACTCATATTAAGGTTTTCTCACCCTGTTGCTACAAGCTTAATTCCTTGAATTCTGTTGTTTTTCTAGACAAGGTCCAGGCAGAGATAGACCGAGTGATCGGACAGACCCGACAGCCCAGTATGGCTGACAGACCCAACCTGCCCTACACTGATGCTGTCATCCACGAGATCCAGAGGATGGGGAACATTGTTCCCTTAAATGGACTCAGAATTGCGGCCAAGGATACAACACTGGGCGGTTACTTCATACCAAAGGTGCATTTAGCACACAGTTAATTTAAGTCTGAACAACTTTATCTCTAAAATGTGAGTGTTGTTGCAGAATTGCAGAAAAAGTATGGATAGTCTCATATCCAGACTTATCTCCACAATGCTGTGCCAGCGGTAGAGAAAGGTCTGGCTACACACATTATTTCTGGTACTGGGGAAAAGCGCTCTGGCTTGTTTGTATTTTTTTAAACCAATTACAATCCTCTTGGGCAGCACTAAGCACAGGATGCAGCGACGGTGCCCTTGCAGAATAGATAGCACACATAGCGGAAGGGGAAGAGAATGCGGGCATGAGCGACGTGGCTGGCTTATACCGCTTATACAGCAGTCTACATCCGCTGGGTCAGACTATCTTATGGATCTTGTTTTTTAGGGTACATCCTTGATGCCCAACCTAACCTCTGTGCTGTTCGACAAGACTGAATGGGAGACTCCAGACACCTTCAACCCTGGACACTTCCTAGATGCTGAGGGAAAGTTTGTGAAGAGAGAAGCTTTCCTGCCTTTCTCTGCAGGTAAAGCACATTCACCTCAATCTTAAACATAATCTGAAACAGAATATATGTTTTATCCTGAGTTCTTATCCCTTCATTTGTGTTTGTGGACTCTTCAGGGAAACGGGTGTGTCTTGGAGAAGGCCTCGCCAAGATGGAGCTGTTCCTGTTTTTAGTCGGTTTACTGCAGAATTTCTCTTTCTCCGTTCCTGATGGAGTAGAGTTGAGTACAGAAGGAGTTACTGGAACTACACGTGTACCGCACCCCTTCAAGGTTTATGCCAAGGCTCGCTGAGTTATACAACATGTCATTGAACCATTTTCATCTAAACAATATGTAACAAACAAGGCTAAGCAAAACACTTCCAGAGAGAAAGCTGTAGTTTTCAATCTCAACCTTCCACTGTTGTATCTTTGCCTCATGTACTGAGGGCCTGTTTATTCTTTCTGCCTGTACATTTAATTCTTCATAATAAATTTGTTCTTACACAATATGTTTGAAATAATGGCACTGTTTATAAGACACTTCCCTTTGTCCTTGTAAATTATTGACAAAATGTAAAATAATTTTATAAACATAATCGTTAAAATTACAATCAAGCCTGAAGCCTGTATTGGTTAGGTTTTTTTTATAGTAATGATCAGTTATGTCATGTATAAGCCATTAGTTAATGAACTGAAGTAAATAACAAACAATTTCAACACATTTGTTCATGACTAATAAATTATTATTATTAAGTCTTTTTAAGTCTTTGGTAAAAACACAACATAACATACATTCATGGCTGGTGACTTGCAAATCATTTGTAAATTATTGTTTGTTTTATTGTAAATTGTTTGTTTATTATTATTATTGGTATTGTACTGATCTTGTTTACCAAGGAAAAGCAGGTGTGTTTGTATCTCGTTACGCAAGTACACTGTCACAAGGACTTTTGTGCAAAGTCCAAATTCCTGGTTTGTTTGTTAAGTCATCTGTTCTGTAATGTTAGTAGTGTGTAGTACAGTATGAAGTCTTGGACCGCTCAGACCTTCCTCCTGCTGTTGGCTTAACTGTCTTTAACAATGTGGCTTTATAATTTTTTGCTGGGTTTTGACCTTAAGGGGCTATTCCTCTTTATTTTAATTTTTATCATAATAGCAGACTTCGTCAAAAACAGGAATCCTGCAAATTACCCTCCAGGACCGTTGGCTCTTCCCCTTGTGGGGAATTTCTTTAGTGTGGACAGTAAACATCCACACATTTATTTCACCAAGGTAAAATTTAATGAATGCATATTTTCATTTTTAAGTGTGAATTTTATTCTAATACATTTAAACTTGATTTGTTTGATTGATTTAATTGAATTTAAAGTCAGTTCAATATCTTTCACAAACATTATTGTGCAGTTGCTATCAGGATAGTTGAGTATGTGGACAATAACACATGTATAACTTGACAATGTACTACAGAAAATGAAAGCCTTTTCAATTGTTTTTATCAATTCACCTAGAGCAGGGGTCAGCAACCTGCGGCTCCGGAGCCACATGCGGCTCTTCAGCCCCTCTCCAGTGGCTCCCTGTGGATTTTTAAAAATGGAAATGAATAACTGTTTTTTGTTTACATTTTCATTTTTATTTATCATTGTTGTAGGTCTACGGTACGACGGTACGACGGTACGACGGTACGACGGTACGACGGTACGACGGTACGACGGTACGACAGAGTATTAGGGCCACATTGAGGAAAAAAAATAAATCTGAGATTTCGAGAATAAAGTCATAATATTATGAGAAAAAAGTCATAGGTTTACGAGAAAAAAAGTCGTAGTATTATGAGAATAAAGTCATAATATTATAAAGGAGTAATGTAACGTGTTATTTAATTTTATTCTCGTGAAGTTGACTTTATTCTCGTTATATTGCGACTTTTTTTCTCGCAATGTTATGACTTTATTCTCGTAATATTACGACTTTTTCTCGTAAAATTATGACTTTATTCTCGTAATATTCCGACGTTTTTTCTTGTTAAGTTATGACTTTATTCTCGTAATATAACGTTTTTCCTTGTACATTTATGACTTTATTCTCGTTATATTACGACTTTTTATCTCCTAAAGTTATGACTTTATTGTTGTTATATTACGCCTTTTTATCTCGTAAAGTTATGACTTTATTCTCGTAATATTACGACTTTTTTCTTGTAAAGTTATGATTTTATTCTCGTAATATTACAACTTTTTTTTCTCGTAAAGTTATGACTTTATTGTTGTTAAGTTGCAAGTTTTTTCTCGTAATATTATGACTTTATTCTGGAAATCTCAGATTTTTTTTCCCTCAATGTGGCCCTAATACTCTACAGTACATTTGCACTTTGGCCCTCACTGCATTAGACTTATATACTATATACTTAGACTATAAGCTGTTTTACCTTCGTCAAAATGCTCAAATGTTTTGCAGCTTTTTTTTGTTGCATAAAATGGCTCTTTTGATAGTAAAGGTTGCTGACCCCTGACCTAGAGAATGTAACTTTAAATTGTTCACACTGTACAGGAAATGAGTATTTGTGTTTATATTACTAATTTTATATAGAAACTAATGGCAGATGCTGACATCTGTTGGTAAAAATTGTAAATATAAATGGAAATACTGATCTTGGTACGGCTGGTAGCCCATTTGTTCCTCATCGTACATTGGTAGGTTTTGCTTTTAAACAATTTGAAAAGTTCACATGATGCAGTAGAGTGTTCTGCTTCATAAGCGTTAGTTCCTTGATTTGTTGTCCACAGCTGGCTGATGTCTATGGGAATGTGTTCAGTGTCCGCCTCGGCAGTAGCAAGATGGTGTTTGTGTCTGGGTACAAGATGGTGAAAGAAGCCATAGTGACACAAGCCAACAACTTTGTGGATCGACCTTACAGTGCAACCGTCAACAGGTTTTACTCAGGAGACACAGGTGCACAAATCTCTCTCTTTCTCTTGTCTCATGCAGAAATTAGTTTCCCTGAGACATTAGCCCTATTTGCTCTGCATGCTTGTGTATAGGTGGTTTGTTCACGAGCAATGGTGAAACATGGAAGAGACAGCGACGCTTTGCTTTGTCTACCTTACGTACCTTCGGCCTGGGCAAAAGCACCATGGAGCAGAGTATCTGTGAGGAGATCCGACATCTACTGAAGGAGATAGAGAAGGAGAAAGGTGGTTCACAAAATAAGCTCATAATCAGCAGTTCTTCAGGAGTATAGCATTGTCTAAACAGTGGACTCCTCTCCTCCAGGTGAACCTTTCAACCCAGCAGGCCTCTTCAACAATGCTGTGTCCAACATCATTTGCCAGCTGGTGATGGGGAAGCGGTTTGAGTACAGCGACCACGACTTCCAGATCATGCTGAAGTATCTGTCTGAACTTCTTCGGCTGGAGGGCTCTGTATGGGGTCTGGTAAGTTAGTATTATTCATTTAGTTCAATCATTGTAAGAGAGACAGCATTTTCATGGGATTCTGAGCCCAAGTCTTTGGTCAAAGTTGATAACAAAGGGTGAAAGGTGATGTGAATGAAAGTTTCTCTCATCCGATGTTTTCTTCTGAGTAGCTGTATGATTCATTCCCCGGAGTGATGAAGCACTTGCCAGGTCCCCACAACCAAATGTTCAGTCAATTCAAGGCCATCCTAGACTTCATCAGTCAGGAGGTAAAGAGCCACAAGAAGGACCTGGACCACAGCGATCCCCGGGACTACATTGACGCTTTCATCATTGAAATGGAGAATGTAAGTGAACAACTGCACTGTACAACACTGTGTAGCCCTTCCTGTCAATCTACCAGCCACTCACTACTGAATCTTCTCTGCATTTCTGAATAGCTCAAAGAGTCTGATCTGGGCTTCAATGAAACCAATGTGGCTCTGTGCTCTCTGGATCTGTTCCTTGCTGGAACGGAGACAACCTCCACCACTCTGCTGTGGGCTTTGGTTTATCTCATCAAAAACCCTGATATCCAGGGTAAGTGACATGCTTGGACCTAAAAGCCAAAAAGGTACATGAGGGTTAATTCTTTCAATTTTCTTGTTTTTCTAGACAATGTCCAAGCAGAGATAGACCAAGTGATCGGAAGGACCCGACAGCCCAGTATGGCAGACAGACCCAACCTGCCCTACACTGATGCTGTTATCCACGAGACCCAGAGGATGGGAAACATCGTTCCTTTGAATGGATTCAGAATTGCCGCCAAGGATACAACACTTGGCGGTTACTTCATACCAAAGGTGCATTTAGCACACAGTCATATTAAGTCTTAACAGGGTTATCTCTAAAATGCCAGTGTTGCTGCAGAATTGCTTGGTGTTAGCTTATAGATCTTGTTTTTTAGGGTACATCCTTGATGCCCATGCTAACCTCTGTGCTGTTCGACAAGACTGAATGGGAGACTCCAGACACCTTCAACCCTGGACACTTCCTAGATGCTGAGGGAAAGTTTGTGAAGAGAGAAGCTTTCCTGCCTTTCTCTGCAGGTAAACCACACTCACCTCAATCTTAAACATAACCTGAACCTGAATATACATTTTATCCTGAGCTCTTTGCGTATGTGTTTGTGGAATCTTCAGGCAAACGTGCGTGTCTCGGAGAAGGCCTCGCCAAGATGGAGCTGTTCCTGTTTTTGGTCGGTTTATTACAGAAGTTCTCTTTCTCCGTTCCTCATGGAGTAGAGTTGAGTACAGAAGGAATTACTGGAGGTACACGTGTACCTCACCCCTTCAAGGTTTACGCCAAGGTTCGCTGAGTTATACAACATGTCATTGAATCATTTTCCATCTAAACAATATGTAACAGACAAGACTAAGCAAGTGCTTTAGGAGAGAAAGTTGTTGTTACTTAACCTTCTGTTGTATCATTGCCTCATGTACTGAGGGACTGTTTATTCTCTCTGCCTGTACATTTAATTATATGTGACAAAGCTATTTTTACATAACAATTTTCTTGTATTAAGGGCACTGGGTATGACATTTCCCTTTGTCCTTGTTGTTCATGACAAAATGTATATATATTTCAGAAACTTGTGTTTTTTAAACACTCTTTACAATCAAGCTGTATTGTAATACGTTTTCTCACATTAATGATGATCAGTTATGTCATGTATGAGCCATTAGTTAACAATCAACTGAAGTCGTGAACAAACTATTTGAATACATTGTTAATGACTAATAAATGATTTAATGATTTGTTTCATAAACCTTGTTGAAGTCTTCGGTAAAACCAAAACATAACATACACGTGGCTAGTGACTCAATTAGAAGCCATTGGAAGTAACTAACAAATCATTTTAAAACTATTAATAGTTTGTTATATAGTTTACTATGCCACCATTTACTGTACGTCTCCCCAGAATCTCCCTTGGACCATAAACCGCTAGAGAGATAGAGGCATCCTGTCGTCCCATGAGTAGAAGATTTGGAGTGATGGCATCCATTGCAATGTAAGACAATAGATAGCCATATGGCTTACAGACCACCTGGAGAGAAGTTTTCACTGATCAAATCCGTGGGGGATTGACATGGAAAGGGATGCTCTGTTCACTCAGATTTTCTTGCAAAGATGGTTCCAGGGCCGTAAAGGCCTCCTCTAGTTCCCTGTTCCACATCTAAAGTTTGTGCCCTGATCACTTATTATTTCAGATGGCTTTTCTCGCCGTGAGATGAAGAGACGTAGGGCCACATGGAATAGCAGCTAGCAGGTCCAAGTAGACACATGTGGTGGTAAGGCATTTGAAAATAATGCTACAGCGTTTTTCCTGTCATCTGCTGATTTTGATGGTAAATGGACCAAAAAAGTCAACGTCTGTGCACCAAAATTGGGGCTGGTGCAGGTGGAGTCTCTCTGGCTGGAAGGTCATTTTAGAGGTGTCAGGATTACCATGCCACTGTCTGCATTCCTCAGTAAAAAAACAATGCTGTATGCGGCTTTGTTAACACTCTAGTCCTTTGTTCCTGCAGAGTTAGCAGCTTGGCGCTAACTTGCTTTGTTCCTGTTGCTTGTGAAGTTAGCTGGCAGATTTCGTTGTAGTCCCTGGCACTAAACTTGTTTACTGTGGGTTAGCAGTGCAAACTGATCGAAGCAGGAATCTTAAAAAGGCAGGCACTTGCGTCTTCTGCCTTAGAAGAAGTTCTTGTAGGCTATAGCTGTTGAGCAGGCCATAGCTTAAAGCTCAGGAGTTGAGGAGAGCAGCCTCTCCTGCCTTGTGTGGTAGAGATGGAGAAGGAAGGAAAGAGACAAAGGAAACTCTTTGGGTTTGTCCTGGATTTTCACAGGTAGATGCCAATGGGTCATGGGTTACAGTAGCCATGGTTACTGTGAGTCCATGGGTGGAGTTAAGGACTCAAGGATCATGTGACTGAGTTCACTGTCTCTGCCACCATCGTGAATGCTGGGTCCCAACATGGGTGTTATAGCACTTAATAATAAGCTGGGTGGTGGGATGATTAAGGGCCAGCACCCTAATCATCCCAACAAAGACACACATGTCCACACATGTCCACAAAACAAAACAACCACTAACAGTCCGTAGTCAGTTCAGTGAGGATCGACCCGATCTTGCCTGTACAGACCAGGTGAAAGTGGTTCATTCAATTACTGCCATTGCTAGGTATGATGAGTAATAGTCCAATTCCCGGCAGAAACATGGGGCTTTAAATACCCACCACTGATGAAACGCCTGCTGGGGTTTCCCGGTGGAATCTTCAGTAGTTACAAATATAGGCACAAGTTGGTTCTGGATCCCAGCAACCCACGAGATTACACCGACACCTTCATAATAGAGGAGCTAATAGAGGAGAAAGTATGGTGTTCACTGTGTTGGCTAAGCATATCAATATGTACCAAAAACATCTTTGTGAACTGAATGCATGTTTGTCCGTGTCTGTGCATGAAAGCACAACAGAAACAGTGAACTGGGTTTTGACTATGCCAACCTGGTTCTGTGTCTGGATCTGCTCCTGGCTGGTAGTGACTCATTTCCATGTAACTGCACAATGGATCAGTTAGATGCCATTTATACCCACTGCACTTTGAGTTGATGTTGTTGCTCATGAGTTATTGCCATCATATTCAGGCATAATAATACTTTATTATTATTACTTTAGGTTTCATCATTCGCACTATGACTGAGATCTTGTTTGCCAAGGAAAAAGTAGCCATGTTTATATTTGGTTATGTAAGTCCACTGTGATAAGGACCTTTGCGCAGACTCCAAATTACTGATTTGTTTGCCGAGGAAAAAGTAGGTGTGTCTTGATTTGGTTATATAAGTCCACTGTCACAAGAACTTCTGCCCAGTCCGAATTACTCATTTGATTTTTTAAGTCAGGTTTTCTGTAATGTTAGTAGTGTGTAGTGTAGTGTGAAGTCTTGAATAGCAGAGCCATTCCTCCTGCTGCTGCTGCTTCAACTCTCTTTAACAATGTGGCTTTATGATTTTTTACTTGGTTTTGACCTCAAGGGACTTTTCCTGTTTATTTTCATTTTTATCATAATAGCAGACTTCCTCAAAAACAGGAATCCTCCAAATTATCCTCCAGGACCGTTGGCTCTTCCCCTTGTAGGGAATTTCTTCAGTGTGGACAAGAAACATCCACATATTTATTTGACCAAGGTAAAGCTTAATAGATGTTAAAAAAAAATAAAAAATTTCAGTGTGAATTTTATTCAGATATTTTAAAACTTTTAAACTTGATTAGTTTTTTTTTTTAATTTACAATCAGTTCAAGATCTTTCACAAATTGCAAAATGCAATTGCTATCAGGAGTATGTGGACAATAACTTATATAACTTTGTCAATGTACTAAAGAAAATGGAAGCTATTTCAATTATTTGTATTAATTCACCTAGAGAATGTAACTTTAAATCGTTCACACTCTTCAGGAAATGTGCATTTGTGTTTAAATGACTAATTGTTATATAGAAACTAATGGCAGATACTGACATCTGGTGGTCAAATTGTAAACACAAATGGAAATTCTGTTCTTGGTACAGCTGGTAGCCCATTTGTTCTTCATTGTGCATTAGTAGGTTTTGCTTTCAAACAATTAAAAAAAATCCATATGATTTGTTCTGGTTCATCAGCTTTTGTTCCTTGATTTATTGTCCACAGCTGGCTGATATCTATGGAAATGTGTTCAGCATCCGCCTCGGAAGTTTCAAGATGGTGTTAGTGTCTGGGTACAAGATGGTGAAGGAAGCCATAGTGACACAAGCTGACAACTTTGTGGATCGACCATACAGTCCAATGGCTGACAGGCTTTTCTCAGGAGACTCAGGTGAAGAAATCTCTCTCTGTCTTGTCTCATGCAGGAATTAGTTCCCCTGAGACATTAACCCTATTTCCTCTGCATACTTGTGTCTAGCTGGTCTGTTCAATAGCAATGGTGAAACATGGAAGAGACAGCGACGCTTTGCTTTGTCTACCTTACGTACCTTCGGCCTGGGCAAAAGCACCATGGAGCAGAGTATCTGTGAGGAGATCCGACACCTGAAGGAGGAGATAGAGAAGGAGAAAGGTGGTTCACAAAATAAGCTCATAATCAGCAGCTCTTCAGGAGTATAGCATTGTCTAAACAGTGGACTCCTCTCCTCCAGGTGAACCTTTCAACCCAGCAGGCCTCTTCAACAATGCTACGTCCAACATCATTTGCCAGCTTGTGATGGGGAAGCGGTTTGACTACAGTGACCACGACTTCCAGATCATGCTGAAGTATATTTCTGAAATCTTTTGGCTGCAGGGCTCTGTTTGGGGTCTGGTAAGTCAGAAATATTCATTTAGTTCAATCATTGTCAGAGAGACAGCATTCTGGGTGGGACTGTGGGAGTCAGTCCTCCTTAACCAACTGAGAAGTCCAAGTCTGTGGTCAAAGTTGATAACAAAAGGTGAAACGTGATATGAATGAAAGTTTCTCTTATCCACTGTTTTCTTCTGAGTAGCTGTATGATTCATTCCCCGGAGTGATGAAGCACTTGCCAGGTCCCCACAACCGAATGTTCAGTCAATTCAAGGCCATCCTAGACTTCATCAGTCAGGAGGTAAAGAGCCACAAGAAGGACTTGGACCACAGCGATCCCCGGGACTACATTGACGCTTTCATCATTGAAATGGAGAATGTGAGTGAACAACTGTCAATCTCTCATACTGTAAAGAGAAGTCCTGGTTTGTCCCAGTTTTCAAATTGTCGCAGCTTTCACCACAATCAAAACAAAACAATATTATACTTATATAGACATTTATCATGTTCTGTCCCACTCATTATTACAGAGCCCGGGAGTGGCCATAGAGAGAAAATAATATAGCTTATAAATTGAGGCCATAATTTACTAATTTGTGCGCACAAGATAAGTGCATATACAGAGAGCCAGCACAGCGCAATCCGCTGCAGTCTCTAACTATATGATAGTATGTTGCGCGCTGTCAAGAAACCGCCATGCTTATGGGCACACTTGCTTGCATGCTTTCAAACAAATCATTTTGATTCATTATTCTACACAGTTCCTTCTGCACATCAAGAGACATGTAGGTAAAAATTGTGAATCACTTAAAACATCTCGCCCCGCTCATAATTCCCTCCATTCCTGTCAGTCTTTCACCTGGTGTCTCCATCCATGCCAAAGTATCGTCTGAGCTCCACATTTTAATTATAATAGCCTACAGGTAGATGTGTGGCTGTGGTGAGCAACATGATGTGATAGAGATAGTTTGTTTTAAAAAATAAGTAAAAAAATAATGTCTCTACCAAGTTCCAGACAACAATAAGTTCCTTCAGAGGAAAACTCTCTACGGGATTCCCAAACTGTCAGTGCGTGATGAGATTAAAGGGGCTGAAAGTAGTGAATGTGATATTCCATGATTGTCAAAGCCTCTAATGCACCCACCTATAATAAAGCCTTCTTTCTGATCCCACCCCTTGCTCAACTGCACCACAGGTGCACCATGTTATCATCCTGATGAACACGCCTATGGTGCGTGCATATTAGCATATGCACATACGTGCATGTGCATGAACATGCGGTACACTAAAGGGTCCTGGTTTGGGGGTATGAAAATATAGTCACCCTAATCTACCAGCCACTCACTACTATATCTTCTCTGCATTTCTGAATAGCACAAAGAGTCTGATCTGGGCTTCACTGAGACCAATCTGGCTCTGTGCTCTCTGGATCTGTTCGCTGCTGGAACGGAGACAACCTCTGCCACTCTGCTCTGGGCTTTGGTTTACCTCATCAAAAACCCTGCTATCCAGGGTAGGTGACATGTTAGGCTCTACACTTATCTAACTGTAAAGCAGCAAGGAAACAAGACTAAAAGAGTTTTCAGCCATGCTAACCGCTCTGCGAGGCTGTACTTAAACACAGCGGTGCTTTGAGCTAAAAGCTAAGGTCGGCATGCTAACATTTCTCACAATGACTATGCCAACATGCTGATGTTTACCATTTCAGTTTAGCATGTTAGAATGCTAATATTTGCTAATTAGCACTACACATAAAGTACAGCTGAGGCTGATGGGAATGTCAACAATTAACATATCAAGGTTTTCTCACCCTGTTGCTACACGCCTAATTCCTTAAATTTTCTTGTTTTTCTAGACAAAGTTCATGCAGAGATAGACCGAGTGATCGGACAGACCCGACAGCCCAGTATGGCTGACAGACCCAACCTGCCCTACACTGATGCTGTCATCCACGAGATCCAGAGGATGGGGAACATCATTCCTCTCAATGCACTCAGAATGGCCGCCAAGGATACAACACTGGGCGGTTACTTCATACCCAAGGTGCATTTAGCGCACAGTCATTTTATGTCTTAAAAGAAATTTTGAGCAATGAAAAATGTGTTGTTGCAGAATTGCATGGTGTTAACCTATGGATCTTGTTTTTTAGGGTACGACCTTGTTGCCCAACCTAACCTCTGTGCTGTTCGACAAGACTGAATGGGAGACTCCAGACACCTTCAACCCTGGACACTTCCTAGATGCTGAGGGAAAGTTTGTGAAGAGAGAAGCTCTCATACCTTTCTCTGCAGGTAAACCACATCCACCTCAATCTTAAACATAACCTGAACCAGAATATATGTTTTATCCTTACACTTTCATTTGCGTATGCGTTTGCGGACTCTTCAGGGAAACGGGTGTGTCTTGGAGAAGGCCTCGCCAAGATGGAGCTGTTCCTGTTTTTGGTCGGTTTACTACAGAAGTTCTCTTTCTCTGTTCCTGATGGAGTAGAGCTGAGTACAGAAGGAATTACTGGAATTACACGTGTACCGCACCCCTTCAAGGTTTACGCCAAGTCTCGCTGATTTATACAACATGTCATTGAATCATTTTTCATCTAAACAATATGTAACAGACAAGACTAAGCAAGTGCTTTAGGAGAAGAAGCTGTATTTACTTTTTGATGTCAACCTTCTGTTGTATCATTGCCTCATGTACTGAAGGACTGTGTATTCTCTCTGCCTGTACATTTAAATATATGTGACAAAGCTATTTTTACATACAACTATTCTTGTATTAATGGCACTGGGTATGACATTTCCCTTTGTCCTTGTTGTTTATGACAAAATGTTTAAATATTTCATAAACCTATGTTCTTTAAACAGTCTTTACAATCAAGCTGTATTGTAATAAGTTTTCTTACACTAATGATGATCAGTTATGTCATGTATGAGCCATTAGTTAATAATGAACTGAAGTTGTTAACAAACTATTTGAATACATTGTTAATGACTAATAAATTATTTAATGATTTGTTTCACAAACCTGGTTGAAGTCTTCGGTAAAAACACAACATAATATACTCGTGGCCAGTGACTCATTTACAAGCCATTGGAAGTAATAACAAATCATTTAAAGATTATCAATAGTTTGTTATATAGTTTACTATGCCGCCATTTACATCTCCCCAGAATCTCCCTTGGGCCATAAACCGCTAGAGGGATAGAGGCATCCTGTCGTCCCATGAGTAGCAGATTTGAAGAGATGGCATCCATTGCAATGTAAGACGATACATAGCCATAGGGCTTAGAATTCAGAATTACTGACCACCTGGAGAACAGTTTTCACGGATCAAATCTGTGGGGAATTGAAATGAAAGGGATGCTCTGTTCACTGAGATTTTCTTGCAAAGATGGTTCCAGGGCCGAAAAGGCCTCCTGTAGTTCCTTGTTTCCACATCTAACGTTTGTGCCATGATCACTAATTATTTCAAATGGCTTTCGTCGCCGTGAGATGAAGAGACGTAGGGCCACATGGAATGAGTCTGTGTCCATGCTAGCTAGCAGGTTCAAGTAGACACGTGGTGGTAAGGCAATTTGAAAATAATGCTCCAGCGTTATTCCTGTCATCTGCTGATTTTGGGTGTAAATGGCCCAAAAAAGTCAACGTCTGTGCACCAAAATTTGGGCTGGTGCAGGTGGAGTCTGGCGGCTGGAAGGTCATTTTAGAGGTGACAGGATTACCATGCCACTTTCTGCATTCCAGACACTGGCGTTGATATTTCCTAACAGCCTGTCTGCCCTTCAGGATCGAGTATATTCTTCAATGCTCAGCAAAAACACCCTCCTGGATGCAGGAGGCGGCTTTTTAACACTAGTCCTTTGTTCCTGCAGAGTTAGCAGCTTGGCGCTATAGTCCCTGGCACTAAACTTGTTTACTCTGGGTTAGCAGTGCAAACTGATCGAAGCAGGAATCTTAAAAAGGCAGGCACTTGCGTCTTCTGCCTTAGAAGAAGTTCTTGTAGGCTATAGCTTTTGAGCAGGCCAAAGCAGCCTCTCCTGCCTTCTGCGGTAGAGATGGAGAAGGAAGGAAAGAGACAAAGGAAACTCTCGGTTTGTCCTGGATGCATTTCAACAGGTAGGTGCGAATGAGTGAAGGGGTTACAGTAGCCATGGTTACTGTGAGCCATGGGTGGAGTTAAGGATTCAAGGATCATGTGACTGAGTTCACTGTCTCTGCCACCATCTTGAATGCTGGGTCCCAACATGGGTGTTATAGCACTTAATAATAAGCTGGGTGGAGGGACGATTAGGGGCCAGCACCCCATGGTGCAGACTCACATGTCCACAAAACAAAACAACCACCAACAGTCCGTAGTCAGTTCAGTGAGGATCGACCCGATCTTGCCTGTACAGACCAGGTGAAAGTGTTTCATTCATTTACTGCCATTGCTAGGTATGATGAGTAATAGTCCAATTCCCGGCGGAAACATGGGGTTTTAAATACCCAGCACTGATGAAACGCCTGCTGGGGTTTCCCGGTGGAGTCTTTAGTAGTTACCAATATAGGCACAAGTTGGTTCTGGATCCCAGCAACCCACGAGATTACACTGACACCTTCCTAATAGAGGAGAAAGTATGGTGTTCACTGTGTTGGCTAAGCATATCAATATGTACCAAAAACATATTTGTGAACTGAATGCATGTTTGTCCGTGTCAGTGCATGAAGGCACAACAGAAACAGTGAACTGGGTTTTGACCATGGCAGCCTGGTTCTGTGTTGTCTGGATCTGCTCCTGGCTGGTAGTGACTCATTTCCATGTAACTGCACAATGGATCAGTTAGATGCCATTTATACCCACTGCACTTTGAGTTGATGTTGTTGCTCATGAGTAATTGCCATCATATTCAGGCATAATAATACTTTATTATTATTACTTTAGGTTTCATCATTCGCACTATGACTGAGATCTTGTTTGCCAAGGAAAAAGTAGGTGTTTTTATATTTGGTTATGTAAGTCCACTGTGATAAGGACCTTTGCGCAGACTCCGAATTACTGATTTGTTTGCCGAGGAAAAATGTAGGTGTGTCTTGATTTGGTTATGTAAGTCCACTGTCACAAGAACTTCTGCCCAGTCCGAATTAGTCATTTGTTTTTTTTTTAAATCAGGTTTTCTGTAATGTTAGTAGTGTGTAGTGTAGTGTGAAGTCTTGAATAGCAGAGACATTCCTCCTGCTGCTGCTGTTTTAACTCTCTTTAACAATGTGGCTTTATGATTTTTTGCTTGGTTTTGACCTCAAGGGACTTTTCCTGTTTTCATTTTTATCATAATAGCGGAATTCCTCAAAAACAGGAATCCTCCAAATTATCCTCCAGGACCGTTGGCTCTTCCCCTTGTGGGGAATTTTTTCAGTGTGGACAAGAAACATCTACATATTTATTTGACCCAGGTGAAGTTTAATGCATGCATATTTTCATTTTTAAGTATGAATTTTATTGAGACATTCTAATACATTTAAACTTGATTTGTTTGATTGATTTAATTGAATTTAAAGTCAGTTCAATATCTTTCACAAACACTATTGTGCAGTTGCTATCAGGATAGTTGAATATATGGACAATAACGACATGCATAACTTGCCAATGTACCAAAGAAAATGAAAACCTTTTCAATTGGTTTTATTAATTCACCAAGAGACTGTAACTTTAAATCGTTCACACTCTTCAGGAAATGTGCATTTGTGCTTAAATGACTAATTCTTATATAGAAACTAATGGCAGATACTGACATCTGGTGGTCAAATTGTAAATATAAATGGGAATTCTGTTCTTGGTACAGCTGGTAGCCCATTTGTTCCTCATTGTGCATTAGTAGGTTTAGCTTTTGAACAATTAAAAAAATCCATATGATGTGTTCTGGTTCATCAGCATTTGTTCTTTGGTTTATTGTTCACAGCTGGCTGACGTCTATGGGGATGTGTTCAGAGTCCGCCTCGGAAGTTTCAAGATAGTGGTTGTGTCTGGGTATAAGATGGTGAAGGAAGCCATAGTGACACAAGGTGAAAACTTTGTGGATCGACCATACAGTCCAATGGTTGACAGGGTTTTCTCAGACTCAGGTATACAAATCTTTCTCTTTGTCTTGTCTCATGCTGTGCAGGAATTAGTTCCCTGAGCCATTAACCCTATTTCCTCTGCATACTTGTGTCTAGCTGGTCTGTTCAATAGCAATGGTGAAACATGGAAGAGACAGCGACGCTTTGCTTTGTCTACCTTACGTACCTTCGGCCTGGGCAAAAGCACCATGGAGCAGAGTATCTGTGAGGAGATCCGACATCTGCAGGAGGAGATAGAGAAGGAGAAAGGTGGTTCACAAAATAAGCTCATAATCAGCAGTTCTTCAGGAGTATAGCATTGTCTAAACAGTGGACTCCTCTCCTCCAGGTGAACCTTTCAACCCAGCAGGCCTCTTCAACAATGCTACGTCCAACATCATTTGCCAGCTTGTGATGGGGAAGCGGTTTGACTACAGCGACCACGACTTCCAGACCATGCTGAAGTATATTTCTGAAATTTTTTGGCTGGAGGGCTCTGTTTGGGCTATGGTAAGTCAGAAATATTCATTTAGTTCAATCATTGTCAGAGAGACAGCATTCTGGGTGGGACTGTGGGAGTCAATCCTCCTTAACCAACTGAGAAGTCCCAGTCTGTGGTCAAAGTTGATAACAAAAGGTGAAACGTGATATGAATGAAAGTTTCTCTTATCCACTGTTTTCTTCTGAGTAGCTGTATGAGTCATTCCCCGGAGTGATGAAGCACTTGCCAGGTCCCCACAACCAAATATTTGATAAATTCAAGGCCATCCTAGACTTCATCAGTCAGGAGGTAAAGAGCCACAAGAAAGACTTGGACCACAGCGATCCCCGGGACTACATTGACGCTTTCATCATAGAAATGGAGAATGTAAGTGAAAAATGTGCCACAAACAATGTACAGTGCAATGTACAACACTGTGTAGCCCTTCCTGTCAATCTCCCATACGGTAAAGAGAGGTCTTGGTTTGTCCCAGTTTCAAGCTGAGCGTCCCGAGTCCTGACAAATATCTGTAAAACAGTCTAATCGTCGCACCACAATCAAAACAAAACAATATTATACTTATATAGACGTTTATCATGTTCTGTCCCACTCATTATTACAGAGCCCGGGAGTGGCCATGGAGAGAAAAAAATATAACTTATAAATTGAGGCCATAATTTACTAATTGTGTGCACAAGATAAGTGCATATACAGAAAGCCAGCATAGCGCAATCCGCTGCAGTCTCTAACTATGTGTTAGTATGTTGAGCGCTGTCAAGCAACCGCCATGCTTATATGCACACTTGCTTGCATGCTTTCAAACAAATCATTTGATTCATTATTCTACACAGTTCCTTCTGCACATCAACAGGCATGTAGGTGTAAATTGTGAATCACTTAAAACTTCTCGCTCTGCTCACAACTCTCTCCATTCCTGTCAGTCTTTCAACCTGGTGTCTCCATCCATGCCAAAGTATCGTCTGAGCTCCACATTTTAATTATAATAGCCTACAGGTAGATGTGTGGCTGTGGTGAGCAACATGATGTGATAGAGATAGTTTGTTTTCAAAAAATAAGTTAAAAAATAATGTCTCTACCAAGTTCCACACAACAATAAGTTCCCTCCGATGAAAACTCTCTACGGGATTCCCAAACTGTCAGTGCGTGATGAAGGGGATAGCCCTGAGATTAAAGGGGGTGAAAGTAGTGAATGTGAAAAAGCCATGACTGTCACAGCCTCTAATGCACCCACCTATAATAAAGCCTTCTTTCTGATCCCACCCCTTGCTCAACTGCACCACAGGTGCATCAAGTTATCATCCTGATGAACACACCTATGGTGCGTGCATATTAGAATATACACATACGTGCGTGTGCATGAACATGCGGTACACTAAAGGGTCCTGGTTTGGGGGTATAAAAATATAGTCACCCTAATCTACCAGCCACTCACTACTATATCCTCTCTGCATTTCTGAATAGCACAAAGAGTCTGATCTCGGCTTCACTGAGACCAATCTGGCTCTGTGCTCTCTGGATATGTTCACTGCTGGAACGGAGACAACCTCTGCCACTCTGCTCTGGGCTTTGGTTTACCTCATCAAAAACCCTGATATTCAGGGTAGGTGACATGTTAGGCTCTACACTTATCTAACTGTAAAGCAGCAAGGAAACAAGACTAAAAGAGTTTTCAGCCATGCTAACCGCTCTGCGAGGCTTAGTTAAACACAGCGGTGCTTTGAGCTAAATGCTAACGTCAGCATGCTAACATGCTGATGTTCACCATCTCAGTTTAGCATGTTAGAATGCTAATATTTGCTAATTAGCACAACACATAAAGTACAGTTGAGGCTGATGGGAATGTCAACAATTAACATATCAAGGTTTTCTCACCCTGTTGCTACAAGCTTAATTCCTTCAATTTTCTTGTTTTTCCAGACAAAGTTCAGGCAGAGATAGACCGAGTGATCGGACAGACCCGACAGCCCAGTATGGCTGACAGACCCAACCTGCCCTACACTGATGCTGTTATCCACGAGACCCAGAGGATTGGAAACACTGTTCCTCTCAGTGGACTCAGAATTGCCGCCAAGGATACAACACTGGACAATTACTTCATACCCAAGGTGCATTTAGCACACAGTCATTTTAAGTCTTAAAAGGAATTTTGAGCAATGAAAAATGTGTTGTTGCAGAATTGCATGGTGTTAGTTTATGGATCTTGTTTTTTAGGGTACGACCTTGATGCCCAACCTAAACTCTGTGCTGTTTGACAAGACTGAATGGGAGACTCCAGACACCTTCAACCCTGGACACTTCCTAGATGCTGAGGGAAAGTTTGTGAAGAGAGAAGCTTTCCTGCCTTTCTCTGCAGGTAAACCACATTCAACTCAATCTTAACCATAACCTGAACCAGAATATATGTTTTATCTTTACACTTTCATTTGCGTATGCGTTTGCGGACTCTTCAGGGAAACGGATGTGTCTCGGAGAAGGCCTCGCCAAGATGGAGCTGTTCCTGTTTTTGGTCGGTTTACTACAGAAGTTCTCTTTCTCTGTTCCTGATGGAGTAGAGTTGAGTACAGAAGGAATAACTGGAATCACACGTGTACCGCACCCCTTCAAGGTTTACGCCAAGGCTCGCTGAATTAAGATACATCTCACAAAATCATTTTCATTGAAACAATGTGTAACAGACAAGGCTAAACAAGACGCTTAAGGAGCGAAAGCTGTAGTTAATCTCAACCTTTCACTGTGTATGATGGCCTCATGTACTGAGGACCTGTTTATTCTCTTTGCCTGTGCATTTAATTCTATGTGATGGGGTTATTTTTATATAAAATATTCTTGTATTAATGGCACTGTTTATAAGACGTTTCCCTTTGTCCTTGTAGTTATTAATGACAAAATGTATAAATATTTCATAAAATTATGTTCTTTAAACTTACTATCAAGCTGCATTGGTTAAGTTGTCTTTATACTAATGATCTGAGTTATGTCATGTATAAGCCATTAGTTAATAATGAACTGAAATCCAACCATTTCAACATCTTTGTTAATGACTAATAAATTATTTGTGTCACAAACCTGGCTTCAGTCAAAACACAACATAATATATCTCCATGGCTGTTGATTTATTTACAAGCCATTGGAAGTGACTAGTAAATCATTTGTAAATTATTAATAGTTTGTTCATCATCAATATTATTCTTGGTATTATTATTATTATATCTATAGTTATATTTAACTATGAATAATTAGTACGGCTGTGTATTGGCAAGAATCTGGTGATACGATATGTATAATGATACTGGGGTAACGATTCAATATATTGATTCAATATATATATAATATTAGGAAAACTGTCATTGTATAAAGAACACACCAGAAATACAACATTTTAGAAAACGCAAGAATAACACATTTATACTGCATGCAAAAAAACGTGATTGGTTTTCGCCCAAAACTGCATGTGATTATCATAAAGTGGGCATGTCAGTAAAGGGGAGACTATTGGGTACCCACAGAACCCATTTTCATTCCCATATCTTGAGGTCAGAGGTCAAAGGACCCCTGTGAAAATGGCAATGCCGGTTTTTCCTCTCCAGAATTTAACATAACTTTGGAGCGTTATTTATGTACAAATTATAACATTTACTCATGGTAAAAATAGATTAAAAGGGGGTAAATATACACCAATCCCTTATGAACTTAGCACTCATGGTAAAATGTAAAATGTTATGAGAGTACTCCACCTATTTAGAATTCCACTCTTAATCGGCCTCATTATGGACAGTTTTTAGAAAAGGATCTACATTGATGCAGCAGAACTAGTATTGTATTTTTTCCTCCACACATTCTTCTTCCTCATCAAAACCTGGTGCCTAAATTACCCACAATGCAACTCGACCACCAACAGTTTGGTCGGAGATTTGGGTACATTAGAAAGGTGTGAGCTTACCAGACCTTCGTTGCCCACACCTAATCTCTGTTTGAAGCCAGCGGCTTGAGGCTACATTAGCTGCTACTAGCATAATTCTTTTCATTTTCAAATTTGTAGTCTTCGGACCCAACCGAAGCTGTCTCTTGGAGCTACAAAAGGCTTTATACAGTACAGTTCTTTATCAGAAAATATTGTGAGCTTAAGTGAGATCTTTTATCGCCAATGGATATGAACAACACCACTGAACATCTCCCGTGTTTCCTCTCCAAACAGCTATATGATGCGTTCCCCATGGGGATAAATAGGGGAGAAATAGTGAGGCACAAGTTGGATCTGTTTACAATGTTGAGTAAAGCCAATCAATATGTATGAGAACTACAGACTCATTGACCAGATGTTTGTTGTTCTGTTCTATTCGCATGGGCCTTGTATTACCTGGGGACCTCTAGTAAGTTGTAATAATTGCTGAGTTCGTCTGTGATCTTAATCTTATGTGAATCTGCCATGATCGTAATTCTTTGTTTTCTCTGCAGAGCCTTGACATCATATCCGGAGGATAATGTCAGTATATTAAGAGTAAAATATAGACTTTGCCTATTACGTGCGAATGTGCCGCACGAAACAAACGTGGGGGAGTAATTTCTAAATCACCTGAGGTCCGCTGGTTCTGCTAGTCCCGTGCGGATAGGGCTTTAGATGCCTTTTATTCCCACTGCACTTTGTATTTTTGGCTTGACTCTGTTTACTTGTTCCAACCTCAGTCTAAGGTTACCGAGACAGGTTTTGCACTTAATGTGTTGTCATATTACTGAGCTGAGATTGTTGTTGCTCATGACAGAGATCTTGTTTGCCAAGGGGAAAGTAGGCGTCTTTAGCAGGTTATGCGAGAACAAAGTCCTACGCACTTTTCTGCAGACTCCGAATAACGAATTTTCTTCAATTTGTCTGTCCTGTTATGTTAGTAGTGCATATAGTCACTGGGTGTGTGGACCACATAAGGATTAAATCAAGCATCAACAGGCATTAAATAACCACGGGTGTTTCATGAGGAAGAAGAAAGTCCTGAAAAGCTACAACCTTCCTTTTGCTCCTGGTTTAACTCTCTTTGACAATGTGGCTTAATTTTTTGCTGGATTTTGGCCTCAAGGGGCTATTCCTGTTTATTTTTATTTCATTCCTAATAGCAGACTTTATCAAAACAAGGAATCCACCAAATTATCCTACAGGACCGTTGGCTCTTCCCCTTGTTGGGAATTTCTTCAGTGTGGACAGGAAACATCCACACATTTATTTTACTAAGGTAAAGTTTAATGCATATTTCCATTTACTTGTGAATTGTATCGAGTCATTCTAATAAATTTAAAATTAATTTGATTAATTTAATTGAATTTCCATTTAGTTCAAGATCTTTCACAAACACTACTGTGTGATTCCTATCAAGATAGTGGCATATGTGTGTGTGTCCACAGCTGGCTGACGTCTATGGGAATGTGTTCAGCCTCCGTCACGGCGGTAATAAGATGGTGGTTGTGTCTGGGTACAAGATGGTGAAGGAAGCCATAGTGACGCAAGCCGACAACTTTGTAGATCGACCGTACAATGCACTCACTGAGAGGTTTTACTCAGGATACTCAGGTGTGATAATCCCTCTCTTTCTCTTATCTTTCTCAAAAATTAGTTGCCCTGAGCCATTAACCCTATTTGCTCTCCATGCTTGTGTATAGGTGGTTTGTTCATGAGCAATGGTGAAACATGGAAGAGTCAGCGACGCTTTGCTTTGTCTACCTTACGTACCTTCGGCCTGGGCAAAAGCACCATGGAGCAGAGTATCTGTGAGGAGATCCGACACCTGCAGGAGGAGATAGAGAAGGAGAAAGGTGGTTCACAAAATAAGCTCATATTCAGCAGTTCTTCAGCAGTATAGCATTGTCTAAACAGTGGACTCCTCTCCTCCAGGTGAACCTTTCAACCCAGCAAGTCTCTTCAACAATGCTGCGTCCAACATCATTTCCCAGCTTGTGATGGGGAAGCGGTTTGACTACAGCGACCACGACTTCCAGATCACGCTGATGTATATATCTGAACTTGTTAGGATTGAGGGCTCGGTGTGGGCTGTGGTAAGTCAGTAATATCCTTTTAGTTCAATCATTGTCAGAGAGACAGCATTCTGGGTGGGACTGTGGGAGTCAATCCTCTTTGACCGACTGGGAGTTCCAAGTCACATAGGTGAAAGGTGATGTGAATGAAAGTTTCTCTCATCTACTGTTTTCTTCTGAGTAGATGTATCAGGCATTCCCCGGAGTGATGAAACCCATGCCAGGTCCCCACAACCAAATGTTCGGCCATTACAAAACCATCCTAGACTTCATCAGTCAGGAGATAAAGAGCCACAAGAAGGACCTGGACCACAGCGATCCCCGGGACTACATTGACGCTTTCATCATTGAAATGGAGAATGTAAGTGAACAACTGCACTGTACAACACTGTGTAGCCCTTCCTGTCAATCTACCAGCCACTCACTACTCTATCTTCTCCGCATTTCTGAATAGAACAAAGAGTCTGATCTGGGCTTCAATGAGACCAATCTGGCTGTGAATGCTGTGGATCTGTTCACTGCTGGAACGGAGACAACCGCCAACACTTTGCTGTGGGCTTTGGTTTTCCTCATCAAAAACCCTGATATCCAGGGTAGGTGACATGCTAGGCCCTACACTGAGCTGTGAAACAGCAAAGAAACAAGACTAAAAGAGTCTCCAGCCATGTCAACAGCTCTGTGAGGTCGTACACAGCGGTGCGTTGAGCTAAATGCTAACACCGGCGACTCGCAGCTAACAGTGCTAATGGTGAAAGCAACGGCAACAGTGCTGGCAAAGCTAACAGTGTTAACCTGGGGGGAACCGGAGGGTGGGTGCTACGCTTCTGCAATGGCACCGTCGGTCTTGACGGCGTTATCAGCTGTAACCGCCGTATGGGAGCAGTGCAGTGTGGCGGCTGTGAGTTAACCAATGGGGCACGCTCACATGCATTTTTACTTTGGAAAATATCTAAATTAATACAGTTAAAATGTTTTGATTTTCAGCATGTATGTAGTCTGAGATGTCCCAAAGTCAAATATATCAGTCATTGTAAAAAAAAATTCCAGCAACCCAAAAATCAAAGAATAAAGACATCTCCCTCACAAATTAGTGGTATTTTCTTTTTAATTTATAAGGGACATGTAATGTTTTATACTTCTGGTGAATATAATCTAATCAATCTTATTTCCATATATGTATTTTGTATATACAGTTCCCTTTGTTAACACCTTATTTTGACGATACATAGATCGATTAATCTATTTTTTTTCCCACCCCTAACAAACATGCACCAAAACCATGCACGGCCGGCACGGCTATGTCAACAAAGCATGGAGAAGCTTGGATTAGAACAGACACAGACACTGCTTAGGTAGACATTACTCCTCTATATCTTTACATAGCAAATAGTTGTTCGCTGCTATATTAATCTTTCTAGACAAAGTCCAGGCAGAGATAGACCGAGTGATCGGACAGACCCGACAGCCCAGTATGGCAGACAGACCCAACCTGCCCTACACTGATGCTGTTATCCACGAGACCCAGAGGATGGGGAACATCGTTCCTCTGAATGGATTCAGAATGGCTGACAAGGATACGACACTGGGCGATTATTTCATACCCAAGGTGCATTTAGCACACAGTTAATTTAAGTCTTAACAGGACCATCTCTAAAATGGGAATGATTTGCATGGTGTTAGCTTATGGATCTTGTTTTTTAGGGTACATCCTTGATGCCCATGCTAACCTCTGTGCTGTTCGACAAGACTGAATGGGAGACTCCAGACACCTTCAACCCTGGACACTTCCTAGATGCTGAGGGAAAGTTTGTGAAGAGAGAAGCTTTCCTGCCTTTCTCTGCAGGTAAACCACATTCACCTCAATCTTAAACATAACCTGAAACAGAATATATGTTTTATCCTGAGCTCTTACACCTTCATGTGCATCTGTGTTTGCGGACTCTTCAGGGAAACGTGCGTGTCTCGGAGAAAGCCTCGTCAGGATGGAGCTGTTCCTGTTTTTGGTCGGTTTACTACAGAAGTTCTCTTTCTCTGTTCCTGATGGAGTAGAGTTGAGTACAGAAGGAATAACTGGAATCACACGTGTACCGCACCCCTTCAAGGTTTACGCCAAGGCTCGCTGAATTAAGATACATCTCACAAAATCATTTTCATTGAAACAATGTGTAACAGACAAGGCTAAACAAGACGCTTAAGGAGCGAAAGCTGTAGTTAATCTCAACCTTTCACTGTGTATGATGGCCTCATGTACTGAGGACCTGTTTATTCTCTTTGCCTGTGCATTTAATTCTATGTGATGGGGTTATTTTTATATAAAATATTCTTGTATTAATGGCACTGTTTATAAGACGTTTTCCCTTTGTCCTTGTTGTTTATGACAAAATGTATAAATATTTCAGAAACTTATGTTCTTTAAACTTACAATCAAGCTGCACTGGTTAAGTTGTCTTTATACAAATGATCTGAGTTATGTCATGTATAAGCCATTAGTTAATAATGAACTGAAATCCAACCATTTCAACATCTTTGTTAATGACTAATAAATTATTTGTGTCACAAACCTGGCTTCAGTCAAAACACAACATAATATATCTCCATGGCTGTTGATTTATTTACAAGCCATTGGAAGTGACTAGTAAATCATTTGTAAATTATTAATAGTTTGTTCATCATCAATATTATTCTTGGTATTATTATTATTATATCTATAGTTATATTTAACTATGAATAATTAGTACGGCTGTGTATTGGCAAGAATCTGGTGATACGATATGTATAATGATACTGGGGTAACGATTCAATATATAATGATTCAATATATATATAATATTAGGAAAACTGTCATTGTATAAAGAACACACCAGAAATACAACATTTTAGAAAACGCAAGAATAACACATTTATACTGCATGCAAAAAAACGTGATTGGTTTTCGCCCAAAACTGCATGTGATTACCATAAAGTGGGCATGTCAGTAAAGGGGAGACTATTTGGTACCCACAGAACCCATTTTCATTCCCATATCTTGAGGTCAGAGGTCAAAGGACCCCTGTGAAAATGGCAATGCCGGTTTTTCCTCTCCAGAATTTAGCATAACTTTGGAGCGTTATTTATGTACAAATTGTAACCTTTACTCATGGTAAAAATAGATTAAAAGGGGGTAAATATACACCAATCCCTTATGAACTTAGCACTCATGATAAAAAGTAAAATGTTATGAGAGTACTCCACCTATTTAGAATTCCACTCTTAATCGGCCTCATGATGGACAGTTTTTAGAAAAGGATCTACATTGATGCAGCAGAACTAGAGATATTGTATTTTTTCCTCCACACATTCTTCTTCCTTATCAAAACCTGGTGCCTAAATTACCCACAATGCAACTCGACCACTAACAGTTTGGTCGGAGATTTGGGTACATTAGAAGCGTGCAAGCTTACCAGACCTTCGTTGCCCACACCTAATCTCTGTTTGAAGCCAGCGGCTTGAGGCTACATTAGCTGCTACTAGCATAATTCTTTTCATTTTCAAATTTGTAGTCTTCGGACCCAACCGAAGCTGTCTCTTGGAGCTACAAAAGGCTTTATACAGTACAGTTCTTTATCAGAAAATATTGTGAGCTTAAGTGAGATCTTTTATCGCCAATGGATATGAACAACACCACTGAACATCTCCCGTGTTTCCTCTCCAAACAGCTATATGATGCGTTCCCCATGGGGATAAATAGGGGAGAAATAGTGAGGCACAAGTTGGATCTGTTTACAATGTTGAGTAAAGCCAATCAATATGTATGAGAACTACAGACTCATTGACCAGATGTTTGTTGTTCTGTTCTATTCGCATGGGCCTTGTATTACCTGGGGACCTCTAGTAAGTTGTAATAATTGCTGAGTTCGTCTGTGATCTTAATCTTATGTGAATCTGCCATGATCGTAATTCTTTGTTTTCTCTGCAGAGCCTTGACATCATATCCGGAGGATAATGTCGGTATATTAAGAGTAAAATATAGACTTTGCCTATTACGTGCGACTGCGCCGCACGAAACAAACGTGGGGGAGTAATTTCTAAATCACCTGAGGTCCGCTGGTTCTGCTAGTCCCGTGCGGATAGGGCTTTAGATGCCTTTTATTTCCACAGCACTTTGTATTTTTGGCTTGACTCTGTTTACTTGTTCCAACCTCAGTCTAAGGTTACCGAGACAGGTATGGCACTTAATGTGTTATCATATTACTGAGCTGAGATTGTTGTTGATCATTACAGAGATCTTGTTTGCCAAGGGGAAAGTAGGCGTCTTTAGCAGGTTATGCGAGAACAAGGTCCTACGCACTTTTGTGCAGACTCCGAATAACGAATTTTCTTCAAGTTGTCTGTCCTGTTATGTTAGTAGTGCATATAGTCACTGGGTGTGTGGACCACATAAGGATTAAATCAAGCATCAACAGGCATTAAATAACCACGGGTGTTTCATGAGGAAGAAGAAAGTCCTGAAAAGCTACAACCTTCCTTTTGCTCCTGGTTTAACTCTCTTTGACAATGTGGCTTAATTTTTTGCTGGATTTTGGCCTCAAGGGGCTATTCCTGTTTATTTTTATTTCATTCCTAATTGCAGACTTTATCAAAACAAGGAATCCACCAAATTATCCTCCAGGACCGTTGGCTCTTCCCCTTGTTGGGAATTTCTTCAGTCTGGACAGGAAACATCCACACATTTATTTTACCAAGGTAAAGTTTAATGCATATTTCCATTTACTTGTGAATTGTATCGAGTCATTCTAATACATTTAAAATTAATTTGATTAATTTAATTGAATTTCCAATCAGTTCAAGATCTTTCACAAACACTACTGTGTGATTCCTATCAAGATAGTGGCATATGTGTGTGTGTCCACAGCTGGCTAACGTCTATGGGAATGTGTTCAGCCTCCGTCACGGCGGTAAAAAGATGGTGGTTGTGTCTGGGTACAAGATGGTGAAGGAAGCCATAGTGACGCAAGCCGACAACTTTGTAGATCGACCGTACAATGCACTCACTGAGAGGTTTAACTCAGGATACTCAGGTGTGATAATCCCTCTCTTTCTCTTATCTTTCTCAGAAATTAGTTGCCCTGAGCCATTAACCCTATTTCCTCTCCATGCTTGTGTATAGGTGGTTTGCTCATGAGCAATGGTGAAACATGGAAGAGTCAGCGACGCTTTGCTTTGTCTACCTTACGTACCTTCGGCCTGGGCAAAAGCACCATGGAGCAGAGTATCTGTGAGGAGATCCGACATCTGCAGGAGGAGATAGAGAAGGAGAAAGGTGGTTCACAAAATAAGCTCATAATCAGCAGCTCTTCAGGAGTATAGCGTTGTCTAAACAGTGGACTCCTCTCCTCCAGGTGAACCTTTCAACCCAGCAAGTCTCTTCAACAATGCTGCGTCCAACATCATTTCCCAGCTTGTGATGGGGAAGCGGTTTGACTACAGCGACCATAACTTCCAGATCATGTTGATGTATATATCTGAACTTGTTAGGATTGAGGGCTCGGTGTGGGCTGTGGTAAGTCAGTAATATCCTTTTAGCTCAATCATTGTCAGAGAGACAGCATTCTGGGTGGGACTGTGGGAGTCAATCCTCTTTGACCGACTGGGAGTTCCAAGTCACATAGGTGAAAGGTGATGTGAATGAAAGTTTCTCTCATCTACTGTTTTCTTCTGAGTAGATGTATCAGGCATTCCCCAGAGTGATGAAACATATGCCAGGTCCCCACAACCAAATGTTCGGCCATTACAAATCCATCCTAGACTTCATCAGTCAGGAGGTAAAGAGCCACAAGAAGGACTTGGACCACAGCGATCCCCGGGACTACATTGACGCTTTCATCATTGAAATGGAGAATGTAAGTGAACAACTGCACTGTACAACACTGTGTAGCCCTTCCTGTCAATCTACCAGCCACTTACCACCGTATCTTCTCTGCATTTCTGAATAGAACAAAGAGTCTGATCTGGGCTTCAATGAGACCAATCTGGCTTTGAATGCTGTGGATCTGTTCATGGCTGGAACGGAGACAACCGCCAACACTTTGCTGTGGGCTTTGGTTTTCCTCATCAAAAACCCTGATATCCAGGGTAGGTGACATGCTAGGCCCTACACTGAGCTGTGAAACAGCAAACAAACAAGACTAAAAGAGTCTCCAGCCATGTCAACAGCTCTGTGAGGTCGTACACAGCGGTGCGTTGAGCTAAATGCTAACACCGGCGGCTCGCAGCTAACAGCGCTAATGGTGAAAGCAACGGCAACAGTGCTGACAGAGCTAACAGTGTTAACCTGGGGGGAAACGGAGGGTGGGTGCTACGCTTCTGCAATGGCACCGTCGGTCGTGACGGCGTTATCAGCTGTAACCACCGTATGAGAGCAGTGCAGTGTTGCGGCTGTGAGTTAACCAATGGGGCACGCTCACATGCATTTTTACTTTGGAAAATATCTAAATTAATACAGTTAAAAATGTTTGACTTTCAGCATGTATGTAGTCTGAGATGTCCCAAAGTCAAATATATCAGTCATTATACATTTTTTTCCAGCAACCCAAAAATCCCTCACAAATTAACGGTAATTTATTTTTAATTTATAAGGGACATGTAATGTTTTATACTTCTGGTGAATATAATCCAATCAATCTTATTTCCATATATGTATTTTGTATATACAGTTCCTTTTGTTAACACCTTATTTTGAAAACCGTAGTCACACGTGTATACTTCTGCTAACTTCGCCAAGTCAGTCTCTAGCTCTCCCGTTAGCTCCGTTAGCTCCGTTCCCTTTATACATCCATGGTCAGCTCCATCGGGGCCGTTTGAATACATTTAACATAAATATCAGTATATGGGTGCTTTACAGTTGGTTGACGGATACGGAACAGATATGACGTCACGTTACTCAGACTACAACAATGAAAGCGGTAACTTCCTTCTACCTCCGCTTAGACTCAAATGAAGCAAATATATCGATTCTGGCATTAAAAAATCTATTTCAAAATCGTAAAAGAAAAAAAAAAATCACGATACATAGATCGATTAATCAATTTCTTTTCCCACCCCTAACAAACATTCAGCAAAACCACGCACGGCCGGCCCGACTATGTCAACAAAGCATGGAGAAGCTTGCTTTAGAACAGACACAGACACTGCTTAGGTAGACATTAGTCCTCTATATCTTTACATAGTAAATAGTTGTTCACTGCTATATTAATCTTTCTAGACAAAGTCCAGGCAGAGATAGACCGAGTGATCGGACAGACCCGACAGCCCAGTATGGCAGACAGACCCAACCTACCCTACACCAATGCTGTTATCCACGAGACCCAGAGGATGGGGAACATCATTCCTCTGAATGGATTCAGAATGGCTGACAAGGATACGACACTGGGCGATTATTTCATACCCAAGGTGCATTTAGCACACAGTCATTTTAAGTCTTAACAGGATTATCTCTAAAATGGGAGTGATTTGCATGGTGTTAGTTTATGGATCTTGTTTTTTAGGGTACATCCTTGATGCCCATGCTAACCTCTGTGCTGTTCGACAAGACTGAATGGGAGACTCCAGACACCTTCAACCCTGGACACTTCATAGATGCTGAGGGAAAGTTTGTGAAGAGAGAAGCTTTCCTGCCTTTCTCTGCAGGTAAACCACATTCACCTCAATCTTAAACATAATCTGAATCAGAATATATGTTTTATCCTGAGCTCTTACACCTTCATGTGCATCTGTGTTTGCGGACTCTTCAGGGAAACGGATGTGTCTTGGAGAAGGCCTCGCCAAGATGGAGCTGTTCCTGTTTTTGGTCGGTTTACTACAGAAGTTCTCTTTCTCTGTTCCTGATGGAGTAGAGTTGAGTACAGAAGGAATAACTGGAGTCACACGTGTACCGCACCCCTTCAAGGTTTACGCCAAGGCTCGCTGAATTATACATCTACATCAGAGAAATCTGCAGTTTTTAATCTCAACCTTTCACTGTTGTATGATTGCCTCATGTACTGAGGACTGTATTCTATCTGCCTATACATTTAATTCTATGTGATATAGTTATTTTTCCATAAAATATTCTTGTATTAATCGTATTGTATATTTAAGACATTTCCCTTTGTCCTTGTAGTTATTGATGACAAAATGTAAGATTTCATAAACATGCCCACTTTATGATAATCACATGCAGTTTGGGGCAAGTCATAGTCAAGTCAGCACACTGACACACTGACAGCTGTTGTTGTCTGTTGGGCTGCAGTTTTCCATGTTATGATTTGAGCATATTTTTTATGCTAAATGCAGTACCTGTGAGGGTTTCTGGACAATATCTGTCATTGTTTTGAGTTGTTAATTGATTTGCAATAATAAACATATACATACGTTTACATGAAGCAAGCATATTTGCCCACTCTCATGTTGATAAGAGTATTAATATTTAACAAATCTCCCTTTTAAGGTACATTTTGAACAGATAAAAAATGTGTGATTAATTTGCGATTAATCACGATTAACTATGGACAGTCATGCGATTAATTGCGATTAAATATTTTAATCGATTGACAGCCCTAAAAAATAGATTTAAAAAAGGGGCAAATATATACCACTCCCTTTCTAAACTGTTAGCATTCATGGTAAAATTAAATGTTAAAGGATTTATCATCTATTGAGCATTCATCTCTCATAACATTGTCTGACTCAAAATGGACAGTTTTAAAAAAGAATCAAAAGTGATGCATCAGAAATATCTTTTTTACTTCACACGTTCTTCTTTTGCCTACATTACATTACATTGAGCGTTATGAGGCAGCAACTGATGTTTACAGTTGAAAGATTTTTGTTTAATGCTCCTGCTTTGTTATGGTGTTGGCTCAGTTTCCAGCTTATTCTTACTCTGTATTTGGTTAATGGAGGGCTGTTCCCTCTATCTGTCTCACACATAGGTCATTATATCTACACAAGCTCTGAGTCAGCAGAGTACCAGCCCATCTCGAACTAGAAATTGATGATGGAGCAAGTGATCCCCATCAGTCCCTTGCTTTTCTCCTCTGCCTCACAATGTGGCTGTGGGATTTGTTTCTGTGGCTTGATCTGAGGGGAATTCTACTTCTTATTTTTGCCGTTCTCCTCGTAGTGTATTTTCTGAACATAAAGGATCCACCCAACTTCCCACCAGGACCACCATCTCTCCCTCTTTTGGGAAACATATTCAACATTGAATCTAAACAGCCTCACATTTACTTAACTAAGGTAAGATGACAGAATCATATTTTCATATTATGCAGAAGTGTTCTTGTGAAAATTACAAAATATCATCTGAGATTCTGCTTCAACAGAATATTAAAACGTTCATGGTAGAAAACAAATGCTAAAAACCTGCTGATAGTAAGTCACAGTGTCACAGAAATATGCATCTTATCAGAGTCACATGCTGGACAACAGGCCACTTATTCTCTGCTCCTGCATCCACAGCTAGCGGATGTTTATGGGAATGTGTTCTGCATACGTCTGGGAAGACACAGAACAGTGTTTGTGTCTGGCTGGAAGATGGTGAAAGAAGCCATAGTGACGCAGGCCGACAATTTTGTGGACCGGCCTTACAGCCCTATGGTGACCAGAATTTATTCAGGGAACTCAGGTGAATCACACAAACATACAGCAGATTAGTGTTAACCTGCCTCCTGATCTCTACCTGAGTAATGTTGCGTGGTTTCTCTCTGTCTCAGCGGGTCTTTTCTTCAGTAATGGGGACGTGTGGAGGAGACAGCGGCGTTTTGCCATGGCCACGTTACGTACCTTCGGCCTGGCGAAGAGCTCCATGGAGCAGAGCATCTGTGAGGAGAGCCGTCATCTCCAGGAGGTGATAGAGAAGGAGAAAGGTTGGACAAAAAAAGAACAAAACAGAAAAGAGAATAAAATGTAACAGAGCAAAAATACAAACAGACATTTCTTCTGCTCAGGTGAGCCATTTGACCCGGTGCCCCTCTTAAACAACGCTGTGGCCAACATCATCTGCCAGATCGTGTTCGGGAGACGGTTTGACTACAGCGACCACAACTTCCAGAGCATGCTGAAGAACCTGACTGAGATGGCCTATTTGGAGGGCTCTATATGGGCTCTAGTAAGACGCAAAGAAGCTAAGACACAAACTAACAACCTCACATGGCTATAACCATTCATAACATTATCTCTATAAACAATAATTATTAGGGCTGGGACGATACTACTATCACAATACTTGGGTACCGATTCGATATGTATTGCGATTTTTAAGTATTGCGATTCTACAAGTATTGCGATTTGATATTGCGATTTTTGATAACTTTTTTAAGACAAGATCATGGGAAAAAGTTGAATCATAAAAATCTAGGGACTTTTACTTTGGAAAATATCTAAACCAATACAGTAAAAATGTATCGTATCAAATTAAAAAAGTCTGGTATCGGCCATCCCTACTGGCTCCCCTCTCCACAGTCAGAAAAGGATTTCAGCCACAATATAATACAATTCCACATCTTCCAGTTCATTAAAGTTCAATTACACAGTTTATACATTATAAAAAAAACTAAGCATAACCAGGTATAGTTAAACATCCGAAATATAGGTTAGAGAAATATGAAAAACAACCCATATTTCATTGCTTTAAAGCTGCAGTATGCGATATTGGCAAAGTCAATATAGTTCCACTGCAACATCAGCGCCCAGCAGCAAAGCTACGCTTCCACCATTTTGGACTGAAAGCGACTACCGGACTCTAGTAAAATGTCCACCTAAAAAGTGCCGTACAAAAGTAAAACAAAATTATTTCTATTCAATTGTTATATTCTACCGAAATGGCCTGTGTTGAACAACAAAATATTATAAATATAAGGCCAAAATGGCGTATGTTTATATTAATCCGTTAAGCTACGCTTCCGCCATTTTGGACTGTAATCGAGTCGACCACCACAATGACACCAGTAAAACGTCCGCCTACAAAGTGCCATACAAAAGTATAACAAAATTATTTTTATTCTATTGTCATAATTTTAATGTCTCTACCGAAATGGCCTGTGTTGAACAATAAAAATATTATAATTATGCATACTATTATAGCTATTTACTTACTTACTTGTTTGTTTATTAAACTTGTTGCCCGGCTGCTTCTAGAGGAACATAAAATGAGCGATGAGAGATTGTTAATAACATGGATCAGAGCCAACATGGCAGGAAAAAAAGACACTTGATTTATCTAGTTTTTATCTAGTTATTTAAAATTGTCTTTTATGTAGGTCAAAAAAATGCAGATTTGTCATTCGGTCAATCAGAAAATATTGCGAGCTGCCAATGGATATAAACAACAGTGTTTCCTCTCCAAACAGCTATATGATGCGTTCCCAGCACTGATGAAACTCCTGCCGGGGCCTCACAATGGCATCTTCAGCAGCTCCAAATCTCTGGAGGCATCCATCAGGGCAGAAATAGAGAGGCACAAGTTGGATCTGGACCCCGGCAACCCACGAGATTACATCGACACCTTCCTGATAGAGGAGAAAGTACGGTGTTGACTAAAGACAATCAATATGTATGAGAACTAAAAACTAACTGACCGTTATGTTTGTTTGTCCCTCCGCTCTGCCCGACAGCACAACAGAAACAGTCAACTGGGTTTCGACGAAGGCAACCTGGTTCTGTGTTGTCTGGATCTGTTCCTGGCTGGTAGTGAAACCACTTCCAAGACCCTGCAGTGGGGCCTCGTTTACCTCATCAAGAACCCTCATATCCAGGGTGGGTGTAAGACTCCCATAGCAGCAGCACAAGAAATTAAAAGGTACTGGAGAAAGAACAAGTGACTTTAATTGATCAGTTAAACATCTTTTATTTCGCCTCCTAGACAAAGTCCAGGCAGAGATCGACCGAGTGATCGGACAGACCCGCCAGCCCACGATGGCAGACAGACCCAACCTGCCCTACACTGATGCTGTCATCCACGAGATCCAGAGGATGGGGAACATCGTTCCTCTAAATGGACTCAGAATGGCTGCCAAGGATACAACACTGGGCGATTACTTCATACCCAAGGTGCATCTAGTAATAGCACTCAGCAACTTAAGCTGTCTTTACAGTGTCAATACCCACTTGTTGACATTACCCTTGGCACACCTTATGAACTGGAAACAAGGTGTGGCTATACTATCCCTGCATCTCTTCTTATCCTTTTGTATAAACAACATCAACTCTGTATGTGTGCAGGGAACCTCAGTGATGCCCAACCTGACCTCTGTGCTGTTTGACAAGACTGAATGGGAAACTCCTGACACCTTTAACCCTGAACACTTCCTGGATGCTGAGGGGAAGTTTGTGAGGAGGGATGCATTTTTACCTTTCTCGGCAGGTAACTGTCACATTTAACTGATAATTCTCAGTTTGATTAAGGGGAGATACCCCAGGTGAATTAATAGATATCACCATGAAACTTCCCCAGTTGATTACTTACATTAAGACAATTGTTTTTTGTATTACAAGTTTTCTGAAATTTTATGTTTAAATATGCAAATGAGGCATTATATAATGGTAACTTTTGCTGAAGTGAAATAAACACCTGTATGTGTATTTTGGATGTTTTCTTTCCTCTAGGCTCAAAGAAGACATGTAATCAAAATAGCCCAAAATCTCAAAAACAATGTTTTTGCCTATATCGTCTCGCCTTAACTGAACTGAAAGAATCGACTTTTGAAACCACAAGAAATAAAATAATTTAGGCTACAGAAAATGTTAGCTAAATAATGAGAGTATATAAGGAAATATTCTCCATGCACTTGTCTTCATTCTCTTACATTTCTGTTTGCTTTTTCCAGGAAAGCGTGCATGTCTGGGTGAAGGCCTGGCGAGAATGGAGCTGTTCCTGTTTTTCGTCAGTTTGTTACAGAAATGTTATTTTTCCACTCTGGATGGAGTTGAGCTGAGTTCAGAGGGAATCGTCGGCGCCACACGCACACCGTACCCCTTTAAGATCTACACCAAAGCCCGCTGAATCCTGCAGCCTATCCTCTACTATACACTGTATGATATAGTAAAAATATGATACATCTTAGATGACACATGCTGCATCTATGACTAGTTTTCCTGTCTAGTTTAAACCAGTCCAGTAGAGACAGCATTCAACAATATGTCTACAACATGAGTGTGACATACTGGAGCTAATGGGTAAAAATGGTCGAGGTCATGTCCATATATCGTACCATATCATGTCGTATTTGCAAATTGCTGCTTTATTGCCACAGGCAAAGGCACTAATGACTAAATGAATAAACACCTGTGTGTCAAAAGGTTTATGAACGGTTTTGAAATGAAATTATTTTTGCTTTGGCTTTTCAAGAGTGTAAATATGTTTCTCATCTTAGGACCCAACCTGAGACGGATGCTACTGAATGTAAAACACACTCTTAGAAAAAAGAATTTATTTATTTATTCACAAGTAAACCAAAGGCTTTAAATGTTGAACTCCTTAAAATTCCTGAAAATTCATAATGCCTTTCTCACTTTTCTTCATTTACACACAAACATGTATTTAACACTACACGTGTAGTTCCTGTGCTGCGCTACGTTTGATTGTTCTTCTTATTTCCATATAAATGACACTGATTTAAAATCAGCAATCTACGAGAATCATCCACTGCAAAGGAAAATAAAAGCGCTTTGACGCACATCTATAGATAACTAATGGCAAAACCGTCATAACAGAACGCCTCTTAAGTGTTATTGCAAACATACAGAGCGACAAGGCCAACAACAGCCAGTTCATGTTGTGAAACTAGTGCAGTTTATCTTGAGAAGCTTGGATAGCCAATAACCCACAATATCAAAGAAAACACCTGCTTCTACAACAGCGCATTTCACTCTGAACTTCCACCGACACCAAAACAGCCTGAAAACATCCATGATTAAATACAATATCAACTACAATTCAAATTCTCAAGTTACAATTTGCAGGTAATGTATGAAAGCTTAACCTGGAACTGACATCTGGATCAGAAGCTGGTGTTAAAATCATGTTTACATTACAGCTGTACAACTTCATCGACATGATTTCTCACTACTAAATAAGATTCAAGATATTCAGAGAATAAAAAGGCCAGCCAGTTTTCATTTAGAGCATGCTGCCAATGAGGAAGTTAAATCACACTTTAGGAGTAGAGAAAATACATGATCAATACACTAGTCCTGGATTTCTTGTGTAGGATTTGTTGTTGAAGCGTCTCAGGGGTTGACCACTTAAAGGAATAATTTACCCACAAAATGACCATTTGTTTATCAATTACTCGCCCCATGTTACTTCGAATTCTTGAAGAAAACTTCTCTCATGCCTCCACGGTGAACAGAGAATCAAAAAAACAGAGAAAAGTCTTGATGAATTTAAGTAAATGGGGGCCGCATTTAACAACAGCAAAACTATATCAAAACATCCGTTTACAAACTCTCATAACTTGTGTTGTTTAATCCAAGTCTCATTTATCCAGTCGTATGCTCACTACTTCCCAAACACATCTTCACTAAAACCTTAATATTTAAAAAACTCACACAGACGAGTAGCGCGGCTGCTCAAGCGTAAGACAATTTATGCGGAAGTGTTTTAAATATTAAGGTTTTAGAGAAGATGCATCTGTTTCGGAAATAGTGAGCATACGACTGGATAAATGAGACTTGGATTACACTGCACAAGTTGTGTGAGAGTTTGTAAACAGATGTTTTGATATAGTCTTGCTGTTGTTGAACGCAGCCCACATTTACTTCAATTCATCAAGACTTTTCTCTGTGTTTTGATTCCCCGTTCAACGTGGAGACATGAGAGAAAAACAAAGTTTTCTTCAAGAATTCAAGGTAACACGGGGTGAGTAATTGATAAACAAATACAGTCGTGGCTTATAGTGATCACGTCTGTCCGGGTCTAATTGATCACTATAAGAGGATGATGATTATTATAACCAAATTTTTGTTGTTGTGCATCATTTCTAATGCAGATTACCATCTGATTGACATCTGTATATTTATTACATGAATACAAAGTAATGAAAGTTAGACCTTGGGGGCATTACGTGACCAGACATTATCAATCCACTTGACGAGGGTGCGTTTGTTTTTCATTCAGAGATGACTTTCCTTTTCCAAGTCACGTTATCAATGTGCACGCAGCACAGGTTTCCAGCCGGAAGCAGGCGGTCCGCGAGGCAAAGTATCAAGGTAGGAAAGTAAAAAACAAAACAAAAATTCAATTAACGTTAGTCTAACGTAGTTTTAAAATGTTTTTCCATATGTTGTCATGTATAAAAAGACCCAAAATGAACACTGGAAGCAGACGACTTGATTACTATAAGTGAATTATTTAAACAGCATTTGTATAAGAATGATTCTGTCCTGAGCTTTTTGATCCATATAAGCGGTTGATCACTGTAACCGTGATCACTATAAGAGGTTTACACTGTAATCATTTTGTGGGTGAAGTATTCCTTTAATATGAATTATAGGACTTTCACAGCTTTACATGATGAGTGATGTTTGATTCTTAAAAGCAGTTGGTGGCCAGCACCAAATATAGCGATCATTTTCTCAAAGACATCTGAAGCACGTTTGTCTTTTTCGTCAGTCTGCAGGATGACTACATTAATACCCCCTTCACTGCATAGTATGACTGTATAGTTTTCCATATATCAACAATCATCTGACGTTAGTTGGCTTTAGCATTCAAGTAACCCTTTTTAAAAATCACATTCATATATATGTATATATTACGGGCTCCAATTCTGAATAAAATAGTTAAGCATTCATTTTTTACATTTCTCTCATTCCTGTTCAAGTACACAGCATGACAGGATGTAAGAGACTGAAGGCTAAATGGATTATAGCAAGTATTCAGCTGAGTGTGCAGTTGGCGAAGCAAACACACGGGGCAGATGGGAAATATGCTCTACGGGTTTGGACACCCGACTTCAGCTAGTGAGGTGAACACAGGTTCCTGTTCTATGAGAGGTCCGCCTGTAGCCGGTGTATTGTTGGACAGTAAGCTATAGTCTCAGGTGGGTGACCTAGAAGGTTGTGTTTGATAAGCAAGTGTTCATTGATCCCAATCAGCTGACCCTTGACCCCCCTCCCCAAGTGCTGATGTGTTTAAGGTCACTTGAGTGCTCTCTGGTGGGAGGGACTGAGGGAGAGTATTCTTAATAAGAGGTGAGACATTTGGCTCTATGACGAGGTCTACTTGGAGGTAGTGGTAGGCACGCTGATGGAAAGCGCCCGGCGTGGGGCGTTTGAGACTTGCCGCTGCTGGGACAAGAAGGACTGGCCGGGGGACAGCACGGAGGAGGTGCAGCCACCGAGACGTGATTCGATCGCCAGCTTCTGAAAGTTCAGACTCTGAGGACGAAAGAAAGACAAATTCAGATTGTCTATCCTATTTTACTGTGATTGCTTGGTATGGTAACCTGAACATCAGATAAAAAACACCTAAGCTATATTGTGAAGGTGGCTGGTAAGGTGATGGGTATCTCACAGACCTCCCTGACGGCCATCTTTGACCAGCAGGTTCTCCGCAAGGCAAGGGCTGCAGTCAAAAATACTTTTTTGCTTAGGAAGGCTCCTAACGGAGTGAAATGACCCGGAAGTATCTCAGTAGCAGCCATGATGAGAGCTGTTTGAATTCTCTAAATGCTAAGGAAAGGTGCTTCAATGCTTCCTTTATTATCTCTTTTAGCATAAGATACACTGGACCATCCTTTACCAAAGGAAAGGAGATATTGCCGTCCCACAATTCCTTGCGGCTGCAACTTTTAAAGCGACGCACCATTCGGCCGTTCAGGAAAACAAACACTGCCGGGCAGCTTATGAATTTCACCAAGGGATCAATAAAGTTCTATCTTTATCCAATTTAATACATCATAATTTATTCGTTGATAATATTTTGTATTATTAATCTGCAAAGTAACTAAAGTTATAAATGTAGTGGGGTAAAAAGTACAATATTTGCCTCTGAGATGTAGTGGAGTAGAAGTATAAAGTAGCAGAAAATGGAAAGTACAAGCACCTTAAAATTGTACTTAATTACAGTACTTAAGTAAATGTACTTTGTTACTTTCCACCACTAAACCGCACAAACCACCTCCTTCACTTTGAGTTTCCTCAGGCCGTAGATTTAGAGTACACAGGTTCAAGAGCAATAACTCAGCTTAATTTTGCACATGTACTACAGAATGTTAGAGATTGTTGTGTTGTAGTATTATGTATTATTGTGTTCTGTATATTGCGTGTACAGGAAACATTTTTGTACCTTTTGTTTTGTATTGTTGTTTTCATTTTGTACTTGTGTTTTTTATCTCTTGCACCAGACTGCAAATCACATTTCCCATCTGGGATAATAAAGTGACTGAACTGAACTGAACTGAACAATAAGGTCATAGATAAAGATTTGATTTCTTTGTACCTTGTTGTACCACGCGGTGACGATCAGCTTCTCCTCGTACTCTCTCAGTTTGGCCTGCTCACATTGACGCTGCGGAGGCAAATCAACCAAACAGGAGTTAAGCTTGAAAAACAGTCCTTTAGTTTAAATAAATATGTATAATAAATATATAAATAAATATGTTCAGTGAACGAGTGAAAAAGCAGACTTACTTCCAGGTTGAGAATCTGCTTGTCCCGATCTGCTAGCTGGTTCCTCAGAGCCTGGATCTCAGCGGTGGCTGGATTTAGTTTTGGATCCAGCGCTCGGATAACCTACAAGCACAATTTTAGTTTTATCTATTTATTTAGAACATGTAACGAATAAGTTAAAAAAACAACAAATAAAATGAACAGTAAACATATAGAAAACTCTTAATATACAAATTCTCATAAACAATATAAATAAATAGTACTGTCTGAAAAGGAGTAGAAAGTATACACTTATATGATCCTACCCCTTCTTCATAACGCAAACAATTAATATTTATCATATATATATAACTCATAAACAACTACCCCAATGCCGTCATGTTCAACCCAAATATCCACCTGTTGTCAATCAGATATAATTTAAACAATTACCACACGTTCATCCTTCCAACCTGTTCATCTCATCACAAAAGAATGAACCGTTCTGAAGTCAGATCAAACTACTGGACTCAACCTCGTGTTTTAAGGAAAAGGAAACTAGAATTAAATACAAAAATAAAAAATGATATTATCTTATCACTCACATTGCGAGCTTTTTCCAGGTACATTTTGTACCTCTCTTCCATTGCCCTCATGTCATCATCCTTCTTCTTCAGAGCAGCCATCAGCTCGTCCAGCTTCAAGGCTGAGAGGCAAGAGACAAATTATGAGATTTCATAAGGTCAACAGGCAACAACAGCTGTCAGTGTGTCAGTGTGCTGACTTGACTATGACTTGCCAAAAACTGCATGTGATTATCATAAAGTGGGCATGTCTGTAAAGGGGAGACTCGTGGGTACCCATAGAACCCATTTTCATTCACATATCTTGAGGTCTGAGGTCAAGGGACCCCTTTGAAAATGGCCATGACAGTTTTTCCTCGCAAAAATTTAGCGTAATTCGCTGAACAGAACATGGTCAGATGGCTGATAATTGCTTGCAGTAGTGGCGTCATATTACGAAAAATCAGACGTGTGATTGGAGACTTACAGGTTTGAGTGTTGTCAGGCTGAAGGTCCTCCAGCAGCTCTTTCTTCTTCATGATTTCGTCCTGAGCCTCGTTCAGCTGGACCCTGAGGAAAACAGATGCTGTTTCTTTACCTCCCTCTACTGGAGAGCACATGCATTCATTTTACATCTCAACCTTTATACAAGAATTGACACAATTCACACTCACATGTGAGCATCGAGTTTCCGCTTCAGGTTTGACTGAAAAAAAGGGAAAAGATTTTAAAGCTTCTACAAATACAGTGCAAAGTTTACATTCGGTTAAATCGATTAATTGTGCACCGCAAAATAAACACATTCGAAAAAATACCTCCAAATCAGTTTAACATTTTTGACTGAAAACATAAACTGATGTGATTTCCCTCCGTAATGCCATGCCTGCACAAAGTCTAAACAGTTTAAGAAGATCAGCTCTGTGGGGTGTTTTCTCTGTGTGGGTGCCAGCGATCCTGCAACACTCACATCATCAGGTTTGGCCGCTTGACTCTGCAGAGCTCTCTGGAGGTCCTCCACCTGCTGCTGCAGCTCAGTGATCCGCTCCCGACTCAATCTGCAGATTGATCACCGGGAAGAGGAAGGAAATGTTAACAAAAGAATACATTTAAAAAATGAACATAATACATCAGCAAAAAAAACATAACAGAGCTAAAAACAGCAAAACAGCCACTGACTATGGAGAAAAAGAACCTCCATCACATCAACCTGTTGCTGACTTACGAAGAGGGTTAAAGCCTCTTTGTAAAACACACTTCATTCAAACTTGACGGAAACTAAATGAAACTCGTCAAAACCGTCTTGGTTAGTCTTTCCACTGTTCCAACAATCACCAACTCTGGTTTGAGAGTTTGAAAAGGGGACTGAATAAGTAACAGATATAAAAAAGAAGTAACCACCGTAACATTTTCACTGTTTACTAACCCTATTCTCTGGTGTGTTCGTGGCGTCGAATGTGACACACCAGAAAGAAATCAGAAAGGCTACTCGTCTACTGGCAACGGGAAAGGAGTCTATTGCCTATTTTTAAACCCTAATTTTGGTGGGAAAAGGGTTTAACTGTGTTAACCTGTTCTCTGTGTCCAGTTCACTGCGTGTCTTGTGTGCTTCCTCCAGCTGGACGTGCAGTGCAGCGATCTTCTCCCTCTCACACTCCTCCTGCTGCACTCTCAGCATCTTGTTCTCATGCTGCAGCCGGATGAACTTTTCTCTGAACAATCACACATACAGTACAAGGTCAGTGTTCACACACACACACACACACACACACACACACACACACACACACACACACACACACACACACACACACACACACACACACACACACACACACACACACACACACACACACACACACAACACACACACACAACACACTGGAGCAGAGAGTAAACACATTCTACATTGTCAGACACAGTGTCTGTTACCTATACTCAATGGGGATCAGTTCAGCTGCCAGGTTATCATGGCTGGGACTGCTAGAAGTAAGAATCCCTGCAGGTAACAAAAGGATGTGAGCTTTAGAATAACAAAGTGACAAAGCAGCGTCATTAGTGTCAGATACGACTGTCCAGTCACACACCTGCTTGGGAGAGCTGGTGCTGTTGAACCTGAGTGCATCGCAGCTCCTCGTTGATCTCCTTCAGAGAATCTCTCTCGATGATGTACCTCTAATGGAGGCAAGGCAAGTTTATTTATATAGCACATTTCAGCAGTTCAAAGCGCTTTACATAAAATATCAAAAGCATTGAGACAAAGTGCAAAAAAAAAGTTATAAAAAAAAATGTACATACAATTAAAATCAGTCATTAAAGAGCCAACAGAATAGAAAATAAAAACAAGCTAAAATAGAATAAGACAGGTATAAAATAGGGCTATCAATCCATTAAAATAGTTAATCGCAAATTAATCGCACATTTTTTCTGTTCAAAATGTACCTTAAAGAGAGATTTGATTTGAAGTATTTAATACTCTTATTATCATATTATCATAAAGTGGACATGTCTCTAAAGGGGGTACCCATAGAACCCATTTTCATTCACATATCTTGAAGTCAGAGGTCAAAGGACCCCTTTTGAAAATGGCCATGCCAGTTTTTCCTTGCCAAAATTTAGTGTAAGTTCGGAGCATTATTTAACCTCCTTCCCGACAAGCTAGTATGACATGGTTGGTACCAATGGGTTTTCTAGTTTCATATGATACCAGTATCTTCACTCCTTCACCTAAATATCGCAAGTTGTGTTCATACTGGGAAGTTAATTTACCTAAAAAAATGATCCTCTGATCTACAGACGTGTATACATCCATGGCCACAGATTGGCGTTTACAGTCCAAAATGGCGGCAGCGCTACCGCAGCGCCATCTAGCGGCTAATGTCAGGAAAGCATCAGAGTTTCACCTCTTTGCTTCTATACTCTTTGACCAAGAATTCTGGCTTGGTCCGTGGTTTTTAACATTGCTAACTGAAGCTGAGAACTGACTTTTAATCATTCCTCCTTGGCTCCAAAAACAACTTCCTCAGTTGGAGGGGAAGATATGTTAAAACAACAGGATGAGTAAAAACAAAATCCTTCTGCCGATTCTTCCTGACACATTTCAAAAGCTGCCTCACCTCTTTCTCCTTTATCACAGTTTCGTGCTTTTCCTCTAACTTCTTCATCTCATAGGCCAGGTTGTCTGCTCGCCGCGACTCCTCAGACAACTTCCTGTGTAGCTCCTGGACCTGACCAACAAATAAAAGAATATTTTGCACTAAAATAAAGTCTGTACCTTATGAGATTTATAACATACGTATTTTCCCTTAACTTACCTGTCTCTTGTATGTCTCGAGCTGTGCGCGGGCAGCATTGGCCTTGCGCAGTTCTTCCTCCAAGCTGACGGTGTTGTGCATGTAGGTCATGTTATTCTCCTCCAGCAGCTTCATCTGCCTCTTCAGATCACCCAGATTCTCCAGTTTACGTTTGTATGTATCTACTGAGGCCTCCAGCATCACCACCCGATCTGAGCAGTTCCTACAGTATGAGAAAACAAAACTCATACATGAATATCAATTTAATAATACTAAATAACTTTGTAACCGTAGTTTTTTCTCATTGAAACAAACTGAAACATACGTTGAAACGTACAAAAAAAATGGAGCAAAAACCACAGCGGGTAATTAAATTCAAGACAGATGTGTTAGAGGTGATGGTAACATCTGGAGAGAAATCCAAAGATGTTCTTTTTGGGAAATTTACAACAACAAAAGGAAAATAATTACACTGACAAGTGATACAAAGAGGACGGCAGCTCTTATGTCCAGAGAGCAGAAGAAAAGTGATGGAAAAGTTAAAGTTAGGAGGACAGCTTAACAGTTACTGTATCTTAAAGTTAGAAGTTAAGATGCTTGTGTAATACACTTTTACTATCTTAAGCTAGGATAGGAACATTGACTTAGGAACTGTTCGTAATGGCTTTTTTCCTAAATCAGGTCTAATTACCATGGTTACGAAACAGTTAAGATAGGATCTGCAAGGTGAGAAGTTTCTGTAATACAGCCCCTGACAGACAAACCTCAGAACGTCCAGTTCATCTTTGAGTGCTCGAGATTCTTCTGCCAGGCTGGTGAGCTCGTCATTACGGTTCTGAACCTCGATCAGCTGCTTCTCCAACTCTTCACAGTGGATCCGGTAGTCATCCTTAGCGGCCTCCAGCCTAAAAAGATGCAAATGCACATAATCATTCAGACTTTTTGCAACCATAACGAGGCTGCTGCGTTACATTTAAGCAGAACGTGACACACCTGAAGTTCTCCTCCTGCAGCGCCTCTAACTGTTGCTGCAGCTGGCTGTGTTTCTTTCCTGAGGGGGTGTTTGGGTCGTCGAACGTGTCCAGCTGATTGGCTCGGTCTGTTAGGACATCGTTCTCAGCCAATAAGCTGTTCCGTTCCTCTTGCAGAACAGCCACCTGTCCAGGTACAATAAGGTTTAGAGCCACTCTCACAAGTGATTGAATTTCAACAAACTAGAGGGATAGTTCGGGATGTTTTGAAGTGGGGTTGTATGAGGTACTTATCCATAGTCAGTGTATTACCTACAGTAGATGACAGTCAGCACGCCCCCAGTTTGGAGAAACAGAAAGGAGTACCAGCACGGGAGCAAAGTAATGTACTGCTGTGGACGGGGGCAGCAGCAAAACGGATTTTAGACAATTAAAAAAATCAATATCAGTTTAAGTGTACGCTATATTTAGAATATTTAACTCCTTTACCTTGCTGTCAGACAGCCCTTTCCGAAAGGAAAAAACATCAGTCTCCTTTGACAAAAACAGTAATTTTACCTTGCAGAACACAAGAGTTGCTGGTCTACTGCTGCCTCGATTGGTTAGTTTGTTTGTGTTATTGTGAGACTTTGGTGTTTTAAAGGGTTAGTTCGGATTCACCAAAGTCACACAATAACATAAACTAATAACTAACCAATTCGAGGCAGCGGTAGACCAGCAACTCCTCTGTTCTGCGAGGTAAAATTACTGTTTCTGTCAAAGGAATCTGGTGGCTTTGAAGAGAGCATAGATAACTGCTTCAATTCCCCGTTGGAAAGGGCTGTCTGACGGCAAGGTAAAGCAGTGAAAATATTCTAAATATAGTGTACATTTAAACTGATATTGATTTTTTTAGATGGGCCTTTGTACAGTAGTACAGTACATTACTTTGCTCCCGTGCTGGTACTCCTGTCTTGTTCTCCAAACTGGGGGCGTGCAGACCGCCATCTACTGTAGATAATACACTGACTATGTTTAAGTACCTAATACAACCCCACTTCAAAACACCTGAACTATCCCTTTAAGGTGAATTAAATATACAAACTAAAATATATATTTGTGTCAAGTCAGCAGGAAGAATCTGTGATGTTAAATCTCTCTTTGGTCAATTATTTCATGCAAAGCAGCAAAGTCACAAGTGAGCATCAGAAGACACACCGCTTCATAACAGATAACTCTCTTCCTCTCCCAGCTGTTAAAGCAAACAGTGCGGTTAATCCATGCTGGAAGCAGAGCACAGACAAAGTGCACTTTAAGCAAACATGTTAATACACGGTTAGTTAGTTTGACTTCTCACCCGTCATTTCCCTGATATGTACTTTTAACACCAGACACTGGACTATTAGTCCAAAGTTAACTTGGCATTGTTTAAAAAAGTCTTGCATACAACATGTCTAAAAACTAGATCAAAACAACCTCTAGGATCAGTGTTTAACATTAGAAACGACATGTTTAACTAGAGCCGGGCTGCATAGTTTAAATTAATATCATAATAAAAATAATATTTTTTTGATACATATATATTGTATGCAAAATAACATGAAAATATTATTATATAGCATTACAATGGACTAAACTTTACACATGTAAAATAAAGAAACCATTGTCTTATCCTATAGACTATATAGAACAAGATGCATTACAAAGATAATGACATTGCTTTAACCAACAAAAGATGACAAAATGGTTATTAATACATTATGACAGATGCTCCTGGTTATGACAGATGTTCTTGGGTGAATTACTGGAAGAATACCACAAAACATTAAACACAGACTGCGTGACTCGTCTCGGACAGAATCCCGATGGAGCCATCTGTTAGCGGAGTTAGAGCGAACATCTGAGCAGCTGGTTTAGACGGGTTTAGTTGTGCCGAACGGTCGGCCGTGTTGGACTTACCTCGCTGCGGCGAGAGATGAGCAAGACTGGCGACAGAACAAATCAATCTGTCGAGAGTCCAGTTGAACAGTTGATCAGTGCTACAGAACGTCTAGCCTGCCTGTACAGTGCTAAGTGAGGCCCTCCAGCAGTGGCAGAGCATGGGCTGGTTGCCACAGTGGGACCAGAAGAGCCCAGACTCTAAACCCACAGTCCTTCTGCCACAGCAGCTCCAGACAATGGACCCGAACATTACAGCGAATTACACAACTCCTGTTTATACTGTACCACAGGCATGTGTGTATGTGTGTGTGTGTGTGTGTGTGTGTGTGTGTGTGTGTGTGTGTGTGTGTGTGTGTGTGTGTAGACATGGAGAGCTGAATATCGGCAACCCTTCAGAAAACACTGAGGCTAGACAGCTGTAAATGAATCATATTAATGTATATTTTTCTGTAGAAACTAGGGCTGTCAATCGATTCAAATAGTTAATCGCAATCACATTTTTTATCTTTTCAAAATGTACCTTAAAGGGAAATTTGTTAAGTATTTAATACTCTTATCAACATGGGAGTGGGCAAATATGCTTGCTTTATGCAAATGTATGTATATATTATTATATTAAAATGGGCATGTCTGTAAAGGGGACACTCGTGGGTACCCATAGAACCCATTTTCATTCACATATCTTGAGGTCAGAGGTCAAGGTACCCCTTGAAAATGGCCATATCAGTTTTTACTCGCCAAAATTTAGCGTGCATTATTCAGCCTCCTTCTTGACAAGCTAGTATGACATGGTTGGTACCAATGGAGTCCTTAGGTTTTCTAGTTTCATATGATACCAGTATCTTCACTCTAGTCTTAACACTGAGCCCGCTACAACCTAAAAATGCAAACGCAAGTTGTGTTAACGTGTTAAAGAAATTGTTGGCGTTAAAACGAATTTAATCAAAGCGTTAACTTTGATAGGCCTAGTAGAAACGCTCGTGTGCATGTGTGTGTGTACAAGCTTTGTATTCACCTGTATGTCCAGCTCCTGACAGCGTTGGGCTAACGCTTCCTTCTCTGCTAGAAGTTCAGTGAGTTCCTCCAGGGCTTTTTTCAGCTGAAAACATGAAGGAAAGTAGAATTAACTAACATTATACAGTACATTCACATAACTGTTGCAATACTCCAGGCAGAAGTCTCAAAAGGCTTTCAGGCCCTCCTATAACCGTCAACTCCTCTTCATGAATGTTCAATTATCAAGCCTGTTACACAGGATTCATCCCGCCGCCCCTCTACCTGTTCAGGCAGCTGAAGCACTGTGCACTGAGAGTCAATATTCAAGCACTGGGATTCTGGTCCTGCTCTTCCTCAAACAGATCCAGAAGAATAAACGCCTCAGTGATGAAGTGCTCAAGGTTGAAGTGACTCCTTTGAAATGGTAATGTTAACTTTAGCTGTGATGCTAACCGTCTGCCACATGTTATAAACTTGAGGGATTATAATTTTGTTCCTTTTGGAGAGGTTTAAATTATAATCACAATAAATCTTTGAATTTCGTTGAATTGTTTTATATTACCCAGTTTAAATTCCTTTGAGAATCAAACAGCATAAAGTGCTGACTTTGTTAAAACAATAAGAAGAGGCCCAGGTGGTAATAACACTGACCTGTTGTTCCAAGTCCCCCGACAGTTCTGCTCCAAACGGGGCCATGATCTCTTTACTCATGAGCTGAGGAAGAAAAACATCACTGGGTTTATTGATCACACAGACTCATTAGAAACACAAGCATACCCTCTGCCCTCCCTCAACAATTACTGCTGTTCAAGTCCCTTTAAAGTCAAGTACAACTGCTCAGCCAAGCTCTTCTAGATATCTTAAACATCTCTAATCAGTGAGTGAGGGAGACACTTGGTATTCAGATGGACTGACCTCCTGGATGGCTGTCATGACAACATGCTGCACAGACTCCTCCAAAGTCATGATGATCTGAATGTATTCTGTAAACAGAACGAGAGAGACTCATCAACTACACACACTGACTGCATCGTTTATTATATTTCAGCACTTGTGTCCCACTTTCTAATGTAACACTGCCGTCATTGATTCCCCAGCCAGGCTGCCTGATGGGCTCAGCCTTTGTCAGAAGTTTGGCAGGGCAATAATTAAACATTGTTCGGCTGACGGGCCTTAACCTAACAGGAATTTGATGGGACAATAGAGATGCACCGATTGCAATTTTCTTGGCCGATTTCCGATTTTTTACAAGTCTGACCTGCCGATTCTGATTTTCTATCTTTCTAAGAACTATAACTGACAGCATACACAAACATTTTTGTAACTTTTCTTTCATGGAAAACTGAAATTCAATTGTATGTTCATAATAAAACATGTAAATTAAATAACTTACATTTTCGCCAAAACTGCACCACGTTACAGGACCTTTTTGTTGTCAAAATCTTATTTTTTTTTTATGAAAGATTATTATTATTTTTTTTTTTTGCCTTTATTCGATAGTGGCAGTGATAGTTATGAAATGGGGGGAGAGAGAGTGGATGGCATGAAGCAAAGGTGTTCGAACCCAGGGTCGCTGAGGTAAGGTCTCAGTCTTGGTACATGGGGTGCCCGCTCTACCAGGTGAGCTACCGGCGCGCCGTAAAAACTTTACTTTTAAGGCTGCTCCTCCACGACTTATTTTGGACTTGCAGGTGTTACAAATTGCGAGCTTTATGTCTTCTCCACTCACCCTGAAGAACTTACAAACTGACGACGTGAGCTGTCTGTTAACTGTCTGTGCTGCGAGGTTAAAACCAACATGCGCCACATGTGCATAAATTTGACCGGCATAAAAAACGGATATATGACACTGATCAGCCGGTCACCCGTCATAGCCGATCAGCTGACAACCGGCCAGTTTCAACCGGTGGCTGATCGATCGGTGCATCTCTATGGAGCACATGTACACAGTAGATATCTGTTTGTGTCTAATTTGTGTACACAAATTGTGGTTGCGTCCGAAATCACATACTATACACTACATACCCAATAGGTGTACTATCGTTCAACATACTTTCGTGTAAAGAAACAGCAGTATGTATCTTTCCGGACGCACTTAGCAGTGATTTACGTCGTCACTTCCTGAGAGCCTCCTTTCCGGTTGGAGACGTGTAACCATGGTAACCCGTGCCAACCTCATGTGACCAAAACGATGATTTGTGAGAATCAAAGTCTGAATAAAAATATATATACGCCTAGCAAAGTGAAATCTTATACTTAGGTTGAAGCTATACTAATGTTACAGAGCTGTCCGTCAACGTCTGTTGTGAACGTTGTCGTCACTACCGCATTGCATTGTGGGATATTTATGCCGCCGCAGTGTCCAGTGTTTGCATAATGTTATATTTCACCGAAATAGTATGCACTAAAACATACTAAACATCTCACATCCTGTTTTAACGTACTAAATAGCAACCTGTATCTAACACAGAAGCAGCCACATACTGTACCTTGTTTACGCTCACATCTGACAGCACAGCCCAATACGAGCTGCAGCAGCCTCCCCAGCTCCACGGGGTGTGAATGCTCTGCCACCAGGGCCAGATCTGGTAAAGGGAAGTCTGAGATCTCCTGGGCTAAGACCTGATGATACAGAGACAGATAGCAGTGAGTGAAACTGAACCGATTTTAGGAGATCAACCTGTAAACAGCTGTGTTGGCAGTTTTGCTACAACTAAGAGGATTGAAGAAAAAAATATGTCAATAGTGTGTTGATTTAACGTAGTGGATATCAAAAATTGTGGATGTATTCTGTACGAGGCTTGAACTGATTGATGCTTGTTATGATCTCAACTGCACACTAGGCTCCTGGGGCTTGGCGCTACGTAAACATTGCATACTACAACTCCCACAGGAACTGAATGAACACACAAGAGTCTCACATACGGCAGGTGTTTCTCCCAATCACCCATCAACTGTGCAAACGCATGGAGGATATTGTGTACCATAACCTACCTCATTATAATAATCAACCACCATCTGAAGGACCTTCTTCAGGTTGTTCATCTGAGATCACACACAAGATTAGAAAATGTTATGAACTTAGTTTTAAGTCAAAACGGGGACCAAGAGGTCAAAGAGATTCACTTAATTTATGTTCATGCAATGACAAAATCAAGACTTTTAAAATGTACACAAGTGGAAATATGCCTTTTTCACAGCCGACATTTTGACCTGTCTTAGCATAAAAAGTTAATAACATTAAATGTGCTAAATTTGATATCCAAAGCATTAATATAGCAGCAAACAACTATTTGCTATGTAAAGATATAATGCAGCCGTGTGGAGGCAATCCTTTTGCTCCGAATATCGTATTGAGAACCTGTAACGATGGCTCTTTTCTACTCTTATGTCCCAGTAATCCCACCATGCACAAGACCAGGACCCTAAACTGAGGTGCCTATATGGAATTCAGCCGCCATTCATTTTATTATTTACACCTGTTCATGTCCTACGGTGGCATGTCAAAACGTCTTATGTGAAAGAGGTCCATTGGGGAGGAAAAAACATCAACAGGGAAAACACAGTCACAGCCAAACAGAGGGAGAGAGAATGGCATGCAAATTACATTTAGAGATGTTCCAATACCATTTTTTCCTGCCGATACCTGAACTTGCGTTCGATACAGAGTACCGATCCCATTCCGGTGCGTTAAAAACACGTCGCCGTTTTACTGATGAGATTTTCCAGTTAGCTACTTTCATCATCGATTCAGACGCAGCAATCATTTTTTCCAGAGCCATCTCGCTTCTTTTGCATCTCTGTGATAGTTGCACATACGCAGAACTGACCGGGCAGGATGTACGGATCGGGTAGCAAGCAAGCCCCCAGGAAGTGCGCTGGGATTTGAAGCAAATTTTCGTAGTGGCCAAACGGCGGCACTACAACTTCCGTGTCGGGCACGTGATGCCATTGGGCCCAAAAAGACTTTCCCCCATAGACTTACATTGGGAGAGAGCCGTCTGTAACTCAGCAGATACCTTTTTTTTTTAGGTAAATCAACTTCCCAATATGAACACTATTTAAATCATTAGGTACTTAAAGTTGTAAAACGCAAAAATAGCCGAATCCAGAGTTATTTTCCTTCCTCCGTTTATGTGAATGAGATCCAGACCGAGGCTGGAGCGAAGCCTGGGAGGCGGAGTTAAAGGAAACGCTACTGCACCTGCTCTTTGGGGCCAATGGATGCAGAAGATCGCTGGAAGATCCGGGTACTTTATCAGTCAGCAGTGGAGACACTTTGGCTTCATGCTCCACTGAGCAACTCTCATAGGAATGAACGGGAGCCCGCCTACAAAGCTGTATCCAGTTCTCTTTATACATCCAAGGTAGCAAATGACACATGTTGTTGTTGTTCTTGGGTCGCATATATAAGGTAATAAATTATAGGATAATGTGATAATTTTACACTGTATCAGAGGCATTTCTGTTCCTGGAATCGGTACCGGAACAACTCTAATTATGTTACATACAGCGGACATATCTGGACAAACATACATGTACACATTTCACCAGAGGAGTCAGAGCGCGGGGTCAGAGTGCGGACAAAGCCAGGAGCAGCACCCCTGGGGCAGGCAGGAGGTCAGTGTCAGGGTTGAAGCAAACAAGAGGATTTAGCACACAGGGGGGGTTCAGCAAAACATGAAGAGAAAAGTCAGAGAGGACAGATAGGGGACGGGGAAGACAGCACTGCTCCGTACCTTCAGTCTCCAGTTACCCTCAACATCTGTTTTGATACGACCGAGCCATCCGTCAGTGAACCACGCTGGGTCTCTGCAGCACACACAAGGGAAAAAACAGTTCATCTAATTAATTAATTGTGTGCCGTTCAAGGTCAAATTCTTCTAGATAATATTGAATGTTTGCTTTCTGTCAACCTTCTTTTACTTATGCTAATTACCTCCTACAGTATCTAGAATTATTTTTTAATAATTCCTAGAAAATTCCTAGAAGACCTATATGTTGTATTCCTATTCCTATGTGTGTGTGTGTTCTCTCACATTTGATACAGTGCCTGTGATATTGCCGCTCCAGTGGTCAGGTCCTCCACCGTTCTGCAGGGTGCAGCAGTGTTGAAGGTCTGCAGCTGGTGAGGCACAAAACACATCAGCAGCATCATGAGGACCGGCCAACAATCCACGGAGAGAATACAGGGAATTAAACATTTTTAGGGAGGTGGTGATATGCTGAAGAACACTGCATTATTTTCTTCACAACACTGCAGATGTGCTGAGACCAATAAGAGGGGAGAATAAGTAAAGGAGAGAGGAGATAATAGAGGACAGGGCTGTACTGACAGGCTGGACTGCAGCAGATAATAGTGGAAAATACGCCACAACGGTGACGGTAAAGACAAAGGCTTCCTGTGAATAATTCAAGTAGCAGCCGTGGTGTAAGGTGTATTCTCTCGGGCTAACATCCGTTTTCCTCAAACAAGAACTGTACAACTGTGTCCTGTAAACATCCTCCTGTTTATGGTGACCTATCTAAAGATTACCAGTTTGAGGTTCACACCCACCAACCACGGAAGGTTTTAGTCCAAAATGAGATAACCACAATGAAAACATTTACATCTAGTATTCAAATTAAGTCCACTCTTTGGGGACAACATTTAAAGTTATGTGTTTGACTTCAAGTGGTGGAATGTAACTGGAAGGTACTTATACTTTACTTTGATATTTCCATTTTATGCTACTTTATACTTCTACTCCACTACATTTTCTAGGCAAATGTTGTACTTTTTACTCCTCTACAACATTTATATAACAGTTTTAGTTACTTTTCAGATTCAGAAACACTTATAATACAAAAGCAACTAATAACTTCTGATTCATTGTTATAGATGAAGCTATCCAGCAGTATAGAAAGTAGCTGATATATATATATTAGCCCTACCTTTACCAGCTGCAACATTAGTGAGGCTTACACATGAATGAATCACTAATTATAATATATGTCTGTCCTTTTACTTTGTTTTTTTCCTTGTACTTTTTTTTGTAACAGAGTATTTGCAGTAGTAGCAGTAGTAGAGTAGTTTTTAGTTTTTTTGGTATTGCTATTTTTACTCCGGGAACTCGTTGTTCCCTAGTTGGACAGTAAGTTTTTTTGGCATTAAACCCTGGTAGGCTAACTTAACCCTTGTGCTTCACCAGCAACATCTTTGGCTTTTTTTAATGTTTCGATCATTTTGGCTGTGTTAATGCATGTGGCGTACATTTTGGCAAGGGTGTGAGTTTTTATTCAAATTTTGGAAGTTCAACTTCAGCTCCTATAATAAGTCTATAATAAACTGTGTAGCCAAAATAGAGACGATCAGACCCTTAAGAACAAAAATGTCCCCATCGAAACCAATTAAAATCCCAATTTTTGATCCAACGACCATTACAGCATAAAATGATGCATTATATGAGGCTTTCAATCTAGAGCCCTGGCTTCAAAATTGTAGTTTTTACTATTTTCCACCAGCCATTTTCTCATGTTTGCCCTATGGGGCAAATACATGCTATTTTCCTGGTTTCCTGTACAAAAAAAAAAAAAAAAGCATCAAAATCTATGTCGTTGAAAAATGACGCATCTCTTCCTGGACTACACTGAATCTAAGCTTTAAATCTCCTCATCGATAAATAGATAGATAGATAGATAGATAGATAGATAGATAGATGTACTTTATTGATCCCAAATTGGGAAATTATTGTGTTACAGCAGCAGGTTAACCAGGCAACGCAGAAAAACAGTAAATAAAATGTACATATCAACACTAGAGAAATATATCCACAGAATACACAATATATAGAATATTGGAATATACTATAAATATTCCAGACTACTACGATTTGCATAAAAAATCACTCTAAAATATGAACATAGAATAACATACTATATACATTAGCAAAGTGAGCAAGTTATAATTTGCAGACCTATAGTCATTGTCATTGTTTTTGGACACACCACATCAATTAATCTTTTCATGTTCAATTCTTAGGCAACTTGAACTCTCTTTATTTTTTAGTGGGTTTTCTTTGTTTGTTTTTAATCTTCTGCCAATTGTTTATTCTTTTTTTTGTCCTTTTCACTCTTTTGTTTGTAAAACACAATTTGCATTGAACCTTTTTGTGAAACTGAAAACTAATAAACACAATTTAAAACAAAAATTTTGCTAATCATTGACATATGACTGTGACAAAAAAAACTAACATTTAGTAAACAGAAAATAATTAAATTTGTGTTGTTTTCTTTTCATAAAAAACAGTGGCATTATGTAAACAAACTGACATTTAAAGGCTTACAATTCATAAAATGAATGAATATTTACAAGTTATGATCAGGTATGATGTTGGTTAACAAATTTAACTCAGTGAAAGTGGGAAATATTTAGTATTTTATAGCACTTTTAAGAAGGGGACATTTTGTCCTCTGAGGACATCAGAGCAACTTTTTTTTTTTTTAAAGTGAAGCACAAGGGTTAATCCAGCTTCTTACTGAGTTGTAAGACTGCTGTTCAACAAGGTAATGATGTGGCTTAGATATAGCCGAGGGGTTTAGATGTCAGATGAACCTGACACGAGATCTAATTAGCCTATTATTAACCCGAGAAGACAACCAACAAACCAGCAGTGGATTCACACACCCATGGAGAGGAACAGGTGCAGCAACACTACATGTAGCTAGCTAAATGAATAAGGTACTCTAACCGGTGTTAGCTACATTTAATCAGTTACATAAGGTTAACAAAAGAGCCAAATTCCACACATATCTCCTGGATAATTGGATTAGCACTCTATATCCAGACTAAACTGGAGGATATTGATGTTTTTGTAGTGGTAACTTTATATTTATTAGCCTGCAGTGCCCCCCCAGCTCCCTGCTCCTCTCTTAGCTACAGTAACTAGGTCGTACCGGTGGACTGTTGCTATGGAGACTCAGAGCCTGTAAAATGAATTACTGAAGCTAATAGCCGTTATAAAGATGTTGCTGTTTAACCGACGACCATCTTCTCTTCGTTCATATTCGCCTGCTCAGCTGGTGAAGAGTGTTTTACACCTCCACCACCTACAAACAGGTAACCCAGCCTCCATGGTTTCCTTGGAAGCGACACATTCCCATAACGCTAAATAAATAAACTCACCCATATTACGAGGCTCTCGGTCAGCGCCGTTTTAATCTCGTCCATTTGTTCCTTTTATGTTTAGCTTAAAGCTAAAGTATTCTCCTCCACCTGTCAGCAAAGCTCTTCCGCTCCTTTCCTCTGCATTTGACCTCACCTGCTGCCAAGAGGTAGCTCCCCTAACGACAAATACGTACAGTGAAGGAGCCACAACAGCCGTTCCGCCATTAAAATAACGTAACATGTACGCGAATGGCGCAGCTTCTTTGGTCGAGTTGAGATGAAGTGAGGGAGCCGTAACCAATCAGCGTTGAGATTCCGGGAAGATTGACGGGCTGTTAAAACCGCGCTGTAGCCAATCAGCGAGCGTGATCTGCGATTAGCATACGCCCCTATTATCTGGGCAAAATCAAAACATTTCTGATCTGTATGAATGACTTCCCTTCATTATTGATGGATAATTTTTTAAACGTAAACTAAAAACCCATCTATTTAGTCTGGCTTTTATGTAGTGTTTTATAATTTTTAAAATTGTATGGTTTTATTGTTTATACTTAGTTTGTTTATTATCATCTATATGGTGTTTGTTTTACTCCTTTGTTTTACTATTCTGGAATTTCATTGTTTAATACCATCTGCTTACTTTGTGTAGTTTCACGGTTTTTATTTATTTATTTATTTTTATTTTTATTTCCTTGTTTTTTATTCATCTTTTGTTATTTTGGATGCCCATCTTTGATTGCTTTCATATTTAAGGAACTTTTGTGTTGTCTGTTTTGGTGTGCATTGGTCTCTAGGTCCATTTTTAACATTCCGCTTTTTTGCCAATCGTCTGTACAGCACTTTGAATTGCATTTAGCTTGTTTGAAAGGTGCTATATAAATAAAGTTTGATTGATTGATTGATAATGTTGATGAAATCCAATACAGGGGAATGGAGCACACAGTTAAATGTGTATTGTTTAATTAGATTTCATAAAAGAAAGACTAATTTGGTAGGTTATATATTCAATCTGCTGTAAATAAGTCCCCAGTGAGCATGTCATCCCATATTCAGTTAACAAAGTCATAATAGGCACTATTCACGCAGCCATTTGGATATGTCCTAGCCGGTTAAACACAGGTGTAATTGATCAAATAAATTATGGTCCCGTTCTATTCAGTCTGTCACAGCCATTCCAGTCAGCCAGCGTGCACAATATTAATATGATTATTGTTATTAATTACACCTGTGTTTACCCTGCAATGACATAAATGACAAAATGGCTGATGTGAAAAGGGCCTATAGTTCTACTATACAATAAAGAAAAAGACAGTATATGGAGTCCCCATGGAATGGGGCAACCAAAACCATATAAATAAATGTGAGGAAAGGCTACTGAGTTGTTTGCTGTACGCCCCTAAAAATGGGTCTATTGTGGGTCAACAACACAAGTGATAGCACTTGCTCAACCAACATGACATGTTAATAGCAGTTTGTTTCATGTTTGACTACCTGACCTACTGTAAAAGCCTAGATTAACCTCACCCTATATAGCCAACGGTAATAAAAATCCTGCACAGCCAGTTTTGCAGGTATTATTTGGAGTTGGATATTGAATACAAATAGAATGTTTTTATAGGCTCTATTTACTAGCCATAGAAAGTATTTTCTGTAATCAAACCTGCTCTCAGACAGCCACTAAAAGCTTGGCAGCATGCCAACCAATGTCAATCATTTCTCATGAACACAATAAAACCTCCTCACATTACCCACATCTCACGTGAGGGTGTGTGTAATCATAATTCTGACTGACTGCTTTTAGTCACTCCAAGATAACAAATCTCACATGTCTCTGTGTCACAATATGGAAAATTCCAAACAAAGCTTGTACAAGACGAGATGTACCATATAGCTTTATTACATATTATATTTGAATTTGGTGGAATTTAACACAAGGCATTCTTACATCAGTGTTTATAGCAGTGGTTCCCAGCCTTTTCTCTTAAGGGACCCCTTTTCAATGATTGAGTAAACTGACGACCCCTGACTAAAGTGACTTATTTTATGTATATTTCATAATATATTCAATGCATAACAATAACAGTACAGAACAACTGATTAACTGTACAATCAACCCAAATAGTGAACACAATAACTGCAGGATATTTTGTGTAAACGAGCAATTTGGATGAATTTTGAGCAGATTATTACCTGTGAATATTGCATCAGAGTTTTCCTGTTATCTTTAGGAACTTATAATACAATTATATGTATTTTTTTTTTAAATTTTTAACAATCATTCATTCTTAATAGGCTTCTTTTTTTTTTGACAAATTCAGTGTTTCCTTATCTCTGATGCTTGGCCATTGTTCTATTAGCTCTTTGTTTTTTTTAATCGCGTACTAATGCAGGATGAGGCTGTTCAGCAGAGAGAGAAAGCTCTGTAAATATAACTTGTGTTCAGGTCTTCACTGTGCCCTTATCCTGTTTATATCTTAAATAATAACCCAACTAGTTTTCTTCACAGAAATGAATGAAGTGTTGAGATATAGGCCAACTGTAAAAAAAGTAAAAAAGTACACGTCTTAAAATCAAAAAGGCCTCGCGACCCCCCGTGAAGCTTTTGGTAACCCCTATTGGGAACCACTGCTTTAGAGCAAACAACTAAGTGATCAATGAGCACAGCTGATATGTCACACACACACCCCTAACATCAATGTGTGTGTGTGACCTGAAACTGGACTTTACCCGTGTGGCCTGCAGCAGCGTCCTCTGTGCTGTGTTTAGCTGTCAGTAGGTGTTTTATCTGCTGCTCTCCGACTACGAGACCCTGACCTGCACTGACTGATGCCTGCTATTTTTAGATGACCTGACCACAAGATATTTCCGCAATGGCTGCTGTTGGTGAATTATGTGAAGATGATGATCACATCTTCATTCACTGTCAGATACAGTAGAGTTTTTTTTAATCAAAGCAAATTTATTTTAGTAGTTTTATTGACTACTTTATTGCTGTATTTTGAGTCACTTTTACTAATATTAAAAGAATGGTACAGTATCTCATAGAAAGATCATTAGTTGTAATTCATAAAGTGCGGGCATCCACTGTAGAGGCTTGGGATATCCTCATTGGTTTTCTTTCTAATCCACATTTTCTTACACGGACATAATGTGTCACTTTTTATTTATCTCGTGTTGGGCAATTTTTTAATTTTATTTATATATATATATATATTTATATATATATATATCTAAATATATACATATTGTTTATTTATTTTGGTTATTTATTTTTGATGTTATTTCTATATGACGGCTATTTAGCCGGAGGGCTTTACTTACCTATATACTAGTATTTTCCTTTGTATATAATAATAATATAATATAATATTCTTTATTTTTATAAATTATTAAAATATTATTATACTATTATTTTATTTCATGTACCTTATATATTTATATATATATATATATATATATATATATATATATATATATATTTATATATATATATTTATATATATATCATATATGATAGATAGATAGATAGATAGATAGATAGATAGATAGATAGATAGATAGATAGATAGATAGATAGATAGATAGATAGGATATATTTATTTTATATTATCTTATATATAGATATATATCTTTATTTATCTATTTATTTATTTATTGCAAGGTAATGGGGATATGTATATAGTTTGTGTTAAATACTAATATATAATATATTTGGACACACACACACACACACACACACACACACACACACACACATACATACATATATATATATATATATATTTTTTTTCTAAATGTATTTCATTTATTTATTTATTGCAAAATAATGGGGATATTTATATAGTTTGTGTTTAATACTGTTTGTATATGCAAGAATCCTTGTTTACAACGATTTCCATGTGACAAAGTCCATAAAAAGTTGATCACAAAAACAAACCAATACAAAGTATGGTACAATATGAGAATAGCTGAGAAATTTCTGAATGCAGAAATCTACGTTTACACCACCGTGGATCTGTTTGAGGCTGAGGTGACTCTCCACGACCCTCAGTGTAGTACGGTGTTAATGTCAGGGACATTCTCATGCATTTCACAACCAGTAGTTTATGGTAAGAGTGGGATTATGCGAAGCCGAGTAAACTTTGGGTAAATGATTGGCGAGTTCAGAGCTAACCTACTTAAACACAGCGCCGCTTTGATCTTGGTGGTAAGTCATGTGACCCCAAATAGTTTGCCTCTGACCTAACTGAAGGAGGGGGGGGGGGCGTTTTAGATTTAATGATTTTAATACTTTAATATTAAAAGTTGATCACAGTCTATTGTAATGTTTTGTCTTTCAGAGTAGCACAGCCACTGCTTTATTGCTCTGACTGCATTACTGCTCCTTTAAAGCAGCAAGACTCAGAGACCAGCTGATATTGGAGGGTGTAGTTGATCATTAACAGGCAACTCCAATTTATTTTGTACAGTGATGCTGTCAGGCAGCACTTCACTTCCTTCTGGGAGATAGTGACTACCTGTCAGCTGCTGCTTCTAGATCAACTATGCACCCGTACCACAGATCCCAGTCCAGGTGAGTCCCATCATACTGTACACTACATTTCTGTTCGTTGTGGGGATGTGTACTGTAATTCTAAGATAATTTAGGTTTGTTCAATTGTTTTTTGATCTCTGTGTTTAAAAGTTCCACAAAATATGAAGTTAAACATGTTTTAGGCCACAAAAAAACATGTTTGGTCATGTTAAGTATATGCATGTATGACATATTAACAACAATTATCTGTTAAGATGATTACTCACTATAGAAAATTACTACAGTAATACTATAGAGTTGGCTATGGTGATATTATAGTGAAATAACAGTTATATTATAGTGTTTATATAGTGTCGCTATAGTGTTTCCTGTAATATTTCTATGGTTTTTGGACACTATAGGAAATTAGTTATACCATAGAGTTTTGTATCATTATAAGATCACCATAGCCAACTCTATACCATAGTAATTTATAATATAATAATGTAATAAAATGTATAATATATACAGAAAATATATTATGCCTGAAAAACCATAGAAATACTACAGGAAACACTATAGCAACACTATATAAACACTATAGTATAACTGTAATTTCACTATAATATCACCATAGCCAACTCTATAGTGTTACTGTAGTAATTTTCTATAGTGCGTTCCAAAAAACTCTAGTAATGACTCTAGTAATACTGATTACTACTGTTTTTTTTGTAGTATTTCTATAGTAATTCTTAATAGTTATACTATAGTGTTTTTTGTAAGGGCTATAATCACTGTAAATGTAAATTGATGATAAAAGCCAGATTGAAATGCTAAAGTTGTTTAAGATTCCTGATAAACAATTAGGTGAGAATCTACTTGACTATTTACCGTATTTCTCTCACATTGATAGTTTTAACTTTCCATTTTACAAATGACTTCAGCTTTAAAAAGCATTTCCTTGTTGATGCAACGCAGCATCTCTTATCTGTCAGTTAACTGCTGCAGTCAGAGCATCAGCATCTGTCTTCCACAAAAAGAAAAGAGCTGAGTGCATTCAACCTTATCTCACAGATCATTAGCTTTGTGTCAGTATCTCCTCACCAGCATGATGCAGTGCAGTATTTAAGACACATTTTACATCATTGTCGTCGTGTTGTGTCACGTTGCAGACTGGACCATCTCCCCTCTGAAGGTCCAGTGGGTCACGGCCACCTCGGGTCACCCAGATCTCTGGTGTGCACGCCCGAGCAGACAGCATCGACGTTAATGAGTCGCCACAAGGTGAGAGTTTCAGTGAGCACACCTACCGGATGAAGCTGCAGCTTCTTCAGGCTTGAATTGTTGTTATTTCTGTATTTCTCAAATTGTTTTAATGTCTGTCAACAAACAGTGAGAACAGCACACGCACACAGGCAGTAAACACTATTATTAGTGCAAGGCACTCCTGTATTATGATTATTAGCCTATTACTTTTATTACAGGGTCACAGTCTGGTGGAGAGAGCTGCTGCCAAACAAATGACAATAGTGTCATTGTTAAGTAACAATAAAAAAACATAAACAGTTTTATGTTTTTTTATCCATTTTTTTAAAAAAATTATATAGAATACAATATCAGGGATACTAAATCTGGCCATAAGGTTTTTTTTTTTTTTTAAGATTTCTCAACTCGTTCTCTACTTCATATTTTCTTCTTTCTTTCTTTTTTTTAATTTTTCCTATTTTTCTTCTTCCTGTTATCCTCCTCTCGTCTCTTAACTTTTGTCTCTGTTTTCATCTCATCTCTTTAGGACTCTACACAGTTGTGTCCATCCACAAGTCGAGACTGGCATTGTCCAGTCTGCCTGCAGACGGCCAGCTTCCCAGTCCAGACCAACTGTGGCCATTTATTCTGTGGTACGAGACTCAAACACACAAGTATCATTTGCTCATTCATTGGCTGATCAATGAAGTGTGATGAATTTTAAGTTCAAATTCACAGAAGTTCATCTCATTGTGTTACATCATGATAATCCACTTTAATATTTGATGCCGTTTTGACTGCAAGCTTGTGGAATACCCCCAGGTGCTCTTCTTCATTTACAAATAAAGCATATTTTTGTAATGCTGAGCCATTTTGGTTACTTACAACACTCAAAACAGTGCGGTTTTTATTCTCATTGGAACACAAAAAAATCACAACTAATTTGTGCAATTTTCACCTAAAAGCATCTCAACATGCATTGCAATTTGTTTTAGAAAAGCTGCCGTGAAATCAGGCATTTTAGGCCGCAACAATCCCCAAAAAAGGCCGCAAAATCCTGGAGGGACTGATCATCATCGTATTGTATTGAGTCGGGAAAAACGTATTAGATAGTCCAATCTTTCTATTGTACCTTACACCCAAATATTAGGTGAGGTTAGGCCAACTCTTATACCCCTTAAAATCAAGAAGGCCCTACTGGTTGGGAACCAGTGCGTTATGGTCTAAACTTTTGAATGTTGGATGACAAAGTGTTTATGTGTTTGATTCTGCAGCTCCCTGTCTGATCGCCTACTGGAGACATGGGTCCTGGTTGGACGCCATCAGCTGCCCTCTGTGCAGACAGAAGGTACCGCATGCAGGATCCAATGAAAACAACAGTCAGTTCAAAATGAGCGTGAACGTGGAATAAAATGTTTCTGATTTTCCAGGTCAGCGTGCTGTGTAACCTGTTCAAAGAGAGTCGATCAGACCGAGAGTCAAAGGAAGTTCTCGGGGAAATCACAGACTACAACAAACGTTATTCTGGAGCCCCACGAAGGGTCAGTAGTACTCTATCTAACCTCAATAGAAACTATTCTTAGAGTCTTTCTCCAGTAGTTTTCCCTGTTCTCCACCCTTTACCTGCGTCTATGTCAGGTGATGCAGCTTCCTCTTACAGCCTAGACAGATTAGATCGTGGGATAGATGAGAATTCTTCCAGTGTTCCCTCTGATAATAGGTTTGGTAACAGGAATACTACTTATGCAACCTCAGGGATTTATTGTCCAATACAAGCACAGATGCCAGACAATAGAGGCGTCTGGTTATCACACCTCGCATTGACACACCTAGTCGCCCTACCTCGAGTGAATATTTCCTTTCCTTTATCCTTCACATACTCTTATTAAAAAAAAAAAAAACAGACAAAGTGATGGGGCTGATTGCTAAAAGGAGGTGTTAAAGTCTACTAGCCTTCAATGAATGGCAGCTTAATTTTGAGTTTAAATATTTGTTGAATAGCTATTTTTTTCAAACACTTTTAAATTTTATATTTCATTATTTATTAAAGGCATTCCATAAAAAATGTTTTGCATAATAGTATTTTAAAGTTAAAGATACACTCAGATAATAGAAAATAAATTAAAGCTACCGTCAATGCCAGTTTAATTTTGCATAAACCTAAAATGTAGCAATGCAGGTCCAACATGTACACCGATGATGATACAAGTGCTGTCGGACATCATTCAAACTGCAACTAGACTTTAGAAAACCAAATAAATTTCACAAAAAGAAAGCAAAACGTCTTTCTACAGATTTAAAGGTACAGTTTGTAGGATTTGGCGGCATCTAGTGGCGTGGTTGCAGATTGCGACCAACTGAGTACCCCTCCGCTCACTCCTCCCTTTCCAAGACTGCGGAGGACCACCGAGTGCTAAACCGTGGTAACGCCGTTCGCCTCGCTCAGAGGCCATCCTTACCATAATAACACTACTATAGGAGCAACAGAAGTCAGACGGCGGCTGGCGGTACCACGGTTTTACAATCTGCGGTTTCACAAGCGTGTCAGAGAACTACGGTGGCCTTCAGGGAATGTAAAAACATGAAAAGTTCTCTCTAGATCCAGAGTTTGGTTTGTCTGTTCTGGGCTACTGTAGAAACATGGAGGAGCAACATGGCGGACTCCATGAAGAGGACCCGCTCCCTATGTAGATATGAAGGGCTCATTCTAAGCGAGAACACAACGATTCTTAGTTTCAGGTGATTATACACTAATGAAAACATAGTTATATTATTATAGTCTGTTTCTGCTAACAGATCCCCCAAAATATTACACACTGTTCCTTTAAATGTTTACAAGACCAAACCCTAAAATATTACTTTTTTAAAACTGTATTTATTGTCTTATACTAATATTGTACAATACATACTGTACATTTTTCACTAACTAAGGCAGGCACAAAAACTCTATCTTTATAAACAACTAAATATAGTAACTTATAAGGGAAAAATCTTGTCTATATGTGCTGCAAGAATGAGATTCTCCCCGCTTCTCTTTTGCTATTATCATATACTATATATCATGTTTGCATGTTCATATCTAAAAGTATATGTTTTCCTCTCTGACCTGTCTTCTCTTCTGCATACTGACCCCTCCAGGTAACAGACTACCTGTGTGACGCGCCCCTCCTCCTGCAGCTACTGGCCCGAGGCCTGGGCACCATCGGAGGACTTGTGTGGTTGTTTTTGTTCAGGGTGGCCCTGTGCTGTGTGGGGACCGTGGTGTCCATCTCCTCCCCTCCCCTGGACCCCGTCTCCTCCTCATCAGCAAATCCCCTGGAAACAGACCCCTCCCTGTGTGGACTGCTGGGGGTGCTGGATGACCTGGTGGTGGTCATCCTGCTCCTTATCTGCGTTATCAACATCAACCAGCAAATGGCGCCAGAGAGAGGAGGAGAAGGAGGAGGAGGAGAAGGAGGAGGACACTCTGCAAATGCTGCAACCTCACAAGGAGTGATGAGGAACTCACTGTAGACAGACACTGCTGCTGCTGCTCGAGAGTCAGTACAAGCTGTTTTATTGGATTTCTTCCTTCTGGCTGAAGCTACTTGGATTAGTTGATGCAAGAATATTGACAACAGCACAGCGTGTTAACAGTCGCGATGTTAGACTGACTCAGACTCCAGGCCTGTTTGTCAAACGTTTACAGAGCCTACGCAAGAGTGATATCTAAAATACAATGTCCTGCAGTGTGCTGGTTCAGCTGGGGTCACAAATTCTTATCTCTTAAAGGAACAGTGTGTAGCATTTAGGGGGATCTATTGGCAGAAATGCAATATAATATTAATAAACTAAATAAGGCATTTTTTTTTTTAGTGTATAATCACCTGAAAACAAGAATCATTGTGTTTTCGTTACCTTAGAATGAGCCGTTTATATCTACACACGGAGCCGGCCGCTCTGTTTCTATAGTAGCCCAGAACGGACAAACACTGGTTGGCTGGTTGCAATCTGCAACCTCACCACTAGATACTGCCAAATCCTACACACTGCTCCTTTAAGTTCCTGAGGCCTGGAGTGTTTGGTCGGGAGCAAAATCTTCAGTTTAAATTGCAATTTCATCCTTTATATTTTACTTATAGTCCATATTTTTTTACCCAGAAAAGAACCTGTCCACTGTGTAATTTTTACTCCTCTAACTGGGCAGACATTTTGCCATTTTGTTTCAGCAGTCAGTACTGTAATATTGACATCTATGTAAATACTTGATATTTTATGAATTTATGTTTTTGAGTAAAATAAAGAATATTTATTGAATTATGTGGCATTTTTTTTAATCGTATAATAACTATTCATGCAAAAGATGTAGCTCAAAGTGATTTACAAAAGAAATTTAAAATGCAACACATTCAAACAAGGCAGACAGACAATAAAATTAGACAATAAGAGGACAGTAGATGCTAAAATATATAAGTGAAATTTTACTTTTTTGTTTATTTACTGTAAATATTGATATTGTTATTGGCATTATTATCACAACATCATCATCATTATTATTCTTTATTAATATATATATATATATATATATAGAGAGAGAGAGAGAGATATCTTATCTTATCACACAATAAAAATATAAAACATTAGTAAAATAAATAAATAAATAAAAATTAGAATGACATTAATTATAAGCTAAATTAAATAAATAGGTTTTCACCTGTTGTTTAAAAACAACAGAGCCTGAATCTCTTATTGCTCTTGGTAGTTTATTCTAATTTTGGAGCACAGGAAAAAAAAAGCTGTCCTGTCTATTTTCTTGTGCGTATAATTGTTTGTATTTAAAAACCCAGCAGTAGAAGATCTGAGGGTTCGTGACGGCTTAGAAAACAACAGAGTCTACATTGTAGGCCGGTCCCAAACCATCAAGAGCTTAAAAACAAGTAAAAGAAGCTGAAAATCTGTTCTAAAAGATACTGGGAGCCAATGAAAGATACTGGGAGCCAAAGGAGTGGAGCTAAAACTGGAGTAATATGCTAACTGTTTTGGAAGACCAGTAAAAAGAGCACTGCAATAGTCTATTCAATTTGAAATAAAAGCATGAATAAGATATGACACATTATACACGTGCTTCTGTTTCATTATGCATTTATTAGCAAGTTTCAGCAGAGCAACACAGATAATGTCAGCAGACCTGATTGGTACAGTTTTGTTTGCATGAATGAAACCTATGGAATTTATACAAAGTCAACAAGAACCCACAATAGTCTCAAAGTCATAAAGTATTACAGCAGGTATCGGTAGTGATTGAAACAGACAAAGTACCACAGTAAGTGAAAAGGTGTTTTACACGACTCAGAAATGTAAACAGGACTTACAGCTTCAGTTGACCCACAACCCCAAAAAGACAGTAACACTAGTTTGGCAGTAACAGAAATGTAAACGGAGCATCATCACTCCGTGTTGCTGCACCAGGCAGCGGCATTCTTGAACATGCGTAACCACGGTGACGGTGTGAGAGACGGTCTGAAGTCCCTCGGGGTCCAGGGCCACTGCCAGCCCAGGGTGCAGCGCTCCGGGTGGGGCATCATGGCCAGGTGTCTCCCGTCCCTGGAGCAGAGCCCCGCGACGCCCTGCGGGGAGCCGTTGGGGTTCAGAGGGTACTCTTCAGTGGGATGACCCTGGTCGTCAAGGTAACGGACGGGGGCGAGCCCACCAGAAATAATCTGGTCCTGAGCCAGGGAGCTACGGAATTGCATCAGACCTGTGAAGGAAAATCAATATGAAACACAGCTGTTGGTTACAGAACAAACTGACCGTGAGTCAGCAGAATGAGGTCGTTGTTGCACAAGTTTAAAAGTTTTACACTGAGTTTCATCACTTTTTTTGTGCTCAACCAAGGTTCCCGTTCTTGTTACATCATATACATTTGATCCGGTTAGTTTTGGTTTCACATAGTGATTATGCAAACGCACTAAAGAATTATACATGTCATAGATCTACGTCCTGTTGTCATCACCTACATGAGCTGCATCACTTGACAATAATTGGTTCGTGGCGGGAAGTTTTTTTTATCTCAGTTTGAATGAATGGAGAAAAATGAATGAAGAGATTTATTTCAATGTCTCTATAATATTATTATCTATTTCATTTTTTATACTTTATTGCAGGACTTAACATACATTTACATTTGCTTATAATAATAATAATGATAGTAGAGTAGAAAAAAAAATAAAAAAATAAAGAAAATTAAAATGATAGTAGAGTAGAAAAAAATAAAAAGGGAATAAAGAAACTAATAATAGTAGAGTAGAAAAAATAAAAAAGGGAATAAAGAAATAATAATGATAGTAGAGTAGAAAAAATAACAAAGAAATAAAGAAAATAACAATGATAGTAGAGTAGAAAAAACAAAAAAGAAATAAAGGACTTAATAATGATAGAGTAGAAAAAATAACAAAGAAATAAAGAAAACAATAATGACGACTACAAGCACCAGTTAAGTTACGGACTACCACATGACTGACTTCACAGTACTGTACCCTCTCCATGTGCAACCCAGACTCCCAGAGCCGAGCCCTCCATGCCTCTGAGCCAGACCGACGGGGACTCCTGGATCCCAACGCTGACGAACCGAGACTCAAACCTGCCGGACTTATTATGGGTCAGCACCACTTCAGTCTCTGGGGAAAAGAATTAGAAAGCATTTTAAACTCAGTAACCTCTGCAAAAGGTCTCCTCTGTTGTTCATTTCTTCACATATTGCTGTTCTCAGGTCACAACTAGAGTATTGTTTTTCCTATTATTCCTATTATAGGCCTTTTCCTCCTACCTGCTCCGTCCTCGCCCTCTCCCTCTCCCTCGCTCACCCAGCCCAGCAGGGCGAGCAGCTGGCAGCCGTTACACACTCCCAGACTCAGTGTGTCGTCCCGCCGCCGGAAGCGATCAAACTCAGCCTTGGCTTTGGGGTTATATGCAACAGTAGCAGCCCAACCTGTTATGAAGGATGAATGGTGTCACACAAAAATAACTTGTATATCAAAGTGTATGTGAAACGTATATGTGTTTATTTGCCTTTAGCTGATCCCAGGACGTCTGCGTAGCTGAAACCACCGACAAACACGACCGCTTTGAAAGAGTCCAGAGTTATGGAGCCAGAGCACAGGTCCTGCATGTTGACATCCCACACCTACACAAAAACATAGACGTAAGAGTAACGCACACCAGCTATACAGCTCAGGTCAACATATATCCAGTTAATAAAATACCTCAAAGCCCGCCATGTACAGAGACACAGACATCTCTCGGTCTCCGTTACTGCCCTCTTCTCTGACCACAGCTACACGAGGCTTCCCTCCACCTGACAGAACAACACACATCACAGAGATTCAAATAAAAAATATATAACACGTTAATGTTTTTTTAAACTTTATCTGCATTTGCATTTGCTCTCAAACTTGCGGCAAACTGCGCAATACATAGAGACAGAGCGTAATTAAGAAAAGGAAAACAAATCATCGCTCTCCATTGACTTTGTGTTGCCTGAAGGTGCCTCCTCGTCACTTTCGTCAGCTAACAAACAACAGAAAAATGCCTAAAAGCTGCTGTATGGTGGGATGAACTACCAACAGGGTAAAGAACCCAGAGCTACGCTTTTATAATCTGCCGAACCGAAAAACTGAGGATACAAGCAATAAGATGTGAGGCATCAGCAGGAAGAATGAGGAAACTGTACAGCAAGCCATTCGTCCAAATGTCAGTTTTACGCTAACTAACCAAGTTAACTAACTAACTAAGTTAACTAACTAACTAACTAACCAAGTTAACTAACTAACTAAGTTAACTAACTAACTAACCAAGTTAACTAACTAACTAAGTTAACTAACTAACTAACTAACTAACTAAACACTTTGACAGTATGCAACTTACAGTATGTAACTTGTGGCTACACCACAAAGCTGTGCAGTATTATGTTTGCAAGAGCCTCGGCCTAACTACAGTAACTTGCTAACACAAAGCTAACATTAGTTCGCTAACAGCTAACATATCCCATCATCATTTTAGATACAACAACAAGACATAAAGTGCTAAAATACTTCTTTGACATGCTGTAAACTGACGTTTTCATCCAGCTACAGGCATAGTGTTAGCGTTTTCAGAGTATGACGCGTTGCGCTCTGTTCCTATAATTGGATTTTCGCCCACATCCTCTAATGCCACCCAACTAAACTCCTATTTCATATGCAACTCTCAACAGAGATGAGAAGATGGCTCACTCAAAAGCTACTTCCATCATTAGCTCCGGGAAATAAACGATGTGTAATTCTTTTTTACCGCTCACAGACAAGTGAGTTGCTAGATTTACTAACCCGATGTGGCATTTTACTTGCCCTGGGCGAGCTTTATTGTTGAGCCTCGAGTGGTTATAACTGCTCAAAGAGGACAATTTTAACACCACTGCACTGAATACTTTTGTCTTTTTAATGTTGGTCAGACGAATTTTATCTGATCTGAAGTATTCTGGCATATTGTGAAGGTCATATGTCATTATTTCTAATATTTTATAGACCAAAAGAATAATTGAAGGATTACTTGCATTTAGTTGCAGATGAATACACTACATAAATCTTTGTAAATGGTACCGATCCTGTTTGGTCTTACTGAGCTGGCTGATGCTGGGCATTTCAGAGGGGTCAAAGGTCAGCTTGAAGTAGGGCTGCGTCCTCTTGGCTAGCCCCTCCTCTTCCTGTTTAACACAGATCTCGTTGGCCTGGAGGCGCTCCAGCTGGAAGCTGGTGTCCTCCCATAATGCTCTGAGGTCCGGCAGCGGCTCTCTCAGTACCTCCTGTCCGTCCACACGAACACGGACCTGAGGGACAAGCGAGGGAAACAGAAAACACAACGGTCATCACAGAGGAGATGGAAAGCGTTGAGATGCGTACGGAGGTCGATGTCTCACCACAGCCTCTGGTCCAAAGCCGCAGGTTCTGCCGACACGATGGCACTGCACGCCGGCGTCGCTGTATCTCTGACGCACCGCCTCTACGTGGAGCTGTGAAACCTCCAGAACCAAACCCAGCTCCTCGCTGAACAGCAGCTCCATGACTGCGCAGCAGAAACACTGCATGAGTTCAAGATCACAACTACGCAGTTCGTGTCCTGTAGGTGTGAAACACATCAGCTCACTGACCTCCGGCTCCTTGTGAAGACAACTCAACATCAATCCCGCGGTTTCCTGCAAACGCCATCTCTAGCAAGCAGGAAATGAGGCCTCCATCGCTGATGTCGTGTCCTGCAGTCAGCAGACGATCTGAAAGAACAGAAAGCTTTCATTATGACTGATTCACTGACTAGAAATTAGGGCTGGTGAGCCTTTCTTCTAGGAGGCTAAAATATGTTTTCCTGCCATCCCCGTCCACAGCACTGTATTGTTTTGCTCCTGTGCTGGTGCTCCTGTCTGTTTCTCGATGTTGGGAGCACGCCGACCGTCATTTACTGTAAGTAATTCACCTACTATGGATAAGTACCTCATACAACCCCACTTCAAAACACCCGAACTATCCCTTTAAATATGAAAGTGCAATAAAAATATTTTTGTCCCTAAAAATCAACGAATGATCCTGATAAATAATCGTGATCTCAATATTGATCAAAATAATCGTGATTATCATTTTGGTCATAATTGTGCAGCCCTATTAGAAATATAACACATTTCAAAGGTTGCTGTGCTATTTCAATTTAATTTAATAATTACTGAGCAGTACAGCTGCAACGGTTAGTCGACTATTCAACTAGTCAATCGACAGAAAAATGATTGTCAACTATTTTGATAATTGATTCATTGTTAACGTAATTTTTCATGGAAAAATAGCAAAGAAATGCTGTTTTCAGGTTCATCTTGGACTTTGAGAAACTGAGATGGACATTTTACCCTATTTTACAGACCGACCGATTCATCTAGAAAAAAATCTGCAGATTAATCGATAATGAAAATAATCGTTAGTTGCAGTCCTACTCAGCAGGTAATAAATAGTGACAGAAAAGCTAAGAGCCACTTTTACTAACTGACAATACTCAGTAAAACCACTAGGTGGCTGTGTATCACAGTATAAAGCTGTGGCCTTCCTTTCAGAGAGAATAAACTGAGTATGAAAATAAAGCTAAAGAAAAGTTTGCTCCCAGTAAACTATGCTAAACTATTCCTTCCTCTGTGGCAGGTATGCGGTTTGCCTGCGAGTGTGAGCTGACCGTGTATAAGTGCCTGTGTGGCGTTGAAGCAGGCGGTCAATAGCTGAGGCTGCTCCAGGTCAGGAGAGCAGTCTCCCAGCTGGCCGTAGCACTGAGCCAGAGCAGAGCCTCCCAGACGATGACGGCCTGGACTCAGAGGAACCCACAACAACACGCCTGCAGACAGAGGACACAGGACACGGGGTCAGAGGCTGCTACTGAGCAGCGAGAGTGGAATGTGGATTTTACAGAGAGAGAAATATGTGTGCAGTCTGGGTGAGATGAGGATACATATTTCTGAATTTTCAAAACTATTAATAAAAGACAATCAGACTACATTGTACATGTACTCTTAACTCATTATGAGCAATCTGATTAGAGTCTGAGTGTGAAATACCTTTTCCATCTGGACCCTCGAGGTCGGGCGTCACAGTGGCTGTGATGTCAGGACAAACAGCGTACGCCGAAATAACCAGAGCGCCTGAAACAGAAGCAGCGGGAAAGACAAGCTTAACTAAGACCCTCACAAACACACTTCTACAGACAGACACATATTCCAGTTTTTGCTATTATTCCGAAAAAGACAATATTCTTACTAAGCTGTTTACATGGCTAATGAAAATGAATATTCTACTAATATTCATGTTTACATGCAGCCGTGGATACCCCGATTAACATAAAATGCCCCCATGACGTACGTCCTACGTCTACGGCCTTTAAATAACTTACATATATGTACAGTATACATGTCCAAAAAAAATGCTCCTAAAACCAGAATGATATCGGCATATCCCACATGTCTTAAATTGTAAATGCTTCATTCAGAATATCCAAATCTCCATATATTTTTTTGCCACAATAGTAAAGGCTTTTAAAGATTTTTCTTTCCTCGTTTGTCACTCATTTTAATATTTTGGAGAGCCTGGATTGCCTTCCTGTCTCATAGTGGAATATCAGTAAACAAAATATTCTGTTTTTAATGAAAATTTTCTAATGAAAATGAATATTCCTCTAATATTCCTGTTTACATGCAGCCGTTCATACTCTGATTAACATAACCGGTGGAGGACTTGTTGGACCGTGTGAGCTCAGCCTCCCTCTTTCATTCCTTCAACCACCTTCTTGAAAACGTTGGTGTTGCAATATTTGCACATATCCAAAAACCTGTTGATATCCAAGTCTTTCATCATGTTTAAAAGTAGGTGTGTTTGTCCTTCTGACCAGAAATGTGGGCTTTTCTTTTGGGCATGCATCTCTGTAAACTGCAGTCGGCTAGTTGGTTTGCGTACAACTCACAGAGCTGGATGTAAACAGGCAAGAGGCCATGTGTCGCAAACTGAAGTAAAAACCCCACTTGAGATGCATATTGTGAATGCGCTGTACACATGTCCAAAGAATGCTCCTTAAACCTGAATAATATTGACATATCCCATATGTCTTAATCGGAAAATGCTGCATTCGGAATAAGGTCTAATTCAGAATATGCTGTTTATATGACCCGTATCAAATTCAGAATAATAGTGGAATATTAGTGTGCATGTTAACATAGTTAGTAAGAGTACCTGGAGCTTTGACCGTCTCTTTCCCCACTCTTGCGGCCATACTCAGAGAGTCCTTGCCCCCGTCGATGGCCACTCCCAGCTGACCCATGACCTCACACATGGCTTTGCAGGCCTCCCACAGACTGGCTCCCTCACCAGGCAGCTTGGCAGCCCACATCCAGTTACCGCTACACTTCACATCCTGAAACACACCACGGGGCGATTTACCAAAACCCTGGACCTTTAAATCATCAGTAATCTGTACCTGAAGTTGTTATTAAAATTAGTAGGGACAAAAGTATGCTCCATCCATTGTAGAGGACCATCATGTGCACTATTTTGATTGATCATATTTGTGATTATCGGCTCACCTTCAGAGCTGTGACTCTGGCGAACACCAGATTGGTCAGAGCCTCTCCGACAGCCATGCGAGCGCCGGCTGCAGGACAGACGAGGCCTTTAACCGGCTGCTCCCCGATGGCCGTGGCTGCTCCCTCCAGGCTGAACGGTGACAGAGCGACGACTGCCACGTCGGCCAATGGGGTGTGAAGAGGGCCAACGCATTGTTGCTGGGCAACCAGACCGGTCACAGACCGGTCCACCTGAGAGAGGGGGGGGGGGGGGGGTGAAGACATAGAGAGTCACAAAGAGTCTGCACAAAGACGGTGTGAGACAGGGATGAAAAAACGCACCTTGTTGGTCAGGTAGCGTTTAGACGCCACAGCAGGAAGACGTAAAACTCTGTCCAGAGCGTCTTTGACTTTCAGCTCGGCAGGAAGAGCCAGAGGCTGATGGGTCGGGGCCAGACGCTCCATCTTAAAGTCCTTCTGCGGCATCTTCCCCAGAACCCAGTCCAGCTGCAGGTCGACGGGACGACACCCCCTGTCTGCCTGATCACCGCTGCCTCCCTCATCGTCCACCAGCACAATCTGTGGGAGAAATTAGACTGAAATAATCTATTTCAGAGTGATACTTGAGATTGTTTAGCAGTATGATCCGGCCAACAGCCACTGATCACTGAGGCAGATTGATTAGTTGACTTGATCCAGGCTGAAACGTGCCTTGCCGTCTCCAGTGATGTTTCCCACAAAGTCAACAGGACACTTCTCCCTCTGACACACCGTCTCCAGGAAGCTCCTGTCCGACGGACGGATCAGCAGGGCGTTGCTCTCCTGATACTCGGCCCCCCACAGCTCCAGCACACTCAGTGTGGGGTCGCCTTTCTGTAAAACAACAGGAAAACAATAATATCACATTCACAGCAAGAGCGAAGCGAATATTCGCCTCGCTTTACTTACATGAGTTGTACAGCCGGGATCATTTGTGTTCATTCAGCTTCCTGTAAATTTCAGAATAAGATCTTGCTAATTACATATAAGGCGCTGCCTGACCCCGCCCCCAGTTACATTTCTAATATCCTTGTTCCATATTCTACCTGTCGACCCTCCGATCCTCAAATCTCGGCCTTTTATCCATCATCCGCTCCAACAGCAAAACAAAAGGTGATCGGACCTTTTCTGTCTTAGCCCCAACCCTCTGGAATCACCTCCCCCAGTCTATCAGAGCAGCTGAATCTCTGGACTGCTTTAAGCTGCTTCTACAAACCCATCTTTATAGGCAAGCCTTTTTATAGGCCTCATCCACATATGTCTTTGTTTGTTTTTGTTTGGTTAGTCTCTCATTGTTTCTGTGTTTAATATTGTAATTATTCTTTGGTTTCTCCTATTGTTGTGTGAAACACTTAAAAGGTGCTATGTAAATAAAGCTTTACTTACTTACAATTACACACGAGTTTGGTCCAGTCTCTGTACAAATATGAGGTATTATTGTAGGTCTGGGTGCCTACAAACGGCCACAATAAGTTTGTCTTCTATCGCTGATTCAACAACGTCAGTGACGACAGCAGGAGAATCTAAATGCTGATAGGCTTTCGCGACACAGCGTCACACCAATTTCTCGTTCAAGTTGAAATATTTCATCTCCCGCGAATACGTGATTGATGCAAATTTGTGTCGCATCATTCGTGTTCACATTATTATAACCTTATTGATAAGCTCACTGTGGTAACAAAAACAGAAAAGAACGCAGTTGGACCCGCCCTTTAATAAAGTAGGTCTCTATTAATACAAAATATAGGGTTCCTTATGGCTGTATACATACATATACAGCCATATTCTTGCTACTCAACAGTTAAAAAAATATGCAAGAATATTTTCCAAAGACATATACAGTAGGTATATATTTTCAAATCTAAAACGGCACAGTACGGGTGTTACACAGAGATCTGTGACCATTGAAATCTGTGACCGCAGAGGAGCCAGCAACATATGAGGTCACCATTTCTGACGGTTGTTGTCAGGAAATGTGACCCCACTGTTACCTGTGTAATATGTCATAAATACGTGACAGAAAACACACAAAACTATTATTACTAAACTATTATTTAAAAAAAAAATATTTTAATATTTTTACTTTAAAGATATATTCACAAATCTCTAAAAGAAAAGCAAAAGATAGGTACAGTGAGGTCTCATGCTGCTGGCTCCTCTGCGGTCACAGATTTCGGTGTAACACCGGAAGACTTTAAGACCTGTGTGTGTGTGTGTGTGTGTGTTTCCTTGTGTTTGTGTATCTGTGTTCACGTGCTGATCACCTTGAATCTACTGCAGTAGATTACGGCTCCCGCCGGCTCACTGAGCTCCTTCAGCACATTACCTGAAGATGAGAATATGATTCAACATGTTCAACTTTTGTCTCATCATCTGAGCTTTACAAATAAAAAGCCGATGTTTCGTACCGTTTCCTCCCGCCCCCTGATCGTGTATACTGCAGATCGGGTTCCCGCCGCTTCTTTCCAGACACGCCCTGAGAGCGCGGTTCATCTTCTGCTCCATCTCGGCATCCCCCCGCTGCACTGCACCCAGATCCCGTTCGCTGGAGTTGTCCCCCTGGACCTGCAAGCCAGAACGGATGTGAAACTTCTGCACCAGGTGACGTCACCGCTGCATGATTTACTGTAGCGGCCTTACTTGTACGGAGGAGGCCGCTCCGCCTCCCACGCCGATCCTGTACACCGGCCCTCCGATCTTCACCACTTCCATTCCTGATCGACAAACACAGCAGAGGGACGCCGTGAGTCATTAATCAATATGTGTAAATATAGCCTCCGCATTGATTAAACACACACACACGCTGAGCTAAAGCATTACCCGTCTCTGCCTCTTCTTTCTTTACATGTGTATCTTCAATAGAACCGAGACCGCCGCTGAACATGATCGGCTTAATCCACTCTCGCCGCTCTCCGTTAGGCAGCCGCATGCCGAAAGAACGAGCAAAACCTTCAATAGGAGAGAAGTATCAGAACAGGCTTTAAAAAAATGCTGAAACAATTCAATATCAATCAATTCATCTGTAGACTGACAGAAAAATAATGAGAACAAATGATAACTGATTGATTGTTTTAGTCATTTATTAAGTAGAAACCAAACATTTGCTGACTTCAGATGCTAAAAGTTGTTTGCTATTCTCTGTTTTATATTCTAAATATAATTTGTGTTTTTTGGCAACTAATCAGACTAAAGAAAAGATTTTAACATGACACATAGGTTCTGGTTATATCTAAGGAACATTTGATGTTATTCTTACAACTTTGTACACTACATTGTAATGGTAAAAAATGTTTTTACCATGTATACCACACGAACATTGCATGAGACAGACAGGCTGTGTCTGCAGTCCAAGGTCACAGTGTTCCAGCAAACTATGTGCTACCTGAGTCTTCACTCCCTGTGGTAGTCTTCAAGGCCAGACTTGGCGTACATCTGACAGATAAGACTCCTACGTCTTCTGTCAGTGTCTGACAGAAGACGCCATAGGTATGTGAGGAATCAGGTTGTGTCATACTTTGTACAGCTTAAAAACCTACTGTAAACCGAGAGACTTCGCACAAACCTGCAGACTGCACTCAGACTGTGTACTTTGTGTCTTCTTGCAAGAATCCTGACTTTTAATAAATAGACAAAGACAACTCTGAGAATATTTCAATTCATTATTTCTCTTTCTCACCGGGAACTACAGAGATTTGTAGCAGAATTTCCACAACAACATCTACATGACTGATCTGTAATTCAAAATATAAAATGGGTAAATATGAATAAAATTAGGGCTGAACTATTTGAAAAAATATGTAATTGCGATTATTTCGACTGATATTGCAATTGTAATATGATTTTCCATTTTAGAGGGAGTGATAATTTTTACATCATTATTCTTATTTTCATTGAAAAACGTATTAAAATGATTACAGTGATTTTTGTGGGAATCTGTACCAAACGGAGATGTTTTCTTAATATGATGTGTAGGCCAGGACATCTCTGCAGCACCACAATATTTAATTTAAAATGGTATTTTCACACACATTTTGCCTTTATTTCAATAAAATTACAATAAAATTTCAATTAATTGGGCAGCCCTAAATGAAATATATATGATGTTTAAAAAAATATGTTAAACATTAAGTTCATTATTTAAATTATTTAAGTCAAAGAAAGGGGTAGGAGCTTATTTACTTTTAAATAATTGAATTACTTCTACCTATAACATATAATATTTATTTATTTAGTAAATTCAGAATTTGCTTCATATGTTTACTGTTCATTTTATTACGAATTAAGATAAATTGATGAATCAATAATGAATATAATCAATTACTTTAGTCGATTAATCTATCAGCCGATCGACAGAAAATTAATTTTGATACTTGATTTCAGCTTCTTAAATGTGAGGATTTGCTGCTTTTCTTTGTCACATGTGACAGTGAATTGAATATCTTTAAGTTTTGAACTGCTGGTCGGACAAAACCAAATTGAAGACGTCGCTGTGAGCTTGGAGAAATTGTAAATGGCATTTTTGCATCATTTTTTTTAACAGTGTAAAGACCAAATAATCTGCAGATAAATAAATAAATAATTAACTGTTAAAGTAAATCTAGACATGCTTCAGTGGAGTTTCTACCTGACAGGACGGGTTCTCCAAACTTGTTGCCGTAGTCTGAGGCTCCATTGCTGGCCTCAATCGCCACCTGCAGCGGAGGAGCGAAGCTGGAAGGATACTCCCAGCCGTCTCCTTCAGACTCCCAGGGGAGAACGTAACCTGGTCAGAAAGGACAGATTATTAACTAGTAAAGTTCACTCAGTAGAGTGCAGATCTCCTCCAGGTGTGTCTCCTTCTCCTCTCCCAAACAAAGAAGAGTTGAATCTCACTCAGTTGTTGCTCCAGGCTCCCTTACAGTCAAGGTGGCGGTGAAGATAACAAAAACTGTGATTTATTCATCTCGTATCATGCCTTACTTCAGTGGATCATAACATGGAATTGATCTGCAGATGCTCCGGTTCAAAATGAGACCAAACTTTTCTATGGATGTCAGTTTTTGAGCCACGACGAAGGCCAAAATGTGGCTGCAACAGACCAGGTGAGGCTTGTTTTTAGCCTGTAGCTGAGTGATGGAAATGCTTTTTGCTACTGAAGCAGTTGTTGATCACTTGTGGCCTCTACTGGCCGGTTAAGAGGAGTGAGGAGTCAGCAGTAGGGATGCAACGGATCACAAACTCACGGTTCAGATCATATCACGGTTTTGAGTCACGGATCCGCAGAAAAATAAAAAGCAGATGTCAACACGGATTTGGTGTTCACGATGTAACATTATCAGGGATCAGCGACTAGAAAGCTTTAATGTCGATCTCCCGATCGCACATTTTTACTGAATATCATCCATTAACGATCAGCAGTTAAACTTTATTTCACACTATGATGGTGGTGGGGGGTCCGTACGGATCACGGATCAACTACGGCCCGTAGTGAGCAGTCAATGACGGCATAAAACAGGCCAATAAAATAGGTCATTCAGTCAGAAATGAGCACCAAAATTATCAGGCTTATGGGTCCAGTAGTATGCGAGATTAGCCGTGGACAGACAGACAGATACACACACATCACCGAACGCATGATCTCCCCACAGGCTTATGCCTGGCGGAGATAACTAAGAGAAGAAAAGTGAAGCACGCTGTGTTGCAGACCTGGTATGTGCAGGTTGCCGAAGCAGTATCCCGCAGTGCCGGCGATGACGTGGCCTCCCTGTCCAGCACTCTGGACGTCTCTGATACGACCTCCTGTGCCTGTGGTGGCACCGCTGAACGGCGCCACACCTACAAAATCAGACGGGTTTGATCAGGATTATTTGGAAAACAACACATGAGGGGAAAAAAGGAACACTTAAAGAGGACATATTATGCTTATGGTGCATACTTGTATTTTGGGTTTCTACTAGAACATGTTTACATGCTTTAATGTTCAAAAAACACTTTATTTTTCTCGTACCGGCTCTTTTCACCCTCTGAAACGCTTTGCAGACCTTTTACATGCACAAAGAAACTATCTAACACACTAAAGGAAAGGGAAAAAGCACAAAAGCATAATAGGTCCTCTTTAAGTTGCAACTAAACACAATGTTTTGTTGTGTCCTGACCTGTCGGGAAGTTGTGCGTCTCGGCGGTGAAGATGACGTGTCTCAGTGAGCGGCGTGTCTCATACGGGCTGGCTTGGGACGGATCTTTTGGGTAAACACACTCCAGCTCCATCCCTTTGATTCCACTGGCCACACACACACACACACACACACACACACAAACACACATTTCACATTGAGTCAGCGTGAACATATACACACACACATACAACCAAATACACGTACTTCACTCCTACCTGCTGTTGTCGCAGAACTTAATGACGTTGTTCTGGTTGCTGTGCCGCTGGGTGTCCATTACGAGACTGAAAAGAGTCTCTTTCTGCTCCTGCCCGTCGATCTCCATCCGTCCGCGGAAGAACCAGTGACGGCTGTGCTCGCTGGGACGCCGGCGTACAAGAGAAAAAACATCGGAGAATAAAAAACAGAGGAACAAAAACTCCAGAGTCGAATACCATGCACAACACACAGCAGTCCTGCTAATCTGCTCTTTGCAGACGAACCCCACCTGTTGGACTGGGCCAGGTCGAAACACTCCACACTGGTGGGGTTCCTTTGAACTCTCTGGAACATCGATGTGTAGTAGTCCAGATCCCAGGAGTCAAAGGCCAGACCTGCATTAACAACAACAACACACAATATGAGATTGTTGCTACCAAGAAGCAACCACCAGCAAAGATGGAAAGACAGTTCATGTACTCGTTTTCTTCTTTTTTTTTGGATGCAAAATGAATCAAACAACACACATGCACACACAGTAAGCTCTGTATTTAAGTATCATCCAGTATCCTCTGCATGTGCATGTGCAGGTAATTTTAATAATTTCAATTAAATTTCAACTTTGTAGCGACTGTAATTATAAAGGATTATTACAGGGCTCAACAATAAGGATTGCCCGATTGCACGGGGCAAGTAAAATGCCACGTTGGGCAAATCTAACAACTCAACACATAAAAAAAGAATTAAACACATTGTTTTTTTCCCAGAGCTGATGATGTAAGCAGTGGGCTACCTCCGGTTCTGAAAAGTGAAGCCAATGCTGAAGTGCCTTAAACTTTCATTCTTTCTAATAACCAGCAGGGGGCGACTCCTCTGGTTGCAAAAAGAAGTGACTTGATTTATTACTTCAGTAAACATTGTAAACATGAGTTTATTTTCTCAATCACTAGTTTTAAGTCTTCTTCAATACAGAATGATGTTCATTTAGTAAATTATGGTCCCATTTAGAGCCAAATAGACCATAAAGCAGGGGATGCTTTAGGGCGTGGCCAAAAGCTGTACTACTGTACTTAGCTCAACCCTCTTGTGTCACTTCTGGTTGTAAAAAAAAATAAGATGGTGACGGCCAAAATGCCGAACTCGAGGCTTCAAAACAACAGTCCACAAACCAACTGGGTGACCTCACGGTGACTACGTCCACTTCTTATATAATAGAGTCTAATGATGGAAGTAGCTAAGGAGTGAGCCATCTCGCTTCCTTCGCATCTCTGTCGAGAGATCAGTACCAATTGGGCACTTGCGAGAAAATGGCGGCGGGTAAAGACAAAGTTCATGAGCTGAAGCGCAAGCGAGCATTTAAATTGTTCTGGAGACAGGGGTTTAGTTGGGTGGCGTCAGAGGTTTGCCGCAAGTTTGAGAGCAAGGCGAAAAAAACTGGGTTGTGATTCAAAAGACACGTCAAGTTTCCGAAAAACGTCGCTGTAGTTCCGTAACACGAGCCGGGTCATTGACTTAAATAAATTATTAAACGTGACAATTAACTTTAGTCTTTTGTATAGAAGTTAAAATTGACTTTGGGCAGTAGATTAAAAAAAACATTAACGTTGAACCCTTTAAGATGATGTCACGTCACCTATAAGACTTTGTGTCCCTTCTATTAAACACCACAACCGGGGAAGCAAAAACAATGAGAGTAGAATCAATCCTTAAGGGGAATTAAGCAGCTATAGTGTCGAGAAATTCCAGATAGGCCCTTTTTAATTATCTCCTCATTCACCGGTTGAGTATGGGAGAGCCTACAGAGTATGTAGTGAAATTATTCTCAGCAGCTCAATGTGAATATTAATGAAGCCGAGCAGGAGTGAGTCAGCGGAGCGTGAACATAAGTACGCACACCACGTTCTGTCACGGTGGCCAGAAAACCTGTTCACATGAAGAGAGGAATAACCAGTCGCTGTCAATACATCAAAAACATAAATGCATAAAGGTTTCGAACAAATGCCAAAAAAGTACTACGTGGTGATACGGTTGGTGGGTGTAGTTCGGTAGAAAGAAATTAGTTCCTACATGAAACTGCTCACAACAAGGTCTTTGGATTATCTTGAGTAACCGGGTCATGATTTCTGGAAAGAGATGTTGCTGTTGAGTTTTTCAGATTTTTTTTTTCGAGCACCACAAGCCGAGAGCCATCTAGTCCCATATTTCCAACAGTCGGCAACTCACACCAAAACAATCTAGACTGAGAAATAGCACCACAGGTCTGATTTTGGGGTGAAATGGTCTTTTAACATCTTTGTGACAATTTGAAAACATCACTCTGGGCTTTAAGAACTTTTAATGGGCATTTTTCTCCATTTTCTAACATTTTATAGATAAAACGATTAATCGATTAAGTAAGAAAATATTAGTCAAATTAATTCACAATCAAAATACTCATTAGTTGCAGCTCTTATTGAGGTAGTAAAAAATGGTTGAATTCTGAGTTTATAGTTACACTGTTGACCCAAAAGTCAACGATATCATTTAAAACTCATCAGCGAATTCTGCTTTATTTTTTACTTATTGTCTCTGTTGTGAGAATCTGGAAACATAAAATCTGGACTTTCCATTAAACAGAGAGAACCTTTCTCTCTTTTTGAGTTTCATTTGCTTTCACATCACGTTAGACACAGTAACGCTGAATGCACTCATGCACGTGTGAGATAATGAACGGCATCACTGCCGTCCTGTGACTTCAACCAGCTCAGTAATAATGTCGTGCATCACGTGACATTATTACCTCTACCAGCAGACACAGTGTACTCACAGAGAGCTGCAGGACTGAGAAGAGGCGTGAGGAAAGAGAAAAGAGAGGACGGTTACAGAACATTAAGTACGATAAGTACTGCGATAAGAGACTCAGTGTGAGTAAGTAGAGATGGAGAGAGGCTGAAGCTGAGGAGAGTCTCACCCAGATCATCGTTTGCCGTCTCCAAGGCTGCCCGGCCCTTCCCCAGGATGTCCACCTCAAACACCGGCTGCGGTTTGGTTTCCACGGTGAAGGAGGTGATGGGATGTTGATAGATGCATTCAGTCATACCGTCATACAGACACTCAATCAGCTGCTTTACGTCTCCACCGTTCACGCTCCCTCCATTCTTTGGCTGGAGGAGAAGAGACACGCAGATCTCATCAGAAGCAGGAACGTGAAGTGAAAACCAACCTGATCAGTGCTCTACAAGAAAATGATTTCTCTGTTTGTGTGCAAACCTTGATTAGAAACCTGCGAGACAGCTCGACCCGTGTGACGTTAGTGAGGCCGGCGCTCTGGCAGATGGACACGGTGTTGGTGGACCAGGCGGTGGAGAAGTTCAACCTGAAGAACAGCAACAACATAAATAAATGGGTGACCAGTTCCTCCAGTGTCACTGATTCACAAAAAATGTCTTATATTAAAATGTGTTTTTCCATATTCCATATTATCTTGCAGTGAACATCTGTCCACCTCACAGGAAAATAGTCAATTTAATTGACTTTATTGTAGCAATAAGCAACCATTCATAAAAACTAGGACTGTCAATCGATTAAAATATTTAATCGTGATTAATCACACATTTTTTATCTGTTCAAAATGAACCTTAAAGGAAGATTTGTCAAGTATTTAATACTCTTATCAACATGGGAGTGGGAAAATATGCTGCTTTATGCAAATGTATGTATATATTTATTATTGGAAATCAACTAACAACACAAAACAATGACAAATAATGTCCAGAAACCCTCACAGGTACTGCATTTAGCATTAAAAAAAATATGCTCAAATCAAAACATGGCAAACTGCAGCCCAACGGGCAACAACAGCTGTCAGTCTGTCAGTGTGCTGACTTGACTATGACTTGCCCCAAACTGCATGTGATCCTCGCCAAAATGTAGCGTAAGTTTGGAGCGTTATTTAACCTCCTAAACAACAAGCCAGTATGACATGGTTGGTACCAATGGATTCATTAGGTTTTCTAGTTTCATATAATACCAGTATCTTCAATCTAGCTTTAAAACTGAGCCCACTGAGGACTTTTTATGTTTTCACTGCACCGCTGGATCCTGGTGTGAAAGCAGCCAAAAGCAGAGCATGTAATAGAGGTCATTAATCAGTAGTACCTGGGTCCGATCTCCACCAGTTTCTCCCCGCTGCCCTCTGTGAGGTTCGGTTTCTCAGACAGCGGCTCGGCCCGCAGGGGAGGACGAAACAACCAGAGGAGAACCTCCGTCTGCTCGGCGCTGAGACTCTCACAGCCTGCAGCAGCAGCAGGAGGACACAATGAGGACACGGCGACATGGATGAATACACAAGGTGACTCTATATGCATCTGTCCACAACCTCTGCTTCTTCACTTATTATTATTATTACGAGCTGTTACACTCTCACCTGTCAGCTCCACATTGTAGCACAGCTCAGAGGCGATGGACAGCTGGGGGTGGAGCTTGGCCGCCCTCTGCACGGCTCGCCCGCTCACGTCTTCGTTACTGTAGAACCTCACTACAGCCATGACTGATGGAGAGACGGACACATAAATCCAGTTTAAGACCTCCATTAATAAAATCAATCACTGAATGTCACACATGATGAATTGTAGGCGAAGACATCGATTTCCCTCGTCTCACCGAGCGCATATTCTGAAGTAACGGATCACTAAATCAGAGGTCAAAGGTCAACGCAGATGATTAATGAAATGTTCTCACTGAGGCTGACCTTTTTCTCCAGATCAGTTCAGGTCAAGAAGACAAACCAATAATCAGATAGCGGCCACTCGTGATGCTGTGCAACGCCTGCAGGAGAACAGGAATCTTTAACCAGAACACCTACTTTAGCCTCTTTACATCGGCTCCCTGTTTGTTTTAGGATTGATTTTAAGATCTTATTGATTATCTTTAAGGCTCTTCATGGCCTGGTTCCAGATTATATTTTAGACCTTTTAATCCCTTATGAAACTTTGTTTTGATACTGATACCGGTATCGGAAATGTGTCCGATACTGCCCAAAATTCAGTATCGGGTATCGGCGAGTACGCTAGTCTATGCACCGATCTGATACCATAATTTATTAACCCACAGAAAAATCAACTGGAAATCGATTCTTCTTCGCCGCTCCAAAACAGTAGCCTTCACTGTGCTCAAATAACATATATTGATAAGAAGCGAAAGTCAAGTGTTCGTTCCATTGCAACATCAGCGCCCAGCAGCAAAGCTACGCTTCCGCCATTTTGGACTGAAAAGCGGACGCCAGTAAAACGTCCGCCTAAAAATACCGTACAAAAGTAAAACAAAATTATTTGTATTCTATTGTCATATTCTACTTAAATGACCTGTGTTGAACAATAAAATATTATAAATATAAAAAGACTTCACATCAATACAGAAACCCAAATACATATCACTGCTTCTATCATGCATTGATAACTGTTCATGTTTTGATCAAACATCACAGATTATCAGTGTTTTCATTTAGCACTTTCACATATAGCCTGTCAGTAAACATATTTAATATGAGGCTCCTGTTCTAAACAACACTGATGTTGTTCGGCCTCATTCATTACCAAGATGAAAGAGTATCTGACATAAACTCATCCAAACTCTAAACACAATCAGCCTCCTAACAATTAGCTCACTGATTGTGTGCACACTGCAGGTCACACACTGCACGGTCAGGAGCTTTCTGTTAGTCCTTAAAGGGATAGTTCGGGTGTTTTAAAGTGGGGTTGTATGAGGTACTTATCCATAGTCAGTGTATAACCTACAGTAGGTGGTGGTCGGCACTCCCCCAGTTTGGAGAAACATACAGGAGTACCAGCACGGGAGCAAAGCAATGTACTGCTGTGGACGGGGGCAGCAGCAAAACAGATTTTAGATACCTAAAAGAAAAGCCTACCAAAAAAAGTTGATATCTATTGAAGTGTCCGCTATATTTAGAATGTTTTCACCACTTTATCTCGCCGTCAGACAGCCCTTTCCTTCTCCTTTCCGCCGGGGAACTGAACTTAAAGTAAAACTTATCTATGCTCACTCCAAAGCCAGCAGACTCAGATGACAAAAACAGCGTAGAAACGTTACTGTAAGTAATACACATGCTATGGAGAAGTACCTCATACAACCTGTGATGGTAAAAATTGTATTAACCATGTATACCACACGAACATTGCATGAGACAGACAGAATGTCTTTTCTGTATAAAGGTTGTTTATGTGTTCCAGCAAACTATGTGCTGCCTGATTCTTCACTCCCTGTGGTAGTCTTCAATGCCAGACGGAACGTACATCCGATAGATAAGATTTCTCTGTCTCTGTGAGCGTCTGACACAAGATGTCATAGGCTGTGTGTAATCAGGTGATGTTATACTTTGTACAGCTCAAAAACCTACTGTAAACCGGGAGACTTCGCACAAACCTGCAGACTGCACTCTGACTGTGTACTCTGTACTTTGTGTCTTCTTGCAAGAATCCTGACTTTTAATAAATAACAACAAAGACAACTCTGAGTATACTTCAATTCATTAATTCTCTTTCTCACCGGGAACTACAGATCTTTGTAGTAGAATTTCCACAACAGACCCCACTTCAAAACACCCAAACTCTCCCTTTAACCTCATGGAGAAGACTGCAACCCCCTTCAATAAACACACACATACGTCTTTACCAACACTGATTGTGATGCGACTGGTTGCATCTACAGCAACAACATGGAGGATACAGAGGAAAATTACAAAAAGCCTGTCCGGTTGCATCACTGTCACATACATACATTTAGAGTTATGTATTATGATTATGTTATGGCATGCTCTTTGTCTTATTCATTTATATTGTATGATGACATGAGTTTGTATCTTGGAGAATAAAGTACATGTATGGATTAATTGAGTCAATAAATAAAAAGTGAAAAACAACAAAATCTACTTACTCATATATAATGTATAATATATAATATAATATATAATGTATATTATCTTATTGGATTATAATTATTGATGCATTAATGTGTTCATCACTTTAATGTTGCAGCTGGTAAAAGTGGAGCTAATTTGAATTTCTTTATATACTGCTGGGAAACTAAATCCATAATAATACATCATAATTTATTAGTTGATTTATATTTTGTATTAATAATCAAAATCTGCAAAGTTAAGTAGTAACCAAAGCTGTTAAATAAATGTAGTGGAGTAGAAGTATATAGTAGCATAAAATTGTAATATTCAAGTAAAGTACAAGTACCTCAAAATGTACTTAAGTACAGTACTATTTAACCTGTTGCCCTCTGGCAGGCGCTACAGTTCCATCAGAGCTCGCACAACCAGACTCACAAACAGTTTCTTCCCCTTGGCCATAAGAACTCTAAACACTGTCAAACAGTAAACACCTCACACTGTGCAATATTTATTATTTTAGTGAAATAGCTACACTATTTATAAACAGTTTCAAATTGCACTGATCTGGAGTAGCACTCCAAATATATCTGTATTATGTAGGGAACGAATGGGTACTGTGAATGTTATGTGTATAAAGGTGGAATGAATGCATATTGTAGCTGTCTGTTTCTTTTTGTTTATTATTTTTTAACTGTACTGTTCAGGAGAAGCACTCCAAATTTCGTTGTATGATGTACAATGATAATAAAGCTTTCTATTCTATTCTATTCTACTATGAGTAAATGTACTTCACGTTATTTACATTCCACCACTGTTGTATTTCCATATTTCTAGTGCATTGTGGTTTTATGATACTGAGAGAAAGCTGTATATTCTAATGACACTGTACATGTTAAAGTACAACTAGGGAGAAGAGTTGAAAAGTATGCATTAAACTCTGTGCAGCACATCAGTTTCATGCTCTGTATTGTAACATATGTTAAATTGCATCGTCCTTATCAAACATAAATTAAACATAAATACACATAAACATTATAATACATCATAATTTATTAGTTGATTTATATTTTGTATTAATAATCAAAATCTGCAAAGTTAAGTAGTAACCAAAGCTGTTAAATAAATGGAGTGGAGTAGAAGTATATATATATGTATATATATATACATATATATATATATATATATATATATATATATAGTAGCATAAAATTGTAATACTCAAGTAAAGTACAAGTACCTCAAAATGTACTTAAGTACAGTACTATGAGTAAATGTACTTCACGTTATTTACATTCCACCACTGTTGTATTTCCATATTTAAAGTGCATTGTGGTTTTATGATACTGAAAGAAAGCTGTATATTTTAATGACACTGTACATGTTAAAGTACAACTAGGGAGAAGAGTTGAAAATTAGCATTAAACATTAGTTTCATGCTCTCTATTGTAACATATGTTAAATAGCATCGTCCCTATCAAACATAAATTAAACTAATATTCAGGATACAAGGTCATAATGTGTCTTGTGACATGAGACAAAGCCTAGAGTTTCCTATTTGTTAACAAAAAGTTTTATTCCCCATGTTTTGTTTCTTCTGGCTACTTGTGTGGAAGCTAAGTGGCTAAAAGCTACCAGAGTTAGCACAGAGCTAGTTAGCTTCACTTACTTGCAGCAGCTTCAGCTTGTTGTTCAGGATGAAGAGTTGAGAAGCTGCTCCTGCAGGAGAAACTCGTGCTGCTGTTAAACAGGCTGGAGGAGGTTTGGTTGGTTGGTGAGATCTGATGATCTGAACTCTGACAGGACAGGATGCATGGACCTCTACACCCACGTGGGAGCCGCTCTACCGTGTGCGCATGCGCAGCTTCTGGTCAAAGAGTATAGAAGCAAAGAGATGAAACTCCAGTGTTTTTTGGCAACAGCCGCCGCCGCCATTTTGGACTGAAAACGCTTATTATATCTATATTTGCTGCTGCTGGGCGCTGATGTTGCAATGGAACGATCAATTGACTTTCACTTCTTGGCAATTCTTTGGAGTGGTTACAGTAAGTAAGTCATTATAATGAGATACTATCTGAAAATAATGAGTTAGTATCTCAATATTTTGACTTACTATCTCATTAGTGTGACTTAGTATCTCATTATTGTGACTTAATATCTCATTATTGTGACTTAGTATCTCATTATTGTGACTTAGTATCTCATTATTGTGACTTAGTATCTCATTATTGTGACTTAATATCTCATTATTGTGACTTAGTATCTCATTATTGTGACTTAATATCTCATTATTTTGAGATACTGAGTCGAAATATTGAGATATTAAGTAAAAATACCGATAATAAGTCAACATTTTGAGATAAAAGTCGAAATATTGAGATACTAACTCATTTTTTTTAGATACTAAGTCAAAATATTGAGATATTAAGGAAAAATACTGATAAGCCAAAATATTGAGATAGTAAGTCAAAATAATGAGATATTAAGTCAAAATATTGAGATACTAACTCATTATTTTGAGATAGTATCTCATTATAATGACTTACAGGATCTTTTTTCCATCACTGTGGCAGAAATGGGCTTCCATACCTGTTTTTTCCTAAAATACAATATATAAAATTTCAGTTGTAGTCAAAATATTGAGATAGTAAGTCAAAATAATGAGATATTAAGTAAAAATATTGAGATACTAACTCATTATTTTGAGATAGTAACTCATCATAATGACTTACAGGATCTTTTTTCCATCACAGTGGCAGAAATGGGCTTCCATACCTGTTTTTTCCTCAAATACAATATATAAAATTTCAGTTGTGGCCACAAATGGGTTAATATTCATTAAGTCCTGATTACAGCCCTGATCATACTGATGGGCAAATTTAACACTTATTAAACTAAGGACCAACTCCACATTTTCATATATGTCTGGATATGGCTAAACGTAAAAGATAAAACATATTTTTTCTTCCATGTTTCTACTTGTTGTGTTAATAGTTTCAGAGATGTTGTTAGATTATCTGCAGGATGTGCCGACAGCGTTTCTTTTGATTGATTGAAGTGTCGAAAGAACAGAACGAAACGACTCCCACACACACACTGAAGAGTCAGCAGCTGCAGTCTTAGATATATTTAATAAATTAAAGCCAAGGTACAAAAAAAACAATGTACATTTCATCCCCTCCCCCCCTCTCCCTCCCCTCCTACTCTTTCTTTCAACAGCGTTTTATTTTCCCCACCTCAGACTGAGACCACAATACGGACCAGGGATCGTCCAATCATTCTCTCCCGGGTCTCAGTCTAAATCAGGTCTTTCTGCAGCGTCTCACACACTGAATATTTGTCCCCCGAACCCCCGTAACCCCCCCCCCCCCCACGAAACACATACATGCTACATGTCTGCAGGCACCTCGGATAAGACAGAAGGATTAGACTGAGATAAAGTTTATCAGAGACCACAAAGTACATTTCAACGCTGAGTGTTATTATAGGTCAACTGGTCCTGCTGATTCACCAGACAGTGTATTTTACAGCCGTCACGTCACTTCACCAACAACGTCTCTGGCATAATGGATGATCACAGGATGTCAGTGTTTAGTTCTCGTTGTAAAAATGCTGAATAACTTTCTCAGAGATTTTGTTACTGAACTCTCTAATCCTTCTTGTTCCTCTCCAAGGCAGTGACCCAGATGGATGAAAGGATTTAAGAGCAGTGGTGGGGTGTCAATAAGAGATAGATAGATGAGTCTGGTCAATGAGTATCACTGGCTGGTCAATCCAGATGATACAGAGGTTTAATAGATGGGTGTGATTGCCGGTCAGTCTTTGAGAAAAGAGTAGTCTGAATGAGAAGAAATGAGCTCTTTGTTTGAAAGATGGGAGGAAGTTATGGATGTGAACTGTACTGTAGGTCCAATATAAGTGCACTGAACAAGTGGAAAAAGATACATCTGTGCACACACACGCACACGCACACACACACACACACACACACACACACACACACACACACACACACACACACACACACACACACACAACCTCTCATACACACAGGTATGAACACACTCAAGCATACACTCAAATACACAGAAGTGTTCAGCGATAACCGTTAATATGCACAACTTGATTAATATTTTTGCACGATTACAGTGACTAAGCCGTCCTTCGTGAGGATTATTCATCCCTCCGAACACTCGGTTCCCTTCTCAGTTTTCCACCTTGTGCCTCTTTCTCGCTGCCAGCTACTATATTAATTCCTTTTCCCCTTCACTCTAGCCTTCAGTCCTGCTTTACCTAAGGGACCAATGTTTAAAAACCCCTCTCTACAATCCGAGGAGACTGCAGTATGACTGGGTGGGACTGTATGTACATGAGGTACAGCCCTGCACACAGAGGGCTGGGCAAGAGAGTACACCGTTTTTCAGTCCAGTTATCTGGTTTTTCCTCCACTCATACCCCCCAAAAAGGCATATATAACAACAAAAATCACAAAACATGATAATTTGGCAAATGCAGAGATCACTGGGGCATGTTTGGGAGTAAAATATTATTGTATTAATGTCATTTTTCCTGCAGAATCCCCTCCTGACATTGGTCCTTCTCTCTTCCCATTAGCAGCAGCAGGACTGACGACCACCTTCTTTCTATATGTGTATACATATACATTTATATAATTTATTTGATTTATTTTGAAAAATAATGTCAAGTAGCTACGTACGATACCACTACCATTTTCATATGGATGCTAATCACCAGGAAACAACCTAGGAACCACAGGAAGATCTAGAAAGGCTGAACAAGACAGAGATAGAAGGAGGCGAGAGGCAGCATGCTGGGAGCGCTGCTCAGAGAAAGAAAGAGGAGAGAGGAGGGAGAGATAAACAATCAATCTGAGAACAGAAACAGAAGATCGGAGGAGAGGGGAGAGCCTCCCTAAAGCCACCGGGGATTTAATGTGTGTCCATTAATCCGATGGCAGGTCTGTGCTGGACTGGTTCCGTGTCTTGTCCTGCGGCGGGGGCGGGTTTATCATTACAATCATTTCATGATGTCTTCGCTGATGGGGGGGGGGTTTTGTGAGAACTGTGTTGTAGTGGCATCCAGCTGTTTGGCGCTGAGGGCAGAGGTCACGGTAGGTGAGAGTTCAAGGGTAGAGTTTCAGTATTCAGCGGCGTACTCTGTACCGTGGAGCCCTCTGCACAGCAGCGTGAACTCCTTCACCATGTCCTTCACCCTCCTCTTGTTCACTCGTTCTCTAAACCACAGAGGAGGAAGGACGAATACACACAATTAGGAAGAATATGCGAAAAATCATGAGGTTGACCAACTGGACGGTCTCATGAAAGCTACTATGAGGAACTATGATTTTTGTGTTAATTTTGGCGGTCCCTGTGGACAAAAGCGGTAGAGTTTTCAAGCACCAGTCTCTTTAGAAAACCTCTTATTTTACAGGTCCTGACACACCAAGCCAACGGTCGGCCGTCGGACAGACGCTGCTTTGCTTCATGTGCATACGCCGTCCTCGGTCTTCTGGTTTTCCTTTCTGAATGACGAATACAGACTACCACCGCCTGCTGGTAGGGACTTCATCTCACGTAAGCTCAGAACGTACGTGCTAACTGGCCGTTGGCTGTCGTCTTTGCGGTGTGTTCAAATGCAACTTGTCGGTCAAAATAAAGGCGACGTGAGGCAACGCAACAGTCGGCCTTTATCGCCGCTAGTTCTTTGATGTCGGCTTGGTGTGTCTGGGCCTTACTGCAGCAGGGTCTGACAGTCTGCCCCACGCAGTCCTGATTCTGGTTCTCCTGTGTCTCACTTCCCTCCAGCGGGCCCAGCAATACGGCCTGGGCCTCCAGCAGCGTGGTGTCGGTGTTGGCTCCAAACGGGGAGCAGCGAGGCGAAGCTCTGCTCCTGGCCTTAGGAGGAGCCGCTGCTGCCGGGTGCGGAGCTCTCCACCTCCCAGCGGAGCTCCGACTGCAGGTCGAAAGTGGCGGCAAAGACGGATTTTGGTCTGTCCGCGGTGGGCTGGTCGCCTCCGGAGTTTCTGGTGAACCTGCACGCTGTATATCGTTTCGTGTGATTTCGCAGGGAATCTGACCCGCTGACAGGCATTAAGAATAACTACAGAATGTAGAAATAGCCAATCTTCTCACTGATGGCCTCGTTTACTCATGTACGTCATATTGAGGCATCAGTGTTACATTGAGACTGTTTCATAACAACTTAAGTTCCTTGTAGTAACTTTAGCCAATAAGCCTTTAAACAAATGTCCCGCGGTGTTACCTGAGTATCTGATGTGAGAAGTTGTCTTTCTGTTCAGTTGTGACCCGCGATGACGGGAACCCAGGAGGCTGCAGCGCCTCCTTCAACCACACGGCGAGCAGAGAAAAGCAGTGCTTGTTCAGCGAGAAAAGCACTTCTGCAAACTGGTCCATCAGGTTCCGAGACGCCCCGCCACCGATGCCCTGGGGAGAGCGGGGGAGAAAGTTCACAACAGGGACTTAATTACAATAATACCCTTTTCCCACCAAAATTAACGTGTATATGTGGGTTTTTTGAAACGTGGGGAAACTCGATAAAAATAGGCGATAGACTCCTTTCCCATTGCCAGTAGACGAGTATGTTTTTTGTCACATTCGCGTGGTGGCTGCCTCGTGCAAGCCCAGTCTGGCCCGGGCGTAGTGGGAGAAAAATGTGATTGACTGACTGCAGCATCAGTGAAATGATGAAACATTTCTGCGGTGTGAGGTGTAAATGTTTAATGTGGTGCTCCTCACCTCCAGCACGGCCTGGATCAACAGTTTGCCGTCCTCCTGCACCACTCTTGCCAGCGGAGGCACATCTGAGCAGTGGGGTAACAGTTCAGTCTGAGGCACAAACAAACAGAGACAACAGGACATTTTAAGCCAAATGACTCATTTATATATATAAATATTCTTGCAGGGTTTCAAGTTGTTTGTGTGTGTGTGTGTGTGTGTGTGTGTGTGTGCTCACAAAGAACAAGCACGTTGACTTGACTGTCGGAGCCTCGGGAAATTTGAGTGACAGAACTCCTAGAAGTGGGAGAAAGAGTCAGAAGCATAAATAAACTACTGAAGGATGGTGTCAACAAGATATTTCTCTGCAATAAAAACACCCAGAACAGTGTGTAGGGGTGTGTGTTTGTGTAAACGACGTGCCAACTCACCACAGTGGAACACTGCTTTCACGTCAAGACTCTCAGACAAGAACAAATCGGGCTTCCGTTTGAGGGCCTAAGAGGCAGATAAAGGCATTAAACAGAGCATGTTTGTGACGGCCCGACCCAATCGGTGCTGCTTCACCACATTCCACTGCATAAGCTCCTTCAAAAATACTGCTATCAACAATACCCGCTCAGCCTGGTAGCCGGATCTGACAGCAACACAGGACTGAGAACAGATCTGCCTACCAGGCTATAGTACTCTCTCCATCTGTTATATCCAAACTCATACAGAGATCCTCCAATGCAGAACTCAGCAGGTATAACAAACAAATTGCAAAAAATCAAACTTTGAAATCATTGGAAACTTAAGTCAAACTAAAGGCAATGATGGTTTTTGTTTCTTGAAATCAATTGTTATTTTGAAACATTACTTTTCCTTGTTTTTTGTTGACTGGATTGAATATGCAACAGAAGTGTGTAAGTAATTAACATGTGCAGATAAAGAGAAATAATCATCTTGTAATAATGAACTCATTCAGGATGGAGGAGAGGAGAGAGGGAGAGGGAGAGAGATGAAGGTCAGATCTATCCAAAGATAGAAAACAAAGGAAGAAGAATGAAGACAAAAATATAAAACAGAAGAGCCATCAGCCAATTTGTCTGAACTGATTAATATTAGCTGAATATTAATTCATTTGGGCTTTGATTGGCTCCGGGCTGGAATGACTTCAGAGGAGGACTGGGCTCAGAGACTAACCAGCCACCTGGGACCACAACGCCGATACTGACGCCGTTACATCAGCTTCCCAAGAGCGCCGCATCAACTAAAATATTTCATCTAAGGCTCCGAGAGTGCTGAGGTTTTTACAAAATGAGCAAATGTGCCCCGATGTTGACTTTAAAAAGGGAGGAGATTGAGTACAAAATGTAAGTACTTAAAATAATCAATCCTCATGCATAAAATGTTCAAACACAAGTGCTCATTTTTCTATTTTCCAAGCAGCCTGTTGAGCAGCATAATAAATAAATATGATTATTTATAGAAGGATTACATGTCCCTCTGTGAGTCATGAGGATTTTCTAACATCTTGAGTTTATGAAATCTTCCCAAAACATATTAAAAAATCATCTAGACTTGTTTGTCTTTCCTGACTAGTGTTACTACGACTACTAACTGTAGGGATGGGAATAGAGAACCGGTTTGATGCCTCCGAGGTAATCAATTCCTTTTAGCGATGCCGGCATGCTTTTCTGGCAGTTGCGTGCTGCAGAACTCGTGACTCATGGCGTCAAACTCGTGCCTCATGATGTCAAGTCACGCGCAATTACGTCAAACTTGTGCGTCATGACGTGAAACTCGTGCGTCATGATGTCAAACTCATGCGCAATTACGTCAAACTTGTGCGTCGAAGCTTCTGGAAAGTTGCAACAAGAAGGCGTCGTGGAGAGGAAGAAACGGTCCAAAGACTGGCTTCATTTCATGAAGAAAGACGACAACAGTGCTGCTTGTAATTTCTGTAAAATGATTGTAATTTATCTTAACCTGTTCAAATGTTATTAGGCAATCATACACTGTGTTCATCAGAGATAACTAGAATTACTGACTCGTGGTTGTATGCCTCTGCCAACCAGTCAAGTTGCTGTTTACATCCAAAATGTCATCACTTCATCATTTTATCATTTCATATTTGACATTTCTGTGCAATTGTCATAATTAGGAAATGAATTCTTGAGTCTAGACCACCAAATTCTAATCAGTTCATCCTTGAGTCCAGGAGGACGTTAGTGGCAAATTTGAAGAAATTCCCTCCAGGCGTTCCAGAGATATCACGTTAACAAGAATGGTCCGGACATATGTACGTACGGACAGACAATGAAACGGCTGCGTTGATGCTGAAAACCTGTGTAGGCCTACATATTTTTCCACACAGAAAATTGATCAGAAATCGATAAAAGGAATCGATAAATAATCGGGCAGATAAGCAGAATCGATAACGGCATTAGTATCAATAAAATCTAATCAATTCCCATCCCTATCCAACTGTTACAGCATTTTTACAGAGTATTGTTGCAAATTCATATAAAAATAATGTCTTAGTTTGTGATTAATCATCATGGGCCCATAACTCTTTACCACAGCAGTGTGATTTTTAGAGGCCATTCAAGATCTCTGCCAGTGTTTTTTTTTTTTTTTCAATCAGTTAATTAACTGAACACAGGGGGAGTATTACAAGTAAAAGCTTTACTACTACTCACTTGAGAACATTATATGTCTAGAGCTTTTATTGTGAAAGGTAAGACGGAGGGAGTGGATCTGTTCTGCGTTACCTTTGTCAAGGTTGAAAGGAGTTGAAAAATCGCTGCCTTAAGAATGATAAACATACAAGATAATGATTGATGTATTATCAATGCTTTGTTTACTTTCATGAGCATAATCAGACTGATTTAGGTGTTTTTTTCTGCAGTTGGGTCTTTTAACCTTTAGTATTTCTTGTTTGGAAATTGTATTCTTATTCTTTTTTTTAGATTTTAAAAATACTTGTGTCTGTTTGTAAATTGGTGGCAAGCATATCTAGCATGTTAGCTGGGTTACTCATACCCGCCCTCAGGGTTTTTTCATCCCACCTCTGCATTTTCTTATATTATTGTATATTTCTTCACTTTTGTTTTATTTTATTATATGCACGAATAAAAAACTAGCTAACGGTTGATTAAATCAACTAATCGATTAGACGAGGACAGCCCTACTGAAAACCCTACACGAGGTCCATACTTTGTGTGGTGAGGTGACTGTTAGAAACAGAAGCATTTGAGAAGGACAGACGTCTCTTTTTTCAAATATTCCCCTCTCGTTTCATTCCACCGCCTCGCCTATGTGATGGGACACCTTAGGGCCCAGTAACAAAGGACAGAGAGAGGGAGGAGAGGACAGAGAAACAGGGAGAAATCAGAAAAAGAGAGAAAGAGAGAGAGAAACCCAAAGTGAATGAAATAAGAAACCAAAAACACACCTGAGCTTGGAGTTGCATAAATGAATCAACAATATCAGGATGATCCCTGGGTCCTAAAATATAATAAAGATGAAACTTAAGAAATCATAAGAGAATAAGAATAATATACAAACAGCAACTGAATAGATTCAACAGTCATGTGGAAATAAAAGAGAACTCAAAAATATTTCATTGAAATAATTCACACGTGAGTAAGGAACGAAGGGGAGAAGGGGGGAGGGGGGGCATATGAAGCTTTGGCAGAGTCTTGGTAGAACAGACCAACCAAAAACAAAAAACAGGCAGAAGACAAAGACATGGGTCTGTTTGGAGAGAAACGAAAAAAGAAAGAAGTAACGAGAGAAAAAGAACAAACCTAAAGAAAGAAAAGTGGGTTTGGAGTGGGAACCCAGGAGGCACCTCTGTTACTGTTACAGTTTGGAGGGAAAGAGGCAGCCAACCTGAATGGACCCCCTTTCACCTCCTTCCCACGAGGCACCGCTGGCATCAACGTGATCAAACAACACATTTCCTCTCAGACTGCCTCGGGGGAGGAGGTTTGTGTAAAGGGTCCATTCAGAGCTGGTCAATAAGATTCCCTTTGTTTCAAAGGTGAACCCAAAGCCGTCCGTATGAATCGCACTCAAAGATCAGGATGGGTTCTGATATCACTACCTCCCCTTATGCTGCTGGACACAGACTACAAGACTGTTTAAAGTAGGGCACAATGAAACACACGTTTCCTGTAGAAGCTTCTGGACTGAAGAATCCACATCGAGACTTTCAAACTTCTCCTTCGCTTAAGATCGATGTTGGAGGGACTCCAACAGCAAACTTGTAGGGCTGACCCGAACGCTTCGAAGCTTCGACCATTGCCATGGCTTTGACCATGGTAATCGACCTCCTAATTAGTATTGAATGCTTCGTTTTGTTTGTTTTTTTCATTAGGTTTTCTAGTTTCATATGCCAATATCTTCACTCTAGCTGTGAAACTGAGCCCTCTACAACCTCCGAAAGATCGATTGTGTTAATGCGTTAAAGAAATAAGTGGCGTTAAAACAAATTTGCTTTAACGCATTATTATCGCGTTAACTTTGAAAACCCTAATATATGTAATGTAAGTATGTAATAATAAAGTATAAATGCCAAAATAGCCCATGAAATCAAGAATAATCCCACAACATTATTCATTATTCTTATTACACGGCTTTGTTGAATACTTGATTCTGATTGGCCAATCACGGCGTTCTACGGTCTGTTATTTCTTTATAGCAGATCGTTGCTATGTATAACAGACTGTTGCTATGGGCGCAGTTCTGATGTCGGACTCTGGTGGACCATTTTTGTGTCAAATTATTGATTTCTTAAGTGAGTAGCCATGTAATAAGCGGGATAATGTACAGCTAACACCCTGTTGGGGTTTATTTCACAACAATGACCGGCTCGCTGTACATTATCCTTTACTTATGCTGACGGATATATCGCTGTTTGTTGTGTGTAGAGGTGCATGTGTGTACAGTAGTGCAGCAGCAGAGCAGTCTCGGGCACTGAAACGGGGGAGATGGAGACTGACAGACTGCTGCGATGCGATGTGCTGCAGCGCGAAGCTTCAAATACCTTCGAATATTTCTCACCGAAGCTTCGAAGTCCAAAAAATGGTATTCGGAACAGCCCTACAAACTTGTAATGAAACAGAAGAAACGTCTGTAGTAAGCGCCCAGCTTTAGCTGTTCCCAGACTCCAAACAAGTTTCCTGCTCAACACCCCCCCCTCCATCCCTCATCCACACACAACCCCTCGAGAATCCAGGGCTTATTCAGAGGGCTGTGATGGAGAGCCCGACTCTAATCCTAGCACAGCAGCGGCGGCGGCCGTATTGAGTTGGCCCGCCCTGCTGTGTTATATGTCAGCCAACTGAATAAGCTAGTGGTCTCTGTGCTGTGACTGTATCCTGTACTGATAATGTCTACTGAAAGTCACCTGCTCAGAAAAGAAAGAGTTTAGAGGCAGGAGGAGAGGCAGCCATTACTTAACCAGTCGAAAGCAGGAAAGGAGGAGAGGAAAGAAGGGACAACACAAAGGGAAGGGGAGCGGCAGACAGAGCTGGTACGACACGTATCCTAACCCAGGTGTAGCGGATGAAATGATATCATCTCATTCATGTCCATCTTATGTTGAGTGAAAATCAGATCCTAAGTCTGGCCCGGGGGTCACGCACAGTAAGAAATTTCTGATCAACATTGAACAAAATGAAAGTACAGCCCAAACACTGAAACAGTAAATTCAAATAAAAGGATTCAACAAAATGAAATAAGCAAATACTAGGCTGATAAATATAGAAAACATTGCAACGTGTTCATTACATACGTTTAAAGCAAACCATAATAGACTTAAAATGACTTAATCAGTGTAAACAGAAGTCTGCATTGATAAAATGATCATCTGAGACATCAGGCAGACAGACCTCTGCATCAATGAGTAATGAGAGTAAACGTTTAAAGGTCGAGTCTAGTGACCTCTGACCTTGTGTTATTTTCCTATTTGTGGCCTTCAGACTGACATGTTTTATTGTCTAGAAATGCAACAACACGTCAGTCCTCGCATACAGAAAGTAAATCACTATAATAGGGCTGTACCGAATAGTTTGAAGCTTCATTCATAACGTTGACATTCAAATTCTAAATCAATATTAGAATGCTTCTTTTTTTTGCATGTCAATTAATTCTGTTTGAATGCGGTATTTCTGATTTGCAGATAAAGATCAGGCTACACTAGGGATGTCATGAGAACCAATACTTCGGTACCAAGTCGATGCCAAAATTCGCATTCAGGGGACGCACCCTATTTTTTCCCTGGTATTGGTATCGACTACTAAATTTCTGATATATGACATCCCTAGGCTACACTAATATTATTAGTATATTATATTATTTGTAGAATTAGAAAAGATAGATGTAGTCATTTCCAAAAATTCACAACATGTTTTTATCTAACAAAATATTCTGCTTCAATCCATATTTGTTGTCGTTTAGCCTTTCAAATAGTTTCACTGCGGTCAAAAAGCTGTTTGCTCTCCCGCTTGCCACACACAGAGGAAGGCACATACCTGTATTAACAGGGCGGTCTAAAAGCAATCTAACAACACCATAAATTACATTTATATAACCACAATAACAAAAAAAAACTATTTTTTCCTCTTTTTTTTAGGGTGATGAGGTCATAAAATATGAGCTTCATTCGAAAACCTCAATAGAAGCTTTGAATGTAAAAAAAATGACATTCGGTACAGCCCTATAATATATATTCTTAACAATTTGTTTACTTTTATTCTTATAAATTTGTTTACAATTTCACTCTTCTCCTCTGCTCTACCAAGATATGATTTAGGATCCTGTGAAATCAAACATGATCAGAAACATTCAAAAAGGTCTACCACAGACACATTTGACAGTATTCACAGTCCCGCCACTGCTGGACCTCCTACCTTGCTGGAAGATGGACAGCGTTACCGAGGTAACCAGCTCAAACAGAGCCTTGATGGGTGGGAAGTGGTCCGTCTCGCTGGCAAAGATATGCACCATCTGAAACAGCAGGACTTCACATCAGACACGCTCGCTGTGTTCGCTTGCACACAAGAAACCAGGATATTGGAAGGAAAAACAGGCTACGGCAGGAAACCACAGGAGGTCTTTACATGCACTGCAGAAACAGCCTGTGTTCACATATAGCTGGTTAGCATCAGATATCTCCCCTACTGCGCCCATATTTTTAAACTATGACTGATTTATGATGCTGCAGCCTGCAGTTTTTATTTTTCCTTTGGTTGTCGTAGCATTTTGGACTGATGGCACTGTGAGAATACAAGCTCTGTAGTGAGAGCACACAGCAAATGTGTGCAAATGTGTCTGAATTTTAAAGTGGCAATAGACAATTTCCCCCCCCCCCTAGCGTTTGTAAGTGGCATTATTGTTGGCGCCAGAATTGCAGAGTGAAAGTGAGGCTTATAAGGAACCAATCTAAACGCTGATGGTGTCATTATTCTATAGCCATTACATTGTGCAATCAACATTTACTTAATAATGATACGTTAAAGCAAAAAAACTTCGGTATTTTATCTTATAATTAGGTTTCTCTAGCAGAAATCTACCTTTGTTAACTCCACCTGGGTCAGTTAATTTTATTAATGAAAATTATGACATAGGTAAAACATAACTGAAAGAAATGCAATGAGTTTTTTAGTTTATGCGGACAAACAAACAGTGCTTGAGAGTTTAGTCCTGAATACTGTAACTGTGGATGAAGTTTTACAAACTTATACTGTATCCTCATTAACTTTGGGCTCATTGGTGCGTAGCCTATTAGCTGGTACTCAGCCCTTTCTGACAAACCTCGAAAATGCATTTAAGTATTAAAGTGTGTTTGTGTTTGTGTACACATGTATGAGTGTGTACCTGTCGTGTGAGGTCGAGAGCTGGTGCCTGGGGAATTGTACTGTACATCTGTCCAAGCATCTCACTTAGCTGAGACACCATGGGAGCAAAGTCATGGAGCAGAGTCTTCACCGACTTCTCGAAGATGGCGCACACCGCCTGAGGGACAACATGAGAGCAGCTATACTGAAATGTCATATTTGATTATGTGGACCGATTTTATAAAAAGAGCAGAAGTCTGACTGTATGTGGACGCACACGACGATGACTCACCTCTACAACCTGCGAGTCATTGAGCCACTTACTGAGTACGGTCTGTATGAGAGCAAACACTTGTTGCAAAACCACCACCACCTGAAAAACACAAGTTATCTTTCAAACACTTTTGAAAAAGGAAATTCATAATCAAGCAGTAGCATTAGACATTAGCATTTACACATGGGTGCATGCCTATCAGCAGAATTACTAATGACTATGGTTGAGTGACATCCCTCCAACCAACGAGAGATGTATTCAGTGGTGGAGGCAGCAGAGGGTGGTGGGGGGAGAGGAGCTCATATTGCTGCGAGCACCATGTGCCCCACTACACAAATACCAAACTGCAGTGTGCTTGATTACAACTAGGGCTGTGAATGTCAACCCGACAATAACGCGTTAAAGAAAATTTGTTTTAACGCCACTAATTTCTTTAACACATTACTGCAACTCATATGAAAATCCTTTGATACCAACCAAGTCATACTAGCTTGTTGCGAAGGAGGCTAAATAACGCTCCAAACTTACACTAAATGTTGGTGAGGAAACACTGTCATGGCCATTTTCAAACGTGTCCCTTGACCTCCCACCTCAAGATATGTGAATGAAAATGGGTTCTATGGGTACCCACGAGTCTCCCCTTTACAGACATGCCCACTTTATGATAATCACATGCAGTTTGGGGCAAGTCATAGTCAAGTCAGCACACTGACACACTGACAGCTGTTGTTGCCTGTTGGGCTGCAGTTTGCCATGTTATGATTTGAGCGTATTTATTTATGCTAAATGCAGCCTTTAAATGTAACATATGGTCAATATCTATCATCCATACATTCAGCCTGTTGCTGAATGTATTTGTCCAATCACTCAACCCCACTGATGATGATGATGATGATGATGATGATGATGAAGGTGTGTGTGGTGACTGACTGGGTTTGGTCCAGGTGGAGGTGGAGCTGTTTTGACGGGTGGTGCTGAGCCTTCTGCTGACTCATCGTCCTGCTTGCTGATGTCGAGCGTAGTGAAGAGGTTGGATAGCAGCCCCAAGATGTGGATGATTGCTAATTTATTGGAGGGATTAGGCTGAAAGGAGAAAGAAAGAAACAGATCATTTTATTTGAGATTTTGCTCTACAACCTAACCACTATCTCTGGCTCATTTAGTGCATAGTGCCTGCCTTGAAAAACCACTGCTAAAATATTTAAGAAGACAAACAAACCTTAAAAGCCAACTACTCCTGAACAGGATAAGCAGCTTAGAAAATGGAGAAACGGCCAGGAGTACGAGCACGGGAGCAAAGCAATGTAATGCTGTGGACGGGGGAAGCAGCAAAACAGATTTTAGACACCTAAATAAATCAATATCAGTTTAAGTGTACAGTATGCTATATTTAGAATATTTTTTCTGCTTTACCTTGCCGTCAGACAGCCCTTTCCAAGAGCATAGATAACGGCTTTAGTTCCCCGTCAGAAAGGACGGTCAGACGGCGAGGTAAAGAGGTGAAAATATTCTAAATATAGCGTACACTTAAACTGATATAGCTTTTTTTAGATGGACCTTTGTACAGCAGTACATTGCTTTGCTCCCGTGCTGGTACTCCTTTCTGTTTCTCCAAACTGGGGGCGTGCTGACCGTCATCTACTGTAGGTAACACACTGACTCTGGATAAGTACCTCATACAACCACACTTCAAAACATTAACTAATTTGAGTTTCTTAGTTGGTTACAGTCAAAGTAGGCAGTTTTTTTAGGCACCTTACTTTTTACAATTTGGGGCATTTGTCATTATATTTATAGAATAAATACAGTAAACAACAGAGTCAATAATGATCATTACTTAATCATCAAAGTAATCGGTAGATAAAAACATTTAATCTCATTCTGAAAAACATACAATGTGACAGAAAAGAGGTAACGGCTCGTTCTCATACCATATCACAGACACAGACACAGACACAGACACACACACACACACACACACACACACACACACACACACACACACACACACACACACACACACACACCAGGTAAAATCATTAATTAGCTTTTCACCAGCAGTGTTTAATCATTGCTCTGTCTCCATGGTGATGTAACAGAGACAAAAGACTATGAAGAAGACTCATCTCTCCTTCAGTCTACCTCCCCTCACAATGTTGATGCTGTCATCCTACAACAAGAACAGCGTGTGCACACTATGCATGAAGCCAAATCAGAGTGACTCCATATCTGTGTTTGCAGGCAGCCACGGTCAGACACCACGGTCATTCACCCCCCGATGTAAAGTAACCTGAAGGCCTCCTGCCACTAGGTGCCACTATTTGTCCGGCTCCAGACACAGCACCAGCACCAGAACCTGATTTCCTAGTCTGATGTAATGCCGATACATCAAAAAGCTAGACGGAAAACAATGAGAGAGGGAGGAAGTCGGATGGATGAGATATTGTGTGACTGTGTGAAGGGTGAGACTGACACACAGGGAGAAGCTTCATCTAACCTGACATCTCTATTCACCCAAAGTCTTAACTGACTGCACAACAAGGGATCGGGAGAAAAACTACTTTGCTACACATACAGTAGACATCAAACTGTGTATTTTTAGATAATATCAGCTCCACATTTGTACCATCCAGTGTGACAGTCTGAGAATCCACTCTCAAATTAGAGCAAACAGGGTAAATAATTTTCTTTTGCATGACTGTGTGCATGCATGTGTAAAAGCATGACCTACTGTAACTGTGTCTGTGTAGGCATTTTCTTTCTGAGCTCAGATTGTTTTCTCTCTGTGGTGTGTGTGTGTGTGTGTGTGTGTGTGTGAGAGAAAGTGTGTCTTTGCTACTTCCATGTGAGTCACCAGCCCATGGTGCAGGGTCAAATCCAATCTGGTCCCGCAGAGAAATGTTCCAATGCAGTGACACCACACAGAAACAAGGCCTGTTCCTATTGGCCAGAGTCCAGCTGTGCCTGCTCTGTGTTTGTGTGTGTGTGTACATGTTGATCTGCGTACGCACCGTCTCATCCGCTAGCTTCTCCAGTTGCTGAATGTAGGGGGTGATGAGAGAGTGAAGGTTCCTTAAGATATCCTCCACGGGGAGAGCGGAGAGCAGGAAGCCGAGAGCCTGCATCAGCCACATACACTGACTTGTCTGCAAGAAGAGGTGACCGCAGGTTTGGCTTCGGTTTAAAGCTTAGATTTTTCACAACACATAACATGTCTTCTTTAGGCTACAGGCTGAAAACACGTTACGCAACTCTTTCACAGCGTTTCTTATTTAAATGTCACTTGAATGCCAAAAAAACAGAAAGTGGATGTGAGAGAGAGTTCACACTAACCTTGTGGATCTGCTTTATAAGCACCTCCTTGAGAGAAAAGAGAAAGTCAGAGTGATGGTTCTATTATTTTGAAAGCACAACAACAAAACCTACCCGAATTAGCACTCAGAAGTAACTCCAAAATAACACAACTGAAGTGATTTCAAAGAGTAAATGTTATTTCTGGAAATGAGGAACATCACAGTAGTCTGCAACGTACGACGACGTATTAGGGCCATTGTAGGTAAAGAAATAAAATAAAAATAATAATGACGGAGCCGGGGGAGGGGGGTAATATTCAGAGAAAAAACTCGGATTAAAGTCATACATTTACGAGAAAAAAACTCATAAATTTACAAGAAATAAACTTGGATATTCTCTGAGATTAAATGTAATAACTTTACGAGAAAAACTCAGAATTTACAAGATTAAAGTTGTAAATTTACGAGAAAAAACATTCAAATTTGTGAGACAATAACTTGAATATTTTCTGAGATTAAAAGTGGTAAATTTACAATAAAAATACTGACAAATTTACAAGAAAAAACTTGGGTATTCTCTGAGATTAAAATCACAAATTTAGCCACCGTCTGAATTTCGTTGCGCCTATTATGGTAAGGATGGTTTCTGAGCGAGGCGAAGGTCCTGAAAGATACATATACGCGTTTCCTTTCATAATCTTTTATGAACATAAATAAACATTAATATATTTTGCACTCGGTGGCTCACGTTACCACAGTGTTTAACAGCGGCATCTGTGGTATGATGAGGTTGATCCAACCTTGCAAAGTGAAGCAATGGTTCCTTGACAGAAAAAAATATTATATATATATATATATATATATATATATAGTATTTTTCCTTTTTTTTTTCTCGTAAATTTATGACTTTATAATCTCAGAGAATATCAGAGGTTTTTTTTTTTTAATATTACTCCTCTCCCCCAGCAATTTTTTTTTTTTTTAATCTACAATGGCCCTAATACGCTGCCGTATGCCTTAGCTATTAAAGTAAAAAAAAAAAAAAAAATTAATAATAAAATTGTTTATTAGCTCTCATACTTGATCAATTGGTTGAAAAAAGGGGTATACACGTACCTGAGAGACAGCTACTATGTTGGTTGCGTAGGGTGGCAGGTCATATTTGCACTCCCTACATATTTTCTTGAGTGTAGAGACAGAAGAAACAGAAAGGTCTGGGTTCCCCAAAGCCTGTAGCACCAAGGGCAAGACACTGCTGAGCATCACTGGGTGGTCTGCCAACCATTCAGCCAAAGCACCTGGTGGGAGATTAACAGTTCAGATACTCAATGAGAAACAATACGAGTGTTACTGGACTGTTGTCTTTAGATTACACTACATTAGTTTTTTTTTTTTTAAAGATTATTTTTTGGAGCTTTTATGCCTTTATTTATAGGACAGTGGATAGTCTTAGAAAGGGGGAGAGAGAGGGGGCGACATGCGGAAATGGCCACAGGTCGGATTCGAACCCGGGCCTACCGCGGGCCTCAGCCTTATGGGCGCCCGCACACCAGCAGAGCTAGCGGGGCGCCCACTACATTAGTTTTTAATCTCACCTATAGTGAACATCACTGTGTCTGCTAGCTGGACGTTGTTGATGCTGATTCGGGGGATGAGTCCTATCAGGCCTGGGATGACGTCAGAGTAATTCACATCTATCGTCTCTGCTATTGACTGGAAGCCATACAGTAAGGCTTCTGTGTGCTGGAGGAGGAGGAAGAGGAGGAGGAGGAGGAGGAGGAGGAGGAGGAGGAGGAGGAGGAGGAGGAGGAGGAGGAGGAGGAGGAGGAGGAGGAGGAGGAGGAGGAGAGCAGTTAGTAAATATGGAATTTCAGCAATGAAAAGGCTGGAGGCAAAATACTTAAAAATTCAAATCTCCACCACTGATGTAGAAAAGAACAGAGTAGAAGAGAATGGAGACCTTTTGATGCTGCTGCAGTTTATATTAATGTATATGTGCATACTGATTTTATTATTATCATCATCATCATTATTATCATCATTAGCATTGTCATTATCAGTATTATTATTCAGTGGGTTTTATTTTCCATCTTATGTCCCTGTTTTTACGTTCATTCAAATTTTCCTTTATTATAAAGCACTTTGTGCTGCGTTTCTTGTATGAAAGGAGCAATATAAATTATTATTTTTATTATTAGATAGCTAATTAACTAGCTAAGTTTGTTATAAAAGTTAAGTGAGTTAAAAAAAAAATCACCATGTAAAGTGAAAATAACCCCAAATCAACATGAAAAATAGTCTTAATCCTGTAAATACTTACTAAAACTACTTACTTACTTTTCTTTAGATTTATTTTGATTTAACCCTTTGAACTCTGCAATAGAAATGGTCCGCCAGTGCCTACATTTTTGCTTATTGTGATGTCATTTCTTGGAGTATCTATAAATGCTTCATATCCCTAAAATCTGTACAACCTCAGCTAAAAGGTTATGCAAGTCAATAAACTATAATAATTGATAGAGGTAGTGAAATTGTGTTATAAATTAAAAGAAAATACAAAAATTGTACATGTTTTTTCATAAAATGTTATTAAATACATACAACACATAAAACATATTGATCCAAAAGATTTCTAAATATAAAAAAATGATCAAAATATTTCTCGACACATATTCGAACTAAGCACATTTTTTAATATTAATATTATAATATTTGAGATGCTCATTTTAATTAGCAGATTGAGTGCCAAGGCATTTTGACATCATGAGCGTAAAACGTGATGAAGCGAAAGACAGAAGCCTTAGCTTTCTGCTGCAAAAAAAATGAATGCTCTAGCTATTAAGGTTTTTATTTTACATAAATTTCAACAGGATCATGCAAACGACGATCTCCCGCGGCCGCCCGTGAGAAGTTTGTTTTTTTAAAGGATTAAGAATGTGGACTGTATAATAAAGTGAAAAATAGAAAACAAAGTCTTGAAAAACTGGTTTATCGAATCTGCTATGACACATTTTCAGTACCAGCTTCTGTCCAACCCTCAAAGAAAACAAAAAATAGTTCACATTCTCTCTTTGCTCGTCTGTGTGTCTGACCCACCTGCCATGATGTGGGCTGCTCAGCATTAGTCAACAGTCTCCCCAGTTTATCATACAGGTTACTCAGCAGCTCTGCTCCCAGCATCTCGTACACGTACATGAGTGTGTCGGAGATATCCACCCTGAAGGACAGACATGCACACGCAGATATTTTAGGAGCACGCAACCTTGGAATATTATCTGCTAATCTATTTGCCAGACAGGTTTTGCCCTCTCAGCTGTCCAGTGAGAGTCTATTAGAGCAAAACAGACTCAAATGCTGACCAGTCAGCGAGTCATTTCTGAAACACTTAGACTGTCACTGAAACACTCAACATCGTGCAGCAGAAATAGGCACGTACAAAACACAGAGACAGGGTCAGGCTTACAAATGTGCACATACACACCTGTAGATCCTGAATTGCTCTTTCTCGTCTGAGGACCAGGATGCGTACTCCTGGTCGGTGGGGAACTGGGCTTTGTGGAGCAGAACATCCACCAGTTGGAAATATACCGGCCTGTAGACCTGCAGATACACTGCCTGCTTATCCGACTCGAATGACATTATTTCATCCTGAGGAGGGAGTAAGGAGAGAGAAAAAAACATTGTCTTGGGTCTGGAACATAAATTATTTATGCACTTTACAGCCCAAAAACATCTGTTGTGACTCACACAGGATATTAAAGGGCGGGTCCATCTGCGTTCTTTTCCGGGGTTTTCAAATGGAAATGCCCTCTCAGGTTATGATGATTATGAATAATGTGATCGCTAACACTAGCTCAGTCAGCGTTAGCTGTGCTAAGTTTGGAAATAACTGAAAGGGTTAGTTTGGATTTTTTGAAGTGGGTTTGTATCTAGACTACACTCCCATGTTCTGTGAGTTAAAATTACAGTTTTTGTGAATGGAGTATGGTTGCTTTGAAGAGAGCGATATAACAGCTTCAGTTCCCCATCGGAAAGGGCTGTCTCACTGCGAGGAAAAGTGGCTGTGGATGGAGAACATTTATTTATTTTATTTAGATTCATATTTTCACAGCTTTACCTCGCCATCAGACAGCCCTTTCCAACGGGGAACTGAAGTCACTGTCTATGCTCTCTTCAAAGCCACCAGACTCCATTGACAAAAGCAGCTATTTTACCTGGCAGAGCAAGGGGGCTGCTGGTCTACCGCTGCCTCAATCGGTTAGTTTGTTTGTGTTATTGTGTGACTTTCGGATCTGAACTAATGTGGCATCCACACAGCAGTACATTGCTTAGCTTCCATGCCGGTACTCCTGTCTGCCGACCGCCATCTAAGTTACCGTATGTAATACACTGACTATAATGATGTATATATACTGTATGCAGCAGCGTCATCATGCAGAAACATACATCAGGTCATGTGAGAAAACTTTTTTAGAAGGGCTTGGGATTGTGTCGCTATAACATACGTACTTCAACCAAAATGTTAATGTTTGGATATGAATACATAAGGAACACCACTTGGAAGAGACAGAGTGATATAAAAACCTAAAAAATTAAAAATAATAATAAAAATTTCACATTTTACAGTATTTAGCATTCATTTAAATCACCGAGAAAACGATCAATTATCTAATATGTAACTATACATTTTCTGCTTGCTCAATCTAATAAGGTTGAAGAGAAAAAGCAAATGTTTTCAGACAAGCTGTCATATTTTATTATCTGAAAACTGTAGACAAAGACCAATGAGACCCCAGCGAGCAGCTCATTAGCTCATTAAATCAGGATGTGCACCGAGAGATGCTTTTATACAGTCTATCTAGAGATGACTGTTTGAAGCCTATTAAGCCTTGCCAAACTAATAATGCGTATTTTATGGACGGGTTTTACGTGCCTAGTAAAGAGGGAAAAGTGGGTAAATCATACCAGTGGGAAAACATACAGTACCATTTATTTGTCAAACTACCACAACATCACTTCAACGTAACGGGATTGGATCAGACTTTAACATTCCTTACTTGTAGTGTATACCAGAAGGTGAGTGTGAGCGAGCTGGTGGTCTCATTGACCGGGTAGTGGCCGGGGATGCCCGTACAAAACATGATCATGTTGACTAAAGCAAGGAAGCTCTGCCAATGATCCACCTGCTCCAACAGAGTCCTACAGAGAGAGAGAGAGAGAGAGAGAGAGAGAGAGAGAGAGAGAGGTGGGCGGAGGGGAGAGAAAGAGGAAAGGTATCATTTGGCTGCTAACCCCTTCTAAGCAGTTGGTATATTATACAGGTAAACTAGCAACTTTCTCTCTCTGTGTCATTCACTCAGTAGACAAAACAACACATCATCGCACATTAATAGTCAGAAACCGGATTCTCTTATATAGTAGGAGAATATTTTGTTGAGATTAGTTTAAAAACTGGACAATATTTGTATTCTGTATTCACATTTTATCAGGGCTGGGTTTAAAAAAATAAATAGATTTTCCGATTCAAATTGATCGTCATTTGAATGATCCGATATCGATTCATAAAATCAAGAGATCAGTCTCTTAATATATGCCTTTTCCCGTGGATACATGAAGCTTTATCCCCGTTAGTCTCGTGCGTGGCCAGCCTTTCATTGGTTCTTCGCGCAACGAGATCTGGCCAAGTGAGAGACTAGCGAACCTCAGTTGAATCAAAACATGCCTGAAGCTGCTCCACTGAAGGCACCGCCGAGACTAAAGGCAGATGTCTGGTTGCATTTTGGATTTAAAAACTATTGAAGACAGAGAAGAGCTGTATGTAAGAAGTGAAAAATTGAGGAGCAATATTGTGGAAATACCACAAATCTCTGAACATTAATGATAACATTAAGAAAACATTACTATTTTTAATAATGCACCAGGTTAGAGGGTTCCTTGTACAATTAACAAAATATGTCTTCTGAGAATCTCATTCATATCCAAGCAACACTGCTATTGTAAAGGAAATATCCCTAATCGAATCAATATTGAATGAAATAAAATCGGAAATCGGATTGAATGGGGAAATCAGTGGCGATACCCAGCCCTACATTGTATACATGCTGCTTTCTATATCATTGAATTACAGATACAAATAGGTATTAAATTACCATTCCAAGACTGAATAATTATTGAGTCGTGTTTGGAAATAATCTATCTAACTATCTTTACAATTACTACGTTTACATGCACACTAATATTCCACTATTATTCTGGATCATGTAAACAGCATATTCTGTTTGGATATTCTGAATTAGACCTTATTCTGAATGGAGCATTTTCCGATTAAGACGTGAGATATGCCGATATTATTCAAGTTTTAGGAGCATTCTTTGGACATGTGTACAGCACATTCGGAATATTCGTCTCAATTGTGGTTTTTACGTCAGGTTGCGACAAACGGCCTCTTGCCTGTTTAAATCCAGCTCTGTGCGTTGTACACAAACCAACTTGCCGACAGTTTGCAGAGATGCATGCCCGAAAGAAAAGAAGGAGGAACGCACCTACTTTTAAATATTATGAAAAACTTGGATAGACTGTGTTCGCACAGTCGAACAAGTCCAGTTACGTTAATCGGAGTATACATGGTTGCATGTAAACGGAAATATTAGTGGAATATTCATTTTCAGTAGCCATGTATGCAGCTTAGTAGGAATATTGTCTTTTTTGGAATAATGGCAAACATTTTTTTAATATTTTGTGCACGTAAACTTAGTCAATATTACAGGCCTACTGAAAAAAACACACAGACACACAGACCTGGAGTGGTTTTCTCCCAGTGTAACGGCGATACGGCAGATACCGTGGCAGGTCTCCATGTCTCCATTCTGAACAGCCTCTCTGAGCTGCTCCTGGAGGGCCAGCACTTGAGGAACCAGTTTCAGCAAAGTGTTCACATATCTACAACAACACATGGACACACAAACACAGACACCAGAATTGACAGTTAGGAGTCTAGCTCATTTAAAGAAAACGAATTAAAAACATTGCACACAGCGCTTTGCACGAGAGAACAACAGCCAGGGGAGCCTCCGCTGGTGAATATGAAACTGACTCACACACCGCTCACAGCTAGGTTGATGTATTTATTGCTCCTTCTCAAGACAAGTGTTTATTTCAAATCAAATCTCAGTCCAAGTCAGTCCAACCTCTGATCCAGCACACCCACCCTAAAAAACCCCACACATCTACCGGAGAACCAGAGAGTCTATTCAAAGCTCCAGCTCAGAGCTGCTGTCAGTTATTATTCTGTCTTCTCCCTGCTGTCTCAGCCATCTATAATTCCCTCACTCCGGCTGAAACACATGCATGTGCTGGCTGCTGACACACACACACACACACACAAGCGTACATAAACACATTGGTACACACACACTCCTCAACACAGGCTTGGATCTGCTCATGTGACAACATCACACAACATCCTCCTGTCATCCTTAATGACAGCAAGTGAAGGGGTGACATTTGGAGATGACGGGCGTGCGCGTATGCGCGCCTGAATGTCACCGAGGAGATTATGTGCATGTGTGAATGCTATAAATGTAAACCATATTACGTGTGTGTCGGTCCCAGGGGGGAGTTTTGTGGTATGCAGGCAGTGCTTCATCTTTCATGAGAACGTCGATAAGGAGGACGTTGGTCCATGTCAATGAATATTCATCAATGACACAGAAAGGTTGTGTGACTTTAGAAAAGACATAAAAAAAATAAAAAAATCAACCTTGAAAAAAACAGTGTGTCTCTGAGGATCTTATCTAGAGCTTTCACATTTTGCTTAATAAATAACCTGAACAATTATTCAATTAACAAAACTATTGTTGATCAATTTTCTGTACATCAAATAATCCATTAATTGAATAATTATTTTAGCATTAGTGTAGTCCATTATAGAACAGTACTAGCCAAACAAAATAGTGGCTAGTAAAAATTAAATTAAGGGTGCTTCAATCGATCGGCCACATTGTTATCGGCCGATATTCGTTCTAAATAGTTTGATCATTAGTCTCTATAAAGGGCGATCAGAAGAGCTGATCAGATGTTGAAAAACACGGATAAACAATTTCTCTACGCGTCGCTAAAATGGCCAAAGTTGAGAGTTGTGTCTCCAAGGCCCTGATCACACAGAGCGTGTTTTAGCAGCATGGGGCTGCTTTTTATATATTTATATTATACACTGAAGAAAACATACTTATTAATATTATATTCCATTTCTGCCAATAGATCCCTCCTGCTACACACTGGTCCTTTAATATACAATGTTGGGAAGAATAGTTGAATAAATAAATAATGCTACAGGATAAATAAAAGGCTTCAAATAGAACCCGTGATCGTGATTGGTGACCAAAAACCCTGATCGGAGCGCCCTTAAGAAAAATAACGCTGATATGCATCCTCTACTCTGCAGGTTAAATGCTTTTCATACCGCGGTCCTGGGAAGCATTTATTATTCTAATTTCCCTCAGGATCCCTTATAAGCCGAGGAGCCGGCTCTGTGGTCCTGCGTTATGAAGCCGAGTCCCCGACTCAGCAGCCCACACTGACTCAGCCTTCTCTGGAGAGAGCTCCACCCTACTGAGATGTGATGTGTATGAATCTGGCCTCCATCTACTACCTGTGTGTGTGTGTGTGTATCGGCCTACATCCTCTGTGTTCGGGTGCCTGAGTAACTGTGAGAGCAGCGATGGGACCGACTGTAATTTACTCTGAGTGAGTGACTGTGTGTACATGTGAGTGGCAGACTGCACTCACAAGATCATTCATTTTTAACAAGGTGCTTTGCAAATGCAGGTCATGCACTCTTAGCTTAGGAAAAGAGGGCTTGGTGTGTATGTGATACGATCAAAAGGGCAGAATGGATTTATTTATATGCGTTTTCCCCCCATTTCCCTCATAAGCGAACACCTTCTGGAAGTTTCTCTGAGAGCGTCTGCTGCAGTCTCCTCTCCTCTAACTCATAGCTGCCTCTGTCCTCTCCTCTCCTGCTCCCTGCCCTGCTGTTGTACACTTTCTGCCTCCTTCCTGACTCCTCCTTTATTCTCTCCCTCTCCACCACCATCCCCCCCCCCCACCTCTGATCCCCTCTGCAATTACCGCAACACTCCGAGACAGGGGAAATGGGTTGCCTGGCAACAGGATGCAGCTGGACCAATAGCATCCCCCCAAATGAGTTGACTGTAATGTGTTTAAACAGAGGGAGAGAACAAGAGAAAGGGAGGAGGGCTTGGTACTGATGGTGAGAGAACAGAGAGGGGAAAGGAGGAGCACAAAGAAAAGATAAAATAGATAGAATAAATAAAGATAGCAGAATCTACAGATTGAAAAAATGACTTTCTACAGAGGATGGAGGTTTTCTAATAGATTTCCTCCTCTCTCATAGACACCGAGGTAGTAAAACCCATAAATCACACAATGCTCTGACAAGGCCAAATATGTCTCAAGAGATGCTACTAATGAGAGAGTCAAGACGACTTTTGGGAGGACCTGACAAAACACACCGGCATAGTTGAAAATTGAAAACAACTGAAATTTTGAGAAGAAAATAAAAAAAAATCCCCTTCTCTCACTAACCTACTCTGATTACATATAGAACAAGCACCACTTGCCGCTGGTTCTACCTGTAACTCCAGTGACATTAATGATCTTCCCACCATCTGCTCTGCAAAATGTGTGTTTAAACTGTCTCGACAGCAGCAACTTCCTCTTGTCTGAGCAGCAGAGCAGAGGTGTACGGAGGATGAAGCCTTTTATACTCGCACACTTTCACACCTTCCCCTGCTGGCACCCTTTCTTCTCTTTGCATCGTCCCGTCTCCAACGCCCTCTCTCTCTCTCTCTCTCTCTCTCTAGGGGAGGGGTAATGGGTGCCTGCCATGTCTGAATCAACCAGGGCATGATGACATCTCTCCCCAGCTCTGTAACCATAGCAACGCCAGCCAACCGAGAAATGCCGCTCTCCTCCCCCTGGCTGTCAACTTGCCCTGTATCAATCCCTCCCTCCTTTCCCTCCATCCCTCCATCCCTCCCAGTGCCCTCCCAGTGCCCACCATGTCTGTTTCCTGCCCTTGGCTAATCCATCTTTCTTTTTTCCCCTCCTCTGCTCTCCCTCTCTCTCTCTCTTCTGCTCCAGTGTAATTTCTCCAAGCTTTCAGGCCAAACAGTAGTGTCAATATTTCTTTTTTTTCTGCCTTTTGAGTGCACACCGTCACACATTTGTACACACCTTTGGGAGTCGGGCTGTGAGATGGCGTTGACTATTGCCTCCACCGCCGTGTCGAACAGCTCTGGGTCGGGCAGGGCACTGAAACAGTCCTGCACCAGGTCTTCGCTCTCGCTGAGGGGCACATCCAGCAGCACCCAGGATGACAGGCAGCGCAGCACGCGAGCTTTCACCGCCCCGGGGCTGTCCGTCCTTCGCAGCAGTTGCTGCAGTAAGGGACACACTGACCCCCACTCCCGACCCAGGGCGCCCCGAACCTAGAGGGAGGAGGATAATGAGGGTTAGACTGCTAGTGTATCGCTCATGTGTGATACGTCCCTCTGCTTAAAAAGTAGGCTCATTTTAAGTTTTTCTATGCTGGTGTCATTAAGATACTTGTTGAGACACCAATATGATGCTTTCTTGATATATATTACTTTTTGGAAAATAAACTAAATTAAAGGTGCAATGTGTAAGATCTGGCCAGAATTTTAGTTTAAAACAGAATGTGAAGAGGTTACACTGCTGACGTTATGTCAAAGACGTCTATGTATTGTGTTGCAGAAATATCTACTGAAATGAGCATGCTAACCAGCTAGCCCCGTCCTGTCTTATAATACCACTTGTACCTCGAGAGGCGATAGTGAGTCACTGTAGCATCCAGTCTGCCCTCAGTCCAACATGAAAGGACGAAGAATTAGAGCTGCCTCGAAGGCTTGTCAATCACGTTGAAGGCACAGGGTCCATGTACGTTTTGATAGTGTGGTTAATGGATTAAATCCAAAGTGGCATAAATGAGAAAATGACTTGTATTTTCGTTTCGTCCCCCCTGCAACCAGGAGATTACTTCGCTGGGAGGAGGACGGGTGGCGGCTCCAGGACAGTTAACACAAAGATGGCTAAAGTAAACTGTAGGCTGACGCCACACGTGAAGATTATAAGATAGCAGTGTTATTTTGACTGGCTTCAGCAGTTTGGTCGAATTTTGCGTATTCTTGCGCTGCTGTTAGTTACTAGTTGGCTTTTTCTTTTTTTAAACCTGATCTTTCACATTGCATCTTTAAACACAAGCAGCTGTACAATAACTTTCCCAGCATTAAATAGACCAATATGAGTAAAATCATGATTAAGTTCATATATCTGATTGAAGAATAGGTAGACAAGACTAAAGGACTTTGCACACCAAGTCCGTATTTTTCATCCGAAAGTGTTGCACCTTTAAAAATAAATACAACCTCACGTTGTGTCGTTATAACGTTTACACACCGACTCCGAAACTTTCACGAAGCACTTTACAATAAAGAAATAAAAGAAAACAGAGATGCAGGATTTAAAGATAGATTGTGGCAGGTGATTGCAGAACAGCTTAGAATCGGGGATGGTTGCAAAACAAAGGGTGTACTAAAGATTAGACAGTAGTGATTGTGTTCTAGGCAGCTAAACAATAGCTTCTTGCTAATATCATTCATTCATTAGCCCCGTTTTGGACTAGTGCTATCCATTGCACCCAAATAATTAATTCAGCTTTATCTCGTATTGCAAATTTTCGCAACGAATAGAATAATAAAATGCATCGGACTCACTGTACAAGGTTTCTGTGCGTAACGTTTCTTATCAGATGACCGATTTAAAAAACGCATACGAAAAATACGGACGTGGTGTGCAAAGAGCTTAAGAATCTGACAAAGCATTCACTGCCAGCTTTAGGTACTTAACAATTTTCAATACTTTGTGCTAGAGACACATTTCAGTAAGTTCTCAAAACATATTGCAATTTAAAACCTTCTGAAGAACAAATGAATCCAGAGAAAACCTGTGAATATTGGACAGGTGGCCATCACCACCTGCAGAGGTGGGAGGAGGTGCTACCTGCAGACGTACCTGTCCCTTTCTGTACTGCGGCAGGCGGCTGGTCTGGAACTCCTCGGGCAGGACGGTGAGCAGCTCCAGCAACGCCAGGCAGCGTGCCCGCCCATCCACCCCTCCCCCCTCCTCCTGGAACACCCGCACCATCTCCGCCACCGCGCCAGGCCAGGCCTCAGGCATTGTGTTGAGTGCCAGAGAGGCCAAGGCCACACATAGCCGGGTGAGCACCATCTTGGAGCCGGAGGAGAAGCAGGCAATCTGGGAGAACAGCTGTGTCTTCAGAGACTCATACTGGTCTGTGGGGATGTCGGACCAGTAGCGAGAGATTTTGGTGTGAAGCGCGCTGGCACCAAAGTACTGGATCTCTGGCACCTGTGAGAGACGATAAGATGGGTGCAAATGACGCAAAATGCTTTTTCAGTGCATGTGTGTCCATGTGTGTGTTTGTGTGTACACTATACCTTATCTGGGCTCAGTAGGGCCCAGCAGAACTGCCAGGCCTGAGGCGAGACCTGCGCCTGCATAAGCCATTTCTGGGCCAGATTCTTGTTTTCTATATTGGGATCATAGTACAACTGGTGGAGAGCCTAGAAATAAAGAAGAATAACGAGAGAGAAAAGTCAAAGAATCCATACAATCTGTGGATGGTTTAAACCACGAGGGGGTTGAATTTCATACAAACAAAGTCCACTTGAGAAATGTTTGCAACTACACTACAAACATCCACAATAGTGGGAGTAAGAGATAACAGAGAGAAGAGAAACGCGGTCCTTTTAGCTCTTGTTTGATGGAAAGAGCTGGTTACCTTGAGAAAAGAGCATCTTTTCTCACTCGCAGACAGGCAAGCACACAGACACACGAGTAGACAGTTTACCTCGAAAACCTCAACAATGGAGAAAGCAATGACCTGAAAACAGCACTCTCTGAAGTACAGTTCCGAGTAAATTGAGTACTTGAGTGCAGGGAGGACAAGAAGGAGCAAGCCAAAGAGAAAGCAGATAAAGGATGAGTATGAGAGAGGGAAATAAAAGAAGGGGAAAGGGGAGCATTAATTAAACAGACACCTCTAATCCTGGCAGTGCCACAAGAGAGGTTTTGGCACTACTCTGCAAAAATGCCCGTTTTTTTCCTTTCTCTCTCTGTCTCACACACATGTACATGCTCATTGAAGTAAAACTGCTGGCAGCCAGCACACAAGGCTCAACAATAAGGCTTGCCCGCTTGCCCGGGGCAAGAAAAATGCCACGTCGCGCTAGTAAATCTAGCAACTTACATGGCTAGTAAAAAAGAATTGAACACATTGTTTTTTCCAGAGCTGATGATGGAAGTAGCTAAGGTGTGATCCCTCTCGCTTCCTTCTCATCTCTGTTGAGAGTTTCACATGCACAGTACAGATCGGGCAGTCACGAGGAAATGGCGGCGGGTACAGACAAAGTTTATGAGCTGAAGCGCAAGCGAGCATTTTTAATTATCCTGTAAACAGGAGTTTAGTTAGGTAACATTAGAGGATGCAGGCGAAACTCCAGATTCATTTATTTAAATAAAGATTAAACATGGCAATTAACTTTGTTCTTTGTTGTTATTTGATAACCGCAAATAAATAAAACAATTTGTGTAGGGGCAAGTAAAAATTGACCCACTTGCGTGATCTAGCAAGTGAAAAAAAAAAACATCAACATTGAACCCTGTTTGCTCATTGAACAAAAACTGCTGGCAGCCAGCACTAAGTGTCTGAAGGACCAACACAGGGAAAATAAATCTATCCAGCGAGCTTCTGATGCTTGTTTTTACCCCTGAAGCCTGCTCACATAAGTTCCTCCACCAGCAGCTGTTCTCTCCTCTTTCTTCCTTCTCATTTCTCTCAATTCGCCTCCCTCCAGCCTAAACTGTCCATCCAGTTTCAGTCCATCCCTCAGCTCTCTTTCTTCATCTCAGTCTTCTTCTAAAGTCTACATTCCTCCCCACTCCCTCATCAGAGAAGTTCAGGCTGTCAAATAAGGGAGGATGAATAATTCTGTGAAGAAATCACGATGGGTCACAGAGTAATAAATGATGATGCAACTGCAGCTGTAGAGAGGAACATCGATACAGCGTCAATGCCTTCTGGAAGCAGAGAGTCTCAGGTGGTGCTCTCTCCCCGTCTGCCATCCTGCAACGCAATTATCTGTATCCACTTACTGTACGAGACTGGCTGGGTGTTAATGAGCTGATTGTTCGTAGAGGGTCAGGTGGCATTTGTACATATATATGTGTGTGTGTGTGTGAGAGGCAGCTATAGGTGCAGGTACGGTATGTTCAGCAGGTACTGTATGTACAGTGTGTGCGGCTTTGACTTGACCAAAGCAGTTTGAAGGAAAACCACTGCACCTATGAAAAAAGTAGGGCTGTCAATCCATTAAAATATGTATTCACGATTTATCGCATGATTGTCCAAAGTTAATTGTGTCGCACATTTTTTTATCTGTTCAAAATGTACCTTAAAGGGAGATTTGTCAAGTATTTAATGCTCTTATCAACATGGGAGTGGGCAAATATGCTTGCTTTATGCAAATGCATATATATATTTATAACTGGAAAGCTATTAACAACACAAAACAATGACAAATATTGTCCAGAAACCCTCACAGGTACTGCATTTAGCATAAAATATATGCTCAAATCATAACATAACAAACTGCAGCCCAACAGGCAACAACAGCTGTCAGTGTGTCAGTGTGCTGACTTGACTATGACTTGCTCAAAACTGCACCTGATTATCATAAAGTGGGCATGTCTGTAAAGAGGAGACTCGTGGGTACCCATAGAACCCATTTTCATTCACTTATCTTGAGGTCAGAGGTCAAGGGACCCTTTGAAAATGGCCATGACAGTTTTTCCTCATTAAAATGTATCGTAAGTTTGGAACGTTATTTATCCTCCTTCGTGAAAAGCTAGTATGACATGGTTGGTATCAATGGATTCCTCAGGTTTTCTAGTTTCATATGATACCAGTATCTTCACTCTAGCTTTAAAACCCGCTACAACCTCCGAAAGATCGATTGCGTTAATGCGTTAAAGAAATTAGTGGCGTCAAAACGAATTTGCGTTAATTATCACGTTAACTTTGAGGTAGAAAAAGACGTTTTTTCTTTACATTTCAACAGATTACTATAGACAGAGCTGCATGACAGAACTGATGAAATATGAATGTGTTAGTGTGCTGTGATTTGGCAAGATCTTTCTATGGATCAATACCATGCCTTCATTCTAAAAAGCATCAGGATGTTTTTTTCTGTTAGTCAGCTTCACTCTACCCTTTCTCTAAACGAAGCTGTGATATCGGAGTTCAAAGCAGCAGCGGATCATTACCGCAGTCCACTGTGTGATCGCAGACCTCTCCTTATCCAAACCCAAACAGCGCTGTGTCTGTCTGAGCATGTCTGTTCCTCAAAGGTTTATTATCAAAGCACAAGACACAAAACAGTCTGTTCTCTGCTTTAATCTTCTCACAAAGAAACTCCGCCCGTCTCTTCCTAGAAATCACGCCGGACATGCAGCAGTTATCTCGACTAACTAACTGTAATTGCCCATCACTAATTTGTTTTTTAAAACAAGCACAAAACATGCACACGGCCTAGAAACAGTGGCGTTTATTTGCAGCTGAACTGAAGCAACTAATTGTATCTACAGATGGTGGCGACCTGCATGAACCACCTGGCTTCACCTGAGGATGCCGTGCTCTTGGCAGACACTGTCAAAGGTCATTAGCCTCCTCTACAGTCCCTTTCCAACAGGAGGAAGAAGAAGAGGGATGCAAACAAAAAAAACATGGCTCAGTTAGACAGATTCACCATCTGCTCACATAACCACGGATCTACTGTAACTGGTATACACTTGTGTGCTCACTTCCAAGCCCAGGAGAATAACTATGGTGTAGGCACTACAATATCTATACTATACAGGGATGTCACGGTGAGGAAAATTTCCCGTCAGTTAATACAGATTATCCCGGACATTTCATAAGATAAGATGACGCTCAATATATGTAGATCGCTTACTTTGATCTTTAACGTCAGATGTCTGTGTGTCTGGCCTCTCTGGTTGAGCTTTCGTTGCGAGGCCGCACGTTTCTACCAGCGCACAGCGGCTTTGACCGCTCCGTCCTCCGCACAGCGATTGCCTCATTAACGTTATGGTTCCCTTATAGCATTGTGTTTAAATCAGAAATATTGTCAAATAGAGAGCTCCAGGAATGATGTATTTTTGTAGGCCAACCAGGAAATTGCAGAAAATAAGCTTTGCGGCAAAACACACGTTTATGATACTTAGACGTTTTGGTTAACCAAGATAATTTTTCACAAATGAACACCACAATCAAGAAAAAGAAGTAAAAAGCTAACGTTAGGCTATAAATGAACTACACCACAGTCGCATGGATGCGAGTATACACAAAGAGGCGGACGAGTGGCGGACGAGTCCGTGTGAGAACGTTTAGTAGTCTCATTTAGCCGCTTGTTAGCAACCGCCTTTTTTAAAGACATATAAGGCTTAAAAATTCACAAGTGGGGTATTTATAGATGTATTTTATGTTGTAGAACAAAATGTTAAAATCTCTTCAGCTTGTGTTAACCACAGACCTTATTTCAGCCATCTAACTAAAAACCCATTCAATAAACCCATTGACTTCCAGACGAGGGAACAGGAAGTGCTAAAATGCTAACTTGTTTCCAGGTTTTAGGACTCATTCCTGTAGCACACTATAGCTGCTTTTGCTTTTCGCTCTGTCACCAAATCCTCCCCCATAATCTGTAATCTGCCCGAACACCGTGTAACACCGGTAACACGGACTACCACGGCAAGCCTAATACTAAAAATATAACAAAATATAGCAAATAAATAAGGTAGGAGCCATTATGTATAAAAGATGATTTACCTTATTAAATTTATTAGCAGGTGCAAGCAGGTGGCAGCATGATGTTTTTGTAAACGTTATAGAAATCTCTCCTTCCCTTCATAAGGCATAAGTGCACGAGCCTACACACACACACATTTTGATTTTGCACACTGTGTTTACACACAGCAGGTAATGGCATATCGCCGCCATTGGATCAGCATGTTTTCGAGCCATCTGTCCACTAGAGTGTCAAACTCAAAGTCATCGTAGTGATGGGAGGGCAGCGTTGTTGCTGTGCTGCAGAAGGCTTCATCACACCGCTGACCCATCATGACACCGCGCTATAACTGTGAGAACCGAAGACATGCAGAGGAGCGATGATTAATGAGGGAACAAAGAAGAATAGTTTGTGCGAGAGCGTGTGCGGGCGGTTGTTGACAGCACGCCGCCAAGAAAGAAATTAAGAATACCACGTTGCCAATAGTGATGGAATCTGAGCACATGAACAGCAAACAAACCCATGCACCAAGTGTCTCAACGTGCAAACCTCAGCTACATGAACAATTTCCACACTCAGAATCAATGGATAGCAGGTTTGGAGACAGTACCATACTGTCTCCAAGCCTGCAAAAATAAAAAATAAAACAAAAATGCTTGCACGAGGATATGTGTGTGTATCATGTAACCTACAAGACATGAGCTCATATATATTTCTGTCAGTGACTGGTTGGTAATAGTCATCGCGATCCCTCTTCTCCCTCTGATATAGCCTCTCCAGCCACCACAAGACCACTCAATACACCATGTATCATTTCTCAGTGTCAAATTCCCCTGCTATGTTCTGTAATACGTTAGCTGGCACGCTGAATCATCTCCTCTAATTTTAAATGCCATAACACTATTTAATAAGACAGCACTTGCTGTCACATACATCTTATCCTAACATTACTTGAACACACAGCAGAGTTTACAAAAGGTAGAGTCTGGGAGTAGGGCTGCAACTAACCATTATTTTCTTTGTCGATTAATCGGTTGATTATTTTTTCTATTAATCGTTTAGTTGTTTGGTCTATAAAATGTCATAAAATGGTGAAAAATGTCAACGATTAATCATTTAGTTGTCAACTATTAAATTAATCGCCAACTATTTTGATAATCGATTAATCGGTTTCAGTAATCTTTTAAGAAAAAAAAAGTCAAAATCCTCTGATTCCAGCTTCTTAAATGTGAATATTTTCTGGTTTCTTTACTCCTCTATGACCGTAAACTGAATATCTTTGAGTTATGGACAAAACAAGACATTTGAGGACGTCATCTTGGGCTTTGGGAAACACTGATCGACATTTTTCACCATTTCCTGACATTTGATAGACCAAACAATCGATTAATCAAGGAAATAATCGACAGATTAATCAACATAGAAAAAAAAATTGTCAGTTGCAGCCATAATATCTATTTAATGATCCATTATTATTGATGTAAAGTGAAAGCATCGACACATATCATCATCTTTAAGATACGCCATTATTTTTTAAATTCCCATGGCACGTCTGTGTCACCATTTCCGTCCAAGTGCACCTCCTTCCTACAGAGCCCAGTAATAAAATTGTCAAATCATATTTTAGTTGCTTTTTGTAAGTTGATATAAATGTAACTGATTGTGTTAAATAGGCATATGATATAGTCTAATATCGATCGGAGGCCCCTAAATTAAATTGAATCAAAATGGTATCATGGCAGACTTTGTGATATCAGCAAATATCATGTTGTCCAAAGAATCAATATAATATTGTGATGAAACTTATGATTTACACCCCTTGTAAGTAGAGACGTAACCAGGGCTGTGTCCGAATTAACTAACTAATCACTATATAGTGAGTTTGCCATTTTTTAGTGCTATCTGAATGTACAGTGAGAATTGTTATACCCTATATAGCGGACTCAAAGTATCCCAAAATGCATCGTTAAAAGTAGTGGACAACGATGGTCATTAACCGAGCACTATATACTATCATGCATTGCGCTGAAGGAAAAATGGCAGACGGACGAGAGGACAGAGAGCAGCGTGATTGAGACAAATCCTTGAGTTGCGACGTGAAAATAATATAGAGCTGCACATCACAACACAAACTGCCACAAGGTAGTTTGTATTTATTAATTTGGGAAAATACGCTTATTGCCCCAACATTCACAACGGCCGTTAACCCTTACCTTTCAGAATAAAAGCCCTAGACATATACGCTGCATCACTGCTTAATAAAGGGGAACTTAAATTTACTCAGCATTTCAAAAAGACAAAACTCAACAAAATGGCTTATATATGTATTTATCACAAAAATACATGTCTGTATTTATTATGGATGGTCTACCAGCAGACGTCGATCTGGCACGTTTTAATTGTGCGACAGCAATGACGTAGAGAATGACCTGAGTAGTGTCCGAAAGTTAGCTACCTAAATAGTCCCCTTTATAGTCCTCTATATAGAACTCCTTGGATAGTGAGTAGGGAATGAGTGAATGATTTCGGACACAACCAAGGTGATTACAGAGAAAGCCACCCCTGGCAAAGTGCCCTTCAGCAAGGTGCTGACCCAGTACTGTGCTGTGGTCCTTCCCGGTGGTACAGTAGTCGTTTGTCTCGGGGGGGAGACGTGCAAAATGACTAAATCCTAACAGCACACTATTTCACAGCAAAGTGTAGAGCTCAGAATTTCCTCTAAAATCCACTTGCTTGGAATAGTAGAATAGTGATTCTAGACAAGGCTAATTATAGTCGAGCGGAAATGTAAGGCAGAGTATACGTACCCATTCATTATACACACAAAGATACGGACAATGTGGTACTTTGTTTCACAGACCCAAGATTGAACAAAGAGCTTTCTATTGGACACATACAAATACTGGGCCAGGAACCATCATCTCCAGTCCACCAGCATGTATACAACAAGCACACACTCTCCACAATCCCACTGGTCTTTTTTTATTTCACTCTTTTAGCCACTGGTTTTGCTTTCCTCATCTAATGGGAAGCGCAATTTGACTTTCCATTGATGAACACCACAATGTGTCTGCTGGTGGTGTGTATATCTACAGTTATATGCTGTTGTGACTGTGTGGCAGAGAAGGGAATCAATTTTTTATAAATGCATTAAGTTGGTGGTCTGACGCAGATACTAATATGATGCTTTTAAGTGCACATTAAGAAACCTATCGTCTCCCTCTTATTCCAGTGAATGAACAGCATCGTGCTGATTCCATTACTAATTAAGTACAAATATGTCAAGCCAAATTACCTAGAATAATAAAAATATGCATCTCACCCAAATAGTCTAAATATACCTTCTAAATATAGCTGAGTCTTAGAAGAACAATATCTCATTAGTTTTGAAATGCACGTGTGGTGTTATTACAAAAGGGCTCATAGCCTTCAAGGGAAATAATACTTCAGATGCTGTTTGTCATGTTTTATCAGTTAATGAGATTACTGATGGCGCTGTACCACTCAGAGAAGACTGAATGCTTTAACAGGATCTGAAAATGCACCTTAAACTGTACGAACCCACACAAAAATCTGAATAAAATATCATGACATTTTGTCATGATAATTTAGTGGCTGCTTCGTACTGTTTCCCAGTGTCTTAAAAAGAGGAAAAGCAGACCAGTTTAAAGGTCAGAGTTCAGTGTCTAATCTAATGACATCACACAGATGATGTTCCTGAACACTTTTTAATTAGAAATTGTTTATTGAATCATCACTACACTGACATTTAACCATTGCAAGATTCTCCTCTGTATTGTGATATTTTGTTGCCCGGCTATTCGATCTTTTGGCGGATATATCGGGCTCAGTATTAAGGCTAGTGAAGTTACTGGCATCATATGAAACTAGAAAACCTAAGGGATCCATTGGTACCAACTACTAGCTTGTTGCGAGGAGGCTAAATAACGCTCCAAAGTTACGCTAAATTTTGGTGAGGAAAAACTGGCATGGCCATTTTCAAAGGGGTCCCTTGACCTCTGACCTCAAGATATGTGAATGAAAATGGGTTCTATGGGTACCCACGAGTCTCCCCTTTAAAGATATGTCCAGTGTATGCTAATTCCATGCAGTTTGGGGCAAAAACAATGCAGTTGTTTTGCCTATTCTAAAATAGTGTATTTCTGGTGTGTTCTTTTATACTATGACAGTTTTCCTAAAATTAAATTTAAAAATCGCAATATATCGCCTTGCTTACGGTACCGCAATATATTGAATCATTACCCCAGTATCATGTACGCATCGTATCGCCAGGTACTTGGCAATACACAGCCCTACATGTGGCTCAGATTATTTTTTTGATGAAAATCACACACTATTTGTGCTCGCTTGGGGTATTTTGGCAAGCAAGGTTAATACTGGAAAACCCAATAAAAAAATAGCTTGATCTAATGAAAAAAAACATGCAAACCTATAAGGCTGATATCTGTTACTTTCACAAAGGGTCACCCTAGTACATCATAACAAATTATTTATGATCCTCCCAATTACATGAATTATATATCTACATAGGTATGTATACAATATGTACTTCTATTTTTTCCGACTTAGTTAAGGTGAACAATGTGAGGAAATGTTTCGCATTTTCTTCATGTTTTTGCCACCCCCAAAATTATAACAGAGCACCACCTCCTTCACCTGCAGACATGAACAAATGAACAAGGAGATCATCCACATGGAGACAGGACCTTGCTCATTGTTTGCCATTCTTCCTCCTCCTTTATTACAACCTCAGTATCAGGCCAATCCATTTCCCCCACAGGAATGTGCTTCTCTCCCTCAAACCTGCCTCTAATTCCATTTCTGTCGCATCGCCAACCTCCTCTCACCCCCTCCTCCTTCTTTCTTTACTGGCACTGTCACAGACATCGACCCTGACCCCTCCCTTCCTCCCCTCATCCCCCAATCCATCTCATCACATCGACCCTGCTCCTCCACCGGAGCACCTTTCTCCCTCCGTCTCTCCCTCCGTCTCTCCATCCTCCCCATTGTCCTCCCCACCCTTCCCCTCGTGTCCGAGTCAGTGGCCACCCAGCAGGGAGATTCATCACAGCAACCTGGCAGCCACAGTCAACACTGCCAAGAAAGCACACGCGCGCGCACACACACACACACACAAATATCTCCAATCCAACAGAGAAAAACAAGACCCAGACAAGCATTTTACAATAACAGAGATGGCAAAGAACTGGCGGGCTACAACCTGTTATTCTGATGATCATCTGATCAATCTTTCTAAACATTAGCCATTCAGTCAAGACTAATTTAAAAGGGCAGATGAGCTAAATTCATGTATGCAAACATTATCTCTTCAAATCAGTACTGTAAAAAAATATTATTATTATAATGTGGCTACACATTATTATGTGGCTGCCACTCTTCCTGAGGTTTCTTTTCATTTTTTCTCCCTGTTAAAAGGGTTTTTTTGTGGATAAGTTTTTCCTTAGCTTATGTGAGGGTTGCACTGTCAAGGACAGAAGGTGTTGTATCCTGTACAGATTGTAAAGCCCCCCCGAGGCAAATTTGTGATTTTGGGCTATACAAATAAAATTGATTTGATTTGATACACGGCAGATAAAGCTCCTCTGCTTTCCCCCTCAAGCTGTCTGTTTCTTTTGAAACAATACCACTTCTTTAGTCCACAAACACTGCATAAGCTGGTCCCCAACACTCACCTTCTCTACGTTTTCCACCGTGAAGTCCAGGGCGTCCGGTGTCGCTGCTGCTATCCTCCCCGGTGTCTCCATATCTCCGCCGACACGGAGCTGTCAAATGATCAAACAGGAGCAACACATTCAGGAGCCACCGTTAAACTGCCCCTTTATCGACAGTAAAATGTCCAACATATTCCCACAGTAGCAGCTGGAATGAGTAAACTAGCTCGACGACATCAGGATTTCAGATATAAAATGATGACACGAGAAGCTAACCGGCAAGCTAACCTTTAGCTCGGCAGCTAACGGACACTATAGGAAATGCTATAGCAACGGCTAACTATGCTAACGACAAAAATAGCTAACGTATAGCATTGCACGTAAATTGACGCAAATTGCAGCCAAGCGAGACAGATATACTAACATTTTCCGAGTGTGACAGCATTACCAAAACACTGCCGTCTCCGTGTTTTACTTCCAGAGCCGATATTTTCACACCTTTTCTGTCCTGCGACGGTATGAGACGATGCTGGCAGCGTCCTGCCGCTTTTACTGCCTCTGCTCCGTCACTGAGAGCTTTTTTTGCTACATTCAGGCACTGTGGGAAATATGGGAATCACAGTGTAACTGGTGAATGACACGGTAAAAAAAAAAAAAAACAGCGATTTCTAAAGAGCCTAAAATATTAAACGTGGAGAATCTGGAAAATTAACAAGATATAGGCATTTTTTTTTTAGTTATGCATGATGTGTCTTCGGTTATTTAGACAAAGAGCTGCTCTCTTTATGTTTCGGGATCATTTTGTCATTTTTTTGCGGCCAAAAGCTCCTAGGCATTTATCGTATATGAACAACATTTGAATGCGGCATTTCCCCCCTCAATCCAATTAAATGTCATCCTCACATTAAGAAGATGATGCCAGCCTTAATGAGCATATTTATGTTATGTCTCAAATTTTTTAGCAGAAATGAAATGTTTGTTAGTCACGTACCCCTTAAATAAACCCTTCAAATGCGTCTCAAATACCTGAAAATATCCAGGATGATTCAAAACATGCAAAAATAGACACAATAGGCTGTTCATAGGTGGAGGCCTCACTCCTACAGAAGGAATCAATGGCAAAATCTTCAGTCAGACACAAAACTAAACAACAACAAAACAAGGAAAATGGTCTGTGTCTGTAGTGAAAAAAAGTAGTCTAAAGTAGCCTATACTAAATGTTAGTATGCTACAGCACACTCAAGTGTACTAGCACACAGACTAATAATTAGTATACTTAAAGAGTGTTAAAATGGATGGACTGGTTATACTTTAGTTGTACAAAAGTAGTACAAAAGCACAAGTGTTTAGTGTACTTTACCATACTAAAATGGGACTATTTTAAGTGTACTTTGGTACACTACAAACATACTACTGCATATGCATTTCATATGCTATACATGTACTTGCAGTGAAATTAAAATACATTTTATGAGTACTACAATACCATGACAATTGCACTTTGAGCATATTTGAAATGTACTAGTAATAGACAACTAATATATTTATATTAGATTAATAGCATAATCCTTCAATATATACGCTGCTACACTTTGAAATATGTTACAAATATACTTGCAGAATGTAATTTATGTTATTTGAAATATGATAAAAATATACTTGCAGAATGTTCAAGTTTCAAGTTTGTTTATTCGTCATATGCACAACAATTACAGCAAGTAGTCGTTGGCAATGAAAATTTTGGGTCTCAGTTAAAGAAAAAAGGAAAATCACACAAGTAAAAGCAAAATGAGAATCAAAGACATAAAATAGTGCAAGCTCTGACTTGTGGTATAACAATACGTGTTTAATAATATACTAATATACCGGTAATATAGGCCTAATAATATACTACTAAATATTTCTCTGTATTTTAAGTATTAACTCTTTAACCAGCAGCTGACTGTTGGATGTTCAATAAAACACAGAACACAGAGTAGTAAGGACTGATTAATGATAACCTCTGTTCACAGCGACAAATCAGTGACGAATCAACTACAAAGTTTACTAAAGACAAGTGACAGAGTGAAACTCAAACACCCGAACAGATGTGTTCATCAACAGCAGCAGTAACACGCTGGTTTATATTTAACATGTGCGTCAGTGATGCTGCAATATAAACAGACTGTAGACCTGTGAGCGCACAGCTGTTGTGTTCACTGTTGGTGGTTGACATGTAAACCAAAATGGAGCAGGAGATCAGCAAAACATCCATACATGCAAATTAGGACTGTCAATTGATTAAAATATTTAATCACGATTAATCGCAAGTTAATCACACTTACTCTTATCAACATGGGAGTGGGCAAATAAGTCGCATTATGCAAATGTATGTATATATTTATTATTGAAAATCAATTAACAACACAAAACGATGACAAATATTGTCCAGAAACCCTCACAGGTTCTGCATTTAGCATAAAAAATATGCTCAAATCATAACATGGCAAACTGCAGCCCAACAGGCAACAACAGCTGTCAGTGTGTCAGTGTGCTGACTTGACTTGCCCCAAACTGCATGTGATTATCATAAAGTGGGCATGTCTGTAAAGGGGAGACTCGTGGGTACCCATAGAACCCATTTTCATTCACATATCTTGAGGTCAGAGGTCAAGGGACCCCTTTGAAAATGGCCATGACAGTTTTTGCAAGTTTGGAGTGTTATTTAGCCTCCTTAACAACAAGCTAGTATGAGTTGACACTTTGACAGCCCTAATGCAAATATATTCTTTTTTGATTTCCTCAGTAATTTCACATGACCATTCATTGCCTATTTTTTTTACTTTTAAGCAGTTTTTCCACATATAGCGAACATAAGGGGAATACATTGGGCCTATA